>CM060922.1:889066869-891566869 GCA_030737875.1 Allium sativum
CAAGTACAATATCTATCTTGCTAAAACAAGTACATAATCCCATCACATGAATAGCCATTAAAAAGAAAGATAACAAGCTGGACTTTACTTCAGCAGTCCAAGCTTTCCAGAAGATAAGCGATCCAACTAGACTCCACTAGAACTTGGCCCAACCTGCGGACCTGAAGGGAGAAAAAGGATGGAAAAGAGGGGGTCAGACATAAAGTCTGGTGAATATGATAATTCTACAATACTATTACCAAAATAACTGGACTAAGGCATAAGCTGGAAAACAAGAAAATGTCTATGAAGAGCAGATTAAGGACATAGACAATCGCTAAAGGCAACGTTATAGGCGCTCCTAAATACTAAAGGATAAACACTATACTGCACCACACCAGTCACCCTAAAGATTCATCCCACTTAGCTTCACTTAGAAACTTTCCCAATGGCTTTACGTACCCCTAGCTGACTACATAGGTGCCACCTGCCCCTATCTCCACTAGGTGTACCCTACTTCCCATTATTCGATCGGCTCCCTAACTCGTAGATACCCGTGCTGGCCCCACAGTGGGGTGTATCACTCCCTAAAGTGGCAACCTGATACAACGGACATGCACGGCTTATACCTACACGATGCAACAACGTCTTACCTACCAGCCCGGGTCCACACACGCATATGAAACCCGTTGGACTTGCGTTGCCACCGCTCCCTGTTTTGGCCTCTTATAGTCAAACCCAGTATGCGTGTCCCGTCCTCGACTTGGGTCGAGCCCACAAAGATACGTTTTGGGATACTGGTTGAAATGGGCCCCCACTATTTACCACAAGCATTCCACCTAAGCTTGTCCCCATTAGTCCATGCCACTTAACCCACTTAGTCATGCTCATTTACATGTGTGTTTGGTTAAGTCTAATCGTATTTCAAATGCCTCTAAAGGCAACCACCAGATTCCTCATGCCACCCAAGGCACCTACTTAACCCCCATGTCCCACCTTACATGATTATCTGGTTAAGTATTTCTTAGTTCATTAAGGCCATAACCTCATAAAGACCTCTCACATTAGACTGGCATTTATGGCAGCTGGATTTGCCGGGCGGGTCCGGGCAGTCTTACACCATAAAAGAGTCTAACCTCGTGTCTTTACAACTGTTATGCTTTAGTTTGGGCCTAGGACCTCTCACATTGGGCCGACATTTGTGACTACTGGATTTGCCGGGCGGGTCCGGGCAGGTTTACATCACAAACGGGTCCAACCTCGTGTCCTAAGCATTGATTATTAATAATAATCCACTTTCCCCCAATTTTAATAATTCCCTACTTGAATTATTAATAACTTCCAATTTTTAACAATGTCCATAATTGACTCAATTATGGACATCCATTCATGGTATGCAAAATCTTACAAAATTGCACCCAATTTATTAATTCCTAATATTACCCCTACCCCACGTTTGAACGTTTATTCGCAAAATATATGTTAGACTCGAATAGCCTAACTCATAGCATAAAAGAGATTATCATAATAACAACATGTATATGTGACCAAATGAATCATAATAAGGGGTGAAACTTGCATATGTCCAACTTGCATAGATTATACATGTCATGGACCTAAAGGTGTCAACTTGTTCAAAATTCACCTAATATAATCTCAATCAATTTTCATAAACTTACATATGAACATGTGTGAATCAACATCATCTAATTTTTTAACAACATGGTTTTATATGGGTACACCTAACTCAATAGGCAAATTCCCATATTCAAGTTTTATTTAATTATAGTTTCAAGTTTATGGGTACACCTAACCTAATAGGCAAATTCCCATAAACAAATCCATTTAAATTAAAAAAACATAACTTTAAGCATGTTCCAACAACATCATGATTTTACAACATAATATAGCATGATTTATAACATGGCATAGTATGATAGTATAACATAGCTTGACATGATTCTCAACATAGCACGACATAGCATAAGAGAATTTACAACATAGCATGACATAGCATATATAATTTACATCATACGATAACATAATAACATAATAAGAGATCCACAATATATAGAATTTACAATTACAAATCACATCACTTTCTTGTGATCCATTCATAACTGAGTCAAATTAGTTTGTAATAGTCTTGTGAGAATCATCATACTCACCAACAAAAGAAAAGAATTAGAGAAAGAGAGATCTTTTGATTTGATTTGTTTTGTTGAGTAGAATTTAGTTGTAGTAGATTAGGCTTCCTCTTCTTAGTTTGTGACGGCTACGCTGAACTCCATGGCAGCAGCCTGACGGTAGCTTCTCTAATTTTACAAGTGATTTAGGTTTAGGGTCTACCCACTTATTTATAGATTTTAGAATTCATTTAGGCCATTAGATTTAACCTAGAAATAACCGCAGCCGTTCAGACAAGATGGGGATTATCTTGTTGACTCAGCAATGAGTCAGAAGTGACTCAGCAAACACTCAGCAATATATATATATATATATATATATATATTCTACAATGTACACATTAGATACATCCCCCCCCCTTTTACACACTTATTATTGTTTTTATATACATATTAGATACATCCCCTCTCTTACACACTTATTAATATTTTAACAACTTTAGTGTTAATAGAAAATTCGGGGTGTTACATTCTCCCCTCCTTTTAGGATTTCGTCCCCGAAATCTTCAAGTCTGGAAGAATGTATATCCTACCATCCAAACGTCCATCTACTCATCCATCATACACAGGCATCCATTGTCCTTACAGACTTCTAATGCTTTCATGTTTAAATGCACAGTGTGTGTATATGTCCGTATCTAATGCAAAATCAGGCGGTCCACTGATTCAGTTGACCTCCTTAATGCAACTATGATCGTGCCATGCATCCATTATGTATGCAAAAGATTCTTAATGCTACATAATACTTCTATATGCGTGCACAACCATCATCTGAATGCAGCATCCACATGATAATACAACCATCGTTCATCCATTTTACTAAATACATCCATATATATGCAATATGCAATATGTAGTGACTGAGCCGATCTAGTGCCTAAAGTGTGTGTATATATGCATCCACGAGCAACCACTAGCAAACACTTGCATCCATTTTGCATCCATCATACATAACATGTCTCAAACACATGTTTCAACCATAGGATTATCCTAACTAAAGGTCAAAGATACTAATGAGAGGACATACTAAAGATAAGATAAGATAAGCTAAGCGATAAAGGAGAAATTAAAAGACATACCCTCAAAAAGAAAAGGGTACAACGAACGCATCTTCTCTTCTGTCTCCCAAGTTGCGTTGCTCTCATCATCTCCCCATTGCACTTTAACTAGTCTGACCTCTCGATTCCTCAACTTTTTGATCTCCGACCCAAGAATGCATGTAGGAGCTCGTCTGATTGTTGCATCACGCTCTATTTCCACCTCTTTAAGCAAGCTCGGCTCTACCACCTCCGCGGTCTTGTGCAAACACTTCCTCAAATGTGATACATGGAATACGTCGTGTACTCCACTAAGTTTCTCAGGCAACTCCACCCTATATGCCATCTTCCCAATCCTGTCTTTTATAGGAAACGGCCCTACAAACCTTGGTGCTAATTTCCCCACGGACCCAAAGCGAACAACATTCTGTAACGGAGATACTTTGATAAAAACCATGTCCCCAATGTCAAACTCAAGATCTGTCCTCCTCTTATCAGCATACGATTTTTGCCTATCTTGTGCTGCTTTCATCCTCCTTCGAATCAACTCAATCTTCTCCGAGGTTTCCCTAACCATATCGGGCCCAAGTAGGATTTTATCGGTAGATTCCCACCAACATGTAGGCGAACGGCAAGGCCTTCCATAAAGAGCTTCGAAAGGTGCCATGCCAATACTAGACTGAAAGCTATTATTATATGCGAATTCTACTAACGGAAGGTGCTCTTCCCATGTACCCCCAAAGTCTAGGATACAAAGCCTTAAAAGATCCTCTAGAATGCGATTCACCCTCTCGGTCTGGCCGTCTGTCTGAGGATGATATGCGGTGCTCAAACATAGCTGAGTCCCTACCACCTCTTGTAAACTCTTCCAAAATTCGCTAGTAAAGATGGGGTCACGGTCGCTTACTATACTAGAAGGAATACCGTGCAAACGAACTATCTCCTTAATGTATACAGAAGCCAACCACGGAGCAGTCCTCTTACTTTTCACGGGAATAAAATGGGCGCTTTTAGTAAGTCTATCTACTATAACCCAAATCCCCGTGTTACCCTTCCTTGATCTTGGTAATCCATCCACAAAATCCATTGAGATGCTTTCCCATTTCCATAGTGGAACTTCTAATGGGTGAAGCAACCCACCGGGTTTCTTTTGTTCTGCTTTAACTCGTTGGCACACCAAGCATCTAGCGACGTACTCGGCCACATCCTTTTTCATACCGGCCCAAAAGAAAACCCGCTTCATATCTTTGTACATCTTATCCCCGCCGGGATGAATGGTCATTTTTGAGCGATGAGCATCATCAAGAATGGCCTTCCTTAAGTCTTCGTCTTGTGGTACACAAAGTCTATTATCCCTTCGTAACCAACCCTTATCGTCTAGGGTATACCTACGAAGATGGCTTGACGACTCCCCCCCTTTGAGCTTTTCTACTATCTCAACCAACTGTGGGTCGTCTCGTTGTGCCTCACCAACCCGTCCTAGAAGTGTAGGTCTAACCTCCAAGGATGCTAACAGACCGGGTACTAAGTCAACGGAGGGTCTAAAGTCAAACATAGAGATGAATTCTAAGCTTTGTCGTTCGACAAACAACGGACTCAAGGACAACCTTTTCCTACTTAAGGCGTCTGCCACCACGTTACCCTTGCCCGGGGTATATGCTATTTCAAAATCGTAGGAGGCTAAGAATTCCATCCACCGTTGCTGCCTTAAATTCAAATCCTTCTGAGAGAATAAGTATTTTAATGATTTGTGGTCAGTGAACAGTTCGAATTTCTCACCAAGAAGATAGTGACGCCAAGACTTAAGCGCGAAAACAATTGCGGCTAGCTCTAAGTCATGCGTGGGGTAATTCTTTTCATGAACCCTCAACTGCCTTCCACCATAGGCTATTACTCTTCCCTCTTGCATGAGGACCGCGCCAAGTCCCGTCCCACAAGCATCAATATAGATGGTAAACGGTTTATTCCCGTCTGGCAGCACTAAGACTGGGGCTGAAGTTAAGGCTCTCTTTAAACGTTGGAACGCATCATCGCAATCTTTGTCCCACGTAAAAACCAGGTTCTTCTTCGTTAACCGTGTTAATGGAGCTGATATTTTTGCGAAGTCTTTGATAAACTTCCTATAATAGTCAGCCAACCCCAAGAAACTTCTTACTTCGATTGCATTTTTAGGGACCTTCCAATCTTGGATGGCCACCACCTTTGCGGGATCCACTGCTATCCCTTCTTTGGAAACCACGTGCCCTAAGAACCGTACTTCCTTCCTCCAGAAGTGACACTTAGAAAATTTTGCCTTAAGGTTATGCGCTCGAAGGGTTTCCAACACTTCCCTAAGATGTAGGGAGTGCTCTTCTTTATTCTTAGAAAAGACTAAGATGTCATCCACAAAGACTACCACGAATTTGTTAAGGTATTCCCTAAACACCCTACTCATCAAATCAACAAAATATGCAGGGGCGTTTGTCAAACCAAAGGGCATCACTAGCCATTCATAGAATCCGTCAGGAGTCCTAAAAGCAGTCTTATCTATACTATCCTCAGCCACTCTCAGTTGATGAAAGCCAGTGGCTAAGTCCAACTGCGAAAACACTGAGGCGCCAACTAACTGATCAAAGAGATCGTCAATCCTCGGCAGTGGGTGTCGGTTCTTTTTAGTAAGCTTGTTTAGTTCTCTATAGTCCATACAAAGTCTAAGAGACCCATCCGCCTTTGTGGCAAAAACTACTGGAGCACCCCACTCCGATATACTACGTCTTATGAACCCCTTCTCAAGCAACTCCTTTACTTGCTTATTGAGTTCCCTCCTTTCACGAGGAGCCATGTGGCGCACTGGCAAAGACACGGGTTTAGCATTATCCACAAGATAAATTCGAAAGTCTATCTCCCGCTTTGGAGGTAAGCCCTTCACCTCCTCAAACACATCCGGATATTCCCGGACCACTTCTACCGATCGCAGGTTCTCTACAGACGCGTCAAGCGATTCAAGATAACTTAGCATAACGGAATTTATGGGATTACAAAAGATGTCGAGAGCATTACCAAGGCGAGTCACAAGCCTAACTACTCTCCTTTCACAATCAAGAATGGCCCTATTTCTAGACAACCAATCCATTCCTAAAATTAGCCCATAGCCCATGAAGCCCAATACATAAGCATCACATCTAAATTCAATGCTAAGTATAGAGATTTTCAAATCCAAACATATCATGGTCAAATGAGCCGAACCCCCAATTGGATTTGAAACGACCAAGGGATCCTCTACTAAACTGGTGTTCAAGTGCAGTGATTCAACTAATGATGCAGAGATAAACGAATGAGATGCGCCAGAATCGAATAAGGTACGGACAATATGATCAAACAGAAAAATTAAGCTTTCAACAGAAATTGTTCTACCTCTTTCTTGCAGCGGTGGGGCCGCAATAGCCTGAACTTGCCCCCTTGCCTGCCCTGGTGCCATAAGAGCCTGCACCTGTCCTCCCGAGGTAGACCCTGCCCTCTTCCCCTTCTTTGGACAGTCCTTCACTAAATGTCCCGCATCTCCACAATGAAAACAACCAGTCTTTTTTTTCTTTCTACAATCTTTGCTGAGATGGCCAGGCGTCCCACAATTGAAGCATTTCTTCTTCCCTTTGCCATTATTGTTTTTACCACCCTTCTTATTTTGCTGTTGGGGTTTCTTCTGATCCCCTTTCTTTTCAACTGCCTTATCCTCATGCATAAGTGCCATTTGTACTAGCTTTTCAAAGGTGGCTCCCATAGGGATGTGGGTCATAGCCAACCCTTGCAACGGTTCATTCAAGCCTCTAACGAACCTCAAAGCTTTCTTCTCAGGCGTGTTCACCAACTCCAAGCCAAACCTTGCTAACTGATTAAATTTATTGACATATTCCTTTACTGATGAGCTCCCTTGCTTTAGTGCCAGGAATTTTTCCATATTTAAGTTCTCCTCTTCCCTTGAAAGAAACTTTGCCTCAAACCTTCGTCTGAAATCCGCCCATGAATCGACTGGACGTTCCCCGTTAGTGACCTCCCACCAAAACGAGGCCTCTCCCTTCATTAACCAAGCAGCTAAACGGACTTTCCTCCCATCTTCCACTTCAAAGATATCCAACAATTCCTCAGTCTCCTTAAGCCAATCTCTGGCCTCCACAAACGTCTCAGTCCCTTGAAAAGTTTTTCCTCCCATAGCCTTGAATTCCTTGCACGTCTTTGCAAAAGTGTCAACACGAGGAGGAGGAGGAGGAGGAGGAATGGGTGCAACTAGGGGTGGAGGAGTATCCGCTGGGCCTGCAGTGGTGGCCCTAGCCTCCAAGTATCTCCTAAACCACCCTGGAATCGTCACACCTTCTGGGAGATTAAGATCTTCAGCCATGCTGAAACGAAAAAGGAAAGATTCAAAATGGAGAATTCAAAAGATAAAGATAAGGATGTGGCTATTTGGGATTATGTTTTTCATAAAAACTCTCTTTAAATAACATGTTTTTTTTTTTTTTTGAAAGCACTTCTTCCAAAAATACTTTAGGAAAAAAAATATTTTTCTAAAATTTTTTTTTATCTGTTCTGGTAACCTTATGCTCTGATACCACGTGTAACACCCCACGTCCATTAATGTCACTCACAAAGGGAATGCATTAACTTCCATGGAGGTTTTAAGTGAATATAGAACAGTAAAATTACAACAAGACAGATATAAAATAGTACTTGGAAATTCAAAAACTTTATTTCATTGTAGCAGAAGTCAAAACATGTTTGATTACATCATAACACCATATTCAATGTCAAGTACAATATCTATCTTGCTAAAACAAGTACATAATCCCATCTCATGAATAGCCATTAAAAAGAAAGATAACAAGCTGGACTTTACTTCAGCAGTCCAAGCTTTCCAGAAGATAAGCGATCCAACTAGACTCCACTAGAACTTGGCCCAACCTGCGGACCTGAAGGGAGAAAAAGGATGGAAAAGAGGGGGTCAGACATAAAGTCTGGTGAATATGATAATTCTACAATACTATTACCAAAATAACTGGACTAAGGCATAAGCTGGAAAACAAGAAAATGTCTATGAAGAGAAGATTAAGGACATAGACAATCGCTAAAGGCAACGTTATAGGCGCTCCTAAATACTAAAGGATAAACACTATACTGCACCACACCAGTCACCCTAAAGATTCATCCCACTTAGCTTCACTTAGAAACTTTCCCAATGGCTTTACGTACCCCTAGCTGACTACATAGGTGCCACCTGCCCCTATCTCCACTAGGTGTACCCTACTTCCCATTATTCGATCGGCTCCCTAACTCGTAGATACCCGTGTTGGCCCCACAGTGGGGTGTATCACTCCCTAAAGTGGCAACCTGATACAACGGACATGCACGGATTATACCTACACGATGCAACAACGTCTTACCTACCAGCCCGGGTCCACACACGCATATGAAACCCGTTGGACTTGCGTTGCCACCGCTCCCTGTTTTGGCCTCTTATAGTCAAACCCAGTATGCGTGTCCCGTCCTCGACTTGGGTCGAGCCCACAAAGATACGTTTTGGGATACTGGTTGAAATGGGCCCCCACTATTTACCACAAGCATTCCACCTAAGCTTGTCCCCATTAGTCCATCCCACTTAACCCACTTAGTCATGCTCATTTACATGTGTGTTTGGTTAAGTCTAATCGTATTTCAAATGCCTCTAAAGGCAACCACCAGATTCCTCATGCCACCCAAGGCACCTACTTAACCCCCATGTCCCACCTTACATGATTATCTGGTTAAGTATTTCTTAGTTCATTAAGGCCATAACCTCATAAAGACCTCTCATATTAGACTGGCATTTATGGCAGCTGGATTTGCCGGGCGGGTCCGGGCAGTCTTACACCATAAAAGAGTCTAACCTCGTGTCTTTACAACTGTTATGCTTTAATTTGGGCCTAGGACCTCTCACATTGGGCCGACATTTGTGACTACTGGATTTGCCGGGCGGGTCCGGGCAGGTTTACATCACAAATGGGTCCAACCTCGTGTCCTAAGCATTGATTATTAATAATAATCCACTTTCCCCCAATTTTAATAATTCCCTACTTGAATTATTAATTACTTCCAATTTTTAACAATGTCCATAATTGACTCAATTATGGACATCCATTCATGGTATGCAAAATCTTACAAAATTGCACCCAATTTATTAATTCCTAATATTACCCCTACCCCACGTTTGAACGTTTATTCGCAAAATATATGTTAGACTCGAATAGCCTAACTCATAGCATAAAAGAGATTATCATAATAACAACATGTATATGTGACCAAATGAATCATAATAAGGGGTGAAACTTGCATATGTCCAACTTGCATAGATTATACATGTCATGGACCTAAAGGTGTCAACTTGTTCAAAATTCACCTAATATAATCTCAATCAATTTTCATAAACTTACATATGAACATGTGTGAATCAACATCATCTAATTTTTTAACAACATGGTTTTATATGGGTACACCTAACTCAATAGGCAAATTCCCATATTCAAGTTTTATTTAATTATAGTTTCAAGTTTATGGGTACACCTAACCTAATAGGCAAATTCCCATAAACAAGATCCATTTAAATTAAAAAAACATAACTTTAAGCATGTTCCAACAACATCATGATTTTACAACATAATATAGCATGATTTATAACATGGCATAGTATGATAGTATAACATAGCTTGACATGATTCTCAACATAGCACGACATAGCATAAGAGAATTTACAACATAGCATGACATAGCATATATAATTTACATCATACGATAACATAATAACATAATAAGAGATCCACAATATATAGAATTTACAATTACAAATCACATCACTTTCTTGTGATCCATTCATAACTGAGTCAAATTAGTTTGTAATAGTCTTGTGAGAATCATCATACTCACCAACAAAAGAAAAGAATTAGAGAAAGAGAGATCTTTTGATTTGATTTGTTTTGTTGAGTAGAATTTAGTTGTAGTAGATTAGGCTTCCTCTTCTTAGTTTGTGACGGCTACGCTGAACTCCATGGCAGCAGCCTGACGGTAGCTTCTCTAATTTTACAAGTGATTTAGGTTTAGGGTCTACCCACTTATTTATAGATTTTAGAATTCATTTAGGCCATTAGATTTAACCTAGAAATAACTGCAGCCGTTCTGACAAGATGGGGTTTATCTTGTTGACTCAGCAATGAGTCAGAAGTGACTCAGCAAACACTCAGCAATATATATATATATATATATATATTCTACAATGTACACATTAGATACATCCCCCCCCCCTTTTACACACTTATTATTGTTTTTATATACATATTAGATACATCCCCTCTCTTACACACTTATTAATATTTTAACAACTTTAGTGTTAATAGAAAATTCGGGGTGTTACAATATCAGTTCATTTTTACTTGCATACATGTATGCATGTATTTAGAATACTTGCATATATGTATGTAAGAATTCATCCAAAATTTCAGTGTAAACTGCTTCAGGAATACTTGCATACATCTGTGCAACTATTGTGTATACTTGCATACATGTATGCAAGTTTTTTTTTGTTTCCGTGGTCTTCTGGGAATATTTGCAGATATTAGGATTTTTTTTTTACTGGACGGCGCATTTTTTGTGAAAAACACGTAACCCCAATTCTAGGGACCCGATTTACATAGAAAAGACGGGAGGGAGGCCGTTTTAATTTCGAAAGTTTTTAAGAACATGAGACCTATTTTCACTTATAATTTTCTAACGGAAGAGAAAAATCAAGTTTTCATGTTGTAGATTTTGTTTTATGTCCAAATCAAATTTTCAGACAGTCGCTGTTAAATTCGTTTATAAATTATAATGATTATATATATATATATAATAAAAGGATTTTTAATATACTTATATCAATTTAGCTTGGAACTCAACCCAAAGTATTTAATTTTGGAACTATATGAAATTCTGCTCGAACATGTCCAATAATAATATTTTATTATTATATTGAGGTATTTTAAAATTGATTTATTTTAATTTAATTTGGACCCTTAAAAAGGGACTTTATTCAAACGACCTCTGATTTCAATGGAACATATTTATTAAGTCTATAATAGCTAATTATTCCTAGATTTCAAGTTTCACGCCAATCAGAGTTATTTTGTGAACGTAGCAAAATAAAATGTAAATAAATCGACCATTTGAACTCAAACTAACGTCGTTTTAGCAAATGGAATCGGTTTTCGATGAAACAATTTTCATTGGATCTGGAATGTTGAATTATACCATGTGGTCTATTTTCATCGCAAACGGAGTTTGTATGTGATCATGGAAACAAATAAACATTGTTTGCAAATGATGATAGGAATGAAATAAATATCGTTAGTCATTATTTCTAGTCAACTCAAATTAAAATATTATAATTACTACCTATAAATAACCGAAGATCACTAACCTTAATCCCTAACAATCAACACCAGTCGACACTTTACAAAAAAGCCCTTTTCCACTAATTAATTTATATCTGAATAATCGTGATGAAGTTGAGAAAGCTTCCAACAGGAAAGTTGGAGTGGGCGTTGAGGTTGATCTCCAGCTAAAATTTTGTGGCCAATGATGGCTTGTGCTAGCCAGAATTTCGCCAAAACCGAGAGGAAGTGACTTTCGTTTTTGATAAAAGTGGGGAAGCTAGTCGATTTTAGGTCATAGGTCCTAAAGGAAAGTTGTTAAGGGGAGGAAGGACTACAATTTCTCTTTTGGTTCAATCGCCTAAAATGAAGTGCGGACGGAGGTTTTGTGAGATGATCGTAGTATTGTATTTTGGGGGAGTTTGAATCAAAGTTTCTTGATTTTTGATTTATAGAGACTGAATCTGATGGAGGAGGCTGAAGGCGACTGGAAGACTAATGAGCGACTGTGACTATGTGGGTGGTGCAGGCCTCTGTCATTGTCGGAGGAGGTTGGAATTTGGGTTTAACTAGCATGGGTTCGAGGTGGTTTTTCAGGCGACAGGGTCGGTTTGGGGGTTGTGCCAACCGGCGGTGGATAGGGTAGAAGTCATGGTCACTGGGTTTGTGTCAGGCGATGCTCTCATCAACGATGGGCGGCGTGGTGTAGTTGTGAACTAGGAGAGTTTCAGAAATAGGGACATCGAGTTTTGATGTGAAGAGGAAGGCTATCGGGGTTGAGCATAGAGAATAGTAGAAACCGCATAATTAAGTGGTGGATTAATATGGCTTGATGACATGGACTAGGGTGGCTTAAGCATGCGTCAATGATGATTAACAGTGGTTGAGATAAGTGAAGGAAATTAGTTGGTTTATTATTAAATTCCTGTTTAAAATTAAATGAAATAACATGTGAATCGACAATCGAAAATAAATGTGAGTTAACTCTCACGCTTTCTGGAATTCTATGATGTGGTTAAATTCATATAATTAGAATTTATCATTGATAGTATAAATTGTTGATTAGGTGCCTTAGATGTTATTCAATTGTTATTGATTAACATTAATTATATTGATGTCATTTAAATGCATTGGATTAAATTTCTATCCTATATGTTATTATAATGACCTGTGAGGCAGGGAAGAACAGGTTGGACGGATCTAACCGGATTCCTCAAATATTGTGTGTATTGTTTTTTTTCATATTAAATATATATGAACTGACTGAACCTCATTGACATCAAAAAACTATTTGGATGTTGAATATTGAATTGGAATTCAACGCTGTTGTAATTTGAATCAATAGATGGTATTGAATGAGGAATTAGTAGCAATGGGCCTAAAATTCACTTTTTTATTAAAATGTTGATTTGGCGTTAGTCGAATTGACGAATTTAAGTTCTAAAATTTATTTTATAATTGAATAATGGATTTTTATTCATTATATTTTATATACTATAAAGAAGTTTTAAAAATAAATTGATGTTTATAAATGAGTTTTTAGAAAAGTATTGTGAATGATTATATAATGAGGATTTGACATTTAAATAAGTTTATTAAGTGAAAAAAGCTATAATTACCCTATGGGTTAATATTTTGGGATAATTATTTTTAAGTAAATGATTAATTATTATTACTAGATTAATTATATTAATCTAATGAGAAGAGGTATCTGGAATCGGTTAACGAGTTAACCGATGGTTTAAAGTTGACTAAGTCAACTGTTTAATCAAAAGTGGTTACTAATTTTAATAAGATTTCTTTAATGTAATTTAATTTTTAATTAACGATGTTTAAAGATCATTATTATAATTAGTTATTGTTATTAATTGATCTATTTTAGTTAATGACCAAGTAAACTACTTTTAGCTTAGAAAATAACGAAGATAGTAATATTTAATGTGTTTTCTTAAGAAATTATTTAAGAAGATACTCGAGTATGTAATAAGATTAGTTAATTTTAAAAGGATTTTTTTTTTTTTTTTTTTTGCAAATCGGACGGGGTTTGAATGGCCCCTGCCATTTTATTGATATACCATAGACAATTACAGAGTACAAAGGAGAACAAAACAAAGCAAAGCAAAACCGAGGTAACATGTTATACCAATGCCTAAAGAAGATATCACAGAAACACATATATGCAAGTAGAAAGCCAAATGCAAGCCAAAAATACTAGGGTCATAAGTAAATCTAAGAAATTTAAGCCTGTCCCTGAAGTTGTGCCAAACAAATTGCTTCCACAGTGCTTGATTCATAGCTTTACTAGGATCAAATATTCGAGTATTCCTTTGTCGCCATATATGAATAACAATCTTTTTAAGAAAGTAGCAGAAGATCCTGGCATGATCACTTCTTCCACGTACTCTTTTGCGTATTCTATCCCATAAGTTAACGCTGGAGAATGCCTTTTTGGCTTACGTATGTGCAGCAATGCTTCATTCCATATGTTCAAAGTAGCCACGTAATCAAAGTAGAGATGTGAAATACTTTCAGTGTGCATAGGGCAGAACTGGCAGTTAATATTCATGTCCATACCATATCCAACAAGTTTGTCATTCGTCAGCAGCGAACCATTATTTACTTTCCACAGCATAAGATTCTCCTTAGCATTGTTATCATTCCGCCACACTGCACTATGCTACCTTCAAGTAACCATGGTTGAGGTGCCAAGCATTAAATTGTACGTGTTAATAATTCGTAACTACTCACCTTTGCCTCTCCGCACAACAGCGCCACTGGCAAAACCACGGGATTCAACAGCTCTGATGTTATTCCACAAAATATTAACATCCTGAATGGAAGACGACGGCAGGTTCAATCGGTTACTGATATGCACTTCGTCAATAGTGCTGGAAAATGGGATCCCAGACTGTTCACATTGCAAGTAGGATACAGAACTGCTATTAATATAACCGAAGTCTACCCATGGGTCAAACCAGAACTTTGCACGAGAAAAAGCACGAATGTCATATTTAAATATGGAAGTAGTTTCAGTTTGAGATTAAGTATACACTTCCAAGTCAAACTATAATTCTGGGCAACATTCATGTCCCAAAAAGATTTTTGTTTTGATGATATGCTGATGCAACCATTGTACCCAGAGACTAGGTCTCAAGCTAAGTAAAGCATCAATATCATTCACAAATGCTGCTTTATTCCAAAAAATAGTGTTTGTAATGCCAATACCCCCCCCCTCCATTTTAATTAGTTTTTCGAAAACTTTAAATGAGACGGGCACCAAATATTTGTTATGTATATTGCCTTTCGAAATGAATTTAATGATAGTTGTTGTTATCATAGAAAGAAGTTTATGAGGTAGAACAAAAGTTCTAGCCCAATAAACTTGCATTGCTATGATAACAGATTTCACAAGCGTGATGCGACCAGCTTGACTAAGTAATTTGGTAGACTAGCATTCAAGCTTAGATGTTATTTTCTCAAATAAAGGCATACACTGGGATGTGGTGATTCTGGAAGTTGCCAGAGGCAACCCCAAATAAGAAGAGTTAGTGTTGTTCCTATTCAAACCAGTTAATGCGTGAATATGTTGCATTCTTAACTCGCTCACTCCAGCTACCATGATCTCAAATTTATCATAGTTAATTTTCAGACCAGTCATTAAATAGAACTGTTCAAGAGTAGGCATAATATTGACGAGAGTATTATCATCCAATTTGAAAAAGATGATCAAGTCATCAACAAACATAAGAGCAGTGATACGGTGGTTCTTGCATTTTAGGTGCAAAGCAAAATTATTGTTATCTACTAAACCATTAAGCACACTAGTGAGCAATTGCATCACCACAACAAATTGGTAATAGGAGACAGGGTCTCCCTGGTGAATGTCATGTTTGCTTCCAAAAAAGCCGACAGAATTACCATTGACATTTACAAAGAATTGCACTATGCTAACACATTCATAAATCCACGCATTAAATTTGGGTGGAAAGTTAATAAAACTCAAAATCTAATGATGGAACTCCACTGAGTCGTGTCAAACCCTTTCTTAATGTCAAGTTTTAACATAGCACAAGGAGAAATATTCTTAGTGTTACAACCCTTAATGAGCTCATGCGCTAGTAAAATATTATCAAGGATGTTACGATTTGGCAAAAATGTAGACTGATTATGAGAAATAATGTAAAACAGCTTTAAGTCTACACGCCAAAACTTTGGAGATACATTTATATATCGTATTGCAGCAACAAATAGTCCTAAAAGCATATACATGATTAACATTGTGAGTTTTAGGAATAAGAGCAATTATTGTGTTATTGAAAGATGGTAACATATTGGTTGTAGAGAAAAATTGTTTGACAGCCTTAATAACATCTAAACTAACAATGTTCCAATTATGTTGGTAAAATTTAGCATTAAACCCATCAGGTCCACCACACGAATTCGAATTAAGCAAAAAAAAAAAAAATAGCTTGTCTGATTTCGGTATCCAAAACAGTGGAGCTAAACATTTAACATTGCACATCATTTAGTTTAGGCAGCAAATAAGGGTTAACTTCCTCAAGCAGGGGCCAAAGTCAAGTATGTTACCAAAAAGGGTTGCAAAGTATTTAATAAAAGCATTTTGAGTGCCTAAAGTAGGGGAGTGTACCTGACCATGCTGATCATACACAGAGTGTATGTCTTGTTTCTTTTAACGAGCCTTTAAGGAAACATGAAAATACGCTGAATTTCGATCACCGTCAACAAACCATTCGGACCTAGACTTTTATTTGTTCATCTGAGCTGCAATAAGTAAAGCATTTGCATTTTCAAGTGACAACTCGGTTTCCATAGTAGCTAGAGTACCATTGGTTGGATCATTCATCATTTGGTGTTGGATATTGGAGAGTTGATTCAGCTAAGTTGTCGAGAGTAGATTCCCTTTGCCAAATCTCTCTCTCGACTTTATAACAACCTTAAGAGCTTTCAGTTTTTTACGCAAGACATACATAAGGTTGCTGAAACAAGGCTCATTCCAAGAGGAGAAAACTAAAGCATCAAAGTTAGGTTCTTTAATCATGCAGTTGAAAATTTTAAAACTAGGATTCCTTATAAAAGTTTGTTTAGCAATATGAATGATTAAAGGAGAGTGACCAGATAATACAGGAATGATAATCTCATTACTAGGTGCAGGCCATAAGTTAAGAGCGCATTCGTTGCAGAAAGCACGATCAATTCTAGTGAATGTTCTAGGCTCATCACGTTTACTGTGATTCCAAATATATTCATAACCATAAGATTTTATTTCAATGAGATCAGCATTGCTTATAGCTAAACTGAAAGATCTAAGCTCATGAAGTGATACTGGAGTACCACCAAATTTATCAAAAAATGTGAGTGGAGAGCTGAAATCTCCACAAACTAAAAATGGTTCACCAGATGGTTGTAAAGCAGGCAATATGTCGAAGAGAACATCCCTTACAGCAGTAGAGTTATGTGCATAGACAAATGTGCAATAAAAATTGGTGTTAGTTGGTAAGTGCAAAATGTGACAGTGAATGTGTTGAGCTGAAGAACTAACAGTAGAGAAACTAAGAATAGGTGGATTATAGAGAGTAAGAATCCTACCGTAGCTAGCATCAAAAAGATTTTGTAACATGTTCCAACTAGAATTAATGTACCTGGCAGCTCTAACCAAAAGCGATTCATTGAGCTTGGTTTCAATAATTTCAATAGCTCCTAGATTATACTTGCTTATAAGACACTTATGTCGATCAAGCTTGATGTTTGAGTGGGCACCCCTAATGTTCCATACGCAGAAGTTTTGTAACATTGGGAAACACCTTGTTTTTGTTTGCACTGTTTGCCTGCGATCTCCTTTAGACCTGAGAAGGAACTATGGGCGTTTGATTTTTTTTAGGAAATGTTGTGTCCATAGAAGACTCATTAGTTTGCTTCGCGTTCATGGAAACCTGAATATCATTGAAGTTTTTACCTACCTCATAGAACTGAGAATCTTGAGGCGTTTTGTGCCCTGGTTCCGTAGAAGACTAATTGAGATGCTCATATTTTGTTTTCCTTTTCTACTACATCTTGTATATTAGGTTCCATAATCTTCTCTTTCATATTGAAGATAGCATTCATATTGTTCGAGAGTAAACCACCAGCTATTAGAAGTATTTCACGTAGTAAAGGGTGGAGGCTATCATCCTCCTCTAGAACATCAGTTGTAGAGTTTTGCAAGATGAGGGACTTGCTGATGATTGATACCAAATTGTAACACCCCGCCTCCGCCAGGGTGACTCTTGCAAGCACTCTGACTTTGGAGGGGCGTTTGAATCAGGTAAACATGCATAATGATATATCAAGGCAGAACAAGAACATATGTATGTAATCAGAGTAAATAACATAGATAAAACAGCGGAAGATTTTCAAACCATTTCAAACACAAGTCTAGTACATCATAATGTCAATTTTCCAAATAAAATAAGTCTAGTTATAAACAACATCATCTGAAAACTGAAAAGAAAAACATAAGTAGCTATCCCCAAAGCAGAAAAACCATAGCGAGCTCAAGTCCAAAGCACATGTCTGAGCACTTGCAAATTAGTTCTATCGCTAATAATAGAAGACGTATTCATAGTTTGCATATTATGAATGCTTTCACTATTGTTCACAATATTGCTAGCTCCAAGTTCAATTACAGGTACAAAATTGTTAACCAAAATAGTGCTTAGAGTCTCTGTCTTTTCAGAGGGTAGCTCAATCATCCTGTTAACAGTTTTCAGAACTATAGAATTAGTTTCAAACGCTTTCAACATTTCCTTTCCTAAATTATCCACTAACCCAAAAACAACAACTTCATGGTTATGCTGACTATCCACCAAAATAGAAACAACACTATTTTTAGTTAATAGAGGGTCGGATAATATAATGCTGGAATCAAGCTTTGACACAGATATATCATTTTGTATCGTTGGACTAAGATTCCCAAGAGTTTTGCCCTCCTCTAACGTGAATTGCATCATGCATGCTTATTTCCTTATATTAGAGGTCTCACATACTATGTCTTCATTGTTATTATTTTGAGTTCCCATTGGATTTCCTTGTGTACTCACTATGTTCTCAATATCTTCTCGTTGAACAGGGGAAATATTGTCATTCTTGTTGACTTGCTCTTAAGTAGCTAAATCACACAGAGTGCTGAATCTATTGAAGGTGTTAATCTTATTCACTTGTTTATGAAAAATGTTTTCAACATAGTCATTGAATTTATTTTTACCTTCCTATTTCTTTAGATCAGCCGGATGAGTTTAATCATTGCACATTTCCCTTTCCTCAATATCCACATCAACATTTTCTGCACTTCTCCACTTTTGCCACTAGGTTTTTCCAGCAGAATCCTAGTAATCACCAAAAGTAGTTTTGTTCCCATATTGCTTGAATTTAACAGTCCTCTTGTTTCTCTCGACCTTCATCCATGGTTGCTTTTTTATTGGACCGGATTTCTCTCTTGTTGTAGACTCTTTCCTTGTTTCACTGCTCATTTGAATTGGAAAGTTATTAACAACAACATTCACATTGTTGGTTACCCGCATATTAACATGTGGCACTCTGTAAGTATTCGCTATCATTTCTCCAGATAAATCTTGTTTCTTTTCAACTTGCGTATTTCCTACACAGTTAACTGTAGAATGTCCAAAAACTTTACATTTGGTGCAAACCAATGGCCTCCACAGTTAGTTGACATGTATCCTTTGAGTACCTCCATTTGGAGTAGTTACCATGAAGTCATCAACAAGTTCGAAGTTCGAAGTTACCTCAATTAAGCATTTAGCATACTCCGGACGTTCCAATCTCTCAGTCATTTCATCAAAGCAAATTAGTCTCCCAGTTCTACATGCCAACCAATTAACTCCAGGAAGAGGCCAAGCAAACAAGCGAATGTTTGAGATCTGCACCCAAACAGGAACAGCTTTGACAGATCCACGAACATTGCATACACGAGGGTTATAAGGTTTTACAATAAATAATTTACTCCTCATAATGATTGGATCTCCCATTAAAAAAAATTCTCTTTCTTCGGCGCAAGTTAACTAGAAGAGAAAAAGCGTACCATCCAGTTTAGCTATCATAGTACCTATAAGATGCCACAGATAATTAACCTTTTGAACAACTGTTGTATATGACAGCGACTCATCCAAGAAGAAACCAATTCCAGAGAGTCATTCCATAATTTAGAGCCTGCCTGAACAATTTCATCAGTGTGAACCATAGAGCTATCTTTGAAGATAGGGATATAGTCAATGATTTGTACTTCATGGCATTACGAGGTAAATGCTGAAACATGGAAGTCCAAATACGTTGACCATCGTGTAGAGCAGTAGCTTAAGGAAATGCCTTAGAGGCAGGCATGACAAAGGGGGTTGCTTGCGGTATTGGCATGGTTGGTGAAGAAGAGGACAGCTTGGCTGGGGGGTTGAATTGGGCAGATATAGATGAAAGAGAAGCAACAGGAGGAGATGGCGCTGAAAAAAGCAGGAATTGAAGAAGTGTGACACCCCACGTCCATTAATGTCACTCTTTAACAGAATGCATTAAGTTCCGTGAAGCATTATAGATAAACAGAAATATCACAAGACAGATATAAATAATAGAAGCGGACATTTAAAACTTTATTTTCCAATCAGAAAACATCGTGGTCCAAAATCCAGTTACAACATCAGTCTGAAATATTGAAAACCAATCACATCAATAAAAGTATTTGTCTTGTACTAAAATCATCAGCAGACATATAAAATCATAGTCCCCAAAAATAGCCATAACAGAGTAGACAAGTAGTCAAAGCGGTACATCAAAGCAGATCCAAATCCAAGCAAAAACAGAAGAGAGAGTCCTAATCAACCCTTAATGTTCCCATCCTGAGAACTTAGGGGGAAAGGGAAGAGAGAGAAAAGGAAACAAAATAGGTCAGATTAAAGTTTGGCGAGTCTAGTGACTTTTAGAATATAAATAAGTAAAAGCATCATGATAGGCATATAAACTGGATGAGAGATAGCAGTATCATATAACAGGTATAAACGGACTGAACAGGATAAGCAGAAGGAACTGAATAGGTTACACTTCTCAAATACTTTTCACTGCACCAATACTAGTATAATAGATATGATCCCAACAGAAACATAATGGTAGACTTAGGTATACTTCTAGTAACAGGTTTTACCCCCCAAGCAGTAATAACAGGTACCTAAACAGAAATAACGGGTGTTACCCTAACTTGAAACAACGGGCAACCTAAACAGGCAGGACTAGATGTACCCTAATTAATACCCCCAATCGATCGACTCCCTATCTCGTAAATACCCTGTGACGGCCCCATAGTAGAATGTATCACTTCCTAAAGTGGCGACCCCCAGAAGGACACAGACCTATTTACTGGTGTTATAGCGGCTTATTTTCCCAAGCAAACCGGACCCATGCATGCACATGACTCCGTTGGAATGCGCCATCAGAACACCTCCACCCATATGAACCTCTTATAATTAGCTCAGTAAGCATGCCTTGACACCTAACTTGTGCGGGGTCCCCCTTTTGATACCATAATGGGTTACTGACTAATACGGGTCCCTTCTCACAGATGACACAAGCCACCACTAGGCTTGTATCTCCAACTACTAGGATTTTGACAAGTTCTGCCTAACAGGTTAAGAAGTCTGCATAACGCTAACATATAAAACAGGTTAAGTTTAACGGGTTCAAATAACCCCCGCAGATTTAACAGATATTCTTAACACCCACATATTCAAACATTTTTACTCAACCCCTACTAATTAACAAGTTCATATAACCCCTCACAGATCTAAACAGGTTTCGTATATTATCCACAGTTTCATTACTTGTTCCGCTTAATCTATAAATTAAACCTACAGATTTACATGCCCAAACCCTCAAGTCATAAATCACAATATATGATATACCCCAAATTTTAGTCTTTCATCGCAATATAAGTTATGCCCTCAAATCCCAGTCATGATTCATAATACAAGACATGCCCCGATTTATCTTATCCAACCATTCCCAATTTCGTTCGTTCGCATATTTCAGTGATAGTGCTAGGCTCGAAGGTAGCCTAGGCTATAAAAATAAAAAGGGAAAGAGGGAGAGAAAAGAACAGAAATAGTCATAATAACAGAATAGGCATATGATAACAGAAATAGGAATATCAGAAATAAGCATTTAAGAACTGAACAGTAGATCATGTATACATGTAATGACAGATCTGTTTAGGTATAAATCAGATTCTTAACCGGTATAGGTTTAGATCCAGATTTATAAACATGTCAGGATTACTTGTTAAGTGTTTATATCTAAAAGTAACATGAACTCACAATGACTGGATCTAAAGATCAGAGAATAACAAGCAGATGTCATAGAAGAAATTCTTGTATGCGTATAAGTTGTTGTTGAAGAAAACCGGCTAATTCAATCCAGGCTGGGGAAGCATCTCGTTGTCTCCGTTCTTTTTATGTGTAAAAACAATAGAGATGAGGTCCTATATATAGCCTAAAGCCAACGAATCTTGCTCAGAAACAAGTCCAGGTTCAGGAAATGAACATGGATGGATCTGGGGTGGGTCGATACCCCTTTGAGTGGGTTGACCCCCGACAGGTCAGAATCCCATGTCGTTATCCCGCTTGATTTTTGTACTGTTTTGAAATTCTAGTTTTATTTTTTATATATATCTCTCTCTTATATGTATACAAACTTCTTAGCTTAATAACTTTCTCATATGATGTCCGTTTTACACAAACTCGGCGTCTATCTTAAGCAGAATTCCGAAAAGAACGCAATGGTGCAGTCCGTTTAACTTAATTCCCAATATTTAATTAAGTACTCTTTAGTTTATCATTATATTGTTCTTTAAAATTACGGGGTGTTACATTATCCCAGCTTACAAGTATTTCGTCCTCGAAATCTCCAAGTTAAGAAGAATGTATATCTTAACATCCATCAACCATCTACTCATTCATCAATCACATGCATCCATTGTCCTTAAGGGATTTCTAATGCTTTTATGAACATATTCAAAGGGGTGTATATATTTCCCTATACTATTGTGAAATATCAAGTGGTCTACTGATTCAGTTGACCTCCTTAATGCAATTTATGTATGTGCCATGTAACCAAAACGTATGCAAATAATCCTAGTATAATATGTAAGTTCTATATGTATGCAAAATCATCCATCCAAATGCAACATCCATATGATGATACGTCCATTTCCATCCATAAAAAAGAAAATTGCACATACATCCATATGCAATATGAGAGTAATTGAGTCGATCTAGTGCCTAGTGTGTGTGTGTGTGTGTCTATGCCACTACACCAAACAGGCCAATTTGTCACACATTTTCATTTATAGTTTGTAATGGTTATTACTATGATTAATTTATAACAAAATTAACCATTACTACAGAGATTAACATTTAAAACTATTACAACTTATGGTTTTTTTTAAATAATTGAAACTATTGAGGACACCCCTGTAAAATAGTCCTTTTTGTTGATTAACTTTCTCCTCCAACACATCCACTGTATTGCCCAAATATTTATGCTTAATTATGATATACGGCTCCATCTCCAACGCTCCTCCTCCTCGCTCTCGAAGTATTTCCCATGATTCGCACTCGAGGTTCGAATCACTTCGACAGACAGGTTTCAGATCGGTGTCTCACATCTAGCTAGAGTTCAGATAGGCATCTCACGTCAATTTAGGGTTGAAGTGGAGGTCATAGATCATGCTATGTTCATATTTTACTGCAAGATTTCGATTTGAATTAGTTTCTGTTTGTTGCAAATTTCGACTTTAATCTAGGGTTCCAATAGTTTTCCGAATGTATTTTGATCCGTCTGGCTGGGTTAATAATGTTTTTCGCTCTAGTAGTATCGTCTAATTTTTTCTTTGCTTGAGAAAATAGTTGGGTAATAATGTTTGCCTAATCAAAGAAGGCAAGTTTTACTTGAACCCAGAAATATGTTGGGTATTCCCCCATTTTGTCAAAAAAACACGAGAACGAAAATGTCATTTTTGTGTTATATATTTTTCTACTTTTTTGCCCATCTCGTAGTTGCCCTACATGGTTTCTTAGTGTACCTCGTAGTATCCATGTGTGGTCTCTGAAGAAACCATGGAGAGCTACTACGTGGTACTCTAAGTAACCACATAGGGCTGCTACGAGGTACACTGAAAAATCACGCAGTCAGCATACATGAGAGGGTATTTTTTTAAATCAGCGGAGGTCTACTCAGCAAAATTGGGGTTTACTGAGTTTTTCAAGTTTTGGGGGGAGGGGGTTACTCAGCATTTTCCTAGGTTTGAATAGAACTTGCCATCAAAGAAATTAGATACTTGTTCCCGAGATTTGAAAAGCACACATAAACATGAATTGGAAGTTTAGAACTTCCAAAAACTGTCATACGCACCCAGAGCCTTATTCCTTTTAAACTTAGATGAATATAATACTATAAAATTTATATATTAGAAACCTAATACTTGTATTCGAAAATCAGTATTTTAAAATCTGAAATATATTTGAGGATAAATACAAACCTTACTATGTATGTGAAACTGGCATATTTTGAGAACCTTTATGCAAACTTTATGCATACAAAAAATTAATGTATTTTCACAATCAATCATACATGAGACCATATAATTTATGATGATTTTTTTTGTGAACTCTGGTATGCAAGTAGATTCGTCATTCAAAAACTAAAATTCCCAAAATTCATTAAAGCCTGATGGCTCATAGGATTATGCTTTTCTTTGTAACTCCTTATAAACTTTTTTGAAGTTTGAAAGCTTGAAATGTCTTATTTTCCAAAATGAACAAATAACTGTGAATTTACGACGTCAATTTCTTTTGAGATACTTCTAAAATTTGAAATATTATTTTTGAAACATTTGGAAGTTCATTAAATCTATAAATTTCTAAGTTATAACCTTTAACCTAATTTCGGAATTTTCTTCTTTAGTATGGATTTGGTTATCTGTAATATAAATTAAAATCCAAATCTTAATAGGGTAACAACTTTTGTGATTTTAGATCTATGAATTTCTACCATTGGTCAGAGTTCAAATTATTTGAATCTATTGCATGGGTACTGACATGGTGATGATGTCGTTATTCTTATCCCGACTATGTGAGTCACTCTTGATACTAGATACTGTGATGTCTCTCATCTTGGTAACAAAATAGGATTGTTCTAAAGGTGGGGAAAATGACCAAAGGATCATTTGCTAGTATGACGTCGTATGCATGTACGCACTGAACTCAGCCTAGGTAGCATTTCTTGTGATAAATTTTTATCCTTCTTTTTCATGGGAATACATGCATCAATCGATTGCTTTTTTATAAAAGGGAGTTGTCAACTATATCCCATCAACTGTTATCACCAGGCTAACTATGTTTTCTTTGATTTTTTTTCCATGTGAGATAGGGTCCAGTATCCTTTGATTTTTTTGCTTCGAACTTGTTTATTTACTCTTTTATGGAAACTGGTTAAACCTTCCCAGTAATACCATATTTCTTAGTTCAACATAACAATGTTACCTACTGGTCCAAGTGGTCTTTCTTGCAAACCTCACACTGCTAAAGTAAGAATCAAACAAACTTAGTAATACAATGCATGTCGACTACTAGTAAATGTTGTAATAGTACCATTTTATTTACTAATCTTCTAACTAAGTCAAGGCACAACTTAGAATAAAAATAAGTAAATCCCGTATGTGATTATAGTTAGGCCTATCAATGTTTAGTTGAGAGATTTGATTTTCATCCATATACATATACAAAATATGACTTAATTTGAAATATGGCAGAATATATGTGAATGCAAATCAATTCCCACCTTGTTTACATAATGTTATTGACAACTGCATTTACAGCTCAATTTTTGTTGAAAACATATGTGAAATATAAAGCTCATAAATTATGGCCAGTGTTATGCACCTTAGAACATTTTTTCCACAAGAAAAAAAACTGGAGTGCATATATCTTAACTAGGGATACATAAAACCCAAAATTTATCCTACTCACTTCATGTAAGCATCCCTAGGTAAAACACTTCATGTAAGTATCCCTTGTTGAACCCAAACTTTGCAGCCAATTGAAACACACCTGCTCAATTGCTCAATTCATGGAACTGAGCAGACGCTTAGTTCAAAAACTGAGCAGACACTTTGTTTATGAAATTGAGCAATTGCCCCGTTCTATAGAAACCGAGCAACTGGTTTCCATTCAACCTAATGAAGTTTGTGAAATAAGGAATGTTTTGAGTTGTATTCTTTGCATTGTTAATTTTTTATATAACACGAACGAATCTGTTCCTTAGCTTATGCAGTTGAGCTGAGATGTTATATAATGCTGCATTTTCATAGATCGTCATTGGATTTTGATGTAATAGCTGTTTTTTTCCGCATTAGAGTAAAAATATAATAATAATGGATGAAATTGTTGCCATTTATAGTAGAGTAAGTTTTACCATGTTATGGTCATTTTAAACTATCAGTATTGCTAAGCTTAGTCAATAAACATGTTAGGCTTGTCATCTTTGATCTTTATGCGAAGTTAATTGAGTTAATTGCATGTCAAGAACCCTCACGAAATTACTGATGTTCCAATTGCTATACTAATTATTATAGCTTTATAGCAGAAGAGTACAAATGTTACGTCGACTGCTATATTTTTTTTATCCATTATATTGTGTATTAGAGCTCGAAATAAAGGACATAATCAAGCGTGTTTGTGCTTATTTAACACCATAGTTTGCATTCCTCTCTTAAATGATATGGTAATATATATATATATATATATGGATACTAATGAACAGTTTTCATTCACCCGTTATGCTCCAAAAGGAAATATATATTGTTACTTGACAACACAAATCAGGATTTTGCACATGCACAGATCTAATAAAATTATAACTCGAATAAATTCAATATTCTTACATGTCATTCTACTTAAACCCAGACGATGTTGACAAATATCAGACATATTTTATTCGATTATATTCTCAATCCAAGGAGATATGTGTTAAAATGAAAAATAACGCAAAAGATAAACTTGAAGTTTTTGGTATCTTTTGCATCGTTGAGTTAGGAAATCTCAATTTGTATGTATCTGCTTCTACTTGTTCACTAACATGGAAGTTAAGATTTTGTTTATAAGGAATTGTGATACACCCCAACGAGTAATCAAAACCTCCTAGCAAAATCAAAGAAAGAAATGGAAATTTTACATTGTTGTAGAGATCAACAAATTATGCAGGTTTCTGTGAATGTTATTTAGAAAGGTTTTGCATTTTGGCTAAATACATTTAATTGTGGCTAAGTGATCTGATTGGATCTACCTTTAACAAGCCACACCCAATGATGCATAATATGTAATGGTTCCCTTTTGTTTACCACATTTTTCCACATATAATACTAATTACTAGCTACAGATTGTTCCTTCTTACATCATTATTGCATTGTATGACACCATATGAAAGCAAATTCTGGCTTGCGTTATAATACATGTTTACTTCTTTACTAGTCAAATGTTATATTTCTTCATTAATATTAGAAGTTTGAGTTCTTTCCTAGTTATTCATTTTGGCTTAAACCATTTGTTTATTTTTAATTTTATTTTACAAACAGTACGAAAGCATGTGCTGCGATCTTATGGAAATCCGCTAAAACTTCACTAAGGTTTATCGAGCCGGTATAAATGTGAATTCGGATTTCTCCTCAATGTTGTAAAACCTAGCATTTTTTTAATTTCTAGGCAATTGAGAAATTTAAAATAAACACCACAGAGTTACGCAAGTTAAAAATCGCAGGTCGCGTCATTCCTGTAAGATTGTCTTCTGCTTTTTTGGTTTTTTCAATTGTAAGTGAAAATGCTGGTCCTACATCTTTAACCGTTTGAATGAAATCGATCAATAATTCGAACACTACTTAATGTCAGTAATTGGCATTATGACCATATCAAGCACGTAAGCCATCGCTATTTTTCTACTAATCTGTTAAAAAGTTGCATTTTAAAAAAAAAACTTTATTATTGTTTCTAGTTTCTAAGTGGTGCTACTGTCACTCTAACACTCCCTTCTTTCTCCTGCTCCTCCTGAGGACATAAGGACATTTACAATCCTTTTACTACTAAGCATGTAATCATAGAATGAGCAACTACTCAGTTCCAAAAACTGAGCAACTACCCAGTTCGTGCAACTGTGCGGCTCAGTTCGTATGACCGAGCAACTGCTCAGTTCTATAGAAACCTAGCATTGGTTGCTCAGTTTAGAAACTGGGCAATCCAATAAACTGAGCAACAAATGTTAGAAGGGGAAATATTTTTGTATATCTCGAATTATATTATCATATTTGATAAACAATGCAAGCTTTGATAGAAGCTGGCCTTAATGGCAGCAATGGAACATAGAGTTTAGATAATTTTGAGTGATACTATTGCTCAAGTTTTCGGTAATTACAAAAGAAGGTGCCACTGTCATAGTTTCTTAAGTTATGATAGTTAAAACTAGGTTCTAGTACCATGAAGTTATTTGATATTTAATGTTTGTTATGTATGGAAGGTTATATGTTAAATTGACAATTTCACACAATCAGTAGTGTTATTGTCGTCAACATTAAAGGAGGTAGTGAAGGGATATGTAGGAATGCAAAATGTTTGTCATCATAGACCCGTACTAGAAGGAGAGAAAGCCATCTGGGTGGAGGAAGTTCTGCATCCGGATGCGTCAATTTTTGATGCACCCTAAAATGGTATGCATACATTATATGATCTTCTCGATGGTGGGTTTGTAATTTGGCCACTTATCGTTTGTGTTTTGTGTAATGGTTGTATCTTAAATTATGATGTTCACATGTTATTTGATATTTTTTTTGGATGATGAATTGTTGTATGTTAAATTGTGATAGTTTGATGTTTGTCGAAATGGAATTTGCTTTAGGATGCAAATTGTGATATGTTGTTGTATTTTCTTTGAGATATTGTTATTATATATTGTATATGCTTTATGAAATTAGTTCGAGCATATTATGATTGTTAGTTTAAAGGAATTACCTGTTGTAGGGTTGGTATAATATTCACGTTTGTAACAATTATAACCGTTATTAATTTTATTGTATGAAATTGTCAACTTTATATACTGACAGTAATAACTGTTACATGTTTCATATTTGTAACCATAATTTCTGTTATAAAAATAAATTTTATAACGGTTATAAGAGTTATTTAACAATAAATTTATAACGGTAATAACCATTACAATACACACACTTTGTAATGGTTATAACCGTTACAATATTCGTGACAACAGTTTGTCGCGTATGTCGTAGTAACGGTTATAAATGTTACAAAATTGATTAGTAACGGTAATAACTGTTATTAAAACCCTTTTCTGGTTGTGTACATCCACGCGAAAACACTTACTTCCACTTGCATCCATCAATCATAACATGTCTCAAACACATGTTTACACCCATTGATTTTCTACCTAAAGGTCGAAGATACGACTGATAGGATATACTTAAATGACATAAGCAAGTACGAATAAAATCTTTCGAAAAAGAAGTTAAGAACATATCCTTGAAAAGAAAAGGGTACGAAGCGCGGTCTTTAGTCTCCTAAGTTTCATCCTCGCGGTCTTCTCCTCATTGAACTTTAATCAACTTGACCTCTCGGTTGCGTAGCTTCTTAACCTCTGATCTAAGAATATAGGTAGGAACTCGTCTAACTGTCGTCTTCCGTTCAACCTCTACTTCCTCAAGCATACTCGGCTCAACTACCTCTGTGGTATCATGCAGACACTTCCGTAAATGAGAAATGTGGAAAACATCATGAACATCTACCAACCTCTTTGATTGTTTAACCCTATAGGCCATTTGACTTATCCTTTCCACTACGGGAAATGTCCCTACAAACATTGGCGCCAATTTCCCTACAGACCCAAAGCGAATCTCATTCCTCAGAGGTGATACTTTGATGAAAACCATGTGTCCTACCTCAAACTCAATATTTGTCCTTCTCTTACCTGCGTAGGACTTCTACCTGTCCGGAGCTGTCTTCATGCGTCTGCGGATAAGATCAATCTTTTCTGAAGTTTCTCTGATCATCTCAGGTACAAGTAGAAGCCTATCTATAGACTCCCACCAACACGTCGGTGGTCTACAAGATCATCCGTACAATGCTTCGAAGGGTTCCATGCCTATACTAGCCTGATAACTGTTGCTGTAGGCGAACTCAACCAATGGAAGATGCTCCTCCCAAGTCCCTCCGAAGTCTAGGATACACAGCCTCAAAAGATACTCAAGAACTCTATTCACCCTCTCATTCTGCCCATTGGTCTGAGGGTGATACGCGATTCTCAAACACAACTATGTACCTAATGCCTCTTGCAGGCTCTTCCACAACTCACTAGTGAAGATGGGGTCATGGTCACTCACTATTTTAGAAGGTACTCCATGTAGACGGACTATCTCGCGAAGATAAACTGATGCCAACCATGATGTCGTTCTCTTACTCTTAACATGAATGAAATGAGCGTTCTTAGTAAGCATGTCAACTATAACCAAGATACTGGTGTTACCTTTCCTCGATCTAGGCAAAGCATCATCCATAGAGACACTCTCCCACTTCCACTGTGCAACCTCCAAAGGATGAAGCAAACCGCCAACTTCTTTCTGTTCAGCTTTGACTTGCTGGCATATTAAATATCAAGAGACAAACTCCGCTATGTATTTCTTCATGCCGGTCCAAAATAATACCCTCTTCATATACCTATACATCTTATCACCGCATGGATGGATAGTCATCCTAGAATGATGGGCTTCCTCAAGGACTGTCCTTAACGGACTCCCAACTCGGGGAATGTAGAGCCTTCCATCTCATCGCAACCACCCTCTATTGTCCAGGGAATATCTACTAAGGTGACTAGAAGTCTCCCTCTACTGAGCCTATCCAAGATGTCTACTACCTGTGGGGTCCCCTCGCTGCGAAGATCCTCTGATCCATAAGAGTAGGTCACACCTATAAGGATGCCCAAAAACCAGGTAAAAGATCCGTCGATGGCCTGCAATCATAGGTCGATATTTACTCCAAGCTCCGCCTCTCTAGGAATAGAGGACTCAAAGTCATCCTCTGCCTACTCAATGCATCCGCCACCACATTACCCTTGCCGGGGGTATACGTAATCATAGGACACTAAGAACACCATCCATCTCTGCTGTCTTAAGTTAAGATCCTTTGCGAGAACAGATACTTGAGCGACTTATGTTCCGTGTATAACTCGAACCTTTCTCTAAGCTGATAATGCCGCCAAGTCTTAAGCGCGAATACTCAAGCAGCCAACTCTAAATCAAGGGTAGAGTAGTTATTCCCGTGAACTCGCAACTGTCTACCACCATAACGTACTACCCTTCCCTCTTTCATGAAGACGACACCAACCCTTGTACCACATGCATAAATGTATACTGTAAACACCTTGTTCCCATCAAGCAAAGTCAAAACTGGGCCTGTTGTCAGAGCCCTCTTCAGTCGCTAGAAAGCATCCTCACAGTCAATATCCCTAGAAAATGTCATATTCTTCTTCGTCAGTCTAGTGAGTGGTGCTAATATCTTTGCGAAGTCCTTAATAAACTTCCTATAATAGCCCATTAAACCAAGAAAACTCCTTACCTATGTTGGATTCTTTGGAACCTTCCAATCTTGAACTGCAACTACTTTCGCGAGATCCACTGCTATCCCATCCTTGGAGACCACATGCCCTAGAAATCTCACTTCCTTTCTCCAAAAATGGCATTTGGAGAATTTGGCCTTAAGCCGGTGTGCTCGTAGAGTCTTCAAAACCTCCCCTAAATGTTGGGTGTGCTCTTCCTCACTCTTCGAGAAGATCAAAATGTCATGCACAAAGACCACAACGAACTTATTCAGAAACTCCCGAAACATCCTACTCATCAGATCCACAAAATACACAGGTGCATTCTTCAATCCAAAAGGCACGACTAGCCACTCGAAGAAACCATCATGAGTTCTGAAAGCGGCCTTGCCTATATTGTCCTCGGCCACCCTCAATTGATGAAAACCATGGCCAAATCTAACTGAGAGAAAACAGATGCACTAACAAGTTGGTCAAACAGATCATCAATCCTCTAGGTGCCTATTCTTTTTAGTGAACTTATTCAACTCCCTGTAATATACACATAAGTGAAGCGAGCCGCCCGCCTTAGTTGCAAAGGCAACTGGAGCACTCCATTCAGATATGCTTCGCCTAATAAACCCCTTAACAAGTAGATCTTCCTACTTGCTTGCTGAGCTCCCTCCTTTCCCTAGGAGCCATCTGGTGCACAGACAATGTGACTGGCTTCGCATTATCCACCAAGTACATTCGGAAATCAATCCCATGCCTCAGAGGTAAGCCCCTAACCTGCTCAAAACATCTGAATACTCACAGACCACCGGTACAGATCGCAAGTCATCGACAAAAGCATCAAGTGATTTTAGGAAATTAAGCATAAAAGACCCTTTTTGGTCACAAGAAATCTTGAGAGTCCTTCCTCGGCAAGTCAAAAGTTTAACGACCCTCCTCTCACAGTCTAGAATGGCACCATACATGGCTAGCCAATCCATCCCTAGAATCAAACCATAGCCCATAAAACCAAGCACATATGCATCACACTTAAATTCGATGCCCAATACAGATATCCTCAAACCTTGACAAATCATAGATAGATGAGTCGTGCCCCCAATGGGGCTTGAGACAACGGTATCTGAAACCATACTAGTACTAAGGTACAGAGACTCAACCACAGAATTAGATATAAAAGAATGCGATGTGCCAGAATCAAAAAGAGTCCTAATAAGATTATCGGAAAGAGAAATCAAACCTTCAACAGAAACTTTCCAACCTTTGTCCGGTACACTGACCTTGAGAGTATGCACCTGCCACCCTCCATAAGATCCTGCCCTTTTTCCCTGTCCTTGCTTCTTCGAGAGCTCCCTAGAATAGTTTTCGACCTCACCACATCAGAAACAAGCACTTTTTCTGCAATATTTGAACAAATGACCCACACGTCCACAACTATGATATTTCTTTTTTCCTTGAGCTTTTTCGTTCTTTCAGCCCTTCTTTTGTTGTTCTTTCTGGGGCCACACTTTCTTGTTTTGTGTCTCATCGGTCTTAGCCTTCTTTCTTTCCGCCTTTATCTTCTTCGTGCATCAATGCCATATCAACGAGCTTCTCGAAAGTTGTCCCCATCAGAATATGAGACATAGTCAATCCATGGAGGGGTTCATTCAACCTTTTTACAAACCTCAAAGCTTTCTTATGTGGGGTATTCACCAGCTCCAAACCAAATCTCGCCAACTGATTGAACTTATTGACAAACTCTTTGACAGTCATGCTTCCTTGCTTAAGTGCCAGGAACCTTTCCATTTGCATACTCTCTTATACCTGAGAAAGAAACTTCATCTCGAATCTCTATCGAAAATCATCCCAAGTATCAACTGGATGCTCTACTTGCGTCACTTCCCACCAGATTGAAGCCTCATCCTTCATCTGCCAAGCGGCCAACTAAATCTTCCTACGGTTGTCAACACCAAAAATCCCAAATAAATCCTCTATCTCTTTAAGCCAATTCCTTGCTTCCACAAAGGTCTCAGATCCATGGAAAGGCTTTCCACCTATAGCACAGAAATCCTTGCATATCTTGGAGAAATTATCCGCTCATGGAGGAGGAGGAACAGCGGCTACACCTGGGGGAGGGGCATCTGCTTGGACTCTAGTAGGCGTTGTAGCCTCTAGATACCTACGGAACCAAGCCGGTATCTGAACACCCTCGGGAATATTCGGTTCCCTAGACATGCTGAAAGGAAAAGGAAAAAGGATTCAAACAGAGAATCGAAAGTATGTCATATGGATTTGGGGAATATATTTTTCAAAAACATACTTTGCTTTGAAAATACTTTCTTTTTGAAAACGATTTTCAAAACCTTTATCCGATCTTGTAACCTTCAGCTCTAATACCAAACGTGACATCCCACGTCCGTTAATGTCACTCTTTCACAGAATGCATTAAGTTCTGTGAAGCGTTATAGGTAAACGAAAACATAAACATCGCAAGACAGATATAAATAGTAGCAGCGAAAATTGAAAACTTTATTTTCCAATAAAAAACATCGAGGTCCAAAATCCAGTTACAACATTTGTCTGAAATACTGAAAACCAATTACATCAATAAAAGTATATGTCTTGTACTAAAACCATCAGAGTACAGAAATACAAAATCATAGTCCCCAAAAATAGACATAACAGAGTAGATAAGTAGTCAAAGCGGTACATCAAAGCAGATCCAAATCCAAGAAGAAACAAAAGAGAGAGTCCTAATCAAGCCTGAGCATTCCTACCCTAAGAACCTAGGGGAAAAGGAAGAGAGAAAAGGAAACAAAAAGAGTCAAACATAAAGTCTGGCGAGTCCAGTGACTTTTAGCATATAAATAAGTAAAAGCATAATGACAGACATATAAACTAGATGAGAGATAGCGGTATCAATAACAGGTATAAACAGACTGAACAAGATACGTAGAAGGAACTGAATATGTTACGCTTCTCAAATACTTTTATCTGCATCAATACTAGTATAACAGATATGAACCCAACAGAAACATAATGGTAGACTTAGGTGAACTTCTAGTAATGGGTTTTACCCCCAAACAGTAATAACAGGTACCCAAACAGAAATAACAGGTGTTACCCCAACCTGAAACAACGAGCACCTAAGCAAGCAGGACTAGATGTACCCTATTACTACCCCCAATCGGTCGGCTCCTTATCCCATAAATACCGTGTGCGGGCCCGTAATAGGATGTATCACTTCCTAAAGTGGCAACCCCAGAAGAACACAGAACTATTTACTGGTGTTATAGTGGCTTATTTTCCTAAGCAAACGGGACTCATGCACGCACATGACTCCGTTGGAATGTGCCATCATAACACCTCCACCCATATGAACCTCTTATAATCAGCTCAGTAAGCGTACCCTGACCCCTACTTAGTGCGAGGTCCCCCTTTTGATACCAGAATGGGTTACTAACTGATACAGGTCCCATCTCACAGATGACACAAGCCACCCCCTTGGCTGTTATCCCTAACTACTAGGATTTTGACAGGTTATTACTAACAGATTAAGAAGCCCGCATAATCACAACAGATAAAACAGGTTAAGTTTTATGGGTTCATATAACCTTCCACAGATTTAACAGATTTTCTTAACCCCTACAGATTCAAACATGTTTACTTAACCCCCGATATTTAACAAATTCATATAACCCCTCACATATCTAAACAAGTTTCGTATGTTGTTCACAGCTTCATTACATGTTCCGCTTAATCTATAAATTAAACCTACAGATTTACATGCCCTAAACCTCAAGTCATAAATCACAGTATACGTATGATATAGCCTAAATTTTAGCCTTATATCGCAATATAAGTTATGCCCTCAAATCCCAGTCATGATTCATAATACAATACATGCCCCCAATTTATCTTTCCCAACCATTACCAATTTCGTTCGTTCGCATATTTCAGTGATAGTCCTAGGCTCGAAGGTAGCCTAGGCTATAAAAATAAAAAGGGAAAGAGGGAGAGAAAAGAACATAAATAGGCGTAATAACAGAATAGGCATATTATAACAGAAATAGGAATATCAGAAATAAGCATTTAAGAACAGAATAGTAGATCAGGTGTACATGTAATGATAGATCTGTTTAGGTGTGAATCAGATTCTTAACCGGCATAGGTTTAGGTCCAGATTTATAAACATGTCAGGATTACTTGTTAAGTGTTTAAAAGTAACATGAACTCACAATGACTGGATCTAAAGATCAGAGAATAACAAGTAGATGTCGCAGAAGAAATTCTTGTATGCATATAAGATGTTGTTGAAGAAAACAGGCTAATTCAATCCAAGCTGGGGCAACACCTCGTTGTCTCCATTGTTTTTTATGTGTGAAAACAATAGAGATGAGGTCCTATTTATAGCCTAGAGCCAACGAATCTTGCTCAGAAACAAGTCCAGGTTCAGGAAATGAACATGGATGGATCTGGGGTGGGTTAACACCCCTTTGAGTGGGTCGACCCATGGGTCGACCCCCAATAGGTTAGAATCCCGCATCGTTATCCCGCTTGATTTTTGAACTATTTTGAAATAATGGTTTTATTTTATATATTTAAATATATATATATCTTATATGTATACAAACTTCTAAGCTTAATAACTTTCTCATACGTTGTCCGTTTTACGCAAACTCGGAGTCTGTCTTAAGTAGAATTCCGAGACAAACGCAATGGTGCAGCCCATTTTACTTAATTCCCAATATTTAATTAAGTATTCTTTGATTTGTTGTTATTTTGTTCTTTAAAATTACGGGGTGTTATAGGAAGAAAGAAAAGGGGAGTTAGCATTGGGTTGGGAGGGAGTTAGTGATGGGTTAGAAGGAGCAGGCGGCCTTTAGGGAGGAGGGACAATGGATGGAGAAGCAGAGAAAGTGAATAAAAAGCAGATACCATTTATGACTATTGCTTGAAAGGAATTTGAGTTAAGGCGATTAGTTTAAAATATATATTTTATTTAATATTCGAATTGGGATGAAAAGGAAGGCTTTTATGAATATAAAGGAAATTATTTATTGGTTTATGTAAAGAAGTTTTTAAATGGATTTTAATCATAAAATCCAAAAATCTAGTTTGATAATATGACGTAAACGGTTTTGGATAAAGTATTTATAAATGGATTATTGTAATATAATCCAAAATTTAAATAAAATGGTATAAAGAGGTTTGAAGTGATGTACTAAATCAACGAGTTAAGTAAAACAGTTATAATTGATCGAGATTTTCCCAAAGTAAAAAAATTATGGTTTGTAATACCATACTTTAATAATAAATTATAGTTGATAATTTTTCAGTTATGAAATTCCATCTATTCTAAGATAAGAACGTTGATTGGTCATGGTCCAAGAGGTAAATAAAATACCCCAACTTGAACAACTTCGCTATTATCGAGGAGTGATATTGGTTTGTAATGAGTAAAGAATGTTAAAATTAGCTTATTATTCCATAGAAGAATATTGCATTGTTAGTTACGAGATTTTGAAATGTAAATAAGGCTATGTGGTTTTAAAATAAACAATGTATAATTCGATATTGTATAAGAAATTGGTTATTGGTTTTTATATACCATTAAGCTATAATATATATATCGACTTTTCCAAATTTAAAGAAATACTAAGGCGCTACTGAGAATGTAAAATAATATTTCCAAGATAAGGAAAATGGAAAGCGTTTCATTGAAATGTGGTGATTTTTTCGAGTTGAAGAGAAATAAATAGGAGTTTTGTAAATATGTTTATTCTTAAGAGTTAAGAATACAGTTTTATCGAGATAAGTAAAGAAAATCGATGAAATAAATTCAAAGATCAATAAAGATGGTTTTAATGAATGATTTTGAATAATAAAGGTCAAAGCTGCCTATGTACTTGCCTACACTATTGTAATTGATAGTTAAAAACCCAACTATCAATAGAATATCTTATTGGACCTTCGAGGTGTTGCTCTTCGAAATAACGTTGCATTTGAAACTAATCTACAGGAATATGTATAAGGATGGAGCACTAAAGACCTTAAATATTCATAGGCGGAAGAACTACTTATTTAATCTCTCTAGCAGATACCTAGAGATATTTCAGCAATGATTCTGTCGTGATTGAAATATATGGATTGCAAAAACTATTCGCTATTGATCCTTTAGGTGATTCCTAGTATGCAGTAGGACGGTGCCTTTGGTTCATCCTATTCCTGGATGACTTGTATGGACGAATGTTTGACAGAGTATTTCCTGAAACTTGCGTACGTTGATTTTTACAAGTAGACCAAGTTTGGTGGCAGAAAAGTTCTCTTAGCTTAACACCCAAAGTATGTTTGTGGACGTCATTTAGTGATTTGACGTATATGACGATGTGGCATTTAAAGTTGTGAGATGTTCTCTAAAGGGTAAATTGTGACCTCAAGCCTCATCTACTGGGAAATAACAGAAATCGTGCAGGCAGCATGGATAAGTAGGTCATTCCCATTAAGGTATATTTGTCACTGATCTATAGAAAAATCATTTTTGTTCTTCTATTCGCTTCTGTATCTCCCGGGAAATGGTTATGTTGGTACCGACCGTTGGTAACAATATATTCGATACACTCTAATTGAATGAGTGGACGGTCATGTGTGGCTGGGTTGTAAGATGTTCTTATTGAACTCCAATGTATCCTCTCTAGAGTACATTGGTCAAAAGGTGATCTCATACCTTGTTATGTTGGAAATCCAAACCCGAATACAATCCATGCGATTTTTGATTATATACTAAGTAGGAGTGTAAGATGCAAGTGTTCTACTAAATGGTTGTATATTTGTGGCTTGATAGAAATTACTATAATATCACCATATTTGATATATCAAAAATATTTTGGGTTATCATAAGGAAAAGGGCGTTTGTGTTTATGTGTGGACTAGTCTTACGATTATCCTTTTCTTTCAAAGGATATTCTGAAGTTAAGCAAGTTATTGTGTTATGAATTTATCACTTAAAGTATTCCAGACTGATCCGGGTGAATTTTATTTTGCTTCAAATGTGCTTGGGTCAGACTGAGTATATTATCAGGTTAGGATTCGCTTAGAGCTTCAAGAAAGGAGTTAGAGTCAAGATATAATTCTGTATTTTCTGGTAAAGGATTCCATTGTGTGAGTTGTATTGATTTGTGTTGTAATATGACGTTGTAATCATATATATATATATATATATATATATATATATATTCAGAGTCTGTTTTGTATAAAGAGCTTGATATATTATATTTTGTACATTCCGCTGTGAGACTCTGATCTTTTTATTCTTCTATTTTAATATTTCTTTCTTCCCTCACCCTCTAATTTCATTATATTAACAATCCGTGTTTTCGATACTTGGGTTTTCAACAAGTAATACGAGATTATGTATTATTATTGAAAATTCGAGTGTCGAATTTTCCGGGTCATTACATTGGGTATCAGAGCATGAGGTTTAGTGATAACCATGGCTTTGTAGCGTAACTCAATAGAGATGGGGTTAGTAATACCCTAGATTGAGTTTTTGTGTGTGTGTGTGTATATGAGAGCACGTATTTGTAAATTGATATAAAATTATTTTAAATTATTTTTGCCTAATATATTTTGTAAAGCAATGAAAGTAATAATTTCTTAAAATTATTATAATATTATTAATCAATGTTGATTTGAATAGGATTCAAATTGATTATGAAATTGGAATTCCTAATATAAAATGTATGAATGAAAACTAACTCATGTTGAGTTAAATGAATCGTATAAGTTATAATTTGAACCTGAAATTTGACATAAGTCAATAAGAAATTTGACTTGAGTTTGGAAATAGAAATACGTGCAAGTAATGAATCCAATGTTTGGAAATCAGATTGATTGTGTGATTAAAATATATTGCATGGTTATAGAATAAACTTGATATGGAAACCAGTCTATAATAAATGAGTTGAATCCAAGTTAACAAATTTGAATGGAATATAAGGAACTGATTCACGTATCCAAAAGGATTGATAAGAAATGGTTATAAATAAAGTTCATATGCAATGAATGGTATGTCAAATTATTCGGCATGAATGACTTGATGTTTTCTAACTTGATGGTTATAAAACTGATGAATTCCATCTGAGATTAAGAACAGATGCAAGAGATAATTGATCATTAAACCTATATTGGTTGAGTTCTGAATTTGATTGGAACCAGTTTGGTTAGAGCTGCATAATAATTGAGAAAGCTCATTGCTTAATAACACTCGTATGTGGTACGCAAAATATAATAAAATTGGGTTTTGAATTGGTTTTTCGACCGTGTAGGTCGATGAATATGTTTTTGTGTTCCTGCAGTATTGCAGAAGTCCCTCTGTATAAGGGAAACTCTGCCAAAAAAATCCAAAATTTAAGATGTTAGAAAATTTTCAAATCTTTTTGGAAATTTTTGAAATGAATAGGTTTTCCATTATAACTAATTGGATTAGTTAAAATTAGAAATTTAGAAAGTGGAAAAGAAGTTTTTAACCAAATGGGTTTTTACAGGGTTTGTAGCATTTTTCCTACCTTAATAATTTCGGCGACGAAATTCTTTTAATGGGGAAGGAATGTAACAACCCAAATTTTTAACCATTTAATTGAATACTAAAAAATGGTTTTAAATGTTATTTTGGATTTTAAATAGCTTTAATTCAAAATTTTGGAATATTTTATTAATATAAATAATATAATAATAATTTATTTTCGAAATAGTCGGAACTAGATGAATTTGCAATATAGTGTGAACTGGCAATATAAAAGGGTTTATTCAAGTTTATAGTTGAATTATATTAAAATATTTGTTTATTAAACGATGTATGAACATATAGTTTATAATTTAATTCTAAAACGAGCTGCAGCGGCGCGGTAATTCGTAATATTACGTTTTGAACTTCAATTGATTGTACAAGATCCAATATAAGTCAAATATCTTTGAAACAAGAAATGTCTAAATCTATTGGATTATAATTTTCTAATGGAAGAGAAAAATCAAGTTTTCATGTTGTAGATTTTGTTTTATGTCCAAATCAAATTTTCAAATAGTCGCTATGGAACTCGTTTATAAACTATAATGATTATTTATATAAAATAAAAGGGGTTTTAATATATTTTATATCGATTTAGCTTGGAACTCAACCCGAAGTATTTTATTTTGGAACTATATGAAATTTTGCTCGAATATGTCCAATAATAATATTTTATTATTATATTAAGGTGTTTTAAAATTGATTTAATTTAATTTGAACCCTTACAAATGGACTTTATTCAAATGACCTCCGATTTCAATGAAACAAATTTTATTAAGTCTGTAATAGCTAATTATGGCTAGATTTCAAGCTTCACGCCAATCGGAGTTATTTTGTGAGCGTAGTAAAATAAAATGTAAATAAATTGACCATTTGAACTCAAACTAGCGTCGTTTGATCAAATGAAATCAGTTTTCAATGAAACAAGTTTCATTGGGTCTGGAACGTTGAATTATACCATGGGGTCCATTTTCATCGCGAACGGTTCGTATGTGATCATGGGAACAAATAAACATTGTTTGGAAATGGCGATAGGAACGAAATAAATATCTTTAGTCGTTATCGCTAGTCATCTCAAATTAAAATATTACAATTCCTACCTATAAATAACCCTTAATCACAAACCCTAATCCCCAACAATCAACACCGGCCGACATTTTACAAAAAAGCCCTTTTCAACTAATTAATTTATATCTCAATAATCGTGATGAATTTGAGGAAGCTTCCAACTGGAAAGTTGGAGAGGGAGTCAAGGTTGATCTCCTGTTAAAATTTCATGGCCAACAGTAGCCTGTGTTGGCCGAAATTTCGCCAAAACTGAAAGGAAGTGACTTCCGCTTTTGATAAAATTGGGGAAGCTAGAATCGATTTCGGGTTGTAGGTCCAAAGGGAAAGTTGTCAAGGGGAGGAAGGGCAACAATTTCCCTTTTGGGTCGGTCGCCTAAAATGAATTGTGGACAAAGTTTTTGTGAGATGATCGGAGTATTGTATTTTGGGGAATCTGAATCATAGTTTCTTGATTTCTGATTTATGGAGATCGAATCCGATGGAGAAGCCTGAAGGTGATAGAAGAATGGTGGGAGGCGGTGACAACGGTGGTGGTGCGGCCCTCTGCCATGGTCGGAAGAGATTGGAATTTGGGATTAACCAGCACGGGTTTGAGACAGTTTTTCAGGCGATAGGGTTGGTTTGGGGGTTCATGCCAACTAGCGGTGGATGGGGTCGGAGTCACGGTCATTGAAGTGGTGTCAGGTGATGCTCTCGTTAACGATGGGCGGTGCGGTATAGTTGTGAAAGAGGGGTTTCAGAAATGGGGACATCGAGTTTCGATGTAAAGAGGAAGACTATCGGGGATGAGCACCGAGAACAATAGAAACCACATAATTAGGTGGTGGATTAACGTGGCTTGATGACATGGATTAGGGTGGCTTAAGCACGGGTCAATGGTGATTAACGGTGGTTTAAATAAGTGAAGGTAATTAGCTAGTTTATTATCTAATTTATAGGACAAATTGACACAATTAATCCTAAATTTTACATGTCTTCCCATATTAATCTGAAGTTTGGGTTATTTTTAGTTAATCCCAAGAATTGGGGGTTCCTTCCCATATTGATCCCATTTACCTATTAACTTGTTTAGCCAGTAAGCTTTCCCAAATCAATCAACATTCCGTTCTTCTTCCCATTTCTGCTATTAAAACATATCAATTTTTTTAATTCCATTTTGATTTCCATTGTTAAAACTCAAGTAACCATCTATCTCTTCACCCTTGAAATCTCGATATCAACGAGTTTTCGTAATCGACGAGTGAGAGAAAAAGGAATAAAAAGGGAAAAAGACTAAATGGATACTGAATTTTCGTAATCGATGAGTGATGCTGGTCTCGAGTGCAGTGTGGTTGCTATGCGGTGATTAAGGAAGGTAGGGGTGACTGTCGCGTTTCGGCTTCGGTGATTTAGGAGGTGTCAATTTGGGACTGAGGCATGCGATTGATTATGTTTCGATAGTGAGGTGATAGTCCGGTGGGGATGTTTGTAATTGTCCAAATTCATCTTCGGCCACGACTGTTAATGCAGGGAAAGGTGGAGGTTGTTAGTTTGAATTTGGAAGGAAAAGGAGAGGTAGAAGAGGGAAGGAAAGGAAGAATTAAAGGAGAGGAAGAGATTAATTGATGGAAGGAGCAGTTCTTAGGGAAAGCAAGAAGTAAATAGGATCAATAAAGGAAATTAAGGAGGAGCTGATCAGAAAGTGGTTGGTCAAAGGGATAAAGAAGAGATACAGGTTGGCATGGCATGGTCGTGATACTGTTTTCTTTGCTGGGGCTAGGAGCTGTCGTTCGTTGATTTGTGGTTGTCATGGTTGAAGGGCTGAAATTGTTTGCATGGCTATGATTTCAACAGTTTGGTGAAGAGATAGATGGGTTACTTGAGTTTTAACAGTGGAAATCAAAATGGAATGCGCTGCAACTTATACAGATTGAGTTTGAAAGTTCACACTTCAGCATTTTTTACTCTCAATTAAGTTGCTTTATATGCAACTTATACAGATTAGCACAACAGAAGTTTCATCATCATGTAATTGCATGCTTATATAAACCCATATGCATTCATCTTACTAAAAGAATGAAGCGATTGGAAAATAAAAGAAAATTTGCTGAGAAATATTCCAGAATAAGCATCATACTGTTATTTCATGTAGTCTTGAGCACCACTATAACAAACTTCTTTGTCGTGGAGTCTCTTACTCATGTTTGCTCTCTATATCAATCGATCCAATGTATGTACAACTTCTGACATAGGTGGTCTAAATTTTGGCCCTGACTAGTGATTGCTCATGCTATGGTCTTGTTCTGTTCTAAGAAAAGAATCAATTTTTTCATGCTAATTAATTAGGGAAGAAAAACGAACTGTTGATTGATTTGTGAAGAAGAACAAGACAATGGGAAGAAGAACGAATGGTTGATTAATTTGGGAAAATTTACCGGCTAAACAAATTAACAGATATACGGGATCAATATGGGAAAGGACCCCCAATACTTGGGATTAACTAAAATTAATCCAAACTTTGGATTAATATGGGAAGACACGTAAAACTTGGGATTAATCATGTCAATTTGTCCTAATTTATATTACATTAAAATTAATTAAACTTATAATGATCATAACATATTCGTACAATATCATAATCATGCAAAACTGGATATGATGGGATCATATCAACGAGGACTACACTGCCGAGCTGGTTCAGAAGGGATCGGAAGTAATCGGTTTCATTTAATTTTAAATGTCTGTTTAAAATTAAAGGAAATAGCGCGCGAATCGACAATTGAAAATAAATGTGAGTTAACTCTCACGCTTTCTCGAATTCTATGATGTGGTTAAATTCATATAATTAAAATTTACCGTTGATAGTATAAATTGGCTGATTGGGGGGTGCCTTAGATGTTATTTGTCTGTTACAAATTGACGTTAATTATATTGACGTCATTTAAATGCTTGGATTAAAATTCTATCCCATATGTTATTATAAATTGTTATAATGAGTTGTGATGCAGGAAAGAACAGGTTGGAGGTATCCAATCGAATTCCTCAAATATTGTGTGTATTGTTTGTTTTTATATTAAATATATATGAGCTAACTGAACCCCAATGACATCAAAAATCTGGTTGGATGTTGAAAATTGAATTGGAATTCAACATTGTTGTAGTTTGAATCAATAAATGGTATTGATTGAGGAATTGACAGCTGATGTCCTAAAATTCACTTTTTTTGTTGAAATGTTGATTTGCCGTCAGGCGAATTGACGAAGTTAAGTTATAAAATTTATTTTATGACTGAATCAAAGTTATTTATTTATTATATTTTGTATGTTATAAAGAAGTTTTAAAAACAAATTGATGTTTATAAATTAGTTTTTATAAAAGTATTAAGAATGATTATATAATGTGGACTTGACGTTTAAATCAATTTATTAAGTGAATAAAGCTATACTTAACCTACGGATTAATATTTTGGGATAATTATTTTTAAGTAAACAATTAAGATTTATTACTAGATTAATCATTATTAATCTAATGAGAAGAGGTATCTTGAATCGGTTAACGAGTTAATTGATGGTTTAAAGTTGACTAAGTCAACTGTTTAATCAAAAGTGGTTATTAATTTGAATAAGATTTCTTCAATGTAATTTACTTTTAAATTAACGATGTTTAAATATCATTACTATATTTAGTTATTGTTATTAACTGATTTATTTTAGTTAATGAACAAGTAAACTACTTTTACTTTAGAAAATAATGAAGTTAGTTACATTTAAAGTGTTCTCTTCTTAAATGAAATTATTTAAGAAGATAATCGAGTATGTAATAAGATTAGTTAATGTTGAGAGGAATTTGAGTTAAGGTGATTAGTTTAAAATAAAAAATATATTTAATATTCGAATTGGGATGAAAAGGAAGGCTTTCATGAATATAAAGGAAATTATTTATTGGTTTATGTAAAGAAGTTGTTATATGCATTTTAATCATAAAACCCAAAAATCTAGTTTGATAATATGACGTAAATGGTTTTTGGATAAAGTATTTATAAATGGATTATTTTAATATAATCCAAAGTTTAAATAAAATGGTATAAAGAGGTTTGAAGCGATGTACTAAATCAACGAGTTAAGTAAAACAGTTATAATTAACTGAGATTTTCCCAAAGTAACAAAATTGTGGTTTATAAAGCCATATTCTAATAATTAATTGTAGTTGATATGTTTTTAGTTACGAACTTCTATCTATTCTAAGATAAGAATGTTGATTGATCAAGGTTTGAGAAGTAAATAAAATACCCCAACTTGAACAACTTCGCTATTATCATGGAATGATATTGGTTTGTAATGAGTAAAGGATGTTGAAATTAGTTTATTATTTCATAGAAGAATATTGCGGCGTTAGTTGCGAGATTTTGAAATGTAAATAAGGCTATCTGGTTTTAAATAAACAATGTATAATTTGATATTGTTTAAGAAATTGGTAATTGGCTTTTATATACCATTAAGCTATAATATATATATCGAGTTGTCCAAATTTAAAGAAATACTAAGGCGCTATTTGAGAATGTAAAATAATATTTCCAAGATAAGGGAAATGCAAAGTGTTTCATGGAAATGTGGTGATGTTTTCGAGTTGAAGAGAAATAAATAGGAGTTTGGTAAATATCTTTATTCTTAAGAGTTAAGAACAAAGTTTTATCGAGACGAGTGAAGGAAATCGATTTTTAATCGATGAAGTGATTTTAAAGATCAATAAAGATGGCTTTAATGAATGATTTTGAATAATAAAGGTCAGAGATGCCAATATACATGACTACACTATTGTATTTGATAGTTAAAAGCCCGATTATCAATGGAATATCTTATTGGACCTTTGATGTGTTGTTTCGAAGAGACTGGGATGGGAACTAGACCTAAAACCACTTCGTATTAACGTTACACTTGAAACTAATATGCAGGAATACATATAAAGATGGAGCATTGAAGACCGTGAATTTTCATAAGTGGAAGAACTACTTGTTGAATCTCTCTAGCTGACCCCTAGAGATATTTCGGCAATGATTCTGTCGTGATAGAAATCTACGGATTGCAAGGACCACTTGCTATTGATCCTTTGGGTGATTCCTAGGATGCAGTAGGAGGGTGCCTTCGGTTCATCCTGTTCTTGGATGACTTGTATGGACGAATATCCGACAGAGTATTTCCTGAAACTCACATACGTTGATTTTTAAAATATACCAAGTTTGGTGGCGAAGAAGTTCTCTTAGCTTAACACCGAAAGTATATTTATGGACGATAATTAGTGATTTGACGAATCTAACGATGTAGCATTTAAAGTTATGATATGTTCTCTAAAAGGTAAATAATGACCTCAAGCCTCATCAACCGTGAAATGACAGAAATCGTGCAGGCAGCATGGCTAAGTGGTCATTCCCATTAGGGTATATTTGTCACTGATCTAGAGAAAATTCATCTTTGTTCTTCTATTTCCTTCTGTATCTCAATGGAAACGGTTATGTTGGTACCGACCATTGGTGACAATATATTCGATACACTCAAGTTGAATGAGTGGTCGGTCGTGTGTGACCGGGTTGCAAGATGTTCTTGTTGAACCCCAGTGTATTCAATCTAGAGTACAGTGATCGGAAGATGGTCCCATACCTTGTCATGATGGAAATCCAAACTCCAATATGATCCGTGCGGTTTTTGATTATATACTAAGTATGTGGAGCTGAGATGAAAGCGTTTTGCTAGATGGTTATTTATTTGTGGCTTGATAGACTTTTTTATGATACCACCGGATTTGATATATCAAAAATATTTCGGGTTATCATAAGGTAAAAACCGTCCGTGTTTATGTGTGGACTGGTCTTACAATTATCCTTTTCTTTCAAAGGATATTCTGAAGTTAAGCAAGTTGTTGTGTTATGAATTTATCATTGAAAGTATTCCAGACTGATCCGGGTGAATTTTTCTTTGCTTTAAATGTGCTCGGGTCAGACCAAGTATATTATCAGGTTAGGTTTCGCTTGAAGCTTCAAGAAAGGAGTTGGAGTCGAGACGTAATTCCGTATTTTTTGGTAAAAGATTCCACTGTGTGAGTTGTATTAATCTGTGTAGTACTTCCGTATTTTCTGGTAAAGGATTCCACTGTGTGAGTTGTATTAATCTGTGTTGTGCTCTGATGTTGTAATCATATATATACAGTCCATTTTGTATAAAGAGTTTGATATATTATAGTTTGTCCATTTCGTTGTAAGACACTGATCTTCTTATTCTTATATTCTAATATTTCTTTCTTTCTTTCCTCACCCTCTAACTTCTTTCTATTAACAATCTGAGTTTTCGATACTTGGGTTTTTGACAAGTAATACAGGATTATGTATTATTGTTGAAAATTCGAGTGTCGAATTTTCGAGGTCGTTACACCCACCCACTGCTAGGAAGCAAAGAAGGCCTCCAACAACTAATCGGCCCATATCTACAAAAAAATTACGACTTCAACATCATAGCCAAAGTGATGGCAATGGTCTCGATGTGGGTGCATAAAGAACCATCACAAATATCGTTTATTGGCGAAGTGGTCCAAGTGTTAAAGCTTGTCTCCTACAGTAGAGACAAAGTCGGCTACGATAAGTCCTCCAGTCTCCAGTCAGAATGACTTCTTGTGCCAAAGGCGAGCTGTTTCCCAAGAGCAGGTGGTACAACCAGACTTCGACTTAGTTGGGGTATTTTGGTAATTACGCGGATCACTCAGTGTTTTTGAATATGGATTGTAGTTCAGGATCGACCGAGGCAATAACACCTAGAGTGGGCAGAAGAGATGATTCTCAGTCAGATCCTTGTAGAACGTAGAAAATAAAATATGTGTTTTAGAGACTGAGAGGAACTGTAAGCGAGCAAGGCTATCCTTTAAAGTGTCCTTGTTAGTTTGATTTTTAGTTTCTTTGGTGTTTTTTCTTTTGAAAATATTGTAATTTCACACTGATAGAGTTTGAACAGCCTTTTGAAATGTATAGAGGTAACGGTGGTTATGTGTTGGTTTATTATTTGTTATGGTCAAGCTTTATCTTGGAACTTCTACATTCATGATTCATTAACTAGGCATTTTAATTGTATTATTGTACCTTATAGAGGTGGCAATTAGACCCGACATGATGGACCCGGACCCAACCCAGCGGGTCTCGGTTCAAGGCGGGTCGGGTTTTGTTGGGTATGAACTAAACATTTCAAAAATCTAGACCCGACCCGATCGGAGCTTCGGTTTGGATCGGTTCGGGTTCATTTGGGTAGTAACACTAAAAGTACATATATTTTAATGCTTTTTGGCTGGGTCTTTCAGGTTGAGTCAATTCGGGTCGGGTTTGATCGGGTCTTAATTGTATTTTTCATCACCTAGATCCGACCCGAGACCCATCGGGTTTGTTCGGGTTCGAGTCAGTTCGGTTTGGGTTTTCGGTTCTCTGTTCTAATTGTCAGCCCTAGTACCTTACTCTTAATTCTGTACGACTGTTGTGACTTGGACTGCAGTGTATATATGTATGCATGTTTCATTAAAATAGACACTATAAATTGCGCAATGAGGCAGCAGTATGGTTTGAACATACGTTAAGTAACTAGCCTTTTTAGATAAACGGTTATTAACCATTACCAGTATAACGGTTCCAGATTGTTGGTATATTAGTCTTCGGCACACCATTCTATCGATAATGGCATGAAATTTTGGTTTATTAGTAAAATCTGTACGGCAATGGTATTTGTGAAATGATAACTGCAATCATTACCATAAAGTTATACTTTTTACCCATATTAACCTGTATCTATAATTGGTCGTAGTAACCAATCCAATTGGGATGACTCAGTCACCGCCAATATTGATCTACAAATAATTTCAATTCGAAACAAACTACAACGACCACTACTATTTTTCTTCACTCTTCTATGGTTTTGAAAATGGCGATGAAGGTTGTAATTAGCATAACCTCAAATCGAAGTTGAAACGGATTTAGTCAATAAATATTAGGACAAAGTGGAAAAAAACAGATAGAATAAGAATTCAGTTCAAGAGCAATGAAGCAAATAAGCTGATAGTATATTTACATAATTTGTGCTAAGTTGGGAGAGCTACTAGCATTTTCTAACAATACGTTTATATTAATTTGGTTAATTGGAATGTTTATTGTTGTGTGCTACTTCGAAGAATATCAAAGGATAACCATTCTTCTTCAAACTTGTGGAGGGGAAGGGTCAAAAAATAGAAATTAAAAACCGCCAAGGCATTCACCTGCAGATCCAGGGCAACGATAGCTTATGGGTAGAAGATCAGAGAGCTTGACACTAACTCCTTGGTTCAACATAAGCTTTTAGAATGACTGCAATACGAGATTATGATTTACCAGAGGCTTTTGTAGTATAATCACAAAAACAGTGAGCATCATTAAGTAAAACCACTAGTTGGACAAGTTTTAACCTCGATGCAATTGGAGTACCTGATCCAATCTCATATTAAGATCTTGGATGCTCTATTCAAGTTCCTCTACCTTGCTTCCCATCCAGTGTCGGCCCAAGAAAACCGTTGCCCAAGCCACGACTACATTTTGTTGCCCACTCTTCAAAAATTTCAGAAGTTTTTTTTAACAATATAGGAAAAATCTTACGGTCACACGCATAGTCAGGAATGAGACAATGAACGCCATCACCAGACTTGCACGCAAGCACATAAATATAAGCATCTGCAAGAATAAACAATATATCAGTCCAAACATTGCATAAATATAAGCACCTATAAGAATAAGCAGTGTATCAGTCCAAACATTGCATAAATATAAGCACCTGCAAGTTAATTACCGAAAGTAGTCCACACAACAATTTTTGAAGCCGTGAAAGTTTGTGGCATATTAACCGTGAACTAGTAAAGTGTAGCTTTTCCAAACATTGCATATCCCATGACTGCAACTCTACCAAACGTTACAGTACAAATGAAGAAACTGCATATGATGAAGAGAACCATATGAATTTATGCTAGATCCATATGAATTTGTGAACCAAAAAACTGCTACCACTTAACAGATTTATCCCTCGACAAAATAATGCATTGTATACAAAATACAAAATGTTTACTTTGCAATTACACATGAAGTAAGCTACAATATTCAATTCTCAAAATATGGACTAAACATCAATAAAATATAAACTAAATATCAACTTTTCATACAAAATAATGACCATTTGTAAAACGACGAATATAATGCTTGGATGAGAAACTTCCACTTTTCCCAAATTTTATTACACTAGGAAACTTGTCGTTTATCTTCAAAATTTTGATTGGTCCTCTTTGAACAATTATTATTCTTTTTGTATCTCCCATAATCCTCCATAAACCCGGATCATGATCAACATCAACGTCTTTGTCCAAATCAAGCACACTTTCTTCTTTTTCACTACTTACTTCATCTACACCAAAGTCTTTGTCCAAGTCTACATTGACATGAATATCGTTGCTTGTTTCTTCATCAACGATTTCATTAGAATAAATAACTTTATTAATACGCACTTCATCTACATGATCCTTAAAGACTTGATCAACATTTTCATTAGTAGCTTCACTTGTTTCTTTAACTTGACTTGAACTAATAGATTGTTGTGTTTTTGCTTTGAACAATTTAGAAATTGAGCCTACTAATGATGCAGATAATGCATCTTGACGTTGTTTTACTTTTCTAGTGTAAGCTCCTGAGTTTTGCTTTTTATTTCTCTCCTGTTTCTTATCGTCTTCTTCTTTTGTCATATTCTCTACTTCTTTACAAATAACAAATTAACAATATTATCAACTAAACTAACTAACATACAAAATAATAAATAATACATAAACTTTGTTTCTTTCCAAAAACTGAATGGCCTTTGCCTAAATTAAATTCACAGCAAGCAAATTATTTACTTTTAAACATAAATTGAATGGCCTATGAAGATTCAGTCATTCATTCAGAGAAACAAACAACTAGACAAATAACTAATTTATTTAAAGAATTCACCTTTGTAAACTATAACACATAGTCATTCATTCACGGATTTCCATTGAAAATTCAAGCAATTAGACAAACAAACAATTGAAACTGATTTATTTAGAGAATTCCATTGAGCAAACAACCAAATAAACCTAAATTAAATTCATCCATCGAATTAGAAGCATCTGAAAAAAGAAATTACCTGCAATTGTCTGATATAGTGATATTCGGCAATGGAGTCAGATGATTGCAGCAACGATTAAAGGTTGTTGAAGAGTTAACGAAGGTGAACACAACGCAAATAAGATTGAATTAGGATTTGAGCAAAAGACCCAAAATTTTGTTGCGAGAAGATGGCTTGTATTGTGCGAGGTACGAAAAAAGAAGAGAACGAGAGTGGAGATGGTAACAACGTGAAATACGAAGTAATCAGATTTTTTTTTTTTTTCTTTTTTTTTCTGTGGTTGCTCTAAGCCTGGGGGTCCCCCAGCCCATGGGGGAGCCCAAGGCCAGCTCTGTTCCCATCTTATCTAATGGACTGCAATTAAGACTATGCATAGCAAACAAATCTCAAGACAAATAAAGAACATAACATTCAGAAATGTTGCTGCATGTAACATAAAACATTGAACGCCATAGCTTTATGTTTTGAGAAGGGTATTCTACAAAGGAGATCTCCAAGCGAATATTGCACAAATGAATGCAGATGTCTCATTCTACAGTAACCCAATATTTGTGAAATGAATAACATAGTATGCAATGCTAAACCCAAAATGAAATGACCCTATGCTGTTCTTAGAAGGCATGAGCACATAAATATGTCAACTATCATACAAATATGTGCATCAGATTAAAACAAGTTCTGATAAGGAAGCTGCAACTACAACTCCAAGAAGACACAGCAGTGAAATAAAATCTACAATCCCAAATGAAGATTCAGAAAATAAGTAAATTTTGTGTGCATTGCTATCACCAAGAAATCCTCTAGCAATCATTGCCTGTAATTGACGAAATTAGAACAATGAGACAGTTCATCGACGTTGATTTGGGTGAATATTATAGCACCATTATGGAACTGAAAGTGTTTTGAGGCATACCTTAGAAATTTGCTCGGCATGGTTAAATATATTTTTGAAGATTCGACGAATGTACATAAAGAACACTGCAAAATCATGAACAGCCATAAATATATTTCATGTTATGATATCTGCTTAAAAGAAACCCATCCTTATGAAGTTATGGATGAGTTCAGCTGAGTACATTGTTTTAGCAAAACAAAGGAAACTCAAGATAGAATATCAAAGTAGAGATGAAACTATAGTAGATTAATAGTAAAATCAATCAAGTTTTTGTAACCAGAAAGACTGAAGTTAAACCATTGATGCTAATAAAAATGCTTATTTATGATATTACTAGTTTGAAAATAAGATTCCAAACCACTAACAAAATTTTAAAATCCTTATGTTCAAAAATGGCACTGACCATCAACTGTTTCCATTACTGTCAGCTGCTGCCAACTGATTCGACGTGCTACGATTCCTAAAGCAGCATTCCGTACCTGATCATATTGTATGAAGTCAGTGTATAGGAAAAAAGATGGAGAATGAACCCATACGCTGAAAATGATTACGGAAGCAATAGTAGCAATGGTTTTTTTTTAATATCCAAATTAAGGGATTATTTGACACAGTCTCCCGTGCAGGATGTTAAGCTTAACTTTTAGTGTTTATAACTTCACTACCTTATGGACGGTTACCTTCATCAAACTTATCAGAACCAACCAACCAAACTGTCCGAGTTTTTAAATTTCAAATATAGAGAAGGGAGTAAGCTAATAGAACTAACATCAGATTAAGATTTAATAACTTAGCTCACACGGAAGACTATCCCCAAGTACCCACAATAGTAATAGCAATACCATAATATAATTTTTTTCAACAAAAAAAAAAAAAAAAAAAAAAAAACACCTTGCCTCATCAAAAACAAGATTAATAAACCTCAAAGAAAGCAGCAGAGTGAGTATAATTTCAGCAACTGGAGCTTTAACCAGCACCAAAGGAGCCATAAACCACCACAGAGCAGCAGCTAATTGCTCAGGCGTCGTTGTTGCTAAGCATAAGCTTGCACTTTGAAAAATCTTTGAAAATAATATGAAAATGAACTGTCAGACATCCTTCTTGAAAAAGGAAGCTTTGATTGCATCAATTGGATTATGCCATTCAAAGTAGTAGTAAAAGCAAGGCTTAAAAGTTAAAAATAACATGATAACGAGAAATATGTGAGTCAATGGCAAAGAATACATACAGTAAATGACAAGCAAGCAGATGTAGTAGCAAGTGAAATGCCTTTTCTTGTCAATTGTAATGGTCCAATCTTTAAGACCGAATAAGAATAACCTTGTATAGACGAAGGAATGATTGGCAATCCAACCATAGATGGAGGAGGAGTTCTTATTTCTACAACTGGAGGTACTCCATCTGAACCAAACCCAAGTAAAATGAATAAAATTCCTGAAAGAAAAGCAACTCTTCCTAGTTGATCCTAAAGTTAAAAATAGCTAGTTAGGTATACTTGTCAACAAATCATTATTATTATTTAAATAAAATAAAATAAAAACGCCATTACGCTTACATTCCGGATTTGTTTTGGTAGAACCCAGATTGATAACAGGATAAGGTATATAACTAAGCCAAGTTTCACGTAAATATTAGACCGAGCTGGCAAGACAACAAGTGCCAAAAGCCAAACCTGCATACTTATATAACAGAAGAGATTAAATACTGAAATTAGTCCAGAGCAGATGCACGTTTCCACTAAGAAGAAAAACAGATCATGTGATGCTATTGCACAGAACATGAATACATTTGTGGTCTATATTCACTAAGCACATCCATCAAGTTACACAATGTGAGCTAAACACAGTTGAAAACACTTAACAATCTGTCGAGGGACAACAATTTCTTTAACTTATAAAATAATATGAGTAAACTTAATTGTTAAAGTTGCACGGAAAAAAATTGCAGAAGAAAAATCAGTTTTTACTTACGTGTCATCTGAGGTAGCAACTTTAAAGTAAGTCTTCGTTTGTTTTAAGACAAAAAGTACTTAATGCTTAATTAAACAAGCAATCAAAGGTTATTAGTTTGTTTGATTTTAAAAAAGTGCTTTCATTAAGCTCTTGTATTCACTTAATTGAATAATCAAAATTCTAATGCTTATTGGAAGTGCTTATTACTTATTGCATTTTCCAATTATACCCATATACAACATAACATGTAATTGTTTTATATATATATTTTTTTAATTATATCAATAAGTTAGAAAAATTTACACAACATCAAATTTATTCGCTTCTATGGTAAATTGATAAATACTTGTTATTTTGTTTTGGTTTTGATTTTATGGTGTACTTTTCGATCATATAAATAAATAAATAAATAACAATTGAAAAAAAAAAAAACCTAGCAATTTTTATGTACAATTTGAAGTTAAAATACAGTAATTTATAAATTGTTTAAAATGAATGGAGATGGAAAAAAATTAAAATATGTAATGGAGGATTGAAAAAATTATAAATAATTTTGATAAGCTGAGCAATAAAGATGAATTTTAAGACAAATGAAAAAAAAAAAAAAAGTGTGCAGTACATACGTGAAAACTCAACATTTTTAAGTAACAATGAAACGTTGGAAGAAATCATATGATATTTTTATAATAAATTATCGCAGTACATTGAATGCACACATATAATTATCACTGAAATATTAGTTAAGAATCCAAACATAACACTAGCTTTCTAGATCAAACCATTATAATATGTATCTATATCATCAAATTTTATACCATTTGTCTGTTTTTGTCTATGTACAAAATGTAAGCTATGAAATAAGATGATTTAGTATGTTTTTTATGCCACATACAAGATATGATAATCAATTTTAAATTCGAAGGGTAATATTGTGAAAGTAGCAAGTTATGCCCAAAAAACAAATTTCTAAACAAATAATGTTTCATGATTCAACCATCAGCATTTAGCTTTCAACATTCAGCTTTAAGCATTTTAAACAAGCGATACCTATATCTTTAACTGGTACCAAACTTGTTACAGTAAGTAAAAAATCATGAATTTTGCTACTATGACAAAAACAAATTTTTATCATAGTAGCACTTTTGAAAAAACATTTTTCCTACTCGCCGAACAACGCTCTAGCAGCGTTTTTGCTTCTTCCTTTTTTTCCTAAAAAAAATCTATTTCATTACGTTATGGGACTACATAACAACATAGAATGTAACAGTACACAAAGAGAGAATAAATGAAATACCAATTTGATTCGTGGATCGAGGGAATGCAAAAAAGTTCTAGGAGAATCAATGAACTGACAAATTGGGCTAGAAGTAGCGCTGGAAATGGCGGTCAAGATCTTTTCTGCGGAAAAGCCAGTTAATGGGATCAAAGAAGCCAATTTTTTAACAGCTCCTCCTCCTCCACCACTATCGATAGAATTTGAACATTTTATTACAGTAAGCTTCTTTCTTGTATTGTAATTAAACAGGGAAAGTTCGGGTAGGAAACGCACAAATTTTGGGGTATGAGGTCTTAATCTAATGCTGAGGCCTAAGGTGGAAGACAAGAGGAGATTATTCGCCATCAGCGGAAAATGTTATTTCGCACCAGGCTACCTCGATGATTTAGGCTGTGCTGTGGATAAGTTGATGCCGCACTTCTCTTTTTTAAAGTTGAATTTGGTAGCCAGGGTTCACCTTCGAAACCATGGATCATACCAAGGGTGCGTTCTTAACCAATGCAAGCACGGTATTTGAGCGTGACATTTGAAAGAGTTATTTGAGCGTGGTACTGTAGCGAACGGAGAAATGTGTTTTTAGCTGCGAACAGGGTATTTGAGCGGGGTATTTAATTGTTAAACTAATTGTTTTGATTTAATTAAGTACTAATTTCGTAAAACAAAACGACTACATTTCATTACACAAAGAAAATACAAACATAAATACGACAGAAATACAATAACACGATGACATGAACCTCCTACTTGTTGGTATTTATCAGATAAGTTTGGTATTCTTTTCGTGACGTTTGTCTGCAAGCCCTCTTATCAACCAGCTTTTCGCTATCTCATCCGGAAAAGCAGTGAACATATCATTTATTTTGGGGTCCAAAACAAAAAATAGTGCGTCTGCAACATCAGACTCACCCGTTGCTCCAAGACGTTGCATGCGAGCTACCGTATTTGCATAAGTTGTAGAACTTCCCGTTGATTTCACGCTAGTACCCGTATTATGACTATCAGAATGCGTACGAGATTTTTTCATCTGTCTCTCATGCATTAGGTCAATGAGCATAGTCATCTTATCGTCACTTTCACCACGCCGTCTTCTTAAATTTTGACGTGGCGTTGGTTGAGTAGGCGGATTCATTGGGTGGACAGAGGGATTATTGGAGCTTCATAAATTGGTGGATTCATTGAAGTTTGTTGCACTGGAGGATTTGATGACGAATTCAAATTTGTAATATGATTATTTTGCGTTTCATCCAATTGATTAAAAAACCCATCGAAAGCCCATGTTCTGTCAAACGTGCTTTGTGTTGATGGCGGCGTGCCAGTCTGCGACGGTTGTACGGTAGCAGCAGGAGTGTACGACGATTGACCATGTGCATTCGTCCCACGAAATAATTGTTGCATCATCTCTAAGTTTTCTATTGGACGTTTCTTATATTTCAAGACACCCGTTCCAAATTCCTAAATGTAAGACATAAATTGTAAGAAACTGTCTATAAATGGATGATAACAAAATAAATTTACAAACATTAACACGATCTTCCCACCATTCATCGCTTTCGGAGACTGTTCCTTTATAAGCATCCCAACCTGCTCCTGTCTTGTTCATTAGTGCATCCCATTTCATCCAATCTCGTCGAAGACAATCGTATTTGTTTCGGATCTTGGTTTCGTCAATCGGTTCGATGTCCGGAATGGTTTCTATGGCATCGTTGAACTTTTCTGCAATCACTTTATGAACACCTTTTTTGTTGCTGCCACAAGCACCATATGCATCAATAGAACATTGCAACATAATCTAGTTGCAGTAAACGACCAGTGATGTGCAGCTTTTCGATTGGCTATACTGAAAAATGAAAAACAATATGTATTAGAAATAAACTGGAAAAAACTAGGGAAAAACAAGGTTGAATAACGGAAAATAATATGAACACCAAACTGAAAAAACCTGATTGCTGCTCAAATTCGGTTGAAAATAAATAGAAGAGGATCGGGTTGTTGTAATGTGGATGAAGAGGTAGGTGAAGGTGATGGTTTTATAGGGGAAAAAGAAGAACGTTGGAAATCAAGTCGTTGGCGTCTGACGCGTCGGACGCCAACGGCTTGATTTCCAACGTTCACAAATCGTTCCATTTGAAAGGGGAAAAAGGTGTTCGCGTCGGACACGAACAAAAACCTGAGCGTGCCAATTTAATGCTGCGAACGCACCCTAAGTAGGCTTTAGCAGTGGAACCATCAACCGCACAACCGTACCAACCCTTTATATGGTTATCATCTATAATGGTAACGGTTATGATATTGATTGAAAAATTATATTATTACGGTTAACTATACCAATCATGAATGATTGTTTTACACAATATTTAACATTCAAATAAAAAATTGGTAATTTAAGTCAAAGAAATAGCTTGTATATTAATCATATGTATTTTCATGAACTAATAATATATACTTGTTAATTTATCATAAATAATACATATAATTATATATACTAAATGCTTCAAAAATTAAAATACAACGTTTAACCTCATAGATGGTTGCGGTGATGGCTAGTAGAATTTATAACCATCAACAACGGTTAAGGTTACAGTTGGTAGCAGTAACGACGGTTACCATAACTGTAACATCCTTAATAAGTTACAAGCATAGCCGAATATACACAGCGCATGGGTCTGTGAGCCCCTTGCAATTTCTTTTATAAAAAAATACTATATTTATAAACAAAACTACGGTTCAACTATTTTTAGTAAGATATACCCATCCAGTAGCCTCCTCTCTCTTTGAAATTCTTCATTCAAATGACATACCCCCCCAGTGCCAATGGCTCCCGTACTCAAGCGCGAGAGGACTTCTCAGGTAGTCTCTCGTCCTAGTACTATTCTCATGGCTTTTCGGGCTCTGGGGTGGTCGATTAATGCGCTTAGCCTTTCCCTCACATATGTGAAGAGGCCGGAACTCGAACCTGCGCGCTCTAGATTACCAGCCGGGTAACCTTACCGTTGCGCCAGGCACCACATTTCTTCATTCAAATGACAAATACCCAAAATTAAAATACCCTAGAGCTTTTTCCAAAGTCGTTTACTAATTTGCAACTCTTCTATGGTGTTCTAGTTGATATTGTTACTCCTAGGTATGTAACGACCTGAAATTTTGGAACTAATTTAAATTTGATTTTTTATTATTTTTACAAGGATTTATAGTCGATTTCAAAAATTCAATAATTTAATACTATTTCCATAGCTTAAAAAGAAACATTTTTCAAACGGTTTCGGAATTCGACGAAACAAATTTTATCGGATCTAGAACGTTGAAAAATTATAAGGTTTCAAATTTCATAATTTTTGAAGTTAATATGTGAGCTTACGAAAAATAAACGTGTATAGAGTCAACTTGTCAAAATTAAGTAAAAATACAATAAAAAATAGGGATTGTCAAACGAACTCTAAATTTGACGAGACATGTTTCATTCGATCCGTAATTACAAAATATATTAGGGTTCAAAATTTCGTATCAATCGGATTTACCGTTTGATTATACGAGCGATAAACGCGGGGTAGAACTAAAACATCTTTCCTTTTTAAACAAAGTGCAAAAGCACACATTTTCCTTCTGAGGCGTCTTCTATCCAAGGTTCCAATGTGTTTTTCTTCCCCTTTCAATCAAGGCCGATACGTCATCAATCCATGACCAAAACCAACTACTTTTCCTTCTTTCTCACTTTCCATTTTCCTTTTTCTCCTTAAATCTTTCTCCTCTTCCAAGCTTCCATCATGGCCGCCACCATCCTCCTAGCCCACCTGACCTGATTCCTCCCCTTCCTCCTCCTCCTCCACCTTCGCAGCACACCACCAGCCTCCTCCGCTTAGCCATGACCTCCTCCTCCTTCCAAAACCCCTAAATACCTCTTCAATTCCCTAATTTCCCCATTTTAGCCTAAATTTCACCCAAAATCCCTACCCTTATACCCCCCCAAAACAGCCACTCCTAAACCCCATAACACCCCTACAGCCCCCACTAACGTCCTATAACCCATTCTCCCTAAGGCTGAACCCCCTAAACCCCGATACCCTGCCCGATTTGCTCCTAAAACCCATATCTAGTTGCATTTCTTCGTCTATCGATTTAAAAACCCCACCGCCTCAAAACTCTGCCCAATTTATTTCTAAGAATCTTTATAGACGTCGGGAGGCTGCGAGAATCATCTGAGAACATTCAGATACCTTCCGCTTAAAGATTGATGGAGTGGAACTTGCGGTGAGAAACCGAAATTCATAAAGTGCTAGTTTATAATTAACTATTGTTAGTTAATTGGTTTGAGTTATATGATGATTAGTGATTAATTATATAAGGTTATTATGATGTTTAATGATGATTAGCAAGATAAAAATATCATTTTTAAGTGATATATGTGTAGTTGCATTAGTAAGTGACACTTATAGTTAATAGTGTTGAATTAGGAATTGTTTGAACCTTGAATGGTCATTAGAAAGTGATTAACTAATTACTGGTTAATGGATATTGATTTGAACCCTAGTTGGGTGATTGAATGATGATTGGTTGATATTGCGGTTAATCTGTCGATTGACAAACCCTTATAAGTGTTAATAGTTAAGGCTTATATGGTGTATTCCACTATATATGAGGATTGGATGGTATTTGATGGTTGATATTATGACACCCTATGTCCGTTAATGTCACTCTTTATCAGAATGCATTAAGTTTCGTGAAGTGTTATAAGTAAACGGAAACAAAAACATCGCAAGACAGATATAAAATAGCAGCGGAAATTTAAAACTTTATTTTCCAACAGAAGACATCGTGGTCCAAAAATCCAGTTACAACATTAGTCTGAAATACTGAAAACCACTATCTTCCTTGTACTAAAACCATCAGAGTACAGTAATATAAAATCATAGTCCCTAAAAAGAGCCATAACATAGTAGACAAGTAGTAAAATCGGTACATCTAAGCAGCTCCAAGCAGAAACAGAAGAGAGAGATTCCTAATCAAGCATGAGCGTTCCCACCCTGTGAAAGTGGGGGAGGAGGAAGAGAGAGAAAAGGAAACAAAATGGGTCAGACATTAAATCTGGCGAGTCCGGTTACTTTTGGCAAATGAATAAGTAAAAGCATCATGACAGGCAAATAAACTGGATGAGAGATAACAGTATCATATAATAGGTGTAACAGACTAAACAAGATAAGCGGTATGAACTGAACAGATTATGCTTCTCAAATACTTTTCTCTGCACCAATACTAGTAAAATAGATATGATTTTAATAGAAACATATGGTATACTTAGGTGTACTTCTAGTAATGGGTTTTACCCCCCAAACAATAATAATAGGTACCCCAACAGAACTAACGGGTGTTACCCCAACCATAAACCACGGGCACTTAAACAGGAAGGACTAGATGTACCCTAATTACTACCCCAGCCGACCAGCTCCCTATCCTGTAAATACCATGTGTCAGCCCCACAATAGGATGTATCACTCCCTAAAGTGGCAACCACCAGAAGAACACGAACCTATCTACTGGTGTTATAACGTCTTATTTTCCCGAGCAAGCCGGATCTATGCACGAACATGACTCTGTTGGAACGCGCTATCAGAACACCTCCACCTATATGAACCTCTTATAATCATCTCAGTAAGTGTGCTCTGACCCCTACCTAGTTCGGGGTCCCCCTTTGATACCAAAATGGGTTACTGACTGATACGGGTCCAATGCAACAGATGATACAATCCACCTCCTAAGCTTGTATCCCCAACTACTAGGATTTTGACAGGTTATGCCTAGTAGTTTAACAAGCCCGCATAACCCCAACATACAAAATAGGTTAAGTTTATCGGGTTCGTATAACCCCCCACAGATTTAACAGATTTACTTAACCCCTGGTGATTCAAACAAGTTTACTTAACCCCCACTATTAACAGTTTCATATAACCCCCACTATTAACAGGTTTCACATGTTGTTTTCATTTCATTACATGCTCCACTTATTCTATAAATGAAGCCTACAGGTTTACATTCCCTAACCCTTAAGTCATAATTCAAGGTATAAGATATTCCCCAAATTTTAGTTATATATCACAGTATAGGTTATGCCCCCAAATCCCAATCATGATTTATAATACAAGATATGCCCCAATTTATCTTTCCCAACCACTCCCAATTTCGTCCGTTCGCATATTTCAGCGATAGACCTAGGCTCGAAGGTAGCCTAGGCTATAAAAATAAAAAAGGAAAGAGGGAGAGAGAAGAACAGAAGTAGACATGATAACATAATAGGCATATAATAACAGAAATAGGCATTTCAAAAATAGGCATATAGAACTGAACAGTAGATCAGGTGTACATGTAATGGCAAATCTATTTAGGTATGAATTAGATTCTTAACATGCATAGGTTTAGATCCAGTTTTATAAACATGTCAGGATTACTTGTTAAATGTTTATATCTGAAAATAACATGAACTCATAGAGACTTGATCTAAAGAACAGAGAATAACAAGCAGATGTTGTAGAAGAATTTCTTGTATGCATATAAGTTATTGTTGAAGAAAAATAGGCTAACTCAATCCAAGCAGGGGCAGCATCTCGTTGTCTCCATTGTTTTTTATGTGTAAAATAATAGAAATGAGGTCTTATTTATAGCCTTAAGCCAACGAATCTCATTCAGAAACAAATCCAGGTTCAGAAATGAACCTGGATGGATCTGGGGTGGGTCGACCCTAGGGTCGACACCTCCTTGAGTGGGTCGACCCCCAAATGGTTCACAGTCATATGTTCCTTTCCCACTTGATTTTTGAAATGTTTTGAATTTTATGGACTTAATTTGTTTATATATGTTACTCTTATACATATACAAACTTCTAAGCTCAATAACTTTCTCATACGATGTCCGTTTTACGCAAACTCGGAGTCTATCTTAAGCAGAATTCCAAGATGAACGCAATGGTGCGGTCTGTTTACTTAATTACCAATATTTAATTAAGTATTCTTTAGTTTATCATTATAGTGTTCTTTAAAATTACCGGGTGTTACATTCGCCCCTACTTAAAGGATTTCGTCCCCGAAATCTCCAGGTTAAGAAGATGTATATCCTAACATCCATCTATCATCTACTCATCCATCAATAACAGGCATCCAATGTCCTTAAAAGATTTCTAATGTCTATATGAACATAAGAAAAGGTGTGTATGTCCCTATACTAGTGTGAAAGATCAAGCAATCTACTGATTCAGTCGACCTCCTTAATGCAATGTATGTTAGTGCCCTGAATCCAACATGTATGCAAATAGTTCTAATATATCATGTAAAACTCTATATTTGTGCACAATCATCCATCCAAGTGCAACATGCAAATGATGATACAGTTATTTCCATCCATAAAATTTAAAATGCACATGCATCTATATGCAATATGTAAGTGATTAAGTCGATCTAGTGCCTAGTGTGTGTGCATATGCATCCACGAGCAACCACTAGCAAATACTTGCATCCACTTGCATCCATCAAACATAACATGTCTCAAACACATGTTTACATCCATTGGTTCCTTACCTAAAGGTCGATATACTCTAATGACAGAAGAAAGTATGAATAAAAGCTTTGAAAAAGAAGTTGAGAACATACCCTTGAAAAGAAAAGGATACAAAGCGCGAATCTTGTCTTCAGTCTCCCAAGTTGCATCCTCGCGGTCTTCTCCCCACTAAACTTTCATCAACTTGACCTCTCGTTTGCGTAGCTTCTTAATCTCTTATCCAAGAATATGAGTAGGAATTCATCTTACTATCGCCTCGTGTTCTACCTCTATTTCCCTAAGCATACTCGGCTCAACTAACTCTGCGGTATCATGCAGACACTTCCGAAAATGAGAAATGTGGAAAATATCATGAACACCCGCCAATATTTTTGGTAGCTTTACTCTATAGGCCATTTGACCTATCCTTTCACTATGGGAAATGGCCCTATGAACGTTTGCGCCAGTTTCCCTACAGATCCAAAGGGAACCACATTCCTCAAAGGTGATACTTTGACGAAAACCATGTCTCCCACCTCAAACTCAATATCGGTCCATCTCTTATCCGCGCATGACTTTTTCCTGTTCTGAGCTATCTTCATGCGTCCGCGGATAAGATCAATCTTTCCTGAGGTTCCTCTAATCATCTCAGGTCTAAGTAGAAGCCTATTTGTAGACTACCACCAATAAGTCGGTGATCTACAGGGTCGTTCGTACAATGTCTCGAAGGGTGCCATGCCAATACTAGCCTGATATCTGTTGTTGTAGGCGAACTAGACCAATGGAATATGCTCTTCCCAAGTACCTCCGAAGTCTAGGATACACAGTCTCAAAAGATTCTCAAGAACTCTATTCACCCTCTCAGTCTGCTCATCGGCCTGAGGGTGATAGGTGGTGCTCAAACACAACTGTGTACCTAATACCTCTTGCAGGCTCTTCCAGAACTCACTAGTAAAGATGGGGTCACGATCACTCACTATGCTAGAAGGTACTCCATGTAGACGGACTATCTAACGAAGATAAACTAATGCCAACCATGTTGTCGTTCTCTTACACTTAACAAGAATAAAATGAGTGCTCTTCGTAAGATTGTCTACTATAACCCAAATATTGGTGTTGTCCTTCCTCGATCTAGAAAACCATCAATGAAATCCATAGAGATGCTCTCCCACTTCCACGATGGGACTTCCAAAGGATGAAGCAGACTGTCGGGGTTCCTTTGCTCAGATTTGACTTGCTGACGAACTAAACATCTAGAGACAAACTCCGCTACATCTTTCTTCATCCCAACCCAAAACAAAACTCTCTTCATATCTCTATACATCTTATCACCGCCTGGATGGATAGTCATCCTAGAATGATGGGATTCCTCTAGGACTATCTTCAACAAACTCCTAACTCAGGAAACACAAAGCCTTTCATCCCGTCACAACCACCCTTTATCATCCGTGAAGTATCTAATTAGGTGACTAGAAGTCTTCCCTCTACTGAGCCTATCCAAGACATTTGCTATCTATGGGACCTCTCACTGCGAAGATCCTATCTGATCCATAAGAGTAGGTCGCACCTCTGAGGATGCCAACAAATTAGGTATAAGATCTGTAGATGGCCTAAAATTGAAGGTCGATATGTACTCCAAGCTCCACCTTTCTACGAATAGAGGACTCAAAGTCATACTTTGCCTACTCAATGCGTCTGCCACCACATTACCCTTGCCAGGGGTATAAGCAATCTCAAAATCATAGGATGTTAAGAATTCCATCCATCCCTGTTGTCTCAAGTTGAGATCTCTTTGCGAGAACAAATACTTGAGAGATTTATGATCCGTGCACAACTCGAACCTCTCTCCAAGTAGATAATGTCGCCAAGTCTTAAGCGCGAATACTATAGCAGGCAACTCCAAATCATGGGTAGGGTAGTTCTTTTCGTGAATTCGCACCTGTCTACCACCGTAGCATACTACCCTTCCCTCTTGCATTAAGACGGCACCAAATCTTGTACCACATGCATCAGTGTACACTGTGAACACTTGTTCCCATCAGGCAAAGTCAAAACTAGGGCTGCTATCAGAGACCTTTTCAATCGCTGAAAAGCATCCTCACAGTCAATATCCCAAGAAAAGGTCAGATTCTTCTTCGTTAGTCTGGTGAGTGGGGCCGATATCTTTGCGAAGTCCTTAACAAACTTCCTATAGTAGCCTGCTAAACCAAGAAAACTCCTCACCTCTGTTAAATTCTTTGGAATCTTCTAATCTTGAATTGCAACTACTTTCGTGGGATCCACTGCTATCCCATTCTTGGAGACCACATGCCCCAGAAATCTCGCTTCCTTTCTCCAAAAATGACATTTGGAGAACTTCGCCTTAAGATGGTGCACTCGAAGAGTCTTTAAAACCTCCTCTAAATGTAGGGCATTCTCTTCCTTGCTCTTTGAGAAGATAAGAATGTCATCCACAAAGATCACAACGAACTTATACCGAAACTCCCGAAACACCCTACTCATCAAATCCAAAAAATATGCGGGTGCATTCATCGACCCAAAAGGCATGATTATCCACTCGAAGAAACCATCTGGATTTCTGAAAGCGGTCTTGTCTATACTGTCCTCGGCCACCCTCAACCGATGAAACCCCATGGCCAAGTCTAACTGAGAGAAAACAGATGCATCGACAAGCTGGTCAAACAGACCATCTATCCTAGGAAGTGGGTACCTATTCTTCTTAGTGAGCTTATTCAACTCCCTGTAATCTACACATAAGCAAAGCGATCCATCCGCCTTAGTTGCAATGACTACTGGAGCACCCCATTCAGATATGCTTCGCTTAATAAACCCCTTCTTAAGTAGCTCCCCTACTTGCTTGTTGAGCTCTCGCCTTTCCCTAGGAGCCATGTAGCGCACAGACAATGCGACTGGCTTTGTATTATCCACTAAGTATATCCGAAAATCAATCTTGCGCCTCGGAGGTAACCCCCTAACCTCCTCAAAAACATTCGGGTACTCACATATAATAGGTGCAGATCGCAGATCATCAACAAAGCGTCAAGTGATTCTAGGAAGCTAAGCATGACAGACCCCTTTGGGTCACAAGCAAACTCGAGAGTCCTTCCCTTGCAAGTCAAAAGTCTAACGGCCCTCCTCTCACAGTCTAGAATGACACCATACATGGCTAGCCAATCCATCCCTAGAATCAAACCATAGCTCATAAAACCAAGCACATATGTGTCGCACTCAAGCTCAATGCCCAACACAGATATCCTCAAACCTCAACAAATCATAGACAGATGAGCTGTGCCCCCAATGGGGTTTGAGACAACAACAGGATCCGAAACCATACTATTACTAAGCATAGAGACTCAACCACAGAATCATATATAAAAGAATGCAAAGCGCCAGAATCAAAATGTAACAGCCCGCATTTTATGTATAGGAAGATCATAAAATAATTTTATTTTATTCCCTGAGGGTTGGATCATTCTCATCTTTTAGTATGTTGCTTATGGAGATGTGAGACATGTCCATAAATTTTACCGATTTTGTTTGTGACCATTTTGCCCCTGTCAGTCTTGTACAGGGCATAACTTTTGACTCAGGTCGAATCAGAGGGTGAGACCTGTGCCATTGGAAAGGAATTGATGATTCTCTTTCCGTAGAGTGGTTACATTAAGGATTTGGTTCAGCGGTTTGGGAGAAATCGTTGTTTTAAGGTTTTTCAGTTGGCTGTTCAGGTTTTGGAAGGCTAATGGGCTGATTTGGAGAAGGCCCATTAGAGGGTGGGTGGAGACTATAAATAGGGTGTAAGGGGTATGGAGAAAGGTTGGCATTTTCCATTCTCTTATGGGGAGGCTTTGATCTCCTCCTTCCTCTAACACCTTTCCACCATTAAAATTCCAAATCCAAGGAGGGAAATCGAAGATCTATACCATTCGAGGCTAGATCAACATCGTTTCAAGGGAGAATTCATCGGATTAAAGAGTTTGATTCGAAGTGTTCGCTGTCCGGATTGCTTTTGCATCGTTTTTGCTTTGTTTTGGGTAATCGGTGAGTGATTTACATCTCTCATTCGGATGCATGCAAGTATATGGGTCTTATGTTGTTAATTTCATCATTTCCATGTTATTTTCCTTAGATCTACACCATGCTAAGTTTATTTTACATGTGAATTACCTTAGGATCTGATCTAGATAATTTAAATGGTTAATTTTATGATTTTTCTCAAGATTATGCAAGTTAGATCTGTTTTTATGTTCATATGATTCACTTATCATGTTTTGGGAAAATTTATGTGTTTTGATGGAAATTGTTAGATTGATGATATTGTTGGTTGCATAACATGTTTGTGATTGCGTTTGGATGAATTGGATAAGCTGGTTTCGTCGGATTCGTCGTTTGGCGAAGTTTTGGTCGAAATCGGAGTCGAATTGGAGATGTGCAAGTTTCTGGTCGTCCTGGAGTTGGTCGGGTCGGTCTGGAATGAGGTGGTCGGTCATAGTATGGCTTGGGAAGCAAGTCAGGGAGCTGGTCGGTTTCAGATGGTTGCATTCTGGTCGGTTTCAGATGGTGGCATTCTGGTTGGTTTTTACTGGAAGCAAATCCTGGTCGCTCTGAAGGAGCTGGTCGGTCAGGTGGAGCAAAATCTGGTCGGTCTTGACGGGGTCGATCCAAAGTTGGTCAGTCCCAAGGAGGTCGAGTCGATCCAAAGCTGCAAGGAGGTCGAGTTGATCCAAAGCTGCATGGAGGCGGGTCGTTCTGGAGCAATTCTGGTCGGTTTTGACTGATCGTTCTGGAGCAATTCTGGTCGGTTTTGACTGGGTCTTGGAGCTGGTCGGTTTGATCGGTCCAGAAGGCTGAGGAGGGAGTCTGGTCGGCTCAGGAGGGTCCTGGTCGGTCCAGGAGGAGCAAAGGGAGGTCTGGTCGGTCCAAGGGGTCTGATCGGTCTAGAAGTACCGGAAGAGGTCTGGTCGGTCCAGAATGGGTCTGGTCGGCATTTCTAGTGGAAATTTCTGATCGGACACTTCTAGTGATGACGTAACTTCGAGGTGGTTCAAGTAGGAAGGCTCGAAGTGGTGAATGTGTTCGTTGATCAAGGTGGAACAACGAATGCGGTGACAACTCAAAGGTCGTGAGTTGGTGGATAATGGCTGCTCGAGAAGGTTGCTTGAGCTATGAAACATCGTCAAGGATGGACGATTAGAGATGCGAAGGCCGAGAAGTCATCGTTGTCGTAAGTTCTAGCAGGCTCAAAGCAGGGGTATGATGGGTATCGTTGAAAGGCCCAAAAGACCGGTTGTTGGTCGAGTACCCTGGGTCTTTCTGGTTGGGGAAAGGCCTAGTGTCAAGGTTGGACATTGCCAAGGTTGGGCATATGGAGTTCATGCTAGAACTGGGGTTATCATTAGCCCTTGACATATGGCAAGGTTGGCCATCATACGATAATGATGGTTTCGAAGCAGGATTGGCGGTGATAGCCAGAGTCGGTTATGGATGATTGTTTGCTTCTGTTTGTACTATCTCACATAGATTATCCAAAGTCGAGGGAGATGTTCTTTGAGTGCTTAAGTGATATTGGTTTAGGCCTCTGGCGAGGGTACTTGAGGAATGTTAAACTCGATTAGGGTTGTCTGTGTGAGACTTATATAATCTGGATGTTATGTGTGTTCTCTATGATTGAATGGGTATTCTGGTTTCTATGGATGAATGGTTGAAATGCTTGGTGTAAAGGCTATCACTGTCCGATGTGGGGAAGATAAGGTTGAGTTCTTCTCTGGTGATGTGGGTAGATAAGTTGTTCATTTACCCATTCTCATATGCTTTCTTGTTGAAGTTTGTTAGCTGTATTATCGCTCACTAAGACTATTGTCTGACTCAAGGTTTTATGTCTCCTCTTATTACCTTGGGCTGTTCATCCGGTTGTGGATGGGCAGACTAAGTAGCAGGTTACAGGTAATGGAGCTTAGTGATACGACGAAGCTGAGTGATGACGAGCAGGAGGCTGGCGTACCAGTTTTATTCTATCTAGTATTTCTGTTTCCGCTGTTTGAGTTGCTTGAGAGTTGTAGTGAGGCCTTATGTACAAACTTGGATATCAGTTGGATAATCTTTCTGGATGTTGAAAGAGTTTCAAAAGTTTGCTATATGATACCTCATTACTATCACCTGTTGTATATGTTCTATTATATTTTATCCTTGCGCTGTGAGTTCTACGACAGGTTTCGATGTGTTCAATGATCGTCCATAGCAGCCTGGCACGCCTTTCAGCGCATTATTCCTCTTGTTTAGTGCGGGGGTTATAGGCGGTCGTCACATTTGGTATCAGAGCTCTGGTCAACGATTTTGGCCAAAGTTCAAAGACGTAATTGCGTATGAGGGACGTATTTGTAGATTTCAGTTGGATGTTACTATATATATTGGCATATATAGTAGTAGCGGTTGTATTCTTTTAGCAGTTTTTCTTGGAAGTGGCTAATTATTCTAGATTGCAGATTTAGAATGAGTAGACGACCATCAAGACACGCTGCTAGGGGAGTTAATACTGGAGGGGGAAATGGTGGTGAACCAGATTACCCGGCCATGTTTGAAGCCATGGCAGAAGCAATTATGCGAAGGGTACCCGCTCCAGTGGCGGCTACGGTAGATGTAGGTGTGCGAGTTCCTAGGGTAGATTTTGCAAAGATGTGCAAGGACTTTACATCTCTAGGAGGGAAACCATTCAAGGGAACTGAGCCAACTGAAGAGGTTCAGAGGTGGATGGCCAAAAGAAACCCAAGAGTGAGGTGCTTTGCTTTAACTACCAACAGAAGGGTCATTATTCAAATGAGTGCAAGAATCCCAAAGCTGAGAAGAAGTGCTTCAAGTGTGGAAAGCCTGGGCATGAGAAGAAAGATTGTCCAGAATCAGCTAAGGGCAAGCAGATTATGAAGGCATATGCTTTGGAAGCCGTGCCATCTTCTTCAAGAGCTCCTATTGCAGAGGAGAAGGGAAAGGGTGTTGTGGTGCAAGGTACTTTTTCCGTTAACGGTGTTTCAGTTCGAGTTTTGTTTGATACAGGAGCATCAGATTCATTCATCTGCAATGAGCTTGTGTGTCGCTTGGGTTTGGAACCCGAGATTTGTGATAGACCATTGATCGTGACTAATCCAGTTGGGGGTTCGTCCAGCTTGTGCATGATTTGCCATGGTCTAGTATTATCGAGTCATGGTTGCTCTTTTATGTGTGATTGCTTTGTTCTTAACTTCGCTGGGTATGGGATCATCTTGGGCATGGATAGGCTCAAGAAGTATGCGGCAAGGGTGAATTGCGAGAAGCTAGAGGTGAGGGTCGGGGATGTGGAAGGGCGAAAGGTGTTGATTAGATGTAAGCGCGAAGACGGGGTCTTCGTGAGTTATCTATATTCGCTTGGGATTCCACAGGAAGACCTATCATCAGTGCCGATCGCTAATGAGTATGTAGATGTCTTTGACGAGGTCAAAGGGTTGCCGCCGCATCGCGAGATCGAGTTTAGGATCGATTTGGTCGAGGGTGCGAAACCAATTGTTATGCCACTTAGGCGGATGGCGCCTAAGGAACAGCGAGAGTTGGAGGTGCAAGTTCGTGACCTTTTGGGTAAAGGATTCATTCGGAGGAGTGTTTCCGAGTGGGGTGCACCAGTCGTGTTTGCAACTAAGGCAGATGGCTCGTTAAGGTTGTGTGTTGACTATCGTGAGCTGAACAAGGTGACTAAGAAGAACAAGTATCCGTTGCCCAGGATTGATGACTTGTTCGATCAGCTTCACGAAGCCAAAGTGTTTTCTCAGATGGATCTGGCAACGGGATTTCACCAGTTGAGAGTAGCTAAGGATAGTGTGCCAAAGACTGCTTTTAGGACACCGTCCGGATTTTTCGAGTGGTTGGTGATGCCATTCGGGTTAACTAACGCGCCAGCGTATTTTGTGGATCTTATGAATAGAGTGTTCAGAGATCAGTTGAATAAGTTCGTGCTTGTGTTCGTGGATGATATACTGGTTTACTCCAGAAATGTGGAAGAACATAAGACGCACTTGAGAGTTGTGTTAGAGATCTTGCGAAAGCATCAGCTTAAGGCTTAGTTCTCAAAGTGTCACTTTTGGAAAGATGAAGTGAGGTTCTTGGGTCATGTTGTTTCTGGGAAAGGTATAGCGGTTGACCCCGCTAAAGTGGCAGCAATCCAGGACTGGGATAGACCTAAGAATGCGACGGATGTTCGGAGTTTCCTTGGGTTGGCTGGTTATTACCGAAGGTTTATCAAGGATTTCTCCAAGATAGCTGCACCATTAACAGGATTGATGAAGAAGAACCAAGTGTTCACATGGGATGCAAAGTGTGAACAAGCGTTCGAAATCTTGAAGGAGAGATTGACGAGTGCACCTGTGTTGACCATTCCAGGTGGGAATGAAGAGATGGTGGTGTATACTGATGCATGTGGTACTGGACTTGGAGCAGTGCTCATGCAGAAGGATAAAGTTGTGGCCTACGCGAGTCGACAGCTAAAGCCGCATGAGAAGAACTATCCAACTCATGATTTGGAGTTGGCAGCGATTGTGTTTGCTCTGAAGATGTGGAGACATTACCTGTTGGGAGTACGATTCGAGTTGTTTACGGATCACAAGTCGTTGAAGTATCTTTTCTCCCAAAAGGATTTGAATCTTCGGCAGCAACGATGGTTAGAGTTTATGGCATCGTATGATTTTGGGATAGCCTATACTCCTGGCAAAGGCAATGCAGTTGCAGATGCATTGAGTCGAAGACACGCAAGTTTGGGAGCGATGTTTTCGGAATGGAAGGGCCTCGAGTATTTGGCAAGGTTCGATTTCAGGCCAAGGTGTGAGTTGGAACCTGAAATATTGGCAAGCTTGTCGATAAGGCCTACTCTTATCGAAAGGATTGGCGAGGGCCAAAAGAAAGATGCGAAGCTTGTCGAGTCCATTCAGAAACTGAAACCAGAGGATAAGGAGTTCGAGGTCGACCGAGAAGGCTGGCTTCGAAAGCAAGGACGATTAGTTGTTCCTGATGTCGACGGATTGAGGGATGAGGTTCTAAGAGAATGTCATCACTCGAAGCTAACGATTCATCCCGGTGGTAATAAAATGTATCAGGACATGAAGCAAGTCTATTACTGGGAAGGGATGAAAAGAGATATTGGAAAATTCATTTCCAAGTGTATGAACTGTCAGTTGGTGAAAGCTGAACAGAAGAAGCCGAGTGGTTTACTTCATCCATTAGAAGTTCCTACATGGAAGTGGGAGCAGATATCGATGGATTTTATCGATGGACTACCTAGAACTAGGGCAGGAAATGAAGGGATTTGGGTCATTGTGGATCGTTTGACCAAAAGTGCGAGATTTATTCCTGTCAAGTCGACTAGGATAGCATCAAAATTGGCTGAGCTTTATGTGAAATGGATAGTTCGATTCCATGGTGTCCCAAAGAGTATAGTAAGTGACCGGGATCCATTGTTCACGAGTGGATTTTGGAAAAGTTTGCAAGAAGCTTTGGGAACCGAGTTGTGCTTAAGTACGGCATACCATCCCCAAACTGATGGTCAGACCGAGAGAGTCAACCGAGTTTTAGAAGATCTCCTGAGGGCTTGTGTGTTAGATTTCGGAGGATCATGGGAAGACCATCTACATTTAGTCGAATTTGCATATAATAATAGCTACCCGTCGAGTATTGGGATGGCACCATATGAGGCGTTGTATGGAAGGCCGTGCAATTCTCCAGCTTGTTGGTTAGAAACTGGAGATAAGTTGATACTTGGGCATGAGATGATAAGAGAAACCTCGGATTGTATCGAGGTAATTCGGCAACGAATGAAGGCGGCCCAAGATCGTCAGAAAAGTTACGCCGATAAGCGTCGTAAGGATTTGGAGTTCGACGTAGGTGATATGGTTTTCATAAAGATTTCACCGTTGAAGCAAGTGGTTCGATTCGGAAGTAAAGGAAAGTTGGCTCCTAGGTTTGTTGGACCATTTCCGATAGTCGAGCGAATAGGAAAGCTCGCATATAGGTTGGAGTTACCCGAGAAGATGTCGAGTGTGCATAATGTTTTCCATGTGTCATTTCTACGGAAGTTTGTGCACGACTCGAATGTGGTGGTATCTCCAGAACAATATGAAGACTTGGAAGTAGAGACCGCAGTTGCGAAACCTCGTAAGCCACTTCGTGTTGTGGGGAATGACACGAAACAGCTTAGGAGGAAGACGGTTAAGCTAGTCAAGGTACAATGGAGTGAAGATGGCGACGATTGTACATGGGAGACGGAAGAGAGCATGAGGGCGACTCATCCAGAACTCTTCGTCGGTAGGACCGTTTGATATCGTATCTTCGTTGTATCATTGTATCTTGTTGTTGTTTAATAGAATTCCGCGTGCTAGGATAAGGCTATGGATGCATGGTTTGATGGTTGCTAGTTTGGATGATAGAATTGGCTTCTCATGGATGTTAGGCATGCGGAATTGTTGTGGTTGCTTGTGTTTGCTTGGAATTTCGGGGGCGAAATTCTTAAGGGGGGGAGAATGTAACAGCCCGCATTTTATGTATCGGAAGATCATAAAATAATTTTATTTTATTCCCTGAGGGTTGGATCATTCTCATCTTTTAGTATGTTGCTTATGGAGATGTGAGACATGTCCATAAATTTTACCAATTTTGTTTGTGACCATTTTGCCACTGTCAGTCTTGTAAAGGGCATAACTTTTGACTCAGGTCGAATCAGAGGGTGAGATTTGTGCCATTGGAAAGGAATTGATGATTCTCTTTTCGTAGAGTGGTTACATTAAGGATTTGGTTCAGCGGTTTGGGAGAAATCGCTGTTTTAAGGTTTTTCAGTTGGCTATTCAGGTTTTGGAAGGCTAATGGGCTGATTTGGAGAAGGCCCATTAGAGGGTGGGTGGAGACTATAAATAGGGGGTAAGGGGTATGGAGAAAGGTTGGCATTTTCCGTTCTCTTATGGGGAGGCTTTGATCTCCTCCTTCCTCTAACACCTTTCCACCATTAAAATTCCAAATCCAAGGAGGGAAATCGAAGATCTATACCATTCGAGGCTAGATCAACATCGTTTCAAGGGAGAATTCATCGGATTAAAGAGTTTGATTCGAAGTGTTCGCTGTCCGGATTGCTTTTGCATCGTTTTTGCTTTGTTTTGGGTAATCGGTGAGTGATTTACATCTCTCATTCGGATGCATGCAAGTATATGGGTCTTATGTTGTTAATTTCATCATCTCCATGTTATTTTCCTTAGATCTACACCATGCTAAGTTTATTTTACATGTGAATTACCTTAGGATCTGATCTAGATAATTTAAATGGTTAATTTTATGTTTTTTCTCAAGATTATGCAAGTTAGATCCGTTTTTATGTTCATATGATCACTTATCATGTTTTGGGAAAATTTATGTGTTTTGATGGAAATTATTAGATTGATGATATTGTTGGTTGCATAACATGTTTGTGATTGCGTTTGGATGAATTGGATAAGCTGGTTTCGTCGGATTCGTCGTTTGGCGAAGTTTTGGTCGAAATCGGAGTCGAATTGGAGATGTGCAGGTTTCTGGTCATCCTGGAGTTGGTCGGGTCGGTCTGGAATGAGGTGGTCGGTCATAGTATGGCTTGGGAAGCAAGTCAGGGAGCTGGTCGGTTTCAGATGGTGGCATTCTGGTCGGTTTCAGATGGTGGCATTCTGGTTGGTTTTTACTGGAAGAAAATCCTGGTCGCTCTGAAGGAGCTGGTCAGTCAGGTGGAGCAAAATCTGGTCGGTCTTGACGGGGTCGATCCAAAGTTGGTCGGTCCTAAGGAGGTCGAGTCGATCCAAAGCTGCAAGGAGGTCGAGTCGATCCAAAGCTGCATGGAGGCGGGTCGTTCTGGAGCAATTCTGGTCGGTTTTGACTGGTCGTTCTGGAGCAATTCTGGTCGGTTTTGACTGGGTCTTGGAGCTGGTCGGTTTGATCGGTCCAGAAGGCTGAGGAGGGGGTCTGGTCGGCTCAGGAGGGTCCTGGTCGGTCCAGGAGGAGCAAAGGGAGGTCTGGTCGGTCCAAGGGGTCTGATCGGTCTAGAAGTACCGGAAGAGGTCTGGTCGGTCCAGAATGGGTCTGGTCGGCATTTCTAGTGGAAATTTCTGATCGGACACTTCTAGTGATGACGTAACTTCGAGGTGGTTCAAGTAGGAAGGCTCGAAGTGGTGAATGTGTTCGTTGATCAAGGTGGAACAATGAATGCGGTGACAACTCAAAGGTCGTGAGTTGGTGGATAATGGCTGCTCGAGAAGGTTGCTTGAGCTATGAAACATCGTCAAGGTTGGACGATTAGAGATGCGAAGGCCGAGAAGTCATCGTTGTCGTAAGTTCTAACAGGCTCAAAGCAGGGGTATGATGGGTATCGTTGAAAGGCCCAAAAGACCGGTTGTTGGTCGAGTACCCTGGGTCTTTCTGGTTGGGGAAAGGCCTAGTGTCAAGGTTGGACATTGCCAAGGTTGGGCATATAGAGTTCATGCTAGAACTGGGGTTATCATTAGCCCTTGACATATGGCAAGGTTGGCCGTCATACGATAATGATGGTTTCGAAGCAGGATTGGCGGTGATAGCCAGAGCCGGTTATGGATGATTGTTTGCTTCTGTTTGTACTATCTCACATAGATTATCCAAAGTCGAGGGAGATGTTCTTTGAGTGCTTAAGTGATATTGGTTTAGGCCTCTGGCGAGGGTACTTGAGGAATGTTAAACTCGATTAGGGTTGTCTGTGTGAGACTTATATAATCTGGATGTTATGTGTGTTCTCTATGATTGAATGGGTGTTCTGGTTTCTATGGATGAATGGTTGAAATGCTTGGTGTAAAGGCTATCACTGTCCGATGTGGGGAAGATAAGGTTGAGTTCTTCTCTGGTGATGTGGGTAGATAAGTTGTTCATTTACCCATTCTTATATGCTTTCTTGTTGAAGTTTGTTAGCTGTATTATCGCTCACTAAGACTATTGTCTGACTCAAGGTTTTATGTCTCCTCTTATTACCTTGGGCTGTTCATCCGGTTGTGGATGGGCAGACTAAGTAGCAGGTTACAGGTAATGGAGCTTAGTGATACGAGGAAGCTGAGCGATGACGAGCAGGAGGCTGGCGTACCAGTTTTATTCTATCTAGTATTTCTGTTTCCGCTGTTTGAGTTGCTTGAGAGTTGTAGTGAGGCCTTATGTACAAACTTGGATATCAGTAGGATAATCTTTCTGGATGTTGAAAGAGTTTCAAAAGTTTGCTATATGATACCTCATTACTATCACCTGTTGTATATGTTCTATTATATTTTATCCTTGCGCTGTGAGTTCTACGACAGGTTTCGATGTGTTCAATGATCATCCATAGCAGCCTGGCACGCCTTTCAGCGCATTATTCCTCTTGTTTAGTGCGGGGGTTATGGGCGGTCGTCACACAAAAAGAGTCCTAATAGGATGATCGGAAAGAGAAATCAAACCTTCAACAGAAACTTTCTTACCTCTATCTAATACACTAGCCTCGAGAGCATGAACCTGCCCTCCAGAAGATCCTGCCCTTTGGCCCTGCCTTGCTTCTTCAGGCACTCCCTAGAATAGTGTCCGACCTCACCACAGTGGAAATAAGCATTCTTCCTTTTTCTGCAATCTTTACTCAAATGACCTATTCTTCCACAACCATGACATTTCCCGTTGCCTTAAGCTTTGTCATTCTTTCTGCCTTTCTTTTGCTATTGCTATTCTTTCTTGGGCCATACTTTCTTGTTTTGCATCTCATCAGTCTTAGCCTCTTTCTTTTCGCCTTTATCTTCTTCATGCATCAATACCACATCAATGAGCTTCTCAAAAGTTGCTTCCATCGGAATATGAGACATAGCTAACCCACGGAGGGGTTCGTTCAATCCTCTTACAAACCTCAAAGCTTTCTTGTGTAGGGTATTCACCAGCTCCAAACCAAACCTTGCCAATTGATTGAACTTATTGACATACTCTTTGATAGACATGCTTCCTTGCTTAAGTGCTAGAACCATTTCCATTTGCATACTCTCTTCTGCCTGAGAAAAAACTTCAGCTCGAATCTCTGTCAGAAATATCCCAAGTCTCAACTGGACGCCCTGCTTGTGTCACTTCCCACTAGAATGAAGCCTCATCTTTCCGTTGCCAAGCGGCCAACTGAATCTTCTTACGGTCATCAACCTCAAAAATCCCAAACAAATCCTTCGTCTCTTTAAGCCAATTCCTTGCTTCAACAAAGGTATCAGTTCCTCGGAAAGGCTTTCCTCCCACAGCACAAAAATCCTTGCATATACTGGAGAAATTATCCGCTCATAGAGGAGGAGGGACAACGGCTCGTAACAACCCGAATTTTCAGAACCAATTTAAAATTTTTATTTTAGCTATTTTAATAAATTTTGGATATTTAAAATGATTTATTTTAAATAATATTGATTAAAAATTTATTTTTAATCAAAGTTGAAAGGTATAAATTTATTTTAATTATATAACGAGCCTGAAATGGCGCGGTAGTATGAAAATTCGATTATAAATTTCAATCGAATGTACAGGATTCAAAATAAATTGGATTTTAGTAAAACCAGAAATATTAGAATCTGTTTAACAATATCTTTCTAACTAATGTGAAAATCCATATTTCATAACAAGAATAAAAAGTTATGTCCAGTTGAAAATTCAGAATAGTCGCTATGGAATTTAATATAATATATAGCCCTTAAAAATAGCCATTTTGCAAACGACCTCAGTTTTCGACGAAACCACTTTTGTTGGATCCGAAATGTCAAATTATTGTTAGATTCCAATTTTCATAATTTTTGGAATTAATATGTGAGCGTGGTGAATTTAAACGTGTTTTGTCAATTTCAGTTGAATTGGATCGACCAGAAAATGGCCTTTTTCAAACGGTCTCCAAATTTTACGAAATTAGTTTTGTTAGGACCGTATCGTCAAAATATAGCTAGATTTATTTTTATGTAATTTTTGGAGTCAGTATGTGGCCCCGGTAAATTAAAATATACGTTTAAATTCAATATATATTGATTTATATTTTAATTAAAAAATTGATCAAAACAGTCGAATTGGCTTACGAAACATATTCCATTGTGTCCAGAATTTGGGTATTACGCTAGGGCGATAGTCGTTGGGTTTGGTTTGGAGTTCGTGGCATTAAACAAGTAATTTTAGAATTAATTTAATAAAATATATTAATATATATATTATGTTACGGCCTAACCCTAACCCTATTCAATTTAGAATTGAGCTGCCGCCAATTAAAAATCCATGGCCAAAATTGTTCAGTTTTTATCCTTTAATCATTTCCAAATAGCTTCGAATCAAATCATACTTTCAAAACAAAAATGAGAGAGGATATTATGCTCTTCGATTCTATAGCAAGAAGATCATCTACAAGCTAGTATTCCGTTCGATATGGAGGCTCAAAGTCGAGCCATTTGTCCTCTATTTGTGGCGCCGTCGGGGGATTGAACTTGAAGGGGTTGAGGGCACCAGTGGAGATCGCGACGACGATCAATATGGTGGTGGCCGATCGAGGCCCGGTGCCTCATGGTGCATGAAATTCTAAACCCTAATGGTTGAAGTATGGGTTCAAATGCTCTTAGGTTTCAAACGAGATGAAGACGACGGGTTCTGGTGGAAGTAGTATTTAACGAAGAAGACAGACAACGTTTACTATTAAACGTGATTAAGGGGCAATGGTTTTTAATGTAATTAATTTAATTTTAAACTTAATTAAGTTGTTAATTAGAAATTAAAATAGCGTTATACTTTAAATATGAAAAACATTGTATTAAATATACATTGTTTTATTAATAGAAAAAGCTTTGTTTTAACAAAATAAAAATCATTGTATTAAAAATAAAAATAGCATTGTTTTAAAAATAAAAATAACAATGTTTTAAAAATAAAAATGTCTTTGTTTTAAAAATAAAAATGTCATTCTTTTAAAAATAAAAATAAAAATGTCATCGTTTTAAAAATGAAAATACCATTGTTTTAAAAATGAAAATAGCATGGTTTTAAAATATAAAAATATGATTTTTATATATATAATAGTGTTAAAAAAATATGATTTTTAATTTATATAATTATAATTAAAATTTTGATTTTTAATTTATATAATAATGGTAAAAAAATATGATTTTTTTAATATATATAGAATTGTTTTTAAAATATAAATAGCATTGCTTTAAAATAAAATAGCATTGTAAATAAAAATATAATTTCTATAAAATAGCATTATAAATAAAAATATGATTTTTTTTAAATAACTTTAATCAAGGTATGATAAAATAGAAATAGCATTGGTTTGTAACGATCCGGATTTTTCGAACAATTATTTTAAATATTTAATATCATTTAAATATTGAATTGATAATATAAAAGAATTTTTATATTGAATTATCAATTGGTGATCGATATATGATTTGTTTCGTATATATATATAATTTTCGAAATACGAGAACTGAAATAATTCAATTTGAATTTAAAATGGATTCTGGGTGATTCAAATGGTTTATATGAATTTTATTTGAATTTGAACGATAATAGTAATTTATTTTTAAGGAATTTATTTGTTTTGAATTTAAATCATGTTATATCAATTTAATATGTTATTTTTATTATGTTCGAATTAAATTATATAGTCTATTCTGTTGAATTCATAATAGTGTAATTACATTGGAACGACGGTCGGTACGCTAAAATAGTGGTTCACGATTTTTAATTGTGAATCCCGAGATATTTGATTGTGGATAGGATCAAAATCAAATCGATATCTGTTTAAAAAGAATAAAAGATCTCTTTATATCGAATCAAAATCAAATTAATTAGAAAATCTTTTTAAATAAATACATAGATTCGTTGTGTACGTTGGTTCCCCCTCCACTTCTTTATAAACGCGATATCATCTGTTGTTTTCTTCAGCAAAATCGGAGACTTCAAACACAATAAAAATGGCCTTGCTTTATTCTCATTCTCCACTTTAGCAAATCAATTTCCTTTCTCCCTCTTTAAAAGCAAAGTCGTTCCTCATTTCATATAAACTTAAAAATCGAAATTCCCTTTCCATCTGAAGCCATCAATTCCCGTTCCTTCAACCCTTCTTAGAACTAAAACCAAATCAGTAAGGGCATCGCGATTCAAACCAGTCACAAGCTGCGGAGCTCGATCGATGGCATCGATCTCGTCAGGAGGTGGAGTGCTCGCGTATGGTTTGAAGGAATGGAGCGCAACGGAGGATATACTGAGTTCAACTTCGAACCATCGAACTAGGGCTTAGGATTTGGGGAAATCAGTTATCGATTTAGATGTGGATTCTGTGAGTGAAATGGACAGCAGTTCGGGTATGCCATCGATTGAAGGTTTGCGAGGTTGAAGTTGGAGTTGGTCGCGATCTCAGGAGGCTAACATTTGGGAATGGTGCGATTTCAGGAGGCCAACGTTTGCAAATGTCAAACTGGGTGTTTGAGGATAATCTGAAGTTGAAATTCAAGGTGGAAGTGAGCAGTTAGTTGTAACGGTGGAAATAGAGTTCAATAAAATGAAGGGGTTGACCTGGGGCGTTTAACAATTGGGGTAAATGACTATGAAAAAAAAAAGGGAGTCTGAAGTGTCAGGGTCAGGGTCAAGGAAGTGGTGTAGGCATGGGCTCTCTCAGAGATGGTATGATGTGTGATAACATTGGTGATACTATGTACGATTGTAGTTACTATGAATTGGGGATGACGGCCTTGAGATTGTGTAGTAGTAGCGAAGAACGCTTATGATGTGGATTAGCTTAGTAAGGGGATTAAGGTATTTTTTTTTCTTTTTATTAGTAATTAAAATTTTAATTTCATTGATAATGTTCGTTAGCTTAAATAATAAATGTCGCATTAAAATTTATATAAGATTTCATCGAAGCGAATCGGTCGAGTAATTCGTCGCTCCGGAATACATAAGCATGAATTAAAACTGGAATCGGAACGGAATGCCAAATAAAACCCTGGTGAGTAAATCTCACTCACCTTTTATTTAGAATTATTTTTATTCATTAAAAATAATTGTTTGATGCTTGTTTGAAATGCTTTCTGGTTGATTTAGAAATATTTGTTATTTAGGTTTGACTATTATATATATATATATTGGTTTGGTGATTGGATTGTTCCAGCAGTATCATTAGCGGATGCCCGCAGTATCATTAGCGGATGACCCTACGCCCACGTATATAAGTGGATCCCCTTTTATACCGTGATATCCTGCCATGAAGTAGGATGGGTATTATTTCTGTTAACTAACGTCTGTGGATGCAGGAAAACAGGTTGGAGGAATCCAACTGGATTCCTCAAAAATATATTATATGTTCGTTTATTTGTTTGCATATATACTGCCATATATGATGTGTAGAAAATAAATAATTGGTTGTTTTGGTGTTTGAATTTCACTGGGCCCAAAGGTTGATATTTAAAATATCACGGAAAGGATATTTGAGATTTAAAAGGGAAATTCTATTTTAGAAAAAATAGAATTTCAATTTTTAAATAGATTTGAAATATAAACTTGTTATGAAAAATAAAACAAGTAGTTCCTTTATAAACGAAGTTTATAAATAGTTCTTTTATAACGAAGTTATAAATGAAGTGAAAAGAATTATCATTTGATAATTCAGAAATAAAAATACAAGTGTGAAATTGAAAAGGGAAATCTATTTTCAAAAAAATAGAAATATCGATTTCAAAAGGAATTGAAATCGAGACTTGTTTAAAAAATGAATAAAGAAAATTCAAATAGAAATTGAATATAAATAAAATTCAAATAGAAATTTAATATCGAAAATATAAAGGAATTCAAATATGAATTTGAATATCGAAAGTGAAATGGAATTTGAATAAAGAAATTTTAAATGTGGAATTTGAAAATAGAATTTAAAAATAGAATTTGAAATGGGAATTTGAATATAGAATAGAGTTGAAATGGGAATTGGAATATATAAGAGTTTGAAAATAGAATTTGTATATAGAAATTTTAAATAGAATTTGTATATAGAAAATTAAAATAGAATTTGTATATAGAATTTGAAGAGAATTTGAATATATTGAATTTGAATAGAATTTGAATATACCGAAATTTGAATTCAAAGAATTCAAATAGAATTTGAATTCAAAGGAATTCAAATGGATTTGAAGAAAGGGAGCTCAAATGAAATTCAAATATAGAGATTAAAAAATAATGGAATTTAAACTATGGAATTTGAATAGAGAATTCAAATGGAATTCAAAACATGGAATTTGAATATAGGATTCAAATATAAAATTCAAATGGAGTTTGAATATATGAAATTCAAAGGAAATTCAAATATAGAATTTGAATGTAGAAATTCAAATGAGATTTGAATAAAGGAAATTCGAATATAGAAATTCAAATAGAATTTGAAAAAAATTAGAAGTGGATTTAAATTTGAATATAGGATTTCAAATTGAAGTGAAATAGATCGGAAATATTATGTTGAATTGAAAAATGGATTTGATATATATTAAAAATATAACAGAATAGGGTTGAATATATATAAATGAAGTTTTAAAACGTTTATATATATAAATATAATTAAAACGAACTCGCCGCAGCGCTGCAGTTCGTAAATTGGCGATTCGAACTTCAATTGAATGTACAGGACTCAATTGAAGTCGGAATCCTTTGAAACAAGAAACGTCAGGACTGATTTGATAATAGTTTTCTAATGGAGGAGAAAAATCTGAATTTCGTCGTTTAGATTTTGAGTTACATCAAAATCAAATTTTCGAAAAAACTGCGCCAGAACCATTATAAAACCAGAACGGTTTATTTAAATAAATTAAAGGTTTTTAAGCAAATAAAATCCAAATTTCTATTAAGAAAAATCCAGATTTGAGTTATAAAATATATCGGAACTCAAGCAGAGTAATGAATTGATTTTTGAAACAGAAATCAGATTTTTGATTTTTGAACAGAATTAACTAATTTGAATAGTAATTAGTTAATGAGATTTTGAATTAAAATTTGGTTTTGAATAGTGGATTCGATTTGGGAATTTATATTTGAAATCGAAAAGGAAACTAGAATTGAAATTGAAATTCAATTTGGTTATAAGCAAGTTAAATATCTTGTTTGAACACGTTATGTTCAAACAAAGAAGTGAACTAGGCAAAATAGCTAATTAAAGAATAAATGAGCGAAACTGAATTCAAACGATTGGATTTAGTTGAATTGAATTGAAAAGAAGTGAACATGTGTTAGACAGGTATGGGATGGAGTATATGAAGATTTTAATTTATGTTCCCGACAAAAAGGTACACGTTTATATTCATATATGAGATTTTATGCGCCGTATCGGCAAGCCACTTGACTTTTTCTTTTTCCTTTGGATTGGTGAGAGTCATGGGAGGCTATTTGAAATATCCCGAAGCTCCCGGTACATGGGAGGTTATGGCGAATATTTCCGGCAATTTAAGGAGTTAGAATATTTTTAAGAAATTTTGATAGTTATAAATCTATATATCGATATATATATAGAGTTCGATAAGGTAACGAAATTAAAAATATAATATTGTAAACAAAAAGGGAAATCTATAAAAATAGAAAACGAACCATATACATGTTTTCTAAAATGAATAATTGGTTTTTATAGTGTTCTTATTCGAGGTTAGTGGTTTTGCCGTTTTGAAGTTGAGGATGTTTTCAGTCAAGGTCTGAGAGGTAATTTTACCCCAACTTGATTGATTTCATTTTTAATTGATAAATAGCAAGATCCAGTCTCGAAGAGAAGTGTTTGAATAATAGTTAGTTGAATAGAATATTTTGGGTTGTTGTAACGATGTTTTACACAGCATTCGTTTTAATCCAAGTGATGGAATTTTGGAAATATAACAACAAATATTTCCTGAGTATAATTAAAGTAGTCGGGAAAAGATAAGTGATTGAAATTGTTCAATTTCAAATAGCATATATTTTCTAAGTGTAGAAAATAAAAGAAGGCGAGATATAGAAATGCTTTCCAAGGAATGTAAGAGACCAAGATGATAATTGAAAATATTTGTTTAACAAATATTGATAAGGAAATGGAAAGGGTGATTTAATTAATGAATAGTAATCAAGGGGCCCAGTGATTGTTTGATTGTTTTGAATGGATATTTGTTTTTCTTCGATAGTTAAAGAACCAACTATCGAAGTATTTGCCAATATCGTTGTCAATATGGAGAGGCCGTGAGACGACCCGATTTCCCGTTTTCACGGAAACAAGGTTATCTTTTGGAATATAACACAGAAACAGATAATAGCAGAACAGAATTAAATAAATACACCAGAATGAACAACAAAATATACTGGATAAAAGTAATCATCAGAGTTACACAGTATACAGGATCTTACTTAGTACAAATACAGTTCAGCTATACATAAATGTCTACAGCGGAAATAAACAAAATATGTACAATAGGAGCTGAACAGCATAAAAAGAAATAAATGATAGAATCCATCTTCAGCTCCAGCTATCCAGAAGAGAACCAGCTAAACCTGAATACAAGGCTGCCCGTGTAGAAAAAGGGGCACCCGAGTTTGAGAGTGAAACAAACTACGAGTCAGTCATGGGACTGGTATGAGAAATCCACTCAACACATATATAATTGGCTAATCACAGGACCACGCCACTTTCGTGGAACGGGTTTACTCCATTGGATTGCCAGTGCTTTAAAACAAATCTTTCTTTTAAACATCGCTATGCTTTTTATAAAAATGAAGCCGTTATAAGACTCAGTTCCCATCACACAATGCAACGCAAACCGGAGGATAGAGTTTTTACCTTATAACGGCCAAAATATGCTTGATACGAATAAAACAAAGGCATTTGATATTATTGCTAGTGTATATATGTTTTGAAAACAATTTCAAATCATAACTATCAATCATAGACGGCATTAATGCCCCATACCACTATGTCGCCATATATAGGTATACAATCAAAACCGCACAATCACGTATTTGGAAATTGGATTTCCGTCATGAACCAAGGCAAAAGATAGTCCTTACCGAATTCGAGACGCTCTAGCCCGCCCCTCAGGAACAGCCGCAACTGCCCCCTGGATCGTCAGGGCCGGTCCACCGATGTGGATTATTATGCCTGAACAATACGTTTCCCCGCCCTTTGGGGCGTAAACGAGCCAACGAATGACTCCATCGGACCCGGATCGTCCGATCAAACCGAGGCGCCTCGCAACAGCAACAACCACATAGGTGAAAAGTATATAAATGTCAGGGCTGGTAGGTCACTGACACCACCCTAGCTAGAAAGAAACGCATGCCCTCCCTGAGGTCCTTCCTCCCGTTTTAGGTTCCTACCGGGGTGTGAGGCTCGCGAATTCACGTTACACACAAAGCTACGCCACACAGGCGGTGCTTTGATCATCACCACAAGACTTTGCTTTTCAACAGAAGCCCTGATCACTGCATCTTAGCATGCCACACAGAATAAATCCTATGTCAGACACACAGTCCATTTACAAGTCCGTTCTGGGTCTGAACGAAACCGGAGGCACTAAATACCTCGCAAACCCTTTGATCAACACGTACGTCTGAACGATCACCACTCATTATCCATATTTCGGGATGCCTCCCAATCAGGACCTCGGTTACCATCCAAACGAGGTGAAGATCTCCGGTCTTCGACCATCGTCTTCATCTTCGAATTTCAATCGTCGGTCGATTATTCGAAATGAGAATTAACTCGGCCTTTTCAAATAATTCACGTATATTCAGAATTTCAAATCGATTTATTTCAATGGTTAAATTATTCAACAACACCAATTGTGTTCTTTAATATAGTTTTCACACCAAACACATTCAACCATCAAACATCACATAAATCAAGCAAATTCAGTTTATTTCCATTCCATATCGCTTACGATATTTTATAACTATTTATCGCTATTTTTATTTATTTTAAAATAGCTAATATATTCAAAACGACGTTTCGGGCCATAACGTGGCCGTGGCGCTGTTTTTCTTCAGATTTGATTTACACATATCTGAAAATCTAACCGTTGGATCTTCACAAAATTTACATCATTAGAAATGTCTTTTCAAAACGAATCCAACGGTTCCAGTTTCGGGAAAATCCGACGGTCGGATCTCCCGGTACAATCGTTTGAAGTTTTGATTTCAAAATACGAACTGCAGCGTCGTTATTCGATTAAATATAATTTTATTTATATATATAAATAAATATAATCGTTTCTGGCGCTGTTTTTCTTCAGATTTGAATTAAACATTCCAGACAATCCAACCGTTGGATTTCTACAAGGTTGGTGCCGTTGGAAAGATTATTCCAAGGCGAACCCGACGGTTGAGGTTTCGGGAAAATCCAATGGTCGGATTTCCCGTACTAGTCGTTTGAAATTACGGTTTCGAAATACGAACTGCACGGCTTCGTTTCGTTTTAATTTTATTTATATTTATATAGTTATATAAATATAGTTCATTCAACGATTTCAATATCGTTTTAACTTCAAAAAATTTTCTAACTCCTTAAATTTTGGAAAAATTTCGCCATAACCTCCCCTGTACCGGGAGCGTCGGGAAATCGCAAATAGCGTCCCGGTCCTTCTAATCTCAAAAAGAAAAAAAAAAAGAAAAAGCCAAGCGGCTAGCCAATAGGCTCAAAATCATCACCCAAACAAATCAGTAAATGTGTACCTATTTGTCGGGCACAAAATTTTATTCCTCTTCTCTAGCCCCTTTGCTATAACCTGTTCAAAGAATATTGCATGTACATATATATACAGTTCATATCATTTTTCATTTTCTATTCAACTTCATATTTGATTTCTATTAGGTTTTAAAAACACCATTCATTCTAATGTTACATAAATAGGTGCAAATCATTTCATTAGCTAATTAATGAATATTTCAACTCATATATGTTTATTTTGAACAAGTGGCTATTTTCAACATTTCACATTTCAACGATTTATGCATACAATAAAAATGTGATTTTTATTGTAAAACGATTCATTTCAAAACACTATTTTTCTATATAGTTCACATAGTCGATAAAAGGTGATATTTATTATCAAACAGTTTATTTCAAAATATGAATACCATTCAACACATGAATTTCTAAACAACGAATGAATATCAATTCAACACATGAATGTTTTCAATAGTTTTTATATATCGATAAAAATGTGATTTTTATTATCGAACGATTTATTTCAAAATATGAATACCATTCAACACATGAATTTCTAAACAACGAATGAATATCAATTCAACACATGAATGTTTTCAATAGTTTTTAGATATAGATAAAAATGTGATTTTTATTATCTAACAGTTTATTTCAAAATATGAATACCATTCAACACATGAATTTCTAAACAACGAATGAATATCAATTCAACACACGAATGTTTTCAATAGTTTTTAGATATAGATAAAAATGTGATTTTTATTATCTAACAGTTTATTTCAAAATATGAATACCATTCAACACATGAATTTCTAAACAACGAATGAATATCAATTCAACACACGAATGTTTTCAATATAAGGAATAAATATAGTTTAAGCATATGAAAATAATTCAAACACACAAATATTATTCAAAATTTCGGCAGCATAACGGCAGGGTAGTTACACCGGCACCGTCCCTAGTACGGCTCCTCGCTCTACCTTAAAACCTCGCGGTTTTTGACAATGGGAATCATGCATCTAATTCGCACGCAGGCGGCATGTTTATATTTTTTTTCCATTTCCACAAACTAATCCTATGTGGTTTCAACCAAATATTTTCCAATCACAATTGGGTATTTTTCAACCACAATCAACCAATATCAATCACAAACAATCCCAAACAATCAATCAATTCCAACCAATAAATATCGTCCATGGTTTGTGGACGAGGGGCGTATATATATATATATATATATAGATATTTATATATAGCAGTTCATTTTCAACTCATATATGTTTATTTATAAAAAGAATTTGAAGAGTGAGAAATCCTCACCAATAGCTATCCACTCACACGATTGTTCCTTAATAGAAACTTCGCCTACTTCGCCTTGTTGTTGCTTTCGTTTCCCGTATTCTCTACATAAGTAAAAATCGAATTTTTACCATGCTATTCAATATATATAAAAATATGATTTTTACTTTTGCTTTCACATATAAAAAATATGATTTTTGCTTTCACATATAAAAATATGATTTTTGCTTTCACATATAAAAACATGATTTTTACCTTCGCTTTCACATATAAAAACATGTTTTCTATTTTTGCTTTCACATATAAAAATATGTTTTCTATTTTATAAGTCATTTTTAAAATCAGTTTTTATATTCTTTAAAATTTCTTTAAAATCAAATCAGTTTTTATTTAAAAAAACAAAATCAGTTTTTATTCTTTAAAAAAATTCAGTTTTATTTCTTTATATTTTAAAACAGTTTCAGTTTTAAACTTTATTTAATTTATTCAGTTTTTACCTTTTTTTATTCCTTTTCAAAATCAGTTTTTCTCTTTTTTTTTTTTTTATAAATGCAGTTTTATTTTATTTATTTTTTATTTCAAAAACAGGTTTTTATACTTTTTATAAAATTCAGTTTAATACTTATTAAACAAATCACAGTATTTAAAATCAGAACTTAAAACAAAAATAAAATAAATAAATCAAATTAAAAAAAACTTACAGTGCTTCGAAGAAGGGGGGGGGATGCTGATGTCGGCGGCGGCACTTCTGGGGGGGGGAAATGAAGGCGTCGGAGGAGGTGGGCGTTCGCTGGTTCGAACGGTGGTGTCGCGACTGGATTCGACGGGGGGGTGCTCGAGGTGGAGGCGGAGGCTGCGGGGAGGCGGTGAGTGGCTTCGAGATGGGGGGTGGCGGCGTGAGTTCGTCGGCGGCTCGAGGTTGGGGGGGGGGGCGGCTCCGATTAGATTTAGGTTTTTGGTTTTTTTTTTCTTTTTTTTTTTCTTCTGTTTCGAATTATAACTAACGGGGGGGGGGGGGCCAATCAGAAGGGAAAAAGGGGGAGAAAGAGTACCCTTTTTTTTTTTTTTTTTTATTTAATTTAAATTTGCAAAAGGGTTGACTTTCATCCACGACCTCGAAACGGGGCCCACCGCCTGTCGCCCATAGCGTTTCACCCCCATTCCGAACACAATGGGATATGTATCGCAAGCTGGTTTGATCATTACAATCGGTTTCCTTTTGAATTTACATTTAAATCACTATATTGAATTTTAAACGCACATTTCAAATTACCGGGGTCACATACTAACTAGAAAAATTCCAGAAAAATATTTTCTAGTTTCGTATTGACGATTCGGTCCTAACAAAACTAGTTTCGTCGAATTCTGAGACCGTTTGAAAAATGGCCAATTTCCAGTCGATTAAATTCAATAGAAACTGGTCAAACGCGTTTTCTTTTGCCACGCTCACATATTGATTCGAAAAATTATGAAATTTGAAACCTAGCAATAACTTGACACTGCGGACCCAACAAAAGTGGTTTCGTCGAAATCCGAGGTCGTTTGCAAAATGTCCATTTTTAAGGGCCTGAATTCCATAGCGACTATTCAGAATTTTTAACTGGACATATCTTTTGATTCCCGCTATCAAATTCCGATTGGTTAGATTCGTTAGAAAGATATTACCAATAAGATCCTAATGTTTTTGGTCTCACTAAAATCCGGATTGTTTTGCACCCGGTATATTCAATTGAAGTTTGAAATCGAATTATCGAACTACCGCGCCATTTTCAATTCTATATATAATTATAATTAATTATATTCGTTTTCAAATGTCGATTCAAACTCAGTTTTCATCGTCATTAACTAAAATATTTATTTTAAATATTTAAAATCCATTATTTTAGCCAATTTAAAATTTTTAAATTGGTTCAGATTTTCTGGGTCGTTACAATCTCCCCCACTTAAAACTTTTCGTCCCCGAAAAGGAATAAAGTCGAAAGTGGTTTGATAATTCTACGATCACACAATACAACAACCAATTTGTTTTTAATATTCAGAGTATAGAATAAACAATGCACATCCATGGGAAGAAAATAGCAACAGAATAGAGAATTAAATGGTAATGCAAAGTAGGGTAAATGTACCTTGCACCGGAGTCAATCAGAGATATCTACTCGGCATCTAGGATAAGCTTTCTGAATGCTCTCCTCAGTTTCCCAAGTACAATCTCGCGGATCTCCACTCCATTGCACTTTGACTAAGTGAACCTTCTTGTTCCTCAGCTCTTTGGCTTCTTTGCCGATAATCTTTAGCGGCTCTCGCCTCACAGCTAATTCTGGAGTAATTTCTATGTCCTGCTGAGCTGCTTCTTCCACGATCAAGTCTGGATCATGAACGTGCTTTCGAAGTTGAGATATATGAAATACATCATGCACACCAGGCAACCAGTCAGGCAATTTGACCCTATAAGCGAGAGTTCCAATCCGTTCCAGAATAGGAAACGGACCAATAAATTTGGGTGCTAGCTTTCCAGTTTTACCGAACCTGATAACTCCTCTCATCGGCGATACTTTCAAATATACATAGTCGCCAACCTCAAAGGATATATCTCTTCTTCTTTTATCGGCATAGCTCTTTTGTCGGCTTTGAGCGGCGAGCAATCGTTTCTTAATAAAATCGACTTTGTCGGCCGCTTCTCGAATCATATCAGGACCCAACACAAGTCTATTTCCTGGTTCGACCCAGCAAGCAGGAGATCGGCAAGGTCTACCATACAATGCTTCGAATGGCGACATTGTCAGACTCACCTGGTAGCTGTTGTTATAAGAGAACTCAGCCAAATGTAGATTGTCTTCCCATGATCCACCGAAATCTATAACACAAGCCCGCAATAGATCTTCTAGAATGCGATTCACCCTCTCAGTCTGACCGTCTGTCTGAGGATGATAAGCGGTGCTCAAGTTTAACTTCGTTCCCAGCTCGACTTGAAATGCTTCCCAGAATTTACTAGTGAATATTGTATCTCTATCACTGACTATACTGAGCGGCACTCCATGCAGTCTAACTATTTCCCTGAAGTATATCTGCGCCAGACTCTGAGCAGTTCTGTTTGATTTGACAGGTATAAAATGGGCGGTCTTCGTGAAGCGATCTACGATCACCCAAATACTGTCATTTCCTTTTCTGGTTCTGGGCAAACCATCAATGAAATCCATGGAGATATGCTCCCACTTCCAACCAGGAACTTCCAGCGGTTGTAATAATCCAGCCAGTTTCTGTTGGTCGCTTTTAACTAGCTGGCAAGTAGGGCATCGACTAACATATATCGAAACGTCTCTTTTCATAGCCTTCCACCAGAAAGTTCTTTTGAGATCGTTATACATTTTGGCCACACCAGGATGGATACTCAGCTTGGACTTGTGACACTCGTCTAACACTTCCCTTTTTAACTCTGGGATGTCAGGAACACAAATCCTTCCTTTTAATCTCAAGGTCTCGTCGTTATCTATTTGAAAACACGAGGGTTCGCCTTTCTGAATCCTTTTGATCATATCTTTAATAAAGTTATCCTCCTTCTGAAGAATAGATATTTTGTCAATCAAGGAAGTCGTGATAATAAAGCTGGCGATCATTACATTCTTTCGACTCAGCGCATCGGCCACGACATTGGCTTTCCCTGGAGTATATATAATTTCAAAGTCATATGCTGCAAGAAACTCCAGCCAACGTTGCTGCCTCAAATTCAAGTCCTTCTGAGTGAACAGATACTTTAATGACTGATGATCTGTAAACAGTTCGAATCTCTCACCGAGAAGATAGTGTCTCCAGATTTTCAAAGAGAATATGATAGCCAATAACTCAAGATCATGAGTTACATAGTTTTTCTCGTGCGGCTTCAGTTGACGGCTAGCATAAGCAATTACTTGGCCTCTTTGCATTAACACTGCGCCAAGGCCTTCTCTAGAAGCATCAGTCCAGACTTTTAGATCCTGGTTGCCATCAATGATGGTTAACACTGGAGCTGTTGTTAATCTTAACTTTAGCTCTTCAAAAGCCTCCTCACTCTTTTCAGTCCATTTGAACTTAGAATGCTTCTTTGTAAGCTTCGTTAAGTGGCCAGATATCTTCGAAAAGTCTTTAACGAACTTCCGATAATAGCTAGCCAGTCCAAGAAAACTGCGAACTTCAGTGGGAGTACTGGGCTGTTTCCAATTTTGAATGGCTGTGATTTTGCTTGGATCCACAGCGATTCCATCTTTCGATACGACATGGCCCAGAAATTTCACTTCATCTTGCCAGAATATACATTTGGAAAACTTTGCTTTCAATACATTCCTTCTGAGGATTTCTAACACTTGTTCCAGATGCTTTTCATGTTCGGCCTTTGATTTAGAGAAGATTAGAATATCATCAATAAAAACCAGAACGAATTTATTCAAAACCCCTCTGAACACTCTATTCATCAGATCGACGAAATAAGCTGGAGCGTTACATAAGCCGAACGGCATTACTAACCACTCGTAGAATAAGTCGGGGCCTCTGAACGCTGTCATTGGAACACACTCTTCGGCAATTCGAAGTTGATGGAAACCTGTAGCTAGGTCCATTCGCGAAAATACTTGTGCTCCATTTAATCGATCCAACAAATCATCTATTCGCGGCAATGGATATTTGTTCTTTATGGTCTGCTTGTTCAAATCACGATAATCCACACATAGACGTAGAGTACCGTCAGATTTTGGGACAAACACCACTGCTGCACCCCAATCAGAGAAACTAGGCCTTATCAGACCTTTCCATACTAGTTGTCTTGTTTGATTGTCTAATTCCTCCTTCTCTTTCAAGGACATTCTTCGAATAGCGTGAACTACCGGCCTTGCATTCGGAATCAAAGCAATCTTGAAATCTATTTCTCTCTGCGGAGGTAAGCGAACAACTTCTTCGAACACATCCGCATAGTTCTTGACAACAGGAATGTCTTTGATGAGGTCAGGAATATTCTCTGTGACTTCAGGGATATTTTCTATTTGGGCTGGAGAAACATTCAAAGCTGCCCAGAAGTCCTTTCTATTAGCATTCTGACCTTCACAGGGAATGGTTATATAATCACCTGATTTAATCTTCGCCTTTACGACCCTCTCGGCGCATTTGACTTCAGCTTCATATTTGGTCAACCAGTCTAACCCCAAGATAAGATCAAACTCTTTGAAATTCATGACGACCGCGATGGTAGGAAACCGATAACGAGAGAAAGAAACCGGCACTCCACAAATCCAACTGAGATCAATGGAACCCCCAACTGGATTCTGGACAGTCATTGGTTCCTTGAGCTTCTTCAAATTCAAATCCAGTTTCTTAGCTGCATCTTTGGAAATGAAGCTTCGTGACGCGCCTGTGTCAAACAGTACTTTAACTGGGATGTCTTTGACAGTTAGCGTGCCTTCTAAAACATCTGGCCTTTCCTGAATAGCTGAGGGCTCAGAAGTTTCTGCCACTTCATTCACTTGAACTATCTCAGTCTTTTTCAACTGCCAGCAATCTTGCTTTACGTGACCAAACTGGTCGCATTGATTGCACCTTTGCTTTCCTTGAAAATCCTTCTTTGCTTTAGATCCACTCTTTCTTTGTTCGTTCCAAGATTTGCAACTTATCGCCAAATGTCCTTTTCTATTGCAGCTTGAGCACGTGGCGGTCATTATTCGTTCGTTCCCAGATTCAGCCCTTTTTCTCTTGGCACTGGGCCTCTTATTGACTTCAGACCTCGTACTGGTTTCAGGAATATCAGTTTCTGACCCTGTTTTGTCACTAGAACAGACTTCTTCTTCGTCGCGCAACATTCCTTTCTTATGGAGATCTTCGTACTGATAAGCCATATAAATCATTTCTGAGAAAGGAAGCTTCACATGCCCCAATACCTTATTCTGGTATTTCCTTTGAAGTCCGTGAATAAATCTCAGATTTTTCCTCTTCGGATTTTGAATTAGATGAGGAGCAAAGTGAGAAAGTTCATTAAATTTCTTATGATATTCGGGAATTGTCATGTCTCCTTGTATCAGATAAGAAAATTCGTCGCATAGTCGCTCTGTCGCTTCGGGAGGAGTAAATCTTTCTAAGAAAATCACTTTGAATCTGTCCCAGGTGATATCACCTTCTGGATTATCCTTAACAACAGAATCCCACCAGAACAAAGCTTCATCTTCCAGTGCCCAGGAGGCCAGTAATCTTTTCTGGTCATCCCTAAGCTTTAATGCTTCGAATATTTTCTCAACCGAACGAATCCAAGCTTGGGTTCTCATAATAGATTCTTCGCCCGAGAACGGCTTTCCACCCAGATTTCTATACTTCATGAATAGAGCTTCAATATCCGGGCTAGTATTACTTCTTCTGTTTCTGGCACTCATTTTCTAGTTCTTCTGCAAATAGCAGATCAAGTGTCAGGTCACAGAAAAGGTATTTTAAAATATAGAGACAAATACTTGAAGTGTAAATGTGTCTATCGAAGTGTATTCATTCTGCTTTACTCATACTAGGATATTGTTGATCCTATCTGTATTGAGTTACCCGTCCTAGAACACTACTGGTTCTATTTCTGACGAGTTCGTTCAAATGTTATATTCCAGAACTAAGCTTAACCAAAGCTCTGATACCACGTTGAGACGACCCGATTTCCCGTTTTCACGGAAACAAGGTTATCTTTTGGAATATAACACAGAAACAGATAATAGCAGAACAGAATTAAATAAATACACCAGAATGAACAACAAAATATACTGGATAAAAGTAATCATCAGAGTTACACAGTATACAGGATCTTACTTAGTACAAATACAGTTCAGCTATACATAAATGTCTACAGCGGAAATAAACAAAATATGTACAATAGGAGCTGAACAGCATAAAAAGAAATAAATGATAGAATCCATCTTCAGCTCCAGCTATCCAGAAGAGAACCAGCTAAACCTGAATACAAGGCTGCCCGTGTAGAAAAAGGGGCACCCGAGTTTGAGAGTGAAACAAACTACGAGTCAGTCATGGGACTGGTATGAGAAATCCACTCAACACATATATAATTGGCTAATCACAGGACCACGCCACTTTCGTGGAACGGGTTTACTCCATTGGATTGCCAGTGCTTTAAAACAAATCTTTCTTTTAAACATCGCTATGCTTTTTATAAAAATGAAGCCGTTATAAGACTCAGTTCCCATCACACAATGCAACGCAAACCGGAGGATAGAGTTTTTACCTTATAACGGCCAAAATATGCTTGATACGAATAAAACAAAGGCATTTGATATTATTGCTAGTGTATATATGTTTTGAAAACAATTTCAAATCATAACTATCAATCATAGACGGCATTAATGCCCCATACCACTATGTCGCCATATATAGGTATACAATCAAAACCGCACAATCACGTATTTGGAAATTGGATTTCCGTCATGAACCAAGGCAAAAGATAGTCCTTACCGAATTCGAGACGCTCTAGCCCGCCCCTCAGGAACAGCCGCAACTGCCCCCTGGATCGTCAGGGCCGGTCCACCGATGTGGATTATTATGCCTGAACAATACGTTTCCCCGCCCTTTGGGGCGTAAACGAGCCAACGAATGACTCCATCGGACCCGGATCGTCCGATCAAACCGAGGCGCCTCGCAACAGCAACAACCACATAGGTGAAAAGTATATAAATGTCAGGGCTGGTAGGTCACTGACACCACCCTAGCTAGAAAGAAACGCATGCCCTCCCTGAGGTCCTTCCTCCCGTTTTAGGTTCCTACCGGGGTGTGAGGCTCGCGAATTCACGTTACACACAAAGCTACGCCACACAGGCGGTGCTTTGATCATCACCACAAGACTTTGCTTTTCAACAGAAGCCCTGATCACTGCATCTTAGCATGCCACACAGAATAAATCCTATGTCAGACACACAGTCCATTTACAAGTCCGTTCTGGGTCTGAACGAAACCGGAGGCACTAAATACCTCGCAAACCCTTTGATCAACACGTACGTCTGAACGATCACCACTCATTATCCATATTTCGGGATGCCTCCCAATCAGGACCTCGGTTACCATCCAAACGAGGTGAAGATCTCCGGTCTTCGACCATCGTCTTCATCTTCGAATTTCAATCGTCGGTCGATTATTCGAAATGAGAATTAACTCGGCCTTTTCAAATAATTCACGTATATTCAGAATTTCAAATCGATTTATTTCAATGGTTAAATTATTCAACAACACCAATTGTGTTCTTTAATATAGTTTTCACACCAAACACATTCAACCATCAAACATCACATAAATCAAGCAAATTCAGTTTATTTCCATTCCATATCGCTTACGATATTTTATAACTATTTATCGCTATTTTTATTTATTTTAAAATAGCTAATATATTCAAAACGACGTTTCGGGCCATAACGTGGCCGTGGCGCTGTTTTTCTTCAGATTTGATTTACACATATCTGAAAATCTAACCGTTGGATCTTCACAAAATTTACATCATTAGAAATGTCTTTTCAAAACGAATCCAACGGTTCCAGTTTCGGGAAAATCCGACGGTCGGATCTCCCGGTACAATCGTTTGAAGTTTTGATTTCAAAATACGAACTGCAGCGTCGTTATTCGATTAAATATAATTTTATTTATATATATAAATAAATATAATCGTTTCTGGCGCTGTTTTTCTTCAGATTTGAATTAAACATTCCAGACAATCCAACCGTTGGATTTCTACAAGGTTGGTGCCGTTGGAAAGATTATTCCAAGGCGAACCCGACGGTTGAGGTTTCGGGAAAATCCAATGGTCGGATTTCCCGTACTAGTCGTTTGAAATTACGGTTTCGAAATACGAACTGCACGGCTTCGTTTCGTTTTAATTTTATTTATATTTATATAGTTATATAAATATAGTTCATTCAACGATTTCAATATCGTTTTAACTTCAAAAAATTTTCTAACTCCTTAAATTTTGGAAAAATTTCGCCATAACCTCCCCTGTACCGGGAGCGTCGGGAAATCGCAAATAGCGTCCCGGTCCTTCTAATCTCAAAAAGAAAAAAAAAAAGAAAAAGCCAAGCGGCTAGCCAATAGGCTCAAAATCATCACCCAAACAAATCAGTAAATGTGTACCTATTTGTCGGGCACAAAATTTTATTCCTCTTCTCTAGCCCCTTTGCTATAACCTGTTCAAAGAATATTGCATGTACATATATATACAGTTCATATCATTTTTCATTTTCTATTCAACTTCATATTTGATTTCTATTAGGTTTTAAAAACACCATTCATTCTAATGTTACATAAATAGGTGCAAATCATTTCATTAGCTAATTAATGAATATTTCAACTCATATATGTTTATTTTGAACAAGTGGCTATTTTCAACATTTCACATTTCAACGATTTATGCATACAATAAAAATGTGATTTTTATTGTAAAACGATTCATTTCAAAACACTATTTTTCTATATAGTTCACATAGTCGATAAAAGGTGATATTTATTATCAAACAGTTTATTTCAAAATATGAATACCATTCAACACATGAATTTCTAAACAACGAATGAATATCAATTCAACACATGAATGTTTTCAATAGTTTTTATATATCGATAAAAATGTGATTTTTATTATCGAACGATTTATTTCAAAATATGAATACCATTCAACACATGAATTTCTAAACAACGAATGAATATCAATTCAACACATGAATGTTTTCAATAGTTTTTAGATATAGATAAAAATGTGATTTTTATTATCTAACAGTTTATTTCAAAATATGAATACCATTCAACACATGAATTTCTAAACAACGAATGAATATCAATTCAACACACGAATGTTTTCAATAGTTTTTAGATATAGATAAAAATGTGATTTTTATTATCTAACAGTTTATTTCAAAATATGAATACCATTCAACACATGAATTTCTAAACAACGAATGAATATCAATTCAACACACGAATGTTTTCAATATAAGGAATAAATATAGTTTAAGCATATGAAAATAATTCAAACACACAAATATTATTCAAAATTTCGGCAGCATAACGGCAGGGTAGTTACACCGGCACCGTCCCTAGTACGGCTCCTCGCTCTACCTTAAAACCTCGCGGTTTTTGACAATGGGAATCATGCATCTAATTCGCACGCAGGCGGCATGTTTATATTTTTTTTCCATTTCCACAAACTAATCCTATGTGGTTTCAACCAAATATTTTCCAATCACAATTGGGTATTTTTCAACCACAATCAACCAATATCAATCACAAACAATCCCAAACAATCAATCAATTCCAACCAATAAATATCGTCCATGGTTTGTGGACGAGGGGCGTATATATATATATATATATATAGATATTTATATATAGCAGTTCATTTTCAACTCATATATGTTTATTTATAAAAAGAATTTGAAGAGTGAGAAATCCTCACCAATAGCTATCCACTCACACGATTGTTCCTTAATAGAAACTTCGCCTACTTCGCCTTGTTGTTGCTTTCGTTTCCCGTATTCTCTACATAAGTAAAAATCGAATTTTTACCATGCTATTCAATATATATAAAAATATGATTTTTACTTTTGCTTTCACATATAAAAAATATGATTTTTGCTTTCACATATAAAAATATGATTTTTGCTTTCACATATAAAAACATGATTTTTACCTTCGCTTTCACATATAAAAACATGTTTTCTATTTTTGCTTTCACATATAAAAATATGTTTTCTATTTTATAAGTCATTTTTAAAATCAGTTTTTATATTCTTTAAAATTTCTTTAAAATCAAATCAGTTTTTATTTAAAAAAACAAAATCAGTTTTTATTCTTTAAAAAAATTCAGTTTTATTTCTTTATATTTTAAAACAGTTTCAGTTTTAAACTTTATTTAATTTATTCAGTTTTTACCTTTTTTTATTCCTTTTCAAAATCAGTTTTTCTCTTTTTTTTTTTTTTATAAATGCAGTTTTATTTTATTTATTTTTTATTTCAAAAACAGGTTTTTATACTTTTTATAAAATTCAGTTTAATACTTATTAAACAAATCACAGTATTTAAAATCAGAACTTAAAACAAAAATAAAATAAATAAATCAAATTAAAAAAAACTTACAGTGCTTCGAAGAAGGGGGGGGGATGCTGATGTCGGCGGCGGCACTTCTGGGGGGGGGAAATGAAGGCGTCGGAGGAGGTGGGCGTTCGCTGGTTCGAACGGTGGTGTCGCGACTGGATTCGACGGGGGGTGCTCGAGGTGGAGGCGGAGGCTGCGGGGAGGCGGTGAGTGGCTTCGAGATGGGGGGTGGCGGCGTGAGTTCGTCGGCGGCTCGAGGTTGGGGGGGGGGGCGGCTCCGATTAGATTTAGGTTTTTGGTTTTTTTTTTCTTTTTTTTTTTCTTCTGTTTCGAATTATAACTAACGGGGGGGGGGGGGCCAATCAGAAGGGAAAAAGGGGGAGAAAGAGTACCCTTTTTTTTTTTTTTTTTTATTTAATTTAAATTTGCAAAAGGGTTGACTTTCATCCACGACCTCGAAACGGGGCCCACCGCCTGTCGCCCATAGCGTTTCACCCCCATTCCGAACACAATGGGATATGTATCGCAAGCTGGTTTGATCATTACAATCGGTTTCCTTTTGAATTTACATTTAAATCACTATATTGAATTTTAAACGCACATTTCAAATTACCGGGGTCACATACTAACTAGAAAAATTCCAGAAAAATATTTTCTAGTTTCGTATTGACGATTCGGTCCTAACAAAACTAGTTTCGTCGAATTCTGAGACCGTTTGAAAAATGGCCAATTTCCAGTCGATTAAATTCAATAGAAACTGGTCAAACGCGTTTTCTTTTGCCACGCTCACATATTGATTCGAAAAATTATGAAATTTGAAACCTAGCAATAACTTGACACTGCGGACCCAACAAAAGTGGTTTCGTCGAAATCCGAGGTCGTTTGCAAAATGTCCATTTTTAAGGGCCTGAATTCCATAGCGACTATTCAGAATTTTTAACTGGACATATCTTTTGATTCCCGCTATCAAATTCCGATTGGTTAGATTCGTTAGAAAGATATTACCAATAAGATCCTAATGTTTTTGGTCTCACTAAAATCCGGATTGTTTTGCACCCGGTATATTCAATTGAAGTTTGAAATCGAATTATCGAACTACCGCGCCATTTTCAATTCTATATATAATTATAATTAATTATATTCGTTTTCAAATGTCGATTCAAACTCAGTTTTCATCGTCATTAACTAAAATATTTATTTTAAATATTTAAAATCCATTATTTTAGCCAATTTAAAATTTTTAAATTGGTTCAGATTTTCTGGGTCGTTACAGGCCGGTTGGACTATTATCCGTGAACCACTCTGTATTGGCATTAGCGTTGCGAATCAAATTATATGAAGATAATCGAAGACGGAGTAAAGTGCAAGGGCTTTTTCAATTAATAGAAATTGTGCCTTCGGTTTCGTTCAATCCCAGAACGAACGTATATGGACGAATGTCTGACAAAGTATTTCCAATGATCTAATGGGTTGGTCTGTATAAATATATAAGGTTGCAATGGATTTATTCCCTTAGCATAATATCCAGAATATTTGTGCAAATCAATTAGTGATTAACGGATCTGACAATGTGGCATTCAAAGTGATTGTGCTATCAATGGATAGAAAGTAACCGCAGCCTCAGGCCTCAACAACCGGGAAATGACAAAAATCGGGCAGGCAGCATGGCTATGTGGGTAGCTCCCATTATGATGTATAATCACCTATCTAGAGATTCATTTAATTCCTTATTCTATTCGATGTTGTCCCATTCGGGAAACGGTTGCTGATCCCAACCGTTGGTGATATACATTCGATACGCTCAAGCGAAATGAGTGGTCGGTCATGTGTGGGCCGGGTTGCAAGATGTTCTTGTTGAACCCCAGTGTATTTCCTCTAGAGTACAATGTTCGGAAGGTGGTTTCATACCTTGTCATGTGGGAAATCCAATCTCCAATAAGCGCCATGCGGTTTTTGATTTTATACTATGTATGTGGAGCGTGAGATGCAAGCGTTCTGCTATTTGGTTATTTATTTGATTTAGACACTATTATAATATCACTGGATTTCGTATCAAAGTGTTTTGGGTTATAGTAAGGTAAAAACCGTCCATGTTTATGTGTAGGCTGGTATTACTATTATCTTTTCTTTCGAAAGGATTTTGAAAGTTAAACAAAATGATTGGAGTTTACTCACACCAGTCCCATGATTGACCCAGAGTTTATTTTGTTTGTTTTCCCTAAACTCTTGGGTGCCCAAATTTTATGGGCAGTCCAATAGTCGGGATTTTACATATTCATTTGGAAGAAGCTGGAAGCAGGAGGCTTCACTAGTTAGCTATAGACTATCATATATTCCGCTGTGAACCATGTTTGTATCTGGAAACATATGTTTATAACTGTTCCAGGAATAATTGTTGTGCTCTGATGATGGTATGTATATAAAGTTACTGATTTGTATTTCAAAAGTATGTTATATAATATATTTTATTCGTTCCGCTGTGAGATTTGTCTTCTTTGTTTTCTTCTATTCTAATATTTCATTCTTTCTATTTCTCATCCTCTAACTTCTTTCTAATAATGATTCGTATTTCTGTGCAATTTGGGTTGGACGTATGGTGTTATTAGTCAACTCAGATAGTACGGATTTGCGGGCCATTACAGTTGGTATCAGAGCTTAGGTTGAGCGAATACCTAGGCTTGTGTGGCATGTGCTCATTAGAGATAGGATCAGTAGTACCTAGAATGAGTTGAGTGTATATACGAGAGCGCGTATTTGTAAATTGATATAAAAACTGTTATATATTGTGTTGGCTAGTCTGTTGAGCTGTTTATGAATTCTGATCGAATTGTGGGACGCCACGACGTCGATAACATTTTGTAAATACTTGAACAGGAGAGTGAACACGATATTGTTTTAAAGTGGGTGAATGAAATAATTTTACCCAAAATTCTATTTTTTTATATAGAAGAATAATTTTTGAAATTATTATATTATATGGATGTGTTGATTGATATCATTATAATCAGATAAGATTATAAAAATTGAAATGGTAATTTATAACCAAACTGAATTTATATATGAATGAAATATATACAAATGAGATAAACTGAAAATGAATTCAAACCAGAATTTGAAATTTAAATCCTGGGAAGTTTGAAATATTTTTGGAAGTATATTAGAACAATATAGCTTTGTTTTAAAAAGGATTTTGAATGGATTTTGAAAGTGATAAAGCACTGAACTCACTTCAGTGGCTGGAAAATAATTCTGATGAGGATTGCAGCTTCATCAGTGTTCATTTTCGAGTTTCTAAGTGATTGATTGCTACCTTAGAAAAGTTTTGATGGAAATTTGTTTTGAAAGAAAACAAGTAGTTTGAAAATTCAAATGTTTTGAATTTGAAATGGAAATAAATATATATGTACATATTTATGTAATCTCAGAAGGATTTGAAAGGAAAACCCAGGAAATTTGAATTCTGGAATTGAAATTTAACTTAAGCTAGTTAAATGGATCGAAGTGAATCAATTAACTAGAATCAATTTGAATAGGTTTAATGGAATACAGATTGGATATAAATGGATTGATCGTAGATCATTCAAATTAAATGAGGGAAGACCAAAAGTTTTGGTGGAATTAAAATTTGTTGAAATATGAAGAGGTGAGTTTCAACATAAAGAAGTTTTGAAAAGTAATGGGTTTGTACCATTTTTCCTACCTTAGCAATTTCGAGGACAAAATTATTTTAAGGGGGAAGAATGTAACGACCCGGATTTTTCGAACAGTTATTTTAAATATTTAATATCATTTAAATATTGAATTAATAATATAAAAGAATTTTTATATTGAATTATCAATTGGTAATCGATATATGATTTATTTCGTATATATATATATATAATTTTCGAAATACGAGAACTGAAATAATTCAATTTGAATTTAAAATGGATTCTGAGTGATTCAAATGGTTAATATGAATTTTATTTGAATTTAAATGATAATAGTAATTTATTTTTAAGGAATTTATTTGTTTTGAATTTAAATCATATTATATCAATTTAATATGTTATTTTTATTATGTTCGAATTAAATTATATAGTCTATTCTGTTGAATTCAGAATAGTGTAATTACATTGGAACGACGGTTGGTATGCTAAAATAGTGGTTCACGGTTTTTAATTGTGAACCCCGAGATATTTGATTGTGGATAGGATCAAAATCAAATCGATATTTGTTTAAAAAGAATAAAAGATCTCTTTATATTGAATCAAAATCAAATCAAATTAATTAGAAAATCTTTTTAAAATAAATATATAGATTCGTTGTGTACGTTGGTTCCCCCTCCACTTCTTTATAAACGCGACAACCTCTGCTGTTCTCTTCAGCAAAATCGGAGACTTCAAACACAATAAAAATGGCCTTGCTTTATTCTCGTTCTCCACTTTAGCAAATCAATTTCCTTTCTCCCTCTTTAAAAGCAAAGCCGTTCCTCATTTCATATAAACTTAAAAATCGAAATTCCCTTTCCATCCGAAGCCATCAATTCCCGTTCCTTCAACCCTTCTTAGAACTAAAACCAAATCAGTAAGGGCATCGCGATTCAAACCAGTCACAAGCTGCGGAGCTCAATCGATGGCATCGATCTCATCAGGAGGTGGAGTGCTCGCGTATGGTTCGAAGGAAGGGAGCGCAAAGGAGAATCTGCTGAGTTCAACTTCGAACCATCGAACTAGGGCTTAGGATTTGGGGAAATCAGTTATCGATTTAGATGCGGATTCTGTGAGTGAAATGGACAGCAGTTCGGGTATGCCATCGATTGAAGGTTTGCGAGGTTGAAGTTGGAGTTGGTCGCGATCTCAGGAGGCTAACATTTGGGAATGGTGCGATTTCAGGAGGCCAACGTTTGCAAATGTCGAACTGGGTGTTTGAGGATAATTTGAAGTTGAAATTCAAGGTGGAAGTGAGCAGTTAGTTGTAACGGTGGAAATAGAGTTCAATAAAATGAAGGGGTTGACCTGGGGCGTTTAACAATTGGGGTAAATGACTATGGAAAAAAAGGGAGTCTGAAGTGTCAGGGTCAGGGTCAAGGAAGTGGTGTAGGCATGGGCTCTCTCAGAGATGGTATGATGTGTGATAACATTGGTGATGCTATGTACGATTGGAGTTACTATGAATTGGGGATGACGACCTTGAGATTGTGTAGTAGTAGGGAAGAACGCTTATGATGTGGATTAGCTTAGTAAGGGGATTAAGGTATTTTTTTTCTTTCTTTTTATTAGTAATTAAAATTTTAATTTCATTGATAATGTTCGTTAGCTTAAATAATAAATGTCACATTAAAATTTATATAAGATTTCATCGAAGGGAATCGGTCGAGTAATTCGTAGCTCCGGAATACATAAGCATGAATTAAAACTGGAATCAGAACGGAATGCCAAATAAAACCCTGGTGAGTAAATCTCACTCACCTTTTATTTAGAATTATTTTTATTCGTTAAAAATAATTATTTGACGCTTGTTTGAAATGCTTTCTGGTTGATTTAGAAATATTAGTTATTTAGGTTTGACTATTATATATATATATTGGTTTGGTGATTGGATTGTTCCCGCAGTATCATTAGCGGATGCCCGTTGTAGCAACCCGCATTTTTAGCTGCCGAATAATTAAATTATTTAATTATTTAAATATCGTTTTGGTGATATCGACGTCCTGAATTAAATAAAAATGATTATTTAATTAATTTAAATAATAGGATAAAATATATTTATTTCTGAATTAGTCAGAAATAGTGGAATTGACAATATTGTGTAAACTGGACAGTTGAAAATATATAATTCAGTTATATTGAATTATATTGACGAATATATTTATATAAGCCAATTGAATTTATAATTTATAATATAATTTAGAATAGAGATCGAAATAGAGCTGCAGTTCGCTATTTGGCGATTTGAACTTCAACTGAATGTACATGATTCGTTTTAAGCCGGATTTCTGTGAAACAAGAAACGTGTGGAGCTGGTGGAGTATATCTTTCTAGTGGAAGAGAAAAATCGGGATTTCGTCGTGTAGATTTTGATTCACGTCCAAATCAAATTTTAGAAAAGTCGCTATGGATTTCCTTTATAATTTGCGACGCTTTATATACGTTATAAATCGATTTTTCGATACGAACTGAATATCGATCAAATCAGAATTCTGGAAATCAAGTCATAAATTCTGGCAGGATATTCTGGAGCCGTACGACATCATCTGTGAATATATACAAGAATATAAATTTATTTAAATTTAATTTAATTTATTTAAATATATTTATATATTTAAATGGATTATTCAAGGGTCTAAAAATAGCCACTTTTGCAAACGAAGTCGGAATTTGACGAAACCAGTTTTGTTGGATCCGCAATATCAAATAGTTGTTAGATTTCCAGTTTTGTGATTTTTAGAGTCATTGGGTGGCCGTACGGATTTTTAGAGTGTAAAATAGTCAGTATTTTGACGGTTAAAAATACGCTGTGTGAGCATACAGAGTCAGAATTCGACGAAACCAGCTTCGTTGGGACCGTAATGTCGAGCTGTAGCTGCATGTCTAGTTTCGTGGTTTTTGAGGATCGCATGTGATCACAGGAATTTTAGAGGACGAATAAAATCAGCAGTTGCTTATAAATAAATAAAATATTCGAAAAAATAATAATAAAACTATTTCTATAAATACTCTACACTTCCCTTAAACCCTAAACTCATTTTTCATTTTGGTCAACGGGTTCATTTTTTTCCGCCGTTCTTTTTATCTCAAACAGAAAACAAAAGTTCGATCCTTTTTAAATCGAATAAAATCCAAAGAAATTTCCTAAAATCATGTAATATATATATACGAGCTCCTCAAATGATTCCCTACGTTCCTTCGGTGGTTTTGGAGAATTCGAACTCCACTGTCGTGACCAATTTTTTCAGCAGCGGCATCTAGGGTTCGATGCGGTGATTCCTGTGGTGGTTGATGGTTCGAATAAAGTGTATACTTGAGTTGCTGAGTGGATTTAGAGTGGATTGTGGTGCTTTGGTAGCATTTGGTGATGAAATTCGTCGCGATTTTCACTGTAGGGACCGGGTTTCAGTCGATGTCGGTTTCCGCTAGGCCAGGGCGAGTTAGACATGAGTTAGATGGGAAGATAGAGGAGGGGACGAGGAAGTGATCGGTGGTGGTGGCACTCAGAACAGATGGCCGAAGGAGGAGCAAGGACCAGTCAAAATTTGCGGTCAACGTTTGAAATAGGAGGAGGATATCTGGACTATCGATTTGGGAAGAAGACTTGTGAGGGCGTGGGTCTTAATGGATTTTGTTGGGCCAAGGAAATAGTGGGTGAGGCCCATTAAATAGAATATCCATGTTTTAATTTATTTAAAATGTTGTATTAACTTCGTAACGCGATATCTCGGTCATATGAAATCAGATTGACGAACCGTAAGTTGCGTTGGGATCGTATGGACGGGAGCAACACAATGGGACTGACCGCGAGTCAATCCGAGCTCGTTACAATTTATGGAGAAATAAATTGTTCGGCTGAATCAATGAACGCAAACCGATATTTATGGGTTAACGCGCAAATGTGAGTAAAAACTCACTAACTCTCCTAAATTTATATTTTTAATATAAACTGTATTTTTATTTCTGTATTTGACTGCTAGTTATGTACCGTTAATTTGGACTGTTAAGTTGTATTGTTAAATTGGACTGTAGATTGGACTGTTAAATAATTGATTGAAAACAGTATGGATATATATATATATATCTACATATATATATATATCGTTATAAAACGGTGATTTTGTTATCAGTGTATTTCATTAGAAATGCAAGTGATGTTATATACGTGTTTAACATCGGTGGATGCAGGGAAACAGGTTGGAGGAATCCAACTGGATTCCTCAACATTTATTTTACTGTTATTTGTATATTGTGATATATACTGTGATATATAATCTGTTGTTGATTGTATATGTTTGGATGATATTGATCATTGACAGTTGGTTGTTTAAAAACAATAGAAAACACTGAAAATGTAGAAAAGGGGATTTTCAATATTTATATTGAAAATGAATCTATTTATAAAATCGAAGGATTTTATAAAAGGATATTTATTTAGAAACAAATAAATAAAATAAAGGAATATTTATTTAGATTAAATAAATGGAATAAAGGATATTTAATTAGGGATTAAATAATTAGAGTCATAAAGAAAAATCTATTTAGGAAAATAAATAGATTATACAAAAGGAAATCTATTTAGGAAATAAATAGAAGTTAAAATAAATAGAAATAAAAGAAAAGTTAGTTAGTCGGATATAAATATTCAAATCAAGTTAGTTAAGTGGTCAAACCAAGCTAGTCGAACCAAACTAGTCAAGCTAGTCGAACCCAACCAAGTCGAAATGGTCGAGTCGAACCAAATCGAGCCAAATGGTCGAGTCGAACCAATCGAGTCAAGATGGTCGAGTCAAACCAACCGAGTCGAGCTGGTCGAGTCGAACCAATCGAGTCAAGCTGGTCAAGTTAGTCAAACCTGGTCAGTCGAGTCGAGTAATAAAACTTAGTTAATCGATAGGAGTTTATCGATTTTGTTAATCGATAGGAGTTATCGATGTTAGTTTCATCGAAAGGAGTTATCGATGTTAGTTTCATCGAAAGGAGTTATCGATGTTAGTTTCATTGAAGGGAGTTATCGATTATAGTTTAATCGAAGTGAGATTTTCAAATGTGAGATATTTGAAAAGGAAGAGTTATCGAATATTAGTTATTCGAAGAGAGATTATCGAATATCGTTTATTCGGGAAGGAGTTAATCGAATATAGGGTATTCGAAGAAGAGTTAATCAAATAGAGATTTCTCGAAGAGAGTTAATCGGCAAATTCGATTATATCGAATTCGGGAAAGTACTTATACTTTCCAGTGTTTAAATAGAGTTTTATTCATTTATAAATAAATAAGTGTTAGGTTAATTTTTCACTAATAAGAATAGAAGTTATAATTAAAGTTAGATAATTCGAAAGTAGGGGTTATAACGTTATCGTTATAACCAATGTTTTAAATATAGAAGTGGATTAGTAAAATTGAATTCGAGAAAAGCGTAAAGAAGTTGTTAAAGATTAAAAGATAAACTTTGATCATTTCGAAGTTATAACGTTGTTCAGTTAAGGTCTGAGAGGTAATTATACCCCAACTTGAGTGACTTCCTTCTTAACTAAGAAATGGTAAGGTTTGATCGTAAAGGAGTTTTGGAAATGTTTTCCAAACGAGAATCAGAAATGTTTTCTGATAAAAGAAAATAAGAACTTAGAATATAGGGAAACAGGAGATAAGTAAATAAATGAACTAAAGAGATTCATGTTAAATGATGTTTGTTCGATATAATTTCCATCTGGGAATAATATCGTTGTTTGCACACTTGTTTTTCTTTGATGGTTAAATCACAGACTATCGAAGTTTTGACCATTTTAACGTTGTTAATATGGAGAGACCGGTTGGATTTTTATCCAAAGAACCACTCTGTATTGGCATAAGCGTCGCGAATCATATATGCCAAAGATAATTGAAGACGGAGTAAAATGCAAGGGCTATCCTGTTTACAGAATAGTGCCTTCGGTTTGTCCAGTCCCAGGACAACTTGTATGGACGAAGGTCTGACAGAGTATATCCAATGGATCGCGTAAGTTGATCTGTTCAAACGTATTCACGTTTGGTGGCGGAGGAATTCATTTCTCTTAGCTGTATACCCGTGTTATTTTTGGATAAGTCAATTTGTGATTTGGCGGGTATGACGATGTGACGTTCTAAGTGAATGAGGATGACTTGTATGAATGAATGTCTAACAGAGTATTTCCAGAAGGGTCACGTACATTGATTCTTCAACCGTACCAAGAGTGGAAGCGGAGAAGGAAACTTCTTTAGCTGACACGTAATGTATTGTTGTAGACGTCAATTAGTGATTTTCGATGGACCTGACAATGTGGCATTCGAAGTGAATCTATTGTGGTGATAAAGCATAGCTTCTAGCCTCACATCCGGTAAATGACAGAAATCGGGCAGGCAGCATGGCTAAGTCGGTCGCACCGAAGTAGGGTGTATAATCACCTATCTAGTGAATATTCATTTGTTTCTTAAATCTATCAATGCTGTCCCATATATATACGGGAACGGTTGCTGATCCCAACCGTTGGTGATGTACATTCGATACACTCAAGCGAAATGAGTGGTCGGTCATGTGTGGCTGAGTTGCAAGATGTTCTTGTTGAACTCCAGTGCATCGTTCCTAGAGTACACTGATCGGAAGGTGGTTCCATACCTTGTCATAGTTGGAAATCCATTACCCAATACGTGCTTGCGTTTTTGATTGTATACTATATATGTAGTAACGTGAGATGCAAGCGTTTCTGCTAGATTGATATTTATATGTACCTAGACATTATTATAATATCAGAAAGATATTGCTTTGAAAAGTTATTTGGATTCTCATAAGGGAAAAACCCGTTCCGTATTTACGGCGTGGTCTTATGAGATATCATATACCTGTTTTAAATGATTTGAGTTTATTCACACCAGTCCCATGACTGACCCGGAGTTTACTTTGTTGTTTTCCCTAAACTCTTGGGTGCCTAAATTTGTACGGGCAGTCAAGTAGTCGGGATTTGCAGATACATTGAAGAGCTGGAGCAGGAGGCTTCAGGATTCTATAACTATTATTATTTCCGCTGTTGTTGTAAGTGTTGTACTCTGATAAGTGTTATTGTATACATATACTGATGTTATTTCAAAGATATGTTATGTTATATTTTATTCGTTCCGCTGTGAGATTCGTGTTTACTCTGATGATGATGTTCTTCTTCTTCTTCTATTCTATAAGTTCTATCTTATCTATTCTCGCCTTCTAATTTCTTTCATTAATTACCGGGATTTTTCAATGTTTTGGTTATCGACGTCGTGCTTACGTCGATAACCAAAGTCGCCGAAAATCCGGGTCACTACAGTTGGTATCACAGCTTAAGTTAAGAATTACTTGGCTCTGTGGCGTGATTCAGTAGAGATGGGATTAGTAATATCCTAGACTGAGTTTGAGTGTATATATACGAGTGAACGTATTTGTTATTTAATATAAAATGATTTTATATTGTGGAGATTTATTGGTTGAGTTGTTTATGAATTCTGGTCGATCAGTTTGATCCACTGTATCGATAGGGGTTACCAGACACTCGAATACGATGAACCGACACGGTATGTTTTGAAAGAGGGTAAATGGAATAATTTTACCCAAATATATTTTGATATAGTATATTGGTTGTGTTGGTTGTTATTATAATCGAGTAAGATTATAAAAAGGTAAAATGATTTTAAATGACTAATCAGAATTCATATAAGTAAAGTATATGAAATAAGATGAAGTAAATCTGAATTTAAATCATATTGGAATTAAAATAAGGAAATTTTAAGTTCCTGGGAGATTTTGAAAACGTTTTTCAAACTGAAGGTGATATAGTATTGAACTCACTTCGATAGCTGGAAAATAGATTCTGATGATGAATCGCGACATCATCAGTGTTCATTTTCGAGTTCTAAGTGACGGACTACTACCAAAGGTTTTGTTTTTGAGTTGTTTTGAGAAAACAAGTTGTTTAGAAATTCAAAGGTTTTGAATTGGCATTGTAATTTCAAATTGATTTGAAATAGACCCAGGAAATTAAGTTTCGGAATTTAATTTTAACTTATGAAGTTAAATAGAATAAGATAGTAGAAATAAATTGAAATGTTAACTTGAACTGAGTTAAATAGAATTGAATTGGATTAGAGAATAATCTGTTATGGAATTGGGTTGATGAGTTAAGAATTTGAAATTTGATATTCGGGTTCGAATGAAATTCGATTTGGTTTTGAGGATATGAACTGATTGGAATTTGATGGAAATAACACTGGTATATGCTGAGTTGATAGCATATGGAAGTGATAGAGTTGATATTCCCGACAAAAAGGTACCAGTTTATATTATATATGGATATGAGATTTATGAGCCGAATTGGCAAGCCGCTTGGCTGTTTGATTTTCTTTTGGGTTAAAGAAGGCCCAGAGAGGCGAGTTGGAGTTTGAGATATTGACCAGTACAAAGGAGGTGCTGGCAAAAAATTTCGAAAAGTTAAGGTGTTAGAAAATTTTCAGAATTTTTGAAAATTTAGTTAGTCGAAATAAATTAATATTTTAGTCGATATTAATTGGTTCAGTTGAAACCGGAGACAAGAGGTAAAACAGATAAATTTTTACCCAGAAGATAGGGTCATCCCCTAGCTTAGCAATTTCGAGGACGAAATTTTATTAAGGGGGGAAGATTGTAGTAACCCGCATTTTTAGCTGCCGAATAATTAAATTATTTAATTATTTAAATATTGTTTTGGTGATATCGACGTCCTGAATTAAATAAAAATGATTATTTAATTAATTTAAATAATAGGATAAAATATATTTATTTCTGAATTAGTCAGAAATAGTGGAATTGACAATATTGTGTAAACTGGACAATTGAAAATATATAATTCAGTTATATTGAATTATATTGACGAATATATTTATATAAGCCAATTGAATTTATAATTTATAATATAATTTAGAATAGAGCTCGAAATAGAGCTGCAGTTCGCTATTTGGCGATTTGAACTTCAACTGAATGTACATGATTCGTTTTAAGCCGGATTTCTGTGAAACAAGAAACGTGTGGAGCTGGTGGAGTATATCTTTCTAGTGGAAGAGAAAAATCGGGATTTCGTCGTGTAGATTTTGATTCACGTCCAAATCAAATTTTAGAAAAGTCGCTATGGATTTCCTTTATAATTTGCGACGCTTTATATACGTTATAAATCGATTTTTCGATACGAACTGAATATCGATCAAATCAGAATTCTGGAAATCAAGTCATAAATTCTGGCAGGATATTCTGGAGCCGTACGACATCATCTGTGAATATATACAAGAATATAAATTTATTTATATTTAATTTAATTTATTTAAATATATTTATATATTTAAATGGATTATTCAAGGGTCTAAAAATAGCCACTTTTGCAAACAAAGTCGGAATTTGACGAAACCAGTTTTGTTGGATCCGCAATATCAAATAGTTGTTAGATTTCCAGTTTCGTGATTTTTAGAGTCATTGGGTGGCCGTACGGATTTTTAGAGTGTAAAACAGTCAGTATTTTGACGGTTAAAAATACGCTGTGTGAGCATACGGAGTCAGAATTCGACGAAACCAGTTTCGTTGGGACCCTAATGTCGAGCTGTAGCTGCATGTCCAGTTTCGTGGTTTTTGAGGATCGCATGTGATCACAGGAATTTTAGAGGACGAATAAAATCAGCAGTTGCTTATAAATAAATAAAATATTCGAAAAATAATAATAATAAAACTATTTCTATAAATACTCTACACTTCCCTTAAACCCTAAACTCATTTTTCATTTTGGTCAACGGGTTCATTTTTTTCCGCCATTCTTTTTATCTCAAACAGCAAACAAAAGTTCGATCCTTTTTAAATCGAATAAAATCCAAGGAAATTTCCTAAGATCATGTAATATATATATACGAGCTCCTCAAATGATTCCCTACGTTCCTTCAGTGGTTTTGGCGAATTCGAACTCTACTGTCGTGACCAAGTTTTTCAGCAGCGGCATCTAGGGTTCGATGCGGTGATTCCTGTGGTGGTCGATGGTTCGAATAAAGTGTATACTTGAGTTGCTGAGTGGATTTAGAGTGGATTGTGATGCTTTGGTAGCATTTGGTGATGAAATCCGTCGCGAGTTTCACTGTAGGGACCGGGTTTCAGTCGATGTCGGTTTCCGCTAGGCCAGGGCGAGTTAGACATGAGTTAGATGGGAAGATAGAGGAGGGGACGAGGAAGTGATCGGTGGTGGTGGCAGTCAGAACAGATGGCCGAAGGAGGAGCAAGGACCGGTCAAAATTTGCGGTCAACGTTTGAAATAGGAGGAGGATATCTGGACTATCGATTTGGGAAGAAGACTTGTGAGGGCGTGGGTCTTAATGGATTTTGTTGGGCCAAGGAAATAGTGGGTGAGGCCCATTAAATAGAATATCCATGTTTTAATTTATTTAAAATGTTGTATTAACTTCGTAACGCGATATCTCGGTCATATGAAATCAGATTGACGAACCGTAAGTTGCGTTGGGATCGTATGGATGGGAGCAACACAATGGGACTGACCGCGAGTCAATCCGAGCTCGTTACAATTTATGGAGAAATAAATTGTTCGGCTGAATCAATGAACGCAAACCGATATTTATGGGTTAACGCGCAAATGTGAGTAAAAACTCACTAACTCTCCTAAATTTATATTTTTAATATAAACTGTATTTTTATTTCTGTATTTGACTGCTAGTTATGTACCGTTAATTTGGACTGTTAAGTTGTATTGTTAAATTGGACTGTAGATTGGACTGTTAAATAATTGATTGAAAACAGTATGGATATATATATATATATCTACATATATATATATATCGTTATAAAACGGTGATTTTGTTATCAGTGTATTTCATTAGAAATGCAAGTGATGTTATATACGTGTTTAACATCGGTGGATGCAGGGAAACAGGTTGGAGGAATCCAACTGGATTCCTCAACATTTATTTTACTGTTATTTGTATATTGTGATATATACTGTGATATATAATCTGTTGTTGATTGTATATGTTTGGATGATATTGATCATTGACAGTTGGTTGTTTAAAAACAATAGAAAACACTGAAAATGTAGAAAAGGGGATTTTCAATATTTATATTGAAAATGAATCTATTTATAAAATCGAAGGATTTTATAAAAGGATATTTATTTAGAAACAAATAAATAAAATAAAGGAATATTTATTTAGATTAAATAAATGGAATAAAGGATATTTAATTAGGGATTAAATAATTAGAGTCATAAAGAAAAATCTATTTAGGAAAATAAATAGATTATACAAAAGGAAATCTATTTAGGAAATAAATAGAAGTTAAAATAAATAGAAATAAAAGAAAAGTTAGTTAGTCGGATATAAATATTCAAATCAAGTTAGTTAAGTGGTCAAACCAAGCTAGTCGAACCAAACTAGTCAAGCTAGTCGAACCCAACCAAGTCGAAATGGTCGAGTCGAACCAAATCGAGCCAAATGGTCGAGTCGAACCAATCGAGTCAAGATGGTCGAGTCAAACCAACCGAGTCGAGCTGGTCGAGTCGAACCAATCGAGTCAAGCTGGTCAAGTTAGTCGAACCTGGTCAGTCGAGTCGAGTAATAAAACTTAGTTAATCGAGAGGAGTTTATCGATTTTGTTAATCGATAGGAGTTATCGATGTTAGTTTCATCGAAAGGAGTTATCGATGTTAGTTTCATCGAAAGGAGTTATCGATGTTAGTTTCATTGAAGGGAGTTATCGATTATAGTTTAATCGAAGTGAGATTTTCAAATGTGAGATATTTGAAAAGGAAGAGTTATCGAATATTAGTTATTCGAAGAGAGATTATCGAATATCGTTTATTCGGGAAGGAGTTAATCGAATATAGGGTATTCGAAGAAGAGTTAATCAAATAGAGATTTCTCGAAGAGAGTTAATCGGCAAATTCGATTATATCGAATTCGGGAAAGTACTTATACTTTCCAGTGTTTAAATAGAGTTTTATTCATTTATAAATAAATAAGTGTTAGGTTAATTTTTCACTAATAAGAATAGAAGTTATAATTAAAGTTAGATAATTCGAAAGTAGGGGTTATAACGTTATCGTTATAACCAATGTTTTAAATATAGAAGTGGATTAGTAAAATTGAATCCGAGAAAAGCGTAAAGAAGTTGTTAAAGATTAAAAGATAAACTTTGATCATTTCGAAGTTATAACGTTGTTCAGTTAAGGTCTGAGAGGTAATTATACCCCAACTTGAGTGACTTCCTTCTTAACTAAGAAATGGTAAGGTTTGATCGTAAAGGAGTTTTGGAAATGTTTTCCAAACGAGAATCAGAAATGTTTTCTGATAAAAGAAAATAAGAATTTAGAATATAGGGAAACAGGAGATAAGTAAATAAATGAACTAAAGAGATTCATGTTAAATGATGTTTGTTCGATATAATTTCCATTTGGGAATAATATCGTTGTTTGCACACTTGTTTTTCTTTGATGGTTAAATCACAGACTATCGAAGTTTTGACCATTTTAACGTTGTTAATATGGAGAGACCGGTTGGATTTTTATCCAAAGAACCACTCTGTATTGGCATAAGCGTCGCGAATCATATATGCCAAAGATAATTGAAGACGGAGTAAAATGCAAGGGTTATCCTGTTTACAGAATAGTTCCTTCGGTTTGTCCAGTCCCAGGACAACTTGTATGGACGAAGGTCTGACAGAGTATATCCAATGGATCGCGTAAGTTGATCTGTTCAAACGTATTCACGTTTGGTGGCGGAGGAATTCGTTTCTCTTAGCTGTATACCCGTGTTATTTTTGGATAAGTCAATTTGTGATTTGGCGGGTATGACGACGTGACGTTCTAAGTGAATGAGGATGACTTGTATGAATGAATGTCTAAAAGAGTATTTCCAGAAGGGTCACGTACATTGATTTCTTCAACCGTACCAAGAGTGGAAGCGGAGAAGGAAACTTCTTTAGCTGACACGTAATGTATTGTTGTAGACGTCAATTAGTGATTTTCGATGGACCTGACAATGTGGCATTCGAAGTGAATCTATTGTGGTGATAAAGCGTAGCTTCTAGCCTCACATCCGGTAAATGACAGAAATCGGGCAGGCAGCATGGCTAAGTCGGTTCGCACCGAAGTAGGGTGTATAATCACCTATCTAGTGAATATTCATTTGTTTCTTAAATCTATCAATGCTGTCCCATTTATATACGGGAACGGTTGCTGATCCCAACCGTTGGTGATGTACATTCGATACACTCAAGCGAAATGAGTGGTCGGTCATGTGTGGCTGAGTTGCAAGATGTTCTTGTTGAACTCCAGTGTATCGTTCCTAGAGTACACTGATCGGAAGGTGGTTCCATACCTTGTCGTAGTTGGAAATCCATTACCCAATACGTGCTTGCGTTTTTGATTGTATACTATATATGTAGTAACGTGAGATGCAAGCGTTTCTGCTAGATTGATATTTATATGTACCTAGACATTATTATAATATCAGAAAGATATTGCTTTGAAAAGTTATTTGGATTCTCATAAGGGAAAAACCCGTTCCGTATTTACGGCGTGGTCTTATGAGATATCATATACCTATTTTAAATGATTTGAGTTTATTCACACCAGTCCCATGACTGACCCGGAGTTTACTTTGTTGTTTTCCCTAAACTCTTGGGTGCCTAAATTTGTACAGGCAGTCAAGTAGTCGGGATTTGCAGATACATTGAAGAGCTGGAGCAGGAGGCTTCAGGATTCTATAGCTATTATTATTTCCGCTGTTGTTGTAAGTGTTGTACTCTGATAAGTGTTATTGTATACATATACTGATGTTATTTCAAAGATATGTTATGTTATATTTTATTCGTTCCGCTGTGAGATTCGTGTTTACTCTGATGATGTTCTTCTTCTTCTTCTATTCTATAAGTTCTATCTTATCTATTCTCACCTTCTAATTTCTTTCATTAATTACCGGGATTTTTTGATGTTTTGGTTATCGACGTCGTGCTTACGTCGATAACCAAAGTCGCCGAAAATCCGGGTCACTACACCCGCAATATCATTAGCGGATGACCCTACGCCCACGTATATAAGTGGATCCCCTTTTATACCGCGATATCCTGCCACGAAGCCGGATGGGTATTATTTGTGTTAACTAACGTCTGCGGATGTAGGAAAACAGGTTGGAGGAATCCAGCTGGATTCCTCAAAAATATATTATCTGTTCGTTTATTTTTTTGCATATATACTTCCATATATGATGTGTAGAAAATAAATAATTGGTTGTTTTGGTGTTTGAATTTCACTGGGCCCAAAGGTTGATATTTAAAATATCACGGAAAGGATATTTGAGATTTAAAAGGGAAATTCTATTGTAGAAAAAATAGAATTTGAATTTTTAAATAGATTTGAAATATAAACTTGTTTTGAAAAATAAAACAAGTAGTTCCTTTATAAACGAAGTTTATAAATAGTTCTTTTATAATGAAGTTATAAATGAAGTGAAAAGAATTATCATTTGATAATTCAGAAATAAAAATACAAGCGTGAAATTGAAAAGAGAAATCTATTTTCAAAAAAAAATAGAAATATCGATTTCAAAAGGAATTGAAATCGAGACTTGTTTAAAGAATGAATAAAGAAAATTCAAATAGAAATTGAATATATAGAAAATTCAAATAGAAATTGAATATAGAAAATATAAAGGAATTCAAATATGAATTTGAATATCGAAAGTGAAATGGAATTTGAATAAAGAAATTTTAAATGTGGAATTTGAAAATACAATTTCAAAGTAGAATTTGAAATGGGAATTTGAATATAGAATAGAGTTGAAATGGGAATTGGAATATATAATTCAAGTGGAGTTTGAAATTAAAATTTGTATTTAGAAATTTTAAATAGAATTTGTATATAGAAAATTTAAATAGAATTTGTATATAGAATTTGAAGAGAATTTGAATATATTGAATTTGAATATAATTTGAATATACAGAAATTTGAATTCAAAGGAATTCAAATAGAATTTGAATTCAAAGGAATTCAAATGGATTTGAAGAAAGGGAGCTCAAATGAAATTCAAATATAGAGATTTGAAAATAATGGAATTTAAACTATGTAATTTGAATAGAGAATTCAAATGGAATTTAAAATATGGAATTTGAATATAAGATTCAAATATAAAATTCAAATGGAGTTTGAATATATGAAATTCAAAGGAAATTCAAATATAGAATTTGAACGTAGAAATTCAAATGAGATTTGAATAAAGGAAATTCGAATATAGAAATTCAAATAGAATTTGAAAAAAAATAGAAGTGGATTGAAATTTGAATATAGGATTTCAAATAGAAGTGAAATAGATCGGAAATATTATGTTGAATTGAAAAATGGATTTGATATATATTAAAAATATATCAGAATAGGGTTGAATTTATATAAACGAAGTTTTAAAACATTTATATATATAAATATAATTAAAACGAACTGGCCGCAGCGCTGCAGTTTGTAAATTGGCGATTCGAACTTCAATTGAATGTACATGACTCAATTGAAGTCGGAATCCTTTGAAACAAGAAACGTCAGGACTGATTTGATAATAGTTTTCTACTGGAGGAGAAAAATCTGAATTTCGTCGTATAGATTTTGAGTTACATCAAAATCAAATTTTCGGAAAAACAGCGCCAGAACCATTATAAAACCATAACGGTTTATTTAAATAAATTAAAGGTTTTTAAGCAAATAAAATCCAAATTTCTATTTAGAAAAATCCAGATTTGAGTTATAAAATATATCGGAACTCAAGTAGAGTAATGAATTGATTTTTGAAATAGAAATCAGATTTTTGATTTTTGAATAGAATTAACTAATTTGAATAGTAATTAGTTAATGAGATTTTGAATTAAAATTTGGTTTTGAATAGTGGATTCGATTTGGGAATTTATATTTGAAATCGAAAAGGAAACTAGAATTGAAATTGAAATTCAATTTGGTTATTAGCAAGTTAAATATCTTGTTTGAACACGTTATGTTCAAACAAAGAAGTGAACTAGGCAAAATAGCTAATTAAAGAATAAATGAGCGAAACTGAATTCAAACGATTGGATTTAGTTGAATTGAATTGAAAAGAAGTGAACATGTGTTAGACAGGTATGGGATGGAGTATATGAAGATTTTAATTTATGTTCCCGACAAAAAGGTACACGTTTATATTCATATATGAGATTTTATGCGCCGTATCGGCAAGCCACTTGACTTTTTCTTTTTCCTTTGGATTGGTGAGGGTCATGGGAGGCTATTTGAAATATCCCGAAGCTTCCGGTACATGGGAGGTTATGGCGAATTTTTCCGGCAATTTAAGGAGTTAGAATATTTTTAAGAAATTTTGATAGTTATAAATCTATGTATCGATATATATAGAGTTCGATAAGGTAACGAAATTAAAAATATAATATTGTAAACAAAAAGGGAAATCTATAAAAATAGAAATAGAAAACGAACCATATACATGTTTTCTAAAATGAATAATTGGTTTTTATAGTGTTTTTATTCGAGGTTAGTGGTTTTGCCGTTTTGAAGTTGAGGATGTTTTCAGTCAAGGTCTGAGAGGTAATTTTACCCCAACTTGATTGATTTCATTTTTAATTGATAAATAGCAAGATCCAGTCTCGAAGAGAAGTGTTTGAATAATAGTTAGTTGAATAAAATATTTTGGGTTGCTGTAACGATGTTTTACACAGCATTCGTTTTAATCCAAGTGATGGAATTTTGGAAATATAACAGCAAATATTTCCTGAGTATAGTTAAAGTAGTCAGGAAAAGATAAGTGATTGAAATTGTTCAATTTCAAATAGCACATATTTTCAAAGTGTAGAAAATAAAAGAAGGCGAGATATAGAAATGCTTTCCAAGGAATGTAAGAGACCAAGATGATAATTGAAAATATTTGTTTAACAAATATTGATAAGGAAATGGAAAGGGTGATTTAATTAATGAATAGTAATCAAGGGGCCCAGTGATTGTTTGATTGTTTTGAATGGATGTTTGTTTTTCTTCGATAGTTAAAGAACCGACTATCGAAGTATTTGCCAATATCGTTGTCAATATGGAGAGACCGATTGGATTTTTATCCGTATACCACTCTGTATTGGCAGTAGCGTTGCGAATCAGATTATATGAAGATAATCGAAGACGGAGTAAAGTGCAAGGGATTTTTCTATTAATAGAAATTGTGCCTTCGGTTTCGTTCAATCCCAGAACGAACGTATATGGACGAATGTCTGACAAAGTATTTCCAATGATCTAATGGGTTGGTCTGTATAAATATATATGGTTGCAACAGATTTGTTCCCTTAGCATAATATCCAAAATATTTGTGCAAATCAATTAGTGATTAACGGATCTGACAATGTGGCATTCAAAGTGATTGTGTTATCAATGGATAGAATGTAATTGTAGCCTCAGGCCTCAACAACCGGGAAATGACAAAAATCGGGCAGGCAGCATGGCTATGTGGGTCTCTTCCATTAGGATGTATAATCGCCTATCTAGAGATTCATTTAATTCCTTATTCTATTCGATGATGTCCCATTCGGGAAACGGTTGCTGATCCCAACCGTTGGTGATATACATTCGATACACTCAAGCGAAATGAGTGGTCGGTCATGTGTGGGCCGGGTTGCAAGATGTTCTTGTTGAACCCCAGTGTATCGCCTCTAGAGTACACTGATCGGAAGGTGGTTCCATACCTTGTCATGTGGGAAATCCAATCTCCAATAAGCGCCATGCGGTTTTTGATTTTTTACTATGTATGTGGAGCGTGAGATGCAAGCGTTCTTCTATTTGGTTATTTATTTGATTTAGACACTATTATAATATCACTGGATTTCGTATCAAAGTGTTTTGGGTTATAGTAAGGTAAAAACCGTCCATGTTTATGTATGGGCTGGTCTTATTATTATCTTTTCTTTCGAAAGGATTTTGAAAGTTAAACAAAATGATTGGAGTTTACTCACACCAGTCCCATGATTGACCCAGAGTTTATTTTGTTTGTTTTCCCTAAACTCTTGGGTGCCCAAATTTGTACGGGCAGTCCAATAGTCGAGATTTTACAGATTCATTTGGAAGAAGCTGGAAGCAGGAGGCTTCACCAGTTAGCTTTAGACTATCATATATTCCGCTGTGAACCATGTTTGTATCTGGAAACAGATGTTTGTAACTGTTCCACGAATAACTGTTGTGCTCTGATGATGGTATGTATATAAAGTTACTGATTTGTATTTCAAAAGTATGTTATATAATATATTTTATTCGTTCCGCTGTGAGATTTGTCTTCTTTGTTTTCTTCTATTCTAATATTTCTTTCTATTTCTCATCCTCTAACTTCTTTCTAATAATGATTTGTATTTCTGTGCAATTTGGGTTGGACGTATGGTGTTATTAGTCAACTCAGATAGTACGGATTTGCGGGCCATTACAGCTTTTATTATATAAAATAGCATAGATTTTTTAAAATTGAAAGTGCATTGCGTAGAAATGTAATTGTTATATAAAATACCATTTAATTGAAATGTGATTTTTATATAGAAAAATCATTGTTTTCAAATAAATGAAAATCATATAATAAAAATGAATTTTTATGTGAAAAGCATTGTTTTTAAAATGTGATTTTTAACATATATGTATATATATATATATAGCGTAATTAAAAATGTGATTTTTATTATAAAGATCGTTGTTTAAAAATGTGATGTTTAACATAAACCGCGTGAAACAGATTGCGATGGAACCGACTGGAAGCAAAACGGAATCCAAACCATCATCCGCTAAAGAATGACGGAGTGGAAACCAAAGGTGAGAACTCCTTCTCACTCTAATTATTACAGTTAAATATATACTTGGATGCAGACGATGCTTTGCAGCACCCGATACTACTTATTGTACAAACCATGATTGTTTGTTTGGACCGTATTGTGTGTTGTTTGAGATGTTAAAATGTTTAACATATAAAAATAATGTTGACATTAATGTAGTAGCTGAAATTAAATTATAAATATTTATTTATAATTTAAACAGTGAAAATTGGCTAATTAGAAAAATAATTCAAACCGAATTAGAATTGGTTAAATTTATTAACCAATGATTTATTTAAATAAACTGTTGTTGTCTGAAAACCCACACGGGTATTGGGATAATATTTGACATACACTATTCCCAATATTTGGTTGTATGTCTATCGACGGATTGATAGTCTACGATGAGCGTTATTTATTTATTTTTAATGCTCACACAGTTGTAAATTTCACTCTGGTGTGAATGGACTGTTTGATGAATATTTATCATTATTGTTGAATACATGCAATGTATGAAAACCATATAACTGAAATTATATGGTAATTGATTGAGTCGAATTCCGATTCAGAAATAAAGAATATTTTGAAATAAAGAGTATTTTGAAATAAAGAATATTTTAAAATAACGAATATTTTAAAATAATATTCAGTGAAGAATAAAATTATGATTTTGATGTCTGATTTTAGATGAACACAAAAATATAAAAATATGAAGCCAGGTTAAGTATAGAAACGCCATTTTTACTCGAACGGATTCTTTTATATCGGTTTTATTCATTTTATAATAAATATCGAAAAGAAGAGTGATTTCAAAATCTAATATTTTGAAAATATTATTATTTTAATAAGATAAATATATAGAATATTTAATTTTGATTAAAAATTGGAAGTGAAGTTGGAATCGTTTTAAAATAAATGTATAAATGATCTACAAATATATAATATATATGATATATATTTAATGGCCTGAATAGAACGTGCTGCGCAACAACCGTTCGCGAATTTCGACCTTTAACTTCAAATTGGCGTAACGGGAGATCCGACCGTAGGACTCTCCTAAAACCAAAACTGTTGGGTTCGTATCGAAAAGAGCTTTCCGATGAATACAAAAGATTTGAAATCTAACGGCTTGATTTGGAGATATTTCCAAATCAATTTCAGAAATGGTCGCTATGGATGCAGTTCGGTGGCCATTATTGGGAACCGACTGTACGGGCGATAATAAAATTATTAAAAATATGGAAAAATTATGTAAAATCATAATAAACGATTTGGAGAGATTTTTGATGAAAAATTCCAATTTTGTAAAGATAAAAATATATTTTTGTCGAAATGAACTAGTTAATAACTAGAGTAATAATTTAATTATTTTTAGAAATAAATAAATTAGATTTGTAAACGGTTCTAACATAACCAGAATTTTCCAAAGTATGAATTGGAATGGAAATTATCTTCGGAATATTTCGATATTGGATTCCATGAGTATACAGATATTGTTGAGGAATTTGGAAGATATATATATCGTTATTCCCAATACGATATTTGTTGATTTCGGAATTTGATATTGAATATAAGCCGATATAATTTCTATTCAGACCCTTTTATTTAATGTTAAATTGAATTTTGGGTTTGTCGTGAATGGTGTCTTAAATAACCCTATTCTTAAACCCCATATGAAAAGTATAATTCTTTTAATTAAGATTATTATAGTTTCCAATTATATTTAGTAATTGGAATAAAATGAAATGTGAATTGGGTTTATTGTGAACTGTGTTTTTAACGACATTCGTTCTTTAACCCGATTAAAAGTGAAAATATAATCTTGGAATTTATAAATTTTTTAATTTAGATTATTAGAGTTTCCAATTATATTTAGTAATTGGAATAAAATGAAATGTGAATTGGGTTTATTGTGAACTGTGTTTTTAACGACATTCATTCTTTAACCCGATTAACAGTGAAAATATAATCTTGGAATTTATAGATCTTTTAATTAAGATTATTAGAGTTTCCAATTATATTTAGTAATTGGAATAAAATGAAATGTGAATTGGGTTTATTGTGAACTGTGTTTTTAACGACATTCGTCGTTTAACCCGATTAACAGTGAAGATATGATTTGGAATTTATAAATCTTTTTATTTAGATTTAATGGAAATTTTCCAAAGTAAAGTTTTCCAATTTAATAGATTAAATTGGAATTGAATGGAATTCGATTTGGTAATAATTGAGATGAGTTTCTGTGAATGAAGTTCGTTACTATATATGGAATTTAAAAGGCCTTGTCGTTATTCCATTTATATTAATAGTCTGATATGGAAATTTATATCGATTATATACTGTTTTGATTTCCGTGAAGATTCCATTTTGATGAAAGAAGATTTGGGCTTATCGTGAACTGTGTTTTAAATAACATTTGTTCTTTAACCCAGTTAAAGATCAGATTAATTTCTTAAATTTGAATAATCATTAAATAATGATTTTTGAGATTAAAACTGAACTATAGTTTTAATGAATCTTTAAATTAGATTGAAATGGGAATGCGATAATAAAATTTATTGAATTCTTGAAATGATCGAGGATGGAGTACCACCAGTTTTACTCCAGGCGATAGTAAAATCTTTAATTAGATTTGAACGTGAAATGGTAACTAAATTTACTGATAACACTGTGGGTGTTAGATATGGAGTGCTACCTGTTTTTCTCCGTGGGAAGAATGGGTTGGGATTGGGATTAATAAATAAATGATTACTGCGGTATTATTCGATAATCCTGACTAGTTAATAAAATCTTTTGAAATCGATATTAAAAGGAAGATTAAAGAGAGATTTTAAAAGAATTTATCATTGATAAAATTAATGGGAACCTTTCCATAATAATGTGAATATTTTATTAAAAGAATATTTATAATTGGAATGAGGCGCACGATGTGTTTTAATAGCACTTTATTATTGATTATAAAATACGTGAATTATTCGAAATGATCGGATTTAACCCATTCTGAATAATTACTACGTCGATTAAAAGTCAACGACGAAGACGGTGGTTTAAGACCAGAGTTCTTCACATCGTTTGGATGATTACTGATGTCTTGATTGGGCTGTACGCCCAAGACAAGGTAATAAGTGGTGGTCGTCCAGGCGTACTTGTAGATCGACAGATATGCAAGGACCTCTCTCTTGTATTGGATATATGGGACGAGGAATAAAGTGTCTCCGGTTTCGTTCAGACCCAGAAAGGACTTGCAAATGGATGTGTGTATGAAATTGGATTTCATTCTACGCTAATTGATTTCTATTAAATATTTATTTATTTGGTGGCTAAGGATTTATTCTCTTGCTTAACACCCTTCTTTGAGATGTACGAGGTTAGAGGTTATATATTGATAGACATCAATTGTATGGCGTGAATTGTTAGTGTGGCATGCCAAGATGCAAATGATCAAGGCTTTTGTTGAAAATCAGAGTCTTGTGGTTGATGATCAAAGCACAGCTTTAATTAGCGTAGCTTTGTGTATGGCGTTACTTCGCGAGCCTTGCACCCCGGTATGAACCAGAAACGGGAGAAGGACCCCAGGGAGGACATGCATTTCTTTCTAGCTAGAAGTGGTGTCATGGTATGGAGCCTAGACATTTTTACTTATGTGGATGTTGGAAAGTGAGGTACCTCGGATATTGAGTCCTTAGTGGCTTAGATTTTATGCCCCATAGGGTAGGGAAACGTATTGTTCATGCATAACTAATCCACTAAAGTATTTGTGGACCGGCCCTGGCGCTCCTAGGTGTAGTTGCGGCTGTATCTTGAGACATGGTAGGCTAGATTGTCTCGAATTCGGTAAGGACGATCCCTTGCCTTGGTTCATAGTTGGAAATCCAACTTCCAATACGACATCATGAGGTTTTGATTGTAGAACTAATATGGCGACATAGTAGGATGGGGTACTATGCCATCTATGATTGATACATTTATATTTGAAGTTATTTTTAAACATTATGCACTTATAATATCAAAATAATTTGTTTTATAATGGACCAAGCATGTTTGGCTATTATAAGGGGAAAATCTATCCTTCAGCTTGCGTTGCATTGTGTGATGGGATCTGAGTCTTATAATAGCTTCATTTTTTCAAAAAGCATTGCGTTGTTTTATTTTAAACTAAGATTCATGTGGAGTAAACACGTTCTGTGTTATACGGCATGGTCCCATGATTTCCCCACTTTTAAAATAAAGATTAGTAACTGTTTTACTTCTCACACCGATCCCATGACTGACCTGGAGTTTATTGTTTTAACCTAAACTCTAGATGCCCCTATTTTCCACACGGGCAATTGGTAGTTTTGGTTTTGCAGATATTATATTCACAGGATCCTGGTTTACAGCTGAAGCGATATTCGGAAAGCTATGTATCTGTGTATTTCAGTTGTGTTTTGTATTATTTTTCCATTGCTATATAAATGTAATTTAAATCTCTAATATTATATTTCTATTGTATCACTACAAGAAAAACAGCATAAAGCAGCGGCAAAATCCGTTTCTAATCCGTCGCTAAACACTTTAGCGACGGATTTCCTACATAACGGTTTGGTCGGTAAAAACCATGACAGTATCTGTGTCAGATTTTGCGATAGAATTTAGCATGAGTTTTCCGGCATTTTTCCGTCATTTTGCTAATTTTTTAATAAAAATAAAATTTTGTTTATTATTTTAATTTTAATTTATATACCGACTATTTACCGATGGATAATTAATTTATAATAAAATATTATTTATAAAAAACGTTGGTAAATCCTTACTAATTACCAAGAGATTAGCGACGAAAATTAAATTGAGGTAAACTTACCTCCCTATTTTTGTTGGTAATCTGCTACTTTTCCCCTTCTTATATATATATAATATATACATATAATATATATATAGACACACATACTCATCACACGCATAACTTGTGTTCCATTCAATACACAATCCTAATTTAAATACAACACAATTAATATCAACACACATCTCATAATCAATGTATTATATTAATAACTCATCTCATAATTAACATTTAGCATTACATAATAGACATACTAAACATACTTACATCAAAAATACATAATATATCCATAATATTTTATAAACAATACTAAAAAGTACAAACCAAAATATAGTTCTAGCATTTCAAATCCATCAGTTCTTCCATCAACACCCCTTCAAACTTACAATACATCATCTCCACCTCGGCTTACAAAACATCATCAGTTCTTCCATCAACACCCCTTCAAACTTCATCTAAAACCTCTCACAGCCCTCTGAAAACCAGCAACCCCTATTGCAACCCACAATCGCCGACCAAACTCTTCACCCCAAACCGCCCTCTTGAAAACTTCATATAACATCAGAAACTCATGCATTCATCACCAATGCAAGCCACTTGTATTTGGACATTTTAGTTGATCCCTACCATGGTGGTACCACCTTCTCATCCAAATGCAAGAGGAATGGTGGGGGATTTACTGCAATTGGGTGATAAAGGCTAGTATAAAGACACTAAGTTTTGACTTGCATCGTCATACATGTAGAATTTAGCCATGAGTTAATTTCCACTATATAAATCAATATAAATGCACGATCCTAGTAAAATTTTGGCCATAACAGCAAAACGGATACTCTAGATTATTTGCAAGATAAACATACAAAACACTCATGACCACGCAAGGCCTTTTTTATTTTCACGTAAAATATAAATCTATCAAACATCCACCACGATGGAATTAGTGTATAATGGGTGATTCAAGAACAATGCAAACTGCAGGAATGAAGTACCTTGATTGATTAATTAGAAATGTTCAGATTTTGCAGTTGCAGTTATCGTGGTACAAAAGATTAAAACAACATCAGTTCTCAAGCATGAAACCCCCTATCAATATTGTTCATTTCAGTGTATAGCATATAATATAATACATATAAAGATAACAAATTCAAGTATTTCTTTTACCAATGTAATGAATACCTACAACCAATCTCAAGACCAACCTACAGCCTCACCACCGTTCATCCACATCGATCACTGAAATTTACAAACTCCATCATGCAAAATCTCAGCAGCCCCTCACAAATACTTGAACACACCCTGCACCGAACCAAGTTCTACCTTAAATCCTATCAAACCAAATAGCAGGATCCAAGGAAAATTATAAAAAATTGAGTTAACCATGTACCTTTTGCTCATTTTTCAATTCAGTCTGATGAAGTCTAGAACTTATTTGAATCGATCTGAGCCACCTTGGTAATGGCGGTGCATCTACAAGTATCCACGAATGTAATTCTGAATTCATTACCACGAAATAGAATTGGGGAGATCGATGTTAGTACGTTGTTTATGCGATTTGGGTGTTTTGATGCCCCCACGAGACCGTAGCATGGATAGCGCAGGCTCTGTATTTGGTGAAGATGCAAAGCAGATCAAAGTTTTGAGCTCCAATTTTCTGACAGAAGAAGTAGTGGACGGAATCCATAGAGTCGAATTTTTGGTTGGTCACGCGCTTGCCTCGCATCCTCTCTCTGTACCCACCATCGTGCCCTATTCTTCCGTGCTCCTCTCGCTCTCATCCTACCCCTCCTCCGTCTCATCTACACCTAATCCACCGACCTAGTTTTCTTTTCTCTTCTGCCCGTATCCACTGTTCTTCCGTCGCCTCGCTACCCGGTACCCAGTCTTGTCCTCGCGTTTCAATCCTGTTCACCCAGTTTTCCTCCGCATCGAGCTTCTTTCTTCCGCCTTCAGTTTCTGCCTCAGTTCCAGATTTATGACTTCGCCAGTACCCCTCCATCAGATCCAGTGATGCTTTTATCCAATTCCAATATTTTTTGGGGAAGCTGTATGAAGCAGCTATTGAAGTGGACCAGATTTTTGTGTAGTAGTGAGAGAAGGAAGGAGAATGGTTCAGTAAAAACATGGCTTACGAAGTTGATTTTTCGGGTTGGAGCCAAAAAATGGGTCGTTGGAGCCAAAAGTTTCATACTTTCATGTTTGGAGCAAACAAGATTTAACATATAAATTATTATTTATGATTTACTAACTATTTATAATTAATCATAATAAAATGTTAAATTTAAATTTAGCTACTGATTATAAACAATAATTATGAGTTATAAATTATAAATTATTTATTTATAATCATTTTATTATAAATTATCAATAATTAATCCTTGTAGTTGGAACCAATGTTTTTATAACCTTTTAAACAGTTGTTAAAAGGTTAATTGATAATCATTAGTAATAAATACTGTCAAAACATCATACTTTACGGTGTTTGTTAGACCAAAAAATGGTCCTAACACCCAAATCGTCGTATTTTGAGCGTAGGATATGAAGAAATAACTGAAAAATATAGAAAAAGTGAGACAACCAGATTTTTATAGTGGTTCGGCGTTAACGAGCCTACGTCCACTTCATATTTTCTCATTTCATTCATGGATTACAATTACAATGAATATTCTCTCCGAATTCATTGAATTTTTATTGAGGAAGATGATAGTTATTCATGGAGAAGTGTTAGCCATGGCAGCCATGGATAAGGAGATGCCAAAAGTCCCTTGAAAATGCCCTTTGAAGGTGTATTTATAGCTGTAGGAAAGCTCCTAGGAGGACTGGTTCGTGATGGGGTACGTGGCAGGCGATCCAGAAAAATAGGAGAGCCAGTAGCCTTGAGAATAGGTCAAAACAAGCTGCGTGTGAACAGGTCCGAAGGTCGGATCGCGGTCATAGGTCGGATCGCTGTCATGGGTCGGATCGCGGTCATAGGTCGGATCGCGGTCATGGGTCGGATCGCGGTCATAGGTCGGATCGGATCGCGTAGGCAAGGGCGGATTGAATCGCGGTCATATGCCAGCTTACACCCGTTCACGGAAATGGGCGTAACTTTCAAACCGTAAGTCCGATTGAGCCAAACCAAAGCTCAAACTGAAGCTAATTCAAAGGGCTACGAGTATATGTGGTGAATAGATCCAAATGAGGTCATTTGATAGGGGTTTCAGGCCAGTTTATACTGATGTTGTGATTTTGACCAAACTGCCTTGTGTCTTCTGACGATGCTTCCAATGCCAGAGAGCGATGTTATCCAGAGATTCCATATGAGACAGCATTTACCCAGAGGTGTGTCAACATGATCTTTGCTTTGGGTAGCCTGGTCACAAAGCAGGCTAACATTTTGCCCCCCAAAGTACATCTTATCGAGGATGAGATGTGCTTTGAATATGTTGAGCAAAATCTTTCTAGAATATCATTTGTCCTTGAGAAGGCTTTATCCAATTGTTGCATTGCTTCCATTGAAGCTAATCAGGCTAAGTTCTATGAGAGGAGTATTCGATACGATCAAGAAATTGTTTAAACCTTGTCAAATCAAAAGATCTAATTCATCCGTCAGAAGTCATGCTAAATTGTCGGCTCCCAAGCGTGATCCTACACGCATAGGTCGTCGCCAAACAACATCATCACTCTATGCAAGCCAAGCGCGTGGTAGGGTTGGACTTTCTTTTACATATGAGTCAATAAATGAAGTAGCCACCCAAATCATGGGGCGATGTAAGAATCTTTGGGCTCTGAGCTAACAACTGGACTGTTGGGATAAAGCACATCAGAATCAACATACGAATTTGTCATTTGTACTCAAGTTTGGACTAGCCTGATATCTTGATATTGATTCAGGATCTTAAAATCGCATTGAATCGTAACAGTAAGGAATTCAAAAGCCATGATCACTCTGGATCGTAGTCGAGAGAATCCACAATTGTTACGGATCATTTCTTAATCCAATATTCACATATGAAGTAGTCAGTAAGGGATGTTGTTAAAATTATGTGGACCAGTGCCTATAGGATCGTCACCATCGCAAGGTAGTAGATAGGTTTGTCACACCTTCCATTCGGTGTAGTTTGAGTCTTTAAGTTCACATTCGATCCACAAGCTAGCTCGCTTGGTCGGCAAAGATGAGTAAGGTTGTACTCCGGAGGCATGACGTACATGTTTTGAATCCCATTTCATGCCAGGATTGTCTTCAAAGTTAGTCTATGAACCGACACTTGTGCTCTCAGTGCCATCGGAGGACAAGCGAGGTCAATACTTATGCCCCCAGTATCGATGGGGGTTGAGTTGAGTCAATAAGGCATTTAATCTTGAAGATTTTATACTTCCTGTCATTGCATCTGGTAAGAGTTGCAGGTTCAGCAATCTTAGTCGACCCAGATCATTCTGTACTGTTTCTCAATTTAGCAAAAATCGTAATTGTATATGCGAATGGTTGAACCACATTTGCTTTGATATCATCTCTTCTCTTTAGTCAGATAGTGAGGATTGCCTCATCGGGCATCAGCGACTTCGGTTACTCTCATCAGATCAGTTGCGGAGTCAAGTAAGGTTGTTGAATGCGAGTGAATAAATGTCGTTATGAAGTTAGTTGGGCCCCACCGTTTATGCTTCAGCATAGTCCGAAATGGTTATCACAGTCTTATTGAGTCTCTTTCTCATGCTCGGTTCAATTGTGCTTGACAAACAAGATCATGGGCTCGATAAGTGGTATAGATTCTCTTTGGAATTGCACATTCTTGTCATTGTTTTCCAGGGCTTTTCCTTTGTCCTTATCGTTTCAGGAATTAGAAGGTACTCCATTCTTTAGTCAAGAAGGCATCTAGGTCATTCGTCTCGACGCTAACACCTTTTTTTCATGAAAGTCTATCCACTTCAGGGTTGAATTCATCAAAATCTCTGAGCAAGTCTTGTTATAGAGAAAATTTAAAGTTTGGGGGAATAACAGGGGATCCTGAAGTCCCACGTGTGAGGGCTGTAATTGTTGTTATCCATATCATCTCGAGAAGTGCCGCCTCTCGAGAGGCGCCGAATCAAACTAGCGAGCAGGTTGCCATCAAAGAATTGATGCACATTATCAAGATCCTGGCTAGTGCCCCCAGCATCGAATCTGAGATTACAAAGGGGGTCTTTGTGATTTCTTGTTTCCACGTCGATATTGCCCCTGGGTCATGGTTCGAGTCATTCGACCTGACCGGGTTCCTGTTTTTCGAATTGTTGCGTTCTTTCTTGGAGCTGAGTATGAAATGTCGCTCGAGTATTCATTCGAGTTGGAGTTAAAACTGGTCGTGCATGATCTGAGTTTGTCACAATTCTTGCATTCTCATCTAGGATGTTGCAGGTAGTTGTTCCATTGCCCGTGTTTCCATCCATGACATAGGGAATCGAAACCGCATGCTGCGCGCCTGCTGATTGGTTTGTGCTCAACCCAAGCTGATGGTTGATATCTGACTGTGCCAAGTTCGTCACTACCTGAACTTCAATTTTATCATTTCCAGCGAATTGATGATTGTTGCTCGGCCTTCCAGTTCATTCCTGAAATAGGTGAAGGTCAGCCTCGGGCTTCTTGATTCTACATGAGCATTAGCCGTCAATCAGGCTTTTGTCATTCGGCTGGGAACGGAGGCATCGAGTAATTGAACTATGCTGCTCAAAGCTCGTATCATTTGCCCCCTATCCACAGGGGTTTTTTTTGAGCAGTACACTTCGAATTCATGTCTTCTCTGGATTCATGTTCACTTCTAGCATCAAGAGCCGGAGTTGAGTGCAAAAATGAATTGTTGGTATTCAGCCCATGCTAAGCCCTAGTCTCCCATCCAAGCTCCGAGGACAGAAATCAAGCGGTGAAGGGTCAGATTGTAGTCTCCTCGAGTGCTCCCGTTTGCTCTTTGCATCAAGGGAAAGGTTGGGGACGAAATGGTTGCATCATGTTCAATTATTACGTGGGATATATCCAGCCTTATCTGAGCTTCCCATTCTGGAAGTAAGTTGGGATCAGCAGATGGACGTTCTCTTTGCATCTGCTTTCTGGTCTTCAAGGGGCCTGCATCATCCTTCTGGACGCGACCCTTTGTTCGTTTTCCATTAGCATGTTGCCATCATTGCGAGTGAGGCCCTCGCGTTCTTGACTAGTTATCTTTTTTAAACCTGCGTTTACTAATAAAAATTTTGTTCCTTTCGCATTCTCTTGTACCTGCGAATGGGCAAATAAGTCATGAAGCGTTATAAGTAGTCAATGCAATTATAAATGAAAATGCACTAAAGTAGTATGTGTGTATAGGTATGCTCCCAATCAATTATTAACTTAGTGCCTGGCCAGGACTTTGTTGAGGATTGATTAGGATCTTAACTGTTTTGCCCCCATGTCCGGACATGGAGGATCCGGGCTCGGAGTTCAGTCAGTCCCCCGACACTCTGGCGGGGTAGGAGCCCTTGTGGCGCTAAGTCTCTAGCGCCTTTATACTCTCTCTGGAGTTCGAACTCAGCTTTCAATCTGCTCCCCAATCCTTCAGCGGGGTAGAAGTTCTAACTTGTTTCATGATATGCTCAACGATCCTTCAGCGGAGTAGAAATTATGGGGGGTGCTGAGTCTCCAGCACCTTTCTCAGCGCTTAATCATAGCCGCTTTTATACTCTCCTGGCGGTCGCCAAGGTTAGAGTTCGAACTCAGCTGTTCTGTCGCTCCCCGATCCTTCAGCGGGGTTAGAGTTCATTCTCAGCGCACAATCAGGGACGCTTTTATACTCTCCTGGCAGTCGCCGAGGTTAGAGTTCGAGCTCAGCAGTTCCGTCGTTCCCCGACCCTTCAGCGGGGTAGGAGCTCTTTCTCAGCGCTCAATCGGAGACGCTTTTATACTCTCCTAGCTTTCGCCGAGGTTAGAGTTCGAACTCAGCTGTTCTGTCGCTCCCCGATCCTTCAGCGGGGTAAGAGTTCTTTCTCAGCGCTCAATCGGAGACGCTTTTATACTCTCCTGACATTCGTCGAGGTTAGAGTGCTGTCAAGGCGACTCTTATCATGGTGCACCTTCGAGCCTTGCGGACGTCATCTTTGCGTCCTTTATACTCTCTCTCGAATCATGAGAGTTAGAGCCACGGACCGAGCGGTCTTCAATCATGCACGCCCATCACACTCATCTTAGGTTTATATTTTAATCCAAGCTCTGAGGATTAAAGTCAGTCAGACAAACAGTTGGAAAACGTTTGCCAAGGCTTTGCGTTCCTCCGAACAGTCTTTGGGAGGAATGGTTGGCACCAAACTTCGGGTACCTGCATCATTCATATCACATGAGTTAGTCATGTCAATAACTCAGAAAGCATGTGAAAGTAGATTGCATGGTTAAAACGTAAGCATATCGAAAGGCAGTGTTGCCTCCTTTATTGGGATTCATGTAGTCTGGCGGCATTGCGGATAGGATTGAGCCATATAGACGGTCACACCGCGTCCTTCTGGAGTAGGACTCTAACTTTGCAACTCAAACATTTATGTTCAATTGTCTTGTGGTCTGCCACGTGTGAGCCAAGGATTGGATGGTCATCCCGGATCCACCTTGAGCTATACAGCATTCTTTAGACGAAGAGCGTGGCTTTGTAAACGAGCAGTTCAGTCGAGCTCGTTATAGTATTGCTCTATGGCTCTATATGCGGGTGTTAAAAGTTTGATCGGTAGCAAATCCTGGATACCTACACCATCCACATATTAATTCATCTGAGTTAATTACATCAATAACTCATAAATCATGCAAATATAAGAGTCGTGGTTATAGAATAATCCTGTTAAAGGAATGAGTATCATTCTGAGTGAAAAATGGCGTTACATATTCATTGCAGGTCCATTTTGCTTCGCCCTATCTCTGCCAATAAAGGGCTGCCAAAGTCCTTTAGTTGATGAGGGGTATCTTTTCAGATTATCATGGGGGCGGCAGTCCCAAAAAATGAATAGACCTTGGTCGGGGTCTTGAGATGGCAAAGGCGGCTAGGTAGGTACTATAAGCGAGTGATGAGGTCGCATCTCCTTCAAATCGTCTTTTTGCCCCCGTGCTGAGGGTAAGGATAGAGTGTCAGGAAGTCATGACTGGATTGATAATGGTAGCACATCTTTGCATTGGTGTTAGGTTGTAAATTAGCATGAGAACAATGGATTCATGCTTATAGAAATTTTTGCACTTTCCATGCTAGGAAATAGGATATTACTGCTGGTGGGATAATCATATCACATAAATTTGCTGATAAACCCTCGATCCCATATCGGGGACAAGGGTTGGTGCGCCGACAATCAACCAACATTCATGCGTAAGCGTTCTAGATCTTTAACTTGCTAACTTTCAGGCAAGACTAAGTCAATTGGCCAGGCAAATTCTTGATGTATCAGCTCTGAATTAGATGATGTAATCTCGAGCAATTTATGCTCAAATCTGTAGTTGCCCCCAGCCTTAGGGGAGTGAGTCACTTGGCAGATAATCGATGAAAAGAGTGGAAGTATGAGTCTTCACTTTCTAACTTCAGAACGCCGTTCACCAGAAGTTTCATTCTTGTACATCTCCCATCTAATGGGTGGCTGACTGCTGATTTGGTCGAATCATTCAGGGCGGTGAATTCGGCAATTGCACTCGTTGGTGTTTGTTTTGGGATAACCTTCCAAGAAAAATAGGCAATGTCGAATTGCATGTCATATCTCGAGGCATAAAGAACGATTGCACGCCTTTCACTTCACCTTGTCAGATGCATTCTGTGCTGTAGGAAGTTTATCATGGAGTTAACCATGACTCTCTTCCGGGTTTGGTCTCCAACGTTGGATCAACTTCCATCTGATCAATGGTTGTATTTCATAGTGTCTTGATGGGGATCATCTCTATCTTTTCTATATTGTCGAACCCTTCTAACTTGGTCAGATTATCCGCCTTCTGATCTTCTGCTCGCAGGACATGAGATATGTTGTAACGTTCTAATACATCCAACAACCCTTCTTCCGGTTCTAGGTAAGCTGCGAGTGGTGGTTCCTTCGTCTGGAATTCCTTTCGAGCCTGGCGAACAACAATGTGAAAGTCAGAAAATATGCTTAATGCCACTATCCCCAACTCCTTAGCGAGTTTCAATTCGATAATCAGGGTGACGTCTTCGGAGCCGTTGTTAGTAGCGGAGAATTTCAACCGCAAGGCATAGTAAAATGACCGCACTTTAGGGGTTATTAATAAGACACCGGCGTCGGACAGTCAATCATTCTTTGCACCGTATGATTACATCTTCCAGGCGCATCTTCTACATCTGCCACATCCTCTTCGGGAGTGGTACATTCAGCGATATAGTTGGTTAATGCTTGCCCTCGTATGGACTTCTTTAGGAGGGAGTTGAGATCAAACTGGTTTAGCTCTATGTCCCGATCAAGCAATTTTCCAGATGCCTCAGGTCGTTGCAGGACCTGTCGTAGCAGTTAGTGATGGTGCATACCATCGGATGAACTTGGAAGTAATGGGGGAGCTTTCTTAGAGCAATCAGCAAGCTGTAGACGAGTTTTTCAATCTTTGGGTATACTACGACTACTTTCTTGCTCACATTATTGACTAGTTTCCAGACCTTATCCTCCTTACACACAAGTGGTGCCAACTTTCATGCCAAGCTTCAGACGCCTTTAATTCTTTGTTGTTCATGGCTAACTATGAGGCCTTTAGGTTCATTCCAGATATTGAACATCTCTGTCAGATTCGAAACGTGGTAGGTTGACCGCTCGGACTCCATAAGACTATCACCTACATGGACTTCCATGGGCCTTGCACTTTGGTTGTGGACCATATAATTCAGTAAGCACTGGTAAGTTGCCTTGGCATCCTTCGGTCCGAATGCCAATTCCATATAACAGTACAGTTCGAGGTCAATGATAAAACATGTTTATTCATGATCAGGCACATGCATAAGAATTTGGTTGTAAACTGCGCACACGTCCATGAGAGGGATACATTCATGTCTAGTCATTGAATCCACAAGCTGGTCAATTCTAATTGACGGGAAGCTTCCTTTTGGGCGAACTTTGTTCAAATCTAAGTAATCAATGCGTGTGCGCCATTTTCCATTAGCGTTCTTGACAAGGACGGGATTTGATATCCAAGAGGGATGTGTGGCACATCATATAAAACCATTGCCTCTCAACATTCCGACTTCCTCTTTCATGGTAGATGCTTTCCCTGGATCGAGCATACGTCTTGTTTGCTTGGCAAGAACTCACTTCAGGTTTATTCTCAACAAATGACTCATAAACTATGTTAAATCCTGCGGATATTAGCATAGGTCCAAAGGTTCGCCTGTAGAAAACATGTCAGTTCCTTCGTTCGGAAGAGGTCTAAATGAGATCCGATTTCAAGACCTTAGTCAGGTCGACGTCACCAATCGGAACACGTGTAGTTGCGTCATTAGATGTCACCCTTCTGCATCCCGAATGATGATCCTTGCTGGGATCTAGATCTTCAGACAGATCCTTGGGCAATTCCTTTTGTGATGCTCCCATTATTCACAATATTGACACCTCCTTCACACTCCATTTCGTCTGGAGGGGAAGCGTCCTTGGGATTCACGCCATCTCTATTGCGTAGCATATTCCATCCAGCCAAATAATCGGCTTCTCCAATAACTTGGTCACCATAGACCATTCCCACTCCATCTTCGGTTGGCCTATTTAGCACTAGGCACTAGGGTGCAACGTAGGCTCTGAATTCTGTTGGATCTGGTTTGTCTGAACCTTGATCAGATGAGCTTGAACATGATAGCATAGCTTGTGAGGCTTCAAGTAATGTTCGTATATCCTGTCACAACTGTTGTATGAAGCGGAGAGCTAATGGTTGATTCATATTTGCGTTGATCTCGAGCTCTCGTCTCTTGACCAAGGTCATATAGTGGCTGGTGAGCAGTCAATGTTGCTATCATCCGGGCAAGGATCCCTAGGTCCAATCATGGTTTGCAGTGATTCAACTGGTATCTGACTCTGGGCACCAAAGCGTGTTGATCCAAACCTTATTCGATGGCAATCAATCTTTGTTGTTGGGTATCCCATTATTGAGAATCATGGTCATTGGGATCTTCTGAGTCATCTTCAGAATAGTGTCCGGATTGTTCTATGTCAATGTCATCTGGTATCCCGACTGTTGGATAGGTTTAAGTCACGTAAACTAGGTGATCACTACTTGTTCAGGAACATCATCGGTTGTATTGGGGAGATCTTTACACCATTGGAGCTCTGGAAGAGGAGGCTGTTATGAGACCATCATTATTTTGTATACTGCCATAGCCAGCGTGTCGAATCTTTTCAACAACTCCTCACATTCAATAACATCGGTAGATAGAGGTCATGGCTTCTGGAGGAATTCTATTTGTCTCCATTCCGTTGTCAAATTCTTTGACAATCCGTTTATTCTTCATTGACAAGCTTTGATGAATGCTGTTGGCCAACATATATGTTGAGCTGAAGATGAGCCATGCTCCGAGCCGAAGGCGAGGCCGTGCTCCGAGCCGAAGGCGAGGCCGTCAGCGGGTTCGGGCGCAGCGCCGGCGGGGGTCCGGGGCCCCGCAGTCCCGGCGATTATATTTCTAGTGTAGTTTAATGTGGCATTGTTTTAAATAAAAGATTGTACATTAAAAATTAAATTTTTAGTGTAGTTTACATTTCATGGAAAAGATTAGAAAAAAAATTATATTTTTATTGTCGTTTTGTTACAATGAAAAGATTGACAAATAAAGTTGTTACCTATGTCAAATTTAGTATTGACATATAAAATTGTCACTTTTGCCAAATTTAGAATTGACATATAAATTTGTCACTTTTGTTAAATAGAAATTTTTAACAAATAAATTATCATCTTTATTTGTTAAGATTGGATTAGAATTTGTAAACAAATAAAACCATCACCTTTTATTTGTCAAGTTGAATTAGAAAAATGTATGCAAAATAAATTACTCTTTATTTGTCATGTTCAAATAGAAATTTGTATACAAGTAAACATTCACGTTTATTTGTCATATTTTAGATAGAAATATGTGTACAAATAAATATTCATTTTTATTTGTTATGTTAAATGTAGGAAATTTGTATGTGAACAAAATGATCTTTTTATTTGACACTAGAAGGGTAGACCATGTCATGAAAATAAATTATCTCTTCATTTTTGTCATTTGAATAGAACGAAACCAAAATAGTCATTTTGTCATTTGAATAGAATTAAACAAAAAGTATCATTTTTGTCGCGTTAGATTTGTCAAAACAAAATTAGCATTTTTGTCGCCTTTGAATTGCCAAAACAAAATAACAATTTTTGGTTGAATTAGAATTGACAAAATAGAAATTGTCAACAAAGACAAAGTTATTATTTTCATTCGTTCATTGTAATAGAATTGTATGCAATATAAAAGAGACATTTTTATCGTCATGTTATATATTGTATATTACACTTCCATTTACAAGTTATCCGACTTGTTTATGTGATTGGGACGATAATTTTCACACATCGCCCAAGTGCACAAATAATTTATTATTTGATTGTTGGATGAAACCCCACACGGGTGTTGGGACAATATTTGATCTACACTAGTCCCAATATTTAGTGTAGAATCCACTTTGGGTGTTATTTGGATGCTTGATAATTATTTATCATGATTATAGATGACATGCAATATTTGGTTATTGATTGAGTCACATTCCAATAAAGAATATTCTAGGAAAAGTATATTTTAGAAAATATCTTAGAAAAGAATATATTTTAGAAAAAGATATTTTTATCGAATTAAACTAGTCATTAACTAGAATAAATCATTAAATCAAGATTTAATGAAGTTTTCCAATATGTTAATATTTAATTGAAGTTAAATTAAATAAATTGGATTTTGGATTTGTCGTGAATAGTGTCTTAAATAACACCCCGTATGAAAAGAATAATCTTTTAATTTTGATTATTAAAATTTTCAATTATATTTAGTAATTGAAATAAGATGAAATGTGAGTTGGGTTTATTGTGAACCGTGTTTTTAAGTGACATGTGTTCTTTAACCCAGCTGACAGTGAAAATATGATTTGGAATTTATAAATCTTTATTTAAGATTTAAATGGGAATTTTTCAAAAGTAAAGTTTTCCAATTTAATATATTAAATTGGAATTGAGTGGAAATTCGATTTGATAATAACTGAGATAAGCTTCTGTAAAAGAAGACCGATACTACATATGGAATTTAAAAGGTCTTGCCGTTATTCCATTTATATTATTGGTCGGATACAGAAATTTATATCGAATATATATTGAGTTGATTTCTGCGAAAATTCCATATTTAATGAAAAACGATTTTGGGTTTATCGTGAACGGTGTTTTAAAATGACACTAGTTCTTTAACCCAATTAAAGATAAGATTAATTTCTTAAATTTAAATGATCATTGAATAATGATTTTTGATATTTAAAACCAAATTGGGTATTTAACAAATCTTTAAAAAGAAAGATTTAAGAATAAATGTAAAGAATGTATCTTTGATAAAATAATGCGAATATTTTATTAGAAGAATATTCTGAATTGGAATGAGGCGTTGGATGTGTTTTTATAATACTTGATTATAAAAATACGCAAGTTATTCGGAAAGACCGGGTTTAACCTATTCCGGATAATCACTACGACGATGAAGAGTCGAAGATGAAGACGGTGTTTGAAGACCGACGATCTTCACATCGAATGGATGTGTTGCGACAGAGACCCTTGATGGGAGTAGCTACCTTGAAGGGGCTTCAGTGGTGGCCGTCCGGACTATTGTTGATTGTTCGGATTTGGTTTTCCTCAGACCTAGGGCATAAGCTAGTAAATGGATGTGTGTCTGACATTGGATTTCGTTCCATGTGAATTAAATCGATTTCTGTTAATGTATGTCTGTTTGGTGGTGTAGGATTTATTCTCTACTTAACACCCTGGTATATATTAATAGTCATTGATCGCATGGCGTGAATTGTCAATGTGGCATGCCAAGATGCAATTGATCAAGGCTTTTGTTGAAAAGCAGGGCCTTGTGGGATGATCAAAGTATAGCCTATTACGGCATAGCTTTGTGTATATCGTGACTTCGCGAGCCTCACACCCCGGTATGAGTCAAAAACGGGATATGGACCGTAGGGAGTGCACACGTTTCTTTCTAGCTAGTGGTAGTGTCAGTGCTTAAACTGGCTGACATTTTACTTATGTGGATGATGGATTTTGAGGCGCCTCGGATTTTTATAGGCCGTTAGTGGTCATACTATAGGTTCAAAGGAACCGGGAAGCGTGTGTTCAGGCATAACTAATCCACTGCCGATAGGCGGGGACCGGCCCTACCGCTCCAAGGGTTCACTGCGGGGGATCCCGAGGCATTTGCTAGAGTGTCTCGAATCGGAGAGGAGTTTGCCCCTAGCCTCGACTCATGATGGAAATCCAATTTCCAATACGACCTTGCGGTTTTGAATGTAGAACTAGTATGGTGACATGATATATGGTACCCATGCCGTCTATGATTGATACATTATGATTGAAATGTTTTTTATTAGAACATATACACACTAATATCAAATCCGTTTTTATCGTATCAAGCATCTTTTAACCATTATAAGGTAAAACCCTATCCTCCGGTTTGCGTTGCATTGTGTGATGGGACTTGGGTCTTATAATGGTTTCATTTTTCTAAAAAGCATTGCGTTGTTTAACGATTTACTTTATTCTATGCACTGGAAATCCAATGAAGTAAACCCGTTCCGCGTTAGCGGCGTGGTCCTGTGATTAGCCTTATTATTAGACAAGTTATGTAACAACCCGCAAATTCTGAACCAATTTAAAATTTTTATTTTAGAAAATTTTAATGAATTTGGAGAATATAAAATGATTTATTTAAATAGTAATGGCTAAAAAAATCATTTTAAGAAATTTTAAATAGAAAATGCGTCAAAAATATATATATATAAAGAATATATGTCCAAAATTAAATATTGAGATATCAGAATAGATAAATTTAATGCACATTTATTGTCTCACTGACATTATTTTTTTTATTATTATTTGTGTATATATTAGCTAGAACGTTTCATTCAATTTAAATGCATGGCATTAATTTTAGTTTCCTTTTCCTTTTCAATCTGACGTACTTAAAAAAAAGTAATTATGAAATAATAAAGATATAATTTTGCCAGTAATGTAATGAGGTTACATGAAATTAAAATGTAATAAAAATGTAAAGGTATGATGCAATTAAAACACAATGCATATAAATTACCTAATAATATGGAAAGGAATATTAGTATTGGGGTCAAAAGAAATGTTGGGATTGACATTTATTTCGAACGCAAATCACAAAGAGATAGTTCTAGTCATTTATTTGCGCTATAATATAAAATGGTTAAAATTAATATATATATAGAATGATAAGAGATAAATATGGGTAATAAGTGCATTAACTCACAAATATACATACTTTATTCATCCAAAACATGTATAATAAAGGCTAGTTATCATTACTAAATAGGTAAAGGTTTAGGTTAGGTTGGAATTTGAAATGTCCCTCATTTATTACTACTACATATAATAAAAGGAATATTAACAATTATAACCATGTAGATTTGAGAGAAGTAAATGTACTAATAAATTAGTATGGAATTAGTGTGTTTATCTTTATATAATTTTATTCTTTGTTTGTTCATGCTCCTTTGTATTTATGCCTAACATTCTTCCCTTCGATTACATTACTTGTATTTGACAAATTTTAGTATTTTAATTTTGTTGTCTTACTTAACATATTTATCTATTTCAACTCAAATCTATTTTTGTTGTAAACCATTGTATTTACTGGTTTTATATTAGAAACATCTATTTTTAACATAGTATTTACTCTGGAATTGAAAATACTTTTGAAAAATTATTTTTCTAATGTAATGTTCTAGCATAATTTACATCATTAACAAGTTTGAATATTCAATATCAGAATTCTTTAATGATAAGAATATTTGTTTTAACTATAATGTTCATTAATGTGGAAAGTTGCAACAAGTTTTCAATGCGTTTTCCCTTCCTTATTTCAAGCGCATGCATCCATGCTATATATTTAGTGTCATTTTATAAACATAAATAAGAAGAAATTTTTGCAATTAAATTGAATGTAGTAAATGGTAATATGTGATTATAACTATAGCAAATGTGAACTTGATTTGAAATTCAAAAGGTTACAGTTAATTTGAACATAATAAGTGTTTTCAACTTTAAAGGAAAGTAAATGGAAATTTAATTTGAGAAAAATTAAACATACAAGGGGAAATTTTCTCTCCACTATAAAATATCCTATACACTCTAAACCTAATTCTAATTGCCCAGTCACCACTCTTATTCCTCAATGGCCATGAACCTCCGATTCAAATTCATCAATTTCTTTTTATCCTCTGCGAATTAAAATATAAAAAGGGAATCGAAGAGATTCTTCCACTCTTCGATTTTATACCACTATGATCGTTTCTCGTTCAAAGTTTGGGGAGTTCTCAACATTCAAAGGCGCTACGTTTACACGCTTTTCTAGTCCGATGGGGGTGCAAGTTGCAAGCTTTTTGGGGTGGTGGTGAAGCTCGCCGAGGCGTGCGTCGTAGTGGTGGACGATGGCGGTCCGATGGTGGCGTTGGTGGTGCGTTCTAAAACGAGGTGAGATCTCTAAAATTCAATTTTAAATTTAGAAAATATATTTGTGGTAAAAAAATAATCATTGTGATCGCGACGACTTGATTGAATTATTGTGGTTATGAATGGTTGATATTGGTTGCGACGAAATCGATTGCATTTGTGGTGAATTCACATGTTGTGAAAATGGATTGAATTGTATAGATCTAGAATTTGCTTATTCATTTAAACTTGCTTATAGAATAAAAACCATGTTTTTTTATTGTATATAGGTAGTTGAAATAATCATGCCAATGATAGGAATTGTTTTACAATAATAATATTATTATTTTTATTGTAATATGTATATGTTAGAATTTGTTGAACAATAAAAATCAATTTTTTTTTGTGTGTATTCATGTCATGAAAATGATTTAAATGTTAAGTAGATTATTAACGCAATAAAAATCATATTTTTATTGTGTATTTATGTCACAAAAATGATTCACATGTTAGTATATTATTAACGCAACAAAAATCATATTTTTTCTATGTTTATGTCATTAAAATGTTAATATGTCATGTAATATATTACTAGTGCAAGAAAAATCATATTTTTATTGTATATTTGTTTTATAAAAATGTTCACTAGTTACTAAAATTGTTATATGATAAGAATTCACATTTTTATCATAGTTAAAAATGTTCATAAGCCATTGAAATATTGTATGATAAAAATTCACATTTTTATCATATGTTTATGTTATGAAAAATGTTCGTAAGTTATTAAAAATATTTAAACATGAAAATTCACATTTTTATTGCATGTTCACTTCTTTAAAAATGTGCATTTGTCATATAATATGTTAATGCAATAAAAACCATATATTTATTGTATGATTGATTCATAAAAGGATCGTGTTTAAAATAAAGCGTTAAAACCTGAAATGTTACATTTTCATTGCATGTTTGATTCACTAAAAAGAAGCATGTTTTAAATAAAAACATGAATTAAAAAGTTACCCTTTTATTTGTATTTAGATGTAAATAAAAGATAGTATTTAAAAGTTACATTTTTTTTAGTTGTAATGAAATGTTAACATTAAGCATTGAATTTGTAAACAATATAGATATTCATTCTTTATTTGTCAAGTTAAACATTGAAATTTGTGTACGAGTAAGGAGAATAATTTATTGTCATTAACATACATAGAAAATTGTTTATAAATAAAATAAGCATTTATTGTCATTAACATACATAGAAAATTGTTTATAAATAAAATAAGCATTTATTGTCATTAACATACATAGAAAATTGTTTATAAATAAAATAAGCATTTATTGTCATTAACATACATAGAAAATTGTTTATAAATAAAATAAGCCTTTATTGTCATTAACATACATAGAAAATTGTTTATAAATAAAATAGGAATTTATGTATCATGAATACACATAGAAATTTGATTTCAAATAAGTGACTATTTATTTGTCATTTGTATAACATAGACATTTGATTTCAAATAAATGACCATTTATTTGTCACATGAATAACATAGAAAAATTGGTTACGAATATGAATTGGGCCAAGACACGAGGTTAAGCCCAACAAGTGGAATAAGTCTGCCCGGAACCAACCGACATATCCAACATCCACAAGTTGTAGGCCTAATGTGAGGGGTCTGGCCCATTATAAAACATAAATGGATGAGAAACAATTTAATATGAAGATCATTTATAATATAAAGAATATTTTGAAATAATATGCTTTAGTAAAATAATCAATTATTAATTATAATTGTACCTGGACACGAGGTTAGGTTATATTTGTGGTGGAAGTCTGCCCGGACCCAACCGGCATATCTAGCAGCCACAAATGTTGAACCTAATGTGAGAGGTCCAAGTGCACAAATACGAAACGGGCCATGACACGAGGTTAAGCCCAACTTGTGGGATAAGTCGGCCCGGAATCGACTGGCACATCCAGCATCCACAAGTCGTAGGCTTAATGTGAGGGGTCTAACCCATTATAAATAAAAATATGGATAAGATAATGAATTGGGCTATTCAATCTGTTTTAAAATAGCGACGCCATTTTTTTTAACCCGAACGAGTTTATCAATTTATTTTATTCATGTTATAATGAATATTAAAAGAGGAATAATTTCAAAATGAATATTTTGAAAATTATATTATTTTAATATGAGAAACATTTAGAATATTTAAGTTGGATTTAAATGGAAATTATCTACGGATTATTTTAATATTGGATTCTGTGATTATACGGATATTATTTTAGGAATTTGGAAGATATTTAGTATCGTTATTTCTGATATGATATCCGTTGGTTTTAGAAATTGACATTAAATATAAGTCGATATAATTCCTATTCAAAGCCTTATATTTAATATCAAGTTAGATTTTGGGTTTGTCATGAATAATGTCTTAAATAACATTATTCTTAAATCCATGTGAGTAAAGAATAATCTTTTTATTAAGATTTAAATGAGATTTCCAAAAAAAAAATTGAAATAAAAAGGAAATTAATTATGGGTTGTTTGTGAACAATGTAATATAAAGATTGCATTGTATACAACGTAAAAAGAATATCATTTTTATGTAATATAAAAAAAATTACATTTCATTGTAAGTGAGTCAACATTAGAATTTACATTTTTGGTATAAATAAATCAGTAGAAAGGATTCATTGTTTTGATAAATTATGAATTTACGTTGTTATTATATATGAAATGATCCATCATTATATATGTTTCTGATGCTGAAATGTTAACCTCCATTTACAAGTTACCCGACTTGTTTATGTGCTTAGGTCGATAATTTTCACACATCGCCTAAGTGCACAAATAATTTATTATTTGTTTGTTGGTTGAAACCCCACACGGGTGTTGGGATAAAAATTGACATACACTAATCCCAATGTTTATTTTTATGTCGATCGATAGATCGACAGGCTGTGATGAGCGTTATTATTTCATTTCAATGCTCACACAGTTATAGATTGCACACTGGATGTTAAATGGATGGTTGGATAATATTCATCATTATTGTTATGGACATTCAATGTATGAAATCCCTGTAACCAAAGTTATAGGGTAAATGTCTTAGTCGCATTCCATTTCAGGATTTCCTTTAAATAAAGAATATCTTTTAAAATAAAAACATTGTAATGTAAAGATATTTTAAAATAAAGGGTATTGTATTACAAAGAATATTTTATATTAAGAATCTTTTTATATAAAAATTATTTTTAATAGTAAATATTTTAAATGATATTTAACAAAGAATAATTCTATGTCCGTCCTTGGATGGACAAAAGATAAATATATTTTATAGAAATAAACTAGTCATTAACTAGGATAATTCTTTAAGTTAAAGATTTAATGAAGTCTTCTAAATTGAATAATATTTCATTGGAAGTAAATAAATGAATTAGATTTGGGTTGTCGTGAATGGTGTCTTAAATAACACTGTTCTTAAACCCCATATTAAAGAATAAAATCTTTTAATTAAGATTTTAGAGTTTCCATCGTATTTAGTAATTGAAGTAAAATGATATGTGAATTGGGTTTATCGTGAAATATGTTTTAAACGACATTTGTTCTTTAACCCAATTTACATTGAAATGTGATTTATAATTTATAAATCTTTTTATCAAGATTTAAAAAGAATACTCCAAAGTATAGTTTTCCAATTTAATATAAAATAAATTGGAATTGAATGGGAATTCGATTCGATAATATTCGAGATAGGCTTCTGTAAAAGAAGACTGATAATACATATGGAATTAAAAAGGCCTTGCCGTTATTCCATTTATATTATTGGTCTGATATAGAAATTTATATCGATTATTCATTGATTTGATTTCTACGAAAATTCCATAATTAATGGAAGACGATTTTGGGTTTATCGTGAACAATGTTTTTAAGTGACATTGATTCTTTAACCCAAATTAAAGACAAGACTTATTTCTTAAGTTGTAATAATCATTTAATAATGATTTTGATATTAAACCCACATTGGAGTTTAATGAAGCTTTAAAAAGATGATAAAAGGTAAATTTTAAAGGAATTTATCTTTGATAAAATTAATGGGAATTTTTCCCTAATAATATGAATATTCTATTTAAAAGAATACTCTGAATTGGAATGAGACGTTGGATGTGTTTTTATAGCATTTGACTTTTAATTATAAAATACGCTAATTATTCGGAAAGACCGGGTTTAACCCATTCCGAATATTTATCATGAAGATGAAGAGTCGAAGATGAAGACGATGGTTGAAGACCGACGATATTCACATCGAATGGATGAGGACTACTGATGCTCTAGACTGGGTCGCTTCCAGGACTGGGATAAAGTGGTAGTTGTCCAGACGTATTATTGATTGTTCGGATATGCGAGGTATAATGCCTCCGGTTTCGTTCAGACCCAGAACGGACTTGTAAATGGATTGTGTGTCTGACATTGTATTCCTTTCTACTGTATTTGTTGAACACTACTAATTATATATTTCTGCTTGGTGGTGAAGAATTTATTCTTTACTTATCACCCTTCTCTAAGACGTATGAGCTTAGAGGTTATATATATATATATATTGGTAGATGATCAGTGATATGGTAGGGTCTGACAATGTGGCATGCTAAGACGCAAATGATCAAGGCTCTTGTTGAAAAGCAGGCCTTATGTTTGATAATCAAAGCATAACCTATTTAGGCATAGCTTTGTGTATATCATGACTTCGCGAACCTCACACACCGGTTGAGTCTAAAACGGGAGAAGGGAACGCAGGGAGTGCACACGTTTCTTTCTAGCTAGAAGTGGTGTCAGTGCTTAAACTGGCTGACATTTACTTATGTGGATGATGGAATTTTTGCGAGGCCTCGGTTTATTCTTATCGGTCGCCCGCGGCCGATTTGTAGGTCCAATAGGATCGGGAAACGTGTGTTCAGGCATAACTAATCCACTAAAGTATTTGTGGACCGGCCCTGCTTATCCAAGGGTTCGCCAGCGTCCGAATCCTGAGACATTGCTAGAGTGTCTCGAATCGGTAAGGATCTCCTCCCTAGCCTTGACTCATGATGGAAACCCAATTTCCAATACGCATTTTCCAGTTTTGATTGTATAACTAGTATGGCGACATAGTAGATGGTAGCTATGCCATCTAGGATAAATACATTTATTTTGAAATGTTTTTAGTAAAATATATACACACTAATAATAATATCGTTTTTACGTATTAAGCATCTTTTGACCATTATAAGGTAAAACCCTATCCTCCGGTTTGCGTTGCATTGTGTGATGGGACTTGGGTCTTATAATGGTTTCATTTTTCTAAAAAGCATTTCGTTATTTGACGATTTACTTATTTTATGCAATGGCAATCTAATGGAGTAAACCCGTTCCGCGTTAGCGACGTGGTCCTGTGATTAGCCTTCTTATTAGATAAGTTTGGTTAGATTTCTCACACCAGTCCCACGACTGACATGTAGTTTGTTTCACTTTGCAAACTCGGGTGCCCTCTTTCCACACGGGCAGTCGAGTAGCTTTTTGCAAATATTTATCTCGAAAGCAGGATCCTGGATTGAAGCCTGAAGTTGGGTCCAGAATGTTGAGGGCCTTCCGCTGAGTTTAGTTCCGCTGCATTGTATTACTTTTGTTGTAATTTATCTTCCGCTGTAATTTGTACCAATGTACTCTGATATATTCTGTACTCTGATGTAACATTTATTATTGATATTATAAAAGTCTGTTTTGTTGTTCTGATGAGTTGTATGCCCAGAGTTGATGCATTCGAAGATTTCCAACTTTTGGGTCAGACCTGTGAGGTTTATGGTCGGTTCCAAGGGTGGGGATTTTCGGGTCATCACAAGTTAAGTAAAGAATTCTCATACCAGTCTCATGACTGACCTGTAGTTTGTTTCACTGGCAAACTTGGGTGCCCATATTTTCCACACGGGCAGTCGAGTAGCTTTTGCAGATATATTTACAGGATCCTGGTCTACAGCTGAAGCGGTATTCGGAAAGCTCTGTATTCGTGTATTCCTTTCAGTTGTATATTTGTATTATTTTTCCACTGCTATTTAAATGTAATTTAAATCTCTGATACTATTGTATTTCTATTGTGTAATAAGCATTCATACTCTGTTATACTCTGATGTAATTGTTGTAACCAGCAATAAAATGTTCTTCAGTTTATGTTATGATGTGTGTTGTTCTCAAATCAATCCAGTCCTTCCTTTATTGGGAAGTTTGGGTCATTTCATTTGGTATCAGAGCTTTGGTTTACAGAGCTCGAGAACAAGACACATTAGAACCAAACGAAAGAATTCATCAGGGATTGGATTAGTAATATCCAATAAGAATAACTCGTTAGAGATAGGATCAGTAGTATCCTAGAACGAGTGTGAAGAGTATTATTTTCTTTAAAATAAAAATGAAAAAAAAATTAATTTTGAAAATTTTATTTAAACATACGTATTTGAGTATATTATATTGTGGACAATCGAGTATATAAAGATTTCGAATATACGAGTAATTAACGGATATTCGAAGTTTTAATATACTGGGTAGATATAGAATCACACTCTAGTCGACCGGAGATAATTCTGATGATCGGTGCACCATCACCAGTACTTATGTTCGAGTCTCGAAAGTGGGATTTCTATATATTCCCATTGACTGGTATGAGAACTAAAACTTAGTTAGTACACATTGCTGTGATTTGCACTAAAAATATGATTTTTGATTATATATAAAAGTTATATATATTTGGAAAGTTAATCACCTGATTGATTGCTGGTTGCGATGTTTAATTATGAGTCTAACTAATAAAAGTATAGAAATGATAATTACTTTAACTACTAAAATTATTGAAAACAATAAATAGAAATTTAATTAAGTTAGTTAATTAAACAACTTTTAGCTTCGATCCTTTTCGAGGACGAAAAGATTTTAAGTGGGGGCGATTGTAACAACCCGGAATTTTGGGGCCAATTTAAGATTTTTATTTTAGAAATTTTAATGAATTTTAATATTTAAAATAATTTATTTTAAATAAGAACGAATAAAAAATTACTTTAAAACGAATAAATTTAATTTAATTATAAAAGGAGTTTAAAACAGCGCCGCAGTTTGAAAAATTGAATTTGAACTTTGACTGACTGTATAGGATTCATTTTAAATCAGAATTGAACAAAACAAGAAATATTTAAATCTGTTTAATCATATCTTTCTAACGAATTTGAAAAACTTAAATTTCACTTTAAAAATCAAAAGATATGTCCAGTTTAAAATTTAGGAAAGTCGCTGTATAATTTATATATTTTTTAATTAAATATATTGGCCTTAAAAATAGCCATTTTGCAAACGACCTCTGTTTTCGACGAAACCACTTTTGTTGGAACCGGAATGTCAAATTATTGCTAGGTTTCAATTTGCAGAATTTTTCGAATTAATATGTGAGCGTGGTAAAAGAAAATGTGTTTTGTCTATTTCAGTCAAATTTAATCGACTAGAAAATGACCATTTTTCAAACAGTCTCAGAATTCGACGGAATTAGTCTCGTTAGAACCGTATCGTCGAAACATAACTAGAAATAATTTTTCTATAATTTTTGGAGTCAGTATGTGGCCCCGGTAATTTATAATGTACGTTTAAATTAAATAATTAAATGATTTATAATTTAAATTAAAGAAAAACATATCGTAACAGCCGAACTGGGTTACGAAACATATTCCATTGCGTCCGGGATGGGGGTTATTAGCTAGAGGTGACACTCGTTGGGTTCGATTTGGTGTTCGTATTGATAAACATGAATTTTTAAATTAATTAAATAAATAAATTAGGAAAATACGCGTATAAATACACTAGGAATACGCTAACCCTAATCCCATTTTTCTGGCCGCCGTATACCCGATTCTAATGGCCAGGAAGCTCCAAACATAAATCGATTCAATCTCCTTACACATTCAATGAAATTCAAAATCTCCAAAAGGAAATTGTATAGGATGATGAGCTCTTCGTGATGTACGGCTATGATTTAATTTAATGAAGTGGATGGCTCGATCTTTGGGCAGAAAGAGGCCGGCTTTGGGTTTGATTTTCGTTGGGGTTATACCACCGAACCAGAGGTGGTGCCTGGCGTTGATGGAGGGTAGTCGGGGCAACACGGCGGCGGCGTTGGATCAGGGGGTGGCGGCCTTTAGTGGCGGCGAGGTGGAGTTTGTCACGATGAAGATGGGTTCCTGTAATCGGCCGATGGGGAAGAAGGGTTAATCCCTTAAGTATGTGATTAGTTGATTAATTATTTTTATTAATTCTAATTTTTGTAAGTGAATGTTTAAAACATCGTAACTCTTTCGTACGAGGTCTGTTTTACGAACCGTCAGAAGCGTCGGGATCGTCTTTCCAAGATCTACAACATGACACTGACGAGATCTGAAACAGAGCAAATCAAAATTCAAGGAAAATTCAGATCTGAAATAAGAACGATGTGAGAAATCTATTTTTATTATTTAAAAGTAATTATGAATTTATTACCATAAATCTACAGTTGTTTCCTGTTTGCTATTATTCATGATTGTTGTGTGTTGAAAGTAATGCATGTGATAAAATCAGATCTGTGATTTGTGGATTGAAAGTTGTTTGTTGTGTGATCGATTTGCGATGCTCATATTTTGTTAGACCAGTAATATTAACATAGAAAAATCATAATTGGTTAGATCAAGAATGTTAACATAGGGAAATAATTTTTAGTGTTTTAAATATCAAGAATGTTAATATAGGAATTTCAATGTTATGAATATACACTAGAATTGGAATTATTCATTTTGTTTAAAACATGTTAGATAAATATAGCACTTTTGTGTCAAAACCTGATTAGTGACAAAATTAACATTTTTGTTAATTAGATTATTAGTGAAAAAATTACCATTTTTGATTAGAACTTGATTAGAAAAATAAAAACAACTTTCTTTTTGAAATATGTCTAGCAAACAAAATTAACATTTTTTTGTTTACTATAAAAGAATGAAAACAAAATATCATATTTTTGTTTGCCAGACATATTTCAAAAAGAAAGTTGTTTTTATTTTTCTAATCAAGTTCTAATCAAAAATGGTAATTTTGTCACTAATAATCTAATTAACAAAAATGTTAATTTTGTCACTAATCAGGTTTTGACACAAAAGTGTTATATTTGTCTAACATGTTTTAAACAAAATGAATAATTCCAATTCTAGTGTATATTCATAACATTGAAATTCCTATGTTAATATTCTTGATATTTAAAACACTAAAAATTATTTCCCTATGTTAACATTCTTGATCTAGCCAATTATGGTATTTCTACGTTAACATTACTGGTCTAACAAAATATGAGCATCGCAAATCGATCACACAACAAACAACTTTCAATCCACAAATCACAGATCTGATTTTATCACATGCATTACATTCAACACACAACAATCATGAATAATAGCAAACAGGAAACAACTGTAGATTTGTGGTAATAAATTCATAATTATTTTTAAATAATAAAAATAGATTTCTCACATCGTTCTTATTTCAGATCTGAATTTTCCTTGAATTTTGATTTGCTCTGTTTCAGATCTCGTCAGTGTCATGTTGTAGATCTTGGAAAGACGATCCCGACGCTTCTGACGGTTCATAAAACAGACCTCGTACGAAAGAGTTACGATGTTATAAACATTCGCTTACAAAAATTAGAATTAATAAAAATAATTAATCAACTAATCACATACTTAAGGGATTAACCCTTCTTCCCCATCGTCCGATTACAGGAACCCAACTTCATCGTGACAAACTCCACCTCGCCGCCACTAAAGGCCGCCGCCCCCTGATCCAACGCCGCCGCCGTATTGCCCCGACTACCCTCCATCAACGCCAGGCACCACCTCTGGTTCGGTGGTCTAACCCCAACGAAAATCAAACCCAAAGCCGGCCTCTTTCTGCCCAAAGATCGAGCCATCCACTTCATTAAATTAAATCATAGTCGTACATCACGAAGAGCTCATCATCCTCTACAATTTCCTTTTAAAGATTTTGAATTTCATTGATTGTGTAAGGAGATCGAATCGATTTATGTTTGGAGCTTCCTGGACATTAGAATTGGGTATACGGAGGCCAGGAAAATGGGATTAGGGTTAGCGTATTCCTAGTGTATTTATACGCGTATTTTCCTAATTTATTTATTTAATTAATTTAAAAATTCATGTTTATCAATACGAACACCAAATCGAACCCAACGAGTGTCGCCTCTAGGTAATAACCACCATCCCGGACGCAATGGAATATGTTTCGTAACCCAGTTCGGCTGTTACGATATGTTTTTCTTTAATTTAAATTATAAATCATTTAATTATTTAATTTAAACGTACATTATAAATTACTGGGGCCACATACTGACTCTAAAAATTATAGAAAAATTATTTCTAGTTATGTTTCGACGATACGGTTCTAACGAGACTAATTCCATCGAATTCTGAGACTGTTTGAAAAATGGTCATTTTCTAGTCGATTAAATTTGACTGAAATAGTCAAAACACATTTTCTTTTACCACGCTCACATATTAATTCGAAAAATTCTGCAAATTGAAACCTAGCAATAATTTGACATTCCGTTTCCAACAAAAGTGGTTTCGTCGAAAACAGAGGTCATTTGAAAAATGGCTATTTTTAAGGCCAATATATTAAATTAAAATATATATAAATTATACAGCGACTTTTCTAAATTTTAAAATGGACATATCTTTTTATTTCTAAAGTGAAATTTAAGTTTTTCAGATTCGTTAGAAAGATATGATTAAACAGATTTAAATATTTCTTGTTTCGTTCAATTCTGATTTAAAATGAATCCTATACAGTCAGTCAAAGTTCAAATTCACATTTTCAAACGGTGGCGCTGTTTTAAACTCCTTTTATAATTAAATTAAATTTATTCGTTTTAAAGTAAAATTTTAGTCGTTCTTATTTAAAATAAATTATTTTAAATATTAAAATTCATTAAAATTTCTAAAATAAATATCTTAAATTGGCCCCAAAATTCCGGGTTGTTACACCTCAAATATACTGGGTAGATATAGAATCACACTCTAGTCTCCTGGGAATGATTCTGAAGTTTGGGTCGTTTCATTTTGGTATCATAGCTTTTGTTTACAGAGCTCGAGAACAAGACACATTAGAACCAAATGAAAGAATTCTTCAGAGATTGGATTAGTAATATCCAATGAGAATGACTCGTTAGAGATGGGATCAGTAGTATCCTAGAATGAGTTAGAAGAGTGTTATTTTAAAATAAAAAAATGAAAACAAATTTTGTTTTGAAATTTTAAACCTTATGATACATGTTTGAATATTTTATTTTATATTGATTTTGGACAATCGAGTATATAGAGATTTGCACATATGCCTAGCTAGCGTATATGCGAAGCCTCAAATATACTGGGTAGATATAGAATCACAATCTAGTCGCCCGGGAATGATTCTGATGATGGCACGCCATCACCAGTATTTATGTTCGAGTTTCAAAAGAGGGATATCTATATATTTCCAATCGAATGGTGCAAGAACCAAAATATAGTTAGAATACATTGGTTGTAAATTGGCATCAACAATATGATTTTTGAGTGCATATATAAAGTTATGCATTTGAAAAGCTAATCAACTAATTGATTGCTGGTTGTGTTATTTGATTATTAGTTTAACTAATAAAAATATTGGAATGACAATTAATTTAACCAATATGTAAAAAAACGCAAATTTAGCCAAATGGAATCAAATATTGAACTGATTTGAAAATTGATTGGAATTGCATGCATGTACATATATATGTATGAATAGGTCATAGCAGGGAAGCTAAGTAAAGGAATAAAATTGTATGCCCAACACATAGGTACATGTTTACTATATTCATTGGGTTTGATGATTTTATGAGCCGATTGGCTAGCCGCTTGGCTTTTTCTTTTCTTTTTTGATTGGTGAGGGCCTTGTGTGGCAAATTACTGTTTTAAAAATCAACCCATACAAAGGAGGTTATGGCGAAAATTTTCGAAAATTTAGCGTGTTAGCCAAATTTTTGAAAAATTAGAAAATTCTTAGAAACTGAAAAGTTGAAGAATGAAAGTTGAGTTGGTTAGTTAAACAACTTTCAGCTTCGTTCCTTTTCGAGGATGAAAAGATTTTAAGTGGGGGAGATTGTAACAACCCGGATTTTTAGAACCAATTTAAATTTTTTATTTTATCTATTTTAATAAATTTTGGATATTTAAAATGATTTATTTTAAATAATATCGATTAAAAATTTATTTTTAATCAAAGTCGAAAGGTATAAATTTATTTTAGTGAATATTAGGCACACATCCCTAAAACGAAACTTAATTAGGCTCACATCCGGTCATAAACTTATTGTAAATTTAGTCCCTATTTTTCGAAAATTCATCAAAAAAATACAAAAAAAATATTAAAAAACCATGTAAATTCGTATTTAATTAAAACAATTAATCATGAAAAAAATCAGATCAAAAAAACATTAAAAACAACGTCGAAATCATGAAATACAGAAAATCAACGAAATGCAGTAAATTGCATCAAAACATGCATATAAATCGATTAGTTGCATACATGTATGCATTTATTTCAAATCTACGTCAAAACTGCAGTATAAATGCATACATGTATGCACATATTGTTAAAACATGCATCTGCTGATGCATTTATTTAAAAACTGCATACCTACGTGCAACTTATTCACGTTTGCATATATTTTGACATATATGCACACATGTATGCAGTTATATAGAAAAACTGCATACATGTATGCAATTTTTCAAACAGGCGTGCATAAATATATGCATGTGTATTCGAATAGTTGTATAAATGTATGCAACTATTCGTAAAAGTTGCATACATTTATGCAACTTTTTTTTTTAATTCCTGTGGACTTCAGAGAATATTTATAGATTTTAGATTTTTTTTTTTTTTTTAAGTGATAGCGCCTGAAAATTTGGACAGAAAACGAAAGAGGCGGAGGTATGGAAAGTGGCAGGCGGAAGATTCCAGGCGGCAGCTAAAATAGGGGGCGGGTTTACAGAGAAAACATTACAGGGATGTGGTGTGAATTTAAAACTTGCAAAATAGTTGCATACATGTATGCAACTTTTGTCAATAGTTGCATACATGTATGCAAGTATTTCTGAAGCTGTTTTAGTTGAAAATGTATGCAGAAACTTGCATACATGTGTGCAACTATTTGAAATACTTGCACACATATATGCAAGTATTTACATGTGAAAATAAAATGTGTGCAGAAACTTGCATACATGTATGCAACTATTTTAAATACTTGCACACATGTATGCAAGTATTGCATGTAAAAATATAACAGAGAAATACTTTCACAGATGAATGCAAGTATTCCGAATATGTGCATGATTTGATGCAAATTACTGCATTTTTCGTTGTTTTCTGTATTTTTTTTTATTTTGATGCATGTTTTGATTTTATTATGATCTGAATTTTTGGGCGAGTGCATGTTTAATTTAAATACGAATTATCGTGATTTTTTTATATATTTTTTATGAATTTTCGAAAAATAGGGACTAAATTTACAATAAGTTTATGACCGGGTTTTTTTTATATTTTGAAACTTAATAGGGACCTCTAAAAAACGCACCCTTTATTTTAATTATATAACGAGCCTGAAATGGCGCGGTAGTTTGAAAATTCGATTTCAAATTTCAATTGAATGTACAGGATTCGAAATAAATCGGATTTCAGTAAAACCAGATATGTTAGAATTTGTTTAACAAGATCTCTCTAAAGAATGTGAGAAATCTAGATTTCATAACGGGAATAAAAAGTTATATCCAGTTGAAAATTCAGAATAGTCGCTATGGAATTTAATATAATATATAGCCATTTTGCAAACGACCTCCGTTTTCGACGAAACCACTTTTATTGGATCCAAAATGTCAAACTATTGTTAGATTCCAATTTTCATAATTTTTGGAATTAATATGTGAGCAGGGTGAATTTAAACGTGTTTTGTCAATTTCAGTTGAATTGGATCAACCAGAAAATGGTCATTTTTCAAACGGTCTCCAAATTCGACGAAATTGTATCGTCAAAACATAGCTAGATTTATTTTTCTGTAATTTTTGAATTCAGTATGTGGTCCCGGTAAATTAAAATATACGTTTAAATTCAATATATATTGATTATATTTAATTTAAAGAAAAACTGATCAAAACAGTCGAATTGGCTTACGAAACATATTCCATTGTGTTCAGAATGAGGGTATTACGCTAGGGGTGACAGTCGTTGGGTTTGGTTTGGAGTTCGTGGCACTAAACAAGAATTTTAGAATTAATTTAATAAAATATATTAATATATATATATATATATATATTAAGGCCTAACCCTAACCCTATTCTATTTAGAATTGAGCCGCTGCCAATTAAAAATCCATGGCCAGAATTGTTCAGTTTTTATCCTTTAATCATTTCCAAATAGCTTCGAATCAAATCATACTTTCAAAACAAAAATGAGAGAGGATTTTCTGCTCTTCGATTCTATAGCAAGACGATCATCTACAAGCTAGTATTCCGTTCGATATGGAGGCTCAAAGTTGAGTCGTTTGTCCTTGATTTGCGGCGCCGTGGGGGGATCGAACTCGAAGGGGTTGGGGGCGCCAGTGGAGATCGCGACGGCGATCAGGTGGTCGTCGATCGAGGCCTAGTGCCTCGTGGTGCGTGAAATTCTAAACCCAAGTGGTTGACGTATGGGTACAAATGCTCCATGTTTCAAACGAGATGAAGACGATGGGTTCTGGTGGAAGCAGTATTTAACGAAGAAGACAGACAACGTTTACTGTTAAACGTGATTAAGTGGTAATGGTTTTAAAAGTAATTAATTTAATTTTAAACTTAATTAAGTTGTTAATTAGAAATTAAAATACCGTTAAACTTTAAATATGAAAAACATTGCATTAAATATACATTGTTTTATTAATAGAAAAAGCTTTGTTTTAACAATATAAACATCATTGTTTTAAAAATAAAAATAGCAATGTTTTAAAAATAAAAATAGCAATGTTTTAAAAATAAAAATGTCTTTGTTTTAAAATAAAAATGTCTTTATTTTAAAAAACATGTCATCGTTTTAAAAATGAAAATTCCATTGTTTTAAAAATGAAAATAGCGTGGTTTTAAATATAAAAATATGATTTTTATATATATAATAGTGTTATAAAAATATGATTTTTAATTTATATAATTATAATTAAAATGTGATTTTTAATTTATATAATAATGGTAAAAAAATTATTTTTTTAATATATATAGAATTGTTTTTAAAATATAAATAGCATTGTAAATAAAAAAATAATTTCTATAAAATAGAATTATAAATAATAATATGATTTTTATAAAATAGTTTTAATCAAGGTATGATAAATAGAAATAGCATTGGTTTTTATTATATAAAATAGCATAGATTTTTTAAAATAGAAAGAGCATTGTGTAGAAATGTAATTTTTATATAAAATACCATTGTAATTGAAATGTGATTTTTATATAGAAAAATCATTGTCTTTAAATAAATGAAAAGCATATAATAAAAATGATTTTTTATGTTAAAAGCATTGTTTTTAAAATGTGATTTTTAATATATATATATATATATAGCGTAATTAAAAATGTGATTTTTATTTATAAAGATTATTGTTTAAAAATTGATTTTTAACATAAACCGCGTGAAACAGATTGCGATGGAACCTACTGGAAGCAAAAGGAATCCAAACCATCGTCCGCTAAGGAATGACGGAGTGGAAACCAAAGGTGAGAACTCCTTCTCACTCTAATTATTTACAATTAAATATGTACTAGAATGCAGACGGTGCTTAGCAGCACCCGATACTATTTATTGTACAAACCATGATTGTTTGTTTGGACCGTATTGTGTGTTGTTTGAGATGTTGGAATGTTTAACATATAAAAATAATGTTGACATTACTGTAGTAGTTGAAATTAAATTATAAATATTTATTTATAATTTAAACAGTGAAAATTGGCTAATTAGAAAAATAATTCAAACCGAATTAGAATTGGTTAAATTTATTAACCAATGATTTATTTAAATAAACTGTTGTTGTTTGAAAACCCCACACAGGTATTGGGATGATATTTGACATACACTAGTCCCAATATTTAGTTGTATGTCAATCGATGGATTGACAATCTGTGATGAGCGTTATTTATTTATTTTTAATGCTCACGCAGTTGTAAATTTCACTCTGGGTGTGAATGGACTGTTTGATGATTATTTATCATTATTGTTGAATACATGCAATGTATGAAAACCATATAACTAAAATTATATGCTAATTGATTAAGTCGCATTCCGATTCAGAAATAAAGAGTATTTTGAAATAAAGAGTATTTTGAAATAAAGAATATTTTAAAATAATGAATATTTTAAAATAATATTCAGTGAAGAATAAAATTATGATTTTGATGTCCGATTTTAGACGGACACAAAAATATAAAAATATGAAGCATGGTTAAGTATAGAAATGACATTTTTACTCGAACTGATTTTTCATATCGGTTTTATTCACTTTATTATAAATATCGAAAAGAAGTAATTTCAAAATCTAATATTTTGAAAATATTATTATTTTAATAAGATAAAGATATAAAATATTCAATTTTGATTGAAAATTGAAAGTAAAGTTGGAATCGTTTTAAAATAAATTTATAAAGATTTATAAAAAAACGTTTTAAATGGAAATCGACAAAATATATAATATATATATCAGATATATTTAATGGCCTGAATAGAATGCGTCGCGCAACAACCGTTCGCGAATTTCGACCATTAACTTCAAATTGGCGAAACAGGAGATCCGACCGTTGGATTCTCCTAAAATCGAAACCTTTGGGTTCGTACCGAAAAGAGCTTTCCAATGAATACAAGAGGTTTGAAATCTAACAGTTAGATTTGGAGATATGTCCAAATCAATTTCAGAAAAGGTCGCTACGGATGCAGTTCGGTGGCCGTTACTGGAAACCGACTGTACGGGCGATAATAAAATTATTAAAAATATGGAAAAATTATGTAAAATCATAATAAATGATTTGGAGAGATTTTTGATGAAAAATTCCAATTTTTTAAAGATAAAAATATATTTTTATCAAATGAACTAGTTAATAACTAGAATAATAATTTAATTATTTTTAGAAATAAATAAATTGGATTTGTAAATGGTTCTAACATAACCAGAATTTTCCAAAGTATGAATTGGAATGGAAATTATCTTTGGAATATTTCGATATTGGATTCCGTGATTATGTGGATATTGTTGAGGAATTTGGAAGATATATATATATATATATATATATATATATATATATATATATATATCGTTATTCCCAATACATTATGTGTTGATTTCAGAATTTGATATTGAATATAAGCCGATATAATTTCTATTCAGAGCCTTTTATTTTATGTCAAATTGTATTTTGGGTTTGTCGTGAACGGTTTCTTAAATAACACTGTTCTTAAACCCCGTATGAAAAGTATAAATCTTTTAATTAAGATTATTAGAGTTTCCAATTATATTTGGTAATTGTAATAAAATTAAATGTGAATTGGGTTTATTGTGAACTGTGTTTTTAACAACATTCGTTCTTTAACCCGATTAATAGTGAAAATATAATCTTGGAATTTATAAATCTTTTAATTAAGATTATTAGAGTTTCCAATTATATTTATTAATTGGAATAAAATGAAATGTGAATTGGATTTGTTGTGAACTGTGTTTTTAACGACATTCATTCTTTAACCCGATTAACAGTGAAAATATTATCTTGGAATTTATAGATCTTTTAATTAAGATTATTAGGGATTCCAATTATATTTAGTAATTGGAATAAAATGAAATATGAACTGAGTTTATTGTGAACTGTATTTTTAACGACATTCGTTCTTTAACCCGATTAACAGTGAAGATATGATTTGGAATTTATAAATCTTTTTATTTAGATTTAATGGAAAATTTTCAAAGTAAAATTTTCCAATTTAATATATAAAATTGGAATTGAATGGAATTCGATTTGGTAATAATTGAGATGAGCTTCTGTGAATGAAGACCGTTACTATCTATGGAATTTAAAAGGCCTTGTCGTTATTCCATTTATATTAATGGTTTGATATGGAAATTTATATTGATTATATATTGTTATGATTTCCGTGAAGATTCCATTTTAATGGAAGAAGATTTGGTCCTATCATGAACTGTGTTTTAAATGACATTGGTTCTTTAACCCAGTTAAAGATAAGATTAATTTCTTAAATTTGAATAATCATTAAATAATGATTTTTGAGATAAAAACTGAACTAGAGTTTTAATGAATCTTTAAATTAGATTGAAATGGGAATGAGGTAATTAAATTTATCGAATTCTTGAAATGATCGAGGATGGAGTACCACCAGTTTTACTCTAGGCGATAGTAAAATATTTAATTAGATTTGAACGTGAAATGGAAAATGGTAATTAAATTTACCGATAACACTATGGGTGTTAGATATGGAGTGCTACCAGTTTTGCTCCACATGAAAAATAGGTCGGGATTGGGATTAATAAATAAATGATTACTGCGGTAAGGTTCAATAATCCCGACTAGTTGATAAAATTTTTGAAATCGATATCAAAATGAAGATTAAAGAGAAATTTTAAAAGAATTTATCTTTGATAAAATTAATGGGAACCTTTCCCTAATAATGTGAATATTTTATTAGAAGAATATTCTGAACTGGAATGAGGCGTATGATGTGTTTTTATAGCACTTTATTATTGATTATAAAATACGCAACTTATTCGGAAAGACCGGGTTAATTTAACGTATTCTGAATAATTACTACGACGATTAAAAGTCAACGATGAAGACGGTGGTTGAAGACATGAGTTCTTCATATCATTTGGATGATTATTGATGTCTTGATTGGGCTGTACACCCAAGACAAGGTAATAAGTGGTGGTCGTCCAGACGTACTTGGAGATCGATGAACATGCAAGGACCTCTCTCCTGTATTGGACATATGGGACGAGGAATAAGGTGTCTCCGGTTTCGTTTAGACCTAGAACGGACTTGTAAATGGATGTGTGTCTGACATTGGATTTCATTCTGTGCTAATTGATTTCTATTAAATATATATCTGTTTGGTGGCGGAGGATTTATTCTCTTGCTTAACACCCTTCTCTGAGACGTACGAGCTTAGAGGTTATATATTGATAGACATCAGTTATATAGCGTGAATTGTCAGTGTGGCATGCCAAGATGTAAATGATCAATGCTTTTGTTGAAAAGCAGAGTCTTGTGGCTGATGATCAAAGCACAGCTTTGTGTATAGCGTTACTTCACGAGCCTCACACCCCGGTATGAACTAGAAACGGGAGAAGGACCCCAGGGAGGACATGCGTTTCTTTCTAACTAGATGTGGTGTCATGGTATGGCGCCCAGACATTTTTACTTAAGTGGATGTTGGAAAGTGAGGTACCTCAGATATTGAGTCCCTAGTGGCTCAGATTTTATGCCATATAGGGCAGGGAAACGTATTGTTCAGGCATAACTAATCCAATAAAGTATTTGTGGACCGGCCCTGGCACTCCTAGGTGCAGTTGCGGCTGTATCTTGAGACATGATATAGATTGTCTCGAATTTGGTAAGGACGATCCCTTGCCTTAGTTCATAGATGGAAATCCAACTTCCAATACGACATCATGCGGTTTTGATTATAGAACTAGTATGGCGACATAGTAGGATGGGATACTATGCCGTCAATGATTGATACATTTATATTTGAAGTTGTTTTTAAACATTATGCACTTATAATATCAAAATAATTTGTTTTATAATGTACGAAGCATATGTGGAGTAAATCCATTCCATGTTATACAGCTTGGTCCCATGATTTTCCCACTTTTAAAATAAAGATTAATAATTGTTTTAGTTCTCACACTGGTCCCATGACTGACTTGGAGTTTATTGTTTTAACCTAAACTCTACGTGCCCCTATTTTCCACATGGGCAGCTAGTAGTTTTGGTTTTGCAGATATTATATTCACAGGATCCTGGTTTACAGCTGAAGCGATATTCGGAAAGCTCTGTATCCGTGTATTTCTATTAGTTGTGTTTTGTATTATTTTTCCACTGCTATATAAATGTAATTTAATCTATGATATTATATTTCCATTGTATATTGTTTATTCATACTCTGTTATATTCTTGCACTCTGATGTAAATTATTGTAATAAGCAATGAAATGTTCTTCTGTTTGTGTTCCTATTTGTCGTGTTCTGGCCTCAATCCGGGCTTTCCCGAAAGGGGAAGTCTGGGTCATTTCATGGCTGCAGCTGGGGGAAGGGCGTTTGCTTGGCCTCTGGCAGGTGCCGTAACCTCGAGATATCTTCGGAACCAAGCCGGTATCTGAATGCCCTCAGGAATATTCGGTTCCCCAGGCATGCTGAAAAGAAAAGGAAAAAGGGATTCAAACAGATAATCGAAAGATATTTCATATGGCTTTTCTGAATATGTTTTACAAAAATAGACATTCCTTTGAAAATACTTTCTTCATGAAACCTTTTTGAAAACAATTTTCAAAATCTTTTTTCTGGTCTTGTAACCTTCAGCTCTGATGCCAAATGTGACACCTCACGTCCGTTAATGTCGCTTTTTACCAAAATGCATTAAGTTTCGTGAAGATTTATAGGTAAATAGAAATAAAAACATCACAAGACAGATATAAAATAGTAGTGGAAATTTAAAACTTTATTTTCCAACAGAAAACATCGTGTCCCAAAAACTGGTTACAACACACGTCTGAAATACTGAAAACTAACTACATCAAATAAAAATATCTACTTTGTACAAAAACCATCAGAGTACAGTGATATAAAATCATAGTCCCCTAAAAGAGCGATAACATAGGAGAAAAGTAGTCCAAATGGTACATCTAAGCAACTCCAAGCAGAAACAGAAGAGAAAGATTCCTAATTAAGCATGAGTGTTCTCACCCTAAGAACCTGGGGGGAAGGAAGAGAGAGAAAAGCAAACAAAACGGTTAGACATAAGTCTGGCAAGTCCAGTTACTTTTAGCAAATGAATAAGTAAAATCATCATGACAGGCCCATAAACTGGATGAGAGATAACAATATCATATAAGAGGTAAAACAGACTGAACACGATAAGCAGGATGAACTGAACAAATTACGCTTCTCAAATACTTTTCTCTGCACCAATACTAGTATAACAGATTTGATCCTAGTAGAAACATATGGTAGACTTAGGTGTACTTCTAGTAATGGGTTTTACCCCTAAACAGTAATAACAGGTCCCCAACAGAAATAAAGGGTGTTACCCCAACCATAAACCATGGGCACCTAAGTAAAAAGGACTAGATGTACCCTAATTACTACCCCCAATCAATCGGCTCCCTATCCCGTAAATACCCTGTGCTGGCCCCACAGTAGGATGTATCACTCCCTAATGTGGAAACCTCAGAAGGACACAGACCTGTTTACTGTGTTAGGATCTGCGGAAAGGATCGTTAAGGAAAAGAAAACATTAGAGGGTGAGTGAATAGTGTTTGTAAGAATTTTAAACAAAACTTAAATCTAAATAGAATTATGGAGTGAATCAAACAACACAAACACAGTCACAGACACCAATTCAAACACAAATGCAAAATAAACAAAAATAAATGAAAATGCAGAAAAGGAAAGAACACGCCGGATTTTATACTGGTTCGGATCACTCCTACGTCCAGTCCCGCATAACGCTAGATTGTGCAGAGTTTTATTACTATTTAAATAGCCAAATACACCCTCCTTGATTTCACGGCTCAACAAGGAGACACCGACTCCTATCCCTTGATTTCACGGCTCAACAAGGGCACACCGACTCCTTAACCTTGATTTCATGGATTCAAGGATAAAACCGTTTACTCTTGATTTACAAATTGGATCTTTCAATCCAAGAAATTACAAAACAACCCTATAACTCTTCAATAACACTTAATTCAAAGAGTAGAGAGTATAGAGAGAGGAAGTTTGATCAATTCAGAAGTGAATTCGGTAGAGTATAAGTGCAAAAACCATAAAAATGAATAAGAATAATGGTAGGATGAAAGGGGATGAAGACGGAGAAGAAGAGATGTTAGAAAATTTGGTTTTGGCCTCTTTTTATAGAGAATGAAGTGTTGCAACGTTTCTGAAAAATTTCAAATAGTGAAAAGACACTTCTCTTCAAAATTAAAAAACTAGCTGTTATATGTCGACACACATATTATGATATGTTGACATACCTATGTACAAAATTGATTTTCAAAGCATTTTCAAGTGTTTTGATATAAAATTAATTCTGGAAATTCTTGAATAAAATTCTAATGTTGTAAATCAATATTATATGATAGAAAAACATATGAAAACATATTTTTTTTAACTATATAAATATATTTATAAAATTATAAGGTTTTAAACTATAAAATATAAATAAAGTATATATAAAAACTTAAGTTTGAAAAGCAAAGAAGAATAAAAATATAAAAACAAAATAGAGAGGATTGAGAATAAAATAGAAAAATAAAAATAGAGAGAATTGAGAAAAACAAAAAATAGAGAGGATTGAGAAAAGAATTGAAAAATAAGAATTTAAATTTGGATTTAAACCTGGAGTGCTATTTAGAGCTTACAAAATCTAGACTCTATAATTATAATAATCTTGAACTCTTGACATCTTGATATCTTGATTACTCATGAGTCTTAAATCAACTCTGAATTCTGAATCTCTAAATGTTCTTAAACTGTACAGTCTTCAGTATTAATTCATGTATACAAATCCTGCATATGTGTGTGTGTATATATATATATATATTCTAGACAAAGATGTTAGTATATATTTGTTAATCAATGATAATTGAAATAAGGTTGTTGTCATCAAAACTCCATTCTCCAACAATCTCCCCCTTTTTGATGATGACAACCTTAGTTTATAAAATATCATACATGTATATACCTGTTTGATGATGATCCTCTTATACTCCCCCTGTCTATAAGAATTCTATAAAACTATGCCTATATTTTATAATTTCTCCCCCTTTGACATTGTCAAAAGGAATGATTAAAGATACTTCCCCTAAGTTAAACAATTGTAGAATCTAAGTAATATTCCTAAAAATACTCCCCCTAAATTGAATAACACTATGAATAGAATATAAGTAACTATCCATAAATAATACTCCCCTTAATTTATTAACTAATTCTATCCTATTTAAACTAAAGAGAATAATATTTAATATGATGATTAAACACAAACCAAATCAAGTATCATTATTACATATGTTTGTCTAATATATATACAAACCAATCCAAACTAAATCACACCACATGTCTTAATATTTACAAGCTCCAATCAATATAGTCTAAATCAAATCACACCATATGTTTTTAGAGTAATTAAACAAATCAACCAAATCGTACCAAATAATTAAACGTCTCTTGGAACTTCAACCCATTCATCTTGTCCAGTAATTGGATTCTTCTGGATATCTTTCCACTCTTCTTTAATGTTATGTGATGTTTGGTTGTTTTCATTTCTGAAATGAGAAGAAATATCCCAACGAATTACATCAAATGTTTTTCCTGATGTTTAACCATCCTCATTTGGATTAACTCTAGTTTGGATGATTATTTAGTACTGTGGAGAGAGCTTTTTTGAAGAAATCAAAGAATCATCAAGATTTTCACTTACATTATGAATAGGATTTGCCATGGATTGGATGAGAAATGAGTAAAGAAGGAGTATTGAAAAAATGTAGTTTTCTGGACGAAATAGACTTAAATAGGGTCTGGAATTCGTTGGATTTTGAATGGACATGAGTAATTATTTTTATTTTAAAATTTGAAAAAGTTTGGAAAATTTTCTATTATATGTTGACATACATCTTTTGTTATGTCGACATACTATAGTGCGTTTTTGAAAATTTTGAATTCTTTTGATTCCTATAATATATGTTATGATTTTTTAGAAACATAAAGATGATTTAAACAGAAATAAAACTCCATTCGTTGCTTAATAAAAAGCAAATACATCGAACTAAACAAGACACACTTAAATACGAGATTCAAAAGCAAATACACAGAAATATATAAAGATGGATTAAACTAGATGGCCTAGTTTTCTGATGATGAGGAGGAAGATGAAATTCCAAGCTTTCTTCCTATCTTGACCATGAATTTGGTCATTTTGGAAAGCTTCTTGTTATACATCTTTTGGTTTTTGACGATTTTTTCTTGGTTTTGATAATCGTATCGTTGAGAATACGATTTGAGGTTGGATACTCGATGCTTTCCATATAAGTCTCTGCTTCTTCGACTTCCATTGGGTCTTGCTCTTGTTGCAATCGAGCTTGTTTAGGCTCTTATGCCTCATAAGGTGATAGGAATTTGCATGAGATGAATGTTTGAAGCGTCAAATACTTTCCTAGGAAAAAATTCTTCTCCATGAAGATCAACTCCAAAGTATTTGAAAATGCGAGTGAGACAAACACCATAGTAGAGAGTGTTTTCTCTTGAAGATACATCTATGGGCTTAAATTCATTTAGAATCATATCGGCCTAATTGATAAGGTAATTACCCATAATGGCAAAGAGAGCCTTTTGGACTTTTAGAGTTGGATTGCTGTAATTTCCGGAACAAGGAGTGATGGTGTGTTGAAGAACAAGGTTGAAAATTCTTGTTTTTGGACGAAAGAAACGATTTTTGAAATCCTTTGAGGAACCATCTTCAAAGATATCATGATAGGTTTCCAAATCGGTTTCATCGATAGCGAAAGTTGAGAAATCCATGCCCTCGCTTCTACAATTTAGAATTTCTCCTAAAAGATCGGCGTGGAGAACAATTTGAGTTCCTTGACACTACTCCAAATTTGATTTTTGTTGCCTTGATAAAATCCTCGGTTGAGATTTGCATAGAACATCTTCACGAGTTTGGGATAACATACTTCGTCGTTGTCTCGAGAGTCAATTAGACTCAAGATTTTGTTGTGTTGGAAGAGAGAGACGAGATCATAAGATGGAAAGTCGCTAAAGACGGCGAAAGCACCCATGTTAACTTTAGCATTTGCTAAATAGTCACTATAGGTTTTAATGGCCTCTTTGTCATTGCAAAGATTACCTTTTATGGTTTTGGTTATCTTCAATTTGTGAGAAGAACTTGAGGAAGCCATTGATATGATAGTTTTGAGGAGGATAGATATGAAGAATGTTATTTTGAGTTGTGAATGAAAGGTTGAAAGGATGGATATATATATAGGGATATGAATTGAATGAATATGAATTGAATAGACCCAATTTTACAGATTGAAAGGACACTTTTTCAGACCTTGGGAGTTGGTGAAAAGATTGGACGTAAGTTTGAAAGTTTAAACTTTTGAAATTCAAAATTTAAATTTCAAATCTATTTGATTTGTCGACATGTTTATTTCAGTATGACAACATATAAGACTTATTTCAAATGAAAACTGGTTTTTCAAGTTTTGAATTAGATTAACGATTTATGTTTCAGGTTTATCGATTTCCTGAAATACTTCTAATCCTGATGAACATTCAACAATTTATTTTATTAATTTATTGGTTATTTAATATTATATTATTATTTTGAATTTCTAAATTCAAATTTCAATTTTGAATTTCAAATTTAAAATAGTTTATTAAATTTCAAATCCAAATCAAAGCAACCATTCAACCAAATAAAATTTAAAATGTAACTAAGCGTACCCGGATTTTTGATCCTTTTCTTCATGGTCTTTTGAATTCTGAATTGCTGTAAAGCATATATTTGTATTTCCGATTTCTGGTTCTTCATCACTTGATGACGAATCTGAATCATCTAATGTTGCTGCATATGCTTTCTTTCTTTTCCTTGATGAATTTGAATTGTCTGGTTGTTGAGTAGATTTGTCTGGATATGGACACATTTATATGCCCTGGTTTGTTGCAGTTAAGCATCGTCCATCATTTAAATTTGAATTTGCTTTATTATTCCCTTTCCTACCATATTTTAAGAATCTTCTAAACTGATTTGTCATGAGTGATGTTTCTTCATCATCTTCACTACTCGAGTCAGAATCATTTGTTGTGGCTTTCAGTGTAATAGACTTCTTTTCAGTTGATCTATTTTCTTTTCATTTCTGTAATTGAACTTCATAAGACATTAGATTCCCAATTAGCTCTTTAATCTTCATTTCATTGACATCATTGGCTTCTTCTATAGCCAAAGTCTTACGATCCCATTCTTGAGTTAATGAGTTTAATATTTTTCTAACTTGATCTGATTCAGAATAAGTTTTTCCAAATGTATTTAGTGAATGCACCATCTCTTGAAATCTGCAATACATATCTAAAATAGACTCATTCTCATTCATTTTAAATAATTCAAATTGATTGACTAGCATGCCTATCTTAGTCTGATTAACTTTACTAGTTCCTTCATGAGTAACTTGTAAAGTTCTCCGGATTTCATGAGCAGTTTTACATATGGATACTCTATTAAACTCATTTCTATCTAATGAAAAAAATAACATATTCATGGATTTAGAATTGCTCTGTGGAGCGGCCTTTTGTTCATTTGTCCATTGTGAAAATGCAATTGTGGGTTCAACATATTCATTTTGTGTACTATTCCATGTGTCTAATCCTATAGATTGTAAATAGACTTTCATTCTACATGCCCAATATGAATAATTACTACCATTAAATGATGGAGGTCTAAAATGGATTGACCCTCTATAAAAAAAACTATTATTACTACCATTGTTGGTTGCCATTTTACCAAATTTTCAAAAATCAGATTATGATCTTTTGAAAGACCTTGCTCTGATACCAATTGTTAGGGACTGCGGAAATGATCGTTAAGGTAAAGCAAACACTAGAGGGGTGTGAATAGTGTTTGTAAGAATTTTAAACAAAACTTAAATCTAAATAGAATTATGGAGTGAATCAAACAACACAAACACAATCACAGACACCAATTCAAACACAAATGCAAAATAAACAGAAATAAAGGAAAATGCTGAAAAGGAAAGAACACACCGGATTTTATACTGGTTCGGATCACTCCTACGTCCAGTCCTGCACAACGCTGGATTGTGCAGAGTTCTATTACTATTTTCAAATAGCCAAATACACCCTCTTTGATTTCACGGCTCAACAAGGAGACACCGACTCCTATCCCTTGATTTCATGGCTCAACAAGGGCACACCGACTCCTAAACCTTGATTTCACGGATATAAGGATAAAACCGTTTATGTAACGAACCAAGATTTTCAATGATTAAAATATAATAAAGACTTCAAATTTCTGAATATCAAGCGGGTTTAATAAGATTTAAATGCAAATGTTTTTTTTTAAAAAAGATATTATATATATGAGTTTGAATAAATATTTTTGTTTTGATTTTTAAGATTTTATTTAAGTAAATATTTTTAAAATATTGATAAATGATAATATTATTTAGTTTTATAAAATATATTGTTTTACATAAAGATTTGTTAAGTATCAAAATCTCACTGTTATAAGGTTATATTTGATAAACGATATGAATTTGACATTTTCGATAAATCTTAAGTAATATATTTGTTACATTCATAAACATTGGAAATTTACTACATTTATAAGTGTTATTAAGATGAAGCTAAAAATATAAATTCAACAAATATATAAATTAGTGATTTATATTCACATGCATTGGTAAATTTTAATGACAATGTTTAGGTGTCTACATGCATATATGGAGTTTCTTAAGGAAGTAGTAGCTAACGAACTCGGATTTCAATGAAATCAGTTTAATTAAATCCGGAATGATGAAATTAGGTAGCCAATCAAGTAACGTTAAAAATGGCATCCGTTAGATATGTTAAATTCACAAAAGATTCAAAATTTGAACTAAAAACGGACGATTTTGAGGATATCTTGAGAACGGGATATCGTTAGATCGTAAGAACACCTTCATTGGATCCGAAATAAGGAATTTTAGTACTCAGGGAGGTTTCGCGTAAAACAGGATCCGTATATGGAAAAAAAGGCCAAAAATTGAACTAAATTTTGATGATAATTGGAATTTGATAGTGTTAACGGCAAAACTACAACCTGAGACCTTTCCAGAAAAATTCAGAATAGGGAATATTAGTTGAGTACCAGTTTTGAGGGTATGAGAATTCGTAGATAAAAAGTTATTAACAAAAGAAAACTAAAATAAATTATTTAAAATAGTAAATGAATTCGGATTTCAGATTTTTTTACATAGGTTCGAAGAACGTTAGAAACCAGACGATATGGTGAAAGAATTTCTGAAAACCGTTATCGTTTGATACTCCGATTCAAGGCCCGAAGATGCTTGAGAAAACACACGAAGAAGCACACTTTGGATAAGAATGGAGGTAGGTTAGAATGAATCTTAGCCACACATTTTTTACCCTTAGATTTATGACACATAAGCAATCCACACCCTTTCCACCCTTATATATACCCACCACCTTTACCTTCTTTACCATCTCATTCCCTTTCTTGAAAATCTTCTTCTTCCTCTCTCTCCCTTAAGCTTATGGCCATGGTTTCCATGACATAAATCTTCCTCTTTTCCACCATTTCTCCACCACCACCACCTTGCCAAAGTTCACCATCCTCCTCTCCTTCTCTTATAAAGAGAGAATATATTTATATATATATTGGTGAAGAAGACGGTGCGCGGAAATACTGTCCAACGGTTCGCTCAGCTAGGCTCGCCTACCGTGAAGTTTTGGAAAGTTGTTGGTGAGAACTATTTAACCATAATTTATATATTTAATTAGTAATTAGACTAGTTTAACTGTAGTGATGAATTGTCAGTGGTTATGATGGTTGCTGTTTGTTATGATGGATGATGGATGCGTAGATTAAAACACACACACTGTTAATTGTTAGTGCACAGTTATTATTGATTAATTATGTTGATGATGGTTGTTATGGACGTGTATAATGGTTGTTAATGTTGTTTTGCACACACCGTGACACAACAATTACAGTATTACATTGGTGATCGGCAAATCTCCTTCGAAATTGGAAACAATATTATTATTGAAACTAAAAGTTAATATGTATGAATTTATAGATATTAATAAAGTTTCTTTAAATAAATAAATACCAGAACATTCTAGGATGACAGAGAGGATAGTGTCTAGTCTTGGGTTTGAAAAATATAGTTTCCTGCTCTCTCTGGCTATCCCTAACGGATCCGACGGATGGGATGGTTAAATAAAAATCTAATTTGAAATTATTTGAATGGTGATTTAATTTATTAGTAAAAAAATAATAGTTGTGTTTTAAATCCAAAATAATTTGAAAAGTCAATTTAAATGATTTATATAAGTTTATAATAATTTTTAAGGTATTTTGAAGTATTTAAGAATAATGATTATTTTGGTCAAAATTAGAGCTTGTTGCATTATGCCAATATGTAAATGCTTATAACTTTACCAATTTAAATCGGATTTCCACGAAACGAAAAACGTTTGATTCCTATTTACGAGAGCTTTCAAATGAGTAAAAGCAGATTTTAATTTCGGGTTATAGCTTTCAAGCTATGTTTAAAACCGTTTCGGAAAAGATCGTTGTAAGGGCATAGTTTTGTAACGCTTTTGAAACGTTGTTGTAACGCTTTCATTAAAAGCAATCTATTTTGAAGTTTTAACCCGCAAACAATCTTCAGAACTATGAGAAATCATTTTTAAATGATTTGTAGGATGTTTTCAAAGGTTTAGAAGTATTCGAAATATTTTATATGGATGTAAATTTATTTATTTAAATAGTAAAATAAGTTTTCCAATTTTGAATAATTGGATATGGTGGGAAATAAATCTTCGATGTTTAATATTAATTCAGTGGATGATGACTCTTACTATTTGAGGAATTTAAAAAGGTAGTTCATCGTTATTCCGCTTATAGTATGAGTTGGATACGGAGGTTAATATTGAGGATAAGTTGATGATATTTTTATCCAGATCTAATGTCAAAGAGTTGGATAAATTTTTTAAGTATGATACAAGTTTCCTAATTTGATTAAGATAAGTTGGAGAGAAATAATCTTCGGATATTTGATATGAAATTCTATGGTGTAAACGTATACTATTAGAGGAATTTGGAAGACATTATTATTATTATATCGATATTACTCTTATGGTATTCGTTGATTATGAGAATTGATATCGAATATAAGTATATACAAATTTTTGTGTAACTATGTTCAATATCAATTGATTTGGGTTTTGCCGTGAGTGGTATTTTCAATGATATCATTCTTGAAACCCAATGAGATTAAGTTGTGGAAATTCATATCGTAATTTGGGATTTAATCAAATCTTTGATTTGAAGAAATTGGAAGTAAGGAATTGGGAAGGTAGTATATTCTTTTAATTAAGATTAAAGAATTTGATTGTTGGAAAAACGTTTTAATTAGAGAACTATGGTTGAAATATGGATTAAGGTTTTTAAAAGAAACTGGATTTGGATAATGAGTTATTAAACGAAAAGTTAATTGAGGTTTGAGGCTAAAGTATCTTTGATAAAGTATATGTTTTTAAAGAGTGGATTTTGTTAAAGATAGATTGAAAATGGGTTTAATTTAACAAATCCAAAATGGAAGGAGATTGGTTGAAAGCCTGAGTGTTCCGTAATTGTGTTTTAAAAATTGCGCTTATTATTTGGAAAGACCGGGACCGGATTTAAGTCCGAAAACCATTCCAAGTAATAATACGACGCTTGGAGAAAATTCAAGACATGGACTCGTTGAATGAAGACCGTGGTTCTTCACAATCGAGCGGATTGTCTGCCGATTGGTTTCTTTACTGAATAGCTACAGAAGAGAGATGCTCCTATTACTGGAGTGGCAGGAAGTCCGAACGTATTGGGAGAACTTTTGGATTTTGTCCCGTTCAGACCCGGGGCGGACTTGTATGGGTTATGTGTCTGACATTGTAATTGACGACATAACACTGATTTCCGTTGATATGTATCTGGTTTGTGACGTATGAGCTCAAAATGGTTATGTATGGATAGAAATCAATGGTCATGTTGTGAATGGATAATATGACATACTTAAGAGATGAAATGAGCTTGTACGATCAGGGCATTGCTTTTCTAGGCATGCTTTGTGTATGACGTGACATTGAAAAACCTCACACCCCGGATGATGGGAAACTAGCGATTAGGTTGTGTATATATATGAATTGATGATGACCGTTGCAGCAGTGGGAAGCCACTTATGACTTATGGAATAGGGTATGTTCGGGGGGCCGTATCTGGTCGAAAACCGTTGATCTACCTCGCGATTTGTATTGTTGTCCACGTCTGGATGAAAAAACCGTGATTACATTTCGTTTGTGTTCCGATTGATCTTTCGTGCCAGGAATCATCAAGTTGGAAACCCAAATCTCCAATACGAGCCATATAATTTTGATTGTGCATATATATATATGGCAACATAATATTATGGGGTATTATGCCGTCTAGGATTAATACATTTATTTGCGAAATGTTTTCCACACTATATATATGTATTATGGCATTGAAAAGAGGATTTTCACGTATGAAAGCATGTTTGGTTATCATAAGATAAAACTCGCCCATCTGGTGTGCGCTTGCATTGTGTGATGTGGGACGAACTTATGATAGCTTCATTTTCCAAAAGTCATTGCGTATTTATATGCACGGGTATTCACCTTGAGTAAACCCGTTCTGCATTAGCGGCGTGGTCCGGTGAATTTCCCAACTTTAAATAAATCCTAAAGTAACTGTTTTATGTTCTCACACCAGTCCCATGACTGAACTAGAGTTTATTGTTACTTCCTAAACTATGGGTGCCAATTTATTTTTCACACGGGCAGCTAGTAGTTTAGTTTTGCAGTTATAGTTCGTTGGAGCAAAGTTCGGAGCGCTTTCTGAGTTGGAGTCTACGCCAGAGTTAAAGCTTCCGCTGTATCACTTTGATCTTCCGCTGTATATATTTATGTTGTAACTCTGATATTCATGTAAATCTGATGTAATATTGAATTATTCAATGAAAAAGTTCTTTTATTTTGTTCAATGTATGTATGTACCCATAACAATTCGTCTTTGTGAACGATTTAAGTTGGTTTAATTACCAGCGAGAATCGGACAAAAAGGCGGTCATTACAGTTTACTCTTGACTTACAAATCGGATCTTTCAATCCAAGCAATTAGAAAACAGCCCTATAACTCTTCAATAGCACTTGATTCAGAGAGTAGAGAGTGTAGAGAGAAGAAGTTTGATCAATTCAGAAGTGAATTCGGCAGAGTATAAATTTAAAAACCATAAAAATGAATAAGAATAATGGAAGGATGAAAAGAGATGAAGATGGAGAAGAAGAGATGTTAGAAAATTTGGTTTTGGCCTCTTTTTATAGAGAATGAAGGGTTGAAACGTTTCTGAGATGTTTCAAATAGTGAAAAGACACTTCCCTTCAAAATTAAAAAACTAGCTGTTATATGTCGACATACATATTATGCTATGTCGACATACCTATGTACAAAATTGATTTTCAAAGCATTTTCAAATGTTGTGATGTAAAACTAATTCTGGAAATTCTTGAATAAAATTCTAATGTTGTAAATCAATATTATATGATAGAAAAACATATGAAAACATATTTTTTTAAACTATATAAATATATTTATAAAATTATAAGGTTTTAAACTATAAACTCTAAATAAGGTATAGGGTGCGTTTTTTACAGGTCCCTATTAAGTTTCAAAATTAGGCTCACATCCGGTCATAAACTTATTATAAATTTAGTCCCTGTTTTTTGAAATACACTAAAAATAAAAATATAATATAAAAAAATCACTTAAATTCGTAATTAATTAAAACAATTAATCGTGAAAAAAAATCAGATCAAAAAACATCAAAAACAATGTCAAAATCAAAAATTACACAAAAACAACGAAATGCAGCAAAATGCATTTAATCCAATTAGATGCATACATATATGCATTTATTTCAATTCTATGTCAAAACTGCAGTACAAATGTATGCACATATTGTAAATACATGCATCTTCCCATGCATTTATTTGAAAACAGCATATGTACGTGCAACTTTTTCACTTTTGCACACATTTTGTCATATATGCACATATTTATGCAGTTATACAGAAAAACTGCATATGTATGTAGTTAATCAAGAGCCGTGCGTATATATGTGCATGTGTATTCAAAAAGTTGCATACATGTATGCAACTATTAGTAATAGTTGTATATATGTATGCAACTTTTTTTTTAATTTGCGTGGACTCCTGGGATTATTTCCAGATTTTAGAATATATTTTTATGCATGAGCGCATTTTTTTGTGCAAAAATGGAAAAGGCGGAAGTGGACTGGAGGAGCAGGCGAACGGACCAAAATTTTTGGGCGGCATCTGGTTTTAGGGACTGGAAACATATGGAAAAGTATGGATGGACGTGGCTTTAATTAAGTTTCATTTTAGGGATGTGTGCCTAATTTTCACTAAAGTATATATAAAACTTAAGTTTGAAAAGCAAAGAAGAATAAAAATATAAAAACAAAATAGAGAGGATTGAGAATAAAATAGAAAAATAAAAATAGAGAGAATTGAGAAAAGCAAAAAATAGAGAGGATTGAGAAAAGAATTAAAAATCAAAATTTGAACCTGAAGTGCTATTTAGAGTCTTACAAAATGTAGACTCTATAATTATGTTAATCTTGAACTCCTGACATCTTGATATCTTGATTACTCATGAGTCTTGAATCTACTCTGAATTTTGAATCTCTAAAGCTCTTAAACTGTACAGTCTTCAGTATTAATTCCTGTATACATATCCTGCATATGTATATATATATGTGTGTGTGTGTACATATATTCCAGATAAAGATGTTAGTATATATTTTATTATCAATGATAATTGAAATAAGGTTGTTGTCATCAAAACTCCATTCTCCAACATACGGGTGCTATAGCGTCTTATTTTCCTAAGCAGGCCGGACCCATGCATGCACATGACTCCGTTGGACCGCGCTATCAGAACACCTCCACCCATATGAATCTCTTATAATTAGCTTAGTAAGCGTACCCTAACCCTACCTAGTTCGGGGTCCCACTTTGATATTAGAATGGGTTACTGACGGATACGAGTCCTAGGCAACAGATGACACAAACCACCCCCAGGCTTGTATCCCCAACAACTAAGATTTTGACAGGTTATGCCTAACAGTTTAACAAGCCCGCATAACCCCAGTATATAAAACAGGTTAATTTTATCAGGTTCGTATAACCCCACATAGATTTAACAGATTGACTTAACCCTCAGTGATTCAAACAAGTTTACTTAACCCCCCACTATTTAACAGGTTCATATAACCCCCGCAGAAATAGAAAGGTTAAGTATTATAGGTTAATAGGCTCATATAACCCCCACAGAACTAAACGGGTTTCACATTTTGTTTACAGTTTCATTACATGTTCCACATAATCTATAAATTAAGCCTACAGGTTTACATGCCTCAACCCTTAAGTCATAATTCACGGTATAAGTTATGTCCCAAATTTTAGTCATGTATCACATTACAGGTTATGTCCCCAAATCCCAGTCATGATTTATAATACAAGATATTCCCCAATTTATCTTTTCCAACCACTCCCAGTTTCGTTCGTTCGCATATTTCAGCGATAGGCCTAGGCTCGAAGGTAGCCTAGGCTCGAAGGTAGCCTAGGCTATAAAAATAAAAAGGGAAAGAGGGAGAGAGAAGAACAGAAGTTGGCATGATAACAGAATAGGCATATGATTACAGAAATAGGCATATCAGAATTAGGCATATAAGAACTGAAAAATAAATCAGGTGTACATGTAATGACGATTTGTTTAGGTATAGATTCTTAATAGGCATAGGTTTAGATCCAATTTTATAAACATGTCAGGAATACTTGTAAAATGTTTATATCTAAAAATAACATGAACTCACAGCGACTGGATCTAAAGAACAGAGAATAACAAGTAGATGTTGCAGAATGATTTATTGTATGCGTATAAGCTGTTGTTGAAGAAAAATAGGCTAACTCAATCCAAGCAGGGACAACATCTTTGCAATGACCCAAAATTTCTGAACCAATTTAAAAAAAATATTTTAGCTATAATGTATTTTGAAGATTTAAAATGGTTTATTTTAAATAATAACGACTAAAAATTTATTTAAATCGAAGTTAGAAAATATATATTTATTTTAATTATATAACGAGCCTGAAATGGCGCGGTAGTTTGAAAATACGATTTTAAATTTCAAATGAATGTACATAATTCAAGATAAATCGAATTTCAGTAAAATAAGAAACGTTGGAATCTATTTAAATTATATCTTTCTAACGAATGTAAGAAATTGAGATTTCATTTTATAAATTGAGAGATATGTCGAGTTTAAAATTTGAAATAGTCGATATGAAGTTTAATTAAATTTTAAATATATATATAGCCCTTAAAAACAACCATTTTGCAAACGACATCCGTTTTTGACGAAACCACTTTTGTTGGATCCGGAATGACAAATTATTGCTAGATTCCAATTTTCGTAATTTTTGGAGCTAGTATGTGACTGTGCACAATAAATTGTGAATCTATCAGCCACATAAGCCAAAAACAGAGCTTTTTGAGCAAACGTACTCGGAATTCGACGAAACCAGTTTTGATGGGATCGAATCATCAGGAGATAGTAGCATGTCAATTTTCATCGCCAACAGAGTTTGTGTGTGGTTGTGGCATCGATAAACGTCGATTGGAGACAGCGCTAACTAGAGAATTAATATAAAATCCTACACCACTACTATATAATATCTTTTCCTCTTTCCAAACCCTCATTAATTCCTCTTCTCCGTAAAATTTAGCAGCAGCCCCCGTGGAAAATTTCATTAAATCCCCCGATCACAAAATAATTTATATCTCTCTATCCACAAGCAATTATCCCAAACGGCTACTGGGTATTGTAGATCCTGATGATCTCAACCTACCACAAAAATCTTAGAACCTATTGTTGCACGGGTTGGAAGAAATCGACGGTCAAAGTTAGAAAATAGGTTTCGGTTTTTGGGGATTTTTGGTCAAACCGTAGGGAATTTGATGATGGTACCAAAGAGAAAATTGTAGAGGGGAGGATGCTCGACAAGTTTGCTTTGGGGTGTTTGGTCTAAATCGGCCCGTGGTGATCGGAAAATGGAGATGAACGTCGATGATGAGATTTCAAAAGCTGGAAACTTATTCTTTCTCGTCGCCACCGATGGAGGCCGAGATGGCCGGGGAACCTGAAAGGCGGAGCTTCGTATTGGCACGACGAAGGGTTCTGGTGGGGTCCGCGACCTGGACGTGGCGTGGTGGCGCTGAATTTTTGGCCGATGGCAATTTGGGGCAAATCAAGATTGTGGACGAACGACGATGAACTGAGGGTTGGCATTGGCGGAGGAGGTGCATGGAGGAAGGGGCAAGACGACTCAACCCAGGTCGGAGGCACAGGGCCTCTAGCGGCAGCAACGACCATCCAGTGAAGGTGAACGACGTGAAATCAAATTAGGCTAATTTAAATTATTTAATTAAGGTATTTAAAGTTCGTATGTTAATAACTTTTTGTCACGAACTCTGATTTACATGAAAATGTATCCATTCCGATCGTGGAGTCGAGAGCTTCACAACAAAACTGACTGGGTCCAATTTGGAGCAAGTTGCAATTTGGGGCAAATACAAATCCAAACGGTACCAAACCGTCAAATAAAGACTGGCGGAGTGGAAACCAATGTGAGAACTCTCTCACTCAAACTATTTTCAATCTGTTATTATATAATAGGTTATAAATGTGGCTAAGTAGCTCCTGTCACTACTTTTTGTTAAATCATGGATGATTTGTGTGATATGATTGTGTTATGGACAAATTGATTGTATTGTGGAACTAATGGATTGATTGATTGTTGTGTATGGCGCGAGCCAGTATCAGGAGAGGAATAATGCTAGACATTATTCCGGTTCTAATATCGCACTGTTATAATGCCGAATTTTTCTAAAACTGAAATGTATAAATTATGTAACACCCCGTATTTTCTGTGAACATAAAAAAAATCAAGATATAATTAATTTTTAGAAAAATAATTAGGTGAAACGGGTTGCGCCGTTGCGTTTGTCTCGGAATTCTGCTTGAGATAGAGTCCGAGTTTGCGTAAATTGGACTCCGTATGAAAAAGATATCCTTAAATTAAATATTGCAGCAAAACATGGAAAAAGAGGAATGAGAAAAGAATAATGTTTAGCATTGTTCTAAGAATTGTAAGCAAAAGATATAATAGCTCATTTGGTTGGAACATGTGACTTGCATACAAGAGGTGCAGAGTTCGATCCCCGCCAACGCCATATTTTTGTTTTAGGGGAATGGCTAAAAAGCGGCTTAGTGTGAACGCGGTTCAAAAAAATTAAATATATATATATATATATTGAATATATATGTATATATATATATATAATTGAGAAGATAAATACAGTCAATTTATTTGGAGGGAAAGATTTATGCATAAGTAGATATGTATGTATGTAGGTAACTTTATTTTGCATTGATTTTGCATGTTGCAAGGAAAGTAGAGAAAAAAAAAGGGAAATTAAATTATATGCTCGATTTCTTTTTTTTCAGGCAAGCAATTAATTTGCATTATTTGAATTCAAGAATAGGTGCGCGTGTATATATATATATATATATTTATATATATATATATGGGCAGTTAATGTAAACATGAATAGAAGTTTATTAATTTGCTGAGTGTTTGCTGAGTCACTTCTGACTCATTGCTGAGTCAATAAGATAAACCCCATCTTGTCTGAACGGCTGCGGTTATTTCTAGGTTAAATCTAATGGCTTAAATGCATCCTAACATCTATAAATAAGTGGGTAGACTCTAACCCTAAATCACTTGAAAAATTGGAGAGCTACCGACATGCCGTTGCCATGGAATTCAGCGTAGCCGTCACAAACTAAAGAAGAAGGAGAAAGCCTAGCCTACAACTAAATCTACTCAACAAACAAATTAAATCAAAAGACTCTTTCTCTTTCTCGTCTTAAAATAGTGAGTATGATGATTCCCACAATGATATTATAAAATAATTTGATTAAGTTATGAATGGATCACAAGAAAGTGATATGAATTGTAATTGAAAATTCTATATTGTGGATCTCTTGTTATTCTATTATGCTGTCATATGTTGTTGTGAATTATATGTTGTAAAGGCTCCTATGCTATGTTATGCTATGATGTAAATCATGTTATGCAACGTTATGCTATCATGCTATGCTATGTTGTAAACTATGCTATGATGTAAATCATGTTATGCAACGTTATGCTATCATGCTATGCTATGTTGTAAACTATGCTATGTTATGTTGTAAATCTTATATATGTTGTAGATCTCATATTATCACACATGTTGGAAATCCATAAGTTATATGATTATGATATCATGCTAAGTTGTGTTGAATCGTACAAGTTGTAAAATCATGATGTTGTTATTTATGCGAATTGGGTCATGTTTTAAGGTTTATGTTTTTCTTCTAAAAATTAAATGGATCTTGATTATGGGAATTTGCCTATTAAGTTAGGTGTACCCATATACCTGAATCTACAATTTAATGGATCTTGATTATGGGAATTTGCCTATTGAGTTAGGTGTACCCATAAACGTGAATCTATGATTAAATGAAACTTGATTATGGGAATTTGCCTATTAAGTTAGGTGTATCCATATAAAACCATATTGTTAAGTTAGATGATGTTGATTCACACATGTACCTGTGCAAGTTTATGAAATTGGATTAAGATCATATTATGTGAATCATGAACAAGTTGACACCTTTAGATCCATGACATGTATAATTCTTATGCAAGTTGTATTTTGGACATATATGCAAGTTTCACCCTTTTTATGACTAGATCTATTTTAGTCACATGTATATGTTGCGGTTGCTGTGATAATTTCTTTTATGCTATGAGTTAGACTATTCGAGTCTAACGTATATTTTACGTTTAATGAACGAAACGTACAACGTGGGGTTGGAATAATATTAAAAGATTTAATATTGAGAATTTGCATGAGATAGCCTTAAAAAGGCATATAACAAAATTGAGATGTTAAGAAATTGCCTTAAAAGGTGGAAAATTTAATTAAGACATTAATTGAAAAATTAATGTGGAGTAATGGACATAATCTAATTATGGATTAACTTGAATTAGGATGCCTTTAATGGCATATAATGAACTTGTGATGAAATTTGGTATGATTTTGCATACCATAAATGGATGGCCATAATTGAGTCAATTATGGACATCGTTAAAAGTGGAAATTAATTAATAATTCAAATAGGGAATTATTAAAATTGGGGGAAAATGGATTATTAATAATAATCAATGCTTAGGACACGAGGTTGGACTCGTTTGTGACGTAAACCTGCCCGGACCCGCCCGGCAAATCCAGTAGTCACAAATGTCGGCCCAATGTGAGAGGTCCTAGGCCCAAACTAAAGCATAACAGTTGTAAAGACACGAGGTTAGACTCTTTTATGGTGTAAGACTGCCCGGACCCGCCCGGCAAATCCAGCTGCCATAAATGCCAGTCTAATGTGAGAGGTCTTTATGAGGTTATGGCCTTAATGAATTAAGAAATACTTAACTAGATAATCATGTAAGGTGGGACATGGGGGTTAAGTAGGTGCCTTGGGTGGCATGAGGAATCTAGTGGTTGCCCTTAGTGGCATTTGAAATACGATTAGTAAAGACTTAACCAAACACACATGTAAATGAACATGACTAAAGGGTTAAGTAAGTGCCTTGGGTGGCATAAGAAAATATGATTAGTAACACTTAACCAAAGTAAATATGTAAGTGGGACATGGGGGTTAAGTGGGTACCTTGGGTGGCAGGTGGAATTACTATAAGAACCCTTAACCAAATTCGGACATGTAAGTAGACATGGAGGGGTTAAGTGGGATATACTAGAGGGGACCAAGCCTAGGTGGGAAGCTTGGTGGGGGCCTTTTCAGACCAGTAGCCCATTTCGTATCTTTGTAAGCTCGACCCAAGTCGAGGACGGGACACGCCTACTGGGCCTGATTGTTAGAGGCCAAAGCGGGTTAGCGGTGGCAACGCAAGTCCAACGGGTTCACGTGCGTGCGTGGCCCCGGGCTGGTAGGTAAGACGTTGTTACATCGTGTAGGTATAAGCCGTGCATCTCCGTTGTATTGGGTTGCCACTTTAGGGGAGTGATACACCCCACTGTGGGTCCAGCACGGGAATCTACGAGTTAGGGAGCCGATCGAATGGGGCAGGGTAGTGGACACACCTAGTGGAGATAGGAGCAGGCGGCCCTATGTAGTCTGCTAGGGGTATATAGAGCTACCACTATCATTTAATTACTAAGGGGGTACACCTAGTGGAGATAGGAGCAGGCGGCACCTATGACGTCAACTAGGAGTACATGGAATTACCATTTAAGGGGGTACATCTAGAGGGGATAGGTACACGTTGGTTACCTATGGTAGCAGCTAGAGATATACTGTTAAACAAGGAGGATAGCGGGTACATCTAGTAGTACACGAAGCTATCATCATTCTATTTAACCAAGAGGGATCAAGTTTCTAGAGTGACTAGTATGGGTGCAGTTAGTGTTAGTACAGTACAGAACGGTACAGTACAGTAGAGTATAATAATTATCCTATATTGATTAGCAAGCGCCAGTAATATCAGTGTTAGCAGACCAATGTGGTGCAGTGTAATAATTATCCTTTAGTAATTAAGGAGCGCCTATAAAGTTGCCTTTAGTGATTGTCTATGTCCTTTATCTGCTCTTTCATAGACATTTCCTTGTTTTCTAGCTTATGCCTTAGTCTAGTTATTTTGATAATAGTATTGTAGAATTATCATACTCGCCAGACTTTATGTCTGACCCCCCCTCTTTTCCATATTTTTCTCCCTCCAGATCCTCAGGTTGGACCCAGCTCTAGTGGAGTCAGATTGGATTGCTTATCTCTTTCGGAAAGCTAGGACTGCTGAAGTAAAGTCCAGCTTGTTATCTTTTTTTTATGGCTATTTGTGTAATGGGATTATGTATTTGTTTTATCAAGATGGATATTGTACTTGACTCTGATTTATGGTATTAAGATGTAATCAAACATGTTTTGACTTCTGCTGCAATAAAATAAAGTTTTTAATTTCCAAGTACTATCTTATATCTGTCTTGTTGTAATTTTACTGTTCTATATTCACTTATAACCTCCATGGAAGTTAATGCATTCCCCTTGTGAGTGACATTAATGGACGTGGGGTGTTACACGTGGTATCAGAGCTTAAGGTTACCAAAACAGATAAGATATTTTGAAAAATTATTTTTCAAAAAGCATTTTTATAAAGAATACTTTCAAAAGTATGTTTTGGAGAGTATTTTTGAAAGAAAGGTTTATTTTAAAAGCATAATCCCCAAGAGCCATATATCTTTCCTTCGATTCTCCGTTCTGAATCTCTTCCTCTTTCTCTTTTTGAATTTCCCCCTCTGCGTATAGATGCTTTTTCTAAGATAATTAGGGACTTCCATACGAAGGACGAAAAAAAAACCACTTCAAGGGACTTAGACGTTGGTTGGGCTAGAAGTTAGTCCAAGGAGGTGGAGGGCTTGTTGGTACCTTTAAAGATGGACAATGGGGAGGAAGGTTCAAATAGCTGTTAGGGTAACAAAGGACGAAACCTCATCTTGGTGGGAGGTCACGAATGGAGAATGAGAAGAAGAAGGCTAGTTATAGGACATTTAGTGAAGGACTGCCCAAAGGAGGGGCAGAGGGAAGAGTCTACCTCAGGAGGACAGGTGCAGGCTCTTATGGCACCCAGGCAGGCAAGGGGGCAAGTTCAGGCTATTGAGGCCCCACCGCTGCAAGAACGAGGTAGAAAAATTCCTGTTGAAAGCTTAGTTTTTCAGTTTGATCATCCTGTCCGTACCTTATTCGATTCTGGCGCTTCATACTCGTTAGTATCTGCTCAGTTAGTTGAAATACTGCACCTAAATACTAGTCTAGTTAAAGATCCCATTCTAGTCTCAAATCCGGTTGGTGGTTCGGCTCATCCTTAAATGGTTTGTTGGGATTTGAGAGTGTCTATCTAGAGCGTTGGGGTTGAATGCAACGCCTTCATTTCACGGGCTGTAGTTTGATTCTAGGGATGGATTGGCTAGCCAGGTGTGGTGCCATCCTAGATGGGGAAAGGAGGGTAGTTAGACTGTGACTCGTTATGGAAAGACCCTCGATATTTCTTGAGACCCTAGGGGTTCAGTAATGCTTAGCCGCATAGAATCTTCTGATGTATCCAACGATGATTTGGGATCTGTTTGTGTGGTCCGTGAGTATGGGGATGTCTTCGATGTAGAGTGGGGTTTACCTAGAGGAGCGAAGTAAGCTTTCGTGTGTGCTTAGTGGATAATGCAAAGCCAATTATGAGATCAACGATGGTTTTGGAGCAAGACTGGCAAGGACAGCCAGAGTCCGTTAAGTGCTCAGTTATTTGGTCGTTTTACTAGAATCATCTCATGTATGTCATCTGAATTCGAAGGAGGTATCCCTTGGGTGTTTGTCTGATATTGGTTTAGGCCTTTGGGGCTTGCACTTGGGGGATGTCGAGTTCGACTAGGATGGTCTGCGTGAGAGATGGACAGTTGTGACAAATTTTGCATGGATTAATATCCTGGTTTTCTCTAGAAGCGGAGAAGAGCATGCCCTACATCTTAGGGAAGCCTCTGGGGAAGGGTGATGTGTTATGGAGGAAGACTATCGAAAGTCCATGAGGGGAATTACCCTACCCACGACTTAGGAGTTGCTTTCAGACCATAAGTTGCTAAGGTATTTGTTCTCTCAGAAAGATCTGAACTTGAGGCAGCAAAGGTGGATGGAGTTCTTGGCGTCCTACGATTTCGAAATAGCATATACCCCTGGCAAGGGTAACGTTGTGGTGGGGGCCTTAAGTAGAAAAGGGTTGACACTGAGTCCTTGGTCTGTTGAGCGGCGTAGCTTAGAGTTTATCTCTACCTTTGACTTTAGACCATCCATTGATTTTGTACTTGGTTCGCTAGCATCCTTAGAGGTCAGACCTATGCTTTTGGGACGGATTGGGGAGGCACAGCGAGCTGACCCACAGTTGGTTGAGTTAGTAGAGAATCTCACAAGAGGGGAGTCATCAAGCCATCTTAGTAGGTATACCCTAGATGATAAGGGTTGGTTGCGTAGGGACGGTAAACTTTGTATATTACGGGATGAAAGTTTGAGGAAGTGTTTACATGATACGGCGAAAGTGGTGGAGCCGAATACGCTTAAGGAAGTGGAAGTAGAGCGAGATGCCACGATCAGACTAGCTCCTACATGCATTCTTGGGTCGGAGATTAAGAAGTTGAGAAACCGAGAGGTCAAGCTAGTCAAAGTGCAATGGGAAGAAGATCAAGGAGACGCTACTTGGGAGACGGAAGAGAAGATTTGTTTGTTGTACCCCTTCCTTTTCGAGGTTATGTCTTTTATATTCTCCTTTATCGCCTAGCTTATACTTGTCCTATCTTTAGTACATCCTCTCGTTTAAGTCTTTGACCTTTAGAAGGGTAGTCCTATGGTTGAAACATGTGTTTGAGACATGTTATGTTTGATGGATGCAAGTGTTTGCTAGTGGTTGCTCGTGGATGCATATACACACACTTTAGGCACTAGATCGGCTCAGTCACTCTCATATTGCATATAAATATGTGTGCATATTTAAATTAATGAATGAATAGTGGTTGTATTATCATACGGATGTTGCATTAATATGAATGGTTGTGCACGCAAATAGAAATAATATGTATCATTAGGAATCTTTTGCATACATAATGGACGCATGGCACTATCATGGTTCGCATTAAGGAGGTCAACTGAATCAGTAGATCACCTGATTTTTGCATTGGATAAGGACATGTACACACACTATGCATATAAACATGAAAGCATTAGAAGTCTCTTAAGGACAATGGATGCCTGTGCCTGATGGTTGAGTAGATGGATGATTGGATGGTAGGACACATTCTTCCTAACTTGAAGATTTCGGGGACGAAATCCTTTAAGGAGGGGAGAATGTAACACCCCGTATTTTCTGTGAACATAAAAAAAAATCAAGATATAATTAATTTTTAGAAAAATAATTAGGTGAAACGGGTTGCGCCGTTGCGTTCGTCTCGGAATTCTGCTTGAGATAGAGTCCGAGTTTGCGTAAATTGGACTCCGTATGAAAAAGATATCCTTAAATTAAATATTGCAGCAAAACATGGAAAAAGAGGAATGAGAAAAGAATAATGTTTAGCATTGTTCTAAGAATTGTAAGCAAAAGACATAATAGCTCATTTGGTTGGAACATGTGACTTGCATACAAGAGGTGCATAGTTCGATCCCCGCCAACGCCATATTTTTGTTTTAGGGGAATGGCTAAAAAGCGGCTTAGTGTGAACGCGGTTCAAAAAAATTAAATATATATATATAAATATATTGAATATATATATATGTATATATATATATATAATTGAGAAGATAAATACAGTCAATTTATTTGGAGGGAAAGATTTATGCATAAGTAGATATGTATGTATGTAGGTAACTTTATTTTGCATTGATTTTGCATGTTGCAAGGAAAGTAGAGAAAAAAAAGGGGAAATTAAATTATATGCTCGATTTCTTTTTTTTTCAGGCAAGCAATTAATTTGCATTATTTGAATTCATGAATAGGTGTGTGTGTGTATATATATATATATTTATATATATATATATATATATATATATATATATATATATATGGGCAGTTAATGTAAACATGAATAGAAGTTTATTAATTTGCTGAGTGTTTGCTGAGTCACTTCTGACTCATTGCTGAGTCAATAAGATAAACCCCATCTTGTCTGAATGGCTGCGGTTATTTCTAGGTTAAATCTAATGGCTTAAATGCATCCTAACATCTATAAATAAGTGGGTAGACTCTAACCCTAAATCACTTGAAAATTTGGAGAGCTACCGACATGCCGTTGCCATGGAGTTCAGCGTAGCCGTCACAAACTAAAGAAGAAGGAGAAAGCCTAGCCTACAACTAAATCTACTCAACAAACAAATTAAATCAAAAGACTCTTTCTCTTTCTCGTCTTAAAATAGTGAGTATGATGATTCCCACAATGATATTATAAAATAATTTGATTAAGTTATGAATGGATCACAAGAAAGTGATATGAATTGTAATTGAAAATTCTATATTGTGGATCTCTTGTTATTCTATTATGCTGTCATATGTTGTTGTGAATTATATGTTGTAAAGGCTCCTATGCTATGTTATGCTGTGATGTAAATCATGTTATGCAACGTTATGCTATCATGCTACGCTATGTTGTAAACTATGCTATGATGTAAATCATGTTATGCAACGTTATGCTATCATGCTATGCTATGTTGTAAACTATGCTACGTTATGTTGTAAATCTTATATATGTTGTAGATCTCATATTATCACACATGTTGGAAATCCATAAGTTATATGATTATGATATCATGCTATGTTGTGTTGAATCGTACAAGTTGTAAAATCATGATGTTGTTATTTATGCGAATTGGGTCATGTTTTAAGGTTTATGTTTTTCTTCTAAAAATTAAATGGATCTTGATTATGGGAATTTGCCTATTAAGTTAGGTGTACCCATATACCTGAATCTACAATTTAATGGATCTTGATTATGGGAATTTGCCTATTGAGTTAGGTGTACCCATAAACATGAATCTATGATTAAATGAAACTTGATTATGGGAATTTGCCTATTAAGTTAGGTGTATCCATATAAAACCATATTGTTAAGTTAGATGATGTTGATTCACACATGTACCTGTGCAAGTTTATGAAATTGGATTAAGATCATATTATGTGAATCATGAACAAGTTGACACCTTTAGATCCATGACATGTATAATTCTTATGCAAGTTGTATTTTGGACATATATGCAAGTTTCACCTTTTTTATGACTAGATCTATTTTAGTCACATGTATATGTTGTGGTTGCTGTGATAATTTCTTTTATGCTATGAGTTAGACTATTCGAGTCTAACGTATATTTTACGTTTAATGAACGAAACGTACAACGTGGGGTTGGAATAATATTAAAAGATTTAATATTGAGAATTTGCATGAGATAGCCTTAAAAAGGCATATAACAAAATTGAGATGTTAAGAAATTGCCTTAAAAGGTGGAAAATTTAATTAAGACATTAATTGAAAAATTAATGTGGAGTAATGGACATAATCTAATTATGGATTAACTTGAATTAGGATGCCTTTAATGGCATATAATGAACTTGTGATGAAATTTGGTATGATTTTGCATACCATAAATGGATGGCCATAATTGAGTCAATTATGGACATCGTTAAAAGTGGAAATTAATTAATAATTCAAATAGGGAATTATTAAAATTGGGGGAAAATGGATTATTAATAATAATCAATGCTTAGGACACGAGGTTGGACTCGTTTGTGACGTAAACCTGCCCGGACCCGCCCGGCAAATCCAGTAGTCACAAATGTCGGCCCAATGTGAGAGGTCCTAGTCCCAAACTAAAGCATAACAGTTGTAAAGACACGAGGTTAGACTCTTTTATGGTGTAAGACTGCCCGGACCCGCCCGGCAAATCCAGCTGCCATAAATGCCAGTCTAATGTGAGAGGTCTTTATGAGGTTATGGCCTTAATGAATTAAGAAATACTTAACTAGATAATCATGTAAGGTGGGACATGGGGGTTAAGTAGGTGCCTTGGGTGGCATGAGGAATCTAGTGGTTGCCCTTAGTGGCATTTGAAATACGATTAGTAAAGACTTAACCAAACACACATGTAAATGAACATGACTAAAGGGTTAAGTAAGTGCCTTGGGTGGCATAAGAAAATATGATTAGTAACACTTAACCAAAGTAAATATGTAAGTGGGACATGGGGGTTAAGTGGGTACCTTGGGTGGCAGGTGGAATTACTATAAGAACCCTTAACCAAATTCGGACATGTAAGTAGACATGGAGGGGTTAAGTGGGATATACTAGAGGGGACCAAGCCTAGGTGGGAAGCTTGGTGGGGGCCTTTTCAGACCAGTAGCCCATTTCGTATCTTTGTAAGCTCGACCCAAGTCGAGGACGGGACACGCCTACTGGGCCTGATTGTTAGAGGCCAAAGCGGGTTAGCGGTGGCAACGCAAGTCCAACGGGTTCACGTGCGTGCGTGGCCCCGGGCTGGTAGGTAAGACGTTGTTGCATCGTGTAGGTATAAGCCGTGCATCTCCGTTGTATTGGGTTGCCACTTTAGGGGAGTGATACACCCCACTGTGGGTCCAGCACGGGAATCTACGAGTTAGGGAGCCGATCGAATGGGGCAGGGTAGTGGACACACCTAGTGGAGATAGGAGCAGGCTGCCCTATGTAGTCAGCTAGGGGTATATAGAGCTACCACTATAATTTAATTACTTAGGGGGTACACCTAGTGGAGATAGGAGCAGGACGCACCTATGACGTCAGCTAGGAGTACATGGAATTACCATTTAAGGGGGTACATTTAGAGGGGATAGGTACACGTTGGTTACCTATGGTAGCAGCTAGAGATATACTGTTAAACAAGGAGGATAGCGGGTACATCTAGTAGTACACGAAGCTATCATCATTCTATTTAACCAAGAGGGATCAAGTTTCTAGAGTGACTAGTATGGGTGCAGTTAGTGTTAGTACAGTACAGAACGGTACAGTACAGTAGAGTATAATAATTATCCTATATTGATTAGCAAGCGCCAGTAATATCAGTGTTAGCAGACCAGTGTGGTGCAGTGTAATAATTATCCTTTAGTAATTAAGGAGCGCCTATAAAGTTGCCTTTAGTGATTGTCTATGTCCTTTATATGCTCTTTCATAGACATTTCCTTGTTTTCCAGCTTATGCCTTAGTCTAGTTATTTTGATAATAGTATTGTTGAATTATCATACTCGCCAGACTTTATGTCTGACCCCCCCCCCCCTCTTTTCCATATTTTTCTCCCTCCAGATCCTCAGGTTGGACCCAGCTCTAGTGGAGTCAGATTGGATTGCTTATCTCTTTCGGAAAGCTAGGACTGCTGAAGTAAAGTCCAACTTGTTATCTTTTTTTTATGGCTATTTGTGTAATGGGATTATGTATTTGTTTTATCAAGATGGATATTGTACTTGACTCTGATTTATGGTATTAAGATGTAATCAAACATGTTTTGACTTCTGCTGCAATAAAATAAAGTTTTTAATTTCCAAGTACTATCTTATATCTGTCTTGTTGTAATTTTACTGCTCTATATTCACTTATAACCTCCATGGAAGTTAATGCATTCCCCTTGTGAGTGACATTAATGGACGTGGGGTGTTACAAATTATTTATATAAAAGATACATAAAATTTTCATAAAAATAAATTGAAATAAATATTCATTTACAAGTCGGTCGGCTTATTTATGTACACCTATTTAACTGATATTGATTGGGACGATAAATTTTACACATCGCCCAACTGCACAAATAATAATCAGTATTTGTTAATTGAAACCCCATACGGGTATTGGGATGATATTTTACGTACACTAATCGCAATATTTAGTTGTATGTCAATCGATTGGTTGACAGACTGTAGTAAGCGTTATTTATTTATTTTAATGCTTATATGGTTGTAGAATGCACTTCGGGTGTTGTTTGAATTTTGAATGATTGTTTATCATCATTGTTGAATACATGCGATGTATGAAATTAATATAACCCAAATTATATGGTAATTGATTGAGTCGCATTCCGATTTAGAATATAAACGAATATTTTTATATAGCATTCAAGAGAGAATAAAAATGTGACTTTGATGTCCGATTTTGGATGGACACAACAATATTGAAATGTGAAGCCGAGTAAAGTAGTTAACCGCCATTTTTACTCGAATGGGTTTATGAATCGATTTTATTCGTTTATAATGAATATTGAAAAGATTAGATTTCAAAATCTGATATTTTGAAAATATTAGCATTTAAATATTATAATGATATGGAATATTCAATTTTGATCTAAGATTGAAAATGAAGTTAAAATCGTTTTAAAACGAATTTATAAACATTTTATAAAATACGTTTTAATCGGAAATGGACGAAATATATTATACATATATGATTTGAATAGAACGCGCCGCGCAGCGACCGTTAGCGAATTTCGACTATTGACTTCGAATTGATGTAACGGGAGATCCGACCGTCGTATTCTCGTAAAATTGGAACCATTGGTTTCGTATCGGAAATAGTTTACCAATGAATATAAGAGATTTGAAATCTAATGGTCGGATTTTAAAATATGTCCAAATCAGTTTTGGAAAAGGTCGTTATGGATGCAGTTCGGTGGCCGTTATTGCAAACCGACTGTACGGGCCTTAATAAAATTATTAAAAATATGAAAAAATTGTGTAAATTCATAATAAATGATTTGGAAAGATTCTGGATAGAAAATTCCAGTTTGGAAAAGATAAAAATATTTTTTTTATCAAAATGAACTAGTTAATAACTAGAATAAAATCCAATGTTTTTGAATAAATAAATTGGACTGAGAAATGGTTTTAATTTAACCAGAATTTTCCAACGTTGAATTAGAAAGGATTTAAATGGAAATTATCTTCGGAATATTTCGTTATTGGATTTCGTGATTATACGGATATGGTTAAGGGAATTTGGAAGATACAGATATCGATATTCTCAATACGATATCCGTTGGCTTCAAAATTTGATATTGAATATAAGCCGATATAATTTCTATTTAGAGCCTTGTATTTAATATCAAAGTGGATTTTAGGTTCGTTGTGAACGATGTTTTAAATAACATTTGTTCTTAAAACCTGATTAACAGTGAAGAGATGATTTGGAATTTATAAATCTTTTATTAAGATTTAATGGAAATTTTCCAAAGTACAGTTTTCCAATTTAATATATTAAATTGGAACTGGATGGAATTCGATTTGGTAATAATCGTGATGAGCTTCTGTGAAGGAAGACCGTTATTATAAATAGAATTTAAAAGGCTTTGCCATTATTCCATTTATATTATTAGTCTGATACGGAAATTTATATCGATTATATATTGATCTGTTTTCCGCGAAAGTTCCATAATTAATGGAAGATGATTTGGGTTTATCGCAAACTATGTTTTAAGTGACATTGGTTCTTTAACCCAGTTAAAGACAAGATTAATTTTCCTAAATATGAATAATCATAAAGTAATGGTTTTTGAGATTTAAAACAAAGTTGGAGTTTCAATGAATCTTTAATTAGATTGAAATGGAAATGTGATAATAAAATTATGGAATTAATGACATGATCGAAACGGAGTACCACCCGTTTTACTCTAGGCGATAGTTATATCTTTAATTAGATTTGAACGTGAAATGGTAATTAATTTTACCGATAACACTACGGGTGTTAGATATGGAGTACTACCAGTTTTGCTCTATGGGATGAATCGGTTGGGATAATTGATTACTTTAGTAAGGTTCGATAATCCCGACTAGTTTGGTAAACCTTAATTTGGTTTAAGATTATTAAAAGATAATACAAATTCTATTGCAACGGTTTTCAAAGGAAGATTAAAGAATAAATTTAAAAGAATTTATCTTTGATAAAATTAATGGGAACCTTTACCCTAAGATGTAAATATTTGACTAAAGAATATTCTAAATTGAAATGAGGCGTATGATGTGCTTATATAGCACTTGATTATAAGATACGCGAGTTATTCGGAAAGACCGGGTTTAACCCATTCTGAATAATTAATACGATGATTGAAAGCCGACGATGAAGACGGTGGTTAAAGAATGGAGATCTCCACATCGAATGGATAATTACTGATGTCTTGATTGGACCATACACCCAAGACAAGGTAATAAGTGGTGATCATCCAGATGTACTTAGAGATCGACCAGATATGCGAGGGCCTCTCTCCTGTATTAGACATACGGGACGAAGAATAAGGTGCCTCCGGTTTCGTTCAGACTCATAACGGACTTGCAAATGGATGATATGTCTAACAGTGTATTCCTTAATACTGTATTCGTTGATCTCTACTAAATATATATCTATTTGGTGGCGGAGAATTTATTCTCTTGCTTAACACCCTTCTCTGAGACATACGAGCTTAGAGGTTATATATTGGTAGAAATCAATGGTACTGTATGGATTGGCAATGTGGTATGCCGAGTTGCATGGATCGAGGCTTTTTTTGAAAAGCAGAGTCTTGTGGATAATGATCAAAGCATGGATTTAATATAGCATAGCTTTATATGTCGAGACGTGACTTTGACGAGTTTCACAACCCGTGAATGATTGAGGATGGATAATGAACGGCAAGGATGAATCTGGTATCTGGGAGGCAGCGATTGAAAGGTGATTCTCTAATGAGGGCACGAAGGATCTATAGTGTCAGGGAGCTCATTAAGATGTACTCCATTATGCGCAAGGATACAGATAGGCCCCTGATCAGGGTAACACATTGAGTGCGTGTCGATATGAAATCACTATTTTGAGCCTTGGATTTAATGTAATAATTGAATGCATCTCGATATGCTTTCTTTCGAGTCTCGGATTCAATGTAGAGATAGCAAGAAAGCCTCAATCATTGATGGAATCCATTTCCAATATAACCTTTGCGGTTTTTAATTGTAACCTATGTATGTAGTCGTAGTACACTACATCTGCTATGATTGATATATTTATTTGTGAAGAATGATTTTTTACACTATGCACTTATAGTAATATCAAAATGATTTGTTTTAAAGCGTATCAAGCATATTTGTCTATTATAAGGTAAAACTCTATCCTTCGACTTGCATTGCGTCGTGTGATGGGACCTGAGTCTTATAATGGCTTCATTTTTCTCTATTTAGCATTGCGCTATTTGCTTTACGGTATTTTCGGAAGGAAACCTGTTCCAAGTAATATGGCGTGGTCCCTTGATTTACCCAATATAAAAATAAAGTTAATAACTGTTTTAGTTCTCACACTAGTTCCATGATTGACTCAGAGTTTACTGTTTTAACCTAAACTCCAGGTGCCTATATTTTCCACACGGGCAGCTTGTAGTTTTGGTTTTCGTAGATATTTCTTTTCATAGGATTCTGGGTTACAGATGGAGCTATATTTGGAAAGCTTTGTATTCGTGTGTTTCATTCAGTTGTGCTAGTTGATGCATTTTCCGCTACTATTTATATTTTAAATCTTTGATATTATTTTTCCGTTGTATAATATTTATTCATACTCTGTTATATTCTTGTACTCTGATATAATTGTTGTAATAGCAATGAAATGTTCTATTTTTTATGTTTCAATTAGTCGTGTTCTCAAATAAGTCCAGGCTTTCCCGATTGGGGAAGTCTGGGTCGTTTCACCGTGGTGTCAGAGCCTGGTTTACCAAGCTAGAGAACAAGATACATTAGAACCAAACAAAAGAATTCATCAGAGATAGGATAAGTAATATCCTATGAGAATGACTTGTTAGAGATAGGGTTAGTAATACCCTAGAATGAGTTTGAAGAGTATTATTTATAAAAACGAATTTAATTTTGAAATTTATATCTTATTGTACGTATTTGAGTATTTTATTTTAAATAGATTTTGGACTATCGGGTATAAGGAGATTTTTAATATATGTCTGATCCATGTGTATTCGAAGCCTAAAATATACTGGATAGATATAAAATCACACTCTAGACGCCTGGGGATGATTCTTATGATAGCGATCGCATCATCAATATTTATATTCGAGTTTCGAAAGTAGGATATCTATATATTTCCAATTGACTGGTCTGAGAACTAAACTTAGTTAGGGTTTATGGTTTGTGAATTGACACTAAAGATTGGATTTTTGAGTATATAAAAGTTATATATTTGAAAAATTAACCAACTAATTGATTGCTGGTTGTGATGTTTGATTTTTAATTTAACTAATAAAAATTTTGGAATGATAAAACCAATAAAAGAATTAATGATAAGTAAAGCCAAATCGAATCAAATATTGAATTAAATTAAAAATTGATTGGAATTGCATATATATATATATATATATATATATATATATATATATATATATTTGTTGAACAAGTTATGGATTTACTGTTGAGTAGAGAAATAATTTGCATGCCCGACAAATAGGTACATCTTAATGAGTTGGTTGCACAATTTTATTTATTATATGAACTCCTACAAATGAAATTGGAAGCGTCGTAATGGTTGTTCTGTGTGAGATTATAAACCACGCCATAGGATAGCAACAAATAAATTATAAACTACACCGTATGGCATACTGCATGAAGACAGCATATCATATCATATTCCATGGCGCTTATATGACGAGGTTTGATTTACCATACGGTTGAGATGCTTGTATGGCGATGACTATATTACAGGTTGAACAGAAGACCGATTATGGACATAATTAAGGAAAACATGTAACGGTGCTTGGGGCAGGATTTAAAAAAAAAACCTACACAGGTTTGGAGATGATAAAAATTCACGTCTCTCTTGTTGTCAATTAAGGCACAAGAATCATTTATTTTTCCAACACTAGGGCAAGGTAGTGAGATTATGATTTTTACACGTTTCCCTTGGGCATAGATAGGTTACTAAAAATTGTGTATGCTTTTCTTGATTTATTGGGTGACTAATACGGCCCAATAAATTTTTAAAAGTCAACCCGTACAAAGTAGGTTATGGCAAAAAAATTCGAAAATTTAGGGTGTTAGCCCAATTTTTGAGAAATTAGAAAATTCTTAGAAACTGAAAAGTTGAAGAATGAAAGCCAGAATGAAAGTTGAGTTGGTTAGTTAAACAACTTTCAGCTCCGTTCCTTTTCAAGGACGAAAAGATTTTAAGTGGGGGAGATTGTAGCGACCCAGAATTTCTGAACCAATTTAAAAAAATTATTATAGCTATTTTAAATTATTTTGAAGATTTAAAATGGTTTGTTTTAAATAATAATGGCTAAAAAGTTATTTAAATCGAAGTTAGAAAATATATAGTAAATTTAATTATATAACGAGCCCAAAATGGCACGGTAGTTTGAAAATTCAATTTTAAATTTCAAATGAATGTACATAATTCAAGATAAATCGGATTTCAGTAAAACAAGAAACGTTGTAATCTATTTAATTATATCTTTCTAATGAATGTAAGAAACTGAGATTTCACTTTATAAATTGAGAGACATGTCCAGTTTAAAATTTGAAATTGTCGCAATGGAATTTAATTAAATTTTAAATATATATATATATATATAGCTCTTAAAAATAGCCATTTTGCAAACGACATCCGTTTTCGACGAAACCACTTTTGTTGGATCTGAAATGTTAAATTATTTCTAGAATTCAATTTTCATAATTTTTGGAGTTAGTTTGTAGCCGTGCACAATAAATTGTGAATCGATCAGTCACATAAGCCAAAAACAGAGATTTTTGAGAAAACGGACTTGGAATTCGACAAAACCAGTTTCGATGGGACCGAATCGTCAAGACATAGCAGCATGTCAATTTTCATCGCCAATCGAGTTCGTGTGTAGCCGTAGCATCGATAAACGTCGATTGGAGACAGCGCTAACTAGAGAATTAATATAAAATCCTACACCACTATAATATAATATCTTTTCCTCTTCCCAAACCCTCATTAATTCCTCTTCCATGTAAAATTTGGCAGTAGCCCCCCGGAAAATTTTAGAAAAGCCCCCGATCACAAAACAATCTATATCTCTCAATCCACAAGCAATTATCCCAAACGACTACTGGGTTATGTAGATCATGATGATCTCTACCTACCACAAAAATCTCAAAACCTATTGTTGCATGGGTTGGAATAAATTGACGGTCAAAGTCAGAAAATGGGTTTCAGTTTGTTGGGATTTCTGGCCAAATTATAGAGGATTTGATGATGGCACCAAACAGAAAATTGTATAGGGGAGGATGCTCGACAAGTTTGCTTTGGGATGTTTGGTCTGAATCGGCCCGTGGTGATTGGAAAACGGAGATGAACGTCGACGGTGAGATTTCAAAAGCTGGAAACCTATTCTTGCTTGCCGCTGTCGATGGAGGCCGAGCTGGATGGAGGCACCTAAAGGGCGGAGCTTCATCTTGGCATGACGGAGGGTTCTAGTGGGGTCTACAACCTGGACGTGGCGTGGTGGCACTGAATTTTTGGCCGACGGCAATTTGAGGCAAATCGAAATTGTGGATGAACGACGGTGAACTGGGGTTGGCACTGGAGAAAGAGGCGCGTAGAGGAAGGGGGAAGATGGCGGTCAACCCAGGTGGGAGGCATAGGGCCTCTGGCGGCAGCAACGACCATCCAGTGAAGGTGAACGACGTGAAATCAAATTAGGGCAATTTAAATTATTTAATTAAGGTATTTAAAGTTCGTACGTTAATAACTTTTTGTCACGAACCCTGATTTGCATGAAGCTGGATTCGTTGCGATCGTGGAGTCGAGAGCTTCACAACAAAATTGACTCGGTCCAATTTGGAGCAAGTTGCAATTTGGGGCAAGTTGCAATTTGGGGCAAATACAAATCCCAACGGTACCAAAACCGTCAAATAAAGACTGGAGGAATGGAAACCAATGTGAGAACTGTCTCACTCAAACTATTTTCATTCTGTTATTATATAATAGGTTGTAGATGGGGCTTAGTAGCTCCTGTCACTAATTTTTGTCAAACCATGGTTGATTTGTGCGATATGATTGTGTTGTGGAAAAATTGATTGCTTTGTGGAATTATTGGATTGATTTTTGTGTATGGCGCGAGGCAGTATCAGGAGAGGGATAATGTTAGATATTATTCTGGTTCTATTATCACACCGTTATAATGCTAAATTTTTCTGAAACCGAAATGTATAAATTATTTATATAAAAGGTATATAAAATTTTCATAAAACGAAATTGAAATAAATATTCATTTACAAGTCGGTCGGCTTGTTTTTGTACACGTATTTAACTGATATTGAATGGGAGGATAAATTTTACATATCGCCCAACTGCACAAATAATAATCAGTATTTGTTGGTTGAAACCCCACACGGGCATTGGGATGATATTTGACGTACACTAATCCCAATATTTAGTTGTAAGTCAATCGATTAGTTGACATACTGTAGTAAGCGTTATTTACTTATTTTAATGCTTATCCGGTTGTAGAATGCACTTTGGGTGTTTTTTGAATTTTCAATGATTGTTTATCATCATTGTTGAATACAAGCGATGTATGAAATCCATATAACCCAAATTATATAGCAATTGATTGATCCGCATTTCGATTCAGAGTATAAACGAATATTTTTATATAGTATTCAGGAGAGAATAAAAATGTGACTTTGATGTCCGATTTTGGATGGACATAAAAATATTTAAATGTGAAGCTGTGTTAAGTAATTAACAGCCATTTTTACTCGAACGGGTTTATGAATCGATTTTATTCGTTTTATAATGAATATTGAAAAGATTAGATTTCAGAATTTGATATTTTTAAAATGTTAGCATTTAAATATTATAATGATATGGAATATTCAATTTTGATCTAAAATTGAAAATGGTGTTAAAATCATTTTAAAACAAATTTATAAACATTTTATAAAATACGTTTTAATTGGAAATGGATGAAATATATTATATATATATGGTTTGAATAAAATGCACCGCGCAACGACCGTTCGTAAATTTCGTCCATTGACTTCGAATTGATGTAACAGGAGATCCGACCGTCAGATGCTCCTAAAACCAGAACCGTTAGGTTCGTATCGGAATGAGTTTCCCAATGAATATAAGAGATTTGAAATCTAACGGTTGGATTTTGAAACATGTCTAAATCAGTTTTGGAAAAGGTCGTTATGGATGTAGTTCGGTGGCCGTTATTGGAAACCGACAGTACGGGCCTTAATAAAATTATTAAAAATATGAAAAAATTGTGTAAATTCATAATAAATGATTTGGAAATGTTTTGGATGGAAAATTCTAGTTTGGAAAAGATAAAAATATATTTTTATCAAAATGAACTAGTTAATAACTAGAATAAAATCCAATGTTTTAGAATAAATAAATTGGATTGAGAAATGGTTTTAATTTAACCAGAATTTTCCAACGTTGAATAGAAATGATTTAAATGGAAATAATCTTTGGAATATTTCGTTATTGGATTCCGTGATTATACGGATATGGTTAAGGGAATTTGGAAGATACAGTTATCGTTATTCCCAATATGATATCCGTTGGCTTCAGAATTTGATATTGAATATAAGCTGATATAATTTCTATTTAGAGCCTTGTATTTAATATCAAAGTGGATTTTGGGTTCGTTGTGAATGATGTTTTCAATAATATTTGTTCTTAAAACCCGATTAACAATGAAGAGATGATTTGGAATTTATAAATCTTTTATTAAGATTTAATGGAAATTTTCCATAGTAAAGTTTTCCAATTTAATATATTAATTTGGAATTGAATTCGATTTGGTAATAATCGAGATGAGCTTCGGTGAAGGAAGACCATTATTATAAATGGAATTTAAAAGGCTTTGCGGTTATTTCATTTATATTATTAGTCTGATACGGAAATTTATATCGATATATATTGATATGTTTTCCGTGAAAGTTCCATAATTAATGGAAGATGATTTGGGTTTATCGTGAACTGTGTTTTAAGTGACATTGGTTCTTTAACCCGGTTAAAGACAGGATTAATTTTCCTAAATATGAATAATCATAAAGTACTGATTTTTGAGATTTAAAACCAAGTTGGAGTTTTAATGAATCTTTAATTAGACTGAAATAGGAATGTGATAATAAAATTATTGAATTAATAACAAGATCGAAACAGAGTACCACCTGTTTTACTCTAGGCGATAGTTAAATCTTTAATTAGATTTGAACGTGAAATGGTAATTAATTTTACCGATAACATCGTGGGTGTTAGATTTTTGAGTACTATTAGTTTTTCTCCATGGGATGAATAGGTTGGGATTAGAAAATAAAATAAATGATTACTTCGGTAAGGTTCGCTAATCCCGACTAGTTTCATAATTTGGTTTAAGATTGTTAAAAGATAATACAAAATCTTTTGCAATGGTTTTCAAAGGAAGATTAAAGAATAAATTTAAAAGAATTTATCTTTGATAAAATTAATGGGAACCTTTACCCTAAGATGTGAATATTTGAATAAAAGAATATTCTGAATTGGAATGAGGCGTATGATGTGTTTCTATAGCACTTGATTATAAGATACGCGAGTTATTCGGAAAGACCGGGTTTAACCCATTTTGAATAATTAATACGACGATTGAAGGTTGATGATGAAGACAATTGTTGAAGACTGGAGATCTTCACATCGAATGGATGATTACTGATGTCTTGATTGGGTCGTACACCCAAGACAATGTAATAAGTGGTGATCATTCAGGCGTACTTGGAGATCGACCAGATATGTGAGGGCCTCTCTTCTGTATTGGACATATGGGACGAGGAATAAGGTGCCTCCGGTTTCTTTCAGACCCAGAACGGACTAACCAATGGATGTTATATCTGACAGTGTATTCCTTTATACAATATTCATTGATCTCTACTAAATATATATCTGTTTGGTGGCGGAGAATTTATTCTCTTTCTTAACACCCTTCTCTGAGACGTACGAGCTTAAAGGTTATATATTAGTGGAAATCAATGGTACTGTATGGATTGGCAATGTGGTATGCCGAGTTGCATGGATCGAGGCTTTTATTGAAAAGCAGAGTCTTGTGGATGATGATCAAAGCATAGCTTTAATATAGCATAACTTTGTGTGTCGAGACGTGACTTCGACGAGTTTCACAACCCATGAATGATTGAGGTCAGATAATAAACGGCAAGGATGAATCTGGTATCTGGGAGGCACTGATTGAAAGGTGATTCCCCAATGAAGGCACGAAGGATCTATAGGACTGGGGAGCCCGTTAAGATGTACTCCATTGTGCGCAAGGATACAGATAGGCCCCTGATCATAGTAACACATTGAGTGCATGTCGATATGAAATCACTATTTTGAGCCTTGGATTTAATGTAATAATTGAATGCATGTTGATATGATTTCTTTCGAGTCTTGGATTCATTGTAGAGATGGAAAGAAAGCCTCAGTCATTGATGGAATCCATTTCCAATACGAACCTTTGTGGTTTTTAATTGTAACATATGTATGTAGTCGTAGTACACTACGTCTACTATGATTGATATAGTTATTTGTGAAGAATGATTTTTTACACTATGCACTTACAGTAACATCAAAATGATTTGTTTTAAATCGTATCAAGCATGTTTGGCTATTATAAGGTAAAACTCTATCCTCTGGCTTGCGTTGCATTGTGTGATGGGACCTGAGACTTATAATGGCTTAATTTTTCTCTATTTAGCATTGCGCTGTTTGTTTTACAGTATTCTTGGGACGATACCCATTCCGTATCATACGGCGTGGTCCCTTGATTTACCCAATATAAAAATAAATTTAATAACTGTTTTAGTTCTCACACCAGTCCCATAACTGACTCAGAGTTTATTGTTTTAACCTAAACTATAGGTGCCCATATTTTCCAAATGGGTAGCTAGTAGTTTTGGTTTTCGCAGATGTTTCTTTTCATAGGATCCTGGATTACAATTGGAGCTATATTCGAAAAGCTTTATATCCGTGTGTTTCATTCAGTTGTGCTAGTTGATGTACTTTCCACTACAATGTATATTTTAAATCTCTGATATTATTTTTCCGCTGTTAATATTTATTCATACTCTGTTATATTCTTGTACTTTGATATATGTTGTACTAGCAACGAATTGTTCTATTGTTTGTGTTCCAATTAGTCGTGTTCTCAAAACAATCTAGGCTTTCCCGATTGGGGAAGTCTGGGTCGTTTCAATCTTGTTGTCTCCATTGTTTTTACGTGTAAAACAATAGAAACAAGGTCCTACCTATAGCCTTAAGCCAACGAATCTCATTCAGAAACAAGTCCAGGTTCAGAAATGAACCTGGATGGATCTAGAAAGGGTCAACCCTAGGGTCGATACCCCCTTAAGTGGGTCGACCCTCAATGGGTCACAATCCCGCGTCCCTTTCCCGCTTTATTTTTGAACTGTTTGAATTTTCTAGACTTGATTTGTTTATATATATTGCTCTTATACGTATACAAAATTCTAAGCTTAATAACTTTCTCATATGATGTCTGTTTTACGCAAACTCGGAGTCTATCTTAAGCAGAATTCCAAGATAAACGCAATGGTGTAGTCCATTTTACATAATTCCTAATATTTAGTTAAGTATTCTTTAGTTTGTCATTATAGTGTTCTTTAAAATTATGGGGTGTTATAAATATAGTGTTATGTGATACACTCATTGAATATGACCAATAAATGTGATTATTGATACATTGGTCAAGTCTCAATCAAATAAAATGATTTAATGGATATTTTAACGAATATTTTATGAATATAATAATAGGCTAAAATTGAAAATTTGAATTTGATGTACGATTTTGGATGGACACAAAGTTTATAAAATTACGATGAATATTCGTAATTGGAATAAATTGATTTGAAGTAATTTTCATATAATTATGGCATGTTCAAACTTTTATTTTAAATTGAATAGCAACCGGTAAAAGTGAAGTTCGGTTAGGATATCTAGGAAAAGTTTTAAAAAGACTGCCTTTACAAAATTTTCTTATTTATTTTTATAATGAATGTCAAGAAAAATTAAATTCAAAATAATAAAGTCTGAAAACTAATATTATTTTAATAATTTAAATATATTATAATACTTAAATATTATAATAACTGGAGTTTGAAGTTAAAAAATTAAAATATAGCTTCTGGAAATTTTTATATATTTTTTATATAAGGAATAAAATATTTTTGAAGCTATTCGATGTATTTTATATTACACGTTGAATTATGGCCAGAATAGAACTCATCCCGCAGCGGCAATTCGTGAACTTCGACTTGTAACTTCAAACTGACGTACTGGGAGATCCGACCGTCAGATTTTTCCCAAAACTGGAATTGTTAGGTTCATAATGAAAAGAACTTTCGAATGATAAGAAGAGTTTTGAAATCTAATGGTTAGATTTCGAAAAATGTTCAAATCAAATTTGAATAAAAACAACGCTAGAACCCATAATGACCTGTAATGAGGATTAGTGAATATGGACTACTTTTATATAGATAAAAATAGGGAAAAATCATTATAAATTATTATATTCTGAAAAAGGTGTGAACCAATTATATATGGTTTTGAATGTTAAAATTGGTTAAGTGGAATTTGGCTATTTTGGGTAACGCCTTTTATAAACTAGTTTTGGTTAATGTTTTGAAGTAAGAATTTTTAATTCGTAAATCGAATCTAATCCTTAAGTAAACCTTTTTATAAGGTTAAAAGATTATTTTTGAAAGCCAAATAACTTAACCAAGTTTGAGTATAATATTTAAATCTTATTAGATGATTACCAATTGAAGGAGACTTAATTGGTGGATGGACAATCCAATAAGGATTTTTGTTTTGATGCTAATTATCCGAAAAGACCAGATTCAACCCATTTCGAATAATTATATGATGAATTAAAGTCGAAGGCATTGAAGATGGTGGAAGACCGGGAATCTTCAAATCGAATGGACTGCTTGCTGATGCCTTGAATTTGGGTAGCTCCCATTGAGGGGTTAAAGTGGCAGTGGTCTGGACGTATTTGTTGATTGTCCGGATATACAAGAGTCTCTCTCCTTAATTGGACAAGGAATAAGGTGCCTTTGGTTTCGCTCAGACCCAGAACAAACTTGTAAATGGGTGTATGTCTGACGTTTTATTTCATAACATAACTGATTAGTTATTATTGATAATATATCTGTGATGGCAGAGAATTTATCTTCTTATCTTAACGCCGTTCTTTGAGGCGTATAAACTCAAAGGTTATATTATTAATAGAAATTGATAATATGTGTGAACTGACAATGTGACATACTAAGTGCAGCTGGCAGAAGATCAAAGTTTTTGTTGAAAAGCAGATATTTGTGGATGTTGACTCTAAGGCCTCGCAATCTGGGATGAGCCAAAAACAGGATGATGGATTACTGAGATAAGGGAATGAATTCCACCTAGCTGAAAAGTGATGCCATGGTATGGAGCCCAGACAATTTACTTATGTGGATGGTGGAATTGAGCAACCTCAGATGATGGTCAACCAACGACCAAGACAACGGTCAGATGAGACTGGGGAAAGTTATGTTCAAGAAAGATTCTAATCATCCGTGTATAGTGTTAGCCGGCTCAATCGCTCCAAGGATCACATGGGTGTGAGTTTTGGACATCTTGCCAGGGATGATCCGAATCGGATAAGGAAGATCCTTTGCCTTGGCTTATGGTGGAATCCAATTTCCAATACGAGCTTTGCGGTTTTCAGTTGTAAACCTATATGATGACATAATAGGATGGGGTATTATGCCGTCTAAGATTGATACACTTATTTTCGAAAATGATTTTCAATATGTGGACACTAATAATAATATCAAATGATTTTCTCGTATCAAGCATGCTCCCCTATTATAAGGTAAAACTTTATCCTCCGGTTTGCATTGCATTATGTGATGGGACTTGAGTCTTATAATGACTTCATTTTTCAAAAAGCATTACGTGGTTTTTGTGCATTGGCATTCATGTGGAGTAAACCCGTTGCATGTTATACGGCGTTGTCCCGTGATATGCCTCACTTTTCAATTACTTAAGAATAACTGTAGGGTTTCTCATACTAGTTCCACGACTAACTCCCAGCTTATTTTCCCTTGCAAACTCGGGTGTCCATTATTTTCACACGGACATCCTAGTATCCATGTCATTTGCTTAATTCATTTTGGAAGTTGTGTATGAAAGCTGGTCTAGGACTTGGAGCTGGAGCAGGATTTGGATGTTTCTTTTGGACTCTCTAGGACTTTGTTATGTCAATATGCTATTATTTCCGCTCTGTACCTATTAGTTTGTTGAAACTATTATATATAATTATTATGATCCGATGGGATGTTGTAAACTTTGATGTCAACTTTTGATGTAATTGATGTACATTATCTGTTGTAATGCAATGTTTTTATTTTCTGTTGCTATGTTAATGTGTTATATTCCAATGACTATCGGTTCTTCCGGGGAACGGGAGAATGGGTCGTCACAAGGTATGTATTAACTTCATATTCAATTTCCAAATTCGTATCTCATATAGTATGGTTCTATGAAAATTGCTCCAGTTAACTTGTTGACATGTTCAAATCTTTAATTTTTATAATAGGTATCCATAGTGTTATGCATAAAATCTGGGACATGGAGACTTAAAATAGTTTGCTACTTATATTAGTACAACCATAAAACAGTGGAAAAACCAACTGTTTGATTATAGATAGAAAAAAATATTTCTTTAATTTTTTTTAATTAATTTCAACTAAATACGATGATAATATATGTTGGAAAAAAATTAGAAATTTTTATATGATTTATATTTAGAATTTTAAAAATATAAAATTTTAATATGCTATTTTTAATTTTGAGTGGAAACTTTTATTTTTATGATGTAAAAATTGAAAATTACAAACTTTAAATTTGAAATCTAATCTTGAAAATTCTTGATTTTCATAAATTAATAAAGAAACTAAATTTCGATTTTTTTCCCCTTGAAAGTTAAGTCAACCAGTAACTATTTATATGTATGGTAATATATACTTTTATGTGTGTATGTGTGTGCGGAATATATAAACCAAACTAATATGGTATGTGAGCGAAAATGAATTGAAAATCATGGGACCAAACTAATATGGTATGTGAGTAAAAATGAGTAAACATGAGCCACCTAACAGGAACTGTTTAATATGAGCATCCTAATCAGATGTGACGAGATCGAATTTCGCTCGGTCCGAACCAGTCGCTAAACCGATCCAGATCGCTCGAAACGCCCTATCGTTGAGAACACGACAAAACAGAACGCATACAGAAGAACATTTCATTGTATATTACAACAATGCATCAGATTACAAGAATATACAGTATAAATGAATATTACACAGAAATATCAGAGATTTAAATTACATTTAAATACATAGCAGCGGAAAATAATACAATACACAACTAGAAGAGATATACGGATACAAAGCTTTCTGGATATCGTTCCAGCTGTAAATCAGGATCCTGTGAATATAAATCTGCAAAACCCAAAACTACTAGTTGCCCGTGTCAAAATAGGGGCACCCAGAGTTTAGGTTAAAAACAATAAACTCCAGGTCAGTCATGTGACTGGTGTGAGAACTAAAACAGTTATTAATCTTTATTTTAAATCATTAGGTAAATCAAGGGACCACGCCGTATAACACGGAACGGGTTCCCTCCCAAGAATACCAGTGCATAAAACAAACAACGCAATGCTAAATAAAGAAAAATGAAGCTGTTATAAGACCCAGGTCCCATCACACAATGCAACGCAGCCGAGGATAGGGTTTTCCCTTATAACAGCCAAAGAATGCTTGATACGGTTAAAACAAATCGTTTGATACTGTTATAAGTGCATAGTGTATAAAACAACTTCAAATCATAAGTATCAATCATAGGCGGCATGGGTACCATATATCATGTCGCCATACTAGTTCTACAATCAAAACCGCAAATGTCACGTATTTGGAAATTGGATTTCCATCTATGAACCGAGGCAAAAGATAGTCCTCACCGTCTTCGAGACTGTTTAGCCCGAGCCTCAGGGTCAGAGCGCATCGACCCTTGGATCCTCAGGGCCGGTCCACCGATGTGGATTAAACTTAAACCCTGAACATGCGTTTCCCCGCCCTATGGGGCGTAAATGAGCCAACTAAATGACTCCATCGGTTCGAGAACGACCGATCAATCCGAGGCGCCTCGCAACAGCAACAACCACATAAGTCAAACTCGTCAGGGCGTGTAAAACCACTGACGCCACTTCTAGCTAGAAAGAAACGCATGCCCTCCCTGACGTCCTCTCCCGTTTTTGGTCCATACCGAGGGTGAAACTCGCGAAGTAAACGTTACACAAAGCTACGCCACAAAGGCCGTGCTTTGATCATCACCACAAGACTTTGCTTTTCAACAGAAGTCTCGATCAATTGCCACTTAGGCATGCCACACAGGCAATTCACTCCATGCGTTTGATATCCATCCATATATAACCCCTGAGCTCGTACGTCTCAGAGAAGGGCGTTAAGCAAGAGAATAAATTCTCCTGCGCCAAACAGATATATATTTAATAGAAATCAATCACACAGACTAAAATCCAATGTCAGACACACAGTCCATTTACAAGTTCGTTCTGGGTCTGAACGAAACCGGAGGCACCTAGTACCCCGCATATCCATCGATCTCCAAGTACGTCTGGACGATCACCAACTGTTTCCATCTTCTTGGGTGTACAGCCCAATCAAGATCATCAGTTATCACCCAAACGACGTGAAGACTTCCGGTCTTCGACCATCGTCTTCATCTTCGACTTATCGTCGTATCAGTTATTCAGAATGGGATAAACCCGGTCTTTCTGAATAACTCGCGTATATATTATAAAAGTGTTACACAAACACAACATACGCCTCATTCCAATTCAGAATATTCTTTTATTCAAATATTCCTATACTTTGGGAAAAAGTTCCCATTAATTTTATCCAAGATAAATTCTTTAAATTTATTCTTTAATCTCCTTTGAATATCAATTCCAACTAGTCGGGATTATCGAACCACACCGAAGTAATCATTTATTTTATTTTCCCAATCCCAACCTATTCATCCCATGAAGTAAAACTGGTAGTACTTCATATCTAACACCACAGTGTTATCGGTAATTCAATTACCATTTCACGTTCAAATCTAATTAAAGATTTAACTATCGCTTGGAGTAAAACTGGTGATACTCCATTCTCGATCTTTTCATTCGATTTAAAGATTCATTAAAACTCCACTTAGTTTTAATCTTTAACTGGGTTAAAGAATCCGTGTCATTTAAAACACGGTTCACGATAAACCCAAAGTCACATTCATTAATTATCGGGTTAAAGAACGAGTGTTATTTAAAACACTGTTCACGATAAACCCAAAAATCAATATCAATCCAATTCCAATTAAATATCATTTAATTTTATACACTTCATTAAATCTAAATAAAAAGATTTAATCATTTCTCAACTGGGTTCAAGAACAGTGTTAGTGAAGACACCATTCACGACAAACCCAAATCACATTCGATATTCAATACAAGGCTCTGAATAGAAAATATATCGGCTTATATTCAATATCGAATTCTACGACTATCAAATGCCGTATTTGAAATAACGATATAAATATATATATATCTTTCAAATTTCCATAACAACACCTGTATAATCCCGAATTCCAACATCGAAATATTCCGAAGACAATTTCGATTCAAATCCCCTCCAATGCAATCATTGGATATTCTGGTTATTTTCAAAACCATTTCAAATCCAATTTATTTATTTAAAAATAAATAGAATTATAATTCTAGTTCAAAACTAGTTCATTTCGATAAAAACCTATTTTTATCCTTTCAAATATGGAGTTTTTCATCCCAATCCTTTCTAAATTATTTCCTATGATTTTACACAAATTATTACTATTTTTAATAATTTTATCAAGGCCCGTACAGTCGATTTCCATCAATGGCCATCGAACTGCACTTACAGCGACCTTTTTCGAATTTGATTTGGACATAATTCCAAATCCAACCGTTAGATTTCTAATTTATCACATTCGTTAGAAAGCTCTTTTCGATACGAACCCAACGGTTCCGGTTTTAGGAGAATCCGACGGTCGGATCTCCCGTAATGTCCGTTTGAAATAAATGGTCGAAATTAACGACTACCGCGGCGCGGCGCGTTCTATTCAGGCCATTATATTATATATATAATATATATAATATATATTTCGTCGATTTCTATTTAAAACGAATTTTATAATTAGTTTTAAAATCGTTTCAAAAGCAATTTCAACTTCCTTTTCAATTCAAATCAAAATTGAATTCTTCTTTATAAATTCGTTTTTAAAAATTCATTTCTATTCAATTCAAATTCCAATTCAATTTGAATTCATTTCAATCCGCTTTCAATTCAATTTGAATTCGTTTTCAATTCAATTCATATCGAAATCGTTTTCAATTCAATTCATTTCGAAATCGTTTTCAATTCAATTCATTTCGAAATCGTTTTCAATTCAATTCATTTCGAAATCGTTTTCAATTCAATTCATTTCGAAATCGTTTTAAATTCAATTCGAATTCGTTTTCAATTCAATTCGAATTCGTTTTCAATTCAATTCAAATTCGTTTTCAATTCAATTCATTTCGAAATCGTTTTAAATTCAATTCGAATTCGTTTTCAATTCAATTCATTTCGAAATCGTTTTCAATTCAATTCATTCGAAATCGTTTTCAATTCAATTCATTTCATAATGAATAAAATCGATATAAATATCGATCACGTCAAAATGGCGTCAAACTAATCAACACGGCTTCATAAATTTCTATTTTCAAATATTCTACTTCAAATATTTCTTTTTCAAAATATTTCGTTCAACACATGAACTTTTATTTTATATTATTCTTTATTTTTCAAATTGGAATGAGGCCCAGTCAATTACCATATAAAGTTAATTATATGGATTTTCATACATTACACACATATAATAGCATTGAAAAATAATCAACCATCAACCAAAGTGCGCTACACTGTATAAGCATCAAATATAGATATCTAACGCTTATAACAGCCTGTCAATCAATCGATCGACATATTTAATCAATCAGGATGAGTGAACTTCAAATTTCATCCTAACACCCGTGTGGGGTTTCAAACAATCAAACATAGATTTTAGTTGTGCAGTTGGGCGATGTGTAAAATTTATCGACCCAATCAATGTCCTTCAAATAGGTGTACACTAACAAACCGTTCGGTTTGTAAATGAATATTTTATTTTATTCACTTCACGTTAAAAATTATATTTTTAACGATAAAACATTTTAATTTCAACATATGAATTTCTATTCAGTTCATTTATTCAATAAAATGATATCTTTATTTTTCTAACATATTTTAGAAAATTTCGGCGGCATAACGGCACGATACTAGAAACGGGACAAGGCCTAGCCTTGTCCCCGATCTAGTGAAGGCCCACGTCATTCACACATCAATCAAAATCATCAAACAACCAAATTCAAATCATATAACTAATCTATGCAACCAAACAAACAAGTCCATGGTCTGTGGACGATTGTGTCAGGTGCTACTAAGCACCGTCTGCATCCTAGTGTATATATATAAATAGAAATGAAATTGAAAGGTGAGAAATTCTCACAGAAAGCTATCCAAGCTCCACGGCACTTCATTGATATAAATCTTCTTCGTTCTCGCCCTTTTGTCATCTTCGTTGTCCGCTTTCACTACCTATGTAAAAATCACATTTTTACTTCGCTATTCAGTATATAAAAATCGAATTTTTACTTTGCTATTCAATATATAAAAATCGAATTTTTACTTTGCTATTCAATATATAAAAATCATATTTTTATTTCGAAGTTCAATATATAAAAATCATATTTTTATTTCGAAGTTCAATATATAAAAATCATATTTTTATTTCGAAGTTCAATATATAAAAATCATATTTTTATTTCGAAGTTCAATATATAAAAATCTAATCATTTATTTCGAAGTTCAATATATAAAAATCTAATCAACATTTCCAATTAAAAAACAAAGCATTTCTATGAATTAGAAATCAATTTTTCCTATAAGTTTTTATTAGCAAATCATATATTTTTATGACATAAAAATCTAATCTTTTCATGTGTTCAAAAATCCAATCTTTCTCAGTTTTAAACTAAACAAAAATCAGTTTTTCATATAAACAAAAATCAGTTTTTCATATAAACAAAAATCGGTTTTTAATATAAACAAAAATCAGTTTTTAATATAAACAAAAATCAGTTTTTAATATAAACAAAAATCAGTTTTTAATATAAACAAAAACCAGTTTTTAATATAAACAAAAATCAGGATCTTACTGTCTTTCGAAGGAGGCAGGCCGGGGGAAGTCACGGTCGGAGACAGGGGGGGTTTCGCCGGAGCTGGCGATGGCGTGAGAAGGTGGCTGCGCTGGAGGAGGGTGCGGCGCGTTGTTTTCACGAGGAGGGGGGTTTCGAACAGCAATCGCGAGCGAGGGGGGGACTTCGGTCGGCGGTGGGGTGAACGGAGGTGGAGCATGTAACAACCCGTATTTTCGATAACCTGTTATAACATAAATCGAGGCAGAATTTAATTCAAAAATCTGAATCAAGGGAAACGGGCTATGCCATTGCGTTCGTCTCGGAAAAATACGCGAAATAGAGTCCGAGTTTTCGAAAATCGGAGTCCGTATGACCCAGTTAAGGCCCATTGAAGTTTTCAGAAATTTCCATAGTAAAAACAGATTTAAATTTTAAATTAAAAACAAGGATTAGGGCTAACTGGCGTCAGGCGGGAAACATCCCGCCAAGACCCACATGTCGACAGGCATGTCGACAGGGGTCTAAGGGTGTCGACTGCCCTGTCGACAGCCCTGTCGACACGGGGTGGCCAGGCAGTTTTGCCTGGCGCACCATTTTGATTTGGGCTTGGTCTTGTGGCTTGGTTCTAGAGAAATCCGAGATCTGACGGACCTAAACTAACCTAGGGTTAATCCTAGGGCTAAAAACACTCTAATCTTCTATAAATAAGCCCATAATCCTACCCTAAAACCCCATTATTCATTCTAGCAACCAAACTATGTCAAATTTAATTCTCAAATGGCCTCCACCTAAAAACCCTAGCCTCCACTCTCTTCAATAATCAATTCTATGAAGGTTTTGATGTTCATACAAGCATTTCTAAGTTGTATGAATGATCATTAGCTTGCATACATCATCAAGTTGCAAGCTTTATTTGCTAAGCTAGAGTTTTTGGGATTTTTGTTAATTGGAGCTTTGTTTTGGGTTTTTATATGCTTGCATAAAAGGGCTTCTCAATCTTTGTTAGTAGATTTGTGTCTTCATAATATTTGTAAGCCCTTTTACCTTCATTTTAGAAACTTTAAATTTAATGTGTGATGAAAGTTGAGATTTATGCATGTTTAATAAGTTATGCATGCTTATGCAAGTTCACTATGCTATGTTGTGCATGTTTAATAAGTTATGCATGCTTATGCAAGTTCACTATGCCATGATTTGCAAGTTTAATAAGTTATGCATGCTTATGCAAGTTCACTATGCCATGATTTGCAAGTTTAACAAGTTATGCATGTTTATGCAAGTTCACTATACCATGATTTGCAAGTTTAACAAGTTATGCATGTTTATGCAAGTTCACTATGCTAAGTTATGCAAGTCCAACATGTTATGCATGTTTATTATGATATGTAAGATTCATCATGTATGTTGTGCCAAGTTCCCTCTTTCTATCCTTTATGCGTTATAACGAATATGTAAGCGATAGAATGACGTGGGGGGGGGGGGGTTTGGGTAAAACTTAAAATACATGAAAATATAAGATTGGGAATTTACCTATTAAGTTAGGTCTACCCCTTGGGAATTTACCTATTAAGTTAGGTCTACCCAAGTATTTGTTAAACTTGTAATTATGGTTTGAAAATAAAGTGGACATGACACTTAGAAAACATAAGTGTGGCAAACTCGAGGTTGGGTTGAGTTTGTAGCGTAAACCTACCCGGAACCGACCGGCTTAACTAGTTGCTACAAACAATAGGACCCAATGTGAGAAGTTGGTCATGTGTACCTGGGACCCGAGGTTAGACCAAGTTGTGGTGTAAAGCTACCCGGACCCGACCGGCTTAACTAGTAACCGCAACAAAGTCTAATGTGAGAGGTTAAGGTACAATTAAATTAATGCCTCATGATTAGGGTTAAGTCATGGCCCACTAATACTTAACCAATTTTGGGGATGCGAGGGATTAAATGGGGTTAAGTGGTGAACTGTTGGTTACACTTAACTAATTTAATCCATGATTAGTGAGGGGTTAAACCACACTTAACCCTCTTAGAAAACCCTAGCAACGTGGTATGTTCCAGCAGTAATCCCAGTTTGGTATCATTCACAACCCTAGAGGCTAGGCTAGGGCGGGGCACGATTACTGGACTGATGTAAGCGACCAAAGCGACGGCTGAGTGGTACAGCGGTGCGGGTCCAGGCGGGCTACGGACGTGCACGTAGTCCGGTATTGGACAAACTCGAGGCACGGGTACCAGTAGGTTTAGACTGTGCATTATTGCTTAAGTGTCTGGGGTTGACACCCGAAGGCTTGATACACCCGAAGGTGGACCCAGCACAGTCTGACTACAACCATGGTGGGCCGTATGGATACCAACACTTGACGTGTTAGGATGATAGGGAGCCGATCGACTAGACCATTGGGCTGGACCTTGCATTAACGTCACCTCATGTTATTGGGCCAAAGTTTGGGCTGAGGGATCAATACCTGTTATGTTAGTTTGCTAGTACACTGTGGTGCAAAGCTTAATCTTATTTATGTGATGACACCTTTATCTATTGCCAGTATGTTCATCTCAGTTTCCATCATGATGTTAACTTTATTAGTTTATAGACTGATCGTAGTAGGGCTTACCAGTCTTTTTGACTGACCTGTTTTCTTTCGCTTCTTTTCTTCTGTTTCCCCCCCCCCCCAGGTTCTCAGGGAGGGAATAGTGGTGCTTAGCTTGGATCGCTTGCTTGTTTTGCTGGATAGCTCATGTATGACTGGACATTGAGCTCGCTATGGTTTATCATCTTTATTTTGGGGATAGCACTATGTATTTCAGTATTTCTGTTATGATGTACTAGACATGTTTATTTTGGCAGTTGACTTTATGATGTACTAAACTTGTTTTGAGATGGTTTGAGATATTCCGCTGTTTTATTCTCACTTACTCTGTTTTACATATATATTTATGCTCTTGTTCTGCCTTGATATATCATTATGCATGCTTACCCAGTTCTAACGCCCCCCAGAAGCTAGTTCCCCCAAAAGAGTGACCCTAGTGGAGGTGGGGTGTTACAAATTTGGTATCAGAGCATATGGTTTACAAGAAAGAACAAAAAGTTTTTAAAAGACTTTTGAAAAACTATTTTCAAAACAAGTATAAAGTATTTTCCAAAGAAAAGTCTAGTATTTTAAAAGGCTATTCCCCAAAAAGCCATTAGCGTTATCCTTCGTTCCCTTGACCTAATCTTATCTTACCTTTCGTTTCAGTATGGCTGAGAATCTTGCCATTCCGGATGGAGTAAATGTACCACTCTGGTATAGGAGACTTCTAGAAGCTAGGGCGGCAGCCGGCCCCGCAAACCCTACTCCCACTCCTCCTCCTGTAGTTGAGAATCCTACCCCTAATATCCCTCCTCCGGTGATTCCTGTTCCCCCTCCTCCAGCAGTTAATATTCCTCCTCCCGTGGCTAATGTTCCTCCTCCTCCTGTTGCTGAGGCTCCTCTTCCTCCTCCCCCTCAGCATCCTCAGGTTGAGTTCACGAAGGTTTGTAAAGACTTCAAGGCGATGGGAGGCAAGAATTTCCTAGGCACGGAATCTTTTGTTGAAGCTAGGAATTGGCTGAAAGACACTGAGGACTTGTTTGCTATCTTTGGGATTGATGACGAGAGGAAAATCTTATTGACAGTGTGGCTTTTGAAGGATGAAGCAGCCTATTGGTGGGAAGTCACCAATGGGACGAGGCCCGTCGAGACTTGGGCCGATTTGAGGGCTAGATTTGTGGCCAAGTTTCTATCTTCTGCTGAGGCAAATTTACAGATGGAGAAGTTCATTGCATTAAAGCAAGGTGATATGTCTGTCAAGGAGTATGTGAACAAGTTTAATCAGCTGGCCCGTTTTGGTTTGGATATGGTGAACACTCCTGAGAAGAAGGCTCTTCGATTTGCTAGAGGGTTGAATGAGCCGCTGTAGGGTTTGGCGATGTCACATATTCCGCATGGAGCTACTTTTGAGAGTTTGGTCAATATGGCCCTACTTCAGGGAGATGGAAAGAAAGAGATCAAGTCGAGTGATACTCAAGCAAAGAAGACTGATTCTCAAGGCAAAGGCAATCAAGGTGGTCAAAGCAGTCAGGGGAATCAGAGCAAGAACAAGAAGGGGAACAACAACAAAGGCAAGGGAAAGTGCAATTACTGTGGCGTGCCTGGACACTTTGCTAAGGATTGTAGGAAGAAGAAAAGGAAGCTTAGTGGTGGATGTTTTTCCTGTGGTGAGACTGGACACTTCAGCAAGGAATGCCCGAAGAAGAAAGGCAGGCTGGACCTTCAGGAGGGCAAGTTCATGCTCTCAATACCGCTTCAGTTCCCGATCGAGGTAGTGTTTCTGTTGAGAACCTTGTTTATGTTTCTGATCTTCCAGTTCGTACCTTGTTTGATTCTGGTGCATCACATAGCTTTATTTCATCTGATCTTGTTGATAGCTTGCACCTTAGTACTAGCTTAGTGGATGATCCCGTTTGTGTTTCGAATCCCATTGGGGGTTCTGCTCATCTGTCTATGATATGTGAGGATCTGAGGATCTCTATACTCAGTGTAGAGTTCTTGTGTAGTGCATATGTTCTTGGTTTCAGGGGATACGGATTGATATTGGGCATGGATTGGCTGTCCCGATATGGAGCCATTCTTGATTGTGAGCACAGGGTTGTGAGGCTTGTGACTCGCCTTGGCAACACCTTAGAGATTTCATGCAATCCGAAGGATCCCGTCATGTTGTGCTATCTTGAATCTCTCGACTCGTCAGAGGAAGCCCTTCAGTCTGTAAGGGTGGTCCGAGATTATCCAGATGTTTTTGAAGAAGTTAAGGGGTTGCCCCCTAAACGAGAGATTGATTTTCGCATTTATCTGGTGGATAATGCTAAGCCCGTTTCTTTGCCCGTTCGGCACATGGCTCCGCGTGAGAGACGGGAGCTCAGCAAGCAAGTAAAGGAATTGCTTGAGAAGAACTTCATCAGACGAAGTATATCCGAATGGGGAGCGCCTGTGGTATTTGCTACTAAGGCAGACGGTTCTCTTCGACTCTGTGTGGACTATAGAGAATTGAATAAGCTGACTAAGAAAAACAGACACTCATTACCGAGGATCGTTGATCTCTTTGACCAGCTTGTTGGTGCTTCTGTTTTCTCTCAGCTTGATCTTGCTACTGGATTTCATCAGCTCAGAGTGGCTGAAGATAGTATAGACAAGACTGCATTCAGAACTCCAGATGGATTCTTTGAATGGCTTGTTATGCCGTTCGGTTTGACGAATGCACCCGCATATTTCGTTGACTTGATGAGTAGGGTGTTTCGGGAGTTCTTGAACAAGTTTGTCGTGGTCTTTGTGGATGATATTCTGGTCTTCTCCAAGGATGAAGAAGAGCACGCGAGGCATCTTGGAGAGGTGATGGATACGCTTAGAGCGCATCAGTTAAAGGCCAAGTTCTCCAAGTGTCACTTTTGGAGAAGGGAAGTTAGATTCCTTGGGCATATCATATCCAAGCAAGGCTTAGCGGTGGATCCCGCTAAAGTGGTTGCAGTTCAGGACTGGAAGACTCCAAGGAATGCAACCGAGGTGAGAAGTTTTCTAGGTCTTGCGGGTTTTTACCGGAAGTTCATCAAGGACTTCGCGAAGATATCCGCTCCTCTTACTAAGTTGACGAAGAAGAACTTAGTTTTTGTTTGGGATATGGACTGTGAGCTTGCTTTTCAAAGACTCAAGAGAGCCCTTACCTCAGCACCAGTTCTAGCTTTACCCGATGGTGGCAAGATATTTACCGTGTACACTGATGCTTGTGGCACGGGATTGGGCGCTGTTCTGATGCAAGAGGGCAGAGTTATATGCTTTGGTGGGAGGCAACTTAAGGTGCATGAGAAGAATTATCCCACTCATGATCTAGAGCTGGCAGCGATAGTATATGCACTCAAGGCTTGGCGTCATTATCTTCTGGGAGAGAGATTTGAGCTGTATACTGATCATAAGTCTTTGAAGTATCTCTTTTCGCAGAAGGATCTGAACTTGAGGCAGCAGAGGTGGATGGAATTCTTGGCATCCTATGATTTTGATATAGCCTATACCCCTGGCAAGGGGAATGTTGTAGCGGATGCGTTGAGTAGAAAAAGGTTGACACTAAGTCCTCTATTTGTTGAAATGAAGAATTTAGAGTTCTTGGCAACCTTTGATTTCTCTTTGGCGGTTGAGTCGATGACCGGTTCTTTAGCATCTCTTGAGCTCAGGCCTACCCTTCTAGATCAAGTTGGGGCTTCACAGAAGGAAGACCCTCAGATAATTGAGAATATGGATAAGCTGATTCGAGGGGAGACATCTAGTCACCTTGCTCGATATTCTATAGATGATAAGGGTTGGCTGAGGAGAGACGGAAGGCTTTGTGTTTCGATGGTGGAAGACTTGGTGAGGAAAGTTCTTGAGGAAGCACGTCGTTCCAAGTTGACTATACATCCAGGCGGTGATAAGATGTATAAAGATATGAAGCGTATTTTCTTTTGGCCTAGGATGAAGAAGGATGTGGCAGAGTTTGTCTCTAGATGTATCATTTGCCAGCAAGTTAAGGCCGAGTCAAGGAAGCCCGGTGGGCTATTGCATCCTCTAGAGGTCCCGCTTTGGAAATGGGAGAGTATCTCCATGGATTTTATTGATGGGCTTCCAAGGTCAAGGAAAGGGAATACGAGCATCTGGGTTATTGTAGATAGACTTACGAAGAGTGCTCATTTCATTCCGGTGAAGAGCAAAAGGACCGCATCTGGACTAGCATCAGTATATCTTCGTGAGATAGTACGACTACATGGAGTCCCTTCCAGCATAGTCAGTGACCGAGACCCCATCTTTACTAGTCAGTTCTGGAACAGTTTGCAGGAAGCTATGGGCACGAGGTTGAACCTGAGTACGGCCTATCACCCACAAACAGATGGCCAAACAGAGAGGGTGAATAGGGTGCTTGAGGACTTGTTGAGGCTTTGCATTCTGGATTTTGGTGGTGCTTGGGAAGACCATCTTCCTCTTGTTGAGTTTGCATATAATAACAGTTATCAGGCGAGCATAGGGATGGCACCATTTGAAGCTTTATATGGGAGGCCGTGCAAGTCACCTGCATGTTGGTGGGAGACTACAGATAAGCTTATACTTGGACCCGACATGATTATAGATACATCCGAGAAGGTCGAGTTGATTAGAAGACGGATGAAAGCGGCCCAAGACCGGCAGAAATCCTATGCTGATAAGCGAAGGTCCGATTTGGAGTTTGATGTTGGGGACAGGGTTTTCGTAAAGGTTTCTCCTTTGCGGAATGTGGTCCGATTTGGAGCTGTTGGGAAGTTAGCCCCGAGATTTGTTGGACCCTTCCCTATCATAGAGAGAATTGGGAAGATGGCTTATAAAGTGCAATTGCCCGAGAAGCTGTCCGGAGTGCATAATGTCTTTCATGTCTCGCATCTCCGAAAGTGCCTGCATGAGTCCGCTGAAGTGGTTGAACCTAGCATTCTTGAAGACGTAGAAGTAGAGAAAGAGGCAACTTTGAGGAGAGCTCCGATTCGTATCTTGGGGACGGAGACCAAGAAGCTAAGGAATCGAGAGGTCAAGCTGGTGAAGGTTCAATGGGGTGAAGCCGAAGAAGACGCAACTTGGGAAACCGAGGAGAAGATGCGTGGGCTTTATCCATTCCTTTTTGAGGGTACACTCTCAATCTCTTTCCTTTGTTAGCATATCTTTCTCTTGGCTATCCATGTTTATCTAGTTATCGTGCTAATCTTGTCATGAGAACCTTAGGTAGAAACCCTTTGGATGAAACATGTGTTTGAGACATGTTATGTTTGATGGTTGCAAGTGGCTGCAAGTGTTTGCAAGTGGTTACTCGTGGATGCATGATACACGTTAGGCACTAGATCGGCTCACACACTCCTCATATTGCATGTGCATGAGTGTTTATGCTTATTCTTGGATGAAATTTGTATGCAGTCACATGGATGTTGCATATGGATGTATGGTTGAGCACGCATGTAGATATTATACATTATGTTAGGGATTTGCATACATATGGATACATTTCACTAACATATTTTGCATTGATCTTTGCATTAGATAAGTACATATACACACACTTTTGCATATGTACATACAGCATTTAGAATCATTTAAGAACAATGATTGCTCGTGGATGATGCTTTGAGTAGATGGATGACTGGATGGTAGGATACGTTCTTCCTAACTTGAAGATTTCGGGGACGAAATCCTTTAAGGAGGGGAGAATGTAACAACCCGTATTTTCGATAACCTGTTATAACATAAATCGAGGCAGAATTTAATTCAAAAATCTGAATCGAGGGAAACGGGCTATGCCATTGCGTTCGTCTCGGAAAAATACGCGAAATAGAGTCCGAGTTTTCGAAAATCGGAGTCCGTATGACCCAGTTAAGGCCCATTGAAGTTTTCAGAAATTTCCATAGTAAAAACATATTTAAATTTTAAATTAAAAACAAGGATTAGGGCTAACTGGCGTCAGGCGGGAAACATCCCGCCAAGACCCACATGTCGACAGGCATGTCGACAGGGGTCTAAGGGTGTCGACTGCCCTGTCGACAGCCCTGTCGACACGGGGTGGCCAGGCAGTTTTGCCTGGCGCACCATTTTGATTTGGGCTTGGTCTTGTGGCTTGGTTCTAGAGAAATCCGAGATCTGACGGACCTAAACTAACCTAGGGTTAATCCTAGGGCTAAAAACACTCTAATCTTCTATAAATAAGCCCCTAATCCTACCCTAAAACCCCATTATTCATTCTAGCAACCAAACTATGTCAAATTGAATTCTCAAATGGCCTCCACCTAAAAACCCTAGCCTCCACTCTCTTCAATAATCAATTCTATGAAGGTTTTGATGTTCATACAAGCATTTCTAAGTTGTATGAATGATCATTAGCTTGCATACATCATCAAGTTGCAAGCTTTATTTGCTAAGCTAGAGTTTTTGGGATTTTTGTTAATTGGAGCTTTGTTTTGGGTTTTTATATGCTTGCATAAAAGGGCTTCTCAATCTTTGTTAGTAGATTTGTGTCTTCATAATATTTGTAAGCCCTCTTACCTTCATTTTAGAAACTTTAAAGTTAATGTGTAATGAAAGTTGAGATTTATGCATGTTTAATAAGTTATGCATGCTTATGCAAGTTCACTATGCTATGTTGTGCATGTTTAATAAGTTATGCATGCTTATGCAAGTTCACTATGCCATGATTTGCAAGTTTAATAAGTTATGCATGCTTATGCAAGTTCACTATGCCATGATTTGCAAGTTTAACAAGTTATGCATGTTTATGCAAGTTCACTATACCATGATTTGCAAGTTTAACAAGTTATGCATGTTTATGCAAGTTCACTATGCTAAGTTATGCAAGTCCAACATGTTATGCATGTTTATTATGATATGTAAGATTCATCATGTATGTTTTGCCAAGTTCCCTCTTTCTATCCTTTATGCGTTATAACGAATATGTAAGCGATAGAATGACGTGGGGGGGGGGGGGGGGGGGGTTGGGTAAAACTTAAAATACATGAAAATATAAGATTGGGAATTTACCTATTAAGTTAGGTCTACCCCTTGGGAATTTACCTATTAAGTTAGGTCTACCCAAGTATTTGTTAAACTTGTAATTATGGTTTGAAAATAAAGTGGACATGACACTTAGAAAACATAAGTGTGGCCAACTCGAGGTTGGGTTGAGTTTGTAGCGTAAACCTACCCGGAACCGACCGGCTTAACTAGTTGCTACAAACAATAGGACCCAATGTGAGAAGTTGGTCATGAGTACCTGGGACCCGAGGTTAGACCAAGTTGTGGTGTAAAGCTACCCGGACCCGACCGGCTTAACTAGTAACCGCAACAAAGTCTAATGTGAGAGGTTAAGGTACAATTAAATTAATGCCTCATGATTAGGGTTAAGTCATGGCCCACTAATACTTAACCAATTTTGGGGATGCGAGGGATTAAATGGGGTTAAGTGGTGAACTGTTGGTTACACTTAACTAATTTAATCCATGATTAGTGAGGGGTTAAACCACACTTAACCCTCTTAGAAAACCCTAGCAACGTGGTCTGTTCCAGCAGTAATCCCAGTTTGGTATCATTCACAACCCTAGAGGCTAGGCTAGGGCGGGGCACGATTACTGGACTGATGTAAGCGACCAAAGCGACGGCTGAGTGGTACAGCGGTGCGGGTCCAGGCGGGCTACGGACGTGCACGTAGTCCGGTATTGGACAAACTCGAGGCACGGGTACCAGTAGGTTTAGACTGTGCATTATTGCTTAAGTGTCTGGGGTTGACACCCGAGGGCTTGATACACCCGAAGGTGGACCCAGCACAGTCTGACTACAACCATGGTGGGCCGTATGGATACCAACACTTGACGTGTTAGGATGATAGGGAGCCGATCGACTAGACCGTTGGGCTGGACCTTGCATTAAGGTCACCTCATGTTATTGGGCCAAAGTTTGGGCTGAGGGATCAATACCTGTTATGTTAGTTTGCTAGTACAATGTGGTGCAAAGCTTAATCTTCTTTATGTGATGACACCTTTATCTATTGCCAGTATGTTCATCTCGGTTTCCATCATGATGTTAACTTTATTAGTTTATAGACTGATCGTAGTAGGGCTTACCAGTATTTTTGACTGACCTGTTTTCTTTCGCTTCTTTTCTTCCGTTCCCCCCCCCCCAGGTTCTCAGGGAGGGAATAGTGGTGCTTAGCTTGGATCGCTTGCTTGTTTTGCTGGATAGCTCATGTATGACTGGACATTGAGCTCGCTATGGTTTATCATCTTTATTTTGGGGATAGCACTATGTATTTCAGTATTTCTGTTATGATGTACTAGACATGTTTATTTTGGCAGTTGACTTTATGATGTACTAAACTTGTTTTGAGATGGTTTGAGATATTCCGCTGTTTTATTCTCACTTACTCTGTTTTACATATATATTTATGCTCTTGTTCTGCCTTGATATATCATTATGCATGCTTACCCAGTTCTAACGCCCCCCAGAAGCTAGTGCCCCCAAAAGAGTGACCCTAGTGGAGGTGGGGTGTTACAGAGCGCCTCCGGCGGCGTCATCGACGGCCCTCCGTCGCCCGTTTTTTCTCTTCCCCCTTTTTTTTTATTATTTTTTTTATCCGATTTCTGAAATGATACGGGGGGGGGGGGGCAGAGTATAAAGGAGGAAGGGTTTTATTTTTTTATTTTTAATTATTTTAATTTCTAAAAGTTGACTTTTGCATACGACCCCGAAACGAGGCCTACCGCCTGTCGTCCATAGCTAATTACACCCATTCCGAACACAATGGGATATGTATCGTAAGCTGATTCGATCGTTTCGATCAGTTTCCATTGAATTTACATTTAAATCATTATATTGAATTTTAAACGTACATTTCAAATTACCGGGGTCACATTCTAACTCTAAAAATTCCAGAAAAATATTTTCTAACTTCGCATTGACGATACAGTCCTAATAAAACTAGTTTCGTCGAATTCTGAGACTGTTAGAAAAATGGCCATTTTCCAGTCGATTAAAATCAACTGAAACTGGTCAAACGCGTTTTCCTTTGCCACGCTCACACATTGATTCGAAAAATTATGAAATTTGAAACCTAGCAATAATTTGACGTCACGGACCCAACAAAACTGGTTTCGTCGAAATCCGAGGTCATTTGCAAAATGTCCATTTTTTTAAGGGCCTGAATTCCATAGCGACTATTTAGAATTTTCAACTGGACATATCTTTTGATTCCCGCTATGAAAATTTGATTATTCGGATTCGTTGGAAAGATATCATCAAATAGATCCTAATGTTTTTGGCTTCACTAAAATCCGGATTGTTTTGCACCCGGTACGTTCAATTGAAGTTTGAAATCGAATTATCGAACTACCGCGCCATTTTCCATTCTATTTATAATTATATATAAATATTTATATTCTAACGACGACGCGTATATAATATATACGTTCTATTATATTAAAAATAAATTTTCTCGTCGATATTAATTAAAATAATTCATTTTAAATAATCAAAATTCGCTAAAATTGCCAAAATAAAAATTTCAAACTGGCTCGCATTTTACGGGTTGTTACAATCTCCCCCACTTAAAACTTTTCGTCCTCGAAAAGGAACAAAGTCGAAAGTGGTTTGATTAATCAACTCTACGTTCGATCTGGCTTTCATTCTCTAACTTTTCAGTTTCTGAGAATTTTCAAAATTTCAAAAATTTGGCTAACTCCCTAAATTTTCGAAAAATTTCGCCATAACCTCCCCTGCAATGGGAGCATCGGGGAATTTCAAATAGCTTCCCCGGTCCTTCAGATCTCAAAAAGAAAAAGAAAAAGCCAAGCGGCTAGCCAATAGGCTCATAAAATCATCATCACCCAAACAAAACAGTAAATTATGTAGTAAACATGTACCTATTTGTCGGGCAAACAAATTTTATTCTCTGCTCTAGCCTCCTTGCTATGACCTGTTCAATATAAGTATATGTATATACAAGTAAATGCGACCAATTTTCAATATAATTCAATATTTGTTTCAATTAGGCTAAATGGTTCAAATTTTAATTATCAAACAATTAAACAAACAACACAAACATCAATCAATTAGTGAATTTAACGTTTCAAATTCATAATTTTGATATATATACTGAAAATCTTGTTTTTGATGCCAATTCACAACAAAGTGTTCTAGCTATATAAGTTTTGGTTCTCACACCAGTCTAATGGAAATATATAGAAATCACGCCTTCGAAACACGAACATAATTATTGATGATGCCATGGTCATTATCAACATCATCTCCGGGCGATAGAGTGTGATTCTATATCTATTCAATATATTAAAACTTTGAATATACGTTTGCAAGGCGTATATGCAAATTCTTTATATACTGAATTGTCCAAAATCAATATAAACAAATAATCAAATACGAATAGTTGATTTAAATTTTCAAAACTAAATTTGTTTTTACTTTAAAAATATACTCTTCACACTCGTTCTAGGATACTACTGATCCTATCTCTAACGAGTCATTCTAATTGGATATTACTAATCCAATATCTGATGAATTCTTTCGTACGGTTCTAATGTGCCTTGTTCTCTGCTTTGTAAACCAAAGCTCTGATACCAACTGTGACGAGATCGAATTTCGCTCGGTCCGAACCAGTCGCTAAACCGATCCAGATCGCTCGAAACGCCCTATCGTTGAGAACACGACAAAACAGAACGCATACAGAAGAACATTTCATTGTATATTACAACAATGCATCAGATTACAAGAATATACAGTATAAATGAATATTACACAGAAATATCAGAGATTTAAATTACATTTAAATACATAGCAGCGGAAAATAATACAATACACAACTAGAAGAGATATACGGATACAAAGCTTTCCGGATATCGTTCCAGCTGTAAATCAGGATCCTGTGAATATAAATCTGCAAAACCCAAAACTACTAGCTGCCCGTGTCAAAATAGGGGCACCCAGAGTTTAGGTTAAAAACAATAAACTCCAGGTCAGTCATGTGACTGGTGTGAGAACTAAAACAGTTATTAATCTTTATTTTAAATCATTAGGTAAATCAAGGGACCACGCCGTATAACACGAAACGGGTTCCCTCCCAAGAATACCAGTGCATAAAACAAACAGCGCAATGCTAAATAAAGAAAAATGAAGCTGTTATAAGACCCAGGTCCCATCACACAATGCAACGCAGCCGAGGATAGGGTTTTCCCTTATAACAGCCAAAGAATGCTTGATACGGTTAAAACAAATCGTTTGACACTGTTATAAGTGCATAGTGTATAAAACAACTTCAAATCATAAGTATCAATCATAGGCGGCATGGGTACCATATATCATGTCGCCATACTAGTTCTACAATCAAAACCGCAAATGTCACGTATTTGGAAATTGGATTTCCATCTATGAACCGAGGCAAAAGATAGTCCTCACCGTCTTCGAGACTGTCTAGCCCGAGCCTCAAGGTCAGAGCGCATCGACCCTTGGATCCTCAGGGCCGGTCCACCGATGTGGATTAAACTTAAACCCTGAACATGCGTTTCCCCGCCCTATGGGGCGTAAATGAGCCAACTAAATGACTCCATCGGTTCGAGAACGACCGATCAATCCGAGGCGCCTCGTAACAGCAACAACCACATAAGTCAAACTCGTCAGGGCGTGTAAAACCATTGACGCCACTTCTAGCTAGAAAGAAACGCATGCCCTCCCTGACGTCCTCTCCCGTTTTTGGTCCATACCGGGGGTGAAACTCGCGAAGTAAACATTACACAAAGCTACGCCACAAAGGCCGTGCTTTGATCATCACCACAAGACTTTGCTTTTCAACAGAAGTCTCGATCAATTGCCACTTAGGCATGCCACACAGGGAATTCACTCCATGCGTTTGATATCCATCCATATATAACCCCTGAGCTCGTACGTCTCAGAGAAGGGCGTTAAGCAAGAGAATAAATTCTCCGCCGCCAAACAGATATATATTTAATAGAAATCAATCACACAGACTAAAATCCAATGTCAGACACACAGTCCATTTACAAGTTCGTTCTGGGTCTGAACGAAACCGGAGGCACCTAGTACCCCGCATATCCATCGATCTCCAAGTACGTCTGGACGATCACCAACTGTTTCCATCTTCTTGGGTGTACAGCCCAATCAAGATCATCAGTTATCACCCAAACGACGTGAAGACTTCCGGTCTTCGACCATCGTCTTCATCTTCGACTTATCGTCGTATCAGTTATTCAGAATGGGATAAACCCGGTCTTTCTGAATAACTCGCGTATATATTATAAAAGTGTTACACAAACACAACATACGCCTCATTCCAATTCAGAATATTCTTTTATTCAAATATTCCTATACTTTGGGAAAAAGTTCCCATTAATTTTATCCAAGATAAATTCTTTAAATTTATTCTTTAATCTCCTTTGAATATCAATTCCAACTAGTCGGGATTATCGAACCACACCGAAGTAATCATTTATTTTATTTTCCCAATCCCAACCTATTCATCCCATGAAGTAAAACTGGTAGTACTTCATATCTAACACCACAGTGTTATCGGTAATTCAATTACCATTTCACGTTCAAATCTAATTAAAGATTTAACTATCGCTTGGAGTAAAACTGGTGATACTCCATTCTCGATCTTTTCAATCTATTTAAAGATTCATTAAAACTCCACTTAGTTTTAATCTTTAACTGGGTTAAAGAATCCGTGTCATTTAAAACACGGTTCACGATAAACCCAAAGTCACATTCATTAATTATCGGGTTAAAGAACGAGTGTTATTTAAAACACTGTTCACGATAAACCCAAAAATCAATATCAATCCAATTCCAATTAAATATCATTTAATTGGTACACTTCATTAAATCTAAATAAAAAGATTTAATCATTTCTCAACTGGGTTCAAGAACAGTGTTAGTGAAGACACCATTCACGACAAACCCAAATCACATTCGATATTCAATACAAGGCTCTGAATAGAAAATATATCGGCTTATATTCAATATCGAATTCTACGACTAACAAATGCCGTATTTGAAATAACGATATAAATATATATATCTTTCAAATTTCCATAACAACACCTGTATAATCCCGAATTCCAACATCGAAATATTCCGAAGACAATTTCGATTCAAATCCCCTCCTATGCAATCATTGGATATTCTGGTTATTTTCAAAACCATTTCAAATCCAATTTATTTATTTAAAAATAAATAGAATTATAATTCTAGTTCAAAACTAGTTCATTTCGATAAAAACCTATTTTTATCCTTTCAAATATGGAGTTTTTCATCCCAATCCTTTCTAAATTATTTCCTATGATTTTACACAAATTATTACTATTTTTAATAATTTTATCAAGGCCCGTACAGTCGATTTCCATCAATGGCCATCGAACTGCACTTACAGCGACCTTTTTCGAATTTGATTTGGACATAATTCCAAATCCAACCGTTAGATTTCTAATTTATCACATTCGTTAGAAAGCTCTTTTCGATACGAACCCAACGGTTCCGGTTTTAGGAGAATCCGACGGTCGGATCTCCCGTAATGTCCGTTTGAAATAAATGGTCGAAATTCACGACTACCGCGGCGCGGCGCGTTCTATTCAGGCCATTATATTATATATATAATATATATAATATATATTTCGTCGATTTCTATTTAAAACGAATTTTATAATTAGTTTTAAAATCGTTTCAAAAGCAATTTCAACTTCCTTTTCAATTCAAATCAAAATTGAATTCTTCTTTATAAATTCGTTTTAAAAATTCACTTCTATTCAATTCAAATTCCAATTCAATTTGAATTCATTTCAATCCGCTTTCAATTCGATTTGAATTCGTTTTCAATTCAATTCATATCGAAATCGTTTTCAATTCAATTCATTTCGAAATCGTTTTCAATTCAATTCATTTCGAAATCGTTTTCAATTCAATTCATTTCGAAATCGTTTTCAATTCAATTCATTTCGAAATCGTTTTAAATTCAATTCGAATTCGTTTTCAATTCAATTCATTTCGAAATCGTTTTAAATTCAATTCGAATTCGTTTTCAATTCAATTCAAATTCGTTTTCAATTCAATTCATTTCGAAATCTTTTTCAATTCAATTCATTCGAAATCGTTTTCAATTCAATTCATTTCATAATGAATAAAATCGATATAAATATCGATCACGTCAAAATGGCGTCAAACTAATCAACATGGCTTCATAAATTTCTATTTTCAAATATTCTACTTCAAATATTTCTTTTTCAAAATAGTTGTTATTATCAAAATATTTCGTTCAACACATGAACTTTTATTTTATATTATTCTTTATTTTTCAAATTGGAATGAGGCCCAGTCAATTACCATATAAAGTTAATTATATGGATTTTCATACATTACACACATATAATAGAATTGAAAAATAATCAACCATCAACCAAAGTGCGCTACACTGTATAAGCATCAAATATAGATATCTAACGCTTATAACAGCCTGTCAATCAATCGATCGACATATTTAATCAATCAGGATGAGTGAACTTCAAATTTCATCCTAACACCCATGTGGGGTTTCAAACAATCAAACACAGATTTTAGTTGTGCAGTTGGGCGATGTGTAAAATTTATCGACCCAATCAATGTCCTTCAAATAGGTGTACACTAACAAACCGTTCGGTTTGTAAATGAATATTTTATTTTATTCACTTCACGTTAAAAATTATATTTTTAACGATAAAACATTTTAATTTCAACATATGAATTTCTATTCAGTTCATTTATTCAATAAAATGATATCTTTATTTTTCTAACATATTTTAGAAAATTTCGGCGGCATAACGGCACGATACTAGAAACGGGACAAGGCCTAGCCTTATCCCCGGTCTAGTGAAGGCCCACGCCATTCACACATCAATCAAAATCACCAAACAACCAAATTCAAATCAAATCATATAACTAATCTATGCAACCAAACAAACAAGTCCATGGTCTGTGGACGATTGTGTCGGGTGCTACTAAGCACCGTCTGCATCCTAGTGTATATATATAAATAGAAATGAAATTGAAAGGTGAGAAATTCTCACAGAAAGCTATCCAAGCTCCACGGCACTTCATTGATATAAATCTTCTTCGTTATCGCCCTTTTGTCATCTTCGTTGTCCGCTTTCACTACCTATGTAAAAATCACATTTTTACTTCGCTATTCAGTATATAAAAATCGAATTTTTACTTTGCTATTCAATATATAAAAATCGAATTTTTACTTTGCTATTCAATATATAAAAATCATATTTTTATTTCGAAGTTCAATATATAAAAATCATATTTTTATTTCGAAGTTCAATATATAAAAATCATATTTTTATTTCGAAGTTCAATATATAAAAATCATATTTTTATTTCGAAGTTCAATATATAAAAATCTAATCAACATTTCCAATTAAAAAACAAAGCATTTCTATGAATTAGAAATCAATTTTTCCTATAAGTTTTTATTAGCAAATCATATATTTTTATGACATAAAAATCTAATCTTTTCATGTGTTCAAAAATCCAATCTTTCTCAGTTTTAAACTAAACAAAAATCAGTTTTTCATATAAACAAAAATCAGCTTTTCATATAAACAAAAATCAGTTTTTCATATAAACAAAAATCAGTTTTTAATATAAACAAAAATCAGTTTTTAATATAAACAAAAATCAGTTTTTAATATAAACAAAAATCAGTTTTTAATATAAACAAAAACCAGTTTTTAATATAAACAAAAATCAAGATCTTACTGTCTTTCGAAGGAGGCAGGCCGGGGGAAGTCACGGTCGGAGACAGGGGGGGTTTCGCCGGAGCTGGCGATGGCGTGAGGAGGTGGCTGCGCTGGAGGAGGGTGCGGCGCGTTGTTTTCACGAGGGGGGGGGGGTTTCGAACAGCAATCGCGAGCGAGGGGGGGACTTCGGTCGGCGGTGGGGTGAACGGAGGTGGAGCGCCTCCGGCGGCGTCATCGACGGCCCTCCGTCGCCCGTTTTCTCTCTTCCCCCTTTTTTTTTTTATCCGATTTCTGAAATGATACGGGGGGGCTAGAGTATAAAGGAGGAAGGGTTTTATTTTTTTATTTTTAATTATTTTAATTTCTAAAAGTTGACTTTTGCATACGACCCCGAAACGAGGCCCACCGCCTGTCGTCCATAGCTAATTACCCCCATTCCGAACACAATGGGATATGTATCGTAAGCTGATTCGATCGTTTCGATCAGTTTCCGTTGAATTTACATTTAAATCATTATATTGAATTTTAAACGTACATTTCAAATTACCGGGGTCACATTCTAACTCTAAAAATTCCAGAAAAATATTTTCTAACTTCGCATTGACGATACAGTCCTAATAAAACTAGTTTCGTCGAATTCTGAGACTGTTAGAAAAATGGCCATTTTCCAGTCGATTAAAATCAACTGAAACTGGTCAAATGCGTTTTCCTTTTCCACGCTCACACATTGATTCGAAAAATTATGAAATTTGAAACCTAGCAATAATTTGACGTCACGGACCCAACAAAACTGGTTTCGTCGAAATCCGAGGTCATTTGCAAAATGTCCATTTTTTTAAGGGCCTGAATTCCATAGCGACTATTTAGAATTTTCAACTGGACATATCTTTTGATTCCCGCTATGAAAATTTGATTATTCGGATTCGTTGGAAAGATATCATCAAATAGATCCTAATGTTTTTGGCTTCACTAAAATCCGGATTGTTTTGCACCCGGTACGTTCAATTGAAGTTTGAAATCGAATTATCGAACTACCGCGCCATTTTCCATTCTATTTATAATTATATATAAATATTTATATTCTAACGACGACGCGTATATAATATATACATTCTATTATATTAAAAATAAATTTTCTCGTCGATATTATTTAAAATAATTCATTTTAAATAATCAAAATTCGCTAAAATTGCCAAAATAAAAATTTCAAACTGGCTCGCATTTTACGGGTTGTTACATCAGAGTAGCCTAACACGAACATGTTGACACTACAATAGAATCACCATATTACAACGGTGTAAAACAGTTGTAAAAAACTTTTTACAACTATGATTACACGGTCATATATTAAGAAGTTGTAATAGACGGAAATCTTTTACAACTGTTATGCACCATTGCAGTAGTACCTACAACAACCGTTATGCACCGTTGTAGTAATAACTACAACAACTATTATGTATCGTTGTGGATTCGTAATTTTTACAACTATTTCTGACAGTTGTGATAAAATTTATTACGACTATATTGATCGTTGCGTTTTAAATCCCAAAAAGTAATATATGCACCAATTATTCACATATTAATAATAATAAAATTCATTCATATATTAATAATATAATTCATATATCAATGCAATAAATATATCTAAATTGAATTCACTCATATATATTAATAATCATAGTATTTGATCAAAATACAATACATACCCAACAAAACAATCTAAAGTAGTTATCCACATCACCAACTAAACTGTTACAAAAAAAACATAGCCATTCCCTCAAGTAAATGTAGGAAGTTAAGCAGTAGCATTGCCTTCTTCTACAGCTTCTTAATGTAAAACTCGAGCTCATTTTCCTCAAGTAAGTATCTGATCATGAACAAAAACAAACAAGTAAGAAGTGCATTATAAAGTACAAACATAATAGGAAATACATATAGGAAACATGTGAAAAAAATACATTAAGAGATGATGATATAAGAAAATAAAATATTAAAATCTGTTATAAGAAAAAGAATACGAAATTGGAGAATATTCTTACAGCAAGTATATGATAAATTTGACTCAATCTGGTAGCTTGATTAGTAAGAAATTACCACATTTTTTTGTTTAGATTAGCTTTGCTTAAAAAATTAGAACTCTTTAATAATCAAGTGACTGATGAGTACAACAATTTATGGTTCAGAAGCAACAAATGATCGTGTACAAAACCCCTTTCATAGGTCCCCAAAATTTCATGATATAAATAAAACCATTGAAGTTTTTTTTCAAATAATAGCATTAAGGTCTTGGTAAATTTAAGAAACCACATTAATAAATTTCTACAAATATGCTGGAAAAAAAATTGTAAATAGATGAAAACTAACCGATCAGCTCTTCCAATGTGATGGCGACCGCAAACAGAAAGCGCAAACATTTAACCAATACCACTTAATTTGAATTAGGTCGATCATCTTAGACAAGCTACTGTGGAAACATTAGACGAGAAGTTTCAACATGATCTCATCGCTACTTTTTCAATAACTACCGAGCATCACAACACAATAATAATAATAAATTTTAAATAAATAGACACAATGCAGTGGGAAATAATAGGGTATTTGCGCATGCGCACATGTAAAAAATTTCCCTATTGAAATTGGTAACTGAGGATATGAATTCATCATGTTTAATATATTTTGAAAATAGGAAATAAGAATTCAATTACTTTTATTTACTCTTATTGGTGGGCCTTTTAAGCACTATTTGAATTGTAAAGACTTGACCGTGTATTATTTATGTTGCTTGATTGTTGATTCTTCTATATAAAATTTTACTGAATTAACATCGTTTTTATTTTTTAATTTGTCATGATATCTATTTTCTCTTTTGATATATATATATATATATATATATATATATGCAAACTGACTGTAAACTTTCACTTCGTACATCTTTCATGATGTTTATATCAGAGCATTATACTTCTACCTAGATCTGATAATTTTTGCAATAACATAAAAGTTGTAAACATAAACTGTTTAGTGAAATTCAGTTTAGTTCTCCATTTCTCACCATTTCAAATAAATGGTTATAGGTATATGCTCCACCATTATAGTTATCATCTAAAGAAAATTAAGCTAAGAAAAAACCATTTGATATGCTAAAAGTACAAAATTCACTATTTCATTTCCAGTGCTTTTCAACATGGATATACCAAAAATAAGCTACAATGCTCCTCCCTAACTCCAGTCTCTATCGTGTGATCTCCTAATTACCTTAGATACTGATTCCTCTTTCAACTTATATAATGATAGAGTCGGTATTAAGTCTCAGGCCTCTCCTCCCTATCAACTTCACGTCAAGTTCATTAAACAAAAATTCAAACTCAACTTGTCTCTAACAATTGAATTCTTCTTCAAGCTCAATGTTTTTTGCTTAATCAGAAATTACCTCACTTGATAACCATTTTCCTGCTTTGTCCATTTCTAAATGTTTTAAATTCATTTAGTGTGATATGATGACAAATATAATACATTTTAATTAACTAATGATTCACCAAAAAGTATCAAAGCTTCTATCGTATATAGCATAATAAACATTATTTTTATAGCATACATCCCTCATCTAATTGGTAGTTTGATTAAAAAATAATAATTTGTAGCAAATTCATCATATAACTTGGATTGTACTAGTATTACACAACATAATAAAATGTTAATGGATATTATTAATTTAGGACAACAAAAATCATCATATATCTTATATGACATGGTTGAAAACGATGTTTGTGTTAGGCACAAGTAACTAATAATTTATAGCGAATCGCATTTTAGCAGCAATCATGTAAGGAAGTACAAAATTTATAAGAAATACCTAAGGCATATTAGCATTAGGAGTCACTAGTTCTTCTGCTACATTTTTCCCTATAGATATTCTGTAAAAAAGATAAAACATTAAACATGCACTAATAATTTTGTAAATTCATATCAATTACTCGTTAAAACCATGAATTAATTATTTTTTACAGCCATAATAATCGAGTTAAATTAACACTCAGCAGATTTTATGAGTCACAAGGCGGGGGTTAATATTGAAATTTTGGAATATATTTTCTTAGCGATAGAGATTAAATAGTGTTTAGTGAACGATATCAGATGGAAATGGTTCAAACTATGAGGATGGTAATGATATCAGATGGAGACTCGTTTTTGGGAAATATTACCAAACCATGCCTTAACTCACATCCCAAACCAATAACGCAACCGCGACAACGCACGGGATAGCTCCTATGTTTCCCGCAGATTTAGCATGAACATTAACTCAAAACCAAGCAACCATAAAACCCCAAATCTATAACGGAAATGCAAATCCACAATACCATACTACGTGCTTCCATCGAATGTTGTCTCCCCTGAATCCCTACCTGATTCCACCTATCTAGGAGTTTGCTTGATTAAAAAATCTAATATGAATAGCTTTTCTGAGAAATTGGAGTTAGCGAGTAAAAAAAGAAGGAGAAAAATACAAAAGGGATTTCGGCTATTGATGAAGTTAGGAAATTATTAGGCTGTTCGGAATTGATTAGGGTTGCTAAAAGAGGGGAAAATAGAAATATTTGCATGAAGGAGTGAAATAGAGAGGGACGCAAAAGAAAACTGAGTTAGAATGCAAAAATTGGACATGGAGCCAAATTTTCGGAGGTTGGTACCAAAAACAGAATGCATATTGAATTGCCAAAAAACAAAAAAAAGGATGACGCTTCGTGGGAAAGGAAAGAAAATGACAACATTAACTGAAAATAGGAAAGAGTGCATAGTGAAAATTTTGTAGGATTAATTATTTACGGTTTACAACATTCCCTTATTGTCAAAAGTTGCACAATCAGTTGTAAGATATAAAACATGGTGCCTTTAGCATTACACCACCATGTGAAACTAATAGCACCCAGTTTTTTGCTTTTGGCTACCACGTTATCGTGTTAGGAAGCACAAACCTGAGTACTTTTAGCAGTGCACAACTATTACTTTAATTAAGTATGAATTATTATTATTTAAAATTAACTTTCAATTATTATTTAACTTATTAGAAAAAATTATTATATGTTAATTATTAATTACTACTAATAGTAATGATTAATCATAACTTATTAATTATTATTCAATCATTGATTATTAATTAATTTATTATTAACTGCTGATTAGTTATTAATTACTAATTACTTACTAATACTTAATAATGAAATATTTATAAATAATCAGCTTTCAATTAAATATTTAATATTTGTTTATTTGATTATTAATTACTAATTGGTAGTTAATTACTAATTATTAACATGAATTATTTATTAAAGTAATTTTATTTAAATATTTATTTATTGATTATTAATTACTAATTGGTTGTTAAATACTTATTGTTAATATTAATTAATAATTACTGAAACTTATTTATTAATTATTTAATGAAAAAAAACTATATTAATTATTAATTATTTATTATTGAATGTTAATTGTTAATATTAGTTATTTCATGTTTCAAATAAATCATTATTAAATGGCGATTACAATTTATTATTAATTATTGGGTATTATTACTTAATTATAATTATTAATTTATTATTATAATGGACAAATGAAAAAGGTATTAAAAGGCCTTTATTACAATTGGTAACTAATAGAAAAGGAGTTGTTAAAAATATGCATCAATTAGAATTCACAAAAAATAAAGGTTGTAATAGATATATGTTAGAACGGGTAAAAAAGAAGAGTTGTAAAAAATAGGTGTTTATTACAAATGGCAATAAAGAAAGGTTGTAATAGACATCCATTACAACTGACAAAATAAAATAATTGTTAAAAATATACTTATTACAACTTTCAGAAAATAACAGTTGTAAAAAAAAGTATTTGAACTAGCATTTAGTGACAGTTGTAAAATCAGAGTTTTAATATAGTGTTTTTGTTGTAGTGGACAAGAACAACCTAACCAAAATAGCCGATCGAGAACTGCTTAATAGAGTTAGCCAAATAAGGATAGGCTGACATGTACAGCCGAGCAAGAAGAACCAACCAGGAATATCCTAACATAACTTTCTTGGTTTACATCTTCCCGTTCATTGAACTATAGGTCGTTGTATTCGATCTTTTGAACATTGTATCAAAGATCTATAGGAGAATAATGAATATGACAATTGATGTATGAACATTCTGGCGGAACCACTATAAATTTTTGCGTTTTTTGCTTTGCTAAAACTTACTATCTATGTAACCTATATGTATATTGTTTATGGAAATCAGTCATAATACATATATAATAGTTGTGTTATACACCCATATTCATAGCTCTACAATTAATCGGTTGGCGGCATTTTACCCAATTTTTGTGTTGTCGCTAAGAACTAATTCTCAACATGCCTTTGAGATCTAAGAACTAGGTTGGTTCCACGATCGGGAATGCAAAGAATTTCAACTCACCCAACCAAACAACTATCAATTAGATTGATCCTCCCCTTAGCACATAGGTCTAGTAGATATAGTTACCAAGAGCGACCCGATTTGAGGCCAAGCAAGATGGATGTTTCATTATCCAACATTAGACGATGGTGGACTAACTAATGATACACGTAGGGCTGTTATGAACTATTGGTCACGATACTGGAATACAAAGATATCTCAGTATAGTGTATCAAAAGACAAGGAAGGCAACACTTCAATAAGTAATCCAGTTCTGAAAATTAAAGACTAAAGAAGGAACTCTAAGGGAATGAAAAGAGTAAGATTTCAGCCTGAAATTGGATCAAGGTAGTGGTTCAGTGCCGAAACAATCAGGGATGAAGCAAAATTAGCGGTAGCTGCAGAATCTTAGCCATCCTACAAAATGAAAATCAAACTATCATAGAGTAGAAAAGGGTCGAAGGAAGGATGATTTGTCATTGCAAATCACCCAGTAAAAGCATAGGGTAACTTAAATCATCATTTGATGCGTTCGATCTAAACAAGTGCGGTTGCATTTTAGCCTAGCAGCACCTACTTCTAAGGAAAGGAATGTCGAGGACCACATAAATTTTTGAATTCCTGCTATGGATCCATATAAAGAATATATCTACCATAAAACATTGACAATGGATGTCTGACACATACTGGTAAGAGGAGCTATAAAGCAAAACCTCTTGTACATATACTTTTATTACACTCCACTTCAAAATTGATATAAATTCTTATATGGATAAGGGCCATCGAAATTTTAGACCCAATTCAAAGCTAGGTATTGGTTGTTAAAAGAATAATACTAATGCTGAGTTATCTATCTATCCTTTCAGAACTCGCAACAGAAGAGACAAGCTATTATAATAGTAGTACCCATTTTTCTTCAAAACATGTATCATGCAACATAAATCATTAGGTGATCTTTTCAAAATATTTAAATGGGAATAATTTAAAATATCAATAATAGATAAATAGTAACTACTCACGCTCCACTTTCGTTGTCTTAAAGCATCACCCTCATCATGTCCTTCTTTAACTATGTTGTGACGACCCGTCATACATCACTGGAGCTCAAAACTAAAAATTTGCATTGTACAAGAATCCAATCGATGTAAAGTGATCCTCAAGAGAAAGAAATAGTAGAATCGATGTAAAGCAATCGTCAAGAGAAAGCAATAGTAGAAGAGAAGAGAAAAGAGAAAGAAAAGAAGAAAATGAGAACACAAAACATAAACACAATCACAGAACCTGTCGTATATCTCACATCGCATCAAATAACATATAATAATAACATTCTCATATATAAAGCAGGCGAGACAGTAATAACTATATAAAACATAGAATCAGAGCACATAGGCTCATACAGTTACAGAACATTTCCAGAGTATATACAGGTGATAAATAAACTCAAACTGGCAAACTGTCTCTACTTTGAACACATAACACCGTCAAGGCTCCAGAGTGCTATACGGCAGAATAAACAAAGTAATATAAGTATAAGCATGTAAATGTCACTTCTTAATAATCCACCTGCGCAACTACGAATAGTACCTGTGCCTGTCAGCTAGTCTGCTCAGCAGTATCGTCGAAGAGCACCCGATGTAATAAGAAGAAAATAAAACCTTAGGTCAAACAGAAGTATGGCGCGATAGATAACAAATCTCAAAGTACTGTAAAAGTCATAATAGTATATACGACACAAAGGTTATGAGAAATCAAACCTGTAATTCCCCTGCATCAACAGAGTTAGCACATAACAATTGATATAACCTACACTATGATAAACATCATATGAATAGGGTGTGATAGACGTATAAGTACAAACTGATGATAAATACGTAAACAACCCAAAAAATCATCAACCATCCTCGCATTTACTCACCCGGTGCGTGAAGTATACGATACTCAATACTTTTGACACCAAATCCATCGAGGCTGTGGTGGGTCCAACTGCCTTGACCCCTTCGCCTAACTAACGCTATAACCAACTGCCCTGGTCTATAGCCAATGACCTTACCCAGTCCACACTGTCTTGGCTTTGGGGTCTAGGCCAATCAGCCCACAATACCCTGGCTCTGATCTGTCTACATGCCCTACATCCACCGAAATCGTGAATATTGATAACTCCTTTACATACGTTCTCTGTAGCAGAATCCATCTCTAGTCTTTCAATAATACTCACCGCTGAAGTCGATCAACAAGTGGGCTATCCTTGGAGAACTACACGGCTATGGGACATCATCGACTCCCTCTAAGTCGTAAAAATCATGTGTCATTCCATACTCATATGACAATCATCTCAATACAACTTCATGTCGTCTTTTCTACATCTCGGAGAAAAGCAATCCATCGCGGTAGCCTTGCTCCCCATCCTGGAATCGTCGTCATCGAATGATGCATCACCGCATAGAAGCACCACATCCACGCTTAAAGCCAAAGCCACTGATCAGAGAGCCATTGTATCGAAATTATTATCGAATGAATCATCATATCCTGCTCTTCAAAATTGCACCATCGTTTATGTCAAATTGACCAAAATAGTCAATAACAATAGTAGTCGACATCGACTACTTTATAATCGATAACAACTAGTCGGGTTACCTATTTAACCAAAATTGGTTAATACGCATCTAGGGTAAATGTCTGGCATTCGTTGCGAAATCCTTCGTTTGAAGTTGAAAATATACTGGATGTCTTCCTGTATTGGGTAGTAGAACATGTTTTCCAAGTAAAGCAAGTATGTTCCGAGATAAATGTATAACTATTTAAGTGTAACTGCATGCGAGCCAATTTTGTGTAGTGTCACCTTAATGAATCGATTGAACAACAGAATGCACACAACCATGCACATATATCTATTGCATGTCATGTGTCTTTTTTGGGGGAATATGGGCCTTATCTTCGCAATTTAGAACTCACACTTCTTTGGATAGAAATGCTTAGTGCATATTCTCCACAACATCTGCCCGTCAATCCTTGATTCTACCAGATCAATCAGGTCACTTTAATGTTGTTATCCTCTCTAATGTATCTGCAGCCAGAGGATTAATTTCTATGTCTACTTCTTCAGCCACTTGAAGGCACTCATGAATTTGTTATGGCCCTTTCAGGTTGGATCACCTCATGAATCGGAGGTCTCTCGGAAATCATTCATGGACTCTACTCAATGTATGAATAGTTATGAGATTGACAGGACGTAGAAGTTTCTATGATTTTCTCAGTCCTGATAACCTTGATGCGATCAGAGAATCTTGGCCTCATTAACTAGTAACTCATCAATAATTGCAGTTAGCATAATTAACTTATACCCTTCCGTGCTTAGTATAAACTACCGCAATATGTGCAGTGTCGTGCATGTGCATGCAATTAAAAAAATTCGGTTGTAAGTGATGGTAATATTCAGTTTTAAACTGAAATGACCATCATCGCTGATCATCCCACTAGTCTTCAGATCATTGGTCATGAATTTTTATCAAGTTTCAAGATTGGAAACCAACATTTAAAATTCTATTTTTTTAATATTTGTCCAAATGTCCTGAGTTTATGCGTTCATCCTATGTGCACGTTCATAATCATGTGCAAGGACCATGCCCATATGAAAGTTCGATAGTTCATGGTCATGAATATTTTCAATAGTCCGAATTCGCATGATGAATAAATGCCAAGTGTAGTGGTTGTACTCGATCCTTGTCTCATGCATCTTTTCGTCCAATATGCTGAACTGATTCCTTCCCATTCAGGACTCCACGAAAGCACTACCCTAATCCCTTTAACTTTTCAAACTACAATCTCTTCTTCTGTTTCTATCTTCTCCTTCTTCTTCTCCTGGATTTCCTCCAATCTCGTCCCACACTCCAGATTCGATCCCCTTAGATTTTTTTTCTCATCTCTTCCTTACAATCTGATCCCATGACTTCCCCTCATCTCCTCCTTCTCCATCAATTTTCCATTCCTCCTCTTCATTACCAAACTTCCTGAAACCCAACATGAGCTGTGGTGACTCCATCTCCGCCAACACCATGCCATAACACTCCTATTTTTTCCATATTCTCAATTGTCTAAATGAATCCCATCATCAATCAACTATTTAGGAACCCACCCATGTTATCATGATGGACAACGAATCATTCTAAAGAGGAGATATGGTAGAGGTGTAGTAAGTTGCGAAGAGATACGGTGAAGGTTTGATTTGATTTTTGGTTTGGTTATTGCAAAGGAGTGTGAGAAGATAAGGTTTGGTATGTAAAAAGTAAAAGTGAGAAAAGAGGAGTATGAAAGTATGTATACGAAGCATAGTTTTCATGACCGTGCCGTGTCTCGAACCGTGATAGCTCAAGGTCGAAGGTTTTGAAGGTCGGATCGGTCGAACCGTAAGAACCGTGCGGACATGAATTTTAACTAAAACTAGTATATTAATACATGATATTAGGAATTTGGCACAAAAAACAAAAGTTTACTGCCACTCATATAAAACAGTGTCTCGGTGGCGCATTTAATCATAACAAAACAGGCATATGCTCTTTTATTTAATTTGCAATTATTACAATTTACAGTTGTCTCTCTTTCTTCCTTCTCCAAAGCAATCTTCCGCCTTCCCAGACTTTCTTCTGTCTCTTTTTCTTTCGCATCTTCTCCCTCGCCCAAACGGAACCAATCTTTGCAGGATTACAAACCTAAGAACCGCAATTTTCCAACCCTAAGAACCGCGATTCTCAAGGTCGAACCGCGGCTAGCCGTGGTTCGCGACTAAACACGGCTATTTCACTTTCCGGGCCGTCGAAAGTGATGGCTCGAGGTTTTTATGGTCGGACCGAGGGTTGGGTCTGGTCATGAAAACTAGGATACGAAGTGGCTCTTTATATCCCTCATTCTTTCCAGAAATTTTCAAATTACGCGATCAATACTGACTCTTTTGTAAGGCATCGGTGTGTACCCCTTAAAAAAGGGAGAAAATGCTTGTATTACATACACATGCACATATATTTACATACATATATTCATATGCCTATGTAGTTAAATCCCCGTTAAATCCCCGCAATATCCCAATGTAGCTTGTAGCGCTCTTCAGCCACTACACTATTTCAATTTAGCGCTGGTGAACGGTATATCTGCTTTTATTCCCACTATTTTCTGCTGCGTCCGCTAAATCTAAGCTTTTTAGCATCGCTTTAGTGGTATTAATATGAAGAGGTTGCTTTGAATAGTTTTCTTTTTAAAAAAAATCGATAAACTAGTGTAAAGTGCTAAATTTAAGGCATACATGCCTAATTTATGGCAGAAATCTATTACAGTCATTAAATCTAGTGTGCTTAATCATAAAATTCTTTTATTTAGTATATAAGATCAATTGGTATTAGTTTCTTCTATGAATATAATGTGATAATGGTAACTAATTGATTTTTAAATATTTTGATTTACATATAATGAATCATTTTGCGCCTCCGTTATATCCCCGATATTTCCTTGCTTTATCCCCAGTGCTCTTTTTTGCACCTTCACCGCTATAGAATTATTAAGCACTTTATATTCATAGTGATATGCAATTGTGTATCCACAAATTTCTTACATGTGAAATCCTAAGTTCATCATGCAACATCATGTACGTGCATATGAATGTGTATGCAACTCTATTGATCTGCTTCTTGGCAAAGCAGTCACACGATAAGATTATGGTTAGTGACGCGGTCGAGTCTTGAGAACGTCGTCGGAAAATAGAAAGCGATTTGATCAAAGTAGCGACATGTTTGGAAAAGGTCAGAAATATCGTCGATTCCCGAAATTGTCAATACCAGATTGGAAAAGTTGTTAATAAACTTGGGAAATCCGGCATGGTAAAAATACGTGATCGACTCGATCTGATCAGCTCAATTCCTTGAGCGCTTCGGTCTGATCACGTAGCAAAACTCGTCGAGGCAAAATATTTGGATTATGGTAAATTCTTGTTTCGCTCACTCAAAAACTGTTGATCGACATGGCATGATCACCAAAAATCACTTCTGCAACTCAATCTGCTAAAGATCTGGCACTTTGACTTAACATTTCAAAATTGGATGATCAGCACGGAAAAAACATGGAAAACAATGTGTGCGATTCGGTCGATCAGACCTCGAAATTTGGCATGACATCGGGTTATTCGTATCCACTAGGGATACAGATATATGGTTTTCATATCCCATACGGATATGAAAACCGTATTTCTTTTCCCACCAGGGGATGCGATGCTTTCATGTGCGGATCCACGGTTTTAACGTGATCAACACACAACGATCACCATTTTTCAATATATCAACCCAGAATTCAAAATTTACAAAGAAGCATGGTTTTTTGGCTAAGTTTTCGGAATGCAAATTTTGTAATGACCTGCCATTTTACCTGGTTCTAACCGGTAATTATATCGACTCAAACCGTTTATAAAGATGGATTAATATGGGTACTTACACATTTGAACAGAAATAAAAGAACATTCCATTATCATAACAATAATTTTACATCAGAGTTGCAATGATCATCAGAGTACAACTGAATACAGAGAGAAAATAAATATAAACTCTCCGCGGAGGAATAATGATCCATGATATACCTCTAACTCCAATTCTGGATCCTGCTCTAACTAACTCCAAGGCTAAATCTGCAAACCAAACTAGTAGTTGCCCACGTGGAAAATAATGGGCAACCAGAGTTTAGGTGAAGTAACAATAAACTCAAGGTCGGTTATGGGACTGGTGCGAGAACTAAAGCAGTTATTTTTAGGTTTATTATAAAGTGAGGTAAATCATAAGACCATGTCACATAACACGGAACGGGTTTTTCCTTATGAATACCAGTGCATAAAAATTTGCAATGCTTTTTGGAAACTGAAGTTACCATAAGGTCTCACGGCACACACATAATGCAAATGCAGACTTGGGCTAGATTTCTCCTTGTGATAACCAAAAATGCTTGATACGTGGAAAATACTCTTAAATTATTATTAGTGCATAATGTGAAAATCATTTCGTAAGTAAATGTATCAATCCTAGCCAACATAAGTAACATATACTATGATGACGTATAATATATAGAATGGAAACGTACAGGCTCGTAATGGAGAATGGATTTTCAACAAAAGACCAGGCTAAGAAACTTCCTTACCAATGGGTACACCTCTAAAGGAGAGTCCCGAGAACTAAACGAGCTCTCTGCTAACGCAAGGTCGGTCCATCCCTTAACTGGACGAATTAGATCACGCATAAGTATGTCATCTCCCGGTCGTTACCAACCTTTAACTAGGATCTCGCATCATCAACAATCACATAAGTAGAAGTTGCTTTATAAGTAATACCTAGGCTCCATACCATCGTACACTTTTTATCTATAAGGAGATGATAACCCATATCCTCACTACATTTTTCCTGTTTTGGCCATTTTCTGGGGTGTGAGATTTGTCGAAGTCACGTTACACAAAGCTATTCTTAACCTAGCCATGCTTTGATCATCAACAGATCATCACTTAGTATGCTACACTATCATTTTATAATATATAATTGATAATTACTTACCATATAACCTTTGAACTCATAAGACTCATAGAAGGTTAAGCTAAGAGAATATATTCTCCGCCACCAATTAAAAATATGTCTAGTAAAAACCAATCGATATATTGTAAAATACATTGTCATACACACATCCATACAAGTTTGTTCTGGGTCGAAACGAAACCGAAGGCACCTTATTCCTCATCCAATAAAGGAGAGAGGCCCTTGCAAATCCAAAGAATCTATAAGTACATGTGGACCACTATTTAGATTTAGAATTATTCCGAGATTTAGAATCGTACATATAATAATTTTAGTATATTTGATTCTTATATTTGAAAGGTTGGAACAGCTTCGTCCTCAAAGGCCAAATCCGTACTTTTATCCATTCAACTCTTTTGTTGCTTCTTCAAACATGTACTGCTCCTTCAAACATGTCATTTCATCAAGTAACTTTCTTTCGCAAGCATGGTCATGAGAAGCTACTAATAGTACTCTTTACCATTGCATCCTTTTCTTGACATCGCAAGGTTCAGTGCAATGTAACATCACGTGATGGGATGATTTGGTGATGGTCCTCTTTGTGCATGCTATTGTCTCTTCATATTAGCTGTAAAGTGCAGCTATACATAGTACCACGTCCTTGATGTATTCTAATGTGCTTCTACCTTGTATAGCCGTATATGATTTATTTGGGCATTGTATGTTTGGAGCTCAAGTAGTCCTTTGCAGTACTTCTTCCTATGCCTTTTGCTGCGGCAGTATGTAATTTTTACATGTTTGTGTACTTGTAATTTGTACACATTTTTCACTATTTTGGCCTTAGTTAGTTTCGTGTTAGGGTGTATGCAATATGTAATTCATTACGTTGGGTAGTATGTAATTTTCACATCATATCCTCTCTGCGTGGAGTGGTAGTTTTGTAGTCTAGTATTTTAACTAGCTCCAGTGTTGTGAACCTGCTAGGTAGAGTGGACAGAACACTTTAAACTCCATAGTTGGTGCACGGTCCACTTTAAAAATCGAATATTTGATTGTTAACTACAATCATCTATACTTTATTGATTTTTTTATTAGTTATAATAAAAGGTGTTTGCGATCACCTTAAAAACTGGTCAGCTTTCCCAAAAAAAAAACTTTTGTTGCTTCTTCTTATAATTATGTAAGTGGAATGTAACTAAATTACTATTTTCTATAATCTAATAGTTATGGATTTGGTTGTTTGTGCCTTCGATGATTTTGGATATACGAAAAGAAAATTTGATTAAACCCCCACAAATCTTCCGTTTATTTTGTTATTCGTAAAAATGTTCAATCAAGTTATAATAGAGTTTTGGGTTGTTGTAACAGTAAAAGAGGGACATGATCCTTTTGTATGATTTTCTACATCGTTTATGTTTTCTGTATTGAGTTGATTCCTTTTTATTCTATTTTTCATGTAAGTTCATATGTTTAGTTTTTGGGTAAAAGATTAAGATTTGGATAGTTGCAAATTCAATAAGTTTAAATCTATATTCCTTGAAATAGAGGATTTGAACATATTAATTTCTATATATCTAAATATTAATGTTTTACGAATAAACAAACATAAGAAAAGGAATCTATTCAAAATAGAAGTTATAAACGTATATAGTTAACGATATGTTCATCTTTTATTGTTGTAATAACTAAATAAAAGCTTGGGTTGCAAGTTTGTATGTTATTGTGATTGTTTTTCCCCATTTTATTTTCATATGCACACTTATGTTATAGATTGAGGAAAATATGGGAAATTTGACTTGTACACCTTAATAATTTAGTAGGATTGACATTTCAAATATGTGGTAAGCACGTTAATCTTGTTCGCTAACTTTACGTTTATATTGATATCTACATCTATAACATAATCAACGTATATAAATGCGTATTTAATGTGTTATAAATATGATCAAAACAGGGATAGAAATTAAATAACCCCATAGGAATTGTATAATTGTATGTGTGTGAGTTAATGGCTTAATTTATATTAATGACACATAAACACTTACTTGTAATAGAAGTTTGCCCAAAACCGATCGACATATCCAACATCTGAAAGTAAATATGTTTATTATGAGAGGTCTAGGCATCATGGGCCATTATAAATAGTATGCCATGATGTAAGGCTAGGCCCAACTTGTAGTATAAGCCTGCTCGGAACTGCTCGACAAATCCAACATCTACAAGTGGTAGGCCAAATGTGTGATATCTAATATGCTCTCTCTCTCTCTCTCTCTCTCACACACACACACACACACACACACACACACATATATATATATATATATATATATATATATATATATTACTGTCTGTGCAAAGTAGGTATGTCTAGGAAAAAGGTATTAAGTGGCTGACTTATCTCTTATTGGTATTAAGTGGTTAGGACTGGGTTTGTTCCTAAGGTTCACTCCTTGGTTTAAGACCTAAGTCACTGGGCCCGCCCTTAAGAACTAAATGGTTGTTTGGTCCGCCTTTCTCCTATAAGGTATTAAATAGTCCTAATAGACGATAACGTGTGTAGGGTAGTTCTCCAAGTAATGTCTACTTCTTATCTAGGAAGCTAGTGAGGGTTGATCTAGGGACAGATTATGTATACATGACCTAAGGAACCACCGTCTAAAGGAAGTATTAAGTGCCTAGGAGTTCACCCATAGGGATAGCTAGATAGTAACAAGAGGGTTCACCGGCGGGTTCTTCTTATAAGAAGTTGTGTTCCTAACCCACAACCTAGTATTAAGTAGCCATTACTATTTCTCTCACTAGAAGTGAGTTATCACTTATTAACGTTAGAGCAGGGTCTTAATTGACATGGGTTCCGCCGTTGGATACTAAGTGACTAGAGAGGTGTTCTCCCTAAACAAGTATGGTATTAAGAGACCATCGGAAGATGTCCACCCTTAAGTTGGGGTATTAAGTGACTATTAGGATGTCCGTCCTATATGTTTTCCTTGTGTGAATTATGAAGACATAACTTGAAAAGTTTACAACTGCTAATTATAGAGAATAACCTTCTTAACTTACTTATGTTTCATTCACCAGAACTTTATGTTCTTGCCTCCCTCCTCTTAACATTAACAAGATAATATGTGAGAAGGTGATTAGGGATGGAGGAGGAGCCTCTTAAAGATCTTATTATCATGGCTATTGCTTATTTACTACTATTGTTATGTAACTAGGATGAATAATAATGACGTGCCTTAAAGATTGAGACATGTGTTGTATTTCTTAATTGTTGTTTTTAATAATTGGTACACCATATATTTATGTTATTATATTTTGTCACATCCGCTTTGTGAGCTCTGATTTTCATTTTAGATTGCTCTGTATATCTTTTTAAGCTAATCCTTATAGGAACCAATGATCCATTTATAGTGGCTTTAAGCTTTGATGGGCCTTTTCTGGGTTAGAATTTAGGCCCATTCCGGGTGAGTTATTACAATATGAGTATTTATAATTAAAGATCGAAAGATCAAAGTCCTGTCAAGTCTCTCTACCAAACTATTACTGAAAAGGTGTGCGTGTAGCTTGCTCAAATCAACTGGGTATGAATGTAGCCTGTAAATCAATTAGGTGTTCGTGTAGCCTGGTTAAATCAGAAGAATTCCTTATGGACGGAAGCAGTTGGGAGTGAACCTTGTGGCACTGAAATCTAGGATTGTAATATTGAAGTTTATTTGAAAAAGAAATCTGCATAACCCAGATTTGTTTAGGACTGGATGTACGGTAACTCTGAACAAGTATAAAATCCAAGTGTGTTCTTTATTTTACTTCTTTTATTTATTATTTGCATCTGTGATTGATTATGTGACTGTTTCATCTATGATTTGCATTTGATTTAGATACATTCAAAAAGATTTCAAGAAATTCATAAATTCCATTAAACACTATTCACCTCCCTCTAGTGTTAAGTTATCTTTAAGATCCATAATCTGCATTCCCAACACTTGCTCTTTGACTTCGATAATATTAATCTTGAGAGATTCTACCTTGGTTCGAAGGGAATTACTACTTCTGTTAATGTGGGAGAAGTTACTCAATTAATTAAAACTACCAGAACTAGTCCATTATAGGGACAATAGGGCACTCACAACACAAGCACTACACTACATAGCACTTATTTGCACTTTAGCTAATTGATTTTGATTGAGATTTGTCTATAAGCAAAATAAGAAAGGAAAAAAAGATCATTTTGGATATCTTGCATGTAGTCTGGTTAGACATGGGAGCAAATCAAAATGTTATTCTATCCTTCATCAAAGAAGTGGTAGCGAGGGATCCGAGCATCGCTCGAGCTGCAGTAAATGAGAAAGGGAATACCACATGCATGAATCTAGGTCACCATCCCTACTCTGATGATTAGTATGCAAGTCAATGCGACGAGCCTCGAGGAAGTGACAAGTTGTGAGTTCCTATTCCATTTTCAAACCTCCTATAAGGTCTAGTAAGACTCAATCTAATCCAAAGTGTAAGTCTCTGACTGCCATTATCACTTATCGATCGAGGTCGGGAAAGGAGCTTAAAAACCCAAAAGATTCCACCGCTTCGAACGCCGCCCTTGTTGAGATGTTCGTAGATTTGAGAGTCTAGTTCTCAAGATAGAATTTCCTCTGATTCAATTTTATTCAGCGAATACACCTGATTCCTACTAAGGCTGGTAAGAGGGTGGTCGACAGCGTTCTTAATGTATATAATCAATATGAACAAATGATAAAGGTGGCAAAGAGGATGTTGGATGTCGTGACCAAAAGGGAAGTGAACATAGAAGGTATGAAGTTTATGTTCGATTTGGATAAAAAGACTATTTCCACTTTAGATAAAGAGGTCTCGCAAAGAGCATGATGATGTTATGACCTTCTTTTGTGTGGATCTAGACAGAAACTCCCTTATAGCCAACTCCCTAAAGACGGAATGTGAGACCATCCCAAGAGTAAGTGGCTCGGTTGCACATGAAAAAAAGAAGCTAGCGAAGGAGAACATTGAGCTAAAGGCTAAGTTAGAGGTGCCTTCGAATCCCATAATGGATGTTGAGATAGAGACACAAGATGATTGTGAGAAGTAAGTTCAAGCCAAAGTTGACACTGAAAACATGAAGAAACAGCTTGGGGAGGATGAGTAACGTAGGAAAGAGGAATTCAACCCGTGATTGATGGGTTTCAAATTTTTTGCACTGGAACTTAGAATAACTTCAAAATTTCAAACTCTGACAGAAGCTTGTGAGCATGTGATAGAGGATGAGAAGTATTTGATGAAAAGCTTTGTTATGGATGAAAATGAGTTGATCCAATTCATAAAGGTAATGAGTTGGAAGCATTGAGAGAAGGTCGACATTAGATAGTAGAGGAAGAAAAAGAATTGGGAGCAAAGTTGGAGAAAGGAAAAGAGATGGTTGGTGAAAGTTTAAGCATCTCTCCACCCAGTGACATAATGGGTTAGTCATCGAGCCAAGATATCCCCTCCTATGGTCCATTCGCACAATACCTCACTACTGACCCTCTTACTTTTAAGAGCTTTGCTCCAACTTCTGATTCATTAGTCATAGAAGAAGTTTTGGATAATGATTTCTACCAACTAAAGGGTCGATCGTAACTTAGTGCAGGAACATGAAAATTAAAGCATCTCAGACTCTGTTTTGTATGAGCAATGTCATTCTTGTAGAATACACAATAATTAACATTATCACAAAGGTAATAATACAGTGAAATTGATGTAAGGATTTTAAACAACCCAAATAGTACAAAAATCTCATGTTAATTTCCTTGACATTGTACAATACCAAATTAGGTGTAGGGATATTAGGTAGCTCAAAACAGTGTAAAAAAATCACTATGATAGTTATCGTATCATAGCCTAACAGGATGTAGGAATCTTAGATGACGACTTCGAATACTATAATGACTATCACATCATAGCCAGGCTATAGGAATTTTAATGTAACAACCCTGGTCAGCATTACCTGAAATCATATATAAAAAATATGAATTATATTATCTTGATTAACTTCAAGATAGATTTTGGGATTTTAATGTATTTATTTGTTTCAAAATTTTGATTGGATTTGAAAAAGATTGATAAAAGAGTAATTTTGAGGAAAATAAGCAAACATAATAAATGGAGGCAATTTTATAAATCTATTATGTGAATCATCTAAGTTTAGTCACTTAGTTATTTTAAAGGGTGTGTTTTTTACAGGTTCCTATTAAGTTTCATAATTAAGCTCACATCCGATCATAGTTTATAATATAAACAAGCCCTCTATATTTGAATTCCCGCCTCCTTTTTTATAGGATCTGCATCCTACTTTCATTCTTCCACCTGCTACTTATTTTGTTATGCCTCCTATATTTTCTTCTTGAAAAAGTGCGGCGGTGATAAAAAAAATTCTAAAATCTGGAAATAATAGCAGAAGTCCACGCCAAGAAAAAAAAAGTTGCATATAAGTATGCAAGTATTGCAAATACTTGCATACATGTATGCAATTATTGCTTAAAAGGAATTACTCTAACGGTTTTCCTGTAGGTATGTTGCACACATGTGTGCATGTTTCGGATTTACTTGCACACTTGAATGCAAATAAAAATGAATTGATTGCATTGTTATGAAATATTGCATATTTTTATGCAAGAATGATGCAATACTTGCACAGAAATATGCAAAAAATATTAGATGCGAATGCAATTCTAGAAATCCTTGCATATATATATATGCAAGAAATTGGAATTTTTGCATAACATTATGCATTTAACTGCATTTTTCGCTTTTTTTTGCTGTTTTTTTTTTTTGTGTGTTTTTTGAGCGATTTTTTGTCGAATGCATAATATATATAAATAATAATTTTCATATTTTTTTATTCATTTTTTCGCTAATTTTAAAAAATAGGGACCTAATTTATTTAAGTTATGACCGGATGTGAGCCTAATTAAGTTTGCTTTTAGGGATGTGTGCCTAATTTTCACAATTTTAAATGGAAAATTTGTGATAAATTATATTTTTCCATGTTAATATTTTTACAATAAAAAAATTAAAATTTTATAAAGGGAAAAAACATATATTTATAGGTTGAAATTAAAATGATTTTCATAATTAATAGTTCATTTTTAGTCAAAATGATAATAATATCGTCTTACATTATTGAAACTATATTAAATTAATTTATAAATCATTATAAATTTCAGAAAACGATGGATATTATATTTTAGAATTTGTGTACAGCTTAAAACTCACATTATAGTTTGTAAACATGAACAAACATTGTTTTAGTATGTTACAACATAGTTAAGTTAATAACCATCTTTCTCTTATTGGGTCTAAGACAATCCAAAAAGTTAATGCAGCAGCAACTAGGGAATAGCAAAATGAACTTATGTTCATTTTTCTACCTCCCTTTTCCCAGGTCAGAAACATGAAAACTAATTTCACTATTATCTCGAAACCCTAATTCCAATTTCTCCAAATTCATGTAAAAATCAAAGGGGTTTTAGCTATTAATTAAAGAAATCATAACTAAGCAGTCTCCTCCATCTCTCGGACAGAAAAATGAGGAGTTTTAGCCATCGTAGAGGGATGAAATTGGGTCAAATAGCATGACGGAAATGCGAATTTGGGTAGAAAATGAAGGTTGGTAGAAAAACCAAAAGTAACTATAGAAATATGCTAAAAATCTTAGACTTGAGTATGTTGTTTGTAACTCATGTGCACACCTTCTTAAAATTTCAAAGGAAAATACTAAGTTTTGCTATGCCAAATTATTTCTACACTGGGATGGAAATGCAACAAATTTAAGTGTTTTAGTGCATGCAATCTTGGAATTTTGGAATGCGAAGGTGGAGATAATTCAGACTTCTAGTTTATAGTGTACTTCTTGGGTTGCTAGATTGAATTTATGCTTGAATCTCATAATTGTGTGTCGATTGCATGTTTTAGCACTGGAAAATTCAGTTCTATGAAACCTTTGTTGTTTGACCTCTTAGATCATTGAATTGTGGTTGAGTATATGTTTGAAGATGTATAAATTGATATCCTAGAAGTTATAACCATCTATCACCAAAAAAAACATCGGTGGACCAGAAGGTAAATAACTCACTATTTGAGCCTCTGCCTAGGCAGTGCACTGGAAGACCGGTCCTATGGGACTAGTGGGCTAATCACAAACCTGGGTTGAGCCTCAAAGGGTGTTTTGTTGCACTTAGATCGACTAATAACTCGTCTGTCTCTCTTCTTATATATTATGTGCATTGTTTTGTACTTCATTTCACGTGGATTTCATCAATTAATTCTTGGATCTGATTTATGAATTTGAGAATTTTACCTGAGTTCTTTTCTACAGAGTTGCCTATGGATATATGCAACAACATATGTTGTCTTATGTTGATTTCAAGTGAATGATTTCCAATTCAAAAACTGATTTCTATTATTCTATATTACAAGTTTTTTTCCTAATATATGAGAGATTTGGGGTATGTGTATGTATGTGCGTTTTATATGTGCGTGCACACACACACACAAATATATATATATATATATATATATTATATAGGAATTTCCATTTAAAATCCTTATTTGTTCAAAGCAATAAAATTCTAGGGCAACACTTGTAAAAAAAATTAGTTTTAAGGACAATTTATAGGGGAAAAAATAAATTAATTTATAATTTTCAATTACGTAGAAAAAAATGATAAATGAATTTATCATTTTCCTATATAACATAAAAAGATAAAAAAATATTTTTTTTATAATATTGTCCTTATAACTTATTATTCAGAAATATTGTCCTTAAAACTAAATATACTGAAAAAAAGTCCTCCAACCTAATTTCCGCTAGTATAAACAGTAATAATTTCTAGTTATTTTGGACCAATTGTTTGAGAATTTTTATCTATAAGTATAAAACTCGCTTATTAAGCAATATATCTTTCAAGAAGTATTTTTAGGTAAAAGATAGTTTTCGTTAAAAAATGCACATTATCTATCGAACAATAAATTGACTTAAAACAAGCAATATGGGACATTCACCTTGTTATACTGAATAAATCCTCGAACTTGTTCGATTGGGTCAATTTAAGGCACATGAGTGGAGTTAACTAACTAATAATAACATTAGGATGAGCCCGTGTGGTATGGAATGCACGGTTGTAACTTACTTGATTACTATTTGGGAGTATATAACACTTATTTATGAGTTCAACATCATTTATGGTAGTGGCATCCATTTCATACAGTTTATTTGAGTTCACATCCGAAAATTTTCGAGTTTCCAGGCCTATCCATGGTTTGTAGAGTTTTAGTCTCCTTTGTAGTAGCATCCACTTACAAGTGGAATACTCGGGTTTACATACCCATTTATGGTTTGACACGTCTCTAATCTGGGGTTTTATGGCGCTATCCCCATTTTGTATATGATTTCCAGATTTCTCATATTGATTTCTAAATTTATGAGCTTTATGTTGTCACCTAATGCATTTTGGGAATTTATGCTTTCGTAAACTATTTTGGGATTATTTCTTGGTGATTACATATTTAGATATATGTGATACAGTCTCGTATTGTTGTTACATATTTTTGTGATTTCTATTGAGACTAATTTCACTTATGTGCATTTACATCTTATTGATCGTTCAATATAGTTTAGACTGGCCCGTTTGTTATTTAATAATGCTTCGGCCAAACCAAGATATTTCAGGTATTTCAGCTTATCAGCCTTAGAGAGGATATCATTCTAGTCACCTAGTAGTTTCTTATCATATCATCACTCAGTGTATACATGTATATGTACATATTCATATAGTATTCTATCCCTTATCGAGCTTAAACCATTTGGATAAATATCAAATTCATGTGTTATAATACTTATGTATTGTATGGATTATTGTACCTTCGGTTCATAACTTGTATTCAACATTTGTTCCACTTATATCTCATTGATCTGTTGTGCTTATTACACTTTGTGGTTTATGTATTCTGTGTATATCGTATGTTGTTCTAGATTGTTTATATAGCAACGTAGTTTTTCTTTTTTCCTAGATTAAATTGGTTGATTTCACTTTAAAAAGAAATTTCAGCATATTAATCGAAGTATCAATACTCGTTTAAAATAAAATTCGTGGATGGTCGCTCTAAACCAACCATATTTTTTGCACTAGTGTATGATGTTACCTGATTCCTTTGTAAGTGTGGATCTTGAGGTAGGGTGTTACAATTGATTGACCTAAACTAGTGCTAAAACCCATATAACTATATTGACAAAATACACTGGTCATTCGAATAATAAACAACCAGAAATTTTCAGAAAGACCATGCGCATGCTTTAAAAGGTAGTAAGTATGCGACTTGACTTCATAGCCAAAACTTAGTCCGCGCAAAATAAATGAACTAGACCGTGTCAAGCACGTGAATAAATGGTATCCACAAGTCACCGTCGTCGTTTAAAAAACTATAATGACAACACGGGATAGGAAAGATCATGGAATTCTCTAAAATGAGAATGATGACCCTAAAATAAACCTTAGCCCACCTTCAAATAAGCGGGACAGAACGTGCAACGTGCATGAACAAAAGAGATTCGACAACTCACCACCATCGTTTAAAAAATCATACCAACAACACAAGATATTGAATGAAATCTCTAAAATGATAATATTAAAATAAGCCTTAGTCCACCATAAATAAGCAGGGCAGACCGCGCCAAGCAAATAAACAGAATAATTTTCCATGACTCACCGTCATCGTTCAAATACTACATTGACGATATAACATATAAACGACAATGATAATATCTAAAATGATAATAGTGATGCTAAACTAAATCTCATTCTTCCCCCAATAAAAGATTTTGATGATATAAATATATTTGATTTTATTTCTATCTTGATCAGTACAGAGAATTGATGATAAGCTTTGATACAAAAATGTAGAAATGAGAGAATAAATAATATTTGAAGTACTGAAAGTAATGTACACGGCTGTATTTATAGATTACAAATCAGAAATGCTTTTCAGTTTGGGCTTGATATATTTGGCAGTCCATATAGCTTTGTATTCGTTATTGGGATTTGGCTTGCTTCGGTGTAATAAGCCTAATATACTCTTATCTGATTTATCTGATATCTTATTTCCCCCTCCTCAAATCGATCGGAGGGTTAGGGTTTCCATGGTGGCTTCTCGGGTGATTCTTCAGCTCTTCCTTCTCCAAATTGTTTGTCTCTTTTCCAAATCTCTCACATTTATTCACTTTCGAGACATCTAATTTATTTAGATCTGTTTGTTGCAGACATATCTTAGCTGTGCTTGTCTTGAATTTGCTTGTTGACTTCGAAATCAACATCTGTAGTTTCAGATTTACCGACAGGCTTGAAATTTGTCATCTTTTTGAAGAGCTTGGTATGCTAGTCCTCGATCTTCTCAACTCTCATGGTATCGCTAAACTTAACAAATTTTGGAGATGACAGTGGTTTGGTAAGAGTGTCGACTCTCTGGTAAGTAGTAGGTATATGTCTAACCTCTAAACTTTCCTTCATTGTTTATTCTCTTACGAAGTAAAGATCAATTTCTACATGTTTTGTTCTGGAATGTAGAACTGGGTTTGCTGACATATAAACTAAACTTTGATTATCACACCATAGTATTGATTTGTTTGTATTGATGCTTAACTTAGTAAGTAGAGATCTTAGCCATATTATTTCAGCAATCGCATTTGCAATACTTCGATACCTTGCTTCAGTACTAGATCGTGATACAGTTGACTGTTTCTTTGAGCACCAAGATCCTATGTTGTCTCCAATGTAAATGCAGTACCCTGTAGTTGACTTTCTATCATCTGGGTCTGATGCCCAATCTGCATCTGCATATCCAGTGGTATTGTAGTCGTTGCATGCTTTGACAGTGAGTCCATAGTTTATTATTGCATTGAGGTATCTCAGTATCTTTTTTATATCTTTCCAATGTATATCCAGTGGATCCTGCATAAATTGACACACTTTGTTAACACTATAAGCTATATTTGGTCTAGTAATTGTTGCATATTGTTATGCACCAACTACACTTCTATATTTTTTTGAATTGTATATAGATTCCACCCTGTTTTTAGAAAGAGTCTGACTGCTGACCATTGGTGTTCGTTGTTCCTTTTCCTCACTCATTTGTGTCTTTGCTAGAAGTTCTGATATATATTTCTTCTACGATAAAGCGATTTATGTTGAGAACTTTGACTTGACCTCTATTCCCATAAAGTAATTTAGCTTTCCTAGGTCTTTAACAGAGAATTTCCTATCCAGATATTGCACTAAGTTATTGATCTCTGTGTTGTTGTTTCCTGTTATTATTAAATCAACAACATATATCAAAATGTATATTGTGCAGTAGTTATTTGATTTTATAAAAAGTAATTGTCTGATTTGGTAGATTGAAAACCCATGTCTCCTAATGTGGATTTCAATCTATCAAACCATACTCTAGGTGCTTGTTTCAGCCCATAGATTGCTTTAGTAATTTGCACACTAGATCAGGATTTTGAATGTAGCCTTGAGGTTGTTCCATGCACACATCCTCTTTAAGTATGCCATTAAGGAATGCATTGTTAACATCAACTTGTTTGAGTTTATACCATTTACTAACAGCAATGGTAAGTACAACTCTGATTGTTGTAGGCTTGATTACAGGAGAAAAAGTTTCCTTATAGTCAAAGTTTATTTTTGAGTGAATCCTTTTGCTACCAATCTAGCCTTATATCTATCAATAGGTCCATCTGATTTTCTCTTTACTTTACATGCCCACTTACACCCTATAACATTTTTATCTTATGGTGGTTTAATAAGTTGTCATGTCTAATTTTTTATGTGTGTTTGGTATTCAGCATCCATTTCCTTGACCCATCTGATATCAGCTTTGGCTTGATCATAATCGCATGGTTCTTTATGAGCCATAAGTGCAGTATACAATTTAGGCTTAAAAAAATCCACTTTTGGCTCTTGTAATCATTGGGCGAGTGGTTTTGCTTGATTTTGAGTGTCAGGCTGTTCTTCTTCATCAGATATTTCTCTATTTTCATGTTGATCATCATCATGTTCATTGTTAATGTTTTCTTTCTTATCATATGGAACAGATAACATTCTTTGCTGGCTTGATGATTGAACAGTGTCATTGCCATGTGATGTGGCCCCTTCGTGTGTCTTCTCAAATTCACCTACACTCAAGAAATCTGAATACACAGGTATTGGTGGGATCGAAACCCTTGCATCATATTTTTTTTGTGATTTTAAAGTTGACATCATGATATGGGAAAATGTTCTCATTGAACATGACATGCCTACTTATAAAAATATGACTACTATCATCTAAACATTTATACCCTTTCTGATATTCAGCATAAGCTAAAAATGTACAGGGTTTTGATCTGTAGTCAAACTTATGTTTATTGTATGGCCTTAAATATGGGTAGCAAGACATCTAAAAGTTTTCAGAAAATTATAATCAGGTTTTATCTCAAATAATATTTGAAATGGACTGATTCCTTTAAGAAACTTGGTTGGTAATCTATTTATTAAATACATTGCAGTTTTAATAGAATCAAACCAGAATTTCAATGGCAATTTTTCCTGAGCCAATAAAGTTAAACATGTTTCAACTATATGTCTATGCTTCCTCTCTACAAACCCATTCTGTTCAGATGTATGTGGACATGTAGTCCTCTGAATTATTCCCTTTTTAAGGAAATATTCTTTTAGTGGCTTGTACTCTACACCACCATCTATTGGAAAATTTTGACCTGTGAATTTGTTTGCTTTTTAGCTTGCGTTATAAAGTGTATCACATTATTATATGTGTCAGACTTAGATTTTAAGAAATATATCCATGTAAATGTATTGTAAGCATCCACCAAAGATATATAATATTTGTATCCATAGTTTGAACTAATTGGTGTTGGTCCCCAGAGATCGGTAGCAATTAAGTTCAGAGGTTTTGTATGCTCAGAGTAGAACTAGTAAATGGTAGTTTGTGGATTTTACCCATTTGACAATAAGTGCATAAGTATGGTAATGACACATCATCACATTTTATATTATTTTCTACAATGTTTTGTCCGCGGGTGCGGCGCAGTGGAAAGGAGGCCTAACTTCCTGGTAAAAGGTCGCGGGTTCGATTCCTACCATGCACTTCCCCATCCTACATAAATTTACCCGGGGGTATGGGGGCTTGGATTAGCGGACGGCTTTACTGTACCCTCCTCAGGAGTTTACCGGCCCGCCGGGTTCTCCTGGGTTTTCAGAAAAAAAAACAAAAAAAAAAAATATTCTCTACAACAACTTTCTTAGAAATACTTGCACTAGGATGACTTAGTTTATTATGCCATACATCAAAGACAATAATCTCTTTTTCAGAAATATTTTCACCGAAATTGAAATTCAATGTTCTTTTTCCATTATTGCTGCAGATGTTTTGATTGAACTTGTATAGCCCCTTCTCTACACTTCCCTGCAACAATATTTTTCTAGTCAGTATGTCCCTAACTAAGCAGTAATCAGGATAAAAATCAAAATATACTTGATTATCCTGAGAAAATTTTGACACACTTAGAAGATTTTTCTTTATATCAAGTACCCTCAATAAAAAAATTAGAAGTAAATGTTTATTTCCATTTAAAATACCACAACCAGTACGAGTAATGCAAACTGGCTTACCATTTCCCATGAAAACTGATTGATTACCTTTGTACTCCTTGCAACCCAAATTCAAATTATCTGGGTTGTTTTTTTAAATAATTTGTTGCTTCTGAGTCTGGGTACCAACACTCATCATTGATGTGATCAGCTCTAGCAGTTTCTTCATGATTGGTAGTTTTTGTATCATTTTGACTGACATGTCCATGTTGCATCTGGGCTACATTTGCATTAGAATTGATATTTATTTGATTATTTCCAGTTTGATTGGGTGTATAGTTCTAGTTGTATATGAAATAATATTTAAGAGCTGTACGTCCAATCTTTTCACAAATTTGACATTTGAACTGTTATTATTGTTGTTTTTGCCTCTACCTCTACCTCTATTACTGAAACCTCCTCTTTTAGGATTTTGACTGGATCTTTAATCCTTGTTTCCATAACTATTAGCATAGTTAATAGAAAGATATGCTTCTTGAGGTTTCTTGCTTTCCAGCCTTCCTTCATGAGATAAAAGTATTGATTGTACCTCTTCTAGAGGTGGAGTAACCCTTTAGGATGGGATGAGATAAAAGTATTGATTGTACCTCTTCAGGAGGTGGAGTAACCCTTTAGGATGGGATTATTGCTTCTACAGCTTCATACTCATTACTTGGACGATTCAAGATATTTAATACTTGTTCAGATTCAATCAACTTATGACCTGCAGCCTCAAGCTGATCACTTGAGGTTTTCATCTTTGATAGGTATTCTCTCATAGTACTATTGTCCTTTCTTACAATCTGTATTTGTCTTCTGTAATGCATTAGCATTAAAATTCTTTCCAACACTTGTCCAAATTTCGTTTGAAGTCTTACAGCCAATAACTTGAGAAATCAGGTTATTGATGATTGATGACAATAGCCATGCACTGATCAGTCTGTCTTATCTATGGTACTTTATATATTCCTCATTTAATACAACCCTATTTTCTTGATCTGTTATATATGCTGATGGAATTGATAAAGTACCATAAATGTATCTCTCTAGACCGTAACCTAGAATTGCAGTTTCTATTTGAAATTCCATAACAAATAGTTGCTTTCATCAAGTTTTATTATGATTAACTGACTTTGAGGACTTATTGATGTTTTTACCAGTTGATCAACAAAGGGGGCTGCATTAGTTAGTTGGACTTGGGATGTAGCAGAAGCAGTCGTTGATGATCTGTCACCCCTAGTGACAGAAGTAATTCAGAAAAGAATGAATTGCAGTGAGAAAAACTTACTTGAATCAAATTTAGAATGAAAAAATGGGTCTTCAATTCAGGTATGTCTTGCAATCAGTAGATTTTCATATGATGATGAAAATATGATGAAATTCTCTAGTACGGCAGCTTCATGAATTGAATTCTTGATTTCTGGTGGTCTGAATTTGATTTTCTTAACTGGTTTTTCTGATCTGCTTTAAAACTGGTTACTGAGTTCTAATGCAGCAAATAATTTTGCTTGGCGAGGCATTAATCTTAATGATCACGGCAACTCTCAAATGATAGGTGAAAACTTTGATGAGAGGGAAACCCAAGTGATGAAAACTCTCTAATGGGTATATGAATACAATCTCACTGAGATATAATTCTGATTTTGTTGTTAAGCCGATATGCTTTGATACCATAAAAGATTTTGATGATATAAATATATTCGATTTTATTCCTATCTTGATAAGTACAGAGATTTGATGATAAGCTTTAATATAGAAATGCAAAAATGAGAAATGAATATTATTCGAAGTACTGAAAGTAATGTACACAGTTGTATTTATAGATTACAAAACAGAAATGCTTTTCAGCTTGGACTTGATATATTTGGCAATCCATATAGCTTTGTATTTATTATTGCGTTTTGGCCTGCTTCAGTGTAATAAGCCAAATAAATACTGAAGAAAATGAGAAGAAGGCAAGAACGAAGCACACGACTAAACCCAAGCAACTCGTAGGAAGCACAACCACTACCAAAATAAAGACCATCCTAGAAAATTACTTAAAGCAATTAGGTAAACATTGAAAGACAATGATTTACTTATCTGATCCTGTTAGGTGTTCTATAAATGCTGCACTCATATCTACTTGATCCACACTAGTACAAATGCTCTAAAAGTACAAAAACGGTATAATGAGATTACAGTAAACAAAAGTTTCAAAATCCAACTTAGACTTGGAAATAGAATATGCTTCAATTTTCTCTAGCAAAATGTCCCGTGCTTGGACAGAACACATCATAAGGTGTTAGAGCCAACTTGCGGGCGTGATATTAACCCAACTAGAAGGGCTAAGACTAAAAAGCACGAAATTACAATGTAAATGACGCATCACGCTCACAAATCAAGCCAAAAAAATTCAAGCATGTATCAACATATAACGCCACTATGGAACAGGAAAAGTATACAAACTTGTACAATTAAAGTGCTTTACGAATTGAATGTGGTGGATAAGTAAAAAAATCATAATATGGATACAGCGAGAAAATAGCGAGTATACCGAGATGACTCTAAAATAGTGAATATACAGATATGACTCTAAATAGCATATAAAACTCATATATAATATTTTTACAATATATAAACGATAATTAAATGCGAACTTGATTTCGATTTAATTATAATTAGCACGTTCTTAATTTTAAATAAAAATATATGCAAACAAGTGTAAATAAATACAAATTTTTATTAAAATCAATTAATTTTAGTAGAATATTAGAGTATTTATGTTTCTAGAAATATATGTTAAAATTTTCAGTTAAATAACTAGTTTCATAATTTTTGAAATGTATAAATGTCATTTTTCAATTCATCTTTTAAATAAATGATATAGCACAAAAAAACGAAATAAAACGTAAATAACAAGATATGTCGAAAATAACAGGACACTAAATAGAAGGACAATTTTAAATGTTATTTAAGAAAATAATAGCAAAAACACAAGCATTGTTATTCGCACTTCAAATTTGATTAAGAGGCGACTTATTTTTTATTTTTTTAAAATTTTTTTACTGAAGGAAGGATATTAAAAAGTAACATCCCCTTAAAACTAAATTATAATATGACCAAACTACCCTTATCTTGATAATTAGCTTAATTGAATTGGGTGCTGTTATTGACACTCCAAAATGATTATGGGGGGATACAGATGAAATTCGGTAAGGTTGTGTCGCATTTATTCTCGGAATTCGATAGGGGGTGTGGTTGAGTTTCACCATTAAAATCAACAAAGGGCCATCGAAAAAGATAGATAACGAAAAACGGTGGGTCAATACCGAATTTTGTTTTCGGTCGCGTCCCCCTTAACCATTTTTGGAGCGTCAGTAACAATCCTCTCGGAAAATCAATTCAGAGAAGTAACGTAGGGGTATTTTCGTAAATTAAATTTTGTGTTCAGTACGCCTCATAACAATTCTAAATATAACTGGAGTGCCATTAAAATTAACCATCGTTTAACCAAATTTGAAATGTGAATAACAATGCCCAAAAACACAGCTCTCTTTCTTTAGCGGCTAGCACCAGCTCACATACATCAACTATGTTCAGTGTTCACAAATAGTGACCCAAATACTCCCACCAGGCACAGCCAGACTCTAATTTCATCAGGTGTTATAAAGCTCACAAGCGTAGCTCAATTTTATGCCAATGCGTAAGGCAGAATAAAGACACACAATTCTCACCACCTCTTTAAAGCAAAAGCAATAAGAGTGTTGCAACACATCCCAAAGGCAAATGAAACAGCAAATCATCGTTCATCTTTCAGAAATTGAGAAACAACATCTGTTCAAATTTGTAGTTTCCTGCCTCAAATTTAAACATTCTTGTTTCAAATTCAAATCTCATGCTAATAACCGTTCAAATTTGTATATCACACCAAAAACAAGTCAGCAATCTTTGCACGTCAAATGAGAAACGTAAATGAATAACATGTGTAATGATCCAAAAACAGAAATTAGGACAATAGAAAAAGGACAAGGCAATCCACATTCCACATGCACTTTTATATTATGAATAGAAAAGGTACAATAGCGAGAAGGCCAGAAGGGGTTCTCTATTTCTCTTTTCGATCGTTTAAGGTTCAAAAGAAGAAATTATTGTACTGACTGCCATTGTAAGTGAAGTAATTTTTCTATAAGATACTTTAATATTTGAATCAGGTAAGTTCCTCGCGTCTTTATTTTTATTTTACACTAAAAAGTGTTCTTATGTCTAAATATTTGGAAAAAAATTGGTCTAAATTTTTCTTTAATTTTGTTTTTGACACTATTTTTCTGTAGTATTTATTTTTCTTTTGTTAGTCGAATTAAATTCTAGTTAAAACTAAAATTTTAATAAATGGTTAACTTACAATTTCTTAATTCTATGAGTATACGGCAACACGATTATTCCATAAAAGGCGAAGTTAATATAATTTAAGTTTGTTAATTCTAAGTCATCGAAGTGATCAATGTCCTGGTCACTACTTAACTGAGTTGAGTTTATAGGCCCGGAAAATCCTACTAGTAGTTGCTTTTGCATATAATTGTCATGTCAATCTTATTTATGTTTTATTGTATTTATCCCTAAATGGAAACTTTTTGAAAAATAAAGATTTAAGACAACTTATGCAATAAAAGTTTACTTAGCTCCTTTGTTTCTTACTGTTGGAAAAAATGATAAGCCATACATGAGTCTTCAGGTTTAAAGCTCCATCTACGAAGAAGCTGATATGATTATTAGGTATATTTTTTAAATTTTGAAAGTGTTTTGACATTGTGACTTGGATTAGGTTAAATAAATGGAAACCCCTTTACATTTGACTAGGTACTAGAAGTGGACGCTCGGTTAAATGAACCAATCAGTTAATATTTTCGAATAACCAAATGTTCGATTAATCGAATTTGTCGGTTAATGCGGTTCGATTGAATCGGTGAAGTCGGTTAACCATGTGTGTATGTGTTTCACTGTGTCTTAAAACACAGAAATAATAAAAAGTTGTTTTCGATTTTATGTGTTAACGTCGTTTTTTAAAACGGTTGTTTTTCATTTGAGAACGTGATGCAAGGAAAATTAAAATAGGGTATATACCTTCAAACTTTCAGAAAGAAAGCAGACATACATACTAAGCCTTTATAGAAAGTAAACTTTACTAGACTAAAGCATGAACTCAACGTGATGAAGCTGACCCAAATCGCAAATCTGACAAGGTCATCTACATTCCAAAATAATAGCTGAAATTCTCCAGATCCACTACGCTCAAGTGCCTTAAAGACTCTTCTCTAGTAGATCTATCATTATCTGTTGTCGATTGAGGCATGGATTAGAAGATTGAAGTGAAGAATTTTTGAGGCGCCGCCATTATTTAGCATCACGTTACTTTAGCAAAACCCTAACTCTTGCTATGTTTTGAGGGGGTATCAAAAGTAACTGGTTATATCATTGTTCACCGGCATATATAAGTTAGCCGATATATTCTTGTATTGGGCTTAACCCATTTATTTGTACACGGGTATTTATATGTACCCAACATTACATTGTACAGACTATCTTCATTTTACATCAAATTCATTTCAATACAAAATATTATTTCATTACAAAATCTGCTCTCGCTGCTTTCTGCATTTCCCAACTTTGAGAAACAACACATGTTCAAATTTGTAGTTTCCTGTCTCAAATTCAAACATTTTTGTTTCAAATTCAAATCTCATGCTAATAACCGTTCAAATTTGTGTATCACACTAAAAACAAGTCAGCAATCTTTGCACATCATGAGAAACCTAAATGAATAATATGTGTTATTATCCAAAAACAGAAATCTGGACGATAAAGAAAGGACAAGGCAATCCACATGCACTTCTATAGTATACTGCTAAAAGAACCTCGATTATATTTATGCTTGCTAACACCATGATAGGGTAGCCAAAAGCACAAAACATGGTGTCTTTAGCATTACACCACCATGTGGAACTAAAAACACTCAGTTTTTTGCTTTTGGCTACCATGTTGTGGTGTTAGGAAGCACAAACTTGGATGCTTTTAATAATGCATTATTATAAATAGAAAAGGTACAATAGTGAGAAGGGGTTCTCTATTTCTCTTTTCGATCACTTAAGGTTCAGAAGAAAAAATTATTGTACTGAGTCTACTGGCTGCCATTTAAATCTATACCAAGGAATAATAAGACAAAGTGATTTTTCTCCGTGGATGTAAGATTCTTTAATATCTGAACCATGTAAGTTCCTTGGGTCTTTACTTTCGTTTTGCTTTTTTCGTGATTTTGGTGTTAGCTTTTATTTCTCTTTTGTTAGAAGAATTAAATTCTAGTCTAAAATTTTAATGAATGGTTAACTTATAGCTTGTTAATTGTGTGAGCAAATGGTAACACAATTATTTCATAAAAGGCAAAGTTAATATTATTTAAGTTTGTTAATTCTAAGACATCGAAGTGATTAATGTCCTGGTCGCTACTTAACTGAGTTGAGTTTATAGGACCGAAAAATCCTACTAGTAGATACTTATATATATATATATATATATATATATATATATATATATATATGTGTGTGTGTGTGTGTGTGTGTGTGTGTGTGTGTATCACTAGTCTTTAGTATATGTATGTATGTTTGTGTGTATCATCGTATCTAGGTATGTGTGTATTTTCAGTTATCGGTTATATGTTACATGTTTAACCGTAATTTGGTCAGTTAACATCGATTGGTTACGTAATTTGATCAGTTAACATCGATCGGTTAACTGAATGTTCGGTTAATCGAATCTATCAATTGATGCGATTTGGTTAAAACCGATTGAATCGGTTCAATCGGTTAATCGTAATAAATTTCCGGCTCTATTGGATACTTCAAATTAAATTGTTCTATTTTGAAAATGATGAAACATTCTTGTTACATTCATTAGTGTGATTGTTAAATTTGTCGCAATCTGGGTATGTCAAGTCAAATGTAACCTCTATCATTTTCTCATTAATAGATTTTGTGTGAATGAAGGTTATGTAACATTCAACCAAAAGCATTTTAATGTGCTAACCAACTTACAGTTTCACTTGGAAGTTTTGTAATTGTACATGAATACATAAAGACGGTTTGGGGTATGTAGTGATTTATGCGGAATTTTGATGAGGATCTAGTATTGTTTATTTAGATACCAATGGAGTATAACAAAACAATTATGAAATCTCATGAAAAACAAAGAACAAAAAAAAAGGACACAGAAGATTTAACGTGGTTCGGATATGAATATCCTACGTCCACGGAGACCTAACAACTTTTATTTCTCAATGAAGAAATGAGTACATAAGAGAGGAGGAAGATTACAATAGAGAGAAGATTAATGGTGGATTGCTTTTTTCATACAATAACATGACCTCTATTTATATAGAGGGATTTCTTGACCTCCATGAAAACTTGGCACCTAAGTTTTCTTGGCTTCCAAGTAAACTTGGCACCCAAGTTTTCTTGACTTTCAAGTAAACTTGGCACCTAAGTTATTACATATAGGAGCCAATTACATGATTGACAATCAATCTTTCCTTCTCTACAAATATTTGAATCATCAATTTCAACACTCCACCTTGATTTACATATGACAGTCTTTCTTCATCATCTCATCTTCAACAATCAACATAAAAGTTGTTGGGCCCAGTGCCCCATGACGCTCAAGTAACAGGAAGCAAACTGATCAAGTTTGAGCAATGCTCAAACTTGTCCTTTGGAAGTGACTTGGTCATCATATCTGAAGGATTATCTGAAGTACCCACCTTAAATAATTTGATCTTGCTCCGTTCTTCCTCAAGCATAAGAAAGAAACCACTAACATCAATGTGCTTTGTCCGTGAACTATAAGCTTGATTCTCAACAAGATGAATAGCACTCTGACTGTCTGAAAATAGCTCTACTGTCCACTGCACCATTGAAAGATCATCCAACAACTAAAGTAAGTACAATCCTTCCTTTGTTGCTTCCACAATCGATATCAACTCTGCTTCGGTAGTCGAAAAAGCTACGATAGATTGCAGCTTTGATCTCCATGAAATCGAGCCTATGCCAAGTGTAAAAACATAGCCCGACACTGACTTCCTAGCATCTCTATCCCTAGCATAATCAGAATCACGGTATCCTCTAAGAAAGATGTCACCATCTACTCCACCGTATAGAAAACCCACCGAAGAAGTGCCTCGAAGATATCTAAGAATCCACTTCACAGTTTGCCAATGTTCTTTGCCTGGGTTAGACATATATCGACTGACAACACCAACTGCATGGGCCAAATCTGGTCTCGTGCACACCATCGCATACATGAGATACCAATAGCACTAGAATAAGGTATATTAGCCATATACCTTTTATCTTCTTCCGTTGTAGGAGAATGTTCTTTCGACAACTTAAAACGAGAGTCTAAAGGAGTGCCTACTGGTTTGGCTTTCTCCATCCTAAATCGAGCGAGGACTTTCTCGACGTACTGCGCCTGAGTGAGCCTTAACTCTCTCTGCTTCCTATCCCTGCTTATCTCCATACCCATTATTCTTTGTGTCTTTCCCAAATCCTTCATATCAACCTCTCTACTGAGCTCCTCTTTCAACTCCTTAATTTTGACTATACTCTGAGATGCAATCAACATATCATCAACATATAACAACAAATAAATCATTACATCGTCACATCTCCTAAAATAAACAAACTGGTCTTTGAAGCTTCTAGAGTATCCCTGTGAAAGCATAAACTTATCAAATCTCTTGTACCATAGTCTAGGAGACTGCTTCAGTCCATAAAGGGATTTGTTAAGTTTACAAACATAGTCTGGCCTGCTACTATCAATGAACCCTTCCGGCTGCCACAAATAAATCTCTTCATCCAGATCACCATGCAAGAAAGCAGTTTTGACATCTAGTTGCTCGAACTCCATGTCGTAATGAGAAACTAATGCCAAGAGAATACGAATGGAAATATGCCTAATAACTGGAGCAAAGATGTCATGATACTCTACCCCTTTCTTCTGAACATACCCCTTTGCTACTAGGCTTGCTTTATATCTGAACTCTCCATTGCCGCCTTCTTTCACTCTATAGATCCACTTACATCCAATAGCTCTCTTGTCGGTAGGAAGTGACACCAAATCCCAAGTGTGGTTTTTCCGTAAAGATTCGATCTCCTCTTCCATTGCTACTAACCAACTGGAACTGTCAACTAATGCAATAGCATCTCTATAATCTCTGGGCTCATCATGGACAACATTTAATGCATATGTTTCCATATCATCAAAGTCAATGTCTTTGATGCTCAAACCAACAAACTCATCAAGCCATCTGGGCTTTCTTCTTTCTCTAACAGGCCTGGTCTCTGTATGAGTTTCACCTTGAGTTTGATCTTCTATGCCAGTATCCATACTATCCTCATCAACCACGGCGTCATCGGAAACGCCATTTGAACGTCTACGGAAAGAATCAACAGATGATTTGCTTTGCGTTTGGTATTCTTCACATGTCCTCTCATCATCATCTGATGAGGAAGGCTCCACCTTCAACATAGCCTTCTCATCAAAAGTTAATGCCTTCTTATAATAAGTTTCTTGCTACTAGGACACCACAACATATATCCTTTTACTCCTTTTCTATAACCTAGAAAGATACACTTGCGAGCTCTAGGTTCCAGCTTTCCTCGACTCTCATGCACATAAGATGGACAACCAAACACCTTGAGGAATGAATAGTTAACAGGCTCTCCTTTCCATACTTCTTCAGGGATCTTCATATCCATGGCAGTAGAAGGTGTGTGGTTGATGAGGAAAGCTGCCATAGATAAAGCTTCAGCCCAAAATCCTTCTTTAACTTAGCAGTCAATCTGAGGCACCTAGTTCTCTCCAACAATGTCCGATTCATCCTTTCTGCAACTCCATTGGACTGGGGGTCGCCTGGTATGGTGTAATGCCTTCGGACTCACAATAATCGATGAAATCCTATTATACGAATTCACCGCCATTATCTGAACGGAGAACTTTCAATTTCTTCCTTGACTGCTTCTCCACCATGGATTTCCATTTACAAAATCTAGTAAAGGTTTCACTTTTGGACTTTAAAAAGTATACCCAAACTTTACGAGAGAAATCGTCTATAAACGAAAAAAAATACCTGGCTCCACCCAAGGATGGGCAAGGGGAAGGTCCCCAAACATCCGTGTGAACATAATCCAAAATAGCTTTTGCCTTATGCTGACCAACACCAAAAGAAATCTTCGTCTTCTTATCAAGAACACACTCTTCACAAAAAACAAGCTTTGAATGCTGAACTCCGTCAATCAAACCTCGTTTTCTTAGCTCATCCATGTTGCGCTCGCCAATGTGGCCCATCCGCAAGTGCCATAATCTGGAAGAATCTGAATCAGCTGAAGTAACTGAAGCTGATTCACCAACTACAGTAGTGCCCTTTAGTACTGCCCTCACTCCTTCCATAACGATCATGGAACCCTTAGATATTTTCATCTTCTGTTCTTCAACTACAATCTTTAGTCCAAGTCTACTCAACGCCCCAACAGAAATCAAGCTCCTCCTTAAATCAGGTACATGCCTAACATTAGTAATGGTTTGAATAACACCATCAAACATCCTAATCTTTACACTACCAACACCAACCATACGGCAAGAAGCATCATTGCCCATCAGAACTCCTCCATCAATCTCACGGTAAGTGGAAAGAGAGTTCCTACCAGGTGTCATATGATAGGATGCGCCAGAATCAATCAACCATAGGGTGCTCTTCCCAGAAGAGCTAGAAGCTGTAAACACATCTGTGTCACTCTCTGTATCTGATTTCTCCGCTGTAGAGGCTGAAGCTTGCTTTGAGTCTTTTCTACTTCCTTCAAGCTTGGGACATTGTGCAACAAAGTGTCCGGCCTTCTTACAATAATGGCAAGTCAATTTCTTAGGCCTCCGAGACTGTGACCTCGAAGAATTTCGTTCTTCACCTTCCTTTGACTTGCTTTGACTTCTACCTCTATGAACAGATAAGCCTTCGGTAGCACTATCAATGCTAGTGCTAGCCAGTCTACCTCTTAACACTTCATTATGAAGGTCAGTCTTTACATCAGAAAGGCTAATTCTACTGTGGCCATAAATCATGGAATTGACAAAAGTTGTATATTCTTTAGGCAAGGAACATAGGAGGACACAGCTTGAGCTTCATCAGTAATATCAACATCTGCTGCCTTCAGGTTCATAAGTAAAGTGGTCAAGGCATCTACATGCTTCATAAGATCGGCTCCAGGCTTCATCTTGAATGAATAAAGTTGTTGTTGTAGAATAATCCGATTTGTGAGAGACTTGTCTTGATATGCATCCAATAATGCATCCCATAGTTCCTTCGCCATTTTCTTCTGAGAAAATTCTCTAAGGACTTCATCTGAAAGACTCAACTGAATTGTTGTAAGAGCTTCGTCTTCCATTTCCTCCAATTTAACTGCATCAACATCTTTCAATTTCTCAGGCGCAGAAACAACTTTAAAAGTCTTCTCCTTTTTCAATACGGCCTCCATCTTTATCTTCCAAGTACCAAAATCTCTTTTTCCGTCAAAACGTATTACTCCATAATTGATGCCAAATCTTCCAACAGACTTACTAGAAGTAGCCACTAATATCCAAATAGAAACAATAACCTCGCTCTGATACCAAACTATAGTGATTTATGCGGAATTTTGATGAGGATCTAGTATTGTTTATTTAAATACCAATGGAGTATAACAAAACAATTATGAAATCTCACAGGAAAAAAAAGAACAAAAAAAAAAAAGGACACAGAAGATTTAACGTGGTTCGGATATGAATATCCTACGTCCACGGAGACCGAACAACTTTTATTTCTCAATGAAGAAATGAGTACTAAGAGAGGAGGAAGATTACAACAGAGAGAAGATTAATGATGGATTGCTTTTTTCATATAATAACATGACCTCTATTTATATATAGGGATTTCTTGACCTTCAAGTAAACTTGGCATCCAAGTTTTCTTGACTTCTAAGTAAACTTGACACCCAAGTTATTCCATATAGGAGCCAATTACATGATTTACAATCAATCTTTCCTTCTCTACGAATATTTGAATCATCAATTTCAACAGAGTACTGGTTTAATTTTAAATGATCGCACTGCTTTCGATTAGTTTATACAATGTGCTACCAGAACCAGTCAATGAATGTTTGAAAGTTAAACATACTGATTTGAAGAGTTATTCGCAAACGTAATGCCATTATATGCACATGCACGTACACTTCAATCTAATCTAGTTTTTGTATGAAATTGGTTTTCCAGTATGATTAATACGAGCAGAAAAGAAAAGAAAAGAAAAGTAGAACCTCTGGTAGTTCTCCAATTTGGTGGATGAAATTGGTTTTATAACAGATAATCACCAACTAGGAAAAAACTCACAAGCAAAGATTATGACAATACCTGAAATGGAATGACATCCTAATTAGTCAAAGTTGATAGGAAAATCAATTCCAAACCGAGCCTAGCTAAGAATGGGTATGACTAAATTTTATTCGATGAAATATTGCGTTTAATGATCGTGAACATATACTGGAAGATATATAATCATGGATAAATTATACTTGAGTAGAATATAAACTTAAAATGGATATAGTTTAAAAGCATCTCCAGGAAGAAGAATTGACCTAGAAACATTGATTACCTCCTTTTCATTTCTTTATTCAAGACCATGGCAATGTCAATTTGAACATGGAAAAAGGAAAGAAACTTTTCAGTATGCATCGTTCAAAGCAATGGGTTTCAAAAATCTGCTTTTTTCTTTCTTCTTCCTTTTTTTTTTTTTTTTTTTATGTACATTAATAAAAGCCCTATTGGAGAAGTGGGAGTTGTCCACGATTTCTCTTCATGTCCTCACTTCAAAATTCAGCTTACCGTTGGAAATGCTCTTAGCTTTCATCTATGGTTGGTAGTTTCCACCATGCCAAAATGTATGTTTCCACCATGCCAAAATGTTCAGACACATACAGCTTCAAAGGAGAGCTATAAATATGATGTATATAATACTATATATATATACCTACAAGGCTACAACTGTATACACCGTATATGCCTACCTACATATGCAAGGCTTCAGATTTTAAAATAAGTTCAAACTTCGACCCAATTACTTCATCCAAAATCGAGCATCCCATGTTTGAAATATACGCGTTGTGATGATTCTATTCCTTAAATTTCAGTTTGAAATCCTTTGCCATCTGAATTACAGCCATGTGCCATTTAACAGTACCAAATATATGCTATCATCCATATGTTCAGTTTTTACTTGAGCACTCTTCTTCTGCTTTAAGTATCAAAACGTCTCAAAATCTGAGGAAATGGAATAGTTACCAGTTTCTCTACCTGCTGAAAATCACCCCTAGGCTTTATTTTCAATACACCTTTTGGCGTTCTCTTCTTCATCTCAGAACTTGACAGTAAGTTCATTTCAGTTGGTCTCTCTTTCACTACTCCCTTCCCTTTCAACCTTTTGTTCACTCTCACATTTTCATCCAATGGAGAGTCTGAAATTTCATCTTCTTGAGGCAGTGCATTGAGGTCTACAAGTAGCAGAGGTTTCTTATTGCTCTTCTTCTTCAGCCTTTGAACCTTTTCCTCAACCGTCGTGCTCCCTACACACTCACTCCATGTCTCTTTCATATCCAAAAACTTCCTATTCATGTTTTCATGATACAACTTTAGAGAAGTATAATGCTTGCATTTCTCTAAAAATCGAAGATTCTCTCTTTCGGGTGTCACTTGTAGAGAGTAAAACCCTGATTTCATTCTTTCAAAAAAAGTCTCCATAGGACTACCAAATAAAAAGTTATCTCCATTAAGTAATTCTTGCATTGTGCAAAGAAAGGATTCATGATCCATGTCGGGTAGATAAGCAGATAAACTGAACCTTTCTTCTTCGTTTAAACAAGAATTCCAGGATTCTACCGACAGAACATATTTTAGGTTCGAAAGGTCGTATAGATCGTAAGGAACATTGCATATTTCATTTCCAAATGTGACCAACTCACAGCCTGGATCAGACAAATCGAAACCATCCACATCTTCATCATCGTCTACTTCGGCTACGGTTTTAAAGTTCCCAAAATTTTGTATCTTGCGATTCGCGTGTAATGCCCCCTGGTGCTTGAATTTTGCTATTGTCATTTGCACTGGGGGGCTGCCTTCAAATTCAAGTTCTTGATCATAGAAATTGACAAGTATGCATGGATTCTTTTGCTGATATGGTCTACCAAATTGCCTGCACAACAATATAATAAATACGCAATTCAAGTTCTTTATAGCAAACATGAATTTTCCTATCAAGATTATGATCTTCACAGCAAATACTGTTATGTTTCACAAATTTTGCTCAATCTTACAGAAGGAACAAATATGATATCTACATAATTGTTTAAGTTAGAGCCGCTTTTAAATTTTAGAGAGACTAAGTGGGCAGTTCATATATAATTGTTTCCAAAAAAGACAGCAAAGACAGACAACCAGATCAAAACTGAGGAAGAACCACCAAAATTCACCAATTAATTAAAAGACACACCAAACAAATCAATCAAAGAAGAAGCATAAAATGAAAAGGGATTCAGATGAAAATGGAAAAGTACCTTGAGAGAAGGAGCAGGTGAAGTATATGGGTTGAAGCTTTCACAAGAAGAAAGCAGTAAAAGTACAGATATATAGGAAGAGTGACAGAGATCTATATGACAAGTTTCTGTTCTCATAATCATACTTTTTGTTATCCTTTTTTCCACAAATGCACACAAAACAGCACTTGTTCTCTCACTTAACCTTCACTGTACAAATATTAGCAGAATATTACATGTATAAATTTTAATAATTTATATGTGTATTCATGTTCCATGATGATGCTTCTGTGAAAAAAGTTTGGTGGGAGTTGTTTTTTGTGTACTTCTCTTTTTACTTTGCTTATTTTAAAAGCTGGACCAGAACAAACTGATTATTGGTCAGCATGTGATTGGCCACCAGAGCCAGATTTTCTTTGCAGGCAGTTGGATGCTTTATCTTGAACTTGGTCAGTCGCTGTATTGGATTGATAGCTCAGTTTATTTTAAATGCATCTTTAACCATTGATTTTTGATCGGACGGTGATATAGAAACTGAACAATCAATGGTAAAAATTCTGTAACAGGAAGAACAGTTGGAATCAAAATTATGGGTCCTGTGATTAATATACGTCCATATATCAAAAGATTCAAAACATTTAGTTTGATGGAACTGTTAACTGCTTTTGTATTTGGCCTAAGTTCCGGAATTTAAGCATCACCAGGCATTTCAAAATAACTGTCACAATTAGCTACAAAGTTTCCAAGAGTTCAAAACTTAACAAAAACAAGGCATACGCCATCTTCAAATGGTAATACATCAAATTCTATAGAGATCATATATAAATAGTGTAGCTTCCAACCTTGATCTACCAAAAATAAAATAAAAGGTAAAAATAATCAGAATAATAATAAACAAAGTAAATGAATAACATAACTTGTGAACTGAGCAAGTATTCGGCTTGCATGAAGACTGGATGGCAATACAATATTCATATAGAAAAGTCCAGATTGGTTGACCTGATAATGTGGTCTGTATTAATAGCAAAATAATTGTATGCAAACAATGAATTGCATGGTATCATATACAATACATTATTTTATTCACTACATGGAAGTTGTTTCCAAAGGTATCATTAAATACAAGTATGTTGATACACACAGGAATTCAGCCGCTCTATGCCAAACCTTAATTTTCTATGTAGCTTCGGACATAATTATTTTCTTCTTTTCTTCATGTATATGGTATGCACACTCCACTTGTGAAAGTAATGTCTTCATAGTGTGCTCGGCATATATATGATTTACAGGGGAAATTCTTTTTGAAGAATGTCGATATTCCTTGAATCGCAAGCTTCAAACATGTCGTTACGAGAAGCGCAGCTGCATAAAATAAAAATAAACTTGTTAGACCATGATAAGAAATAACAAAATTGTACAAATTTCATCATACCTAAGAGAAATCTTCAAATAATTCCATGCATTGTCAGCCTTGGGATTCATGGCTAGTGCTCTCACATAATACCTTATAGATTCTTCATATAACCCCTGTAGGTTGAAATTTGTATTAATTAATAGCTAACATTGATTATTAATTCCACAACGGTATAAGATATCATCTGTGCTGCATAATCTAATGACATCCCTCTAATTTCAATAAATAAAAACACACAAACCTGATTGGCATAACTAATACCCATATTTGCCCATGCTCGAACATAATTTGGTTTCAAATCTAGTGCCTGTAAAGCAAGCAACAGAGAACATAAAATATGCAAAATAATCTTTAACAAATGAATATGCATTCTCCATTATCTACTATATGAACAAAGAGACATTCCAGCACACCTGCTGATAAGCTAATATTGCTTCTGAACTTTGAACACTGTTCGCTTTGGTTGCACCAAGCTTGTTCCATAAAGAGTAATCGCGTGGCCTGAGCTTCAGTGCATTTTCAAATGACTGTATTGCTTTATCATATTCCCTGGATAAGTTGTATAATACACCAAGTACAATATGTACATCTGCATCCTCAGGTGACATTTCAGCTGCATCCCTAAAAAAACTAGCAACCTAGTTTGACTGTTATGTTAGCTTCATGAGAAAAATATATTGTTATTTTGAATTCAAATTTTAGTGATATAACAGTCCTATGCTTACATCAGCATAATACAATGAATCTTCTTTGCCTGGAGGAGCAATGGATCCATATTTCGGATGATTTTGTAGCCATTGGAAAAGATATCTTAATGCTTGTGGTTGTTCTAGTTCTGCAATTGCAAAATATAACATCAGCTAGTTTCATAAAGCATTGACTCAATGAAGCAGTATAGTGATGTGAATTGGTTAAAAATGTGGATACCAGCATAAACAAATTTCAAATGCTAAATCATGAATCAGACCTTTGATAATTTTAGTGTCATGAGTAGCAAGCACTCCGCGGACAAAACATCTACTGGATAATCACAGTAGCTTAATGCAAGAATATTACTTCAGAGTTGAAATATTTAAATGCAATTGAAAAGTTAATAATGCAGAGGGTTTTTCCAAAATTTGTGTTGCAAATTATCTTTCATCTAATGTTACTACAAAAGTACACATATTTTACAGACAACTATGCTGTCGTATCATAGAGTGCAGATTGCAAGGACATAAAGAAAATCTTTGTCACATTTGATGGAGTAGAAAAAATTGGAAGACTTGATGCTTACCATTGGTATAGCTGACGCCAAGGGCAAGAAGAACTTCTAGGTTAGTGGGATCAGCTTCTTGGGAGCGCATCATAGATGCAATTGCCTGAGGAAATATAATAAAAAATTAAATATCAATAATTTTCATGCATTTAGATAGTACGGAAAAATATATTTTAATATACTCATGAAGAGGAGGGAAGAGGGGGGGGGGGGGGGGGGATGTAATGGAAACAACATTACGAACTTTTTTTGAAATAGCAAAGTCTTGACTCTAGTAGTACACATAGGATATGAAGTAGTATTTTAGAATATGCGCATTTTAAAGTTAGCAAAGAACAAAGAAATGAAGAATAACCTGTTGGTCATCGTCATTTTCTGCATGGGTTATACCAAGCAGTCTCCATCCTTCAGCATTATCAGGATTCTTCAAAACCTCAGCTTCTAATGCAAGAACTGCCTCACTTAAAAGTCCTTTTCTGAAGAGCTCTTGTCCTTCTTTCAATGGATTAGGATGACCAACATAAGGGTTCATATCAGAAAACACATAAACTCCTTTTGAGGCTCTAGATAGTTGACTGGACATCTTGATTTCATCGTTGACAAATCTGCGGACAACAGAATATTCGAGTATTAACCTATGTAAGAAATTTCAAGCAACTGTGGATTGTAACAGTGTAGGCGAAGTCGATACGTCTCTACTAGTAATAAAGATAATTCAATGATCATGATTTTCACGGTGTCCTTTTGAAGTTCCATGGATACTCCAATCCGTCAACGGAATCTGACCACTGATTTGCAATATTCACCATCACTCCCTTTCCGACTACCCATAAATAGAATTTTACTACCAATATGCAGTCGATACCACCAATAAAACAACTTGAAATAAAAGTGTTGTGACCACCAATACCTTTGCACTTTCCATCCACTGATTTTTTATTATTATAAAATAAAAAGTAAATATCGATGCACATACGTGCGTCAATTTATACTGGTGGAAAAAAATTAGAAAAAAAAAACACACATGCGCATGCGAGGGATTTTTGATTAAAAATGTCATTCTTTCAAAGATTACCTTGAAGCTTCAAATTTGTTTTTACGTATTAATCTACCAACAAAGAGATTAATGTGTTTGTGCGCGCGAGTGTGTAAATACAAAAAGAAAATTTACAATCACATCCAATGAATCTGCGAGTAAATCCAGGCCTTCCATAGCAAACTCTCGATCTTTTGTACATACATACTCTGTATTAATTTTTTTAAATGTCCTTTTATCTATCTATCACATAAAATCAAAACTTATGAAATATAGGAACAGATGTTCACAAAATTAAATCAGAACTTTATACTCTTTCTAAAAGCATACAAAATTTACATGTAAAAAAATTGGCCAAAAGTAAATGATGGGATTTAAATGTTATATCAAATGACCAATCTTTCAAACATAAGTCGATATTAATTTGGCGAGATAAAATTTAGTTCTAAGGGTTGCATCTAATCTTTCAAATATACGGCAACGTGGTTTTATTTGGATGTTAAAAGTTAAAACGTCGATTTATTGTAAATCTATAACAAACAAATTAATCACAAGTTACAAAAGCAATTGACCAATAAATATTGCTCACAACCTTGATTGATTTCTTTTTTGGAAACTATGAAATCATTGTTGGATCATTGAACTAAATGCAATGCTCCTTCAAAAAAGATGCATGTCATATGTGAAAAAAGTGATAATAAATAAACAGAGGCAGCTATTTTGACACAAAATTAGACAAAACTGATGACACGGGATTTGCACCGTTTGATCCTTTTTTCTTGTAGTCAAGGTGCAATCCAATAGTAGAGATCCACTGTGTCACCAATTGTCTATATGTTGTGTCCCAATAGACTTTTCCTTGAATAAAAGGATACCTTTTAGTCACTTACTGGCGGGATTTATGTTTATCTACTGGTTGTTCAACACGACCATCAATATTTATGCTTGGAATTGACACGTTAAGAAGAAAATGTGGAACAGTTTCTACCTTATAATAGTATTGCTATGGATATTAAATAAATGATATGGACTAAAAAAATTGCTTATAGGTCAATTGCTGGAAATGCTCCAACAATATAACTTGCATATGCAGAAAGTTCATAGCTGAACAAGGCTGTTTCCGCTGTGTTTCAAGAAGGCTATTAGAATCAGCATTTCTCTATTTACTCATTCTAACCTTCTTTACGGTTTCCATTTGCATTTAAGTAATCTATTACCACTTGAATTTCCATATAATAGCCACTTGATTTGCATGACTAAAACGAATAGCTGACCAAGTTAAAACCTGAAGGCCCTTAAAAGCCCTGTTAGAAATTCTGCAGACCTATTACTTCATATTTCTATTGATATTAATTATGTATTGCAGCATATGCTATATGTGGCTAATGATATGCTGAACAAGGATTATTTGGCCAAACACCTCAAGAAAAGGACCAAAATCGATGTTGAGATCAAAGGGGTTTGTGGAAAAGAAAAGAAAAAAAAATTGATAGTAGGAATACTGGAAATTGTTGGAATACAGCTAAGAAACTAGAATGTACAAGGAATTCGTGCTCATTTCATAAATATTAATCAAAGCATATCTTACTGATCATATGAATCTATCCACTTCTCAGCAGACCCATCACCATTAAATCCTTGACCAAATTCTTCTGCCCAGCCATTTTCAATGTTCAATTTAGAAAACTCATTTACCCACTGATCATCAGTCCCAGTATGCTGGGTTTCAAATTCACTGGCCCACTTGTTAGTTCCGTTGGAAAGCTGAACGATACAATTGTAAGTTAATCAGCGAAAGATTTGTGAAGAAGATGAACTTTGAGAAATCATTGCCATTAGAATGCAAATATTTGAAACAAAAAAAGATGGTGTATTTAATTAATATTGATTGCAATTTACACAGATGTCTTGCCTCATCTTGCAAATACTGATTTGCCCAGTTAGAATTCGTGTTGTATTGCGTTTCATATTCATTAGCCCAACTGCCTGAGATAGACTCAGTAGCCGGCTTGATTTGATTGTCATCAACTATAAGCTCGCCCCTACTCATCTTGGAAACAAACTGAAGAAATTTTGAATTCTATCCACAAATATAAAATGTGATTAGTTGCTTCATAATACATAGTAACGATATAAAAGCATAGCAGAGTAAAGATATATATTGAGAATATCTTGTAAATTAAATGGTGACAAGAATGTTACACCTATACCTTAAACTGAATATAGCGATATACACTTATACAGCAGGTACAACTAAGGCTTTAACAGAAAACCTATCAATCCTATATTAGAAAGCAGGAAAGTAGACAAAGTACTATGTTGGTCACAAGTTCCAATGATTACATGTGTGTGTAACCATGTTTGCCAAATCTTTCTGGATATCCATGTCTAATACAGCACATAGCATGACATAGGTTTTTTTTTATTTTTAAATGTAAAAAAAATATAAAAAATTTGCATTATGAAGGTGAAAAATATCAATGTTAAACTTGCTTGCTTACCTGAAATTTTGGATCAGCGTTTTGTGCTAAAGTCTGTGCAAGCATATGAGCCTGCTGAGCTGCTGCATTAGCATTCATCATTGCGTCTCGACCATTAGTTAGTTGCAACTGTTCCTATTGGAACAACAAAATAACATCAGATCATTCAACCTATATGAAACATGCATGGTTATCACGGCGGTAAGTCGAGTCGAGTCGATAGAGGTCCAATTAGTCGACTAGTGGACTAGTCGTAGACTAGTCGGACTAGTTGATAAATAAATATATACATATATAATTTGAAATTTGTAGCTAATACATGGATAAAATTCAAATATGTACTGACATACCTCATGTGCTTTTATTGTTTATCATTGAAACATGTAATATTGTTCTGCCATCAATATTGTTTATCATTAAACAATAGAAACGCGTACATATTTACAGCCATCAGACAAATAATATTGTTCTGCCTTAATATAACATACAGGGAGCATGGACATTTGGCTAAACTGATAAAGAATAAAAGCACAAAAGATCGGCAAGTAGATTAATAATCATATGCAGATCAACATCGAGACTTAAACCCTAAATCGAACCCCCAAATCGGACTTACTGCTTTGCATTAACTTTTGAGTTCGAACCCTAAATCGAATCCTCAAATCGATTTAGTATCGACTCGGATCGATTTGAGTTTTTAACCCTAAATCGAAGTCTTGATTTGAGTTCGAACCCTAAATCGAACCCTCAGATCGACATTGAGACTTCGAATAGTAAATTTTAGGGTTCCAAATCGACATTGAGACTTCGATAGGGTTTCGATTTTAGGGTTTTAGTTTCAGTCGACGTTTGGCAAGTCGACGTTTCATGTCGATGCTCCAGCACCGACTAGCCGACTAGTCGACGACTAGTCGTGACTAGTCGAGCGCCGTAATAACAGTGGAAATATGTATGATTGGAGCCCCATATCTTTCGAACCATCATCTTTGAATAGTATACAAAAGAACTAAATATGTTAATTTACAAGGTTATATAAAGCTAATGTCAACATTCAGCTAATAATCTACATTAACAACAAGTTCATCATTCTAGTACTTATGCCAATTTATATTCCATTAAACATGAAGCACTCATTATTTTAGTAACCTAGGCTTAGTTTTAGCCTTAGATAGACAAGCAACTGAGCACTATAGTTTTAATAGAAACCTGTGCTGATAGATTGAAGCTTCATACAAAATAACTGCGTGTACACATTCTAAATGTATCACAAATCACACATAAAATCTAACATTTGAGAACATTCAAACATAAAAGAGATGAATCTAACACACAAGCACCACGTTAAAACATTTAAACAACACAACAGCTCAGTATATGTACCAATAAATCACTATTTAAAATTCTACAACTATGAAATAAGCTGAAACCATACAATAAATAAACTCACCTGAGAGAATTCGGATGCCCATCCATTAGACCCATGCGTTTGCTCAAAAGATTTAGCCCAGGCCTCAGGATTATTAATATCTTGTTGTTGTCTAAACTCGGTAACCCATTGGTTAGCAGCAGGGGGCACCCCATGTCTCATAGGACCTTGAGATTCTGTCCAGTATTCTTCAAGCTCTGGGAAATGTCCACGTGGATAACCTTTCATCCTCTGGTCACTGTCGATATCTAGAGAGTGTAGCATGGCATTCACCTAGCACAAACACATGTTTATACTAATCAGCGTAAAAAAAGATACTTCATTTAGTGTTGAATAACCTACCAATACATCTACTACACGTTTTTATTGCAGAACACTAGGGTTAAATGACATGTGCTGTTTCTTTCAATGCTCCGTTGAAGTGTAAACAGGAAAAAGGATTTTATTTTTCATTATTCTTTTTTAATAAACAATGCTAACTGCTTTACTTTGTTAAATGAACAGGCATAAATATTGTCCATGAGTAGTAGGTTCAGTTTCAGCTGATAACTTTACTTACTCAACATATCATAGTAAATGGATAAATAGATTTGATAGTAAGCACAATGGCAAACCTGTGCATTGATAAATTCTTCACTTTTATCAGCATATATGTGACGTGCCATAATGCAGCTACGATCACGTATACACTGTTTATCACCTTCTGATAACCCAAGAGCGGGCAGTGCTGTTGGATGAAATGGAATGCCAGCACGCCCGCTATTCATAAAGGAATGCAAGAAACTGGATAAAACCTTTTGTGGTGGTCCTATAGCAACAATATACTGGGTCAGCTGTGAATCTAATAACATATAATACGAGCAGTGAGTATGTTCATGCAATGTATAGTAAAATGAATACAAACCATCTTACTTATGATGTATGAAATTCGTTGACAGAGGTGAGAGGACAAAGGAGCAACACCAGACCCCATACATTAATATACTGACTATCGAAGCAAATCACTAACATTTTAATATGGTATAGGAGTACAAAATGGAAATGAGTTTTAAAGTTCTGGTATTTTCATTCTATTCTAGGATCAGCAATGGAATAAGTTTGACAAAATTAAGTTGTTACAGAAGAATATCCCCTCATTGCAGAGTAACCATATGAAATATTCGACCATAAAAGCATGGAAACATAATAATTGAGCATTCACGGAGACTTCTGGCTCACACAAAATTATATCAAACTATTTACTTGGCATTGTTTTAACCGATCTTTTGCCCAAAAAAACTGAAAGAAATAGATCAATAAATAGAAATCAAAACCGATTCAAATTTCTACCATCAAATGTGGGCCTAAGTTGAGAAATAGCTCCAGGGTCATTGTAAATTTGTTCAAACTCTGCAAATCGCTGTCCATTGTCGCTCCAAGGAGGTTGAGAAATAACAGGTCGTTGTTGGACTTCATTCCAAGCACCTGCAAAATCTCCTTGAACTGCAGGGCGGAAACCTTGTAAAAACTCAGAGCTCTGTGAAAAAATCGATTGCCTAAGAAGGTGCACATTACTAAATACTGTAGCATTACATCACTTGAAGAATTTACCTGAGCATTAGCATGCTGGTATTGTTGATTCTCGAGTTCTGACCCAGGAAGAGTTGATAGGGGAGCTTCAGGTCTGTAGTCTGAAGAACCCTCCGGCACTGTAACAGTTGATCCAGGAAGCCCTCTTACTTCCTGTATATTATATGATCATAGAAATACATATAAAAACGCTATAGGAGTGCAAGAAAATACACTCCTTTACTGTTTGAAATATTTTGTTCAGGTACATAAATGATGTGGTGAGTCCGCACTGCATCCATAATAGGACGGATTGTGCTTCTCACACTAGACCTTCTGCTAAATGTATGTGATAAGAGATTATAATGTCAGATTTACAACATAAGCAAGCTAGTAAATGAATCTAATTAAAAACATATTTAGGTAGTTGTAAATACTTGGATTTAAGAAAGTTATCAAACGCTCAAAGACATGCTAATTAATTGAACAAATTTGCCTCCTAAACCAGTTTTTAACACTAATAATGTGGATTGAAAAAAAAATCCATTGATAACATTTGACGTAATAGTGTCAAGTGACAAATTTGACACTGATTCCAGCTTCCACTGAAGAGCTTTATTTGCATGCCAACAACATGCCTTGCAGTACATGAAACAGTCCTACAATTTGTCAAATGCTCATCTGACTCTGAACAAAGTTGTCATAGTTATAGGAACTCTAACACCCCGTAAACTAGTAAATAAATAATACAAATATTTATTTACGATAGAATAAGGAAAATTGGAATGATGGAAATGAAAAAATATTCATGAGACATTTGGTTGCTTCTTATGTTTGGACTAATTAAGTGATGCTAGAAAACCTTAATTAAAATTAAAAATTAACAACAATCGATTGCAGCCGTTACATTCAAAACATAAAACCCTGAAAAAAACTTTTCTAATTATGCTTGCAGCCTAAAGAAGAAGCAAACAAGGAAAGATTAAAACTAAGAAAACTAAAGATTCATCGGCTACGAGTAAATGTGAGTAATATACTCTCCAACACACACACACACACACACACACACACATATATATATATATATATATGTGTGTGTGTGTGTGTGTGTGTGTGTGTGTGTGTGTGTGTGTATGTATGTATTGGGTATCTCTCACGGTCGGCGATGACATTTGGTCACTCCATTGATTTTGCGAGTTTAATTGATCTAGGGGGGTTGAAGACGGGGATGAGAACATCACTTTAGAAAACAGATTTGATCAATATAATCTACCCATATGGAGAAAGATTGTCATAAGTTAATTCAGATCTGTATAAAGGGAAAATTGGTATGAGGAGTACCATACATGATTAATTTAACTACAGCAGAAAACAAATGAGCCATTTATGTAAGAAATTAAGTTTAGCCGAAGGGTTATAATTAAAATGAAAAAGTAAATATGCGATGATCGGGAGGTTATTTAATAAAAGAGTTTAGTTAAGTAGAGGATGATAGACCGGATACAATTATGTGCTGAAAAGAATTCGATATTGATAGTGGTAGACATGTAGGAGGCAGTTCCCAACATGAACCGAAGGCTATGGACAAAGGAGGTAGAGCCATACGAAAAGTAAATAAATAGACATCCTAAGAGTAAAAACTCAAATAGGGAAAATAAGGTTCATAAACATAAGGGACTAACCGAAGACCAAAGTTGGTTGACGGTTAAGTTAAAATTATGAGAAGATGAAAGTTTGAAGATTAAATTCCATAAAATCACCAGATATAGACCAAGGCATGCTACCCTAGACACAAACAAGACTGGTTAAATGATGAGAGTAGCATACTCTCAGAATATTGTGTTAAATCTGGACTAACTTTCGAAGAAAGTAAGATATGATAAGGCTCAAGATAGCCGAGATTGAAGCCCGAAACAATGATAATCAATATTAATAATCAAAAGATGATTGGTTGAAATGTTAGCTCGATATATAGCTAAGTGAAGAGCCTAAAAGTGAATGGTTAGGTAGCAGGTTTGGCAGTTAATGTAAGGTCTTTATGGAATTTGATGGCAATCAAGAAACCAAAAATGGAGTAAGGTCTGTGTGGCATTTGAAATGAAAAGTGAAGGAGTAAAACCTCTGCAACATCGATAATAAAAAACAAGGGCACAAGGACGAGATAGACAAACGTTCGAACAATGGTAGTGTTCAATGTAAAGCCAAGTGGCAGCTAAAGGAATGGTGCAAGTCGTGAGGCCAGGAGTGGAAGTCCTGGCACTAAAGCTATGTAGGAGTAAGGTCTGCGTGGCATTCAAAATACAAAACGTTGGTGTAAGGCCTTTGTAGCAACCATAATACGGAAGTGAAGCGGTAAGACATGTGTGATATATGAGATCAAAATGATTGACGTAAGGTCTTAGTGGCAGCAGCTTAATAGTGTGAATGTACATAGCATAAGTAGGCATAAGACCTTAGCGGCTATCAAACAGAGCACTCATTGCCGAAAGTGGAGTATTTTGTAATGAAGCAGTGTTATATTTTTGAATACTACTGCAAGGGTTAAGAGTATATGTTATTGTAGTGGCACTTAGTAAATAACATAAACTCTCAGGTTATTAATTAATTAGATAATTTACTGCATTGGAAAGTGAGGGAATGCCCCTCCAGTCTATCGGTGGCATAGGCTCGCTATTGGTCTGATTCGTGTTTTTATTCCTACTTTCCCTATAAATTCACGAGTGCTCATTCCAGCAGCTTGAGTTTACGAGCCTGGCAGGAAGCTTTAAGAGAAAACCAAATTATTTAAGCCAAAAATGAAGCAGGAGGCTTATGTGATATGTTTATGTCATTCCGTGTCCATTGTATCTAGTGTTCATGTACACATTTTGGTGCATGACATAAACTGTTATGTTGTACTATATTTTTTATCCTGCATATACAACTTTGGGATGTAAACATTGTTATATGCTCTGTTAACTCAAGACTGTATAATATAACTGACCTAATCTCTATCACGAAAGATAATTCCAATTTGACTACAGACATTGAGGCTCTATTTTTGGATTTTGGAATAATAGATGTTACTGTTAGTATCAGCGCATAGATTACGGGAAACATAAGTTTAAGAAAGTTTAAGTATCATTAGATGGTAAACAACAAACCCGTTGAAGAGGGCATACGTTAGCATAAAATGTATTTGTGTTTTCTCCTTAGATATACAGATAAATTTAGCAGAGATTTCCTATTGTTAAATCGCTTTCTTTCGCTTTTTTACAAAGACTTTTTTTAGCAAAATGGATTAAAAAGTGGAAGATCCAAGGTTGGAGGCGCTAATACCAGGAAAGAACAATAGTACTCAGACTGTCGAAAGCAATCGAGGAGAACCTTCGGTTGCAGTAAACTAGGCAGCCCCACCTCCAGTGGAATGAACATGAATGATTTATTTTGATAGTTCATTGCGCGAGAGGCCATGCCGGAAGTAGTCGAGTCGTTATTAGCAGCTGGGTTGGATTTCTCCAAGTTAAATTTAAAGAAAATGGCAAATATGGTGGAATGTATGATTTGTGTTTTCAGTTTTGAATTAAGTGTTATTTTTGTTATTTCTGAGGATGCGGTTGATAGAGTAAGGTTGGATGGTATCTACTTATTTACTTCTTTGTGTGTAGTTGATCTGACTGGTGGTGCCACCCGCAGGTTGAGATACACAAACCTGGAATTTATTCTAAGCGACTATTTGTTTTTACGTAACTCATTTGTATTTTCAAAGCAAATGAAGTGAACTTATGTATGGATTGGTTAGACCAGAATCTACAACGTAGAGAAATCATCACGTTACGAAATCCAAAATTAAGAGACAGGTCTTAGTATCTCGGATGGGGAGAGGGAGACGTCTGGGGTTTCGTATGTGTCTTGGAAAGTCTAGTGGAAGAGATTGTAAAAAAAATATTGTACTTTGAGAGTTTGAGGACGTTTTTGAGCCAATTATGGGTTTACCTCAAAGAAGGGCGTTTGAGTTTTACTCTGACCTAGTATCTATGGTACACAACATATTAGTAGACCACCTAGCATAATACTATAAAAAATGTATAAATCAAAATAATAATTAATGAAGCTTGAGCACTAGAGTTTTATTAAGCCGAGTAGCTCGTTATGGACAACCTCGGCAGCAAGGTTTTCAAAAATAGATTCAAAGCGTAAATCATAAAATTCGAACTATGAATCGAAACGTGATTTAAATCGTGGATTCAAAAAACGTACATTTTAAAGTTTGCACACATTTTGAAGTTAATTTTGATGTTTAAACTTCTACATCTAAACCTAAAACAACACTCTCTTGTTTCAATTGTAATTTGTTTTTAAATGATTAAAATTGGAACTGTAGATCCAAATAAGTATACTGAATATATTAATTTAAATTGAATGGTATTTCTAATGTGTAGTATTAGCTTGTTTAGAATCGGAATATAAATCGAATCGTAAAGGGAGAGATTCGATTTAAAACGGGATTCAAATCTTAGGATTTTTGACAACAATGCTCAGCAGTACTTATGAAGAACCGTTACTCATTGTCGAGGTTGTATATGATACTTTGATATGTTGCAAGAACAAGTGGAATCATGAAACCCACCACAAACTGGTATTAGAGACCTTAATACAACACAAGGTGAAGTTCTTCAAGGTTATTTCTGATAATAAAAAATGAAATTGCTAGGCCATGTAGTAACAGAGAAAGGTTTAATGGTGGATCCTTCGAATGTCGAAGCCGGGAATAATTGGAAGAGACCATAGTCATAGACTATTACCAATATGGGTAGTTTCTTGAGGTTGGTTGGGTATTACTAGAGATTTATTAATGATTTTTCTAATATAGCAACACATTGATTGATTGGACTTATCCAAAAATATGGAAGGTATATTTGAACAAGGGAATGTGAAGTAGCATTCCGCGAATTAAAGATTCAGTTGATGGACGTTCCAATTTTAGTTACGTTGGAAGGAAATGAAGATACAATTGGTATACACTGATGGTTCGAGCTCACATTTAGGAGTAGTGTTGACGCACGAGGGTAAGATTATAACTAATGCATCTAGGCAATTGAGACCCCATGAAATTCGATATCCAATACAGGGTTTAGAATAAGCGAAAACTACCTTCGTGCTGAAAATTTGAAGGGATTATTACCTTGTAGGATAAAAGGTTGAGTTGTTTCATAAGTATTTGAGTTATTTGTTTTCTTAAAAGGAGTTGAACATGCAGCAACAAAGATAGTTGGAATTTTCGACTCGTATGATTTTCGGATAGAATATACCTAGAGAAATAGAATATAATTGTTGGTGCTTTGGGTCGAAACAACAAAATTGTGTTCAAGCTATGATTAAAAAAACAAAAGTATTAGAGAAACTAGGCTCATGTGATGTGCAGTTTTGATCGAAAGCCAATTCGACTTGAACCATAGGAGTGTTATCTTACTAAGAAGTTCATCCAATGCTCATGGAAAGAATTGCTAAGAGGTAGAGGAAAAATCCATTATATATTGAAAGGAACTAGAACTTGAAGAGTGATGTAACGATCGAGGGCCTAAAGGGCTTCGATATTGATAAGAAAGGTTGGCTTCAGAAGAAAGGAGAACGGTATGTTTCCAATAGTGAAGGCCTTTGGAAGCTGGTCATGGATGAGCCATAGTTCCAAAATTTTCATTCATCCAAGAGGCGCTAAGATAAGCTTTTACCGAGACAGAATGGAACGAGATGTTAAAAACTGTATGAGTAGGCATCTCACATGCCAATAAGCTAAAGTCGAACATCAATAGGCCAAATGCCTTTTGCAATCTTTGGAAGTTTCAATATGAATGGAATTTGTTGATGTTTTGATGAGGACGAGAACTGAAAATGAGAATATATGAGTTATAGCGGATATTCTAACTAAGAGCGCTCATTTCATTACATTGAAAACTAAAAAACAGCGGTCGGCTTGATCGAAATATATGTTAAAACCATAGTGAAATTTTATGAAATTCCAAATAGTATGATAAGAGACCGTGACCCATTGTTCGTCAATAACTTTTGGCAAAACCTATATGGTGTTTTTGGCTCGAAGTTGTTTACGAGTACTAGTTACTATTCACAAACAAATGATAACCGAAAGGTCAACTTAGTATTGGAAGATTCACTAAGAGCTAGTGTGTGACTCTGGTGGATATTGAAAAGCTCGCCTTCACATAGTGGAATTCGCGTATAACAATATTTATCAATCCAATTTTAGGATAACACCATTTGAGATGTTGAATAGAAGACCTTATAAGTCACCAGTAAGTTGGAATAATATGGAAGATAGACTCAAGGTAGGTTTGTACCTTGTGAGGGAAGCTTTGGAGAAAATCGAATTGATCCGTTAGAGGATGAAGGATGCCACAAAAAATTATGTCCACGTGAGGAGGTACTTGGAATTTGATATAGAAGATCAAGTGTCTGTGGAGATATTGCCTTTGAGAGTTACCGTGAGATTCAAAAAATCCGCAAAATTAGCTTTAAGATATGCCAGACCATTTCAAATGCTAAAGATGATTGACAATGTAGCTTATGCATTAGAGTTGTGGAGTATCTTTGTTGGGGTGCACGATGTATTTAATGTGTCATCCATTGAAGTATGCCAGAGACCCTCAGGATGTCTTGATTTCAGGGAGTACGAAAGATTTGGTAATTGAACGGAACATGATTTATGTTCAGAAGCCTATTCGAACTGGGATGAGAAAAAATCTTTGAAATAACATAATGAAGTAAGCACGTGTTTAGCATAATAAAGAACATGATGATTGTATATGTAACATAGGAGACCCAAAAAAGGTCAAGATAACTTGTCCTAAATTGTTTGTTTAGACTAGCATTTCTGTTTGCTATATTATATATGTATATATCATCAAGTTATTACGGCGGCAAGTTGAGTCGAGTCGAGTCGATATAGGTCCAACTAGTCGTAGACTAGTCGATATATATATATAACTGTAGTATCTAAATAAATAAATATATGCATCTTTGTAGTGTATTAATAGATAAGTGCAGTTTATAAAACATTTATATACCACTTCGCATTCGACTTCCAGTGCATTATGTTTCTTTATAATAGATGATTGCAAGTCTACCACTTCGTATTATAAATATAGATAATTGCAGTCATCATATTGCAGTTTTTTTCAATCATTGCCATTATTGTTCGACTTTGTACTCGACTTCAATTTCATGATTTGGGGTCGACTTCGTGATTTAAGGCTTCGGCTTGGTGATTTAGGGCTTCGACTTCGTGATTTAGGGTTTCAATTTCGTGATTTAGGGTTCGAGCTCGACCAATGGCAAGTTGACTCTTGCAGTCGATGCTCCAATGTCGACTAGTCGACGACCAATCGCGACTAGTCGAGCGCCGTAATAACAGTGTATATCATTATGGCTGATTGTACTGTGTATTATTAGATGTGCTATTAAATTATTAAATTGAAGGACGTGGTGGGAAATCTATATGTATGTATACTATTTGGGCATGGGAAAGTTTGAAAGTTACTATCATGCTTTATTTGAATTTCAAAAATGAAATTCCCATAAGATTGAAGCCTATGACACTCTGTAAATTAATGAATAGCTATTTATTTTTTAGAATAAGGAAAATCAAAATGGTACAAATAAATAAATATTCAAGAAACATTTTCTTCTTATGTTTGAGCAGAAGTGACACCAGAAAAGCCCTAGCTGAAAATCTAGATTAACAAAAATTGATTGCAACCACTAAAACAAACAAACTAGTAAAGAAGTGGGGGAAGGGTATGAAGGGTTAACGGCTCAACAACTCCCCTAAGACAGAGATAACTACATTCCTTAATTCAGTTCATTTTATATTCAAAACATAACATAAAATACTTGAGCTCTTTAATGGTGCTTGCGGTCTAAACAAAAAAATTAATAATAATAAAAGAATGAAGCTAAGAAAATCATAGACTTTATCAAATAAAACATAGATAAGTAACATTCTTTAGTCTTTTCTTTTTTGTATTCCTTACAGTTGAACAATAATATTTTAGCCATTCCGTTGTTTTTGCTAGTTTAATTGATCAGGATGATTGAGTATGAGGACAAGAATATCACAATAAAAAACGATTTGAACCGCAGAGACGGAATCTACCCTTGTGGAGAAAGATTGTTACAAGTTAATTTTACATCCATAAAAAGGGAAAAATGATTAGTTTACAAGAGAACCATACATGATTAATTTAACTATAGAAAACTGAAAATAAATTAGGTAATTACAGTAAGGAACTAAGTACAGTTGAAGGTTACAATTAGGAATCGAAAGGTAAATATATGATGATAGGATGTTATTTAATCAAAGAGTTTAGTTAATTAGTGAGTGGTAGACAGGATCCACATTATATGTTGAATGCATCAGTACATTATAGAAAACTATAACAAAAGATTTAGTCAAATGAATTAAAAGTCGACATGTGTAAAGCCTGCTTTAGATGTGCAAGGGCACTTCCCAATGTGAACCAAAAGGCTAGTGCCAAGGATGTAGGGCCACAATAAAAGTAAATAAACAAAAATCTTCATAGTAAAGACTTAAGCATATGACTATAAATTTTGTACGATTGTCTGACATTCGGCTCTGTTCGGGCCTGTAAGGCGTCCAGTCCATGTTCTTCGATTTTATTTAGTACATGAATTAAGACAAAAATAATGTACGAAAAAATATCCACCCGAAAATGTGCGATGTTTTTCTATAGTCTGAACGTTGTCTGTCAATTGTCCGGCTCGTACAAACAATGTCCGAACTTAAAATTTGTCTCGTGTTTGTTTGTCTGGATCTCTTAAGATGGAACTAGGCTGCCCTTTTATCTGGTCCGATCCGACCCTCTTACACCCTAGTTAAGTTGGAAAACTAAGGTAGCGTTTGGTTTAGATTTTTCAATTTTGAGTTTTCACACATACAAAAATACCGACAATGCACATATATCGTGAAAAATGACCGTTTTACAAAACGGAGTTAACACACAAAACCGAAAACAACTTTTTATTATTTTTAATATTTTAAAAAACAAGGGAATGACAATAACAAATCCGTCTATCCACCATTCCCGCGGTCCCCTCCGTCACTCCCTTTCCCTTTGATCCATCACCACCACTACACTTCAAATCTTCACAACTTTGATAATTAACGCCGAAAACTAAAAATGCAAAACACAAAATAAACCAAACGCTACCTAAGATTTTATAAATTGAAGGTACTAACTGAGAGGCGAAAACGATCTACGATTATGTAAGAATTATGAGAAGAGGAAGGGATCTCGAAAATTTAAAGATCAAATCTCACAAGTCACCAAAGATAGACTACGACATGCTTCCTTAGGCACGAATGGGAGAGTCGTGAACACCAAGAATATTGTAGCCTAAAAAAATGTGTTAAGTTGAGATTAGGAAACTTCCAACGAACGTAAAATATGATAAGGCTCAAGACGACCAAAACTGAAACCCGAGATATTGACAATGAATATAAAAATCAATACTAATAATCAAACGATAATTAGTTCAAATGTTAACTCGATAAATAGCCAGGTGAAAAGCCAATGCATAAAAGTAAATTGTTAAATAGTAGGTTCAGTAGTTAACATAAGGCCTTGTGGCAGTCAAAGAAATGAAAGTAAAGGAATAATGCCAGTGTGGCATCCGAAACAATAATCAATGAATTAAGGCTTGTGTGGCATCTACAATAAAAAAAACATGGACATAAGGCCTAAACGGGCAGTTGTTTGGATACTGAAAGAATTTAAGGTAAGGAAAAATCTGCAACCAAGGGAATTGTGCAAGACGTGAGACCGAAGGTGGTGGTAATGGCACTAAAGCATAGTAGGAGTAAGGCCCGAGTGGCATCCAAAATATGAAAGCATTGATGTAAAACCTCTGTGACAACCACGATACAAAAGCAAAGGAGTAACTCATGCCTACATGGCATCTGAGCTAAAATGATTGGCATAAGAGCTTAGCGGTGCTGATTAATATTGCAAATGTATATAAAATAAGTAAGCATGATGCTTTAGTGATGGCCGAACATTGAGATTTTAATGGTCTGCAGCAAAAGTATGTAAAGTATTAAGAGTGGCCGAGAGGGGTGTATTTTGTATTGAAGTATTATTTTTCCTGAATAAATGGCCGAGGGATTGCTCTCGGTTGAGAGACCACGGTATCGTGTTGACACTTGACTTTTAGTAAAGAACCTAAAGTAAATGATTATTAATTAATTAGATAATTTATTAATTTGAAAGTGAAAGAAAAACTCGTTCCCTTTATCGACGGCATGGTTTACTATTGTGGATGCTTATAGTAGTATATTACTCATACAAGACTTCAAATCTGATCCGTGTTTTTATTTTCGTTTAAACTACTCACTCAAGTAAGTTGAATTTATGCACCTAGGCAGATAGCTTTTTAGGAAGGCCAAATTAATCATGCCAAAGAAGAAGCAGGAGACGTGCGTGATATATTTAGGTCGGTTTGTTTCCACCGTATCCAGTGTTCATGTATACATCTTCATATGTGGTACAGGACACTAATTGCTATGATGTACTGTATTTTTTACCCCATGTGGGAACGACTTTAAGACGTAAATATCGATGAACCAAATTTGTAATGATGTGTTGTATCTGCTCTGTTAGCTACTGTATAATAAATATAATTTCATCTTTGTTGCCGAAGTATAATCTCAAGATGAACGAAGCACATCGGAGATTGTGGAAAGAGGGATGTTACAAAAATTATAACTACGTAAAACATATACAACTCAAATTTGCCCAAGTTGATAAAAAAATTCATCCTCTTTTCAGTTAGCCAATTGTAGCAGTACTTCAACTTCACAGGCCTAAACGCAAGTTTTTAAATCCTTACTGGTAATAACAAATATAGCTGTAATAAATCAATAAATCCACTAGCAAAATCCTAACACTCACTTGTAACAATACAGTAATACCAACCTATGTATACCTTATACTGCAGCTAACTACACAGTAACTTTAGCATGTAAGCATATAATATCAACCATGCTGGAACTGTTTCAAGTACTCTTAATTTAGGCTACCACATACTCAATGAAAGTACTAAATTCAAACAAAATATAAACCAAATTAAAGAAAAAAATTACAGGAAGTTTGGAAGTGGATCCAAGAATGGCACCAGCGAGAGCGCCGAAAGGATTGGAAGAGGATGAGCTTCCAGGAACAGCGCAAGCCGCACCGCCAGTGATCAGATCCCTCATCGCCATCCTTCTAGTTGGTAATCGACGGTGATCGCACCGCCTGAATTTTTCCTTGATTTTATTATTATTTATGAATCAATTGTTCTGACGAGTAGATTCTGTCCTTTCGTTTGTGCAGACGAGCTTTAATTATTTCCAGCTGGTTTCACCATGAAATACGACACTGGTCTAGTGGGCTTTTGGTTAGCACGGTTAGCGATTTTGTTGGACTAATTCTATTTCTTTCGCTTTTTCCATCTTCCACCTATACCTTCAAAATATGACCTTACCTATATATTCATCCATTTTATCCTAATTACAACCCTGTTGGATTAACTCACTTTAATTTTTTTTATTAAATGGATCATAAAAAGATTGATCTATTTTTAAAAAGGTAACAAATGAGTAACCCACTAGTTAACTCCACCTACATACGAATTCGCTATTTTTTTGTTTAAACTATGGTAACTTCTTTATACTGTATTGGAACCGAACGAGACTTCGACCGATAAACTTACACCTAAATTACGAACAGTATGGAATACTCGAACGTTTCATCTTGTGAACGGATACCGTAGTTCTCCAAGGTGAGTAACAGTTGTACTTAGAAAATAACATGCTATATTGAAGAAAAAAACCTAGGACGTATCACTCAAATTATTGGCCCAGTACTGGATGTTGTTTTCCCCCGGGGCAAGATGCCTAATATTTATAACGCTTTGGTAGTTAAAGGTCGAGATCTCATATTTGAACTCTACCTATATACAAAATCGTTATAGTTTTGTAAAAACTGTAGTAATTTTTTCATACTGTCTCAAAACCAGATGAGACTTTAACTGATAGATTCTCACCTAAATTACGGACAGTGTGAAACACTCGGACATTTTGCCCTACGACCGAATTAGAGGTGAGCATAAACCGCACCGCAATAAGGAAACCGACCAGACCGTATCGCAAAATGGTACGGAAAATCGTATTGAATCTTCTATCTAAAGAAAGTAAGCCGAACCGAACTGACCCGCAATGATACGGTTCGGTTGCGGTTTGAACTTTGACCAAACCGTATTAAACCGAACCGAACCATATACCTACACTGAGAATCGTATGATAAAAATATAACAAATTCATATCTAATTTTATATTTTAACGATGCATATTCTAGTTTTGGTGTATGTTGTGTTATATTAACAATAATCGTTATCACAAAAGAAAAATTTATAGTTTCAGTATAATAGTTTCTATATCATTTTGTCTTGGGTAATATTAGTTATAATATTATTTGAGTCATTTTATTTAATATTTATGCATTAATTAACACTGATGCTTAGTTAATGTTTTTTATTAACGTAAAATTGAAGTACTCATATAACTACAAACAAATCTTTCAATTCAGGATTACACTATGTGTTTTAACATTTAGGAAACTTGACGACCCCAAACCTTCGTTCCCCGGTGGCAAGAGTAATCTTTGGAATATAACACATAAACAGATAACAGCAGAACAGAAATAAATAAATACACCAGATAATTTACAACAGAATACACTGGATAGACATAATCATCAGAGTTACACAGTATACAGGATCATACTTAGTACAAAATACAGTTTCAGCTTTACATAAAAATGTCTACAGCGAAATCAAAACATAATATGTACAACAGGAGTTGAACAACATAAAAAGAAAGAAATGATAGAATCCATCTTCGGCTCCATAGCTATCCAGAAAGAGCCTGCTAAAACCTGAATACAAGGCTACCCGTGTAGACAATAGGGCACCCGAGTTTACAAGTGAAACAAACTATGAGTCAGTCATAGGACTGGTATGAGAAATCAACTTAACTTATTTTATAATAAGGCCAATCACAGGACTATGCCGCTAACGCGAAACAGGTTTACTCCATTGAATTACCAGTGCTTAAAACAAGTAAATTATTTAAACATCGCAATGCTTTTTATAAAAATGAAGCCATTATAAGACTCAGTTCCCATCACACAATGCAACGCAAACCGGAGGATAAAGTTTTACCTTATAATGGCCAAAATATGCTTGATACGAATAAAACAAAAGCATTTAATATTATTACTAGTGTTTATATGTTTCAAAAATAATTTCAATCATAAGTATCAATCATAAACGGCATGGGTACCATATATCATGTCGCCAAATATAGGTTTACAACCAAAACCGCACAATGTCGTATTTGGAAATTGGATTTCCATCATGAACCAAGGCAAGAGATCGTCCTTACCGCTTCGAGACTATCTAGCTCGAGCCTCAGGATCAGAGCTCGAGTGACCCTTGGATCGTCAGGGCCGGTCCACACGGGGTGGATTAAAATGCCTGAACACTGTGTTTCCCCGCCCTATGGGGCGTAAACTGGGCATATACCGACCAAACCATCGGCCTCAGAGCGACAGATATAACTGAGGCGCCTAGCTATCCATTATCCACATAAGTAAAATGCACGGGCGTATAAAACCCAAAACACCACTCCTAGCTAGAAAGAAACGCAGGTCCTCCCTGAAGTCCTCTCCCACTTCTGGTCCATACCGGGATGTGAGGCTCGCGAATCAACGCTAAACACAAAGCTAACTATTTAAAGCCCTGCTTTGATCATCCACCACACGACTCTGCTTTTCAACAAAAGCCTTGATCATTGCATCTCAGCATGCCACACAGGCAATTCACGCCATGCAACTGACGTACATCAATCACACGGAATGAAATCCAATGTCGGACACACAATCCATTTATAAGTCCGTTTTGGGTCTGAACGAATCCGGAGGCACCTTATTCCTCCCCTGTATGTCCAGTATAGGAGAGAGGTCCTCGCACATCCGAACGATTAACAAGTACGTCCGGACGACCACCACTGTAACCCCTTCAGGGCAGTAACTCCCATAAAAGGCATCAGTAGTCATCCATTCGATGTGAAGATCCTCGGTCTTACACCGTCTTTATATCTTCAACTTCTAACCGTCGACCAATTATTTGAAATGAGAATTAACTTGGCCTTTTCAAATAATTTACGTATATTTAGAATTTCAAATCAAATCATTTAATGGTTAAATTATCTGACATCCATAATTCAGTTCATTAATGTATTTTTCACGTCAAACACATTCAACCATCAAATATCTTATAAACCAAGTAAATTCAGTTTATTTCCATTTCATATCATTTATAATATTTTATAACGATTTATCGCTATTTTTATTTATTTAAATATAGTCAATTTATTCAAATGACGCTTCAGGCCATAACGCGGCCATGGCGCTGTTTTTCTCTAGATTTGATTTACATATATCTGAAAATCTAACAATTGGATCTTTACATATTTTATATCATTGGAAAGATCTTTTTCAAAGCGGACCCAACGGTTCCAGTTTTGGGAAAATCCGACGGTCGGATCTCCCGATATAATCATTTGAAGTTACGATTTCAAAATACGAACTGCAGCGTCGTTATTCGATTTAATTTAATTATATTTATATATATATAATCCATTTTGGCGTTGTTTTCATTCAGATTTGAATTTAACATTTCACAAAATCTAACTGTTGGATCTTTACAAATTTGGTATCTTTGGAAAGATATTTTCAAAGCGGACCCAACGGTGTTAGTTTCGAGAAAATCCGACGGTCGTTATTATTTAAAATAATTTATTTTAAATATTCAAAATCCACTAAAATAGCCAAATTAAAATTTTTAAACTGGTTCAGATTTTTCGGGTTGTTACAGCGACACAACCTCATACAATAGTAAATTGACTGTTAATGAAAGTAATTCTCTTATTTCACATTTAAAATGGATTCAAACCGAACCGAACCAAAACCAGACCGTATTACACTAAAACCGAACTGAAACTGAACTGTTTTAACGGTTAGTATAATGGTTTGTATTTTTGATCAATTGTGTGATGTGGTGCGGAAGCGGTTTGGGCTCCAAACCGCACCAAACCGAACAGCGCCCACCCTAAGACTGAACATTGTAGTTCTCCAAGGTGACTACCCGCTGTGCTTAGAAAATAACAGATTATATTCTCATATTTGAACTCTTCCAACATACAAAGTCGCTATTTTGTTTGCAAAAACTATAGTAATTTCTTCATACTACCTCGGAACCGGACGAGACTTTAATTGGTAGGCTCTCACCTAAATTACGGACAGTATGAAATACTCGAATGTTTCGTTCTATGAACGAACACTTCAGATCTCCAAGGTGACTAACAATTGTACTTAGAAAATAACAGGTTATATTCTCATATTTGAACTGCGCCTACATACAAAGTTGCTATTTTTTTAATAAAAACTGCAATAATTTCTTCATTTTACCTCAGAACCAGATGAGACTTCGACCGATAGGCTCTCACCTAAATTACGGACAGTATGGAACACTCGGATATTTCATCCTATGATCGAGCACTATAGCTCTTCAAAGTGATTAACGTTTATACTTAGAAAATAACATAAAAATTCTCATAATTGTATATAAAAAAATACTAGAATACATTTAGATGGGTCAAATGGGTAACCCGCTTAGTAGTGGGGTTAGATTTGATAAAACTTTATGTTAAATGGGTTAAAATAAATGAGTTGTAAATGGGTTGTGTCAAATTTGGGTTGACCCTTATATGACCCTACATGACCCATTTGACACCTCTAAGTTCCACCCCATTAAGCTTTAAAAAATTTGTATAACACTCATATAAATTGTTGGTATATTAACATCCCTTCACTTTTTTTTTCTCTTAAACCTTTTGGAGGAAGTAAATAATAATTTGAATAAGAAAATGCTATCAATTCTCAAATATAGGCATTTTCTGAATATCGTACATATGTTTATGTAGGCTTAGTTCGTCGTTGCTATGATACAATAATAGCCAGGTTCACATTGTAGTCATAGTAATTCTAGTGTGTACTTCACTGGAAGCTACATCCAACCTAGTAGTAATTCTAGTGTGTACTTCACTAGAAGCTGTATCCAACCTAGCAGCTATATCCAACCTAGTGAGATGAAATACATTGAATATTTTTTCCTTTTCTGTTTCATATGTTAAACTATAACTTAATTTTTGTCTTAAAACACGCTTTTGGATGAAGATGAAGATAAATAAATTAGCATGGATTATAACAATGGTTTACTATTTGTGTCGTATGCTGCGGTGCGGAGACCAAATGGTGGGTTCTGTTCAAACCAATCAAAAATATTAAAGTCAAAATAATCGTTTAAAAATATCTAAATCAAATTAAACCAAATGGATATTAAAAAAACCAAACCAAACCAAACAAATAATGTTTGATTTGGTTTAGTTGATTTATTTAGTTTAACTTAAAATGAATTGTATATTTTTGATTTTTAACATAATGTCGGATAAAACGATTAGTCAAGTCCATATAATGCAAGCATTTTAAAAAACCAACTGCCTCTTTGAAATTATTAAGATGAATTGAAAGAAAAATGGTAGTGTTATGAAAATAGTATAAATAACAACGTTGTCATTAGTAAGTTTGTTTATTTAAAATTACTTAATTATTAAATTTGGTTGGTTTTCAGATACTGGAAACCAAATCCAACCAATAAATAAATATAAAACCAAAACCATTAGCTAATGAAATCGAATCAAACTGTCCAAAATAAATTGGTTCGTTGGTTTACTTAGTTTAGAAAAATGATGTTTACCCCTAGTTGTATGTTTTTCTAACTTACTTAGTTTTGTGTTTAATTAGTTTATCTATATAATTTTTTTATCTAACGTTATATTGATATTTCCTAATAAAGAGATATTGAAAGAGCGTGTTATTTTTTAAATTGGGTACTTTATTTACATGTTTATGTAGTATATAACATACTACATGGCTAGAGGATTCACCCCGCGGGATGAGAATCGAATTGTTGACCTCTTGCATAATGTCCAAGTGTTCTAAGCAGTTTGGACAAGGTTTTTGTCTTGAAACAACATATTGATTGCGCAGCTAGAAGAGTCAAATTCGCAATAGTTGTCTTAAAGTTATGTAGTTCATGTCGAATTATATTGTCGTTCAACCAATTTTTTTCTTCCAAATATAATTTTAAATATCTTTGTCGACACATCCCCGATATCTGTTGATACATCATTATGATATACACTTGTAAAATACCTAATATTTTTTTAGATTACTGTTCATTATTTACATCTTAGAGAAAATACTAATACATATCTTTATTTCTCAATACTTGTTTTTATTAAATAATAGATGACAATATGAAGAAATCCTAATGCACTACTTTTTTAGTTCTAATCATAACTGTTATAGTTATTTCGATAGTCTTTTACAAAGAAAACTCTGTTTATTCTGTTATAATGTTTTGTGTGAAGTGTTTGACAGTAACAACTATATTGCTTTAGAGCTATTTCTATATTGAGATATATTTTAGTTTACCATTTCTAATTGGTAACTTAGGTTATGAAAATTGATTTTGTTTTTTACTATCACGCACCAATAATTAAACTTTAAAGGATAGTAAAGTTATCTATTTGAAAAATCAAGATAAACAAGCTAGAAACTATAATCACTCTCAAACCAACATTAAATATGGAAAAAATGCAATTAGTTTAATGATTATATGACTTAAAAAATGGATACAGTATAAAACGAATAAAATTATAAAAATGTACATTATATGAATTTATTGATTTTTATATGTTTATCATTTGACTAGCGCTTAATAGAATATCCCGAAACATTTTGTAATTCGTAAACTATACGCAATCACTCTTAGCGGTGATTTGGCAACTTTGATCCAACATTTTAAAACATAACCCCATTATAACAATATAAAAAACAACATAATATGGTTAATAATATGTTATAAACATGTTTGATATATCACCAATATTATCATGATACTTTAAAATATATCGTACCAATAGTTGAAAGATACGGATGTTAACTACTTAGCTTTAAAGTTGGATATTAATTTCATAAATAGAAATCTAAGAATTTTTCATGATTATGAACGAAGTAGGGTATGTAAAGAGTATAATGCAGAAAAAATGTAACGACCCTAGATTAAGTCCATTTCGATCGAAAAATGTAAAACTTCTTATCTTAAATGAATGAAGATTAGATGTATAATGCAGTGCATACTCATTTTTACTTTATAGCACCGAAGGACATTCATTTCTTTGTAGATGAAATGTAGAAGAAAGAAAATAGCTATTGATATATATATAAAATTTGGTGAAAGCAAGAAGTATTTTGCATACATTAAAAAGATATCCATCTAACTGGAAGAATATCAAGACGATTTATAGTGTTTTACTCAAAAAAAAACTAGACCGAGTGAGAAGACCCATAAATCCAACGTTGGAATTTTTACACTAACACATCATCCATATTCACATGCTTCAACTCAAGTGTAGTAACACCCCACATTCTTAATTAAATAATAGAATACATTTTGTATTATTTTTTGAATTTGGTCACGGAACTAGCGTCATTGCATCCGTGACGATTTTCTAATCAATTTAGACCTATGGGTTGTAGAAAACGGATTTAAAATGAAGAAGTTATTATTAAATAAATTTTTAGAACATGAAAAGAAGAAATAAGAGAGACCACATGAGACCAATAATACACAATGTTCTAATTTTGTGAACAAAAGAAGTGTTAGGTAGAATGGTTAGGAACTTACCTCTCAAGTTGTAGTGTGTAGATTTGAATCCCACCAACGTCATGTTTTTAAAATTTTAGAGGGACAACTAAAAAATGCATGTTCTAAAAGAAAAGTATATGTGTACATATAAGGAAAAATCATATATAAATAGGTGTATATGTGTGTATATATATGTGTGTGTGTGTGTGTGTGTGTATATATATATATATATATATATGTCTGTGCGTATACATATGTATGTGTAAATATATTGGCACAAAATTCAAAAGTAACATGCAATTAATTAAAACAAGTAAGAAATAAATGTCGGGATAACGTTATCTGAATTTTGAAAATAAATGGAGTTGCGCGTAAATATCTAAATATAGATTCAAAATTGAAATTTAAAGCGTAAACTTAAAATGGGAGGTAATAAATGAGGAATGAATGAAAATATGTAAGAGAGTAGCTGCATTTGAAAGTTGAACATATATTAAAAGGGAAAGAATCAATGAAACAATAACATTAACAATAATATTTATTGTGCAACTATTAACAAACAAAAGTTTATAAAGTTATGCATGAATATATATGCACAAGTTTGAGTTTGAAATCTAAAACGTGTGTTATAAATGAAAGAAATTAATATAGGGAATAATAACAAGCAAGAAAAGTAATGTTGTGTGCAACGTTAAACAAGAATTTAATAAGAGAAAAATCAACGCTCTTGACCCAGTAAATGGGTCGACCCATCTTGGAACTTGGTTTACCCAGTGGTTGACACAGCTAGAGTCTAGGTCGTCCCAATACCGAGTGAAATGGACGTTTTCTATGGTTCTAATTTTATATTATTCGATCCAACGAACGAAATTCTTCTATGCACCTATAAATAGACTAGCAGAGCCTAGCCTTCAAAACATATTTTCTGAGACAACGCCAAGGCTCTACCGTTTTCTTTCTCCTCCAAATCCTTTAGAAACAACAATATATTAGTTTTAGGATTCTGATTCAAGATTTGGAGACAAAGAATATAGATCTAAGCTATAGATGCTTTGGTTTCTCGTCTACATGTGGTAAGTTCTATAAATCTAGATTTTTGTGATTCTTCTCCTTCTTTTAGCGTCATATTTGTGAATATATGGTTATTTCAATAATAGATCCTATTAGGAAGACCACGGATGGCAGATCTAAATCGGATTCAAGGATTGTATGCAGTTAGGTGAGTGAATTTAAATTATATTTTCCATTAATGATATAATATATCGTTTGATTCCTATTGAAATTAGGATATGCTCTTCTTCTTTTTCCTCTTTTCTATGTCAAAATATACATTCAATGTCAAGTTGCAATCGTGTGCCAATTAGCTGAATCATGACTATGTGCTAATTTTATGGAATTGTGGTTTTGTTCAAACTTTAATTGAAATATTATTAAGCGCATATTAGGTGAGTTGCAGTTAGGCACAAAATAAGAAAATTGTGGTTAGACACAAGTTAATTAAATCATAATTATGTGCAAATTAATTGGATTTGTAAATAAATGGATAAAATAAGATAAAATGTGAATCAATGTATATTAGTAGGCTAAATTGATTGGCTAGTAAAAATAGGATATATTTCCATAGTTTGGTTTGAAGAAGAAGTGAAAAATATAATTGCAAAATAGATGGAGAAGTATAACAGTGTGAAATAAGGAATTTTGTCGTATTACGCACTGTTCAATAGCCTAAAACAATTAAAAAAGAAATGTCTTGCAATTATTGGTTTCGATTGTTGCGATTATCATGAACTATGAAAATAGTTTTTTGTATAACTTTTAATAACCAATCAATTAGGAATAAATCTAACCTCTTGAAGAATAAATTGTAAAAATTAAAGGAAAAAGAGGAAATAAGGAATCTATGAAGTATGTAATGAACGGTGAATACAACCTATTGTAATAAATTACATAAGACGGAAATGTAATAAAATAGGTAGACTTGTCATAGAGATAGGTAGGATTATTACATATGGGGTATAATTAAAAGAAAAGATGGGAAGTAAGAAGCTTATTATAAATGGACTTAAGCTTTAGAAAATAAGTTTAATAAGCAAAACTCACAATTATAGTTGTGATAATATTATAACACGAGGTTATAATTAAACGGAAAAGAATATAGTAGGCTTATTATAAATAAACTTATAATTGCGGAATTAAGTCAATTGAATATAATAATAAGCGGCCAGTTAAGACTAATAAAGAAATAACTTGAATGCAGAATAAACAATCTAATATTTAAGTTTAACAAGCGCACAGTTGAAGATTAGACATAAGGTCTAATAATGTAATAATGAGATGTGTTTGGACTAGTCTATATATTTTGAGATGAAGAGCTCAACGGGAAAGATCATCGTAGGTGTCTAGAGACATGAGGGGAGCACGTCCAACTTATTCGACGGGAATGGAAGGAAGTACGGGACTTCTACGGGACGTGAGGATACTCCGTGATGACCCTCTGTCGTAGGCCTAATTAAGTTGTACCCACAGAGGCATGGTATGTACGGTTCCATGCGGTGAGTATGTCATGGATGCATCTTGGATGGTGGACAACCTAAAGACTGATAAGATGGTGACATTAGGATGATTCGGCAGCTATCTTTAGGGAGGAGGCTTTGTGGTCAGGACCCAACCAAGGATAATAGGTCATCGAATGCCTATCATTGTCAGTCAGAGCATGTGCGGGAAAGACTGGAGCTAAGCCAAAAGGCCAATGATCTTTTACTATTGGGTCATTGGATGAGTGACCACATGTTTGTTTAGATTGGGTAGTACGGTGATCATTTAGCTCTCTTGAATAGTCTTTCATTGGATTGGGGGTTGGCTGGAGTGAGGCCTTGGAGAACCACCGGAAAGACAGACCTAAATTTAAATATCTATATTGTATGCCTAACGAGACTGCCCTTTACAAGTATGAGTAAAGCCCCCCCCCCCGAGTTTCGTGGAGAAACTCAGGGATTAGGGCGCTCTTATGGCGCAGCGATAGAGGCTTATTCACTTTCGCAGCATAGCCTAGTACACTTTCATGGCGTAACATTGGAGACTTGGCGTGCCTTCGTAGCATAGTCTAGTACGTTTTCCTAGCGTGGAGATGGTGGTTCAGTATGTTTTCGCAGTACAACGATGGGGGCCCCTCGAGGAGGGTACTGTGGGAAGTACCTCGATATTTGGTATATAGCTATATATATATATATAATTTATTAGGTTAATCTATTAAGGAGTATATGGGTACGATTTATGTGGGAAAATCAAAAGTGTATTGTAAAATAAACCCGGATAACTTAATAAATATGAATTAGTGATAGAATGGTATATATAGTGTTATTTGTAGAAAATATAATTTATCTATTCACCAGTACTTTTGATCTGACCCCCTCCTCATAACAAACTTGCAGGTTAGAAAGATGGTTGAGATTCTGTAGCTTAAAGACACTTGTTAGATAGTGTCATTATATTGGTAAGCGTTTACCTACTATTATATTTTATTTCCTTCCGCTGCGAGATTACTATTATGAGCTCTGGTATATTTAGCTTTGACTTTTTGTGGGATACGAGATAAACCAGCTTGTGCTTCAATAGATTCGAATTTTGAGAAAAAAATTCGATTTGTCGTAATTCGGTTTGTTACATTTGGTATCAGAGATTAGATTTAGGATTCCTATGTAGATAGTGAGTGAGCATATTTGTATTTTTAAAATATAAATATATTATATATATAATACCTATTTCCATGGAGGAACCCATTAATTAAGTGAACAAAACATGAAGAAAGCTGGGATGTCAATTTTGTACCCTAGAAAATGACTACAGAAATTTGAGAGTAGTAGGTCCATGCGCAGATGTAAAGAAAAGTGTACAATATGTTTTAAATAAAAAGAAGCGAGATTCCATGTGTTAATATTTGAAATTTTGGTATTTTAAATTAGTGGATTAGGCAATAGGGCATTGTAAATTAAGCAAAGATTAAGAAAGAGAAAATTTGATTAGGAATTTATATATATACATTTGGCACAAAAGTGGCGCTAGGCTTATTTTTCAGTTCAGACATAGTTTGGCAGGAATTTATGTGAAGAAGAAATTTAGGACAAAGAAATGTAATTACATGCAATGAGTTTGGAAAATTCAAAAGTTAGAAACCATTTTGTACTTAGCCCCATTGTTAGAACTTTAAAAAAAATGTAGAAAGGATTTCTAGAAAAGTTTTTAAGTATCAAAATTTAAAAATTTACAATTTTAGATTTATTGGTTGCAATATTAAGAGTTGCACTAAAATGATTTTTGAAAAAATTATGCAAAATTCTTTTTAAAACTTATTGAATGCATAAGTAAGTCGTGGCGTTAAGTGATATAAATGGTTAAGAGAAAGCACGAATAAATGAATTATTCTTATGGGACGCATAAGTGACCTTGGGTGAAATAAAATATAAAAGTTTTCAAGGCCAGATTGTAACAAACTTTAACTTGTTGGAATAAGAAGAGTTATAAGATAAATTTTAATGATCAATAACTTTGTAAGTAAACATGTTTTGTTAAACTGGCAAGGAAGTGTGTAGCGAAAGAGGTGTACAAAATATAGGTAAAGCACCATATTTTGTGCTACCTATCTCAACAAAGTAACGGAAAAAAAGAGTTTTGAAGCTTCCTTGTTACTTTACACAGAACGTAAAAATCTTCTTTAGGAAAGGTTCATAGAAAGTTAATCTTATTTAAAATAAAAAAATAATTTAGTGAGAAATGGTTCTATTAATGTGCATGGACGGTTAGTAAAGGTTTGAGGAAGTATTAAAAAAATGTTTCAAGTAGTTATTGTTTAATTAAAAAAAAGGAAAATTTAAAACTTGCATGGTTCAAGGGAAGAGGTTAATTAAGAAATGAATAGGAGAAAAAGAAAGTTGAGATTTTTATAAGGAAATTTATGACGTGGTTAGTGATTAATAGGAATCCCTTCTAGCACGACTTGAGGGAATAGTAAAGTTTTCTTTTAGTATAGATTTACATTTCTCTGTAGTGTTCTGTTTTAGCAAAATAGAATAGTTTGGTGGGGTATTTTCTTCCTAGGTGTTTATAGTAATTGCTAGGTAAGAACAAAAACATATGATATTGTGAGTAAAATGAAAATGAAGGTAAAAGATGAATAACTAAAAGAAAAACCAACAAAGACGACAACTGCAAAAATTAAGAGCAATAATAGAAAATGAATTATTCCAAGTAAGCTTGGGAAACTAAAAATAATTTTTTCTTATCTAAACTGTGCTTGGAATAGAAAATTGGAATTTTTATAAGATTGGCAATTAAGATTTCCAAGTATAGGGAAATGGTGCGTAAAAGTGGATGGAAAATGTGAAAATTTCCATTTTCTACCTCTTCCAGACATAAGAAATTGAATTTAGAAAATCAGAATTATCTGAAATTCACAAATTTAAAGTTGGTTGGTAGAGTTCGGATGCAAATATTGGATGAACTGCGCTCTTTCTTTGTAAGAGTGTGGGAAAATTTGGATAAAAAAGTATTTTTTATTTTCAAAATATTGCATTGATATAGAAATTGTCTGTATGTTTACGATGTGTGCATAATGTTTTTAAAAAAATCATTTACACAAGAGGTACTGCTTAGCCGTTCATTATATTCATTATTTTTAGGTTGTGTTACACTTTGCAGAAGTGCACAAATGGTTGCAAAAGTTCGATGTGCACGTGATGGTTGTAAATTATGCGAGAAATTACATAATTCTAACCTTATCAAATTTTAGGGAGGAGGAAACTTTCTAAAGAGAGGAGAATGTAACACCCCGCATTTTAATTAAATAATAAAATAAAATTTGTAAAATTTTCTGAATTCGGTCACTGAACTAGCATCTTTGCTCCCGTTGCAATTTTCTGATCAGTTTAGGCCCATGGGTTGCAGAAAAAGGATTTAAAACGAAGAAGTTATGTTTGAATAAAGTTTTAGAACAAACATGAAAAAGAAGAAATAAGAGAAACACACATAAAACAATAATACTCAATGTTCTAATTTTGTGAACAAAAGAAGTGTTAGGTGGAGTGGTTAGGCACTTGGCACACAGATTTAAATCCCACCAACATCATGTTCTTATTATTTTAGAAGGACAACTAAAAAGATGCATGTTCTAAAAGAAAAGCATATGTGTATGTATAAGGAAAAATCATATATTGATGGGTGTGTGTGTGTGTGTATATATATATTTGTGTGTGTGTGTGTGTGTGCGTGTGTATGTATATTGGCATGAAACTCAAAAGTACACACAATTGATCAAAACAAGTAAGAAATAAATGTCAGGATAACGCTGTTTGAATTTAAAAAAAAATGGAGTTGTGCGCAAATATGTATGCATAGATTCAAAATTGAAATTTAAAGCGTAAACTTAAAACGGAAGGTAATAAATGTGGAATGAATGAAAATATGCAGGAGAGTAGCTGCACTTGAAATTTGAACATATATTAAAAGGGAAAGAATCAATAACAATAATGTTAATAATAACATTCATTGCGCAGCTAGTAACGAATAAAAGTTTATGAAGTTTTGTGAAAATATATACTTGCAAGTTTGAATTTGAAATCTAAAATACTGCTTTATAAATGGAAGAAATTTATATAGGGAAGAATAACAGGCAAGAAAAGTAATGTTTTGTGTGCAGTATTAAACAAGAATTTAATAGGAACGAGAATCAACATTCTCGACCCAATAAATGGGTCGACCGATGTTGTACGTGGGTTGACCCATCTTGGAACTGGGTCGACCAAGGGGTTGACCCACCTGGAGCCTGGGTCGACCCAACACCGAGTGAAATAGATGTTCTCTGTGGTTATGATTTTATTTTATTCAATCCAACGAATGTGATTCTTTTGTGCACATATAAATAGACTAGCAGAGCCTAGCCTTCAACTTATATTTTCTGAGACAACGCCAAGACTCTACCATTTTTTCTCCTTCAAATCCTTCAAAAATAAGAATATATATTAGTTTTAGGATGCTGATTCAATATTTGAAGATAAAGAATATAAATTTAAGCTATAGGTGCTCCAGTTTCTCGTCTACGTGAGCTTAGTTCTGTAAATCTAGATTTTTGTGATTCTTCTCCTTATTCTAGTGTCAGATTTGTTAAATCCATGGTTATTTCAATAGTAGATCCTATTACGGAGACCAAGGATGGCAGATCTAAATCGGATTCAAGAATTGTACGCCGTTAAGTGAGTAGATTTAATTATATTTTCCAGTAATATAATATATCATTCGATTCCTGTTGAAAATTAGGATATGCTTTTCTTCTTCTTTTTCCCCTTTTCTATGTCAGATTATACAATCAATGTCAAATTACAATCGTGCGCCAGTTAATTGAATCATGACTATGTGATAGTTTTATGAAATTGTGGTTATGTGAAAAAATTGAAATGTTATGAAGCACAAATTAAGTGAGTTGAAGTTTGACACAAAATAAGAAAATTGTATTTAGGCACAAGCTAATTAAATCATAGTTATGTGCAAATTAACGTGGGTTTGTAATAAAATAGGGAAAATAAGATAAAATGGAATCAATGTATATCAAATTAATTAGGAAGTTAGCATCAACCTAGATTGATTGGCTAGTAAAAATATGATATATTTCCTTAGTTTGGCTTTTAAGAAGAAGTGGAAAATATAATTGCAAGTTTAAAATAGATGAAGATTTGTAACAGTGTGAAATAAGAAATTTTCCTTATTGTGCACTGTTTAGTAGCCTAAATAATTGAAAATGAAATGTCTTGCAATTATGGGTTTCCATTGTTGTGATTACCTTAATCTATGAAAATAGATATCTGTATAGTTTTTAATAACCAATCAATTAGAAATAAATCTAACTTCCTGAAGGACAAGTTATAAAGACAGAAAAAGGGAAATAAGGAATTTATGAAGTATGCAATGAACTGTGAATACAACCTATTATAATAAATTACATAAGATGAGAATGTAATAAAGTAGGTAGATTTGTCATAGAGACAAGTAGGATAATAACATATGTGATATAATTAAAAAGCAAGATGGGAAGTAAGAAGTTTATTATAAATGGACTTAAACTACAGAAAATAAGTTTAATAAGCAAACTCACAATTACAGTTGTGATAATATTACAACACGAGGTTATAATTAAGTGGAAAAGAATAGAGTAGGCTTATTATAATAAACTTATAATTAAGGAATTAAGTCCAATGAATATAATAATAAGCGGCTAGTTAATACTAATAAACAAATAACTTGAATGTAGAATAAACAATATAATACTTGAGTTTAACAAGAGTTTAGTTGAAGATTAGACATAGGGTCTAATAATGTAATAATGAGATGTGCTTGGACAGCCCGTACGTTTTGGGATGAAGAGCTCAATGGGGCAGATTATCGCGGGTGTCTGGAGACACGAGGGGAGCTTGTCCAGCTTATTCGACGGGACTGGGAAGAAGCGCGAAACTTCTACGGGACGTGAGGATACTCCTTGATGGCCCACTGTGGCAGACCTAATGGAGTTGTACCCACAGAGGCATGCTTTGTACAGTTCCATCCGGTGAGCATACCTTAGTTGCACCTTAGATGACGGGTAACCTAAAGACTGATAAGAGGGTGACTTTAGGATGATTTGACGGTTGTCTCAAGGAGGGAGGCTTCATGTTCAGGACCTAATGAAGGATAGTAGATCATCAGATACATGTCGTCATCAGTTGGAGCTTGTGCGGGAAAGACTGGAGCTAAGCCAAGAGACCAATTATCTTTTACTATCGGGTCATTAGATGAGAGACCAAATTTTTGTTTAGATTGGATGGTAGGGCAGTCATTTAGCTCTTTTGAATAGTCTTTCATTGGATTGTGGGTAGGCTGGAGGTAGGGCTTGGAGAACTACCGAAGGGACAAACCTAAATATATATATATATATATATATATATATATATATATATATACTATAGGCCTAGCGAGGCTATCCTTTACAAGTCTGAGTAATGCCCTCGACTGAGTCTCGTGAAGAAACTCAGGGATTATGGTGCCCTTATGGTGTAACGATAGAGGCTTGTTCACTTTCACAGCATAGCCTAGTACACTTTCGTGATTTAACGTTGGAGACTTGGTATGCCTTTGTAGTATTGTCTAGTACACTTTCGTAAAGTGGAGATGAAGGTTCTAACATTTTCGTAGTACGATGACGGAGACCCCTCGAGGAAGATACTGTTGGAAGTACCTCAATTTGGGTATATAGCTAGATATATATTATATATTAGGTTAATCTACTAGGGAGTAGTTGGGTATGATTTATGCAGAAAAATCAAAACCGTATTGTGAAATAAACCCAAATAAATTCATAAATATGAACTAGTGATAGGATGGTATATGTAGTGTTATTTGTAGAAAGTATAATTTATCCATTCACCAGAAATTTTGTTCTAACCACTCCTCATAACAAACCCGCAGGTTAGACAGTTGGTTGAGATTCTGCAGTTTAGAGACACTTGTTAGATAGTGTCATTATATTGGTGAGTATTTACTTACTTTTTATTTTATCCCCTTTCGCTGCGAGATTTCTATTATGAGCTCTGATATATTTATTTTTGACTTTCGGCAAGATACCAGATAAACCATCTCAAGCTTCGATAGATTCATATTTTTAGAAAAAAATTCGGTCTTCCGAAATTTGGATTGTTACAAGTGCCAAAAAACCAAAGAAGTCATAAAGAAAATAATGAACGATGAGAAGAAGAAAGAAAGGTTAAAATAAAAGAAGAAGAGGAATGCAAACATAACAGAATCAGAATCTCGTAGTGGAATGAATAAAATGTAATATAACAATGCTATTCTCATGGAAAAGAGAACTGTATATATATATATATAGTCAGAGTAGAACACAATAAATCGGCCTTAACAGTTATAGTAACTTGTCCTCACAATTGATAATACATACAAGAAAATAGCACGACAAAATAACAACAAACATCATATCACAACGGGATACACACACAATATATGACACAATGGATATACATACATACATACATACATATATATATATATATATATATATATATATATATATGATACAGGAATACAAGAACATGCCTCGAGTTCAATCTCCTCTTATGAAGCTCAATGATTTCCAAACCTAATCTAAAAAATATACTTGATATTGTCGGAGCATTAAGGAAAATAACGGCGGGATCAGTGTGGTCATAAACGACTTGCTTAATTTTAAAAAATCTTTTGAAAGAAATAATATCTTATAAGACCACGACCACACATAAATATTTCATTGGGTTTTTACCTTACGATAATCAAATATCTTTAGGAAAGTATGTGATATTATTTCCAATGATATATGGGATGAAATCTAAAAAGTAAATAAAATCAACTATGCGAAACTGTTATAATTATTAAATTTTAGGTATGTTTCATTGTGGAGAATGGATTCCATACAAATGACAAGACCAGGGAACGCCTTTCATATAATACAACTCTAGAAGGGTGTACCGAGAGCCTTTCGCCCTTTGCTATTTTAACAAGAGCGACCAAGCAACACAGACCTGAAGGTGGTGCACTAACATAACCATCATGTAACACCCCTCTCGAAAAGCTAACCAAAAAATCTTTAGCATAATGGTTGGTGCGTGGTGTTGCTTTCTGGAAGGTCGGGGGTTCGAGTCTCGTGGTTGTTACATTTGGTATCAAAGCCAATACCCAGATGGAATTGTGCGTGTAATGTTGTGGATATTAGTTGGTGTAGTACTGATGTAGGTTACATGCATAATGCCTGGGTGGTGAGTGATATGAGTCAGCGAGGACATTGAGCTCTTTAAGGGTGGTAGTCTGTAACACCCCTTTTGAAAAGTTAACACAAAGATCTTTTAGCACAATGATTAGTGTGTGGTGTGTTGTTGCTTTCCGAGAGGTCGAGGGTTCGAGCCTCATGGTTGTCATACATCATGTGCTCAAACATATGAAGAATATAAGTATCTAGAAGAGTGATGAACACATCCTAATGGGTGTAGGGGGCCATACAGCCTAATAGCCACTACATCAGAAAAGACCTTTGGTAGCGTTTTAGTGAACGCTACTACAGGACCCGCAACTAAAAGTCCAGTTTTTTTAGTTGTGTTTTAGTAAACGCAGCCAAATCTTTTGTACAGTTGCGCTTTACAAACGCTACCAAAAGGTTTGTACATTGCTCAATTTTGCTTTTTTGTAGCGTTTATTTTGTGCCACTAAAAACTTTCATTGCATTTATTTTTTGCCGCTAGACATTCACATGGTATGTTACATTTGTTTCCGTAGCATTTGCAAAACGCTACTATATAATGTTAATGGCTTATATCATTTCCAACAACCAGTTATATAACAATCATATTAAAATCAACAATCGTATAGAAATCTGATTTAAATCAACAATCATATAATCATCATACTCAAATAACTGAAAACACGTTAGTCACATAAGTATTTTCCATAACCATTTAGACAATAGTTATTTAACAAAATCAGCAAATTTACATACCACAGGCATTTAGAAACAAGTTTACACCATAAATACTAACAACTATCACAATACATATAACAATTAAAGTCATGTACATTGTTGCTGATGGGCTTCACTCCGCAAAAGCTCAATTAAAGTCATGTACATTATTGCTGATGGTCTTCACTCCAGAAAAGCTAATTACCTGTAGACAAGGTTGATAAGCAACAATGAGATTTTACCATGAATTATCGAGTAACATTCAACCAATAGTTTACGTCAAAGGAAACGATAAGATAGATACTTGTCTTTTTGTTGTAGGTTGCATCCTAAATTAAGATTGCAGCCGCAACATATTTTAACTATGAATGGTGATACTTGGTGATTAATTGCACTGCAAACTCATGTAGTTTAGGTTCTTAAACTAAACTACATGATATTTCTACTGACAGTTAATTAGAGGTTTTATACACCAATATTAGTTATCGAGTAACATTAAAATATTCCAGTTTTCATGTTGCATTTATATTACACCATAGGACTATATATAGTTGATGGAACAGTCGAGACGTCAGTTGCCCAACAATGTAATTAAACATAATTCAGAATCCAAACTAGTAAAACTACTACTTAATTGAAACAAAAAGGCTTGAACAAGTAGTTAAATATCAATGCTAAAACTAGAGAAATATGTGTTATATTGTGTGACATTGATGCATTGGTACAATAAGAATTTAAGACCAATAGGAAGCAACATTAACCAAATATAAAAGTAGAAAAAGAAATAGTTACCAGAAATGGATGTTTTCACTGTCAATTTGATAGTTGGTCAAACAATAACCTTTGATCATCTTGAGCCATTTCTATATCAATTCTACTCCACTTGGAACGCGCAATGATTAGAAGCAAAATAGTTGTTTGACAAAAAAGGCCACAGCATAAACCCATCCATGGCCCCTGGCAAAATTTCAAAGACCACTTCTTATTTTCCAATGATTGCACCAGCTTGGACGCGTGCATGCATAAGTATGCATAATTTGAGGATATATTTTTTGCGTGTAGAAAAATAGAAAATAGAAAAAGAAGGGAAAGGTTAGAACATACCTTATCGTAAAATCCCAATTTGAACCCAAATAGAAGAGCTACTGGCATGCCAATCATGTAAAAGGCGACAAGATAAGTCCAAGCAGCCAAATGCTGCCAACCACTTCCCCCAGCCACATGTAAACATATTTGAAATCAAAATAACACAAATGTAGTAATTAATCACAAAGTTTACATTACTGAAATATACACACCTGACATAACTCCTTGGCAGAATCCAGCAATATAGACATTGAGAGCAAAGGAGTCGTATAAGAAAGTTGCTGTAAAATTTCAGTACTCTCAGTAAATGATAAAGCCCAACCCTGCGACCAAATGCTAATGATAATAGAACTGTTGGTGCGAGAAAATAAGATAGTTTCAATGCCATGGATACTGCATTTTTTGCATTCTTGATATTTCCAGCACCAATCTCAGTTGAAACGCGAGTGCTGTTATTTTATAAATTAATCAAGAACCAAGATAATAATATTAACATAGAATTTGGCATTTGAATGTCGGAAACCTCCCAGCTGCGCTGAATCCGTATGTGATCATATATGTTATCGACTCTGTATTGACACTGTTAGACATCGGTTTGTGAATGCTTGTATTACTTTCTCAGTTTGCATAATATTGAAGAAAACAATAAGGAAGTTGTGATTTTTATACCACATAGCGACAAGTGAAGTACTGCTTTCGGAGTTCGGCATCGGTCCAGCTAGTAAAACCAGAATCTCGAAAGACCAATATTCCAAGCTGTGTAGAAATTAAACATACATAATATAAAGCTATATGGTGAAATAAGTTGGCATGTACTACAAACAAAATAAAGAGTCGCAAACTAACCAGACCATTATAGCTGAAGGCAAGGATATTTTCAAGTTAGGCAGCAGAAATTCGAATGACTCAATTGAAAGTAGTCCTTCCCAAGTGTAATTGCATTTCTTAGAGAACTTAGCATATATTAGTAATATTATAAGTAACATCCGTATCAATATCGAGGTAGCTAATGAAGCACCCAACAAACCATGACTGAACTTGTGAATCGTATGTTAGTCCCACGTGGATAAATAATGGAAACACGGATCATACCACCAATGGAATCACAATTGACTATGTCTGGAAAAATCTTGACAAACATTGAAGGTATGCAAATCCATATAGTCCTGGAATCAGACATCTCAAATATGTTGAAGCCGTTTTTGCTATGCTGGGATCTTGATCCAAGCTGACTAGTACAACTTTAGAAAAATACCATGTAACGGATACAAGAGTCGAAAAAATGTTGTTAATATGAGTGATGATGGTAAATATATGCCTAACATTCTATATAATTACGCTTCGTAAGCTTGGCTATAAAGCGTCTCTAATGTTCCGCTCAGGCCAGTTTGACATGGTAAATGATTAAAGAGCAATGATATTTTTGTTGATAGATTTTAATATTTGAACAAGGATAGCCTTCTTGAAGAAACCTTATTTTTAACTACTTGTAAGTTGTTCTTATTTATAGCTTGTATGTAGTTTTATGTGAACAGTAAAAAAAAAAAAAAAACAGAAGTATTTAGATAGATAAATTAAAAAACTAATAACACAAGTTTCAGACTTAACAAGAATTAAGAAGGTTTTTTATTTATTTTACCTATGACATACCAAACTTCTTGTTAAAATATTTGAGTCGTTTAAAACATCAAATCGGTCAATAAGCTTTTTCTTTTCTTTTCTTTTTTCTAAATCAAACATCATCTAAAACTTTTTGTCAGAAATTGCTTGGATTACTCCTTATTGAAATTGAAATTTTAATTTTAAAAGTAGGTATACATTATGGGTATAGCAATAATTTGCAAATGTGGGCGCACTAGTATCTCTGATTATTTAGGGAAACCGAGGCCTTGCCAAGATGCTTCTTCCTTTTGTCCATGTGAAATGGTCAGGTTTGGACTTAACTGAAAGGTGGGGTGCAATACAATATGCAACAACAGCCTCTGGACTAAAAGATAGTTTCTTGAAGGTCTCGTAGCATTATTGTTTGGAAATTTATTCAACGGTTGCAACACTCTCGGTTACACACAACAAAAGAGTGGCTAATTTGATGGTCCCCATCACAATTTATTACTTAACTATTTAACTGCTGCAACCCTTTTGGTTTTATATAACATCCAGGATATGCTATCTGATGTTTCTATATATACCATGTTTGACAACGTGGTCAGAAAAATAAACTTAAACTAAGTATTGAGTTGAAATAGGACAAAATTGGAGAAGATCGTTAGAAATAAAATTGAGAGGCAATAAATCTCTACAAGATTAGAAAAATTAGTGATACTTTGGTTTTCATTGTAATTAACACAAAAAGGCAAGGTCTTGCCAGATCTTGTAGGAGCACAAGCAAAACATTGCAGTCCCTGAACAATAAATGTGTTATTCATACATACATGTGTGTGTGTGTGTGTGTGTGTGTGTGTGTGTGTGTGTGTGTGTGTGTGAGTGAGAGAGAGAGAGAGAATTTAACAGGATAACTCTTACAAGACACCCATCATCTCGACTGTTGACTCCTAATGACTGAGTTCCTTGTCTGTTGACAACTCTAACTAGAGCTCCTGTTAGAAAAGAGAAATAAATACTGCATTATTAACTCTATGGATTAAATGTGGCATGTATATGCACTTTAAAAATTAATTATGTAACTGGATATGTTAATATCAGTCCATTTTTGGGGATCCGCTCTAAATTACTGGCATCTGCTGAGTTAAATGCGATATTAGTGTTATACTAGTTTTCTTCAATGCGCCATTAATTGTCAACTCTGCATGTAGTGGCCAGTGCATCCTTATTGGCACTTTGTCATTGAGAAGTAAACACCAAACCTACAAATCCAATTAATACTTGAAATATATGAAATGTTTAATCGGCATTTTCAGTATAATACACTCAGTCAGCCAATACAAAGTACGGCTCATCATAACAATGAACTCTGCAGTGGTTATCATGAATTTGACATTGAAACAACAAAAGCTGGATTCCTTAAGATTTGTCACTAGATCATCGCCAAGTATATCGCTATAAATGCGCATCGCACTATTTTATCAGCAGAGGTAGACCCCAAATAAAAATGAGGTAAATTTGCAGAATATAATTCTTAGAAACATGTGAAAGACACATATTTTGAAGACTCAAAAACATGTGAATGACCAACCTGAAGAAATACCTCACCCGCCTGCAACATATAAGCATTTAACTTTGTTATTGTAAACACTTTCTTTGTTATCTGCAATGATGGCTTTCTGGAAATAGATAAAAACAAATAAAATGTACATCAGAAAAAACAAAACATTGCAGTCCCTGAACAATAAATGTGTTATCTTAATGACCAAAGTAATGTCAAAAAACAATGAGAAAACATAACTTTATATACATATAGCTTACTGGAAGGGGTAATGGAATGATCAAAGTATCTTCAAATCTCAGCCAAATTATAGTACTCCTTTTCACCCTTTCTTTATAAGGAATACCCACTTGCGTCCAGCCCCGACTGAAATCACTACTCATAATGCAAATTTAGTCGTACACCCTAATATTGAAGAAATTGATATAACATATTTGGGAAACAATCATATATTATATAATATAGCAGCTAAATTTTATGCATAAACCCCTGCAAGTAGAGTCTCCACTCATTGATAATATGGTAATGGAGAATATTTCCATAAATTAGTTTGTCCATGCAATATAAGTGAAACAAGAGTGATTGTGGTATACAGAGAATTTATATGAATAAACCAGGGTCGCTTTTTTCATTTCAGTATATATTGTGATGCCTGTAACTAAAATGTCAAAAACTCAATGTGTACACGTAATTGATAAGATATTGCAAATATTATGATCATCAGACCTCAAGAATGCAGCAAAAAAACCTAGAATCTACGACTGAAATAGGGCTGCATGAGAATCGTGGAATTTCATCTTCTTGATTTGTAACTAAGCAAAATATACATAAGGAAAATCAGTGGGTAACAAATAAGATATTATTACCTATATCTCTGAATGCAACCAACCGTTCAAAGCCCTTAATTTATATGCACAATGTCAGAGCATTGTCCAATGTCAATGTATTCTTTCTGGAAAGAAGAAACACATGCAACAGCCAAAGGAAGGCACCCACGCTGCAAAACTTGCCTTTTAGCACAAAAAATAAAAGGCAATGTTGATGCTTTTCTTAAAAATAAGAAAGAGTGGTGAGTATGTATACAGTTACCATTGATTCAAGCTTTGCTAAAGAATATAAAATTTTGATGTACATATGTTGAACAGAAAATAGTTATTCTGGTTTAACCAAAAATTGAAATAGTAATTAAACCACGACTATCATGTACAAGCAAGCTGATGTACATATATTATCCTAAATAAACTGAGACAAGGGTATGGATCTTTTATAACTTATAAGAAAATTATGTAAATTGGAATGAACCTAGAAAAAAAGATGGCTCGTGTTATGTAGATGATTACTTGAAGATCTAACGTGTCTTCCAAAAAACTTTGAGAATGGTATTTTTCTAGCAACAGAATGAAAATGTACTTGCTTCAGTGTTTATAAAAATTACGTAACTTTGACCAATCGCCGCATCCACTTGAATTTCATTGTCAAGATGTCCAAATGCAGAGCTCTGATATTGTGAGCAATGACGGTAATACAACAACAGACGTGAATGTTTCATCTGGGGTAAGAAATATGCAAAGAACAACTTCTGATCCTAACAAACTAAACTGTGTTGAGAAGTCCCAGTGACAGAGTCTACCAGTCTGCAAGACATGGCTATTGCGTATTTTAAAGACATACAATTCACATGAGGTAAAGACTTCCTTTGACTCTATCATATGCAAAACAATTTTAACAAACACAACAAGATGTGATTTAGAATCTGGGTTACCGAATCTGAAATTGAAATAGCAACTTTTCAAATCCGTGACGACAATAGTCCAGGACTGGATGGATTGGGAGCTAAATTTTACAAGCAATACTGGGATTTAATTAAAGCCGATTTATTTGCCGCTATACAGGGAGTTTTTATAAGTGAGCAGATTGTAAAAAAGACTAATCATACCTTTATTATTCTAGTGCCAAAGAAAGAAAATCCCACATCCATTTCAAACTACCGTCCTATTTCTTCCTGCAATGTGATTTACAAAATAATAGCTAACATCATATGTAACAGTTTTAAAATATTTTTGACAGCGTGGATTTCTCCTAATCAAATGGCATTTATTTCGGGAAGAAGTATAGCTGAAAATTTTCTACTGGCATACGAAATGATGCGTACATTTAATCGGAAAGGGCCTAATAACATGTGTTCAAAAGTATATTTGCAGAAAGCATATGACAAAATCAGTAGAGAATTTATATGCCATATGCTTCTATGCATGGATTTTCCTGGCTCACTAGTTAAGCTTATTTTCAATTGCATTTCTTCTCCTACATTTTCAGTTATTATTAATGGTATTCCGCAAGGTTTTTTTGGCAGCAGTCAAGGACTACGACAAGGGGACCCCTGTCTCCTTACTTATTTGCTGTTGCTGTGGAGTTCTTATCTATATCTTTGGAAATAGAGCAGGTCAAGAGAAATTTATCTCCAATTTATAAACTACTCCTCTGATAAAGCACAGTATTTTATAAAAATACTTAATTCAGTTAAATCTTGCTTAACAAAGTTATTTTAGTAAAAATTAATTAATTTTTGTAAACATCTTTAAATTTTATAAAAATTGAACTTCGTTAAATTTATGCAACACTTGATCAATTTTTATAAACTTATCAGATTTCATAAACTTACGATTATCAAATTGTGAAAGTAATTCTAAATTTGAAAATCATTTTCATAAAAGCAACTTTCCAAGAAAATAAACAAATAAATTTGTAATGTTTGTTATAAACTAGAAATGTCTACATGATTCAAGGCACATAATAATTCACTGTTATCAAATTGTGAAGACATTTCTAAACTTTATCGTTTTAAATAAGCTTTCATGGGGAAAATGTAACTATGCAATTTCCTTTTCTAAGTTAGTAATTCTACATGATTCAAGCTACCTAATCATTCACCAATATACTGTGAAGACATTAGTAACATGTTTTCTACAAAAAAAGGTAACTTCATGCCTTTCTAAATAGTATTTAGACAAAGGTAACTTCAGAAAAGAAAAAAAATCCAGACAGTAACAACATTATGATTTAAGCACACAGCTGATAGCTTTTAGTTTTTCCCTTTTTGTTGATTGGTGGCCTTGAAGCTTTTATTTCAGTTTGAAATGCATCTGGAAAATGGTTGAAAGAGATTCATCAATTCTACTACTGCATTCCTTAGCATGCGATCTATCAGCCAAATTTCCCTCCTCATAAAACTTAAAAAAAAAAACAGGTAGTTTGGACTTGGAGGGTTAGCATGTACAACAACAAATTTAGCATGTAAAATGACAAATTTAGCCAATTAAGGATGTTCAACTTCATTTCAATGTCAAAACGATTCAAATTTATCAACTTTAAGCTGCCTATGTAGAAGAATTAACCAAATCGAGGGAGAAAACAGGCTTATCACCATAATTGAAATAATTTTCTTTATATCATATAAAATATTTTTCTTTATTAGTTGATTACTTTCATATCATTTAATTCAAAAGCACTCACAACAATATCTGTTTATGATACAATGAAATTAAAGAAAATACGAAGATAACATCAAAATGTGGAATCAACAATAAAATTGAGTAATGTGAAATGCCGAGCAATACTCATAAATTATATAAGGTATTCATACTTCACATCAAGCAACGGTAACAGATTAACCTCATTTTTAACCAATCAAAATGAAATCAATAATCAAGTAATGTTAAAGATATTACTTATGCAGAACAAAACAAAAAACCAAAAAAAAAAAAAATTAGGCCAACATATGAACAGTGGATGTAAAATAATGAGCAAAGGAAGTACCTCGAATGATGTAATGCATCTAGTGAAGAACCATCCACACTTGAGACGACTGATATTCTGCGTAAGAGAGAACAGATTGAGAAAAATAATGGCAAGAGATATTGAATTAGAGAGAGGATTATTTTTCACGGTTCTTTTGTTTTCTTCATTTTTGGGAGGAAGCACTGAAATGGATATAAGAGAATTGGGCAGCCTGAAAAACATTTCGCTGAAATTTCACGGAAGTCTAAGCGGGAATATTTGATAGCAAGCCAATGATAAGTTGTTTTTATTAAATGCCTAACAATTGCATGTCTCATTAAACCGCTGTTTTTTATTTTAAAAAAAACTTCTTTTATACCATGAATAAGCAATTTTCTTGTAGTGAGTAATCATGGTTGTTATCAAATTTCCTGAAACATGTTCTCAAAGCATACAACCAAACCTTATTAGTGACTGCACATCCAAATCATGTCAACTGTTACAAATTCATTACCAAACGATCACATTAAAGAACTTATGAGTATTAGCTCACTGAACTTATTCCCAAAATAAAAAAATCAACCATATCAAGTATTATGGTGATTACCTGCTTGACAGATATAATGTAAGATAAGACAAAAATAAGTTAGGCAAATTATGGCATTGGTTGTCTTGGTAGACCTTATGAAATTAAGAAATAGGATGTATTTCATGATAGATATATTGTTACTAACAGAGGACCAACTGGACCAAACAATAAATGCAAATCATATATAATTAGCCAGTTTATAGGCAGAAATATTTTGCAGTGAACTTATGGTATCATATACTTAAGGCTCAAGTAACAAGTTAAGCTGTTGGCATAACGCAAAGTCGTAGAGATCAGAATATATAATTGAAACCAATTCAGAAACATAATAAGATGACTGCTTCACCAATAAAAATATCTCTTCCAAACTAAATCAATTAGAATAAAATAAGAACAAGGGTACCCCTAAACACCCCCTGACTGTAGACTACTGCAAGCAAGAAAACTATGGCCCTTGAAACATAAGACCGAATAGAAATTCAATGATTAAGTATACATAATAAAGGACACTGGCTTGATAACTATTACCTCAGAGATCACAAGCAGATCGCAATGTAGATATTGAGGTGAGGATTTTGTCATTCGCAACTGGATTAATTGGATCTTGCGTCTGTCGAATCATCGAGCAATAAATTTATGCGAACAGTGGTTAATGGTTATAGGGTGAAATTTCGAAATAATTTGTATAAGAAAATGAAAATTAGGAATAGCGATAGTGGAGGAGGGCTTTCTTTCTTTTTCGGGAAGAAGCGTTGACATAAAGAAATGCCCGAACGTGGATATGTGGATTGAAGAAGAGGGAATACGAGGAAGACGAGGAAGGAGTAAAGTCATTTAGCGGAAGATGAGGAGGAAAGTAATTTAGGTTTAGGCGGAAAAATAGAAATAAAGGAGGGAACCGAAATGTAATCGGAGGGAAGAGTCAAACGTAACCATTATTTAAGTCAATCGTTAAATAAATGTAACTAAAACCTCTAAATACAAAATTAAAAACACATTGGTTATATTTACGTATCAAACGCAACCAATGAATGTAACCATATATATGTTTTCTTTGTAGTGCTAGCATGCCTTATCTTGCTATTTCCGGGATGGTGAAACCCAAGGTTGTGTATGCCTTTCATACATAGCACATTGTCTTTGAATGCCACATCGCCATTCCTTCAGCTATTAATTGAATCCAACAAAGTATAACTTTTGAGCTCGCACATCTTAGAGAATTGTGTATATAGTGCATGAGTTTCCTCTTACACCATCAAAAAAGGTACGTTTGTACAAATCACTATACGTGTTCTAAGAAACACAATGTCATAGACTAATTTATACAAATTGTCCGGGAATAGGAAAAATCGAAGGTGCTCTTTTACCAAAACATGTCGGGAATATTCCTCAGGATTAGTAACAAGAAGTCCTTGCATCATGTAGATCCCCAAAACGTAGATACCACTCAATAATATATCCCCAGTCCCCAAAGAGTCATCCATATCCCTTGACAAACAACAAGCAGTCCATTCCATTATAGAGTTCTATGCCTTCAAATCATAAAATGATTATTAGGATACTTGCAAAATTCGAACGCAAAGCCAGTTCGAAGAGGTTTCAGGTCCAATTTCGATTATGGTTCCTCGAACCAACAATGATATGAATTAAAGGGGTGAACATTGATAGCCGATTATTTAACTATTAACTATAATTGTATGATTAAGCACATAAATAACTGATAAATCCTTTTAATTAAAATTATTTCATCGATTCTTAAAATTGATTTCGTTTACTTATCTCAATGGAATAAGCACATTTGCAAATCTCTTGGTTTCAATACTTGAAATTATATCCATGCACTTATCTTAATGAGATAAAAATGTTCATAGTTTTCATTACTTCAAAAAAACATAGTCATACTCTTATTTTTACAAAATAAGCGTATTCACAAATCTTATATTTTCATACTTATAAAATATTTCTATACAATTAACTCAAAGATATAAGTACAAATAATATGTAATGACCAGTATCTTAGTGACTGAATAATTAAATAATTTATTTAAATATTAATCATTAATTGAGTGATGGGTCCAAAGGTAACTTTTTATATACGATTGAATCAGGACTCGAGGTCATTTCCATTGAGTCCGGATAGTTCGTTATGTGAGTAAAAAGTATACGAATCACTATATTTTGAGTTTGGACCAGTTAGCAGTTTATAAGATCTCAAAATAAGCGTAAATTGTCGTTTCAAGACACTATCGGATTACGATGAAATCTGTATCGTTGGAATCGTAACTGAGAGGAATTACAAGCAGACGAATTTCGTTACAATTAGATTATTATGTGATCATGCGAGCTTTGAATGTGTGTCAGTTTATTTGGGGAATTGTAATTATATAATTGAGTTTTGGGGGCTAACTTCTATAAGGTCTTGAGACTAGTCCCTTTGTGTTCAAAAGGCCTTTTTTGCATACAAATCGGCAGCTGGCATGTGTCAATTTTAGTTCACGGGTTTTTGGGCCTATCAAAGAAAAAACTAATATATGTTTATCCTAAACCCTGGTCCCCTATTGGCACATTACCCTCACTTTACTACTCATTTTCAGGTCTACTGTTCATGGCCTCCTTGCCCAAATCAATTGTCATCAATGCGTAGACCCATCAAGGTCGAATTAGGCCAGGGTCTCAACTAAGAAATCATGTGTGCTAGAGTTTGATCGAGTTGCGACTGTGTAGGGGGGCATATGTTTGGCTCCGCTCGAGCCAGCTATTAGGTTGATTGCAATGGTTACAGGTGGTATTATGGGTGTAATAACCCGGAAATGCGAGCCAGTTTAAAAATTTTATTTTAGCGAATTTTGAATATTTAAAATAGATTATTTTAAATAATAACGACGAGAAATTTTGAATAAAATTCGAACGTATATATTTATATGCGTCGTCGTTAGAATATAAATAATTATTTATAATTATAAAAGGAATTGAAAATGGCGCGGTAGTTCGATAATTCAATTTCAAACTTCAATTGAACATACCGGGTGCAAAACAATCCGGATTTTAGTGAAACCAGAAACAATAGGATCTAATTGGGGATATCTTTCCAACAAATCCAAAAAATCAAAATTTCATAGTGGGGATAAAAAGATATGTCCAGTTGAAAATTCTGAATAGTCGCTATGGAATTCAGGCCCTTAAAAAAGGGAATTTTGCAAACGACCTCGGATTTCGACGAAACCACTTTTGTTGGATCCGCGATGTCAAATTATTGCTAGATTCCAAATTTCATAATTTTTCGAATCAATATGTGAGCGTGGCATAGGAAAACGCGTTTGACCAGTTTTAGTTGATTTTAATCGACCAGAAATTGGTCATTTTTCAAACGGTCTCAGAATTCGACGAAACTAGTTTTGTTAGGACCGTATCGTCAATACGAAGCTAGAAAATATTTTTCGAGAATTTTTAGAGTTAGTATGTGACCCCGGTAAATTGAAATGCGCGTTCAAATTCAATATATAGAGTTATATGTTGATTTTAACGAAAACAGATCGAAATGATCGAATCGGCTTGCGATACATATCCCATTGTGTTCGGAATGGGGGTAATTAGCTATTGACGACAGGCGGTGGGCCTCGTTTTGAGGTCGAAAATAAAAGTTGCTTTTTGAAATTAATTAAATATATATATTTTCATATAACCCCCCCCCCCCCCCCCCGTTCTTTGTTTTCTCCTCATTCAGAAAGTTAAAAGAAACAAAAAACCGAAGTCGATCCAAATCAATCCTCCCCCTTCGTCGCCCTCCCCTGGCGATCACCACCGCCGCCGCTCCACCAGCCAAGCCCATCATCCGCTCCGATCCCCTCTCCTCCTCCTTCCCTAGCCCCAATTGAAACCGCCGCCTCCCTCTGGACCCACACCCGACCACCGCACCCCCTCCCTTCCGCGTCTCCTCCATCCCCTTCCTCCTCCTCTGACCTAATCCGACTCCGCCCCCTCTCTTCCTTCTTCTTCCTTCTGCGAGGCAGTGAAACCCCCGACCCCCTACGACGCGCTGAAACCCCTTCCCCTCTTCTAAAAAAAAACCCAATGTAAGTTCCTATTTTTATTTATTTATTATTATAGTAAAACTGAATTTTATGTATGATAAAAATGATTTTAATTTTTTTTTATTCATCAAAGTTAGAATTTTTAATCATCAAAGATAGGATTTTTATTTATTTAAAAGTTAGATTTTTATATAATAAGAAAGTTTATATTTTTGTGTTAGGAAAGTTTATATTTTAATAATATAAATATTCGATCTTGAATATGGTAAAGATTCGATTTTGAATATAGTAAAGATTCGATTTTGAATATATTAAAAATTTGATTTTGAATATAGTAAGGATTTGATTTTTATATAAACAAAAGGAATGATTTTGCAAAATAAAAGTTGTGATTTTTATATTACAGAAAGGTTAAAATTATAATTTTTATATAGTATAGGTAATAAAAATATGATTTTTACAAAGTAGGAATTATAAAAATATAATCTTTATAAGATAGAGAATATAAAAATATCATCTTTGTATATGTAGTGAAATAAAAATCTGATTTTTTATTATATATACGTTGAAATAAAAAAGTGATTTTTTAAGTGATGAAATGAAAAGGCGAAATATTTATATTTGAAAAGGCGAAATCTTTATAAATGAAAAAGCGAAATCTTTATATTTGAAAAGGCGAAATCTTTAAATTTGAAAAGGCGAAATCTTCATATTGGAAAATTCGATTTTTATATATTGAATAGCGGTATAAAAATGTGATTTTTATATACATAGCAATAATATAAAAATGTGATTTTTATATATGTAGTGGCTACGGGCAACGAAAGTGACAAAAGGCGAGAACGGCGAAGATTTCTACATAAGAAGAGTCGTGGCATTTGGATTAGTTAATTGGTGAGAACTTCTCACCTTTTAAAATTTTCTTTTCTAGTTATAAACATATATACTAGGTTGCAGACGGTGTTTAGTAGCACCCGACACCCGTCATCCACAGACCATGGATGACTTGTTTGTTTGATTGATGTGTTGTGAAAATTGTTTGTGATGTTGATGTGAAATCGATAATAAATGTAGATAATTGAAATAAATTAATTATCCTTAAAAATATATTTTTTAACATGAAAGTGAATAAATGAATATTTATAAACAAATCGGCCGATTTGTTTATATACACTGATTTGACTGATATTGATTGGGACGATAAATTTTACACATCGCCCAACTGCACAAATAAAAATCTGTGTTTGTTGATTTGAAACCCCACACGGGTGTTGGGATGATATTTGGGTACACTAATCCCAATTATTTAATTGTATGTCGATCGATTGGTCGACAGACTGTGTAAGCGTCGATTATTTATATTTGATGCTTATGCAGTTGTGTGGTGCACCTTGGATGATGGTTTATTGTTTATCATTGCTATTATATACATGTAGTGTATGGAATCCATATAATTAACATTATATGGTGATTGATTGGGCCTCATTCCAATTTAGAAAATAAAGAATATTATAAAATAAAGGTTCATGTGTTGACAGTACTCATCCGTTGAGATTAGTCATGTGTTGAACGAAATATCTTAACAATAAAATTTACATCTTTATCATTATAAAATAAAGGTTCATGTGTTGACAGTACTCATCCGTTGAGATTAGTCATGTGTTGAACGAAATATCTTAACAATAAAATTTACATCTTTATCGTATATAAAATTAGAAACTAATTGGAAATTAGATAAGATGAGTGGTCTCCTGGATATTGATCTAATGTTGGTTTCGGCCTTCGGGGTTAATATTTAGGGAATCATTCTCTTACTACTTTACGGTTGGAGTCTGATTTGAAATCAAACGATATATACCATAATTTTTATTAAAAAAAATATTGAATAACAAAAATAGTCACACGTGGACAGTACTCATCCGAGATTAGTCATGTGTTGACAAAAATATAGATTCACATATTGAATAGAATAAATATTCATTTGTTGAATAGAATAACGGGATTATTGAAATATATAAAGCCATGTTGATTAGAGATGCGCTATTTTGACGCGAACGATATTTATATCGATTATATTCGTTTTTGAATTGAATTGAATAGAAAACGAATTCGAATTGAATTGAATAGTAAACGAATTTGAACTGAATTGAATAGAAAACGAATTCGAATTGAATTGAATATAAAACGAATTTAATTTGAATTGAATAGAAAACGAATTTGAACTGAATTGAATATAAAACGAATTCGAATTGAATTGAAAACGAATTTGAATTGAATCGAATAGATTTGAATTTGAAATGAATTCGAATTGAATTAAATAGAAAATGAATTCGAGTTGAATTAAATAGAAAATGAATTCGAATTGAATTAAATAGAAAATGAATTCGAATTGAATTAAATAGAAAATGAAGTCGAATTGAACTAAATAGAAAACGAATTCGAATTTAATTGAATATAAAACGAATTCGAATTGAATTGAATAGAAAATGAATTCGAATTGAATTGAGTATATAATGAATTCAAATTGAATTGAAATTTTGATTTGAATTTGAAATGGAAGTAGAAATTGTTTTTGAAACGAATTTAAAACTATTTATAAAGTTCGTTTTAAATAGAAATCGACGATATATATATATTATATATATAATATAATGGCCTGAATAGAACGCGCCGCGCCGCGGCAGTTCGTAAATTTCGACCATTGACTTCGAACGGATATTACGGGAGATCCGACCGTCGGATTCTCCTAAAACCGGAACCGTTGGGTTCGTATTGAAAAGAGCTTTCTAACAAATATTATAAATTTGAAATCTAACGGTTGGATTTGGAGATACGTCCAAATCAAATTTGGAAATGGTCGTTGTAAGTGCAGTTCGATGGCCGTTGATGGAAATCGACTGTACGGGCCTTGATAAAATTATTAAAAATGTTAATAATTTGTGTAAAATCACAAGAAATGATTTGGGGAAAATTGGGATGAAAAACTCCATATTTGAAAAGATAAAAATAGATTTTTATCGAAATGAACTAGTTTAGAACTAAAGTAACAACCCATTTATTTTAAATAAATAAATTGGATTTGAAATGGGTTTTAAATAGAATTGATCTGTGGGTTTATCGTGAACAGTGTTTTAAATAACACTTGTTCTTTAACCCGATAATAAATAGAATGTGATTTGGGTTTATCGTGAAATGTGTTTTAAATGACATTAGTTCTTTAACCCAGTAAAAGGAGTTTTAATGAATCTGCAATTAGATTGAAACGTGAATTGATAATCTAAATTATCAAATTTGGCAAATGAGCGAGAATGGAGTATCACCAGTTTTGCTCCAGAGCGATAGTTAAATCTTTAATTAGATTTGAACGTGAAATGGTAATTAATTTTACCGATACCACCGTGGTGTTAGATATGGAGTATTACCAGTTTTGCTTCATGGGATGAATAGGTTGGGATTGGGAAAATAAATAAATAATTACTTCGGTGTGGTTCGCTAATCTCGACTAGTTTGGAAAACCATAATCTGGTTTGAAATGATATCCAAAGGAAGATTAAAGGATAAATTTTAAAGAATTTATCTTGGATAAAATTAATGGGAACCTTTCCCTAAGAATTGGGATTTAGAAACTAGCTGTAGGTTAGTTAAGAAGAATGGTTTCCTGGGTATTGATCTGATGTTGGTTTCGGCCTTCGGGGTTAATATTTGGGGAATTGCTCTCTTACTGATTTACGGTTAGTGATTGATGAATTGGAATGAGGCGTATGTTGTGTTTGTGTAACATTTGTTTTTAATATACGCGGGTTGTTCGGAAAGGCCGGGTTTATACCCATTCTGAATAACCGATTCGACGATAAGTCGAAGATGATGACGGTGGTCGAAGACCGGAAGTCTTCACATCGTTTGGATAATTACTGATGATCCTGATTGGGCTGTACACCCAAGAGGATGGAAATAGTTGGTGGTCGTCCAGACGTACTTGGAGATCGATGGATATGCGAGGAAAGTGCCTCCGGTTTCGTTCAGACCCAGAACGAACTAGTAAATGGACTGTGTGTCTGACATTGGATTTTATTCTGTGTTGATTGATTTCTGTTAAATATATATCTGTTTGGCGGCGGAGAATTTATTCTCTTGCTTAACGCCCTTCTCTGAGACGTATGAGCTTAGAGGTTATATATCGATAGATATCAATCGCATGGCATGAATTACCTGTGTGGCACGCTGAGTTGCATGGATCAAGGCTTCTGTTGAAAAGCAAAGTCTTGTGGTTGATGATCAAAGCACGGCCTACGTGGCAGCTTTGTGTATAACGTGAATTCGCGAGCCTCACACCTCGGTATGAGTTAAAAACGGGATAAGGACTGCAGGGAGAGCACGACGTTTCTTTCTAGCTTTGGTGGTGTCAGTGACTTACCAGCCCTGACATTTATATACTTTTCACCTATGTGGATGTTGGATGAGGCACCTCGATTTTAGGTCTGTAAGGACCGGGAAACGTGTGTTCAGGAATAACTAATCCTCAAACGTAACAGAGGACCGACCCTGAAGCATCCAGGGATTACCCAGAGTGTGTAGTCCTGAGGCATTTGCTAGAATGTCTCGAAGCGGAGAGGAGCTTGCCCCTTGCCTCGACTCATGACGGAAATCCACTTTCCAATACGTGTATCTCGGTTTTATTTGTAGAGCCTAGTATGGCGACATGATAGATGGTACCCATGCCGCCTAGGATTGATATTTATGATTGAAATTGTTTTGACACTATACACTTATAATAGTATCAAATGATTTGTTTTAAACGTACCAAGCATGTTTGGCTATTATAAGGGAAAACCCTATCCTCCGGCTTGCGTTGCATTGTGTGATGGGACCTGGGTCTTATAATAGCTTCATTTTTCGAAAAAGCATTGTGTTGTTTAATCTATGCACTGGTATTCTTGGGAGGAAACCCATTCCGTGTTATACGGCGTGGTCCTTTGAATTACTCTCTTTTAAAATTGAATTAATAACTGTTTTAGTTCTCACACCAGTCACATGACTGACCTGGAGTTTATTGTTTTAACCTAAACTCTGGGTGCCCCTATTTTCGACACGGGCAGCTAGTAGTTTTGGTTTTGCAGATTTATATTCACAGGATCCTGGTTTACAGCTGGAATGATATCCGGAAAGCTCTGTATCCGTATATCACCTTCAGTTGTGCTTTGTATATTTTCCGCTGCTATGTAATTTATTGTAATCTCTGATATTTATCGAATGTAATTTATTCATAATACTCTGTATATTCTTGTATTCTGATGGAATTGTTGTATTAACAATGAAATGTTCTTCTGTCTGCGTTCTGTTTTGTCTTGTCCTCACAGTAATTCGTTTTTTCTCATCTCTTCGGAAACCGGGGAAGTTCGGGTTGCTTCAATGGGCCAACGTAGGTGGCGTTTAAAGGATGTAGGTCGGAGCTTCCAATTCGAATGGTGCGAGGCCTAGAATGGCCAAAGGCGCAGGTGGGATGATAAAGAAGGGACGATAGTTTTGGGTTATGTAACGACCCAGAAATTTTGATAATTGGAATGTGAGCTTAATTAAAGATCTAACTAATTTTATATTGAAACCGGGGTTAAAAATCAAATATATGGTGTCGAGTATTAATTGAATCCGATATTTTATTCAGAATGGTTAGTTGGAAATTAAATATTTATTTGAATTAAAATTGGTTGAACATTTGAATTGAATTTGAAATTAGATTGAAAATATATAAACGGTTGAATTCATAAACAAACGTTATTAATTAAAAAATTATTTGTTAATATGTGGAAAATTGGTTGGATACATATGTGTTTGTATGCATAAAAGAATTGAAAATCAACATTTTAAATTTGGAATGAAAGGTGTTGTTGATGGATAAATAGAATAAAATAGGTTGACAAATGAATTTAATTAAAATTAAAACAACGTCGTATGAAAACGAAGTCAAATTGCAATGCGAAAACAAAAAGGTGCGGATAATTTTTGTTTTGCGTGGAGTTAGGTTGGCGGTACGGATTACGTAATAATTTACAGTAAAATATAATATTTAATTAAATATGGTTATCACCTTCCCCATATGAAGGTTGCACCTACCTACCATCTGCAGTTTCGTAGACCCTAAAACCTATTGAGTTTACATCATTCTTATCCCTTCAGTTTGCTTCTATAAAAAAATCAGCGTTCCTTTTATTTCTTCAACAAAGAAAATTCATTTATCTCTTACAAATTTCTAATGGCCGAAGCCTAGGTTTTTCCCCCAATTTTCTCAGTTAGAACGTTCCCTTTTCCAAATGTTAATGGCTGAATTCCCCATTTGCTTCCTACCCTAAAATCAAAACAAAACCCTTTTTCCCAAATCAATGAAAAATGGCCACCGACAGATGCTCACCATCCTCCCTCTTTTCAATTCGAACCCGTAGATCGTGCGCCCATCTCCAGGAAATTGCTCCGCTACAGCCTGTTGGCGTTCGCCACTGCCGTGGATCAACACGCGCTTCTTTGGCAGCGTCAACCTTTGACCTTTCTTCCTTCACTGGCCCCGCCTCAGCTCCACCATCGTCAGATTTAAATTGGCCATCTGCTGCCTCTTGCTTCACCGTGTGCCATCACTGAAATTCGAGACTACATCGCTGTGTTTTGCCACTGCCATTTCAAGGTGAGTACTCACTCATGATTGGTCATCGATCCAAGTGATAACTTCAATAAACTTAATATAATATTTGATTTTTTTTGTTTGCGCCTTGTTGTTGTTTTGTGGGTTTGGATTTTGCCTAATGACTAGAAAAATATATATACTTGGCATTCCTTTTGGTCGAAATGGTTGGCTGCCATGAACTTTGTTGGAAATTCATTCGTCTAGACACTACTAGTCTGAGTAGTACTATGCTAAATTCATGCTACCTTGCGTCTTTGAACTACTGCTGTAACAACTCGAAAAATCTGGGCCAGTTTAAAAATTTTATTTTGGCGAATTTAGCGAATTTTGAATATTTAAAATGAATTATTTTAAATAATATCGACGAGAAATTTATTTTGAATATAATTCGAACGAATATATTTATATACTTCGTCGTTAGAATATAAATATTTATTTATAATTATAAAAGGAATTGAAAATGGCGCAGTAGTTCGATAATTCGATTTCGAATTTCAATTGAACATACCGGGTTCAAAATAAACCGGATTTTAGCGAAACTGAAAATAATAGAATCTAATTGTGAATATCTTTCCAACGAATCCGAAAAATTGAAATTTCATAGCGGGGATAAAAATTTATGCCCAGTTGAAATTTCAGAATAGTCGCTATGGAATTTCGGCCCTTAGAAAATGAATTCGAATAGAATTGAATAGAAAATGAATTCGAATAGAATTGAATAGAAAATGAATTCGAATAGAATTGAATAGAAAATGAATTCGAATAGAATTGAATAGAAATTGAATTCGAATAGAATTGAATAGAAATTGAATTCGAATAGAATTGAATTGAAATTGAATTCGAATAGAATTGAATAGAAATTGAATTCGAATGGAATTGAATTGAAATCGAATTGAAATTGATTTGAATTGAAAAGGAAGTTGAAACTGTTTTTGAAACGAAATTAAAACGATTTATAAAATTCGTTTTAAACAGAAATCGACGAAATATATATTATATATATAATATAATGGCCTGAATAGAACGCGTCGCGCCACGGCAGTTCGCGAATTTTGACCATTGACTTCGAACGGACATTACGGGAGATCCGACCGTCGGATTCTCCTAAAACTGGAACCGTTGGGTTCGTATCGAAAAGAGCTTTCCAATGAATATTAGAAATTTGAAATCTAACAGTTGGATTTGGAATTATGTCCAAATCAAATATGGAAAAGGTCGCTGTAAGTGCAGTTCGGTGGCAGTTATTGAAAACCGGCTGTACGGGCCTTGATAAAATAATTAAAAATATCTACAATTTGTGTAAAATCATAAGAAATGATTTGGGAAAAATTGGGATGAAAAACTCCATATTTGAAAAGATAAAAATAGATTTTTATCGAAATGAACTAGTTTTGAACTAGAATAAAAATCAATTTATTTTTGAAACAAATAAATTGAATTTGAAATGGATTTTAAATAACCAGAATTTCTAATATATTTAATTGGAATTGAAATAGAATGTGATTTGAGTTTATAGTGAACTGTGTTTTAAATGACATTAGTTCTTTAACCCAGTAAAAGGAGTTTTAATGAATCTTTAATTAGATTGAAATAGGAATTGATAATTTAAATTATCAAAATTGGGAAATGATCGAAAGGGGAGTACCACCAGTTTTACTCCTAGCGATAGTTAAATCTTTAATTAGATTTGAAAGTGAAATGGTAATTAAATTTACCGATAACACCGTGGTGTTAGTTATGGGGTGATAACAGTTTTGCTCCATGGGATGAATAGGTTGGGATTGGGAAATAAAATAAATAATTACTTCGGTGTGGTTCGCTAATCCCGACTAGTTTGGAAAACCATAATATGGTTTGAAATGACATCCAAAGGAAGATTAAAGAATAAATTTTAAAGAATTTATCTTTGATAAAATTAATGGGAACCTTTCCCTAGGAGTGTGAATATCTGAATAGAAGAATATTCTGAATTGGAATGAGGCGTATGTCGTGTTTGCGTAACAAGTGTTTATTACATACGTGGGTTATTCAGAAAGGCCGGGTCTATACCCATTCTGAATAACCGATTCGACGACGAGCCGAAGAGATTGAAGACGGTGCCAGACCGACGATCTTCACATCGAATGGATGGGTGTTACTGATGCTCACGATGGGAGTAGCTACCGTGAAGGGGGCTAAAGTAGTAGTCGTCCGGACGTGCTTGGAGGTCGACGGATACGCGAGGAAAGTGCCTCCGGTTTCGTTCATACCTAAAACGGACTTGTAAATGGATGGTGTGTCTGACATTGTATTCCTTTATATTGTATTCATTGATCTCTGCTAAATATATATCTGTTTGGCGGCGGAGTATTTATTCTCTTGCTTAACGCCCTTCTCTGAGACATACGAGCTCAGAGGTTATATATTGGCAGAAATCAGTGGTACGATATGGATTGATAGTGTGGCATGCTGAGATGCAGTGATCCAGACTTTTGTTGAAAAGCAAATTTTGGTGGATGATGATCAAAGCGCAGCTTTAATATAGCATGGCTTTGTGTATAGCGTTGATTCGCGAGCCTCACACCCCGGTATGGTGGTAAACTGATGGTTTGATCAGTATGCTTTTTAGTGGATGGGCACCTTCGTGGTGTCGTGGATTCGGTCGACCGAGATTGAGCTCAGTGCTAAGAGGGATAGGGTAAGCAGTGTTTTCTCTCGCCGAGACGTAAGCCGCAGTGATACTCGATTTCCCAAAAGTGCGGATGTGCATTACGGTGTTTTCTCTAGCTGAGACGTAAGCCGTTGAGATGGCACTACGCGATCGATCTTTCGAATCAGGAGCCACCATGATGGAAATTCAATTTCCAAATATGACATTTTGCGGTTTTGATTGTAGAGCCTAGTTTTGGCGACATGATATATGGTACCCATGCCATCTATGATTGATACATTTATATTTGAAGTTGTTTTCTTCACTTATAGTAATAATATAAGATGAAATTTTGCGTATCAAGCATATTTGGCTATTATAAGGGAAAACCCTATCCTCCAGCTTGCGTTGCATTGTGTGATAGGACCTGGGTCTTATAATAGCTTCATTGTTCTTTATTTAGCATTGCGATGTTTGTTTTATGCACTGGTATTCTTGGGAGGAAACCCGTTCCGTGTTATATGGCGTGGTCCCTTGATTTATCTAACTTTAAAAACAAAGATTAATAACTGTTTTAGTTCTCACACTAGTCCCATGACTGACCTGGAGTTTATTGTTTTAACCTAAACTCTGGGTGCCCCTATTTTCCACATGGGCAGCTAGTAGTTTTGGTTTTGCAGATTTATATTCACAGGATCCTGATCTACAGCTGGAACGATATCCGGAAAGCTCTGTATCCATATATCTCTTCTAGTTGTGTTTTGTATTATTTCCGCTGCGATGTATTTAAATGTAATATTAAATCTCTGATATTTTCTGTGTAATATTAATTCATACTCTGTATATTCTTGTATTCTGATGGAATTGTTGTAATATACAATGAAATGTTCTTCTGTTTGCGTTCTGTTGTGGCTTGTTCTCAAAGTATCCGCTCTTTCCTTACCGGGGAAGTTACGGGTCCCCACAGTTGGTATCAGAGCTCTGGTTTACAGAGCTAGAGAACAAGACACATTAGAACCGAACGAAAGAACCCATCAGATATTGGATTAATAGTATCCAATTAGAATGACTCGTTAGAGATAGGATCAGTAGTATCCTAGAACGAGTGTAAAGAGTATGTTTTTAAATAAAACAAACCTTGTTTTGAAAATTAAAATCGAGTATACATATTTGAATATTTTAGTTGTATTAGATTTGGACGATTCAGTATATAAAGATTTTGCATATACGCGTCATGAACGTATATTCGAAGTTTTAATATACTGGATAGATATAGAATCACATTCTAGTCGCCCGGGGATGGTTCTGATGATCACTATATAGTACGTACATCATCAGAAATTATATTCGAGTTTCGAAAGTGTGATATCTATATATTTCCATTAGGCTGGCGTGAGAACCAAAATTAGATAGATTTATTGTTGTGATTTGGCATCAAAAACATAATTTTCTGTATATGTAGTAAAATTATGAATTTGAAACGTTAATCCACTAATTGATTGATGTTTGTGTTGTGTTAGATCAAAATTTGGACCTAACGCCCAAATTGTTCTGAATCTTATAGAGTTTCAACTGAAGAATGAGGAAAAAGAAAATAACACACAGAATTTATAGTGGTTCGGCGTTAACGAGCCTACGTCCACTTTATATATTATTGATTATGCTTTGAAAGCTAATACAATCAATGATCTCTCTCAATACTCTAGTAATCTGACAATAATGGCGGATTCAGTACTCAATATTGCCAAAAAGCTCCTAAAAAATGCCAAGCTCCGGGCTATTTATAGCTGATTTTGTCAGGCGGGTCGTGGTAACACGTGGCACGAATCCCGAGAACATCGGATCGCATCGCCACCGTTGAAGAAATAGTCAAATTAGCCGTTGTGGACAGGTGTCGCGATCCCCTTGAAAATCGGATCGTGCAGATGGGGAGAATCGGTCAGAACGACGGTTTGGGACACGTATCGCTGGATCCGTACGTCTCGGATCGCTGAAGACTAGCTCGTGTTTGAACGGGTCAGAGGCTCCGCCATGCATCAAGGAATCGGATTGGTCTACTCTGGGCAATAATACATATACGGATCGAATCGCATAGAGGTGTCGTTTCGCTGATGAAGTGAGAGCGATCCGATCGTGCGATCCAGTAAGGGGCGATCCGATCGTGCGATCTAGTGAGGGGCGATCTGATCGTGCGAGTCGATGAGGGGCGATCTGATCCTTCATGCTCTTAGGGAACGCAGTTTCATACTTTCTTCTTACGAATGAACCTGGATGGCTTGGTCAAAAAGCTAGCCAACATTTTGCCCCCTCGAAGTATGTTTTATTGATGATGGAACATGCTTCGGATACTTTAGGATCGTCTTTTCACAACTAGTCGCCAATCAGTGAATGATTCCTTTTCTAGGACTTTTTAGAGTCTTCATCACTGAATCTATTGGTGATTTATCGATTCGTATCGCATACTCGAGTCGCGGTCCTTTAGCAAGCCATTCGAGCCAATCGTCTCGTTCTTTGGTGAGCGCTTGAGCTTCTTTACAGGACGAAACGAAATGGGCTTCTCTCCGAGACGTGGTGGGCTTTTGGTTCGCGGCCCGCCTATTTTCGCGGATCGAATAAAACAAAAAATGGGTGACAAACGGTCGCCCTTTTGCCTATATAAGCCGACTCTCCTCTTCACTTTCTTCCTTCTCCCTTCTTTCGTATCGTATTGCCTTCGTCACTGAGGAAACACCCGAGTTTTCAAACCTCCAAAAATCTGACTGTTCTCCCAACTTTTATAAAGGTAATCCATCGAAAGCATCCTTATGCGATATCGCTCTCCATTTTATAAGTTTTTCGACTGGTTTGAGGGAGGAAACGATGGGAAATTGTGATTCTTGGGGGAACCAGCGAAGCGCCATGGCTGATAGGTTCAGAGGTTGGAGTTCGGAAACGAGAAGGAGAGGAGAGAAACGGAGGAGGAAGGAGAAGAAGAAGGCTGGTTCGGATCGTGGGCAAGGAGAGGAAAGGAAGAAGATGAAGGCCAGTGGCGAGTCGGAGGATCGTGGCGGCGGCAGTGGCGCGCTTCGTGGGGGGTTGCAACGATCCAGCAAAGACCCCAATTACTCAACTTCACGATTCGTGAGGGGGGCAACCCCTCTGCCCTGTGATCCAAAGGAGGGCGATCCCTCTACCCTGCGATGCGAAGGAGGACGATTCCTCTGCCCTGCGATCCAAAGGAGGGCGATCCCTCTACACTGCGATCCGAAGGAGGGCGATCTGTCATACACATCGCGGTCCGACTTGTAGTTCACGATCCAAACTAATTTTTGAACCTTAGACGATGCCTTGTTACCATAAAACTCTGAACAGTTAGGCTAGGGCCTTGATTTGGACTTTCTGGACTAAACGACCACATAATTCTAACTGCATATGACAACTAATACCTTGATAATCTTGATAGCTTTTATACTTTATCTTTAATGCATGCACAAGCACACACACCGACACTTGCACACACGGGGGACGGGTAGCTTTAATCTCACTTTTCATGTTTTCTCCCCTAGCAGTAATGTCGGATAACCAATCTTCTTCAAGATCCGCTACAGAAACGGAGTCCGAGATTCCTGAGCAATACAACCCTGAGGTCCCTCCAATTAACCCAGGAGGCGAAGGTTCTGGCTCTGAATACGAGGCAACGGAATCAAATTCGTCTGAAAGTACTTCATCTAATGAAGAATCTAAGATAGACAGGCGAGCTCCCGACGAGATTCCTGGTGCGCTCGGAATAGATAAATTTTCTGATTCTTTAGCATCTAAGCTCGATGATATAAAGCTTAAAAGAATCTGCTTGAGACATGGGATTCCTTGGGATGATGTCCTGACACCCGATAGTGAAGATAGACCCCACTTAGCTCCGGAAAGGTATATGGCAATCAGTCGAACCATGTGCTTAGTTGGAGCGATTCCCCTGTTTCCTTCAATCGCCGTCGAGACTCTAAAACGACTGGGTATCGCTCCGATGCAGCTTCATCCCAATGCCTACGCATCTCTATACACCTTGTATATTGCATATGCAGAGATCCTACGCACCGAACTCACATTCAGAGATTTAACATTCTTCTTTCTTTTCAAGCATCGTTCCTCAGCAACCCTAAACTTCTCTTTCTTTGAATCGGTGGCGAATAGGAAAGTTCTGTATGATGGATATAACAATATAGGGGATCCTAAGTCTGATTGGTTCTACATAAAGAAACAGGCCGGATGCTCAAGAAGATGGCTTAAATCAAGTAAACTTCAAGCTTTTAATTGAATATCTTGCTCAAGAAGTCGAAGTATTAACATTCTTCCTCCCTTTTTTTGTCTTAAACAGATCATGTCTTCCCGAAAACGGAGGGTCCGTTATACAACAATCGATTATCCATTCTTCTTCAAAGCAGGTCTGACTTTCTAAGGATCAAAAAATGCATTACTGATGAGAATCTTCATAAGCATCATCTTCTGGATGTAAGATTTGGACTTGGCGCTGGCGGCAAACCCTATAAGTACGTGCCCCCAACGGAGGGAGAGGGAACATCACAAGCAATAGAAACAACTAAGTTCCACAAGAGTCCTTCCCCGATAGTCATCCAAGACGATGAGGATCTGAATATATACAAAGAGGATGAGGCCCGTGGTGACAAGTCCAAGGAAATTCCAGTTTCTACTCCAATCGAATCCACTGCTCCCGATGACTTGACAGACGAACAGCTATTCAAAGAGCTGAGCAAAATTCCTCTGCCCGACGATGTATATACAGAGAGGGACTTTGAAGGGGAGCCATTCTTCCCTGGTTCTGAGGAGGCCATCGCTCCAACTAGAGAACAAGAAACTAGTCAGATGAGCCTGTCTTCAGGCCCGGGTCTGTTAGGGGGAATTATATGGGATGCACAAATCACACACACTATCTGACCCCGCACTCTTATATCGTCAGTATTCAAGGTTTTAATATGCTTTTTTCTTTGTTTTGCAGGAAAGATGTCCCACAGGCGATCCTATTCTTATCGTTCCCTGCGTGAGGGCACACCCAGTCTTCATCCGGGTACTGAGCGCTCTCGCGGCCCTTCTCACAAGCCGACTTCTTCGCAACCCCGGTCTCCACCAAAATCGACCTCTGCCAAGCCTTCCAGTTATCCGGTAGTTCCTGCAGGGGGAAAGAAACTTCCTAAAGAGTTAACTCCTCCAAAGAGTGCACCTTCCCATAGCAGGTCGTCAAAAAGGCATCATGAATCTAAAGATAGAAGCAAAGATCCGATCAAAGAGTCTGAAAAGGAGAAGAGTGACGTCGTCCCTTCCAGCCAGCCAGAGTTGGCTGCCCCCGGGTCACGGGACTACATTCATGGTCCCGAGATTCAAGGTAGGCTGGAAAAGCTTAGGGAACAATTCCCAGACATATTCTTTGACAGGATGACCTTTGTTCCAGCCTTGGAACCGGTCCCTAAGAACTGGGATTATGAAGTCGTCGGACACATCCGTCACGTTGCCAGGCAATATGAGATGATGAAAAAACATGCAGTTAACCTTTCAGAAGTCATCCGATCACTTGAAATAGAAGCACACAGATTTAAGGTGAAACTTGAAAACAATGAAAGGGCTAGGACAAAGATGGAGAAGGACCTGGAAGATGCTCAATCCCAGCTTGCTTTAGTGTGGAGAGACGTCGAGAATTATAAAACCGAGTTGGAGAACGCTAAAAAACGCTTTCATTCGGAACTTGACTCCAATAGCCAAGAGAAAATGGCCTTAAAGAAGGAGGTTGAAGATCTCAAAATGGCAAACATTGAATTGAAAACAGCACAAGGCCATTTCGAAGCTGAGAGAGCTGCTTGGGAAGCAGAAAGAGCAAGTTTGAAAGAAAGTTTGGCTTTGGCAAAAGCGGAAACGCTGACTTTGAATGATCAAGTCGCAGATGCGGAGAGACGGGCAACTCTTGCCGAACAGAATGTTGATAGTGCCATCGAAATGGCTACTGCCTCAAACAACAAGCTCCTCGAGAGAGAAAAGGATATCGAGGGGTTTGAAGAGATGATTTTCGACTTCCTTGGCCAAGTTCTCAAAACCCGCAACATTTCGTGGATCCCGGATTACCATGTTACTTTAGCCAATTTATGGGATGCGATTGTTGAGGGTGAAAAGCAGAGGTTGGGAGTCGAAGAAATTGATGAGGATGAGTTGATGAAGAGCATCTTGAGGGACAACGAGCCCGAGGACCTGGCAGAGGGTCGTCGTCTGATTCAAGCGGAGATGGAAAAGGAGAGGACCCTGGCTAAGGGTAAAAGCAAAGTTGATGAAGGTTCAAGTTTAACCGTGGAGCCCAAAACCTCCAGAGTTGAGGAGTACCATCCTGATGATCCGCTAATCCCTTTGGGTCTAACTCCGGTAGTTGTTGGGTCTCCTACAGCTACCCAAGAAGGAGGATTTGCAGAAGGTATTTCCCTTTTTCCTCCACGATTCGTCAAAGCAATTGTGAATTGTCGTCGTCTAGTAGAACAACCAATTGAACTAGTAATGCATGTTCCTCATAATACAGGTGGCGAGCCCGTCGGCGAGGGTGCTGAAAAAGAAGATGAGGCGGAGAAGGAAGTTGTCTCGTCAGGTACCGGTATTGATATATCAAAGCAGGCTGAGGTCACAACAGCAGAGGAAAGTATCCCGGCACCTGGTACTGACGTTCCCAAGGATGCGGAGACCATCGAGGCCTTGAAAGACATGGATGGGCACCATGTAGAGGAAGAGGAAGATATTATCGGCCCCAAAGAGACCGATGACGATGAGGATGAAACTTTGGCCAGCAGAAAAGCTAGGCAGGAAAAAGAGATAGCCTTGACGAAGGTGGGAGAAGAGCCTTTGGACGTAGTCCCTATTGCAGAATTTGATCCTAAAACTGGGATGATTTTGAAAGTCCGGCCCAAATCTATCAGCAGACAGCTTTATTTTGCGAATCCTGACGATTTCCCGGCTTCCCTTTCTGATAAAAGAAAGAGAAAGGAGGCGAAAAAAGAATCTTCTGAAGAATCGGATGTTCCCCTTATAGACAAAAGGAAGAGGAAGAAGGGAGACCAATCTGACGCTGACAAGGCTAAGCTGGAGAGACAAAAGCAGGAGAAGAGGTCGAAGCATAAATAGGATACTATTGCTGGTTTCATATTTTGTCTTTAGGTTTTCCACTGGCCAGGAAGTGTAATTGTGAGACTGGCCCTCACTTTTGTTTTCTAGGTCTTTGTTGGCTTACAGTATATAAAGGAAGTTTATTTCTTTTTGCATCATTGTGTACCTGTATTCAAATAAACTTTCCATGTTTAGTCATAGGCCATCTAATGATAATTACAAATTAGTCAAACAACTGAAAGAAAACTTTTGTGCTGCATTGCTGTATCAAAGTTCAGTATATGTATATGAGTATATGTGCCCCCAATCAATTGCTATCATAGCGCCTGACCGGGGTTTACTAAGGATTGGTTAGTACTGTCGGAAGGTTGCCCCCTATTTCTGAATATGGGGGACTTAGAAGATTTCATGGGATGACAGTAGTTCAGTCGGCCCCTGTTCCTTTAGCAGGGAAGAAGTTCTTTCTCAGCGCTCAATCGGAGACGCTTTTATACTCTCTCTCTCTCCAGAGAGTTAGAGTTCGAGCTCAGCAATTCATTCGCTCCCCGATCCTTCAGCGGGGAAGGAGCTCTTTCTCAGCGCTCAATCGGAGACGCTTTTATACTCTCTCTCTCTCTCTGGAGAGTTAGAGTTCGAGCTCAGCAATTCATTCGCTCCCCGATCCTTCAGCGGGGAATAAGCTCTTTCTCAGCGCTCAATCGGAGACGCTTTTATACTCTCTCTCTCTCTCTCTGGAGAGTTAGAGTTCGAGCTCAGCAATTCATTCGCTCCCCGATCCTTCAGCGGGGAATGAGCTCTTTCTCAGCGCTCAATCGGAGACGCTTTTATACTCTCTCTCTCTCTGGAGAGTTAGAGTTCGATCTCAGCAATTCATTCGCTCCCCGATCCTTCAGCGGGGAATGAGCTCTTTCTCAGCGCTCAATCGGAGACGCTTTTATACTCTCTCTCTCTCTCTGGAGAGTTAGAGTCATGGATCAAGCGGTCTGCAATCATGCATGCTCATTAAACTCGTCCTAGGTTTGTATTTTAATCCAAGCTCCGAGGATTAGAATTAGCCGGACAAGCAGTTGGAGCATTTGCCAAGGCTTTGAGTTCCTCCGAACAGTCTACATAAGGAACGGTTGGCACCAGACTTCGGGTACCTGCATTGTTCACACCGATTTCCATAAAAATAAACAGGCAGATAAATAAAGATTCAATAAAGGTAAATGACACACAATATTTTTATAGTGATTCGGTCGAATCATGACCTACGTCCACTTTATAATTTTTTGCTTCAAGGAATCAAACTATTCTAGGCAAGTCGCGCCTTATACATGGTTTTCAACAAAGCAAAAGAATAGATTTGAAACTTTCATGTTAAGTATGGCCGTAAATGTTGGGCATTCCACACTCTGGGGATTTCCCTTCCATCCACGGTTGCCAGCTTGAAGGTTCCATTATCAAGCTTGCTCAGAATGGAATACGGTCCTTCCCACTTCGCTCCCATATGAGTTGGGGGTGGAAAGATACGTTTCAGAACCAAGTCTCCGGGTTCCCAGGTTCGGGCTCGAACCATTTTGTTGTAATATCGAGCGACCTGTTGTTTGCATCTCAAGGCACGCAGGTCTGCTTCATCCCTCTTTTCTTCGATCATATCCAGGGACTCAAGGAGCAATTCATTATTGGTCATCGGATCATAATAAGTCACCCGGTGAGAAGGTACCTTTATCTCAACCGGGATGACCGCTTCCGTTCCAAAAGCAAGGGAGAAGGGGGTATGTCCTGTTGCAGATTTATATGTTGTCATGTAGGCCCATAATGCCAGGGGCAATTCGTCAGCCCACATGGCTCTGGCCCGCTTCAGTCTTCTTTTCAGAATGGACTTAATTACTTTATTCGCCGCTTCGACTTGTCCGTTCGATTGCGGGTGCGCCACAGAGGTATACCGATTCTCAATGTGGTATTTTTGGCAGAAATTTCTGAATTCAGCGCTATCGAACTGAGTTCCGTTATCTGTTATCACAATCTTTGGAATCCCAAATAGACAGATGATGTTTCTCACGATAAAGTTGATTACTCGCTTGGTTGTGATTGTAGTTAGTGGTTCAGCCTCGACCCACTTAGTGAAATAATCCACGGCCACAATAGCGAACTTTGCTACGCCCCTTGCTATGGGAAGACTTCCAATGATATCAATCCCCCACATAGCAAAAGGCCATGGGCTCATCATTGTTTTTAACTGATTAGGAGGTGCTCTAGGTATTTTCGAAAATCTCTGGTACGCATCACATCGTCGTGCGTATGTTGCTGCATCCTTGCTTATGGTAGGCCAGAAATAACCATGCCGCAACACCTTCTTTGCCAAAGTTTGCCCTCCAGTGTGGTCGCCACATTCGCCTTCGTGTACCTCCTGCAGCACACGCTTGATGTCATCGTGAGCTATACACCGGAGAAGGGGCATCGAAAATCCTTGTCTGTAAAGAACTCCGCCTTGCAGAACGTATCGGGCGGCTTTACGAATCACTTTACGCCTCTCACTTTTTTTGGTCGGAAGTGCTCCATTCATCAAGAAATTCTTTAGAGGGGTCATCCACGACTCCCTTTCTGGTTCCGTCTCTAGCACTGGGTCAATTTCCATCTGATCTATGCTAGGGGACCGAAGTACTTCAACGGGGGCTAGCCCGGTCACTTCAGGATCGTCGGGATGCCATCTTTGCCAACTTATCTGCTTGCTGATTCTCTGAACGCGGAATATGAGATATGCTGTAGTGATCAAAATCGTTCAGCAACTCTTTCACTTTCTTTAATTATAAAATCAATCTTGCACTTTTAGCTTGGAATTTTCCAGTAACTTGGTTCACAACTAACTTGGAGTCGCAGAAGATGTTCAGCTTTGTGACCTCTAATTCCTTTGCGATCCTTAATCCGACTATCAGGGCTTCATATTCGGAATCGTTGTTAGTGGCGTGAAACTCCATCCGGATAGCATAGGATATCTAGCATTTCTCTGGAGTTTCAAGCACTATTCCAGCGCTGGACCTTTCGTCATTCCTAGCGCCATCAGTATACAATCCCCAGGCATTGGGATCGAGAAGTAACTTTGAAGGATCAACTTCTTCATTTGCTATATCTTCCTCAGGGACGGTGAACTCTGCTATAAAGTCGGCTATCACTTGCCCCCAAATTGACCGTCTGGGCTGAAAGTTCAAATCAAATTGACTTAACTCGATATTCCATTTGAGTAATCTTCCAGATGCCTCTGGTCTCTGTAGGACTTGCTTGAGCGGATGATCGGTGTATACGGTAATAGGATGCGCCTGAAAATAATGTCGAAGCTTTCCAGAGGCGACCAGTAAACTATACGCCAACTTTTCTATCCTTGGATAATTACGCTCTGCTGCCGTCAATTTTTTGCTCACGTAATACACAGGTCTTTGGACCTTATCTTCTTCTCTTACCAACGCTGAGCTAATCGCATGGGATGACACCGCCAGATACACGAATAAGTCCTCGTGATCCATTGGCTTAGATAATATCGGAGGTTTCTCCAGGTGCCTTAGTAAGTTCTGGAACGCTTCTACGCAGTCGGGCGTCCATTTGAAGTGGCGTTTTCCCCGCTTTATTAATTCGAAGAATGGGATGCACTTATCCGTAGCCCTGGAGATAAATCTGCTTAGTGCGGCTACTTTTCCTGCAAGGCTTTGCACGTCCTTAATTTGCCTGGGTTCCTGAATGTCTCTGATTGCCGCGATCTGGTCTGGATTAATCTCAATCCCACGGGAACTGACGATGAATCCTAAGAATTTTCCGGAGGCAACACCGAATGAACATTTGGTTGGGTTGAGTTTCATTCCGTACTTTCGAAGGATGCTGAACATCTCCGCCAAGTCCGTAGTGTGATGGGAGGATTGCTTGGACTTAACCAACATATCGTCAACATATACTTCCATTGTTTTCCCGATCTGGTTATAAAACATTCTGTTAACTAAATGCTGATATGTAGCGCGCGCATTCTTCAAGCCAAAGGGCATCACTACATAACAATATAATCCCAGATCCGTGATAAAACTAGTGTGTTCTTGATCTGGAACATGCATCGGAATCTGATTATATCCTGAGTAAGCATCCATGAATGAGAGAAGTTCATGACCCGCCGTCGAGTCCACCAACTGGTCAATCCGGGGCAACGGGAAACTATCTTTTGGGCAGGCTTTGTTCAAATCCGAGAAGTCGATACACGTTCGCCACTTCCCGTTGGCCTTCTTTATCAGGACTGGATTTGAAATCCAGTTTGGGTAGGTCGAGTCTCTGATAAATCCATTACTCTTTAACTTTCCAACTTCTTCTTTCAAGGCAGCGGACCTCTCTGGGCCCAACATTCGCCTTTTTTGCTTTACCGGCGGATGTTTAGGGTCGATGCTTAATGAATGGCTCATGATTGATGGGGATATCCCACACATGTCCGCGTGGGTCCAAGCAAATACATCCAAGTTGTTTTTTAAGAAATCCGTCAATTCTTTAGCGAGATTCGGATTTAACTGGGATCCAATCTTAAGGACCTTCTCCGGGTCACTATCATCGATCGGTACATCCATAGTTGTCTCATTGGGAGTCGCCATTCTGCCCCCGGGTTCTTGATCCTCTCTGGGATCTATATCCTCGGGCAACTCTCTGGGCGACTCTCCAACGACTATCCTCTTTAGTTGCTATAAGGTCTCCGGCCCCGTAGGGGGAGAAGCGCCTTTAGTTTCAATGTCCCCTCCATTGCGAAGTAACTTTAGCTCGGCAACATAACATGCTCGCGCAGCAACCTGATCTCCTCTGACGATACCAATGCCAGCTTCTGTGGGGAATTTCAATAACAAGCACCAGGGAGCTATACAGGCTCTAAACTTTGCGAGGGCCGGTCGGCCCAAGAAGGCATTATAGGGCGATTCAACGTCCAAAACCACGAAGGGAAGGATTCTCACTCTCTGGCGTTCTCCTTCCCCAAGCGTAACCGGTAACTCTACATAACCCATTGGAGCGGTGGATGCTCCGTTAAATCCACGGATCCATCCTTGACAGGGCTTCAAGTCTTTTATTTCGAGGTTCATCTGGTCAAATGTCCTTTTGAAAAGAATGTTGACGGAACTCCCGTTGTCCACTAAAACCTTATGAACAGTGGCCGGTCCAATAGGTACTGTAATTACAAATGGATCTTCAGTCGGAGCATGGACTCCAATGCTTTCTCGTTCTCGGAAAACGACATCGTTGGTCATCATCCTTTGTTGCTTCACCGGGATGTTGTCCTCCGGGTTGCTACACTCCCCTACCTCGAGGTGTTGTTTGGCTGCATTGACGTATTGATCCAATGCCTTGGAACTATGCCCGGCGAGATAAAGTCCTAAGATTACGGTATTGATAACGATATTCTTTCCCTTTTGCTGGGCAGTTGGCCTTGCAGCAAGTTGATTCTAGTTCTGATTTGGGGCCTGCACTGCTTGCCCCCTATCTCTGGGCGTCACTCTGTATTCATCTAATTTTCCTTCTCGAAGAAGCCTCTCGACTACATCTCTTAGGTGACGGCATTCATTTGTCGAATGTCCATGAATCTGATGAAAGAGACAAAACTTCCCCGTTTCACGTTCTTTCTCCGTCGACTCTCTGGGAGGTGGCCTCTTATTCTGGAGGACTTCATACGCATCCATGAAGATATTTTCCAGAGTATCATTTATTGGTGTATAACTTTCAAAGGCCCTGGGACGAGTCCTTCTCTGGGAGTTGTTCCCTCGGTTCCTCTTCCGGTTGTTGCCGTTACCATTATTATCGTTGTTCCCTGACTGACGACCACCCTGATTCCGATTTCCAACATTTACTTCGACCTTCCCCGAGCTGTCTCCCATTTGCTTAATGGCGACATTGCTCTGGATTTCCTCCTTATCGGTCGCTTTTGCCTTTCGGTTAGCATATACTTCTTCCCGTCGTAAGTGTACGTTAGCCTTCTCGTAGAATAATTCTCTAGTATGGGGTGGCTTGCCTGCCAGGTATCGCCCGAATTCAGTGTCTTTATCTACTCCGTCAATCAGTGCTGCGACAACGGTTGGTTCATGGGGATCTTTAACTTCAGTAGCGGCCAAATTGAAACGGTCTAGGTACACCCTCAAACTCTCGCCTGGTCGCTGCTTGACAAGGAACAAGTCAATCACACTTTTTGTTTTTTGTGCATAGATACGAAATTGTTCTATGAACTTCTCACTCAACTCCCTGAAGCTAGAAATCGATCTTGCTGGCAAGCGAGTAAACCATAGCAGTGCTACATCCTCCAAGAATATGGGAAACGCTTTACACTTGACAGCGTCAGAAGCTGCAGCAACGGTCATCGACCAAGAATATCTCATTAGATGCTGGACGGGATCAGACCTGCCCGCGTATCGGTTCATCTGTGGCATGTTGAAACGCCTTGGGAAAGTCGCATCCAAAATATCATCAGTGAAAGGAGTGTGACTGCGGTCGATTCCCCAATCTTCATTCCGTTGTCCACGGTTGTCTGCCAGAATCTGATAGATCATGGCTGCAACATTTGCACTGGTCAGCGGAGGTTCAGGGTCAGTGCCCCTGGCTCGGCGGGGTTCTATAATCTCTCTTCTGGGAGCAGTCACAAAATCCGGGGCTCGGATAGAGCTTCGTTGCCCCCTGTTACCGTGAGCATGTGCGCGGCGACGGGGCTGAGGTAGTCTGTTATGTACGGGACTGTCTACATCTCGAGCCCTGGGAGTTGCGGCTTGATCGTTCTCATTACGGTTTGAGGGCCCCGCCTCCAGTGCTTCTTCTTCCCGTGATGGCAGGGTTCCGAACCGAAGCTGCTCTATATTTTCGGCTCTCTCATATGGTCGCCGCGGAGGTCTCGGCGATTCCTCTGACGAAGAAGAATATCCTGGAGTGAGTGGACGAACCGGCGGCGTTCTTTGCCTTGCGAGTTCATCAAGCCTTCTATCCATAGCAGTCAAATTTTGTCGCAGGACGGAGCTTTCCTGCCTTTGGGCAGCCAATTCATCAAACAATCTCTCCCACATTTCGGAGAAGCGAGAGAGATCCCCCTCAGTGACGGGAGCAGCAGGATCATATTGGTCATCATCACCTTCTCTTATGCGCAAAGAGCTTGAGCCAGGTCGAGCGGAGGGGCCAGGACGGTAGGAGCGAGCCATAGGCTCCTTTCTAGGTCGATTTGTAGTCCGATCATCAATTCGGATCGCTGTGGTTCGAGGATGGCGGCTCGCAGCGCCCCCTTGAGGTCGATTCGCGGTCGCGGTGCGTGGAGGATCCGAGGCGTTACCTCGGGATGGAGTAACAACCCCTTCAGCAGTCCGGATCGCCTCGTTCTCGTCGACTCGGAGCGTGGTGTCTTCATCGGATCGGTTCGCCCCCTACGCTCCGCAATCCAGAGTTTCCTCATTGCCTAGCTCGTGCACACTCTCTTCAATTGTTTCATTGGTTTGTGAAGCTCGTGCTTCCATAGATCTTTTTCCAGCCATGATATCCGAATCGCTGGAATCTTCAAAGAACTGAATAATGAAACTTTAGGACTGTTTTCTCTGTGAAAGCACCAAAATGTTAGATCAAAATTTGGACCTAACACCCAAATTGTTCTGAATCTTATAGAGTTTCAACTGAATATTGAGGAAAAAGAAAATAACACACAGAATTTATAGTGGTTCGGCGTTAACGAGCCTACGTCCACTTTATATATTATTGATTATGCTTCGAAAGCTAATACAATCAATGATCTCTCTCAATACTCTAGTAATCTGACAATAATGGCGGATTCAGTACTCAATATTGCCAAAAAGCTCCCAAAAAATGCCAAGCTCCGGGCTATTTATAGCTGATTTTGTCAGGCGGGTCGTGGTAACACGTGGCACGAATCCCGAGAACATCGGATCGCATCGCCACCGTTGAAGAAATAGTCAAATTAGCCGTTGTGGACAGGTGTCGCGATCCCCTTGAAAATCGGATCGTGCAGATGGGGAGAATCGGTCAGAACGACGGTTTGGGACACATGTCGCTGGATCCGTACGTCTCGGATCGCTGAAGACTAGCTCGTGTTTGAACGGGTCAGAGGCTCCGTCATGCATCAAGGAATCGGATCGGTCTACTCTGGGCAATAATACATATACGGATCGAATCGCATAGAGGTGTTGTTTCGCTGATGAAGTGGGAGCGATCCGATCGTGCGATCCAGTGAGGGGCGATCCGATCGTGCGATCTAGTGAGGGGCGATCCGATCGTGCGAGTCGATGAGGGGCGATCCGATCCTTCATGCTCTTAGGGAACGCAGTTTCATACTTTCTTCTTACGAATGAACCTGGATGGCTTGGTCAAAAAGCTAGCCAACATGTTGTTTGTTTATTTGTTTGATAATTTTGAACCATTTAGCCAAATTATATCAAATAGTGAATTATATTGAAAATTAGTTGCAAATGCTTGCATATACATGTACTTACATTGAACAGGTCATAGCAAAGAGGCTAGAGCAGAAGAATAAAATTGTTTGCCCGACAAATAGGTACATGTTTACCATAATTTACTTTTTTGTTTGGGTGACGATGATTTTATGAGCCGATTGGCTAGCTGCTTGGCTTTTTCTTTTCCTTTTGAGATCAGAGGGCCTGTATGGCAATTTCGGGATTTTCCCGGTGCTCCCGGTGCAGGGGAGGTTATGGCGAAATTTTCCAAAAATTTAGGGTGTTAGCCAAATTTTTGAGAAATTTGAAAAGTTCTTAGAAAATGAAAAGTTGAAGAGCTTAAGCCGTAACAAAAATAAAGGAAGTTGAGTTGAATTGTTAAACAACATTCGGCTTCGTTCCTTTTCGGGGACGAAAAGTTTTAAGTGGGGGAGACTGTAACAACCCGTAAAATCTGGGCCAGTTTAAAATTTTTATTTTGGCGAATTTAGCGAATTTTAAATATTTAAAATGAATTATTTTAAATAATATCGACGAGAAATTTATTTTGAATATAATTCGAACGAATATATTTATATACATCGTCGTTAGAATATAAATATTTATTTATAATTATAAAAGGAATTGAAAATGGCGCGGTAGTTCGATAATTCGATTTCAAATTTCAATTGAACATACCGGGTTCAAAATAAACCGGATTTTAGCGAAACTAAAAATAATAGAATCTAATTGTGAATATCTTTCCAACGAATCCGAAAAATTGAAATTTCATAGCGGGGATAAAATGTTATGCCCAGTTGAAATTTCAGAATAGTCGCTATGGAATTTCGGCCCTTAGAAAATGAATTCGAATAGAATTGAATAGAAAATGAATTCGAATATAATTGAATAGAAAATGAATTTGAATAGAATTGAATAGAAAATGAATTCGAATAGAATTGAATAGAAATTGAATTCGAATAGAATTGAATAGAAATTGAATTCGAATAGAATTGAATAGAAATTGAATTCGAATAGAATTGAATTGAAATTGAATTCGAATAGAATTGAATGGAAATTGAATTCGAATAGAATTGAATTGAAATTGAATTGAAATCGATTTGAATTGAAAAGGAAGTTGAAACTGTTTTTGAAACGAATTTAAAACGATTTATAAAATTCGTTTTAAACAGAAATCGACGAAATATATATTATATATAGTATATATATAATATAATGGCCTAAATAGAACGCGCCGCGCCGCGGCAGTTCGCGAATTTTGACCATTGACTTCGAACGGACATTACAGGAGATCCAACCGTCGGATTCTCCTAAAACCGGAACCGTTGGGTTCGTATCGAAAAGAGCTTTCCAATGAATATTAGAAATTTGAAATCTAACGGTTGGATTTGGAATTATGTCCAAATCAAATATGGAAAAGGTTGCTGTAAGTGCAGTTCGGTGGCAGTTATTGAAAACCGACTGTACGGGCCTTGATAAAATAATTAAAAATATCTTCTATTTGTGTAAAATCATAAGAAATGATTTGGGAAAAATTGGGATGAAAAAATCCATATTTGAAAAGATAAAAATAGATTTTTATCGAAATGAACTAGTTTTGAACTAGAATAAAAATCAATTTATTTTTGAAACAAATAAATTGAATTTGAAATGGATTTTAAATAACCAGAATTTCTAATATATTTAATTGGAATTGAAATAGAATGTGATTTGAGTTTATAGTGAACTGTGTTTTAAATGACATTAGTTCTTTAACCCAATAAAAGGATTTTTAATGAATCTTTAATTAGATTGAAATTGGAATTGATAATTTAAATTATCAAATTGGGAAATGATCGAAAGGGGAGTACCACCAGTTTTACTCCTAGCGATAGTTAAATCTTTAATTAGATTTGAACGTGAAATGGTAATTAAATTTACCGATAACACCGTGGTGTTAGTTATGGGGTGATAACAGTTTTGCTCCATGGGATGAATAGGTTGGGATTGGGAAATAAAATAAATAATTACTTCGGTGTGGTTCGCTAATCCCGACTAGTTTGGAAAACCATAATATGGTTTGAAATGACATCCAAAGGAAGATTAAAGAATAAATTTTAAAGAATTTATCTTTGATAAAATTAATGGGAACCTTTCCCTAGGAGTGTGAATATCTGAATAGAAGAATATTCTGAATTGGAATGAGGCGTATGTCGTGTTTGCGTAACAAGTGTTTATTACATACGTGGGTTATTCAGAAAGGCCGGGTCTATATCCATTCTGAATAACCGATTCGACGATGAGTCGAAGATATTGAAGACGGTGCCAGACCGACGATCTTCACATCGAATGGATGGGTGCTACTGATGCTCACGTTGGGAGTAACTACCTTGAAGGGGGCTAAAGTAGTAGTCGTCCGGACGTTCTTGGAGGTCGATGGATACGCGAGGAAAGTGCCTCCGGTTTCGTTCAGACCTAGAACGGACTTGTAAATGGATGGTGTGTCTGACATTGTATTCCTTTATATTGTATTCGTTGATCTCTGCTAAATATACATCTGTTTGGCGGCGGAGAATTTATTCTCTTGCTTAACGCCCTTCTCTGAGACATATGAGCTCAGAGGTTATATATTGGCAGAAATCAGTGGTACGATATGGATTGATAGTGTGGCATGCTGAGATGTAGTGATCCAGACTTTTGTTGAAAAGCAATATTTGGTGGATAATGATCAAAGCGTAGCTTTAATATAGCATGGCTTTGTGTATAGCGTTGATTCGCGAGCCTCACACCCCGGTATGGTGGTAAACTGATGGTTTGATCAGTATGCTTTTTAGTGGATGGGCACCTTCATGGTGTCGTGGATTCGGTCGACCGAGATTGAGATCAGTGCTCAGAGGGATAGGGTAAGCGGTGTTTTCTCTCGCCGAGACATAAGCCGCAGTGATACTCGATTTCCCAAAAGTGCGGATGTGCATTACGGTGTTTTCTCTAGCTGAGACGTAAGCCGTTGAGATGGCACTACGCGATCGATCTTTCGAATCAGGAGCCACCATAATGGAAATTCAATTTCCAAATATGACATTTTGCGGTTTTGACTATAGAGCCTAGTATTGGCGACATGATATATGGTACCTATGCCGTCTATGATTGATACATTTATATTTGAAGTTGTTTTCTTCACTTATAGTAATAATATAAGATGAAATTTTGCGTATCAAGCATATTTGGCTATTATAAGGGAAAACCCTATCCTCCGGCTTGCGTTGCATTATGTGATGGGACCTGGGTCTTATAATAGCTTCATTGTTCTTTATTTAGCATTGCGCTGTTTGTTTTATGCACTGGTATTCTTGGGAGGAAACCCGTTCCGTGTTATATGGCGTGGTCCCTTGATTTACCTAACTTTAAAAACAAAGATTAATAACTGTTTTAGTTCTCACACCAGTCCCATGACTGACCTGGAGTTTATTGTTTTAACCTAAACTCTAGGTGCCCCTATTTTCCACACGGGCAGCTAGTAGTTTTGGTTTTGCAGATTTATATTCACAGGATCCTGATCTATAGCTGGAACGATATCCGGAAAGCTCTGTATCCGTATATCTCTTCTAGTTGTGTTTTGTATTATTTCCGCTGCGATGTATTTAAATGTAATATTAAATCTCTGATATTTTTTGTGTAATATTAATTCATACTCTGTATATTCTTGTATTCTGATGGAATTGTTGTAATATACAATGAAATGTTCTTCTGTTTGCGTTCTGTTGTGGCTTGTTCTCAAAGTATCCGCTCTTTCCTTACCGGGGAAGTTACGGGTCCCCGCAACTGCTGTATCTTAGAGTTGCTACGGCAGTTCATATTTACCCAATCCTTTGCAGTTATACTGGTGTCTTTGCGGTCTAGTTGGAACCTGAAATCGAAAGCCCAGAAAAAGTCATGAGCAAGTGTTTCTTGTACTCAAGAAGAGTTGATTACATTTTCTGCTATCTATCTATAAATATTATGATAAGATATTACTCCATTGACCAGTACATGAATCTTGTCTTTTAAGAAATAGCTCGATCCATATATCTGTAGAATATTCATACTGAACACTCAGAAGCACATGTACTGATTACGCTACGTTATATGGCAAATTATTTCCTTTTTTAATTTTTTTGTACACCACATGTTATAGTACAGTAGCTAACTAGAGTAGTATACCATTTCATTGCTCTGCTGCAACTCAATCATGTTATTCCATATTTACACCCTTGCTAAAAACTGTATGCCTTCAATCCTATACTATGTTCTTTTTGGGCCATCCTTTGATGATTTATCCTGGGCTGATTTCGCCTGAAGTGATTTTGGTTGTTGGCTTGAGTTCACGGCATTGTTATGTCTTGCTCGCTACCACATTAATTTGCTATTTGAATTTTAAACCCTGAACCTACTAATAGAAAAACTTGCTCCTAATGTTCTGTCATGCTTGAGTTTTTTCATTCATTGGTTGTTATAAACCATCAGGCATTGTGCCCTGTTTGCTTGAACAGTTTTTGACCATCATGAGATTAAATAAAAATGGCATGGTTAGACATGATAATCTGGTCTGCTTGGAAGTTGGCATATATATACTGCACATTTTGAATTTGATAAACTAGGCTACATATACATTTATGTATATATGGGTACTAGACTGAAATATGTGGGTACTGAACTAAAATATAATTTTCGAATAAATCGCTTGGTAGACGACTATTTTGAAATGGAATAAGTTAGATTTTTTTTTTGAGAACCGGAAATCTTGCATTTAAATAATATTACAACTGAATATATCGGTAGTGTAACACTCCATTTATAGTTTGACTTGTTTAATAGAAATCGTGTTCACTCATTTGTTTACCTGGAAACATGATGTTCATTTATTTCTTGAAACATGTCACTCATTAGTTGACCTAAAACCAAGTTTACTCAATTGTAAATGAGTTACCTGAGGCATGTATTTACATTCATTCATGGAAATAGTTACCTAAAATCTTACAGTTTTGACAGAAATCATTCAATACTTACATGCAGGACATATACATGGTTCATATGCATATACATGGATTCGTTCTTATGTTGTCTTTAATTGTCATGGTTATAAGCATTGTTGCGTTTATCAGTTCTGGACCATATATTAACTCATTGAAATTCAATACCAAAGTTGATTAGTGTACCGTGACATGTTGCATTTACAGTGCACACATGTTTCCGTTATAGTGGCTTAGAAATTAATTTACCTTCTTATAAAACCATTTTTTTCTTCAGTATATACCCAATTGAAACCATCATTCAGTTCAGTATGCATACATTTGAACCCATGTTCAATACATCCAGTGTGCACTCTAGTTGGCACCTTAAACCACATTGGCAGACTTCCTTTGCACTGTTATTTTACTCAATCATATTCACTAATGCTTGCACATGGTTTGCACCTCTATTTTAGACCTTTCACATTTTTTAAATAATAGGATATGTTTAAGCTTGCATGAGAATTTAACCTGAATTGATATGAACCTGGATTTCTCAAGTCTACCTTATGGTATTCGAATTTAAGTTGCTTGGGTACTGGAATATATGTATTTGCACCAAGTATATTTTGTTGCCTTGACATTAATTATTTCAAAATGTCCCCCTGCTATTTTTAGTGCTGATATGCTTTGATCTTTAGTTGGCTAATTTCAACATGCTTTGTTCATTTAGTATTTACATCCTGCACCCTTGTATGCAATTTGAGGCCTTGATCACTTTCGAACTTGGTGTTGCGACCTGTGATATACTTGCAACTGTTGTTTTGTTTTAAGCTGCACCCTTATGAACAATCAATGTCTGAGTTGTTGAATTTGATATAAAATGATGCCATATGGAACTGTTTGAGACACTGGTTGTTTCTCGTTTACCCGAGCACACCCTATGAATTTATTAAACTTGTTATGTGTGGTTGCGCAACGCTGGGGCAGTGCACACGTGTACTTATATAAGTGCTTATATGCAGGCTTCCGTGACCGTTTGTCCCTGAAATGAAAATTGATAAGCATAGATAATATATTTGATGTTAAGATTAATTATTATATTCAGTTTACATTGAAATTAATTCACTTGAACTATGATTAATCCTGACTCGAGTGTTTTGTGTTTTGCATGGAACGCTCGGGTCAGATCCGAGCAGTACATATTTTTAAAGATCACAGATTAGGATTCAAAGATTGGCAAAGTTGGGGTTCCGAAGATGGCGCACTCTGAAGTTTTTAAATAGTAAAGAGTTCTCTTTGTATTCAATCGTATTTTTATTTCGCTGTATAGAGGAAAAACTTATATTCAAAATTTTGATAAATATTTATAAAGTTTATTTCGCTTTTCAATACTGCATCATTTATTTATTCTGTATTTTTCTGTGTTAATTCTGTTGTTAAAACTTATAAGCTAAATAACGGTCCGTCGATTTGAACATTTTAAGTTAGTTTAATTACCAAATTAGAGCAGTCAAAAAGGAGGGATGTTACAAGTTATCAGGAAATCATGATTTTGAATGGGAAAGGGAGGTAACTTATGCTGGAGGATTAACTAAGTTAATATTAGTTAAGCTATTTAATCACCTATTTGATTGTTAAATGTATATGATTTATATCTTTTGCATACGAGATCTGATTCTGATGTTATCTCTTGCGTTGGACTCGCATTACCGAGCTCTATACTATGGAGTACTTTGGACTGATTTGGTTGAGGTGAGTGATATTGTCGATTACTAAATTGTAGTTGTTTGGGTGGTATTTAATTGACGTCTTTGAGTGTTTTTTTACTATAAAAAGTAATTCCTATAATAGTTGAACCGAATAAATAATAAATAAAAAGATTAAAAAGTGATTTAAATAACTTTTGCTTGACTATCATATTTTACTAGATTACATGCTATTATGCGTTGTTTTGACCAAAGTGCTATATTTAGGCTATTTGGGCATTTTTTTACTTTTATCACTATAAATAGGTTCTATTTAATTTTTTAATGTTGCTACGGATGCATGTATGCTAGTTTAGGAGTTTGTATGACTATCTGTTGCATGGTTGAATTGCTTGCTTAATTTAGCTTAAAACGCCATTCGTAGGCGATCTTGTATTGTGAGAAATATCATTCATAAGGGTTTGGAGTTTATCGATCAAATGCACAAGCTGGTACATATTGATTGAGTGAATAAGGATGATAGACTCGAACGGATGAGGCAAATTCATGAGGAAGCTTCAAAGTGCATGAATGGGTTCGACGATGAAGTTGCTTTAAGCTTGGCGATATATTCGAAGATGAAGCGACATTAGATCTTGGTGGTCGATCTAAAGACGGAGGATGGAGTTAACGACAAGCTGGATTTCATAACAAGTGTAGACGTTTTCTATGGATATGTATTTAAACAATTTTGGTTAAAAACATGATCCGAGTAGTCGTTGTCAATTACTATAGAGCGGTCGATATTGACTACTATTGTTATTGGCCACTCTGTCTAATTTAACATGGACGATGGTGCGACTTCGAGGAGCAGGATATGATAGTTCGTTCAGCAGTGGTTTCAGTATTATGGCCCTTCCATCAGAGGGTTTGGTTCTGAGGGGATATGGTGCTTCAGTGAAGTGATCTATCATTGGACGATGGTGGCTCTATGATAGAGAGTGGTGGCCTCGGCGATTGGTTGACGAATTTCGAAGGCTTAGCGAGTTACAGAAGGGGCCGATGAGGTTGCATAAGAGATTCTACTAGGCAATAAATGATGTCTCACGGTAATAGATGTTCATCGAGGATAAACCAATTGTCGCATGATTTAAGATGAGAGTTATAACGACCACTTGGAAATAAATTTTGCTATGTGGAACATGTGCAAAGGGGTTGTTAGTATTCATAACTTCGGTACGCGTTCGAGAGAGTGGCACAAGGATGGATCAGAGTCTATGCGGTGAGACTAATTAGCCCAGACCCCAGAGCCGATGTAGTGAGGATTGGGTAGGGTTATTGGTTATAGTATGGCAATGTAGAACATAGTGATAGTCTGGTAGAGTTCTGGATGTAGAACCTGATGGTGCCTCGAAGGATTGGGTGGTTGGACTACTAGAATTCATATGCTTCACGCACTGAATGAGTGAATTTTATGATGGATGTTATGGATGCTTACCTTTTCATTACTATTTAGTGATTAAACATCTATCACACCCTCTTTACATGATGCTTACCATAGTGTAGCATATATCGATTGTTATGTGATAACTCTATAGATGCAGGGGTAAGGCACGTATGATTCTCCATACCCTTCATGCCATATACTATTACAACTTTTACAATACTTTGATATTTGTTTATCCCTTATGCTAGACTGTTATTTGACCAAAGGTTTTGTTTCCTTCTTATTACCTTGGGTGCTCATCGATGCTGTTGATGAGTAGGCTAGGTGATAAGTATGAGTATTACTCGGAGCTACGCAGGTGGACTAGCAATAGTCGACGTCTTTCATACTTGGATTATCATTATTTGTTTTGATGTGTGACACTGTGGAGCATTGACAGTGTTTTGTACCCTTTCTGGAGACAGCTTATTAGTTTGTGATTATTTATCACTTGTACAAACTCTATTACTATTTTATATAGCTGCATGTGCCTATGTACTTTGATTAAGTGGTTTATATAGTTATTACTGTCTCGTTGTCTTATATCTGCGACTGTTGCTATTTGATGCACTGTGAGATATACGTTAGGTTCTATGATTTTGTTTATGTTCTGTTCCTTCCTTTCTGTTCTTATATTTTCATCTTTTCTTTCACATTTCCCTTCTTTCCAATTTCTTTCCCTTGACAACCATTTTACATCGATCGGGTGCTTGTACAATGTGTACTTCGGTTATATAAGCACCGGTGGTGTATGACGGTCATCACATTTGGTATCAGATCTTTGGTTGCGTTTTTTTAATGTAACAACCCAAAATTTTATTAATATAAAATTTTGAATATTTAATTTATTTAAATATTTAGTTTACGATTTTTAATCATATAAAATTCTTTATAACATTAAGTTTATAATGAAGGTATATTCTAATATGGTTTTGATGATTTATAATATTTTTAAATCATATAATTTTAATGTAAGAAATTTAGATTTAAATTTTGTTATATATATATATATACTTATTTTACTATTAAATATCATATCACTTTTTATATGTTATGAAATATAAAACATTTTTATTATATAGATAGATGTTAAACATCAAATCATGAGTTTTAAATTATAAATATTTAACATTATTATTATTACATCAAATAACATTATACGATTTTATAAAATATAACCTATAATCTTACAATCTTTTTACATTATCATGTATACATTTAATTAAATTTTCAAAATAAGTGAAACAATCTGAAATTTTATCAATATAAAATTTGAGTATTCAATTTATTTAAATATTCAATTTAACACTTTTAATCATATAAAATTCTTTTCAACCTTAAGTTTATAATAGAAATAGTATTGATGGTTTATAGTCTTTTTAAATCATATAATTTTAATCTAATAAATTTAGTTTTAAACTCTATAATAAATATAGATTTCTATTTTAAAGCAAAAAAATATTTTGAAAATGTATTTAAATGTACAGATGATAACGGAATAAGATTGTAAGGTTATAAGTTATATTTAACAAAATCATAAAATATTATTTGTTATAATAATAACATTTAAATATCTATATTTTAAAACTCATGATTTTATATTTAAATGTATTTATATAATTAAAAAATTAAAATTTATATTTCATAACATATAAAAATGATATGATATTTAAGAGTAAACTAAGTATACATATATATATATATATATTAAATTTTAATTTTAATTACTTAGATTTGGTGTTTGCTTAACAAAAACGAAAAAGTACATTAAATTATGTTTTAGTACTTTAATTTAACTAAAAAAGGTGAAAAGTGAACAAAACATCTCATCGAATGAGATGTACTTAGTTAGTACCTAGGTGTGTGCTAAAGTATTTAGGGTAGAAGCTTGGTAATGATATTTAGGAAAACTGGGTCTTTTTAATGCTAAATTTAAATTCATTTCCACCTTATACCTTTACACTCTCTCCCTCTTCATTTCATTTTCTTTCAAAATCATCTCCTTCTCTTCTTTGGGTCAATTCATGGCAACAAACACTGACAAAAAAAAGAGTTCATGAAAGTTTAAAAATCTGTAGAAGAAAAGAGAATAAAATGTTGAAATGAATCAAAGCCTATAAAACATTGAAGTGAATAAACTAGAAAGGGTCCACAAACTGGAATATCAGTAAGTTCAAAATCAAAATTATTTTTCCCTTAAATTTTAAAAACCCTCCTTTTGATGTGTTTACTTATGATAAATTCATATGTTAACTCGGGTAAATCTCTCTTGGTGTAGTCTTTGTTCTATAGTAACTTTTGAGTGCTCCGAGTTCATTGGAGATGTATGAACATAATAGAGTAGCCATCGATGGTATGATTGAATTAGAGTAGATGGAGTTCGAGGGTACGATCGAGTTGTTGGAGGAATGGTGCAGCTGGCCTCAAGTTTTAGCGGAGATTGGTTACTAACAATGTCGCATCATTTTTTAGGGATGTAGAACTTTGCTCAGACCGGATTCTAATGGAGGCGGCCAGAGGTGATGTGGGGTTGACCGGAAGGTGGATGTAACAACCCTGGTTTTCAGTCCTCGGCAAAATAGATTATAACGATGTTGTAAGTAGTTAGTTGAGGAAATAAGTAAATTTAGAAGATCATAAAAGTCTGAGGTTTATGATAGTCGTGTATTAAAGAAGTTTGGATTATTTTGGATAACAAAATTTAAATATGTTGAATTTGAGACTTATACGAAGCCATAAAAGGATTCAATTCATTATCAAGTTATTAAGTAAAATTAAGATGTGGAAAATAAAGATAGGAAGATTTATATAGTGAAAATTCACGATAATATATGTATTTTCAAGAGATGTATGTGACTTTGGGTAAGACAGTTCAAATTATAATCAAAGATTGAATTTTGGTGTAAAATGAGGTTTTCTAGGAATTATTAGAGTGTAAACAGACCACTACCCCTACTGCCAAAATTTGCCTCTTATTTTCCCTAATCAGCCTATCCCTACTGCCTAAATGGACCACTACTACGAGCCCTTTATTTTCCTTAATTAGTCGTCACTGCCGGAACGAACTCCTGTTACACTTTTCTTAATAGGCCACTTATTTTCCCTAATCAGCTTATGCTGCCGGAACAGGTCACTACTATTCACGCTTATTAATTTATTTATATTAAATTTAATGTCCAATTTAAGTTTATTAACACTACTTGAAAAACTATCTACGACATCGTTTTTTGGTCGATGTCTGAAAGAATTTCGACCGATGTCTTCGCATGTGTAGAGAAAGGTCAGGGTCTCTCACATCGCTTTTTGGTCGATGTCTAAGATGGCTTTATACAATGTTTTTATTAGGATATTCGATGAATTATGACCGATGCCATCACGCGAATTTTACATCAATTATTTATAAAGCGCCGCTTTTAAAAAAGATAATTACATCAGTCGCTTTAAAAGAACCGATGTTACTTATTGTTATATACATCGGTTTTCTACAAAAATAGATGTAAAAGATGGTTTATTACATCACCTTTTGTGAACATATGATGCTATGGCTTCTTTATTACATCAGTTTGTTTAAACATAACTGATATTGAATAATATTGCTATTGCAAAAAAATTAAATATTCAAGGTATTTTTTATTCGATGAAATATTTTATACACCATTGTACATTACATTGTTATTCATACACTCTATTTCATATACACTACATCTCTCACTACAATACACTCAATGTCACTCAATTTATACACAAACTCATATATATATACCTGTCACAGAAAAGACCAAACAATACAGGTTCTTAAGTCATGGCAAAAGAAATAAATGAAGCATGCATATATGACCAAAATTGTGCACACCCCAAAAATGTTATTATTGTATCTATATTCCTTGCGCACATAGCAAAATAGTGCACACAACAAAACTAAATGGCCCAGATAACAAAAATGGATAAGGCAGCCATACATAAAGCACAGCAAAACCAATAGGGGTAGATGCACATATGATATAAGATAGGGTGAGTTTGTTGTACAGACGCATGCTGCCAATATGTATATATGCAAACAAAATGCATATACACATACATGCAGCAGCCACCACATATACATAGTCATGTTCAAAACTAGGCAAGAGAAGCAAACTCGACATGATTATAACCCAACAAATAGAAATGCACCAGTATGAATAAAGCATGGGCCAAATGCATGCAACAACTAAGGGTCAGATTCAATTCCATTTTAAAATGAAAGAAGTGCAAATATGCATGAAGTCAAGGTACGGTAGTGCAGACCCAATCAAGTGCAGTATATATATTTTTTCTTATCAAATGTCAAATTATAAGTGGGTCATCAAGTGAAGAATTATGTTCTTATTTTAATGTATGCAGCAAAATAACAGTAGCAACATGCACAAAGAAAAGCATATAGAGAAAGGCAGGAATGACCTAAAAATAACCTGATGACCAAATGAAAAGGGGAAGATAAATGACAGTACTAAGTTTAATTCAACCAATGTAATCATATGAGTTTAGACGCCTAACCATTTAAGTTCAGATCCCTTGACAGGGGTTCATAACTGGATACAACAAATGGGGTGACCACTGAGCACACACTTTTTCTTTACACATAATTCTCGCACACTAATACATACACACACATAGATATATATATATATATATATACACATATAAATATGTGTATACATATGTTGACACACATTAATACGAGTGAAAAATACACAAATTTCTCAACACGGGGAAAGACTGATATACTATCAACATTCCATGAAATGCACAAGGGAGGCAAGGACATGGCAAGGTAGGATGTAATAATGGATAATAACAAGCATTAATCGTAAGTGTGAGCAGCGAACAAATGAACGAGTCTGAAACTCACCACTCATATATATATGCACATACATGCATATGTATGTACAAATTGAGAGTGTGTAAAAATATGCAATAAACAAGGTGACTAACTACAACAACCCGCCCGGAATGGGACTGAATTTTGACCCAGAAAAGGCCCATCGAAACTTAGATCCATTCTAAATGGGTCGTTGTGTGACAGCCCGCCCCGAACCAGCCGACATTTTCCCTTGAAGTGCGATGTGCCGATGCCCAACCGGCACGGGGCGGTCGTCAAAAGAAAAGAAAGAAGACGATGAATCAACAAGGAACCTGTAGTATATCTCATAGCGCATGGAACAAAATATAATAATAACATAACTTGATATAAAATAGGCGAGATAAAGCATAAGCCGAACACTAAATCGTCATAGCAGCGGAAAAATTCAAATACAACTTATGATCCAAACCATCATTATTACACTTTAAAACTGTCTCTAAAGCAAAATAGGAAGGTACACTACTAATGTCCAAAGTAGTGACCAGCAACAACACAGGGATAATATATGGGAATAATAGGTGTACGCCTCCTGCTCGTCTCCGGACAGCTACTCGCGCATCACCACCTAACCGGTCTCAAGCCTGCTTGTTTAGGAGCACCCAGAGTAATAAGAAGAGACATAAAATTCTGGGTCAGACAAAAGTCTGGTATGAGCGATAAGCAACAAAACAGAACAATAACAGGTATAATCCAATCATACCTGGACTTGCAACCAAAGAGTTAGCACAACAAGATGTACAGTACTCTAAGATAACACTAACATAAAGTGTAAACGGGGGTAGGGTTATAGTGGCAGCAAACATCAAACATAGCAATCATCCTCACATCTCTCATTCAGTGCGTAAAGCATACGATATCCACCACTCGATCACCCAATCCTTTGCTACGATCACTTGCTCCATGGAGTTACAATGACCCCATTGCACTGATCCATAGCCACTAATCCGTCTCTCAGTGGTGAACTAAAGTTATGGATATTGATAACCCCTTTGCACACGTCCCGCAGCAAAGTCCAACTCATGAAGTTAACTTATTGATCCCCTTTGGGATCCTGAGTAATAACCTCTCATTTGGACAACCTTTGCATCTCGGGTTTTGGTCATTATCTCGTCATGTGACTCTTCAGTTCAGTTCCTGATCCTCCGTATCGACTCGTGATTCTCCAAAGCTTCGGTTCATGATCAGCTTCCTCGGTTTGTGGTTCGGGTCAAGCTTCGATTCGTATCACCCCCTTGGCTTCGATTCGTGGTCCACACGGCTCGTGGTCCCCCTCTTGGCACGGTTCGTGATTCATCATTCTTCCATTCTCAGTTCGGGTTCGTGGTAAACAGGCGACTCGTGGTCCCTATCCTGATCCGGTTCATGATTCTCCAGTCCGGGACGTGATCCCCTTTCCTCCCTGGTGCGGTATACGGCTCGCCAACCTAGGGTTCGCCCCCTTTCTCATGGTCGCCCTCCTAGGGTTTGCCTATTCCTCACGGTCGGGGTGTGAGGGTTCGCCATCTTCCTCATGGTCGGTTCGTGAGAGTGCTTTACGTTCCTAGAGGTCGGTTCATGAGGATACTTCGCCATCCTAGGAGTTGGGGTGTGAGGTTACTTCACCATCCTAGGGGTCGGGTCATGAGGATACTTCACCATCCTACGGGTCAGTTCATGAGGATACTTCGCCATCCTAGGAGTCGGGTCGTGAGGATACTTCGCCATCCTAGGAGTCAGGGTGTGAGGGTGCTGCACGATCCTAGGGGTCATGGTGTGAGGGTGCTGCACGATCCTAGGGGTCGGGTCATGAGGGACAGATACTTCACGAATGGGACTCTGCATTATTTCCTGCATCTTTTCCAACGAGCTGTTTAACGCCATATGACGGCGTTTTCGACCAATCTAACAATTCTAGGCAATCATAAAATATTCTAAACAGTCATAGCAACATGTAGCATCAACCATAAACACCAAAACAACAACTTAACATGTCAACTATGGATCAAACATACCCAAAACCCATGTTTTCCCCTTAATCATGCTTAATCAAATCTAACATTAGGATTAGCAAAATATGTCTAAATTAACCCAAATTTCTAACAAAAGCATAAAATAATATTTCAGAATTTCTAAATATTTTTCCAAATTTTTAACATGCATAATTTCGTTAACTAACAACAATCACCCCTAGATGGCCGTAATTAGTGCAAAACAATACAAATCACTCACCTTAGCCAAAATATAAACTCAGATCTGAAATGATTCTTTAAATGGCATGAATTCCAATGCACACAGCAGCCTTTGCCTCTAATTTGATGTTGATTAGACTTGGTTTGATGCTAATTAGCTTTATATTCAATTAGAAAGTGATTTGGAGGCGTTTTAGAAAGTGAAGGCCATGGCTAGGGTTCAAGAGATGTAAGTGGCGGCTAGAAAACTGATTAGAAATGATTTCCCAAACCATATCAGCCTCCCCATAACCATAATCCCGAAATGGGTTATGGGCCTAGCTGTTAATCACTCTAATTAGGCCTGGTGCTGTTTTTCACCATCCAAACCTTATTTCAGCCATATCTCCCAAACGGTAAGTCCATTTGATCAATGTGACACTCTACGGAAAGGTAAACCATCATCTGGATCCAATGGAAGTGGTTTCAGGTCAAAACTCCTTTCCAATTAAAAGTTATGAGCAAAACAAGTTTCACCAGGGGAAAACGGTCATTTAAAGATTGACAAAAATCGTGAATATTGGAAATGACCCCAATAGTCTTTCTCCAAAGTTACACGACCATACGACCTCGTATGAAGACAAAATAAATATCCAACGATCCTCCGATGTGTAGAATGCGGGTCGTTACATTCTCCCCCCTTAAGAAATTTCGCCCCCGAAATTCCTTAACCAAAACATACAAAGGTTCCCGCATGCCTATCAATTATTTGCAATCAATCAAACATACATAAACAAACACAACAAGCCTATCCTAGCATGCGGTTTACTAACGAGCGAATAGCTATCGCTATTAAAATCTTACCAGGCAAAGAGGACTTCCTTATACTCTCCTCTGTTTCCCAAGTACAGTCATTTTCATTCTCGCCCCACTGAACCTTGACCAGTTTCACCGTCTTCCTTCAAAGTTGCTTCGTATCGTGTCCGACAATATGAATCGTCTTGTGGTTCTCAACCACCTCGGGTTCTACCTCGATGTCGTCCAACTGATTTGGTGAAATATTCACATTAGGGTCGTGCACAAACTTCCTTAACTGGGAAACATGAAATACGTTGTGAACTCCCACCATCTTATCTGAAGTTTCTCTTATTACTTCTGGTCCAAGCACAAATGTCTCACTGGTTTCCAATTAACATGGTGGTGAGTTGCATGGTCTTCCGTACAAAACCTCAACTGGAGTTATACTAATACTAGACTGATAACTATTATCATTTGCAAGCTCAACTAGATGCAAATGGTCATCACATGACCCATCAAAATCTAATATACAAGCCCTCAAGAGATCCTCTAATGCACGATTCACCCAAATACTATCATGGTCCAATCTAGTCCTTGGTAAACCGTCAATGAAATCCATTAAGACTTATTCCCTTTTCCATTCGAGGATTTCCAACGGTTGTAACAACCACTAGGCTCCTTTTGCTCAGTTTTAACTAACTGGCAATTCATGTACTTCATCTCTCAATCCATTAACATTGGGTATAACCAGTATCCCATTCTTTCAAAGCCATCCTTCTCTATCAAGTCCATACTTGCTCATCTCCTTGCTATCGATATCCATTTCTACCTTGGAGACGATTTCCAGTAGGTTAGGATCGTTCCTCTGACTGGAACCAATCCGCTCAATCAAAGTCGGTCTGATCGTCTAACTTGCCAACATTTCTGGATCCAATCCATACTTACGTCTGAGATCATATCCCATGATATACTCCAGTTGCTTCCATTCAAGAAACATAGCATGTAAATAGTCATGTCTCCTATTCAATGCATCAGCTATCGCACCTAGTCCGATAGCACAGGCATCTGTGTATACCGTCATCTCTTCATTCTCTATTACCAGAATCCTACAGGTGATAGTCTACTCAAGGGAACAAAAATAGGAACAAACATAGCAACCATAGCATCCACCAAACATGTCCTATCTATCAATTGCTAAATCCATAAATACGTCGATACCTACTTGACTGGTCCAACCAATCCCAAGGCTAATGGAAGCCCCGCCTCCATACATACGTCGATGCCTACTTGACTGGTCCAACCAATCCCAAGGCTAATGGAAGCCCCGCCTCCATACAGACTACCGTACGTCCAATGTACGTTTATCCTCCAAGGATAACTAGATCACGTCCAACGGATCCAAGGTAACGGGCGTCCCCAGATACCCTTGCTTTGAGTCCTCCTAGAACACTCTAAGTATCGACGATTTCTTGGTACTCTCATCAGAAGAGATACACACATACTCTGACCCAGTCTCGAGTATCCATTACTGACAAATCTCAAGTCCAACATGAGTCGTCTCTCTATTCATTGCATCTCCAAGATCAACGAACGACCATTTTTCTTTTATGAGTTCAAGTCCAACTTGAATCGTCGTAGCCCTTGTTGCATCTCCACGATCAACGAGCACATCTTATCCCTTTGAAGTTTTACCATTCTTGAACCAAAGAGAACATCAGCATAGGGTACTAAACAATCCATTACCTTGCAACTTCCTCAAGTCCCACTCGAGTCATCTTCTAGCCCTATCGAATCCAACTCGGGGCAGTACATACCATTGAACAATCTTATCATGTCACCGCTGCACATCACTCCTCGAGTAAGCCGAGATATCATTCAATAGAAATCATAACAACTACTTACATCTCTTGCAAACCATCCTAGTCCAACTCGACATTCCCCAAGTACAAGCCCCAAAGGCCTAAACCAATATCAGACAAGCACTCAACGAACATCCCCTCCGAATTCAGACAATCTACGTGAGATGATATTAGCAAAGCAACTAAGCAATCACAAGCAAACATACATCCATAACTCGATAAGACCACACTACAACAAATCGTGCAAAGACTAGTCGAACCACCTATCGGGTTCGTCGCAACTAAAGGTTTATCGACTATCTCAGGTTCCAATCCCAACTTATCTACCATGTCACTAGATATAAAGGAATGGGATGCCTCGCTATCAACAAAACTAGAACAGAAACATCATAAATAGAAAGAATACCTCGAATAATGATGCCCTTTCCCTTCTTCGCCGCAGTTGGGGGCATTCCACGAAGAAGGAACAGCGTTGATAGCATATGCTTTCACAATTTGCTTCTCTTTAAGGGTTGCGGGAAATTATCCTTGTGATGTCCCACTTGGCCACAATTGAAGCACTTCCTTTCCCCAGACTTTTCCTGACAATCTCTAGCATAGTGGCCCTTCTTGCCACAACTAAAGCACTCTTTATCTTTCTTGTCCTTCTTTTTCTGACCACCCTTGGTCTGATCATGTTTTCTCTTATTCTGAGACTCCTTCTTACCTCCACCGCTTTCTTGCGGCTTTGGTTCCTCTACAGATGCAATAGCAACATCAGCCTTTGACTTAGGGTAAAGACTCTCCGATCTCAATGCTTTCCCCATTATAGACTTGAACGTCTCGTTGATGTGGTTTATCGGCCTTTCCCCTAAGTACTCATATAAGATGGTTATGAACTTCTCGTTCTTCTTCTCGGTAGTGTCGATAAGAGATAATCCATACTTCGATAAAGTACCGAGTTCAGCAATATATTCCGAGACTGCCCTACCATTCTTCTTAAGCTCCAAAAATTTCCTAAACAATTCAAATTTGTGAGCAGCTGGAATGAACTTTTCGCTGAAACAAGTCATAAACTGATTCCAAGTAACTTGATCTTCAGGAGTAGCTGCTTTAATAGCATTCCACCAATTCATAGCTCGTCCTTGAAGCTGACGCGATGCTAACTTTCTCTTCATGGCATCATCGATTCCCAAGTCCTCGAAAATGCGCTCACAACTATCCAACCAATCTTGAACATCCGTAGCCGACTCCGTTTCGTGGAACGACTTCCCGCCAAGACTAGCATAATCCTGGTTAAGCTTGGCGAAATCGGCCCTAGGCGCCTGCACTACTGCACCACCACCATTAGCAGCATTAGGAACTGCTCCCTGAGCATCCCTAAGCATCTCTCGCATGAAAGTAGTGAACATAGTCCTCATATCAGGGACATTCCTATTTTTATCCCTTGAACCCGTACTCCTCGTATATCGGCTCATTGTCAAATCTGTGCAGAGAAAACGATTAACCATCTCCATAGTGGTGCCAGTGCAGTGCGACTTCATCTTTACATGTACTAATAGTATATATATATAGCTTTTGAAAACCAGAATATCACAAATACACGCTCTCATATACGTATACTATCTCTCCGTGATGTCTTCCTCTAGGTTAACTACACAACCTAGAGCTCTGATACCAAATGTGACGGCCCGCCCCAAACCAGCCGGAATTTTCCCTTGAAGTGCGTTGTGCCGATGCCCAACCGGCACGGGGCGGTCATCAAAGAAAAGAAAGAAGACGATGAATCAACAAGGAACCTGTAGTATATCTCACAGCGCACGGAACAAAATATAATAATAACATAACTTGATATAAAACAGGCGAGACAGTGCATAAGCTGAAAACTAAATCATCATAGCAGCGAAAAAACTCAAATACAACTTATGATCCAAACCATCATTATTACACTTTAAAACTATCTCTAAAGCAAAATAGGAAGGTACGCTACTAATGTCCAATGTAGTAACCAGCAACAACATAGGGAGAATATATGAGAATAATATGTGTAAGCCTCCTGCTCGTTTCCAGACAGCTACTCGCGCATCACCACCTAACATGTCTCTAGCCTGCTCATTTAGGAGCACCCAGAGTAATAAGATATACATAAAACTCTGGGTCAGACAAAAGTCTGGTATGAGCGATAAGCAACAAAACAGAATAATAACAGGTATAATCCAATCATACCTGGACCTGCAACCAAAGAGTTAGCACAACAAGATGTACAGAACTCTAAGGTAACACTAACATAAAGTGTAAATGGGGGTGGGGTTATAGTGATAGCAAACATCAGACATAGCAATCATCCTCACATCTCTCACTCAGTGCGTAAAGCATACGATATTCACCACTCGATCACCCAATCCTTTGCTATGATCACTTTTCTCCATGGAGTCATAATGACACCATTGCACTGATCCGTAGCCACTAACCAGTCTCTCAGTGGTGAACTAAAGTTATGGATATTGATAACCCCTTTGCACACGTCCCGTTGCAAAGTCCAACTCATGAAGTTAACTTGTTGATCCCCTTTAGGATCCTGAGTAATAACCTCTCATTTGGACTAACTTTGCATCTTGGGTTTTGGTCATTATCCCATCTTGTGACTCTTCAGTTCAGTTCGTGATCCTCCATATCGACTCGTAATGCTCCAAGCTTCGGTTCATGATCAGCTTCCTCGGTTCGTGGTTCAGGTCAAGCTTCGACTCGTGTCACCCCCTTGGCTTCGGTTCGTGGTCCACACGGCTTGCGGTCCCCCTCCTGGCACGATTCACGATTCACCTTTCTTTCATTCTTAGTTCGGGTTCATGGTAAACAGGCGGCTTGTGGTCCCTATCCTGGTCCGATTCGTGATTCTCCAGTCCGGGTCGTGATCCCCTTTCCTTCTTGGTGAGGTTTACGGCTCGCCATCTTAGGGTTCGCCCCCTTCCTCACGGTCGCCCTCCTAGAGTTTGCCCTATTACTCATGGTTGGGGTGTGAGGGTTCGCTATCTTCCTCACGGTTGGGGTGTGAGGGTTCGCCATCTTCCTCACGGTTGGGTCGTGAGGGTGCTTCACGTTCCTAGGGGTCGGTTCGAGGATACTTCGCCATCCTAGGAGTCGGGGTGTGAGGTTACTTCACCATCCTAGGGCTCGGGTCGTGAGGATACTTCACCGTCCTAAGGGTCGGGTCGTGAGGATACTTCACCATCCTAGGAGTTGGGTCGTGAGGATGCTTTGCCATCCTAGGTGTTGGGGTGTGAGGGTGCTGCACGGACCTATGGGTCGGGTCGTGAGGGACAGGTGCTTCATGAACGGGACTCTGCATTATTTCCTACATCTTTTCCAGCGAGTTGTTTACGCCATATGACGGCGTTTTCGACCAGTCTAATAGTTTATGCAATTACAAAACATTCCAAATAGTAATAGCAACATGTAGCATCAACCATAAACACCAAAACAACAACTTAACATATCAACTATGGATCAAACATACCAAAAACCCATGTTTTCCCCTTAATCATGCTTAATCAAATCTAACATTAGGATTAGCAAAATATGTCTATATTAACCCAAATTTCTAACAGAAGCATAAAATAATATTTCAGAATTTCTAAATATTTTTCCAAATTTTTAACATGCATAATTTCGTTAATTAACACTAATCACCCCTAATTGGTCGTAATTAGTGCAAAACAATGCAAATCACTCACCTTAGCCAAAATATAAACTTAGATCTGAAATGATTCTTTAAATGGCACGAATTCCAATGCACACAGCAGCCTTTGCCTCTAATTTGATGTTGATTAGACTTGGTTTGATGCTAATTAGCTTAATCTTCAATTAGAAAGTGATTTGAAGGTGTTTTATAAAGTGGAGGCCATGGCTAGGGTTCAAGAGATGTAAGTGGCGGCTAGAAAACTGATTAGAAATGATTTCCCAAACCCTATCAGCCTCCCCATAACCCTAATCCCGAAATGGGTTATGGGCCTAGCTGTTATTCACTTTAATTAGGCCTGGTGTTGTTTTTCACCTTCCAAACCTTATTTCAGCCACATCTCCCAAACGGTAAGTCCGTTTGATCAATGTGACCACTTTGTGGAATGGTAAACCATCATCCGGATCCAATGGAAGTGGTTTCAAGTCAAAACTCCTTTCCAATCAAAAGTTATGAGCAAAACAAGTTTCGCTAGAGGCAAAACGGTCATTTAAAAATTGGCAAAAATCGTGAATATTGGAAATGACCCCAATAGTCATTCCCCAAAGTTACACGACCATACGACCTCGTATGAAGACAAAATAAATATCCTACGATTCTCCGATGTGTAGAATGCGGGTCGTTAAACGTTGGTTCCTGTAAGGATTACGTTTGCACATAATATATACACACAGATACTTTGAATAGAAATCCCACACAGAGGAAAGAGAAAATATAATACTAAAATAAGATGCACCATTTATTTAAAAATCACAGAAATACAGCAGTCACAATTACGTATGTTCAATGGGTACATCAAATAGTTCATTTTCACAAGTTTCTAAAAGAAGTAAAGTCATAACTACTAATAATAGCAAAATAACTTCGTCTTCTCTGGCTCCAATCATGACTTCATTCATGGATTTTACCCCATCTACTAACATGTTGGATATGTTAATGAGAGGGGTCAGAACATAAAGTTCTATTGACTGAAATATGGTGTTACTTAATGTCCATACCCTATATTTTTAGCAGGTTACATATGTCAAGATATGTCTACACATCACACCAGATTCACACAAGCACCAAGTATCTAACCAATGGGGGGATATCCTAATCAATCGTCCATTAGTGTTTTTAGGGTAAAGACCTAACGAGGTTGGCATTCTCGATCACTTATGGCCATATTAAAGTTGGATTCTTATGATCCACTAAACCATAACAGCAAATTTTGAACACAACGCTGCGGAGATAAAATACGGGTTATAGTTGTATCATATTTTATAGTGCTTAGATCCGTATCAAACTACATTTTGCGATCTGCGCCACCTTAAACACCCTAAATCTGACCGTCCATCGGGGAGGCTCCGGATCAGTTAATTTGACATGGCCTTTGGCTAAATCTAATGTGTATCATATTGTGCAACCTGTTAGGCACTCCGAACACAAATTATGGCCGCTCCCTTTTCCTTTTGTTTTACTTTAATGGTGACCGAAAACCAAAACTCAAATTAGGGTTTTCGGTCACCAAATCGTGCCTCTACCCTTCTTTGAAATCTCCTCCTCCGGAAGAGATGAACAACCCTCTCCTTCGACAGAAACACAGCAACCCTTGTGATCCGAATATGATGATTTGATTTGTATCTCCAGCTTTTCGCTAGTTAGATCATTGGCATCATTCCAGTGTGTTAATCAACCTTCCTCAAAGTCCCAGGTATAATTATAAGTAGCCATACTTTACCTAATTCAGCTATACAGTGGAATTTGATTTGATGAACAGGCTTCTCAAGGGGATCTTACATCACAATAGCCACTGTAAATGTAAATGACGCCAATGATCTAACTAGCGCAAAGCTTGGAGCTAATGATGAGGTTTACTCTATAATTCTAATTCCAGGCCTGATCGAAGTGAAATATAGATGTTGTCACTGTAGTATAAGGTCTAAATGATATTGATGAGGCAATTGAGTTGAACAGCATAGAAATTGAGAAGACTCCTAGTTTTTGATTTGTATCGTTACATTCAGGTAATTCTTTTTACTTGTTCATATCTGTTAATGTGCTACTCTGGTTTTTGATTTTGTTACTTGTTCTTATTTGAACATACTTATAGAGGTTTCTAGTTCAATGTTTAATGAGATACTGCCATTCATGTAGTAATGATGCTAGGATATATGCATGCTTATTAGAACACTCTTACTTATTACTTATGCTTTCTATGGCTTTTTGTTGAACCTATGGGGTGATGAGCTGAGAGTACAGAGCCATATGGGAAGGAGTCGAAGGAGGAATTGGTAATATTAGTGGAAGGATGTAGGCTCAAGGTTAATATCTATGGTAGCGATCAATATGGTCATTTTATTGGCGATGTCTATTTCAATAACATTTTTATTCAGGTAATTCTGTCATGGTACAATTAACCCTCATGTAATACAAGAAGTTGTTAGTGTTTTGAACCGAATAGGTTATAACTATGCAGTAAACCATAATTGTTCACACTACAACAAAAAACACTTTTCGCAACAAGCAATATCTGTTGCGATAAACCAATTGCAATAGACCCGTACCTGTTGGTATAGCCGAAGTTGCAAAAAGTTCGCAATATTTTCCACCTATTGCAATAAGATATTGCAGTATACTTTTTTGCAACAGGCCTTTGCTGTTGCAACAGATCCTTTTGCAATGGTATATGCCCGTTGTAATAGATTTATAAATCTGTAAAAAAAGAAAATGCAGCTTATAGATACTACATATTAATTGTATCTGGTTTATAATAGTGTATATCACAGAATTTTATTCTAATAAAATAAACAAGTAAAAAAATTATTCCAACAATTTTATTCTAATAAAATTTTAATAGTATGAATGATTACAACAAAAGTTCTCATAGTTTTTATACAATACTCATATACAAATTTCTACTCTCATACAACACTTTTTCTCAAATAGAGCATTTTCATATTGCATTTCTACTTTCAAAAAACTCGGGTCGAGCACCACAACCTAAAATATTAAACTAAAATTGATTAGTTACATAATAAGGAAAAAAATCATACACATCTTAAACTCATCCATCAAACTCGGCGTAATACACTCACAAATAATAACATATCATACAACAAAGATGAGACACAAAGAGAGTATATAGTATACAGTATAAATAAAGAATTTATTCATTAGTGTAGTCTGTAATTATATAGAAAACCCATTAGATTTATCAAGTATGGACTAGTCGGAATCAAACCTGAAAGAACAAATCGATAAGAAATCTAACCGACTTGACCAAGTAATACGCCATTTTATCCCGGAGATTAGTTGGTGCATGATGCTTCCACAAATTTATACTCAAATGAGTTGGTAATTTTCAGTTTTTTTTATAGTGAAAAGCAATGCTAAATTTTTGGTGGTTTAAGTTATCTTGCTTTTAAAATGGAGTGTATTTGTAATGAAAAGGACCAAACTGATTCAAAAAGAAGAAAAACATTAATGAAATGTAAATTGGCAGAAAATCATACCATGGTTGCTAATTACCAACCAACAGGTTCCTTAATACACAAATCTCCAAGTATCTACATATTTTATTCATAGTTGTTTCTAGTAATTGTAATTGATGAATAAGATTTTACAAGTTGACCCTAAAAATTGTTTACCTAAGTGTTAACAAATTCCTTTAAAAAGAAAAATAAATAATAAAGCCTTTAAAAATTGGAGAAGTAAATTTACAACATCCATGAGCAATTGAGGATCTCCGAAGAAGCACAAAATATTTCCCTTTGCGTAACCAATTAATAGGCTATCTATTGTTCTAATAAGAAATACAAACAAAATGACGTCAATATAAGTAATTATAAACACCTGATAAAAAATGAATAAAAATACTAGGTATATATACCTAGTTCCTTCCATCCAACCAGGCAGTGGTTCCTTATAAATGCTAGTTATGATAGTTGGGTGTAAAATAATAAGTGGTGTATTTCCTCTTAGGCTTCCTAGCAGCATCTCACCCATTGATTTTGTAAAAAGGTAGGTATTCAGTCAACCAAAGTTTCTGGCTCTGAAAAACAAATTTATGAAATATTAAAACATGGTGAGTTCAGTAAAAAATACGTTAATCTTTATTGTTAATGTATGGTTTTCTTGAGGTTAAAAAGATTGAGGTTTGACTCTCAAAATTAGCTTTTGTGGTGTAATAACATGCCAGTGTACTTCATGGGCCGTGCATATTATATACACAAATGTATGTTGTTGAATTATGCCTTCCTCATTCAGAAAGGGCATGTAAAAAATAAAAAGTTGATTAGACACTTTGCCAAAAAAATAACAAATGAAAAAACAAATAAAAACCAACAATGGTGGCTGATACATACAACTAGTTTGTAGTATTTGTGATAGTTATGTTACATTAGTTCAGAATGCAAACCTCTGTAAACCCAAATCATTCATGGCTATATTTTCAACGTCTTTTTCTACATTATTCAGACAAAGATCATCTTTTGTTTTTTGTATGAGCTTCAGTTCTTCTACACCGTCTAAATCGGAGCTTCCATTTAATGTTTCTCCCATTTGAAGCTGCTTCTCAAGTATGATGCCTTCCTTCATACCAGCCACATATGCTGAAATCATGTGTTAATACATATAATACATATATAATATAAAAGCTATATCATCTATAATTTACTTATGAAGCAAAAGCTTCAGTGGTAATCGGTAAATGAATGAATTAATTTATACTAACCAGTAGAGACATGAAGAAGCATTTCAAGTTTGTTGCACTTTTGTGCAAATTCAATTACATTCTTAGCTCCGAAAACATTTATGTTCAATGCAACGTCATACCTGTACACTTTAAATTCTTAGTAACTATAGTTTACTTAATTCTATCTCAAAAATGTGCAATAAAAGCATGACTTCAAGACCTATTCTGAAGACATTAATTTTGATGCTGACTACATATTGTACTAGCTCTTAACTACAACAACTCTATACTCTTTCTTATTATTTTTTTAGCATAAAGTAAACACCAACATGAATTAAGCATAAACAAATTCACATGCCGCACAAATACAACAAATCTTACACAAAAGGAAACATCACATCCTAGTATAGCATAGGATTACTACAACAGATATGGCAAGCATTGTGTACCCAAAAAGATATATCGCATTGTTCCAGCAATCCAAACAAAAGTCATCGAATATGTCATCGTTCCCAAAAATAACAATAATAAAAATAATAATCTAAGTTTCTTTGTTCCGTTGTGTGTAGTCTGTACGATTTCACAAAATTGTGCTTTTCTACTGGCTGAGCAGACCAGAACAGAGAAGTTTCAGTCTAGCTAAAGAGAAAAATAATTTTGACTGTCTTTTTGAAAAGTTTTTTACTATTTTTTATACTACTTCGACATTTGTGTATCTAATCAATTTTTTACAGATCCTTCAACATCAGCAAGCGCTCTTATGTCTACGCAACTACTATAAGAAAAAACAACAACAAATGACAATGAAAATGAGGAATTCACTTTAGTATAAGCGATTTTGGAGGATGAGCAACAATTTATTACTGAAATTGGTCAGCATATTGATGAAGTGGGAAAATAAACAAATATCCAAAAAAAATCCCTGTATGCTTGCCACAAAGGATAAATATAATAAAAATTATGTGAATTAACCTAAACTTCGCTCATTTCCATGCTATGCCATGGAAATAAATTCAAACAAGAAATGACGTAGATCCACATCAAAAATTGTGATATCAACAAAAATAAGTTACAGTTGTGGTGAAATTACAAACCGTAGGTAGCGGAAAGCATGAAGATTGCCGTAACCAACACATCCTGCAACCCATAAAGCAATCGCCCATGAGATACACGTTGAGACATTGTAGGTAAGCAAGTGCACGGGTTGAGCCATTGCTGTGAAGCGCGAAGAAATTGGAGATAGATTGGGATTTAAAATCGATGAAGGCAAAGAGAAAACGCCGTGATAAATTATGATTTAGAAGATCGATTTGGGATATATTTTTTAATGGCAAAGTGAAGGGGTAGGTAGGGAAATTAAAATTGGAGCGGGTTCTAGAATTTTACGATGCCGCCTTCTTTTTTGCGCTGGTAAAAGGTAGATTTGAATCGTTTGATGCTTCTTGAGGTTGCAAAAGGAAAATTGAACACTTCATATTTATTAAATAAGTTATAAAAATTTATTAAATAATATAATATCTGAATTTGTAATTTAATATGAAAGTTTGCGTTTTTTGGAAAAGTTGGTTATTGAAGAGAAATTAACATTCAAAGTTACTTAGAGCTAAATAAATTTGTATTGTAGTATTTATTAATTTAAAGCATAAACTTATAAATATATGCTATAATTTTACTTTGTTATTATAATTTAATAATTGTACTAACTATTTATAAATTTGAAGTATAAATTATAAATATAGATTATAAGTTGTTAAAAATATATCTATTACAAATGGCAAGAAAAAGCAGTTGCTAAATATAAGTTTATTGCAACAGGTCTAAAATCATAGTTGCTAAAATTATTAACTATAAATATCACTTTACAATAATTAAATTTTATTATCAATTAGTAATTATATTAAATTGTAACCTTAATTGTTATGTAATTACTAATAGTTAATTATTTAGTAATAACTATTAAAAAGTTAATTATTAAAAATTTATTTTAATAATGCTTAATTATTAGTAGTTTTACACCTTAATTATAATTGAATATTAATTGTTAAATACAATATATTATGAATATTTTATTAATTATTTAATATTTGTTGTTAATTAAAATTATTAAGTATTAAATGTAATCAATAGTTATATTAATCAGTAATAATTATAGTTATGTATCAAATAATAATTATTTATTGTATTATACTAATTACTTATTAAAATATAACTCATTATTTACTAATTATTTTTGATTGATTGTTATTTCATGACTATAACCAAATGTTAATCATATATATATATATATATACATATATGTGAGTGCATTTGTGTATGTCTACACACACACATATATATATTTTTATATACACACTATTATGCTTATACTTTTTATATTATAACCAAATATTATTTTGGGAAAAATAATATTCAAAATTATGTTTTTCGCAAGTGGCTTTACCTATTGCCAAAAAATTATAGTTATCGCAACTGGTGAAAGCAGTTGCTAAATATATAATTTTTGCAACTGGTTTGAAAGTGTAGTTGCAAATAATATGCTTTCGCAATAGGAATGAAAGTGCAGTTGCTAAAAGTATGTTTTCGCAACAGGCATGAAAGCGCTGTAGCGAAAAATATGCTTTTCGCAATAGGAAGGAAAAGCTTGTTGTTAAATATTATCTATTGCAACAGCTACGAAAGGTCTGTTGCTAAATATCATTTACTGCGAGCATGTTGCAAATAGCTAGTTGCAATAGGGTAATTTTCTTGTAGTGGCAGGGTCTGCTGGTTTGGGATTTCTATCATGGTACTTAGCAGGAAAAATCAGGGCATTTGATATAAACTTCAGGTAATATCTCGCTTTTTTCCATGATCCCCCTCATCTCAGATACACTACATTAGATTAGGGTGATAGAATAGAAAGGGAAAGGCTATAACAATGTTATGTCTACATTGTAGCCAAGTGGCAAGGAGAATTATAACAAGTTTGTGGTTTAATACTTTTAAAGCGAATTAGTGAGTCGTTACGTGAAAATCATGTTTGCGTAGATTTTGGGGAATGAAAAATAAACTTTATCAGCATCATGAGCTAGCTTATTCTCATACTGCTTTGATTTACAGCAAACACATGGATTTCATGGCCATGTTCAGCACGTACGCTTAATCTTCCTGGCCTTGACTAGAGTTATATCAGGCTAATCATATTTTTTATCTTTTTTTGTTAGTTCGTACTGTTATGAAAATCTTTGATAGTTTCCTTTGTATATGTTCATATGTTATACATTGTGTTTGTGTTATGAAAAATCTTGTAATACTCTGTGTATATATATAGATTGTGTTATTCTTGTGTATAAATTGTGGTATATATGCTGTGTTATGAAAAATATGTGCTATAGTTTCTATATATATATATATATATGCATGTATATATATATATATATATATATATGTGTGTGTGTGTGTGTGTGTGTGTGTGCGCACACGCAGATATAATTAGATACGGTCAAAGGCCGCGTCTGAGTAGAATTCAGACACGGCTATAAGTCGTATGTTATCGGTAGTAGGATACAGTTTATAGTCGTATTTAAAATTTTAACACGCCATTTTTTAGTACGGATTTTTGCCGTGTTTAAGAGCTTTAGATACGGCTAAAAACACAGCTTAATTAGCATATATGGTATAGTGATCTCTTATAACCTTGAGGTGGATCCCTAGCCCCTTAAGACCCCGTCCTAATACGTAAACGTTCTTAAGTCTATGCTCTCATTTGTAATATGAGAAGTAGTATTGTGAACGTTACTACTTAACTGATATTACGGTCGGACACCTATGTCGCTTAAGACTTCCCTTAGACAGTTGTTTAGCATGCAATGGCCACATATCTTTTATTTACCAAGTCTATCCCTAGTTGAGCCCTTACAAGCTTTTAGAGGAAGTGGACTGTAACGATCCAAGATTTTCTGAAATTTAATTTAAATTTAATATAAATTTAAATAAATTTTAGAAGGTTCAAATGATTTTTGAATAAAATTTTAAGGCTATATTATTATTTTAAAATGATTGAAATTAATTTATTTGTGAAATTCAGTTAAAACAATATTTGTTTTGGGAAAATGTTTCGTCCTTAGTTGAATTATTAAAACGATTTGTAATTCGGTTGCTCGAAATGATCAGAATTTGAAATTTAATTATAATTAAATATGCATTTCTAACTTTTGTTCAATTTCTGCTCTCACAGTCTTAAAATATTTTATAGAATTTTACTGTAATTTTTATTTTGGAAAATATGCATATATTTTTCTTACATATTTTAGGATAACTGTGGTCCCTTTTGATACTTTACAGAATTAATCAACCAGTTTGTTTTATTACTGTTATGGGATCGTAGCACGTTATTATATACAATTATATTAATAGTTTGGTGTTTTTGGTTATCGATAATTAAGAATAAAATGAAATCGAAAAGAAAATTTTTGGTGTATGAAATTCAAACAAAATATAATAGAGAAGTGGTAAACGCATGGAGCAAATTTTTATATTAATTACACGGTACGATGTTGCAAACACCAAACCCTGATTTTATTGCATGCGTGACAAGTGCTCTAAAATTTGATGCTTTCATTTGCCACTTGGTTCATGGTTGCCACGTGTTGTTTCAAGGCCATTTCTACTTACTGCATGTTTTCGGAGCCTTCTGCCTCTACCACTTCCATCTTCAAGCTTCCGCCCTTTTTAACCTTCTTCCTCCCCGACTTGTAAAAGCTTCCGCCCATGTCAGTAAGAAGAAAAAAAGAGAGAAATTTGCAGGCGTGAAACCTGCATAGCTTCGTGCCTTCTTGCTCGCATGCCTGTTACCTTGCAGGCTACCTCACCTTTTCTTCCCTCTTCCATGCACCGAACTTTGCACTTCACCCTCCCCCAAACTACTCCGCAACCTTCAACTCACCTGCCACCCCAGTCCGCCAATGCGCCTGACACCACCGTCGTCGCAGCCATCCTCAGCCAAGATTGATCTCACCTTCACCTTGCGCCAAGTCGAGTACATGCCTCTCATGCACATACATGCGCGATTTTTCTTTTGCGGTTAAAGATTGGTTTATATATAAAAAAGAAAAAAAAGGGATACAAAACGTGAAACCATGTTTCACAATGCATGCATGATCCTAGGCAAACTGCAAGTGACTGAAGCACCTCTCCCCATCTGTTCGAGAATCCATTTCCTGGCCTCGCTTTATATAATTAAAAAAAGGGACAAAGAGGAATCCAGAAGAAGGAAGAACGAAGAGAGGGAGAATCTAAAAAAAAAAAAAAGAGAGCGCAGGAAACGCTGTAGACTGGAACGTATTGGTACGAAGACATAGTAGTAGTGAAATCTCTGGAAAGCTACAGGGTGAGAACACTTTTAATTTATTATTTAAATATTTGATCATATGCGTTATTTAGAGTTTAAGATAATGTGTATTGATTGCGCGAATGGCTAATTAATAATTGTTAATTGATAGCATTGCGGTCATGAATATTGTATTTCATGTGATGTTTTACTGAGTAGGTTGTTGATTTAAGCCGTATATTGATAGGCATCAGTGTATAATGCGTATTTATGGGTTATATCGACGCATGGATAGTGATAATTGTGTTAGTATATTTAGGTGTCATTTCGATTTCACATGGAATAGCAGTAAATAATCGAGTCAATTTCCATTGATTAATGAATATTTGATATTAGTTGTTTAGTTAAAATATTATTTCTTTAAGAATACTATATGATGATATTTATAAATTTAAAAATATTGATGATATAATAATTTTTTTTCTTAAATTGTTATTAGCTTAATATTATTGTAAATATTCGAATGATACTTTATTTAGTTGTTAATTTAATGGAAATGATATAATATTTCGTGTACGAGGTGTTTTGTAAATTAAATATTAAGTTAATGATAATCATTTCATGAATTAAATATTATTTGTAAATTAAGTATTGCGTATATTGTAAACTCAAAACTGAACTATAATCCAAATGATAATTTAATATTGTGTTATAAATCATTTGAAAGTTGCTTTGAAATTGTAATCTTTGATTTTGAATCTAGTTAAAATTTTAAATAACTATATACTTAAAATTTTGCTTCGACACACTTGGAAGTTGAATTGAGTTAAAATCCAAGTAAGGTCGTAAAATAATAATATTATTAATACTCTTTGATTCAATGATATTTTGTCAACTAAGGGATATTTGATTTATTTTCCAATTAACATTTTAGTATATGATAGTGAATTAATCTGATAATGTTGGCTTAACTATATGTTTTCATTTATGACAGTTTATTAACAAAGTTGCATTAAGAACATTTTAAATATTAGTATATAAATTAAATAATGGTTTGGGTACTTAGGGAAATTCGTTAATTTGATTTAATGGTATAAATAAATTCGATCTTCGAAAACTAATTAACATGTTATTATCATTGTAATCGATATTATAATTTATTCCGGAGTAGCTTGAACGAAAATTGTTGAGTTGAACTTAATTTCCGCTTAAATTAATGAACTGTTGAAAAAATGGGCAAACTCGAACTAATTGATTTTTGAAATCTAATATGATGTTAGATAATTATTCGAAATAATATTTTAAAATTGTTTGAAGAAGATTATTAAACCTGAATTATTTGGTTATGAAATTCAATATAAGTTTAGATAAATGTTTATAATGATATATTATAAATTGCTTTGAGTAATATTTTGAATTCTTAAATAAAGAATATGGCTTAAGTTTCAGGCTCACAAATAGGTTCGTTCCGTTACTAGTTTTGGAATAGTAAATGGTGTGTGTAACTAAGGGAAGAGATGCAGCAATCAGTGCGCTGAACTTACCTGGCCAACGTTTACTTATCGAGCCTGGTAAAGGAGCGGATTGAAAGTGAATATCGAATATTGTGAAACGATAACTATTATAAATAATTTTCCAATTTAAAATTTGGTTAAATTGGATAGGAGTGATCTTCAGATATTTAATATAAGTTCTGTAGATGATGACGAATACTATTTGCGGAATTAAACAGTGAAAATATCGAAATTCCGCTTATAGTATTAGTTTAATACGAAATATATACTGGATATTAGAAGTTTTGATTTCTAACCAAATGTATATCTAATATAAATCATTTGGTTTCAACTTAAATGATATGATAACAACATTGGTTTACCCGAGTAAGGCTAGGATGGATCGTGGAAGTTAATATGGAATTAAGTGAATGATAGCAAATAAGTTAAATGTCATTGGAATTGATGTGAATCGACTAGAGATATTGAAGCAAATTATACTCTTTTTACTATGGATATAAATTCAAGTCATTGCTATGGGATGGAAACAATTCCAATTTAAAGTATTTGTATATTTATATAAGTTTTCACTATTTAAACATGGTATGTTAATTTTCAAAGATATTTAAATAAGACTTATTTGATTTAAAGGATATGTATATGGTTTAAATACTCTATTTGTATACTTCTTCAAACTTTAAAATATTGTAAGTAATTATTTCAATCATTTCTATCTTAAAATTTTCTAAATATGTATATATATTAGTTTACAACAAATGTATTACTTTCAAATATTTTATTTAACTAAATTGGGAATTGTTTTTGTCCTGAATCCTTTGACTCGAATATAGTTAATCTGTGTTGAATGAATATAACGAGATTGAATTGGAGAAATATTGTTAGTCTTGATCCTCGATTACAAATGATTGTTTGAATTTATATAAATGATCATTACTAAATTTAGAAAGAATTTAGTTATGTATCTATATGATGAAAAAAACTTAATTTGAAATGTGTATTCCATATGAAGCGCTGGCTATTTGGAAAGACCAAAATCAGAATTTAATTCTCGAGAACCATTCCAAATAACCGTACGATGAAATAAATGAAGACATAAAAATGGCGATTGAAGACTGTGGTTCTTCACATCGAACGGGTTGCCTGTTGATTTGTTTCTTTACTGAATAGCTACAGTAGAGGGATGACCCTATTATCGGAGTGGCAGAAAGTCCACACGTATTTGGAGAACTTTAGGATTGCAAGGGCCTTGTGAAATAAGGTGCCTTCAGCTTTGTTCGAACCCAGAATGAACTTGTATGGATGTGTGTCTGAACTCTATCTTATAATGTATTAACTGATTGTTACTAAACATATTTCTGTTTGGTAATGGGAATTTATTCCCTTGACTAAAAGTTATTTGGTCAGTGATTATCAGTTGTAGATTACGAAATGACAGTGTGGCAAGCGAAATGTTGCAGTTGATTAAATGACCGAAGCATGGCTTAGTCTAAGAGAATAGCTTTGTGGTACGAAACCTCACTAACCTCACAACCAGAAATGATGGGAAATTGGCGGTTAGATTGCATACATATACATATTCTTTATTGAAACTCGAAAGCTTCAGCGGTGGAACCACCTGTGAAACCCGAGGAAATAAAATATATACGGTGTCCGATGTTTAGATGAAGACCGGATATGTACTTCGTGCTATGTATTCCTAGTCCGTGTCTGGATGTTATCCGGAAGATACTTAGCTTTGTGTCCTCGATTGATCTTTTGTGCCAGGAACCATCTTGTTTGAAATCTAATCATTGATACGAGCCTTTCGCTTTGTTTGTAAACTACGTATGTGGGCATAGTCACTATGCTGTCAAGATTTGTAAATTTATTTGCAAAATGTTTTAAAGTGTTATTAGTAGGGATAATACACATCATCGACATATATCATGGATTTGGCATTATAAGGATAAAACTCGTCCATGTATGCACTTGAATTTGCATTTTGTTTGGTGTGTTTAGGGCGAGCCTTATAATAGTCTCATTTTTTTAGAACTCGTGTACGACTTATGCAATGGTAATCATAGGAGTAAACCCAATCCGTATTATACGGCGTGATCCTGTGATTTACCTTAATATAAAATAAAACGTTTTATGTTCCCACACCAATCCGATGACTGACCTAGAGTTTATTGTTCCTTCCTAAACTATGGGTGCCCACAAATTTTCACACGGACAGCTAGTGGTTTAGTTTTACAGTTATAGATCCTTGGAGTAAGATTCGAAGCGCTGTTGGGTTGGAGCTTCGAGCTAGAGTTGGAGTTCTTTCACTATGTCATATTGTTTTCTTTCGTTGTAGTTCTTTCTGCTGTGTATTTTATTGTAACTCCGATAATGTAAACTCTGCTGTAATCAAATGTTGTGAAATAAAAGTTTATTTTATTTTGTTTTAATGTGTATTACCCTGACGAATCCGATTTTCAAACATTTGGAGTTGGTTTAAACATCGACACTAGGTGATTGGAAGTTGGTTTGTCACATGGACATCCTCCATGAACTACCCTACCTTGTTACTGTTTATGCATAACCACTTTTAGAGAAGGAGGACCCAATGACTTACTTCAAATCTAATGAGAGTGGGTCCCATAACTTTGGTTCCTCTCCAAGGAGTAAAACTTAGGAGGGATCCTATCCCTAACCACTTAAGACCCAAATTAGATAAAAAGAAAGTCAGCCACTTAGGACCTTCTCAAGGCGTAGTAAGCCTACTATTTTCACACACAATAGACTTATATATATAGCTATATATATACACGCACACACTAGACCTCTCACATTAAACCGTATACATGTAGATGTTGGATATGCCGGTCGGTTTCGGGAATGCTTCTACTACAAGTTGGTATAACCACGTGTCTAGTGTACTAAGTTTGAATGGTTCACGACACCCGGACCACTCACATAAGTTGGGCCTATGTGTGGTTGCTAGATTTGACTATCGGTTCTAGGCAGACTTCTACTACAAATGGCAACTAACCTCGTGTTTGTGTGTCATTATATATATATATAACACCATTCTATACGCACACTCAAACAATCGATATGTATTTACATATATGGGACATTTCAAATTAGAATTCTATCCTAATCACATTTATTATGCTAATAAGTCATTAATTACATTTATATAAGTACAATACTAATAACGTATGACAACATTAAATATTCGTATAACCGAATGAACATTCAATCGAGGTGGCAATTGTCAATATGTCGAAATCAAGGTATATAAGTTAGTTTTTCCATACTTTTACCACTATGACTTAGGTATGATGACATAATAACACGATAACAAATAGCAGTGGATGGAAAATATACAAACATACAATTTCAACTTGCATCCTAGGCTTGTTGGAATGATTTAAATACTGGATTAAAAATAAAGTATTACATACACTTGTACATGTATGTTTATAATTTCCACTTTATCTAATTCACCCCTTTTTTGTGTTATGCACATAAAAACATTTACATTTGTCATATTTCAAGTATGAATACATTTAGATTCATCTTTAACCCAATATTAACATCAACGATCCACAAAACCTAAATAATCATGACAATTCATATGCAAATATAAGATATAGTATTTGGGGTTTTGTTATTATTTTGTTATCGATTTCCAAATCCTCCTAGACATATCTATCAACATGATAATCCAATGAAAATATGAATATGCCTAAGTAAACGATATTCCACTCACATATCTAGGTAAGTACAAAGAGGAATCTATAGTAGATCTAGATCTATGCTTAATCTTTGCGGTCAAACGTGCTCCAACAATTCTCCTAATATATATATATATATATATATATATATACACACACACACACACACACACAAGAAACATGTATTAGAATCTTATATACATATATTTATACCAAATTTTAGAATACCAATATGAATTAGAATAGAGAGAAGTTAAGAATAAGGTTGGAGAAGTAGAAGAAATCCTTAACCTTTTTCTTTTCTTTTTTTCCTATGGAATTTAGTAATGACTGAAAGGAAGCATGGAGGCAGGGATAGAGAATGGTTAAGGTTTCATAGTATGATATGAGGGCTATATATAGTTGCCCATGTGAGCATAGACCATTGGATTAGTTTGATTTAATCCAGGCCTTTTATTTTTATATATCCTCTCTAGAAAACCTAACCACATAGATTTATTAGGTTGTCCAGCCGCTAGGCGGCCGACTTGAGTCGTAAACCGACGGTCGACACCCCTCTTGGGGGGGTCGACCCCCTAGGGCCTGGAACACCCAATAATTGTGCGTTGCTAAGGTGTTAATTTAATTACTACATTCCTTAATCTCTTAATCTTATTCGTTATATACAATATGTTTTGTCCTTATGATTTTATTTTTAATTCAAATTTCGAATTCTCCCTCTTTATTTTGGATTTATTTTGGACACACACACATACAAACACACGTATATGTATATATTATCCATTTAATTATATATATATTCTGCATTCTGTGGTCTAAATTCACTTGTTCATAACTTCTTCATACATTGATCGTTTTCAACATATTATATATGAAAATGATTTAGAATTTCACCACGAATCCAAATAAAAGATTTTTGCATCCAAATTCCTAAAGCTACAAAATCTCATTTTCCAGCCTTAGTATTTAATTACTTATTTTTAATTAATTATTTATTATTAATACTTATGTATTTTACGGGGTTTTATATTCTTCCCCCCTTAAAAATAGATTTCGTCCTGAAATCTGTTTAAGGGAGAATAACACAACTCGCTCAATCACATCGATGTTTTTTTTAATCAGTCATAAGCATCCATGACTCGCAGTGATTATGAACTGCATACTCATTAAAGTGAGCACCATCCTAGTAAGTACATGTAATAAGTGATGCAATATGTATGCAACCAACCTAATTATGCGTATACTTCTATATGGGTGCTCTTGTGCAATGGTGTTGCATCCATTCCCTAACATCCAATCTAGTAATCACAATGCATCCATAAACGTAAATTTAAGGAAAGATTACCTGAGAAAAGCTCTGGGTGAACCTGTCTCATCTTATCCTCTATCTCCCTTGTGCTTTCCGCAGGGTCATTTCCCCATTGTACTCGGATGAGGCAAACAACTTTGTTGCGGAGCCTCTTGATTCTGTAACGTCCCGTATTTTTAGTGGTCAGAAATTTAAATTATTTTATTATTTTAAATATTTTATTTAGAATATTTATGTATTTTTAATATTGAATTCATTTATTAAAACGAAGTTTGGACGTTAATTTATATTTAAGTTAAAACGAGCTTGAAATGGCGCGGTAGTTCATAATATCGAGTTTCGAATTTCAATTGAATATACAGGATCCGATATAAGTCAGATTTCTATAAAACAAGAAATGTTTGAATCTAGTTGATGATAATTTTCTAATGAAAGAGAAAAATCGAGATTTCTATTATAGACTGTTAGTTATATCCAATTCAAATTTTCAAATAGTCATTATGGAAATCGTTAATAAACGATAACATTTATTAAGTAAATTAATAAGGATTTTCATATATTTTGGGTACCGTTTTAACTCAAAATTGATGATGTTGAATTATAAATCCATATTGGGTTATATTTGAAGCTGTTAATATATTCCATTTAGATAAATACGTTAATAATAATTTATTATTATTTAATTGAATTTATTTTGGAATTTAATTAATATTTTATCAATATTATATAAGAGTTAAAAATAACCACAAACGGTCACGGTTTTCAATGAAATTAGTTTCATTGGAACCGTAATTTTAAATTATTGGACGATATAAAATTTCATGGCATTTCAATGTTGTATGTGACTACAGTGGCAAAAAATATTTAAATTTATTTTAATCGTTTTGTCGATATAAATTGAAAATTTACATTAACTAAGTGCCTAACAAACTCCGTTTTCAGCGAAATTAATTTTGTTAAATCTGTAATGATTTACTATGTTAGTTTTTCAATTTTCAAGATTTTTGGAATGTATATATGATCGTATACAATTTAAACGCGTACAGATTCACGTAATTTTCACAGATGATCTCGGAATTCAATGAAACCTTTTCCATCGTGTTTGGAATATTGTTTTATGCTAGGATTATGATTTTCATCTCGTTCATAGGTCATATGAAGGGATTTTAAAACATTACTTTAGGCTTAAGTTTCATGAATTTTAAAATATAATATTTATTCTCATATAAATACAAACCCTAATCAACCCACCCATATTTTCGTTTAGTCAACAAATTCCATGATCAACCCTTATTTGATGCTGCCTCCACCATTTCGATTGTCAAAAACACCCCAATTTTCTTCCCGATAAATCTCTCAGCCCGTTCATTAATATTGGATACTCTTAACACGAATCTTTTAGAGCTTGGTGAGCTCTACGAATTGTGCGATGGAGATAGTCTCTGGCTCGCAGTGGTTGCATGAATCTAGTCTGGAAGGGTGACGGGTTCGTGGTGTATTGGTGGTGAATGGGGAGGGCATGATGCTCGAGGCTACTGGTGAATGTTGGCCATGCTGAGGCACATAAATTGGCGGCCTTCGATCGTGCTTTGGTAGTCTGACCAGCAGTGCGACGGGGATTTGAAGCTAGGCAGCAGGGTGTGTATTTTCAATGAACGAAGGAGCAGATGAACAATAGAGAGTCAGGAATGAAAATATGAAAAGCAGTGGGATGGGAAAATTTGTTGGACCTTGATTTTCAGATAGAAAGTAATTGACAAAGTAATTATTTAACCATAGTATTAATTTAAACTAACCATGATTAAGAATAATTATTATATTGTTAAATTAGTGATTAAATTTAGAAAATAATAATTAAGGAATAATAATAATAAAACAGCAGGGAATAAACAAAATGTCTGAACACATTATTTTTTAAAACCAAGGTCGGCCCTAGTATCATATTCTAACTTGAATAGTTTGCCTTTGACATTTAACAAAGGATTAGTATATAGTTAGTTAAATATTAATTAAATAATTTTAATTATATCGTTAATGTTAAACATTGATAATTTTTGCACATAGAATTAGACCCAAACAAAACTGTCGCTTGGGTAATAAGAAGTTGAGGACAACACGCCTAACTAAGTTTTAACCATAATTAGATTATTAAGTGTTTAACCGTTATTAGATTAATAAAAATGTTAACTAAGGAATTAAATTAGTAAACCGTAGAGCAATGTTTTCATACAAGGACAGCAGGAGTCACAGATGTTGGCCCTGTTTATTTACTTAACAAACGGAGTTAATTAGTGGTTAGCTTATATATCAAGGAGTTTAAAGCCAAAGACATAGAAAATATAAATTGGACCATATGGGTTAAAATAAATTAATCGGCCCATTAGTTTTAATAAAATGATTAGTTAAGTTTAAAAATGGATTAAGAAAATTAATAGTTTAATTAAATCATATTGCTTATAAAATCAATAACTTGTCCATATATTAACAGAATGGGATGACTCAAGATATGTTGCAACTGTATCAACGAGATCTACACCGCGGAACTAATCTGGACATAAATGGAGACAACAGGAGTTTACTGTTAAATTAAATGACTGCTTAATTTAACTGTAACCAAGCTGCTTCAACGATGAATGGAATCAAGGTGAGTTAAACTCACTTTGTTCTTCCCACTTATATTTTATATAAGTTGGGTTTTATAATTGTGTGTTTATGGTTGCTAATGGTTGATTGTTTGTTAATTACATATTCATTTGTTGATTTAACTGATGAAATTAATTTTAGTGAAAACTAATCGTTATTTTAACGAATGGGACCAATTAAGGTAACTTACCTATTGGTCACGCTTATAATAATATAAACATGTTTAATTTGATTGTTTGAATTGTTTGTTAATATGAATTGGTTGATGTTAAATAGTTGCTATTTACTATTCAAAATTATTAATTTAAATTTGATAATTCTTATAGAATGATTTTATTTGAAATAACGTATTTGAATGCAGGGAGAAACAGGTTGGAGGAAGAAACAGGTTGGAGGGATCCAACTGGATTCATCAATTTTTTTTTCTTTCATATTACCAATATATGAATTGTATGGCCAACCTGATTAGATGATTGATATGTTTATTGATTGTTGCATCGTAATTCAACATTTGTTATGATATCAACCAATAGGGGTATTGGTTGAGTAAATGGGAGAAAATCAATCGTTTTTAAATATGGATTCACCATCAGGTGAATCGATAGAAATAAAGTTATAAATTTTATTTTATAACTGAAGATAGATTTGAAATCTATTTATTTGAATAAAAATTTGGAATCTATTAATTTGAATAAAGGTTTATTAAAAAAAATTATATTTATATTTATTATTTAAGTTTATTAATAATTATTAAATGTTTTTATAAATCAAATTCTTATGTTAATAAGATTTATAAGCAGTTGAGTGAAATTAAAGTAACATTTAAGAATTGGATTAATTGTTCTAAGAAACAATTGATTGAAGTTATTTAAATTAATTATATTATTAATTAATTTAAAAGAGGAATTAATTGGATTTGGTTAAAGAAATAATCGTGTTTTGAGTTGACCAAGTCCGCCATTTCAACTGGAATTGACTATTAAATTGGTTTGTCGTCATTAACCGAATTAAATGGTTTGATGGATATTTTTTTAAATAAAATCTTAAAAAGGAATTCACTATTTAATTTAGTTAATAAAGAATGTAACTACTTCTACAGTAGTTAATGATGAATAAATTATTATTCTAATCAGTGTAATCTAAGAGATCACTATTTAAGTTTATGAAAATAATCAAGTTTGAAATGAAATATAGTTAAATTGTTAAAGGAGGTTAAGAATGGGTTTTATATTAAAACCCGAGTTTTATGAATTAAGTTATAAAAGGGATTTGAAGCGAACACAATAACTTAAAATAAATATTTACTTAACGTTTGAATTAAGTAAATGAAGTTGAGATAAGATGGGGTTTATATTAAAACCTGAGATTTACGAACAAGGTTTATAAAGGAGATGTGTAGTCGAAGTGTTGATTTTGAGTTGGCTATACTTAATAATGAATTAAGTGAAAGAAATGGAATTGAAACGATATTTTCAAAGCGGGGAAATGGTTGGATGAATTAGAAATGGAGTATAATGGGAAGATTAGGAGTTAAGGTAAGAATTGGAACCTAATTGGAAAGTGGTTGAGTTGAGTGATTTTTTGAGTATTAATCTGATGTTGATTTCGGTCTACAGGGTTCATACTTAGGGAATTACTTGCTTATAAATTTACGATCAGGGACTAATTGTAACGACCTAGCCTTTTGACCGCTCCAAGTCGGCAACTAAACCAACTCGAACCGTTCAAAACGACAGATTGTTATTGCTTATGGAGTTGAAATATAAATCATCACAGAATCATATACATAGAACACAGAATATCTCACAGCGGAAGTAAATTTCTTACAATATTACAAAACTTTAACTTTATAGAATATCAGAGTATAGAGTAAATATGGATACAGCGGAAGAAGGAATATAGAACCATACTAATATTTGGCAATAAGCCAAGATGAGCATAACTGCATGTGACATAGTACATGGATGACTGTATCTCCAACAAAACTCAAGCTCTAATAGATAGATCGTCAAGCTGCAATACTCGATTTGACCCGAGCATTTTGCAAGAAATAAAACAAACAAAGCACTCGAGTCAGGACTAATAGTCTCATATAAGTGAATTAACTCAAATGAAGTGTCCACTGAAATGTATAATAACTTAAAGGATGTTTGGGATTTCCATCCTCTAAGGTTCCACGAAACTAATATCTATATAATAGTATGCTATTATTGTAATGTCTATTCAGTAAAGTAAATGTAGTGAAAGAAGCATAAGCGGGATTACATTTTTACCCTTACATTGTTTATAATACCGTAGTCTATATAGTACCGTGAACCCACCGTAACACGATGGCATCAGAGGGCACTCCATAGGTACGATACAAATCAAAATCGTAGGGGGCTCGCTAAGGATAATATGACAAGGCACTCGAGGCAATACCCAGGGTAGGATTCTACCAATTGCACTCCCGGACCGGTGGTAACGCATAGCAGCCACTACCGCCCACCTCGGAGCACACTCCCATAATCAAAAAGGGCGCCAAAATCATCAACATAGTCATAGAAATGGTATCGAAGAAGTGCGTCCGATCAAAGGTGCTACCTCAATTAGTCACGGTATAGCTCCTGTTTTAGTCATTTCAATTATGACCTGAAGGTCAAGGCCATTTCGTTCTCGTTCGCCTTCTTCAACCCAGTACTCGCCTCTAAGTCATTTTGCTTCGTTCTGGATACGTCATCACGTACACAGCTGTTAAAGTGGTATCGGCACTGACAGAGAGTATGCCACTTACCGACTTCGGTCTCTTTAACAACCAAACGTTTACATTTTTCACACCGAGGCCATTAGCTTTGAAATTATATTTCGAGTACCGCAAATCAATTTATTTCAAATATTGCCCCAAAATCAATTCCTCAAATAGTTGGTTCGATTAAGGTTGCAAATCTACTATTCAAAATTCCTTTGCCAACCATTGGTTTCAAAGTTTCAACTTCCTCGAAATATCGCTATTGCTCGAATTTCTTTATTTCACCCTTTGGATCACTAGACTGGATTGGACATAGCTTTTATTCGGATTATAAAATAATTTTTGAAAAATTAAGTTTTGAAAAATAGTATAGGTATATTAAATTTGAAAATAATGCATATGCATATATATATATATATATATATATATATATATATATAGTAGAAAACTATTATAAAGTGTATATAGTTAAAGTAATCAAATTTATTTTATAAAAGAATACTTACAAAATCAAGTAATGCGGAAAAATTGCCTTTATAAAATTTATAGTAATATTAAAAATATTAATCCAATCCAACCTAAATCCAAGTTTCACAATTTCTTTTCTCATCAAAATTTCACCTTTAGATCAAATTCCCTTTTTGTTTAGTTCAAATTTTATGCTTCACGATTAACGATTTTCCAATCATTGTTTGCCTTGGATTTACATATTCTTTTTTTTATAATAACCTCAAATAACTTTAACATTTGTTGTAAATCAAAATATGATCCATTAAATTCTAACTTGTTAACTAAACCCGTACTCACCATGATTTAGATAATCATATTCTTTCATACTTGAAAACACTTTCATTTCGACAAAATTAGTCTTACATTCACGTGGCAAAAATTCATTTGACAAATCATATATTAAAATAAGCCTTGAAACATTTATCAAGTCTTTGAAAATCTTTACGTTAAACTATTCAATTCAAAGTTATCATATTATAAACATGAAGTTATGAAAAATTCATCTAGATAGATAAAGTTTAGGTGTTAACTTGAAACCCTCTTTAAAACTTATTTCCATACAAATTAGATCCTTGAAAAAAAAATCCAAGAAAATTCGCACTAAATTTCTTTTACTTATCTTTATGATATATAGAAAATTTTCTTAAAATTTCAACTTGCAAAGACGATAAATTAGTTAAAATAATTTTTATTGACCACAGTGTCCGTATAAAATTTTCTATTCTATGGTCAAGTGATACAGATATTTATCATTTCAATCCGTTCTGTAAAAATATTCGAATCCCGGGTATGTATCATTTCAACCCGCATCCCAAATCGATTCGAATACACAAGGGGTTCAGGTATGTATCATTTCAGCCCGTAGTGTTTTTTTTTCTAATCTAAAGGGGAACTTGCATGATGATAAAATAACATAGCATGTCAAACATACATCCATATCGTGTTATATGATATAATAGTGTGTGTCGCACGTGCACAATCACGAAGCAAACAATTCTAGAGCAACTAATATTTCAATCTTTAATTCACTTAATAGAAATATTAGTCTGTGAGTGAGTAGAAACTTATCTTCCAAGGCTAGAAGATGAATGCAAAGTTGATATGGAAAACTGAAAATAAGACTATATGGCCAAACAACTAATAGACCAGCAACCAGATAGCGTGAACATGGGCATGAGCAGGCTCCAAATCCGCAACCCAAACAGTAAGTCATAAACCCACCGCGACAGTCTTTGTGGCATTTACGCAGATACTTGGAGTGCATGCTATCTAGGACATGACCAGCAGCGTATAGGAAGCTGCTGAAGCCACTGATGAAGGATATACCAATCTCGATTTGGTGGTAAGTGGGGATTTTATTTAACTTGAGCCATAGCTCCAACCTGACACATATATATGTATATGTAACCGCAAGCGAAAAAGGAAATAAAAGCAAGTAGGACTCACGGCTACTCCAGCTAAGCTCAATGAAGGGGAACTGGGCTCGGCTACGGTGACCGCATCTGAGCTTGAAGGTTCTGCACGAGTATAGGAGGCTGACCTCGATTTGTAAGGAGACTCGGTTGACTTCGTGGAGGCTTAAGTTCATCAGGCGGGAGCAGATCTGAAGGAGGAGAAAGCCAAGGGAGAGAGGGAAGATGGACTGGCGAACGCCGGTGATGGTGTGCTAGGGCGCGACAGCTCCGATGGTGACGGTTGTAAAAGAGCGACAGCGAAACAAGTTTGGTGCAGACCATGCGATTTATTCAAGAAAAGAGGGAGGATGCCATTGAACATTTAGAAGGGGAAATTTTGATTTTGGTGATGGGAATTGATTTCTGGAAAAGGGAAAGGCACGATTTCTATTTGCAGAGAGTAAGGGAGAAGCTTCGAAGAAAACAACGCGTGTAATCCTTCTCTGCCCTTCTTAAACGTGTCGTTTGCATGCTGAAGGATTTTACAAGTGTATTGACTAGTTTGAATAAATTTAATTTAGTATTATTAGTATTTTATCATTTCAAAGCTGAAGCCATTTCTTATGCGTTGTACACGGATAAGTGACAAAAGAGCAACTGACGTTACCCCTCTCCTGTGTGCATTTCATGACCCAAAAATATTTATCAGGACAATAAACGTTAGAATATATTGTTCATCTTAGAATGTCGTCTAATATTTTTTTTTATTTTTTTTGTTTATATGTATTTTCTCTTCATGTACATAAACCTTAAATTTTAATATAAATGGAAATATGTCGGTTGTAATTATCGCTAGCAACCATATAAATTTATCTAGACAGAGTGTACAAACCAGGATGTTTCATAAAAAAAATTATTTCAATGGATAAATACAAATGTAACTTATCGTTTTGAGTTATATTCCAAACAAAATTCAAATTCGTGCTTCAACGCAAATCAAACTTCCAAGTAACAAATCCAATTAACAATTGCACATATTCACTCAAACATTAAACCATTAATTAACTTTGCATCTAAAGATGTCAAAATTTACTGGTTTGTTACATTCTCCCCTACTTAGCGCTTTTCGTCCTCGAAAAGGAAACGTCACATAAATTTAAGCCTACATACATAACCTCACAAATACTTTCACTTAGTTTAATATTGTTATAAAGAAAAATAAGTTACAGATTTTTTTTTTTAAAACTCAAAATTTTTCTAACACCCGAAATTTACGAAAAATTTCGGCAGCACCTCCTTTGTATGGAGTGCCCGGAAAAATTTATAAACACAATGTCTATCAATATACATCTCATCTACACGATGAGGCATCCCAATATAGGGGAAATAAAACAAAATCAACCCAAATGCGTTATGTAAACCGAGATACGTATCTTTTATAGCGTTTTAAAGCAATTTTGCTTATTTTTCTTTGCATTTTGCGCACAAAAGCGAGCTCCATAGGCGAAGCGCACTTCATTGCAACCTACTAAGACACTTAACATGCAGTGAGAATCGACATATATATGTTAACTCTTATTGTACATAACACACAAATATGACATGCATTAAATAGCATTTTGTCAATATGCGAAAACAAATCAAGCATGTAATCTTACTAAACACATGTTTCCTTAAGTCGGCATATGAGTTTATGTCCATGCTCATTACAAAGATTCCTTCGTTAAACATGAAGCATAAATGGTTAAGAGAATTTGACTATTAGCATAATGTCATTGATTCCACCTACAACATAGGTTCTTTGTATGCATGGTTCCATTAAAGCGTTGTTGACCTTTATCTACACAGTTTGCACGGTACTCAAAAATGCAATGATTATTGCACAAATCAGCAAAGAGAATTGGTCCCTTAGAGGTCTCAACACATATATGTATTATAGAAGCCATAACTGATTCAAAAGGAAATGGGGCTTATACTGGACCGCCTGAAATTTTAAGGAAAATAGGGTGTAAAACTGTCACCCCTTGTATGTTTGAGATATTATAGGAGTGGTTTATTTAACTTATATTTCCAACATCTGGCATTTCATTTGAGAAAGGGGCAACAAGCATTTGTAAAAAGAATTTTCCGTTTACACCCTTTGAATCGCGTACATGTATGACATGGTTTACTACATTATTGGTGTTTATATGTATCTATATGCAAGTGTATCTATACACAGCACTGGCAGTTTTTCTCATTTCAGTTTTTTTTTCCTTTTTTTTTTTTTTTTTTTCAGTTTTCAGTTCTTCGGCGGCTTATGCTGTTACGGCAGAGGATGTGGAAGGAGAACACATCAACATCGTTGTTACAGATCCTGCAGCATTTGTGGCAGCAGCCTCCGCTATTTTTTTTTCCGACTTCCATTAGGCAATGATTTATTTCAACTCATTTCACTTAAGTTTACACCTAGACATTAACTAAATTCATATTGTTTTAAGTTTCAAACACGTATTCCCACCTGTGATCAAAGTCATCTTATGTTACTTTTACAATTCAGTTAATTCCATAAATTTAAGATATGTACATTCGCACACAACACCAACTCAGAATTTTATATTCACACAAGCAAAATTTAAGGATTCTATAACACGTATCTATCTAACTAACATTTCTTAAACTAACTTACGCATTACCACCTAAAATCTTTTTGTATTTCCGTTCATATAAATGATCCTTTAAGACTATAAATTTTCTCTGAAGTGAAATAAGATACTTATCTTCTAGTAACAAGACTAACAACTTTTAACTATTTGGATTCACCGAGTTTTTCTCTTTCCAAGTTTAAATCCATGAATTCAATGAATTGGTATGTATACTTTATTGATTTACCTTTCCCTTTTCAAACATCATTAAAATTACAATTTTTTTCTTTTCCGTGGTAGTCTTGCTGCTTGAGGCAGCAGTACCGCTGCTGCCTGGGACAGCAACAATTCTTGCTAAATCTCGCTACTAGGGTGGCCCAAATAATGTACAGGTTGAACTTCACCCTTTTTAATGGACTATGGCATTTTCTAAGCAATATCTAGCGAAACATTATTATCTAATTCGCTGCAACTAGTGTTCGTGGTAGTAGTACGCTGCTGCTGCATGTGGGGTGGCAGCAGTCTTATGCTATCTTTTCTGGTTTAACATCCAATTCTCTTATATTCGGGATAAGTAGTATCCAATTTAATCGCCTCATGTTCCATTGATTGGGAAAACTTCTTAAACTTCCCTTAAATTTAAACTTTTCTTTGAAACAATTAAAGTTAGCTTCAATCAAATGGATTCTCCAATTATCTTTCAAACCCTCCTCCTTTTCCTTTTTAAAGGCTTGACATTTATGCTCTTATACTAATACTTCGCAAATATTTATTTAAGTACCAAGTTTGATTTGTTTCAAACTAGTTCAAAGTGACATTCTTAAACTCAGCACGTATATTTTATTTTATTTAGTTCATTGCACTTATGAAATAATTTAAGACTTAGGTTAATTTTTCTCCACTTGTTAAGTTTCATAAATTTACACACAACATTATTTTGTACTATACAAGATTTCTTATAACTTGGTTCATTATTTAAATTTAAGGGTAAAATTTTGTTTCAACATTATTCAAAGAATCTATGATATTGGGAACTTCCTATGCAATGGGAGAAAGGGATTCATTCATACAAATTTAGTTGCCGAGGAAATGTGAGAGGAAAGGGCTTAAGTATAACAAGGCAATGGTTATATCCCAGTTTGGATAATGCAATTTAAGGAAAAACAAATTACTTAGTTTACTTCATATAGAAGGGTTTAACATATAGTATAGTACAAATGCTCACATTTTATTATTCACCCAGGTGTTTGATACTCTAATTATTTATTCATCTATTTTAAATTTTCATTTGCTACAAAAATCGTTCAATATTTACTAAAATAACTTAAGTATAAATCAAACATTTCAACTAAAATTGTTTGTTATAGCGCTTCCGAAACCTAAAATAAATACTGATGATGTCGCGGTCATCGTCAAAATTCTATTTTAGGCAACCAGATTGCGGTTTTATATTTATCCTGCACAAGGACTTTGTATATACATTAGCTAGGCGTATATCCAAAATCTCCCGTACTTGATAGTCATTTTATTTTTAAAATTCCACTTACTTACAATTGACTTGAATATAAGCTTATGCGTTCATAAATATTTTAATTGACGAAATTGCCTTAGCATAGGTTGTAATTTATATATGACTCACTTCTACTGGATTTTCCCTTCAATACATACACTCAAGTACTTAATACTTAGTCGATTATTCAAGTTTTACCATGTCTTACATCAATTCAATTCAAGCTAAAGTCCGAACAGAGGTTAGATGCTGGAATATTGACCGAATCAAATCAAGATCTGAAGATAATCAAGCGAATCGAAGGAGCTTCAGGGTCTAAAAGAAATTTCAAATTTCCTAAGTCACGACTAAGCGTGATCGAATCTCAGCTTTTGGAAAATCTTGACTTAGGAAGGATCCAACCGAGGGACGAGTTCAAAGGAAAAAGATTTAAATAAGGATATTTATAAAACAATACGAAAATTTTGATTTATTTATATATAGAAAATCCTTTAAAATCCCTCAATTTTTTTTTTAAATACGCTCCCTCTGGTATGATTCCAAGATGATTTCACCCATTCTAGAGTATTCCTACTTCATCTCTTATGAGTGTTTCAACTTCATAAGCTAAGCTTTGTATAAACCAAAGCTCTGATACCACGCTGTAACGACCTGGCCTTTTGACCGTTCCAAGTCGGTAACTTAACCAAATCGAACCGTTCAAAATGACAGATTATTATTTCTTATGGAGTTGAAATATAAATCATCACAGAATCATATACACAGAACACATAATATCTCACAGCGGAAGTATAATTTTTACAATATTACAAAACTTTAACTTTATAGAATATCAGAGTATAAAGTAAATATGAATACAGCGGAAGAAGGAATATAGAACCATACTAATATTTGGCAGTAAGCCAAGATGAGCATAACTGCATGTGACATAGTAGATGGATGACTGTATCTCCAACAAAACTCAAGCTCTAAAAGATAGATCGTCAAGCTGCAATACTCGATCTGACCTGGGCATCTTGCAAGAAATAAAACAAACAAAATACTCGAGTCAGGACTAACAGTCTCATATAAGTGAATTAACTCAAATGAAGTGTCCATTGAAATGTACAATAACTTAAAGGATGTTTGGGATTTCCATCCTCTAAGGATCCGCGAAACAAATATCTATATAATAGTACGCTATTATTGTAATGTCTGTTCAGTAAAGTAAATGTAGTGAAAGTAGCGTAAGCGGGATTACATTTTTACTCTTACACCGTTTATAATACCGTAGTCTATGCAGCACCGTAAACCCACCGTAACACGATGGCATCAGAGGGCACTCCATAGGTACGATACAAATCAAAATCGTAGGGGGCTCGCTAAGGATAATATGACAAGGCACTCGAGGCAATACCCAGGGTAGGATTCTACCAATTGCACTCCTGGACCGGTGGTAACGCATAGCAGCCACTACCGCCCACCTCGGAGCACACTCCCATAATCAAAAAGGGCGCCAAAATCATTAACATAGTCATAGAAATGGTATCGAAGAAGTGCGTCCGATCAAAGGTGCTACCTCAATTAGTCACGGTATAGCTCCTGTTTTAGTCATTTCAATTATGACCCGAAGGTCAAGGCCATTTCGTTCTCGTTCGCCTTCTTCAACCCAGTACTCGCCTCTAAGTCATTTTGCTTCGTTCTGGATACGTCATCACGTACACAGCTGTTAAAGTGGTATTGGCACTGACAGAGAGTATGCCACTTACCGACTCCGGTCTCTTTAACAACCAAACGTTTACATTTTTCACACCGAGGCCATTAGCTTTGAAATTATATTTCGAGTACCGCAAATCAATTTATTTCAAATATTGCCCCAAATTCAATTCCTCAAATAGTTGGTTCGATTAAGGTTGCAAATCTACTATTCAAAATTCCTTTGTCAACCATTGGTTTCAAAGTTTCAACTTCCTCGAAATATCGCTATTGCTCGAATTTCTTTATTTCACCCTTTGGATCACTAGACTGGATTGGACATAGCTTTTATTCGGATTATAAAATAATTTATGAAAAATTAAGTTTTGAAAAATAGTATAGGTATATTAAATTTGAAAATAATGCATATGCATATATATATATAAATAAATATATATATATATAGTAGAAAACTATTATAAAGTGTATATAGTTAAAGTAATCAAATTTATTTTATAAAAGAATACTTACAAAATCAAGTAATGCGGAAAAATTGCCTTTATAAAATTTATAATAATATTAAAAATATTAATCCAATCCAACCTAAATCCAAGTTTCACAATTTCTTTTCTCATCAAAATTTCACCTTTAGATCAAATTCCCTTTTTGTTTAGTTCAAATTCAATGCTTCACGATTAACGATTTTCCAATCATTGTTTGCCTTGGATTTACATATTCTTTTTTTTATAATAACCTCAAATAACTTTAACATTTGTTGTAAATCAAAATATGATCCATTAAATTCTAACTTGTTAACTAAACCCGTACTCACCAGGATTTAGATAATCATATTCTTTCATACTTGAAAACACTTTCATTTCGACAAAATTAGTCTTACATTCACGTGGCAAAAATTCATTTGACAAATCATATATTAAAATAAGCTTTGAAACATTTATCAAGTCTTTGAAAATCTTTACGTTAAACTATTCAATTCAAAGTTATCATATTATAAACATGAAGTTATGAAAAATTCATCTAGATAGATAAAGTTTAGGTGTTAACTTGAAACCCTCTTTAAAACTTATTTCCATACAAATTAGATCCTTGAAAAAAAAATCCAAGAAAATTTGCACAAAATTTCTTTTGCTTTTCTTTATGACATATAGAAAATTTTCTTAAAATTTCAACTTGCCAAAGTCGATAAATTAGTTAAAATAATTTTTATTGACCACGGTGTCTGCATAAAATTTTCTATTCTATGGTCAAGTGATACTGATATTTATCATTTCAATCCGTTCTTTAAAATATTCGAATCCCGGGTATGTATCATTTCAACCCGCATCCCAAAACGATTCGAACACAAAAGGGTATCGGGTATGTATCATTTCAGCCCGTAGTTTTTTTTTTCTAATCTAAAAGGGAACTTGCATGATGATAAAATAACATAGCATGTCAAACATACATCCATATCGTGTCATATAATATAATAGTGTGTGTCGCGCGTGCACAATCACAAAGCAAACAATTCTAGAGCAACTAACATTTCAATCTTTAATTCACTTAATAAAAATATTAGTCTGTGAGTGAGTAAAAACTCACCTCCCAAGGCTAGAAGATGAATGCAAAGTTGATATGGAAAACTGAAAATAAGACTCTATGGCCAAACAACGAATAGACCAGCAACCAGACAGCGTGAACATGGGCATGAGCAGGCTCCAAATCCGCAACCCAAACAGTAAGTCATAAACCCACCGCGACAGTCTTTAGGGCATTTACACAGATACTTGGAGGGCATGCTATCTAGGACATGACCAGCAGCGTATAGGAAGCTGCTGAAGCCACTGATGAAGGATATACCAATCTCGATTTAGTGGTAAGTGGGGATTTTATTTAACTTGAGACATAGCTCCAACCTGACACATATATATGTATATGTAACCGCAAGCGAAAAAGGAAATAAAAGCAAGTAGGACTCACAGCTACTCCAACTAAGCTCAATGAAAGGGAACTGTGCTCGGTTACGGTGACCGCATCTGAGCTTGAAGGTTCTGCACGAGTATAGAAGGCTGACCTTGATTTGTAAGGAGACTCAGTTGACTTCGTGGAGGTTTAAGTTCATCAGGCGCGAGAAGATCTGAAGGAGGCGAAAGCCAAGGGAAAGAGGGAAGATGGACTGGCGAACGCCGGTGATGGTGTGCCAGAGGGCGGCAGCTCTGATGGTGACGGTTGTAAAAGGGCGACAGCGAAACAAGTTTGGTGCAGACCATGCGATTTATTCAAGAAAAGAGGGAGGCTGCCATTGAACATTTCAAAGGGGAAATTTTGATTTCAGTGATGGGAATTGATTTCTGGAAAAGGAAAAGGCACGATTTCTATTTGCAGAGAGTAAGGGAGAAGCTCCGAAGAAAACAACGCGTGTAATCCTTCTCTGCCCTTCTTAAATGTGTCGTTTGCTTGCTGAAGGATTTTACAAGTGTTTTGACTAGTTTGAATAAATTTAATTTAGTATTATTAGTATTTTATCATTTCAAAGCTGAAGCCATTTCTTATGTGTTGTACACGAATAATTGACAAAAGAGCAACTAACGTTACCCCTCTCATGTGTGCATTTCATGACCCAAAAATATTTATCAGGACAATAAACGTTAGAATATATTGTTCATCTTAGAATGTCGTCTAATTTTTTTTAAATTTTTTTGTTTATATGTATTTTCTCTTCAAGCACATAAACCGTAAATTTAAATATAAATGGAAATATGTCGGTTGTCGTTACCGCTAGCAACCGTATAAATTTATCTAGACTGTAACACCCCGAATTTTCTGTTAACTATAAATTAACAAATTAAAGTATAATTAATTCTAGTTGATAGAATTAAGGGAAATGGGTTACGCCATTGCGTTCATCTTGGAATTCTGCTTGAGATTGAGTCTGAGTTTGCATGAATCGGACTCGTATGTAGGAGTTATAACCTCCGGAAGTTTAAGAATTCAAATTAAAATTCAAACAGTTCAAAATGAAATTCAAATTTCGAATTCAGACCAAAACTGGACTGGGCGGGAAAATTCCCGCCCAGGCACCAGGTCGACTTGGGGGTCGACCTGGGTGACGAGGTCGACCATAGGGTCGACCTGGGGGTCGACCTGCCCAGTCGACCTGGTTTGGTTGGCCTGGTCGGGTTCTGGTCGATTTCTGAGGCTTGGCTGTGTCACTAGGGCTGACATGTCGCCTTTTGGTTTGGTCCTCTCGAAGTGAGTAGTCTAGATTCGTCTCTGATCATCTGACGGCTCAAATCAATCTGAAATTCTATAAATATAACTCAACACTCTAACCTAAATTCACATAAGAAATTAGAGACGGAGCCGCCATGCTGTCGGGAGAAAACTAGGAGGAGCCTCCACTTGTAGAAAAGCTTAGAGACGAGCCAAATTAAAGTTAAAACAATAATCAAATCAACGTTAGTCTACCCAAAGGAAAGCAATTCAAATTCTAAATTCAGAAATCAGAAAACAAGGCCGTCGTTTGTTGTAAGTATAGTGATTTTTCCGACGTGAATAAAAGTTTGGATTTGATTCGATGTAAAATGGAAATGGAATTGTGTTATTATGTAACAACGATGTTAATTCACATCTATGTTTTGAAATGATTGTGGCATTGTGATGTTTGTGGTATAGTTGAGTTGATATTGATCCTATTGTACATGTAGAATCACACGCAAGTTGTATAGTTCATATTGTAATCGACACCTATATGTTTATGTGATTATATAGGTTGTATGTGATTAAGATTTCATGTATATATATGCTAGAACCTTTATGCCTAAATGATTATGTTCACATACATGCTAGTATGTTTGAAGAAAGTTGCAAGTTCCAAAATTGGATCCATGTCAAGATCCACTTTAATATGTGTTTCATGTTGTAATTAGACATATGATTGGATCTAGTTCACACCCTTGTCATAAAATTATACTTACTATATGAAATTATCATATTCTTGTCATATGCTAGTTATGCTCGATGTTATGCCTAGATCCAAAAACAAGTTTAGGCTTATGTTATCTAAATCGTTTGCTAATTTATGTGACACCTATTTGGTTAGATACCTATTTCAATGCAAGTTCACATATATGTTGATTTAGGCCATGTTGCAAGTTCACATTCATGTTGACTATTTTGCAAGTTCACACCTATGATGTTCATATTGACTATGCCAAAAATGTCAAGTTTGGACCTATGTCATGTTTATGTTTATGAATTCCCTTACGCCAATTTGTGTGCGCTAAATTAGGCTAAGTTTTTAGTCTAATATTACATGTTAAAAACCATGCGAACGAAAATTAGGCTAAGATTGTTAGCCTAATGTTTAAACGGGGTAACGTTGGGAATATTAGTAAAACTTGACATAAAAATATATGAAATTGGCATGTTTGTCACATGCCAAAATTGGTGGCACTTGAATGATATAAATTCTTATACCAAAAAGGTTAAACTTGGAAAGTGGGCCACATTATTTAATTGTTGACAAATTTACATATATTAAGTAATAAAGACAAATATGTAAATTTAGAAAATACGAATATGCTTAACACGAGGTTGGATTGAGTTGTGATGTAAACCTGCCCGGACCCGCCTGGCTGTCCAGTAGTCACAACAATACCTATCCAATGTGGGTGGTTAAGCATGGAGCCCAATAAGGACCCGAGGTTAGACTGAGTTACGGTGTAAACCTGCCCGGAACTGATCGGCACATCCAGTAACCGTAACGATATCTGTCGAATGTGAGTGGTCGGTGCTTTAAGAAGCTAAGGACAGACAAGTCAGGATGGTAGGGTTAAGTTAACTAAAACCCTTAACCAATTCAACATGTTAGTTAAACTTATGGGTGGGGTTAGGTAAATACAGACACTTAACCACTTAGCATGTTTGATTAGAAAACCCTAGTAACGGGGACCCATTTCAGCAGTAACCCAATTATGTATCATGGTACCCTGAAACTAGGCAGGGTGGGGCACGATTACTGGGCTGATTGTAAGCGGTCAAAAGCGACGGCGGTGGGTGCAACAGTGTGGGTTCTAATGGAGTGTGGGCGTGCACACACTTCGGAGCAGACAAACTGGGCACTGGGGGCACCAGTAGTATAACCTATGCATTCTAAGGATTGTGTCGGGTCACCACCATGGGACTTGATACACCCCATGGTGGGGCCAGCATAGGTGTCTACAATATTTGGGGGTCGTAAGACACAGATGATTATGCGAGTAGGAGCCGATCTTTAGAAAAAGGGGATCACTTTACCTCCACCATGGGTGCCAGTTAAGACAATACAAGTAGGTGTAGAGATATAGTATGGGGTGCGATAGTATATTCGATTCAAACTGCTTTGTCTTAGTTTATGACACTCTCCTATTTCCAGTTTATACTTATCATTACCTTATTCTTATTCTCATACTGAAGAGTCACTAGACTTACCAGGCTTTATGTCTGATCCTATTTTCTTTCGTCTTCTTTTCTTCCATTTCCCCCCCAGGTCCACAGGGAGGAAACAACTCAACTTAATCAGACTCTTTGCAAGCTTCAAGATAGTAGATGTACGGTTTGGACTCTTTCTCCTTGGCGATGGCGGTTGGACACAATCATGGGGATTTATGCAGTTTTAATCATGTTTTATGCTTCTTTATTTAACAACCAAGACAGAAATGATGTTGTAATGTTTTGGAAGTCATTATGAGACAATTATGGAAATGTTTTGTATGAACAAGTATTTTATGAAATAAAAGTCAGTTGTTTCCACTGCTTATATATATGTGTTTATATCTGTCTTGTGTTTTATCTGTGACTTTTACTTACAAACCTCCACCAAAGTTAAGGCAGTCCCTTGTGAGTGACCTTAATGGAGGGTGGGTTGTTTCACTTGGTATCGGAGCACAGTTTTACCAGACTAGATAAAAAAATTTGAAAACTATTTTAAAAAGAAGTTTAAAGAAGCATTCTTTTTCAAGAAAAAGTCTTGTTTTTAAAAGGCATAATTCCCCAAATCCATACGCACTATCTCTCTTTATCCTTTTGTCTTGAGTACTTTCCTTTTTGTTCCAGCATGTCTGGAGATCTTAACCTTTTGGAAGGAGTACCAATACCTGGCTGGTTCCGAAGGTACCTAGAGGCTAGGGCCAATGGTGCGGGCCCAGCAGACATTCCTCCTCCAACAGTGGCAGCGGTTCCTCCTCCTCCTCCGCGTGGAAAAACTTTCGCTAAGACATATAGAGACTTCAAGGCTATGGGGGAAAGGACTTTTATGGAACTGAATCACTTGTGGCAGCAAGGAACTGGCTGAAGGAAACCGAGGACTTGTTCGTCATCTTCGAAGTTGACGACAGGCAAAAGATACAGCTAGCAGTGTGGTTGCTTAAGGACGAAGCTTCCTATTGGTGGGAAGTTACTCATGCTGAGAGGAAAGTGGAGACTTGGGAAGATTTCAGGATGAGGTTTGAGATGAAATTCCTCTCCCAAGCTGAAAGAAGCCTGCAAATGGAGAAGTTCCTAAACCTTAAACAAGGAAGTATGACAATCAAGGAGTATGTAAATCAGTTTAATTAGCTGGCTAGATTTGGGCTGGATTTGGTAAACACCCAACACAAGAAGGCCATTCGCTTCGTCAAAGGCCTGAATGAGCCTCTACACAGCCTTGCAATGACCCATATACCCATGGGAGCAACTTATGAAAGCTTGGTGGACATGGCGCTGCTACACGAGGAAGATAAAGGCAAGAAGGAGGCAAAGGTGGAAATGCCTCAAGAAAAGAAAGAAGGTTTACAGGCTAAGAAAATAGACTTCAAGTAAGGTGGGAAGAACAACAAATCCCGTGAAAAGAGAAAGTGCAATTTCTGTGGCTTTGTGGGACATATAGCAAAGGACTGCAGGAAGAGGAAGGCGAAGATGAAGGGGGGCTGTTTCCATTGTGGAGAGACTGGACACTTGGCTAAGGACTGCCCAAAGAAGCGGGGGCATGGACAGAGGACTGAATCCACCTCAGGAGGATAGGTTCACGCGTTGGTGGCACCTCTACAGGAACGAGGTAGAAATATTCCCGTAGAAAGCTTAGTTTATCTGTATGATCTTCCAGTTCGCACTCTCTTTGATTCTGGTGCATCACACTCCTTTATTTCATCTGCTTTAGTAGAATCTCTACACCTAGACACTAGTATGGTAGAAGATCCCTTGGTTGTTTCAAATCCAATTGGGGGCTCGGCTTATTTGTCGATGGTTTGCTTGGATTTGAAAATCTCTATTCTAAGTGTTGAATTTAGATGTAGTGCCTTTGTTTTGGGTTTCTCAGGATATGGACTGATCTTAGGCATGAATTGGTTATCTAGTAATGGTGCCATTCTTGATTGTGAGAAAAGAGTAGTTAGGCTCTTGACTCGGCTCGGTAACACTCTAGAAATTTCTTGTAATCCCTTGAATGCTGTTATGCTTAGTTATCTAGAGTCGCTTGATGCTTCTGTTGAGAATTTGCAGTCGGTTAGAGTGGTCCGGGAATATCCGGATGTCTTTGAAGAGGTGAAAGGCTTACCTCCGAAGCGAGAAATAGACTTCCGCATATATCTTGTTGATAATGCAAAGCCCGTAGCTCTGCCTGTTAGACACATGGCTCCAAAGGAGAGAAAGGAGCTCAGTAAGCAAGTTAAGGAGCTTCTCGAGAAGGGGTTTATAAGGAGAAGTATCTCGGAATGGGGTGCTCCAGTAGTGTTCGCCACCAAAGAAGATGGTTCACTACATCTTTGTGTGGACTGTAGGGAGCTAAATAAGCTGACTAAAAAGAATAGACACCCGCTTCCCAGAATAGACGATTTGTTTGATCAGCTTGTAGGTGCGTCGGTCTTCTCCCAACTTGATCTGGCTACTGGGTTCCATCAGCTAAGGGTAGTTGAAGATAGTATTAATAAAACGGCGTTCAGAACCCCAGACGGTTTCTTCGAGTGGCTTGTCATGCCTTTCGGTTTGACAAACGCACCCGCTTATTTCGTAGACCTAATGAGCAGGGTGTTCAGAGAATTTCTCAATAAGTTCGTGGTGGTCTTCGTAGACGATATTTTGATCTTCTCAAAGAATGAGGAAGAACATGCTCAGCAACTGAAAAAGATCATGGATACTCTCCGTGCACATCAGCTAAAAGCCAAATTCTCCAAGTGCCACTTTTGGAGAGAAGAAGTAAGATTTCTGGGGCATATAGTGTCCAAAGAGGGGTTGGCTGTGGACCCCGCGAAAGTGGTGGCGGTGCAAGATTGGAAGACGCCAAGAAATACAACCGAAGTCCGAAGCTTTATTGGGCTAGCCGGTTTTTACCGAAAGTTCATTAGGGATTTCGCGAAAATCTCAGCTCCACTCACAAGGCTAACAAAGAAGAATCTGCCATTCGCTTGAGATTTAGACTGTGATATTGCTTTCCAACGCCAAAAAAGGGCTCTCACAGCAGCCCCAGTTCTAACTTTGCCAGATGGAAGCAAGATGTTCACAGTACACGAATGCTTGTAGTACGGGACTAGGCGACGTTCTGATGCAAGAAGGGCGGGTAGTAGCTTATGGTGGAAGACAAATGAGAGTTCATGAAAAGAACTACCCAACCCACGATCTTGAGTTGGTCGCCATCGTCTTTGCGCTTAAGTCTTGGCGCCATTATCTCCTAGGTGAGAAATTTGAATTATATACTGACCATAAATCGTTGAAGTATCTTTTCTCGTAGAAAGATCTTAACTTGAGGCAACAAAGGTGGATGGAGTTCCTTGCCTCGTATGATTTTGAGATTTCCTATACTCCCGGCAAAGGCAACATAGTAGCAGACGCGTTGAGCAGAAAGAGGCTGACCCTAAGCCCTCTCTTTGTGGAAAGGCAAAGCTTGGAGTATATAGCCAGTTTTGACTTTAGGCCCTCCTCAGATTTTATACCTAGTTTATTGGCATCCCTTGAAGTACGGCCCACTCTTTTAGACTCAATAGGGGCCGCACAACGTGAAGACCCTCAGCTTGTGGATGTGATTGATAAGCTAATTAGGGGTGAAACTTCCAGTCACCTCAATAGGTACTCCATCGATGATAAAGGTTGGCTGAGACGGGATGGAAGACTGTGCGTCCCACAAGCTAGGGATTTAGTGAAGAAGGTTCTCGAGGAAGCACATCATTCCAAGATGACAATACACCCAGGCGGGGACAAGATGTACAAGGATGTAAAGAGAGTTTTCTTTTGGGACGGCATGAAGAAGGACGTGGCAGATTTCGTTTCTAAGTGCATGATATGCCAACAGGTCAAGGCGGAATAGAAGAAGCCTGGAGGACTGCTTCATCCTCTAGAAGTACCGCAATGGAAGTGGGACAACATTTCATGGACTTCATTTACGAGTTGCCTAGGTCAAGAAGAGGCAATACTAGCATTTGGGTAATAGTGGACATGCTTACTAAAAACGCCCACTTTTTACCTATCAAGAGTAGAAGGACTGCTTCGTCTTTAGCTTCTCTTTATCTCATGGAAATAGTTCGACTCCATGGAATACCCTCCAATATAGTGAGTGACAGAGATCCCATCTTTACGAGCGAATTTTGGCGGAGTCCGCAAGAAGCTGTAGGCACACAGTTATGCTTGAGCACGGCCTATCACCCCCAAACTGATGGTCAGACAGAACGGGTGAATAGACTGTTAGAAGATCTTTTGAGACTATGCGTTCTTGACTTTGGAGGGACATGGGAGGATCATCTTCCTTAGTGGAATTCGCCTACAACAACAGTTACCGGGCCACTATCGGTATGGCGCCCTTCGAAGCTTTGTATGGAAGACCGTGCCAATCGCCAACTTGTTGGTGGGAGTCTACTGACAAAATTATACTTGGGCCGAACATGATTCGAGAGACTTCAGAGAAAGTGGACTTGATACGAAGGAGAATGAAGACAGCCCAAGACAGACATAAATCCTACGCCGACAAAAAAGGACCGACCTTGAGTTTGAAGTTGGGGACAGAGTTTTCCTTAAGGTATCCCCTTTAAGAAACGTCGTTCGCTATGGATCCGTGGGAAAGCTAGCACAAAGATTTGTAGGACCGTTCCCTATCATCGAGAAGATTAGGAAAATGGCTTATAGAGTAGAGCTGCCCGAAAAGTTGGCCGGAATTCACAACGTCTTTCACGTTTCTCATCTCCGAAAATGTCTACATGAATCTGCGAAAGTGGTGGAGCCAAACATTCTAGAAGAAGCCGAAGTGGAACGCGAAGCAACTGTAAGAAGAGTTCCAACTCGAATCGTAGGAACAGAAGTGAAAAAGCTACGCAACTGCGAAGTCAAAATCGTTAAAGTTCAGTGGAGCGATGCCGAGGAAGACGCGACTTGGGAAACTGAGGACAGAATACGCGCAGCCTACCCTTTTCTTTTTGAGGGTATATCTTTGATCTCTCTTTTTCCTTAAGTCATGCTTAAATCTATTTTTAGGTATATCTCCTCGGTCTTATCTTTTTATCCTTAGGTAGAAAATCCCTCTGGATGTAAACATGTGTTTGAAACATGTTATGATTTATGGCCGCAAGTGGTTGCTAGTGGTTGCTCGTGGATACGTATACACACCCGACCTAGGTTTTAGATCGGCTCAGTCACTTCATACTGCATGTGCATTCATATTTGTATGTGGTTGAAAATTTATATGTTGTCATATGGATGTCGCATTTATATGAATGGTTGCGCCTCATGTAGAATTATGAATAGGGAAAATTTTGCATACATAATGGATTCATGGCACTTACATGATTCACATTAAGGAGGTCAACTGAATCAGTAGACCGCCTGATTTTGCATTAGATAAGGACATGTACACACACTGTGCATATGGTCATGAAGCATTAGAAGTCTTTTAAGGACAATAGACGCCTGTGTTTGATGGTTGAGTAGATGGGCGATTGGATGTTAGGACTTACGTTCTCCTAGACTTGAAGATTTCAGGGACGAAATCCTTTAAGGAGGGGAGAATGTAACACACCCAATTTTTTGTTAACTGTAAATTAACAAATTAAAGTATAATTAATTCTAGATGATAGAATTAAGGGAAATGGGTTACACCATTGCGTTCGTCTCGGAATTCTGCTTGAGATAAAGTCCGAGTTTGCGTGAATCGGACTCCTTATGAAGGAGTTATGACCTCTGGAGGTTTCAGAATTCAAATTAAAATTCAAACAGTTCAAAATGAAGTTCAAATTTCGAATTCAGACCCAAACTAGACTGGGTGGGAAAATTCCTGCCCAGGCACCAGGTCGACCTGGGGGTCGACCTGGGGGTTGACCTGGGTGACCAGGTCGACCATAGGGTCGACCTGGGGGTCGACCTGTTCAGTCGACCTGGGGGTCGACCTGTTCAGTCGACCTGGTTTGACCTTGGCTGGCCTGATCGGATTCTGGTCGATTTCTGAGGCTTGGCTGTGTCACTAGGGGTGACATGTCGCATTTTGGTTGGCTCCTCTCGAAGTGAATGGTCTAGATTCGTCTGTGATCATCTGACGGCTCAAATCAATCTGAAATTCTATAAATATAACTCAACACTCTAACCTAAATTCACATAAGAAATTAGAGACGGAGCCGCCATGCTGTCGGGAGAAAACTAGGAGCCTCCACTTGTAGAAAAGCTTAGAGACAAGCCAAATTAAAGTTAAAACAATAATCAAATCAACGTTAGTCTACCAAAGGAAAGCAATTCAAATTCAGAATTCAGAAATCAGAAAACAATACCGTCGTTTGTTGTAAGTATAGTGATTTTTCCGACGTGAATAAAAGTTTGGATTTAACGCGATGTAAAATGGAAATGGAATTGTGTTATTATGTAACAACGATGTTAATTCACAACTATGTATTAAAATGATTGTGGTATTGTGATTTTTGTGGTATAGTTGAGTTGATATTGATCCTATTGTACATGTAGAAGCACATGCAAGTTATATAGTTCATATTGTAATCGACACCTATATGTTTATGTGATTATATAGGTTGTACGTGATTAAGATTTCATGTATATATATGCTAGAACCTTTATGCCTAAACGATTATGTTCACATACATGTTAGTATGTTTGACGAAAATTGCAAGTTCCAAAATTGGATCCATGTCAAGATCCACTTTAATATGTGTTTCATGTTGTAATTAGACATATGATTGGATCTAGTTCACACCCTTGTCATAAAATTATACTTACTTTATGAAATTATCATATTCTTGTCATATGCTAGTTATGCTCGATGTTACGCGTAGATCCAAAAACAAGTTTAGGCTTATGTTATCTAAATCATATGCTAATTTATGTGACACCTATTTCGTTAGATACCTATTTCAATGCAAGTTCACATATATGTTGATTTAGGCCAAATTGCAAGTTCACATTCATGTTGACTATTTTGCAAGTTCACACCTATGATGTTCATATTGACTATGCCAAAAATGCCAAGTTTACACCTATGTCATGTTTATGTTTATGAATTCCCTTATGCCAATTTGTGTGCGCTAAATTAGGCTAAGTTTTTAGCCTAATATTATATGTTAAAAATCATGAGAACGAAAATGAGGCTAAGATTGTTAGCCTAATGTTTAAACGGGGTAACGTTGGGAATATTAGTAAAACTTGACATAAAAATTATATGAAATTGGCATGTTTGTCACATGCCAAAATTGGTGGCACTTGAATGGTATAAATTCTTATACCAAAAAGGTTAAACTTGGAAAGTGGACAACAACATTTAATTGTTGGCAAATTTACATATATTAAGTAATAAAGACAAATATGTAAATTTAGAAAATACGAATATGCTTAACACGAGGTTGGATTGAGTTGTGATGTAAACCTGCCCGGACCCGCCCGGTTGTCCAGTAGTCACAACAATACCTATCCAATGTGGGTGGTTAAGCATGGAGCCTAATAAGGACCCGAGGTTAGACTGAGTTACGGTGTAAACCTGCCCGGAACCGACCGGCACATCCAGTAACCGTAACGATATCTGTCTAATGTGAGTGGTCGGTTCTTTAAGAAGCTAAGGACAGACAAGTCAGGATGGTAGGGTTAAGTTAACTAAAACACTTAACCAATTCAACATGTTAATTAAACTGATGGGTGGGGTTAGGTAAATACAGACACTTAACCACTTAACATGATTGATTAGAAAACCCTAGTAACGGGGACCCATTTCAGCAGTAACCCAATTATGTATCATGGTACCCTGAAACAAGGCAGGGTGGGGCACAATTACTGGGCTGATTGTAAGAGGTTAAAAGCGACGGCGTTGGGTGCAACATTGTGAGTTCTAACGGAGTGCGGGCATGCACACACTTCGGAGCAGACAAACAGGGCACTGGGGGCACCAGTGGTATAACCTATGCATTCTAAGGATTGTGTCGGGTCGCCACCATGGGACTTGATACACCCCATGGTGGGGCCAACATAGGTGTCTACAATATTGGGGGCCGTAAGACACATATGATTATGCGAGTAGGAGCCGATCTTTAGAAAAAGGGGATCACTTTACCTCCAACATGGGGTGCCAGTTAATACAATACAAGTAGGTGCAGAGATATAGTATAGGGTGCGATAGTATATTTGATTCAAACTGCTTTGTCTTAGTTTATGACACTCTCCTATTTCCAGTTTATACTTATCATGCCCTTATTCTTATTCTCATACTGAAGAGTCACTAGACTTACCAGGCTTTATGTCTGACCCTATTTTCTTTCGTCTTCTTTTCTTCCGTTCCCCCCAAGGTCCACAGGGAGGAAACAACTCTGCTTAGTCAGACTCTTTGCAAGATTCAAGATAGTAGATGTACGGTTTGGACTCTCTCTCCTTGGCTATGGCGGTTGGACACAATCATGGGGATTTATGCAGTTTTAAGCATGTTTTATGTTTCTTTATTTAATAACCAAGACAGAAATGATGTTGTAATGTTTTGGAAGTCGTTATGGGACAATTATGGAAATGTTTTGTATGAACAAGTATTTTATGAAATAAAAGTCTGTTATTTCCGCTGCTTATATATATGTGTGTATATCTGTCTTGTGTTTTATCTGTGACTTTTACTTATAAACCTCCACCAAAGTTAAGGCAGTCCCTTGTGAGTGACCTTAATGGAGGGTGGGTTGTTTCATAGACAGAGTGAACAAACCAGGATGTTTCATAAAAAAAATTATTTCAATGGATAAATACAAATGTAACTTATCGTTTTGAGTTATATTCCAAACAAAATTCAAATTTGTGCTTCAACGCAAATCAAAATTCCAAGTAACAAATCCAATTAACAATTGCACATATTCACTCAAACATTAAACCATTAATTAACTTTGCATCTAAAGATGTCAAAATTTACTGGTTCGTTACAGTAATGAATGTTGAAATATAGAAATGCATGAATAAATAATAGGAATGTTTCCAGCAATGAAATAAAAGATTTGAGAATATATAATATGATTTCTGAAGAAAAGGAAATAAAAAGGACTCGAGAATGGATATAATGGGATTTCCAAAGTAACAAAAATGAAAAAGACTTGAGAATATGTGTGTATATATATGTATGTATATAATGATATCTCAAATATAACCGAAATAAAAGGGGGTGTGTAAAAATGTACTGATATTTTCAAGATGGAGAGGAAATAAAGAGATGTATATTTAAAATAAACTATTTTAAAAAGATAAGTGTCGTGTTTTGTTTTCAAGTAATAGAACAAAAGAGATCCTTGTAATAATTATTTTACAAATAATAAGTTATACATATTTTCGCAGTTACAGATAATGAGTGATGCGGTAATAAATGTTTGCAAATGACGGTCAAATGGTAGATTGGATATGTTATAATATATTTCTGAATATTGAGACGAAGTGGTTTTGCGAATATTAGTATACTAAAATAAGAGGTGAAATGTTGTTTTCCAAATATTAGGATATTTAAATTAACCATTCATTAATTAATTTTAATTAGAGAAGCCAAGTGATGTTGAATACTGAACCAGTAAGTCTATTTTTATTTTTATGTTTGAATGGCTATTTATTTGATAGTTAAATAGCCAACTATCAAATCTGACCTATACGATTGTGGACACGGATAGACCGGGATCAAATTTATATTCGAAAACCATTCCAACCTACAAATACGTAAGTAACTGAAGATCTCAGATGCTGATTGAGATGGAGCAATTGAAGACTGTGGATCTTCATAAAATGGTAGAAATACTTATAATATATGGTTAGCTCCGGGAGATAAACTGTGATTCTGTCGTGGTTGAAATCTATGGATTGCAAGGACTACTCGCTACTGAACTATAGGGTGATACCTAGGATGTGGTAGGTGGGTTCCTTCGGTTCATCCTGTTCCTGGATGGCTTGTATGGACGGATGTTTGATAGAGTATTTCCAAAGTGATCGCGTACGTTGATTTTCTGAAACGTACCATAGTTGGTGGCGGAGAATAGCCATTCTCTTAGCTTAACAACTAGAGCATTTTTGTGGACGTCAATTAGTGATTTTCTAGCGTATCTGACAATGTGACATTCAATGTGAATGATGAGCAGATGTGCTAAAGGTTTATGACCTCTAACCTCATCAACTGGGAAATGGTATAAATTTCAGTAGGTCGCATGACTATGTGGGTCGCTCCCATTGGGGCCAATCTAGAGAATATTCATATTTGTTCTTCTTTTCACTTCTGTATCTTCCGGGAACAGTTATGTTGGATCCAACCGTGGGTGATAATATATTCGGAACATTCAAGTAAAGTGAATGGTCGGTCATGTTTAGCCTGGGTTGCAAGATGTTCTTGTTGAACCCGGTGTATTCCTCTCTAGAGATACACTATCGGAAGGTGGTCCCATACCTTGCCAGGAAATCTATTCTCCAATAAAAAACCCGCGATTTTGATTGTATACTATGTATGTAGAGCGTGAGATGCAAGCGTTCTACTAGATTGTTATTTATTTGTATTTAGACATTATTATAATATCAGAAAAGATATGATTTCTAAAATGTTTGGGTTATCGTAAGGTAAAATCCATCCATATTTATGTGTGGATTTAATCTTACGATTATCCTTTTCTTTTAGAAAAGATTCATTAACTTTAAAATCAAGTTGGATGTTGCTTATAAACTTAGTGGGTTTCTCACTCTGGTTCACCAGACTGATCTGGCGTTTGTGATGCTCGGGTTAGACCAAGTTTTACAGGTTTAGGTTATCGGATGATGTGAAGAGACGAGCTGGAAGAGTTCAGACATATGATATTATATAGTATTATTCCGCTGTGTTATTTTATGTGAGGACAGAGTGTTATAACTGTCCAGATGTGTGATGTACTCTGATGATTGTAAGTTTTATTTCAAGCTCTCGGTAAAGTTCATTTCTATAAAATATTTTGTTCCGCTGCAATGTGAGACTCTGTGTTGTGTTGGTTCTTCTTCTATTCTAATATTTCTTTCTTTCTTTTTTCTCATCCTCTAATTTCTTTCTATCAACTATCTGCTTTTCGGTGCAATTTGAGTGACGTGGGTTGATAAATGTTGGTTTAAAATGTACTGAAAAAGTGGGTTGTTACAGATTCCATGCTCTACAATCCTTGAAGTGGCACGGGGAACCTTGGACTCCAACTCGAGTTTTTCTATGTCCCCAATTTCATCAAACTCGATTCTGATAGCAGAATCATGAAGGCATTTTCTTAGATGAGATACATGAAAAACATTATTGATTCCCGATAGACGCTCTGGGAGATCCACTCGTTAAGCCAAAGGTCCTATCTTCTCGATGACACGAAAAGGTCAAACAAATCTGGGAGCCAACTTCCCAGTCTTCCCAAACCGAACAGTCTTCTTAAGAGGGGATACTTTTACAAATACCAAGTCTCTAACATTAACTCAAGTTCCTTCCTTCGCTTATCGGCATACGATTATTGAGGGTCTCGGGCTGCCTTTATCCTCTGCCTAATCAAGGATATCTTCTTTGTGGATTCACGGACGAAGTCTGTTTCGAGTATAACCTTGTCGGTAGTTTCCCACCAACAAGTTGATAGTTTGCATGGCCTCCCATAAAGCGCTTCAAAAAGGGCCATACTAATCATCGTTTGAAAACTATTATTATACGTGACTCCACAAGCGGTAGGTGCTGCTCCCAAACTCCTCCAAAGTCGATGATGCAAGTCCTGAGTAAGTCTTCCAAGATTCCGTTTACTCTTTCCATCTATCCGTTAGTCTGTGGATGACAGGTTGTGCTTAGATTGAAGGTCGTTCCCAATGCCGCTTGTAGGCTTCTCCAAAATTCACTTGTGAACAAGGGTCTCTATCACTCACGATACTCAACGGAATACCATGTAATCTGACTATCTCTTGAAATATAATTGGGTAAACGAGGCTACAGTCCTTGTCTTCTTGACTGGTATAAAATGGGCGCTTTTGGTTAAATAGTCTACCACAACCCAAATGGCCTCATTCCTCTTTTGGCTTCTAGGAAGTCCATCTATAAAGTCCGTGGAAATATGTTCCCACTTCCATGGGGGGATCTCTAAAGGTAACAACAATACTCCTGGCTTCCCTTGCTCCGCTTTACTTTATGGCACGTCAAGCATTTGGCCACGAACTCGGCTATATCTCTTTCATTCCTTCCCAATGGAGATTTCTCTTCATATCTTTGTACATTTTATCCCCACCGGGATGTACATGGTCATTTTTTACCTATGGCACTCCTCTAGAATTTCATTCCTCAACCCTTCATCCTTAGGGATGTAAAGTCATTCATCCCAAAGCTAACTTCCATCATCGTCGATCGAATATCTAACTGAATGGGGAAAGGTTTCTTTCCTTTCCACTTTCTCCTTTATGTTTCTTATTTCCTCGTCAAGGTCTTGTACGCTTTGGATCCTTTCTCTTAGGGTAGGTCTAATTTTCATAACCCCAATAAAACCATTAGAAGTGGTTGGTAAGAGTAGCAAATTAAAATTAGAGAGAAACTCTAATTATTTCCATTCTATCATCGCATTCAAGGTCGCATGTTTCCAACTTAAAGCATCCACCACAACATTCCCCTTTCCCGGGGTACGCTGGATCATGAAATCAAATGAGGCAATATATTCCATCCATTGTTGTTGTCTCAAGTTTAGGTCACGTTGGGAAAATAAATACTTTAGGGATTTATGGTCAGTAAAGAGTTCAAATTTCTCCCCTAAAAGATAATGCCTTCACATTTTAAGCACGAACAAAACTGCGGCTAACTCAAGGTCATGAACTAGGTATCTCTTCTCTAGATCCTTGAGTTGTCTACTAGCGTAAGCAACTACTCTTCCTTCTTGCATAAGGACTACTCCTAAACTGGTCCTACATGCATAGGTGTAAACAGTAAACAATTTCGAACCGTCAGGTATAATTAGGACTGGTCTGCTAGTTAATACTTCCTTTAATTTCTTAAAGGCTATATCACATTTATCCCTCCAGGAAAACACCAAATTCTTCCTCGTTAATTGGGTCAATAGAGTAACAATCTTTGCAAAGTCTTTAATAAATTTTCAATAAATATCCGGCCAATCCAAGGAAGCTTCTTACTTCCGTAGCATTTCGAGGTATCCTCCATTCCTTGATTGCCTCGGTCTTTGTGGGGTCTATGGCCAAGCCTTCACTTCACACAATATGTCCTAAAAATCTTACTTCTTCTCTCCAGAAATGGCATTTCGAGAATTTTTCTTTTAATTGGTTCATTCTTAATATCCCTAACACTTGTCTCAAGTGTTCTTCATGCTCTTTATGATCTTTTGAAAATATAAAGATATCATCTATGAAGAGTACCACAATTTTATTTAGAATTCCCCTAAATACCCTATTCAGGAGGTCAACAAAGAAAGCAGGTGCATTCGTTAATCCGAGGGGAATAACTTCCCATTGGAACAATCCATCTGGCGCCCTAAATGCAGTTTTATCCTTGTTGTCCTCCGCAATTCTTAACTGGTGAAATCCAGTAGCAATGTCTAGTTGGGAAAATACTCGGGCTTTCCCAAGTGGTCAAAAAGGTCATCGATTCTAGGTAAAGGGTTACCTATTCTTCTTGGTCAATTTATCAAGTTCCATACAGCCCTCATAAAGTCTTAAAGATTCGTCTTCTTTGGTGGGAAATACCACAGGTGCACCCCATTCTGCGGTACTTCGACGAATGAAACTTTTTGCAACAACTCTGAAATCTGCTTATCTAACTCCCTTCTTTCCTTAGGCGCCATATGCCTCAAGGGTAGTGATACAGGTCTAACGTCCTTCTCTTGGTCAATACAAAAAGAGATTTCTCTATGGGTTGGAAGTCCCGTGACTTCCTCAAAAACATCCAAGAACTCAAAAACTATAGGGGACCGAAGATGGTCCTTTAGAACTAGGAGATAAGGAATGTAATAAGGCTTTATCCTTGTTTCTAACATTACAAGGAATGCTTAGGGTACGTCCTCCTCGGCTCCTAAGACGAACGATTCTCTTATCACAATCTAGGATGACCACAAAAAATGATAGCCTGTCCATACCTAGGATAAGGTCATACCCTATAAAATCCAATGCATACACTTTGCAATGGAAATTGACATTATCGACTTCCAATTCTAGGTTTTTACACAACAACTCAAGATACTTAGATCCTCCAATATTGTTGGCCACCTCCATCGGACAATCAGAGATAGACATGGGAAGATTCAACATATTTACAAGCCTCTTAGAGAAAAAAGAATGGGTCGCTCTGGAATCGGATAAGGTGTATACATAATTTCCAAAAAAAAAAGTTATACCATCCAGTGCGGGTTGCCCTTGGTCTTTTGGGGGTCGACTTCAAATTGATGTTGCCTCTATTGCGTAGTTTTACCCACTTTTGATGAATTTGGGATTTGGGAAGTCACTAGACATGTGTCCTTCTTCATGGCAGTTGCAACATTTTCCTTTGAATTCCTTCTTGTTAGGGATTGCGGAATGGATCGTTAAGGCAAAACTAACACTAGAGGGGGTGAATATTGTTTTTGAGAAATTAAACAAAATCTAAAACTTATATGATCTACTATATGAATCACACACCACAGAAATAATCACAGACACAGAATCAAACACAAACACAAAGATAAACAAAAATAAAATGCAGAAAATGTAACTACACACCGGATTTATACTGGTTCGGATTACTCCTACGTCCAGTCCCACGCAACGCTGAATTTCACAGAGTTTTATTACTATATCAATATCCAAGTACAACCCCCTTGATTTTAGGGCTACAAGTTTAACACCGATTCCACACACTTGATCAAATATACTATCCTTGATTTCATGGCTACGAGGGTAACACCATTCCCGTTCCTTGATTTCACAGCTACAAGGAAAACACCGATTACCCAAACACTTCCCAAATGATTACAATAGCCCTATTGTAACACCCCGAATTTTAGTTAATATTAAAATTCACTAAGTACAGGATAAATAATCTCAGACGTGGGAATTGGGGGTAACGGGCTGCGTCATTGCGTTCGTCTCGGAAAAATACGCGAAATAGAGTCCGAGTTTTCGAGAATCGGAGTCCGTATGGCCCGGTTATGGCCCAAAGAAGTTTGCAGAAAATTAAAAACTTAAAACAGATTTAAAAATTTAAATTTCAGATTGTGGAATGGGACAGGCGGGGTCAGGCGGGAAGATTCCCGCCCTACCCATGTCGACAGGGCTGTCGACAGGCCTGTCGACAGGGGTGTCGACTTGCCTGTCGACAGGGGCGCGCCGTCCAGTGAACCTGGGTGCACCAGGTTGGGTTCTAGGCTGGCTTGGAGGGCTGGTTCTAGAGATTTCCTAAATCTAACAGACCTAAATTAATCTAGGGTTAATCTAAGGGCCTAAAACACTCTCTTAATCTATAAATACACCCTAAACCTACCTTAATCCATACTAAAAATAGAAATGAAGGCCTCATGCCGCCAAATTAAATCCTAAAAGGAGTCTCCATTAATCTAAGAAGGAAGTTTCAAGCTAATCCCTCTCAAATCATTCTCTAATCATCACCATCTTCATATTTAGCAACTAATTCCTCTTCATAAGTTGGTTAATTTTGTGTTTGGTGAGTTTCTATCACTTTAACATCAATTGTTAAAGTAAGTAGATTGGGTGTAATGAGACTTATGGTCTTAAATGCGGATTAGTGAGTTTGAATCATTTATAATGATATGTTACTCTATGTTGTTCTATGTTTATGCATATTTGATAAGTTGGTTTATGCATGCTTAATAAGTTGATTTATGCATGTTTAACAAGTTGGTTTATGCATGCTTAATAAGTTGATTTATGCATGTTTAACAAGTTGGTTTATGCATGTTTAACAAGTGGGTTTATGCATATTTAATGAGTAGAATGAGTTATGCAAGTTAAGTATATGTTTAAATGCAAGTTTAATGTGATATGCAAGTTATGCATGCTTATGCAAGTATATGGATGCTTATGCAAGTCATGTATATGTTTAAATGCAAGATTTATGTGATATGCAAGTTATGCATGCTTATGCGAGTATATGAATGCTTATGCAAGATATGTATATGCTTAAATAACATGATATGCAAGTTATGCATGTTTATGCAAGTATGTGAATGTTTATGCAAGTATGTGAATGTTTATGCAAGTATGTGAATGCTTATGCAAGTATGTGAGTGCTTATGCAAGTTATGTGTATGCTTAAATGCATGTTTAACATGTTATGCAAGTTATGAGAATGCCTATATGCAAGTTCAACATGTTATGCAAGATATGTGTATGATAATATGCAAGCTCATATGCAACATGTTATGCAAATCATGTGTATGATAATATGCAAGTTTGGGTAAAATGTAGTTGGGTTAATATGTGCTCATATATGCAAGTTGACATCCTCTTAACCCATGACAAAGTTATATGCTAAACCCATGATATTTGTGATGGATCTTCCCCTTTTATTATGTCATGAAATGAGAACGATTTACGTGGGGAACGATGGGGTTGGTAAATATGTTAATAAATGAATGATTGGGTATGATTAAGCATACCATAAAAATTAATTTACCATAAGTGGGAATTTACCTATTGAGTTAGGTCTACCCCATGGGAATTTACCTATTGAGTTAGGTCTACCCCATGGGAATTTACCTATTGAGTTAGGTCTACCCATGTTATGGAAAACTTGATATTAATTAGGGATAATTAATATGGGGGTGATTAATTAGGTGTAATTAATCGACTAAGACACGAGGTTGGACTCATTTGTAGTGTAAAACTGCCCGGACCCGACCGGCTTAACCAGTTGCTACAAATGTCAGCCCAATGTGGGAGGTCTTAGCCATAAATTAAATACGTGATTAAGGTAAAGACACGAGGTTAGACTCTGTTATGACGTAAGACTGCCCGGACTCTACCGGCTTAACCAGGCGGTCATAACAGCCGGTCTAATGTGGGAGGTCTTTATGGGAGATCACGGTCTTAATTAATTAAGAAACACTTAACCATAGTAGCATGTAGTGGGACATGAGGGGTTAAGTGGGTGCCTTGGGTGGCATGTGGAAATTTTGTGGTTGCCTTGGGTGGCATGTGGAATCTAGTGGGTTGCCTTGGGTGGCAATAGAAAATACGATTAGAATACTTAACCAAGTGGAAACATGTAATTAAACATGATTAAAGGGTTAAGTGGGATACACTAGATATTTGACAAGCTTAAGTGGGTAGCTTGTGGGGGCCCATTTCAACCAATATCCCAAACGTATCTTTGTGGGCTCGACCCATGTCAAGTGACGGGACACGCATATTGGGCTTGATTATAAGAGGCCAAAACGGGGTAGCGGTGGCAACGCAAGTCCAACGGGTTTCATATGCGTGTGTGGGCCCGGGCTGTTAGATAAGCCGTTGTTGCATCGTGTAGATATAAAGCCGTGCACCGTTAGTATTGGGTAGCCACTTTAGGGGAATGATACACCCCACTGTGGGACCAGCACGGGTATCTACGGTAGGGAGCCGATCGATGGGGAGTAGTGGGTACACCTAGTAAAGATAGGGGCAGACGGCACCTATGTAGGGGTACACGAAACTACTGGGTAAGAATTACTGAGTACACCTAGTGGAGATAGGGGCAGACGGCACCTATGTAGTGGGCTAGGAGTATGTGAAACTACTGGGGAAATTTTCTAAGTTCTTGGAAGGGATCAACCTTTAAGTGGGAATGACTGGTGTGGTGCAGTTAGTAATTATCCTTGGGTGGGTAGATGCGTCCTGACGGTTATCTTAGTTTATCCTAAGGCTACCAAGCTGCTTAGTGTAGCCATTCATCCCCAGATATTACCGTAGGTCAAGTTTATGTCTTCTCTGGTTACTTTAATGATTGTATTGTTAAAGTTATAGGACTCACTCAGACTTATGTCTGACCCCGTTGTTTTTATCTTTTTCCCAACCCTCAGGTCCTACGGTGGATCCTAGCGGTAGTAGAGCTTGATCGGATTGCTGTTCCAGTCTTTAGGAGCTTGGGTAGACGTAAAGCTCCAGTTATCCAGTTATCTTTTCTTTTGTTATGGCTATTGTATGAGAGAGTGGGATTATGTACTTCTTTATTTTGATGGATATTGTACTTGACTTTTATCGTGGTTTTATGATATAACCAGACATGTTTATTTCCGCTGTTGTGAGATGATATTTTTAAAATTTCAAGTACTAATTATATCTGTCTTGTTGTAATTTTTCTGTTCTATATTCACTAAAATACTCCACCGATGCTATGGCATTCCCTTTGTGAGTGACCATAGCGGGTGTGGGGTGTTACACGTGGTATCAGTCAAAGGTTACCGGAACAGATAAAATTTTTAGAAAACTATTTTTCTAAAACATTTTTGGAAAAGATATTTTCAAAAACATGTCTTTTAAGAGAAAAGTTTTTGAAAGAAAAGCATAATCCCCAATAGCCATATCTATATCCTTCGAATTCTCCATTTTGAATCTTTCCTTTTTCGTTTCAGCATGGCCGAGAATCTTAATTTTCCGGAGGGTGTGACGGTACCAGTATGGTATAGGAGATTGATGGAGGCTAGGGCCACCACTACGGGTCCAGCAAATGTTCCTCCACCAACCGTAGCACCCGATCTTCCTCCTCCCCCTCCTCCTCGCACAGATACTTTTGCTAAGACTTGCAAGGAATTTAAAGCTATGGGAGGGAAACCTTTTCAAGGATCTGAAACTTTTGTGGAGGCGAGAGATTGGCTTAAGGAGGTGGAAGAGTTGATAGATATCTTTGAGATGGAAGAAGGAAAGAAAGTCAAGTTGGCTGCTTGGTTAATGAAGGGAGAGGCCTCATTCTGGTGGGAGGTCACTAATGGAGAACGCCCCGTTGACTCTTGGGCGGATTTTAGGCAAAGATTTGTGGCAAAGTTTCTCTCAAGGGCGGAGGAAAACTTGTATATGGAAAGATTCTTGACTCTAAAGCAAGGAAATCTTTCGGTGAAGGAATATGTTAACAAGTTTAATCAATTGGCAAGGTTTGGCCTAGACATGGTGAATACACCGGAGAAGAAGGCTTTGAGGTTCGTGAAAGGTTTGAATGAACCAATGCATGGGTTGGCTATGACTCACATCCCTATGGGGGCCACCTTTGAGAAGCTAGTTGACATGGCACTCATGTATGAGGAAGAGAAGGGTCCCAATGCTAATAGGGCACCCGAGAAGAAGGGAGATCAAAAGAGACCTCAGCAACAACAGCAAAGCAAAGGTGGGAAAGGCAACGGTGGCAAGGGCAAGAAGAAGAAGTGTTTCAATTGTGGGACACCTGGCCACCTAAGCAAGGATTGTAGCAAGAAGAAGAAGACTGGCTGCTTCCACTGTGGCGAAGCAGGGCATTTAGTGAAGGATTGCCCTAAGAAAGGGCAAAGGACGGGATCTACCTCAGGAGGACAGGTGCAAGCTCTTATGGCACCGAGTCAGGCTAGGGGGCAAGTACAGGCTCTCGCGGTTCCACCGATTCAGGAGAGAGGTAGAACTATTTCCGTTGAAAGTCTGGTTTTTCTATTTGACCATCCTGTCCGTACATTGTTTGATTCAGGCGCATCGCATTCGTTTATCTCATCATCATTAGCTGAGTTACTGCACTTAGACACCAGTCTGGTAGATGATCCCTTGGTTGTTTCAAACCCAATTGGGGGCTCCACTTATTTGTCCATGATATGTTTGGGTTTGAAGATTTCTATACTTAGCATTGAGTTTAGATGTGATGCTTTTGTGTTGGGCTTCACGGGCTATGGGTTGATTTTGGGCATGGACTGGTTATCCAGTAATGGTGCCGTTCTTGATTGCGAAAGGAGAGTTGTTAGGCTGATGACCCGCTTGGGTAACACTCTCGAGATTTCTTGTAATCCCATGGACTCTGTTATGCTAAGTTATCTTGAATCGCTTGACGCTTCGGTCGAGAGTTTGCAATCTATGAGAGTGGTCCGGGAATATCCGGATGTGTTTGAGGAGGTGAAGGGCTTACCTCCGAAGCGGGAGATTGACTTCCGAATATATTTGGTAGATAATGCTAAACCGGTATCTTTACCAGTGCGCCACATGGCTCCTCGTGAGAGGAGGGAACTTCATAAGCAAGTAGGGGAGTTGCTTGAGAAGGGGTTCATAAGACGGAGCATATCGGAGTGGGGTGCTCCAGTAGTATTTGCTACGAAGGCGGATGGGTCCCTCAGACTTTGTGTAGATTATAGAGAACTCAACAAGCTCACAAAGAAGAATAGACACCCATTGCCGAGAATAGATGATCTTTTCGATCAGTTGGTTGGCGCTTCAGTATTTTCTCAGTTGGACTTGGCCACGGGGTTTCATCAGTTGAGGGTGGCTGAGGATAGCATAGACAAGACTGCCTTTAGAACTCCGGATGGTTTCTATGAGTGGCTGGTGATGCCATTTGGGTTGACGAACGCCCCCGCATACTTTGTTGATTTGATGAGTAGGGTGTTCAGGGAGTTCCTTAATAAATTTGTGGTGGTCTTTGTGGATGATATCTTAGTATTTTCTAAGAGTGAAGAAGAGCATGCCCTACATCTTGGGGAAGTGTTGAAGACTCTTCGAGCACATAGCCTTAAGGCTAAATTCTCTAAATGTCACTTCTGGAGGAAGGAGGTACGGTTCTTGGGGCACTCGGTCTCCAAGGAAGGGATAGCTGTGGATCCCGCGAAGGTAGTATCAATTCAGGATTGGAAGGTTCCGAAGAATGCTACCGAAGTAAGAAGTTTCTTGGGGTTGGCGGGTTATTATAGGAAGTTCATTAAAGACTTCGCGAAGATATCAGCCCCATTAACCCGCTTAACAAAGAAGAATCTTGTTTTCACATGGGACGTAGATTGTGATGATGTGTTCCGACGGTTAAAGAGAGCTTTAACCACGACTCCAGTTTTAGTGTTGCCAGATGGGAGCAAGCCATTTGTTGTCTATACCGATGCCTGTGGGATAGGACTTGGCGCAGTCTTAATGCAAGAGGGAAGGGTAATAGCCTATGGTGGAAGGCAGTTGAGGGCACATGAGAAAAATTACCCTACCCATGATCTAGAGCTGGCCGCTATTGTTTTTGCGCTTAAGATTTGGCGCCATTATCTTTTGGTGAGAGATTCGAGTTGTTCACTGACCATAAATCTTTGAAGTACTTGTTCTCTCAGAAGGATCTAAACTTAAGACAGCAAAGGTGGATGGAGTTTTTAGCATCCTATGATTTCGAGATAGCGTATAACCCTGGCAAGGGTAACGTGGTGGCGGACGCCTTGAGCAGGAAGAGGTTGTCCTTGAGTCCATTGTTCGTGGAACGACAAAGCTTGGAATTTATCTCGATGTTTGATTTCAGACCTTCCGTTGACTATGTACCAGGTTTGCTAGCTTCTTTGGAAGTTAGACCTACTCTTTTGGGGCGGATTGGAGAAGCACAGAGGGACGACCCACAGTTGGTTGAGTTAGTAGAGAAGCTCATAAGGGGGGAGTCGTCCAGCCATTTGAGTAGGTACACCCTAGACGATAGGGGGTGCTTGCGTAGAGACGGTAGACTATGTGTACCGCAAGACGAGGGTTTGAGGAAGGCTATTCTTGATGACGCACACCGTTCTAGGATGACCATTCATCCCGGTGGGGATAAGATGTACCAAGACATGAAGAGGGTTTTCTTCTGGGCCGGTATGAAGAAAAATGTGGCCGAGTATGTCGCTCGATGTTTGGTGTGCCAGCAAGTGAAGGCGGAGCAAAGGAAACCAGGTGGGTTGCTTCACCCATTGGAGGTTCCGCAATGGAAGTGGGATAGCGTCTCGATGGATTTTATTGACGGGTTACCCAGGTCGAGGAAGGGTAATACAGGAATTTGGGTGGTGGTAGATAGACTTACTAAGAGCGCCCATTTCATACCTGTGAAGAGCAAGAGGACTGCTCCATGGCTAGCTTCAGTATATCTTCGAGAGATAGTTCGATTACATGGGGTACCCTCTAGCATAGTAAGTGATCGAGATCCTATCTTCACTAGCGAGTTCTGGAGAAGTTTACAAGAAGCAGTAGGGACTCAATTGTGTCTGAGCACCGCATATCATCCTCAGACGGACGACCAGACTGAGAGGGTGAATCGTGTTCTAGAAGACCTTTTGAGGCTTTGTATCTTAGATTTTGGAGGTACATGGGAAGAGCATCTTCCATTGGTGGAGTTCGCATATAATAACAGCTTTCAATCCAGTATTGGTATGGCTCCTTTCGAAGCTCTCTATGGAAGGCCTTGTCGATCACCTACATGCTGGTGGGAATCTACGGATAAGATCTTGCTTGGGCCTGATATGTTTAGGGAGACTTCAGAGAAGATCGATTTGATTCGAAGAAGGATGAAAGCAACGCAAGATAGGCAAAAATCTTATGCGGACAAGAGAAGGACGGATCTTGAGTTTGAGGTTGGGGATATGGTTTTTGTTAAGGTATCTCCGTTGAGAAATGTTGTTCGCTTCGGATCCGTTGGGAAGTTAGCACCGAGGTTTGTTGGGCCGTTTCCTATCAAGGAAAGGATTGGACGGATGGCATATAGGGTGGAGTTGCCCGACAGACTTAGTGGTGTTCATGATGTATTCCATGTGTCCCATTTGAGGAAGTGCTTACATGAGACCGCAGAGGTGGTAGAGCCGAGCTTGCTTAGAGATGTAGAGGTAGAGCGTGATGCGACTATTCGACGAGCTCCTACTCGCATCCTTGGGTCAGAGACTAGGAAGTTGAGAAACAGAGAGGTTCAGCTAGTCAAAGTGCAATGGGGAGAAGATGAGAGCAACGCAACTTGGGAGACGGAAGCGAAGATGCGTTCATTGTACCCATTTCTTTTTGAGGGTATGTCTTTTCTTTCTCCTTTATCGCTTGTCTAGTACTTATCTTATCTTCGGTATGTCCTCTCGTTAGTATCTTTGACCTTTAGATAGGGTAAACCTATGGTTGAAACATGTGTTTGAGACATGTTATGGTTGATGGATGCAAGTGTTTGCTAGTGGTTGCTCGTGGATGCATATACACACTCTAGGCACTAGATCGGCTCAGTCACTTCATATTGCATATTGCATAAAATTGTGTGTTGGAAAATATATTTATGGATGTATAATGGTTGTGTTATCACATGGATGATGCATTTTGGTGAATGATTGTGCACTCATGTAGACATTGTATGTGTCGATAGGGTTTTCTCGCATACATAATGGATGCATGGCACTATCATGGTTTGCATATGTTCATACATTAGATAAGGAACATGTACACACACTTTTTGCATATGCTCATACATCATTAGAAACTGTTTAAGGACAATGGATGCCCGTGGTTGATGATTTGAGTAGATGGTTGTTTGGATGGTAGGATATGCATTCTCCTTAGCTTAGAGATTTCGGGGACGAAATCCTTTAAGGAGGGGAGAATGTAACACCCCGAATTTTAGTTAATATTAAAATTCACTAAGTACAGGATAAATAATCTCAGACGTGGGAATTGGGGGTAACGGGCTGCGTCATTGCGTTCGTCTCGGAAAAATACGCGAAATAGAGTCCGAGTTTTCGAGAATCGGAGTCCGTATGGCCCGGTTATGGCCCAAAGAAGTTTGCAGAAAATTAAAAACTTAAAACAGATTTAAAAATTTAAATTTCAGATTGTGGAATGGGACAGGCGGGGTCAGGCAGGAAGATTCCCGCCCTACCCATGTCGACAGGGCTGTCGACAGGCCTGTCGACAGGGGTGTCGACTTGCCTGTCGACTTGCCTGTCGACAGGGGCGCGCCGTCCAGTGAACCTGGGTGCACCAGGTTGGGTTCTGGGCTGGCTTGGAGGGCTGGTTCTAGAGATTTCCTAAATCTAACGGACCTAAATTAATCTAGGGTTAATCTAAGGGCCTAAAACACTCTCTTAATCTATAAATACACCCTAAACCTACCTTAATCCATACTAAAAATAGAAATGAAGGCCTCATGCCGCCAAATTAAATCCTAGAAGGAGTCTCCATTAATCTAAGAAGGAAGTTTCAAGCTAATCCCTCTCAAATCATTCTCTAATCATCACCATCTTCATATTTAGCAACTAATTCCTCTTCATAAGTTGGTTAATTTTGTGTTTGGTGAGTTTCTATCACTTTAACATCAATTGTTAAAGTAAGTAGATTGGGTGTAATGAGACTTATGGTCTTAAATGCGGATTAGTGAGTTTGAATCATTTATAATGATATGTTACTCTATGTTGTTCTATGTTTATGCATACTTGATAAGTTGGTTTATGCATGCTTAATAAGTTGATTTATGCATGTTTAACAAGTTGGTTTATGCATGCTTAATAAGTTGATTTATGCATGTTTAACAAGTTGGTTTATGCATGTTTAACAAGTGGGTTTATGCATATTTAATGAGTAGAATGAGTTATGCAAGTTAAGTATATGTTTAAATTCAAGTTTAATGTGATATGCAAGTTATGCATGCTTATGCAAGTATATGGATGCTTATGCAAGTCATGTATATGTTTAAATGCAAGATTTATGTGATATGCAAGTTATGCATGCTTATGCGAGTATATGAATGCTTATGCAAGATATGTATATGCTTAAATAACATGATATGCAAGTTATGCATGTTTATGCAAGTATGTGAATGTTTATGCAAGTATGTGAATGTTTATGCAAGTATGTGAATGCTTATGCAAGTATGTGAGTGCTTATGCAAGTTATGTGTATGCTTAAATGCATGTTTAACATGTTATGCAAGTTATGAGAATGCCTATATGCAAGTTCAACATGTTATGCAAGATATGTGTATGATAATATGCAAGCTCATATGCAACATGTTATGCAAATCATGTGTATGATAATATGCAAGTTTGGGTAAAATGTAGTTGGGTTAATATGTGCTCATATATGCAAGTTGACATCCTCTTAACCCATGACAAAGTTATATGCTAAACCCATGATATTTGTGATGGATCTTCCCCTTTTATTATGTCATGAAATGAGAACGATTTACGTGGGGAATGATGGGGTTGGTAAATATGTTAATAAATGAATGATTGGGTATGATTAAGCATACCATAAAAATTAATTTACCATAAGTGGGAATTTACCTATTGAGTTAGGTCTACCCCATGGGAATTTACCTATTGAGTTAGGTCTACCCCATGGGAATTTACCTATTGAGTTAGGTCTACCCATGTTATGGAAAACTTGATATTAATTAGGGATAATTAATATGGGGGTGATTAATTAGGTGTAATTAATCGACTAAGACACGAGGTTGGACTCATTTGTAGTGTAAAACTGCCCGGACCCGACCGGCTTAACCAGTTGCTACAAATGTCAGCCCAATGTGGGAGGTCTTAGCCATAAATTAAATACGTGATTAAGGTAAAGACACGAGGTTAGACTCTGTTATGACGTAAGACTGCCCGGACTCTACCGGCTTAACCAGGCGGTCATAACAGCCGGTCTAATGTGGGAGGTCTTTATGGGAGATCACGGTCTTAATTAATTAAGAAACACTTAACCATAGTAGCATGTAGTGGGACAAGAGGGGTTAAGTGGGTGCCTTGGGTGGCATGTGGAAATTTTGTGGTTGCCTTGGGTGGCATGTGGAATCTAGTGGGTTGCCTTGGGTGGCAATAGAAAATACGATTAGAATACTTAACCAAGTGGAAACATGTAATTAAACATGATTAAAGGGTTAAGTGGGATACACTAGATATTTGACAAGCTTAAGTGGGTAGCTTGTGGGGGCCCATTTCAACCAATATCCCAAACGTATCTTTGTGGGCTCGACCCATGTCAAGTGACGGGACACGCATATTGGGCTTGATTATAAGAGGCCAAAACGGGGTAGCGGTGGCAACGCAAGTCCAACGGGTTTCATATGCGTGTGTGGGCCCGGGCTGGTAGATAAGCCGTTGTTGCATCGTGTAGATATAAAGCCGTGCACCGTTAGTATTGGGTAGCCACTTTAGGGGAATGATACACCCCACTGTGGGACCAGCACGGGTATCTACGGTAGGGAGCCGATCGATGGGGAGTAGTGGGTACACCTAGTAAAGATAGGGGCAGACGGCACCTATGTAGGGGTACACGAAACTACTGGGTAAGAATTACTGAGTACACCTAGTGGAGATAGGGGCAGACGGCACCTATGTAGTGGGCTAGGAGTACGTGAAACTACTGGGGAAATTTTCTAAGTTCTTGGAAGGGATCAACCTTTAAGTGGGAATGACTGGTGTGGTGCAGTTAGTAATTATCCTTGGGTGGGTAGATGCGTCCTGACGGTTATCTTAGTTTATCCTAAGGCTACCAAGCTGCTTAGTGTAGCCATTCATCCCCAGATATTACCGTAGGTCAAGTTTATGTCTTCTCTGGTTACTTTAATGATTGTATTGTTAAAGTTATAGGACTCACTCAGACTTATGTCTGACCCCGTTGTTTTTATCTTTTCCCCAACCCTCAGGTCCTACGGTGGATCCTAGCGGTAGTAGAGCTTGATCGGATTGCTGTTCCAGTCTTTAGGAGCTTGGGTAGACGTAAAGCTCCAGTTATCCAGTTATCTTTTCTTTTGTTATGGCTATTGTATGAGAGAGTGGGATTATGTACTTCTTTATTTTGATGGATATTGTACTTGACTTTTATCGTGGTTTTATGATATAACCAGACATGTTTATTTCCGCTGTTGTGAGATGATATTTTTAAAATTTCAAGTACTAATTATATCTGTCTTGTTGTAATTTTTCTGTTCTATATTCACTAAAATACTCCACCGATGCTATGGCATTCCCTTTGTGAGTGACCATAGCGGGTGTGGGGTGTTACACCTATAACTCTTCAATAGCACTTCGATTTAGAGAGTAATGAGAAGAGAGTGAAAAGAGAAGAAGTTTCATGTAAATAGAATTGAATTTGGTAGAGTATAGGTGTAGAAATCATAATAATGAGAAAATATAATGGTGTAAATAAAGTAGATGAAGATGGAGAAGAAGAACGAATAAAAAAATCGAAATCAGCCTGTATTTATAGGATCTGAAAGGTTGCAATGCTTCTAGAACGTTACAAATAGTGAAAAGTCACTTCCTTTCAGTTTTCAAAAAGTGACAATTATATGTCTACATAGAAAAATATGTATGTCGACATATCACTAAATTTGAATTTTGAGCAATTTTCTGTGTTTTGACATATATATGTATATATATATATATATATCTCGAAATTCTTGAACTTAGTGTCATAAAAATGTTTTGTAAAGTGGGAAATTATATGAAAACATAAATATAAGATATCTGAACATATTTATAAAATTATAGAGTTTAAAACTATATAAATATAAAGTATATAGTATATAGAACTTATAAACTATAAAACTTTAGTTAAAAATAAAAAAGTAAAATAGAGAAGGTAAAGTAGAGAAGATAGAGAAAATAGATTTTGAAATCAGAAATTGAAAAACAGAATTTGAATTTGAACCCAAAGTGCTATTGAGAGCCTTACATAAACTAGACTTTATTACTATATTTGTCTTGAACTCTTGAAATCATGAATACTCATGAGTCTTGAATCATCTCTGAATTCTGAATCTCTAATATCTTTAAACTGTACAGTCTTCAATAATAGTTCCTATATATAAATCTTGCATATGTATATATATTCTAGATAAAAAGTTCTAATATATATTTTATAATCAATTAATATTGAAACAAGGTTGTTGTCATCAAAACTCCATTCTCCAACAATCTCCCTCTTTTTTATGATGACAACCATAGTTTATAAAATATCATACCTGTACATACCTGTTGATGATAATCCTTCTAATACTCCCTCTATCTATATGAATTCTATAAACAAATTCTATATTTTATAGTTTTTGCCCCTTTGGCATTATCAAAAAGAAAATCTGAAACTACTCCCCTAAGTTCTATAATTATCTAAATAATTCGTATACTCTCCTTAATTCTAAATAAATGTATATATTCCTTATGTTAAAGAAGAATACTCCCCCTAAATTTATGATTATACAATACTCAATACTAATTATAAACAAACTTATCGAGTAATATAATTACATATGTCATGAGTTATATATATACATATCAAATCAAGCACATACACCATATGTTTAATATATACAAGTTTTAAGTCATAGAATAAAAATCAAACAAATTCAAAAAAATATCAAACATATCAATCATACCAAGCAATTAAAGGTTTCTTGGGACTTCTATCCAACCATCTTCTCCAAAGATTGGTTCCTTCTTGATGGCTTCCCAATCTTCATCTTCTTTGGTTGGTGGTGCCTTAGTGAGATTGTTATCTTCATCTCTGAAAAGATAGGAGATTAACCACCGAATTGCATCAAAATGCTTCTCTTGCTATTCATACATCTTTATTTGGCTTAATTCAAGATGTCGTTAGTTTCGTAGAATTATAGAGAGAATGTTCTTGAAGGAATTCAACGTTCTTCAAGATTTTCGCTTAAGTTATGGATTGGATTTGCCATGGATTTGATAAGAAATGAATATAGAAGAAGGAGAAATGGAATAATGAATTTTTCTGCAAGAAGTAGGCTTAAATAGGGTCTGCAATTTATTGGATATTGAATGGATATGAGTTAGTTATTTAATTTTAAAATTTGAAAAGTTTTGAAAATCGGGAGTTATATGTCGACATATACAATTATAAATGTTGACGTACCCATTATTTTTTTTTGAAAATTTACAAATTTTGAATCTTTTGATCTTATATTATAATATAATTAAATATGCATTTTTTACAATAACTTAAGGATGATTTTGACATAAATAAAACACCGTTTATTACTTCATAAAAAGCAAATACATATCCAAGTAATTAAGACACACTAAATATGAGATTCGAAAGCAAATATAACCGAATACATAAAGATAAATTAAACTAGATTAACTAGTTTTCAGTGGATAATGATGAGGAAGGTGAGATTTCAAGCTTTCTTCCAATCTTGACCATGAACTTGGTCATTTTGGAAAAGTTCTTCTTAAGATTCTTTTGATTTTTGACAATTTTTACTTGATTTTGAACAATTTTCTCTTTGGAAATGTGTCTAGTATTGGTTGGACACTCAACACTTTCTAAAGAAATTTCTTCTTCTTCGGCGGCTTCCATTGGCGCTTGTTCTTGTTGCATTCGAGCTTGTTTGGCTTCGAATGTCTCATTTGGTTGGAAAGTGAGAGGAATTTGCATGAGATGTATGTTTGATGAGTCAAACACTTTTGTAGGCACAAATTCTTCTCTGTGAAGATCAACTCCAAAGTATTTGAAAATGCGGGTGAGATAAACACCATAATAGAGAATGTTTTCTCTTGATGACAATTCTATAGGTTTGATCTCTTTAAAGATCATATCGACCCAATTTATGTTATAACCACCCATAACAGCAAAGAGGACATTCTGGACCTTGAGAATTGGATTATTAAAGTTTCCAGAACGAGGAGCAATGGTATGTTAGAGGAGAAGGTTGAAAATTCTTGTTTTTGGATGGAAAAAGCTATTTTTGAAATCCATTTGAGCATCACTTTCGAATATGTCATGATAGGTTTCTAAATTGGTTTCATCGGTACCGAAATCCAAAAAATCTGAGCCTATGCTCCTACAATTTAAGATATTTCCCAAGACTTCGGCATCGAGAACAATTTGCTTGCATTTGACTCTACTCCAAATTTGGTCTTCATTGCCTTCATAAAATCCGTTATTAAGATTCACACAGAACATCTTGACAAGCTTAGGATAATACACTTCGTCAATATCCCATGAGTCAGTTAGACTCAAGACTTCATTATGTTGAAAGAGAGAGATAAGATCATAAGAAGGAAAGTCTCCAAAGATGGAGAAAGTACCCGTATTAACTTTAGCATTTGCTACATAGTTAACATAAGTTTTGATAGCTTCTTTGTCATTATGAAGATAACCTTTGATGGTTTTGGTTAACTTCAATTTCTGAGATGAACATGAGGAAGCCATTGAATTGATAGTTTGAAGAGAACAAATATAAAGAATATTGTTTTGAATTGTTAATGAAAGGTAGTGATAATAGGTGTATAGAAATTGAATGGATATGAATTTAATAGGCATAAATTTTCAGAAGTCAATAACACCTTTTCAGACCTTGGAAGTTGGTGAAAGGTTGGAGGGAAGTTTGACAGTTTAAACCTTTGAATTCAAAAATTAAATTTCAAATTATTGGTCTGATATGTCGACATATAAACATATGTATGTCAACGTATGTGCCTATTTTCAAAGGAAATTTGACTTTGGTGAAATGTTAGTTAAATGGTCGATATATATTTCAGGTTTAACGATTTCCTGAAATAAATCTAATCCTAACAAACATCCAAAAAATTATTTTATTACTTTATTTATTATTATTTTGAATTTCAAATTTCAAATTTTGAGTGTGAATCTTAAAGTTTTTATTTTTTAAATTCAAAATAAAGCAAACAAACAAAGCAACCATTCAGCCAAAGAAAATTAAAAAACTAATTACGGCATACCCGATATTTAGATCCTTTTCTTCGAAATTTTCTGAATTCTAAATTATCGTAAAGCACATATTTGAATTTCTGGTTTCTGGCTCTTCATCACTTGATGATGAATCTGAATCATCTAATGTTGCTGCATATGCTTTCTTTCTCTTCCTTGACGAATTGATGTTGTCCGTTTCTTGAGTCGATTTATCTGGATATGGACACATTCTCCTCGTATAGCCTGGTTTGTTGTAGTTACAACATCGATCATCATTTCTTCTTGAATGTCCTTGGTTATTATCTTGAAAATAATTATTTTTCCTTCTATATTTCAGAAATTTTCTAAAATTTCTTGTCATAAGGGTTGTTTCTTCGTCATCTTCACTACTCGACTCAGAATCATTTGTTGTTGATTTAAATGCAACGGATTTCTTCTCAGTTGACCTTTTTACCTTTCTTTTCTGTAATTGGACTTCAAAAGATATCAGATTTCCGATTAACTCCACAATCTTCATTTCACCGACATTATTGGCTTCTTTAATTGTCAAAGTTTTCTGATCCCGTTCTGGAGTCAATCAACTCAATATTTTTCCGACTTGATCTTCTTCAGAATATGTTTTTCCAAATGTTGTTAACGAATGCACTATCTCTTGAAATATGCAATACATATCGGAGATTGACTCATTCTCTTTCATTTTAAGTAACTCAAACTGATTAACTAAAATTGATATCTTAGTTTGTTTAACTTTACTAGTTCCTTCATGAGTAACTTGTAAAGTTCTCCAAATTTCATAAGCAGTTTTATATATTGACAATCTATTAAACTCATTCCCAACTAATGAACAAAATAACATATTCGTTGCTTTAGAATTGCTTTGTGCCGCATCCTTTTATTCAGTTGTCCAGTGTGCAAAAGCAGTTGTGGGTTCAACAAACTCATTTTTGTGTACTATTCCATGTGTCTAATCCAACTATTTGTAAATATATTTTCATTCTACATGCCCAATATAAATAATTACTACCATTGAACAGTGGTGGTTTGACAGTGGACAGACCCTCTACAAAAGAACTATTATTGCTACTAGTGTTGGTTGCCATTATAGCTATTTTCAAAAATCAGTTTTTGAAATTTTTGAAAGACCTTTCTTTGATACCAATTGTTAGGGATTGCGGATTGGATCGTAAGGCAAAACTAATAGTAAAAGGGGAGGTGAATAGTGTTTTTGAGAAATTAAACAAAATCTAAAACTTACATGATCTACTATGTGAATCACACACCACAGAAACAATCACGGACACATAATCAAACACAAGCACCAAGATAAACAAAAATAAAATGCTGAAAAGGAAAAAAACACACTGAACTTAATATTGGTTCGGATTACACTATGCCTAGTCCCACGCAACACTAGACTACACAGAGTTTTTTTACTATATCAATATCCAAGTACAACCCCCTTGATTTCACGGCTACAAGGTTAACACTGATTCCACACACTTGATCAAGTATACTCTCCTTGATTTCACGGCTACAAGGGTAATGCCACTCCCATTACTTGATTTCATGGCTACAAGGAAAACGCCGATGACCCATCCCAAATGATTACAATAGCCATATAACTCTTCAATAGCACTTCGATTTAGAGAGTAATGAGAAGAGAGTGAGAAGAGAAGAAGTTTTATGTAAATAGAATTGAATTTGGCAGAGTATAGGTGTAGAAATCATAAAAATGAGAAAATATAATGGTGTAAAGAATAGAGGAAGATTGAGAAGAAGAATGAATAAAAAATTTGAAATCAACACCTATTTACAAGATTTGAAAGGTTGCAACACTTCTGGAACGTTACAAATAGTGAAAACACACTTCCTTTCAATTTTTAAAAAGTAACAATTATATGTCGACATAGACATATATGCATGTCGACATATCACTATGTAAATTTGAATTTTGAGCAATTTTCAAGTGTTTTGATATATATATATATATATATAATTCTGGAAATTCCTTAATTAAAACATAGTGTTATAAATAAGTATTATAAAGTAGAAAATCGTATGAAAACATAAATATATGATATATGGATGTATTTATAAAATTATAGAGTTTAAAACTCTATAAATATAAAGTATATATAATAAATTATAAAACTTATAAACAAAAAAACTTTAGTTAAAAATCAAAAAGTAAAGTAGAGAAGGTAAAGTGGAGAAGATAGAGAAAATAGATTTTGAAATCAGAAATTGGAAAACAAAATTTGAATTTGAACCTGGAGTGTTATTCAGAGTCTTACATAAACTAGACTCTATTACTATATTTGTCTTGAACTATTGAACTTTTGAAATCTTGAATACTCATGAGTCTTGAATCATCTCTGAATTCTAAATCTCTAATATCTTTAAACTGTACAGTCTTCAGTAGTAATTCCAGTATATAAATCCTGCATATGTGTGTGTGTATATATATTCTAGATAAAAGTGTTAGTATATTTTTTATAATCAATTAATATTGAAATAAGGTTGTTGTCATCAAAACTCCATTCTCCAACACTTCTTTGCTAGCGAGGTCCTACAATCCTTGGCCTCATGGCCATTGTGATTGCACCTCGTACAAGACTTTGCTTCCTTTTTGAATTTGTTCTTCTACTTGTTTTTCCACCATTCCTTTTTCTTATTTTTGTTGGAACTTCCTTCTCCCTTTTCGCCTTCTTTCCCCTCCTTAAATCCTTCAGCCATGCAAAGGATGGCTGTCTCCACTAGGGTGTCAAAAGTTGCCCCGGAAGTTACTTGGGCTAATAAGGTTTCCTTTAATGGAGAGTTCAACCCTTTAACAAATCCCAAGGCTTTGTTTATGGGGGTGTCTACCAATCCTCTTCCAAACTTACATAATTCGGTAAATTTGGATACATACTCTTGCAGGCTCAAGCTTCCTTGCTTGAGGTGGATGAAGTTCTCTTGCTGGATAGTCATTTTTTCCCTTGGCAAAAACTTCGCTTCGAAATGGGTCTTGAATTCGGCCCATGTGAATATCCGGCCCTCACACACCGATACTAAGTTCCATCATTCAAGGGTCTCATCTTTCAAATGCTAGGCCACAATTCTCCTCTTCACCTCATCCGGCCAGCCTGTAGCTACGAAAATTCTTTCACAGTCCATTAGCCAAGTCTGGGCATTAGTAAAACTTTCTTTCCCAGAAAACGCTTTCACTCCAAGATTCGTAAAAATCTTACAGTAGCGAGAAAAGTCGAAGGCAACCTCAGCGGCAGGAGTTGTAGGCATCGCTGGGGTAAGATTAGCAATAGGGACCTGTTATACAGTATGAAGGTATTATTGGAACCACTCTGGCAAGTATAGGGATCTTGCCCGGTTACCCTGCTCAGTAGGGTTTTCAGCCATTCTACTATCTGAAAAGAAAAGGAAGAATCCTTTAGTGGATACTCCTAAGATAGCATTTAAGCTGGAAAAGGAAGAAAACGATAAAGATGCCTAGTATAATTGCGTATGCTTATTGGGGTAAATATATTATATGTACATATAGTTTAAAAAACCTTTTTCAAATTACAAATACGCTTCTCATACGTATAATTCCATTATAATCTAGTAACATTTGCTATGATACCAAATGTAACAACCTGCCCGGAATGGGCCTAAATTTCGACCTAGAAAAGGCCCATCGAAACTAAGAGCCATTCTAAGCGGGTCGTTGGTTCCTGTAAGGATTATATTTCCACGAAATATATATACAAGGATACTTCAAATGGAAATCCCATATAGCGAAAAGAGAAAATATAATACTAAAATGAGATGTACCATTTATTTAAAAATCACAGAAATACAATAGTCACAGTTACATCTGTTCAATGGGTACATCAAATAGTTCATTCTCACAAGTTTCCAAAAGAAGTAAAGCGATAACTACTAATAATAGCAAAATAACTTCATCTTCTTCTCTGGCTCCAATCATGACTTCATCCATGGCTTTTACCCCATTACTTACCTATTGGATATGTTAAGGAGAGGGGTCAGAATATAAAGTTCTGTGTGACTGAAATATGGTGTTACTTAATGTCCATACCCTATATTTTTAGCAGGTCACATGTGACAACCCACGTCCATTAATGTCACTCACTAAGGGAATGCGTTAAGTTTCGTGAAGCGTTATAGGTAAACAGAAAGAGAATAATTACAAGACAGATATAAATAAGATAGCAGCAGAAATTTTAAATTTTTATTTTAAACATAAATCATAATGTCGTGGTCCATAATACCATAAGTCACAAAAACCATTACAATAAAAAAACTTCTATCTTGCATCATCAGAGTACATAAGAATATGAAAAACATAATTCCCTAATTAAAAGAGTTAAGCCATAGTAGAGACAAGAACTTGAGCCATACTTCAGAAATAGCTCCTAGCAAGATGATATCTGAGTACTGACTAAGCCTGAGTGTTTCCTCCCTAAGAACCTGGGGAGTGGGGGGACGGAAGAAGGAGAAACAAAAAGGGTCAGACATAAAGTCTGGCGAGTCTAGTTACTTTTAGCCAGTAAATAAATAAAAGTAACATGATAGGCATATAAACTGGATAAAAGAGAGATCACTACATAAATGGCAGGTGTGACAAGGTAAGCAAGATAAGGTGTATGTGCCTCATTAATGATTACTCTGCACTATTATTAGTATAACTAAAATGAGATGATCCCTTCCACTATAAGTTGGTAGACTCAGGGCATACGTCTGAGTGTACCCTAACCACTACCTTAATCGATCGGCTTCCTACACCGTAGATATCCTGTGCTGGCCCCATAGTAAGAGGTATCACTTCCTAAAGTGGCAATCATTAAGGTGTGCATAACCATACCTACTGGTGTCACAGTCATTTTGTCCCCTTCAGCCCGGCTCATGCACCACATGGCCCGGTTGGTTTGCGCCGCCCACACCATCCATCTCATTTGGATCTCTTATAATCAATCGGTAAGCATGCCCCTTCTCCGTCGAGTATGGAGTTCTTTATTTGAAACCAACTCCGGGTTACTGACTGAAATGGGTTCCATACAATATAATACAAGCTCTCCCCTTTGTCTTGTATCCCCACTAGGTTTTTCACTGACTATGTATACCCTTAGGTGTCTTTAATTACATAATCTTATTGGGTTAAGTTCATGGGCCTATATGTAAATATTACCCACCCGCTCTAATTTACTTAACCCACCCACTACCCGTCCAATTTTACTTAACCCTAACTTAAGTTCATAACCATTCAATCCTTATGGATTAAATTAGGTTAAGTAGTCCAATTCAATATATGTCCAATTATGGTTATAATGGGCTAGACCTCCCACATTAGGCCTACAACGTGTGGATGCTGGATATGCCGGTCGGGTCCGGGCAGTCTTATTCCGCAGTTGGGCCTAACCTCGTGTCTTAGCCCGATTCGTATTTGTGCACTTAGACCTATCACATTAGGTTCATCATTAGTGGCTGCTGGATATGCCATTCGGGTCCTGGCAGACTTCCGCCACTAATGCAACCTAACCTCTTGTCATAAGTGCAATTACAATTCCTAATTGTAATTACTTAATATTCCATTTTTATCCAAATCTACCTATGTCATTATAGGTGATTATTTCTATGTTTCCCCATTTGAATTAAATGTCCAATTTATATAAATATTATATAAATTATGCTAATTATAAATCCCTTTTCCCCGTTTCCTAACTAACGTATCCACACGTATTTTGGCGGCATCTAGGCTATAAAGCAGCCTAGCCATAACAATGAAAAGGGAATATGACAAAGGTGATAGTTTTAACATATCTTGTCATAAACTAGCATGATAACAAGGTGAATGGATATGTAATTAACATCATCACAAGGTGAACATAAACTAATAACTTGTGGCAGTTACTACGATGTCAAAGCAAGCATAATGAGATCTAAATTAACCCTTTAGGTGTCCAACTATTTAGATCTAGCATAATTAGGATGACATAATAACATGTTAAGATCTAAAGGTGGATTCACATGTCAAGTCTACAACATATCTAATTTGATCACAATATGACAAGCGAAAAAGGGGATTTACATAAAGAACTAGATCTAGCCAATGTTACAACTATCCACTTTAATAGATGTACATCCACCACAATATAGTTACAGTTCAAGATCCACATAAACAACATGATAGAATAACCACAATTATATTAGATCTACGGAAATAGATCTATCATGACATAGTATAGGATTTAATACTAGTACAGAATCATGCTTTACAACATATCCAATTCACAGTCTTTCGCAATTTACTTTTATTTAGCTAAACCTAAAAGCAATCTAGAAACTCACAACGTTAGGTTTAGAGAAATAGGTTTTGTCTCAGTTCGCACTCCTGTAGCATATGGCTCCCATAGTTTTCAATGAAGAAATAAGTGAATTGATCACATATTTATAGCTTCAGAACCCTCTAAAACTGCCTGCCACCTCATCCCTAGGGGTTTTGACACCACTATCGGTGGGTCGACTCATAGGTCGACACCCCTCTAGCGGGGTTGACCCGCTAGAGTGGGAATTTAGCCGCTCTGCTGAATTTTTCGAATTTGAATCGTTCTGGATAAAATTCTGACTCGTGCGTATATATATAATTTTTTCTGCGCATATACAAACTTAAAACCCTCATAACTTCCTCATACGGTGTCCGTTTTACGCAAACCAAGTGTCTATCTTGACCAGAATTTCGAGACGGACGCAATTGTGCAGTCCATTTCTTCTAATTCCGAATATTAAATCAATTATTATTTAATTTATCCTCTTTTAGTGTTAGTACAAATTCGGAGTGTTACATTCTCCCCTGCTCAAAGGATTTCATCCCGAAATCTCTAAGTTGAGAAGAATGCATATCCTACCATCCATTATCCATCTACTCATCCACCAACCACTGGCATCCATTGTCCTTAAAAATTTCTAATTCTCATATGAATATATGCGAAGGTGTGTGTATATGTCCCAACACTAATGCGAAGATCAGGCGGTCTACTGATTCAGTTGACTTCCTTGATGCAATGTATGTTAGTGCCATGAATCCAATATGTATGCAAATAAACCTATTGTATCATATAAGTTCTATATGTGTGCACATTCATTTGTCAAAATGCAACATCCATATGCTAACTCTTCCATTTCCATCCATAAAATAAAAGAAAATGCCTACACATCCATATGCAGTATGAGAGTGATTGAGCCGATCTTAGTGCCTAATGTGTGTGTGTATGCGTCCACAGGCAATCACTAGCAAACACTTGCATCCATCAAACGTAACATGTTTCAAATACATAGGAAGAGGAGTTAAGAACATACCCTCGAAAAGAAAAGGGTACGAAGCACGAATCTTGTCTTCGGTCTCCCAAGTCGCATCTTCTGGGTTATCTCCCCGTTGAACCTTAAGCAACTTGATCTCTTATTGCGAAGCTTTTTAACTTCTGACCCAAGAATACGGGTAGGGACTCGTCTGACTATCACCTCCCGTTCCACTTTGACTTCTTCCAATATACTCGGCCTAACAACTTCTGTAGTGTCATGCAGGTACTTCCGCAGATGAGAGATATGGAAAACATCATGAGCACCGGATAGATTTTCCGGGAGCTTTACTCGGTAGGCCATTTGGCCAATCGTGTCGATTATGGGAAATGATCCTACAATCCTAGGTGCCAACTTCCCTACTGATCCGAAGCAAACCACATTCCTTAAAGGCGGTACTTTGATAAAAACAAGTCTCCCACTTCGAATTCGATGTCAGTCCTTCTCTTGTCTGCATAGGACTTCTGCCTATCTTGAGCTGTCTTCATCCGCCATCGAATAAGGTCAATCTTTTCAGACATTTCCCTAACCATATCTGGTCCAAGTAATAATCTTTTTGTACATTCCCACCAATAATTTGGCGATCTACAGGTTCGTCCGTACAATGCTTCGAAGGGTGCCATGCTGATGCTAGCTTGTAACTGTTATTATAGGCAAACTCTACTAAAGGAAGATTCTCTTCCCAAGTCCCTCCGAAGTCTAGGATACACATCATTAAAAGATCTTCAAGAATTCTGTTCACCCTCTTCGTCTGTCCATCGGTCTGAGGATAATAAGCGGTGCTCAAACACAACCGTGTACCTAATGCTTCTTGCAAGCTCCTCCAAAATTCGCTGGTAAAGATGGGGTCACGATCGCTCATGATATTGGAAGGTACTCCATGAAGACGAACTATCTCACGAACATAAATTGATGCCAACCATGGTGCTGTCCTCTTACTCTTAACTGGAATAAAGTGAGCGCTCTTAGTGAGTCTATCAACTACCACCCAAATACTGGTGTTAACTTTCTTCAATCTAGGAAACCAATCTATGAAATCCATAGAGACGCTCTCCCATTTCCACTGCGGAACCTCCAACGGATGAAGTAATCCACCGGGCTTCTTTTGCTCAGTTTTAACTTGCTGGCAAACTAAACATTGAGAAACAAATTCGGCCATATCTTTCTTTATCCCAGCCCAAAAGAAAACCCTCTTCATGTTCCTGTACATCTTATCACCGCCTGGATGAATGGTCATCTTAAAATGGTGGGCTTACTCTAGGACTGCCTTTATCAATCTTCCAATTTTAGGAACACAAAGCCTTCCATCTCGTCGCAACCACCCCTTTTCATCTATGGCATATCTACTAAGGTGACTAGAAGTCTCCCCTCTTCTGAGCTTATCCGTGATGTCTAGAATCTGTGGGTCACCTTGTTGTGAAGCTCCTATCTGGTCCATAATGGTCGGTCATAACTCCAAGGATGCAAATAAATCAGGCAAAACCATGATGGAGGGTCTAATATCAAAAGCTGATATGAACTCCAAGTTCTTTCTCTCCACAAACAGAGGACTTAGAGTCACCCTCTGCCTACTTAGTGCATCTGCCACCACATTACCCTTGCTAGGGGTATAAGCAATCTCAAATCATATGGAGCTAAGAACTCCATCCACCTTTGTTGCCTTAAGTTGAGATCCTTCTATGAGAATATATACTTGAGAGATTTATGATCGGTGTATAACTCAAACTTTTCTCCAAGTAAATAATGACGCCACGTCTTTAACGCGAATACAGTGGCAGCTAGCTGTAGACCATGGGTGGGGTAATTCTTCTCATGAACTCTCAACTGTCTACCCCCATAACATATAACTTTCCCTTCTTGCATCAGAACCGCACCAAGCCCTGTACCGCACGCATCAGTGTAAACAGTAAACACTTTACTTCCATCAGGCAAGGTCAAGACTGGGGCTGTTGTCAGAGCCTTCTTTAATCGTTGGAAAGCAACGTCACATTCTATGTCCCCATTAAAATGCCAAATTCTTCTTTATTAGCCTGGTGAGAGGGGCTGATATCCTTGTGAAGTCCTTAATGAACTTCCTATAATAACCTGCCAACCCAAGAAAGCTACTTACCTTAGTTGCATTTTTAGGAATCTTCCAATCTTGCATTGTAACCAGCTTGACGTGATCTACAGCTATCCTTCTTTGGAGACTACATACCCTAAGAATCTCACCTCTTTTCTCCAAAAATGGCATTTGGAGAACTTTGCCTTAAGCTGATGGTCATAGAGAATTTTCAAAACTTCCCTCAAATGTTGGGCATGCTCTTCTTCACTCTTAGAGAAGATCAAAATATCATCAACAAAGACAACGAAAAATTTGTTAGGAACTCCCGAAACACCCTACTCATCAAATCAAAAAATAGGCGGGTGCATTTGTCAACCCAAAAGGAATAACTAGCCATTCAAAGAAACCGTATGGAGTTCTGAAAGTAGTATTATCTATGCTGTCCTCAGCCACTCTCAACTGATGGAACCCCGTAGCCAAGTCCAATTGAGAAAACACCGAGGCACCAAAAAGTTGACCAAATAAATCATCAATCCTCGGAAGTGGGTGCCTATTCTTCTTGGTGAGCTTATTCAATTCACTATAGTCATCACACAAACAAAGTGAACCATCCGCTTTAGTTGCGAATACTACTGGAGCACCCCATTCAGATATGCTTCGTCTGATAAACCCTTTCTCAAGTAGCTCCACTATTTTCTTACTCAGCTCCCTCCTTTCCCTTGGAGCCATGTGGCGCACTGGTAAAGCAACTGGCTTTGCATTATCCACCAGATATATGCGGAAGTCAATCTCGCGCCTTGGAGGTAAACCCGTACCTCATCAAAAACATCAGAATAATCTCGGGCCACTGGATCAAATTTTTGACGCCCCGCCCCGAGACCCACAGTAGTAAAGAGCATTAGCTGGTAATACTGTCTAGTAATGCAGAGAATAGGGCATATAGGAGCGACCATCCATAATGATGTATAGAATAAGTATTAAACATATCAAGACTTTTTTTGTTGAGTAACATGCCTAACACTTACTTAATACACCACTATGGTGGCTTTAGAATCCATTCAGAACAATATACAATATAATATAGATCGTAGAATACAGAACAATACTCATTGATACATATGCATACATCCCATATGATACATCATACATTGATAAGTTTGATACTTACTACAAAATATACATTCATATCTATACATCAAAAATCCCACAAAAGAATATACAAAGTCATGTCCAAGGGTGAACTACTAAGACGGACAAAAACTATGCGTCTCCAAAAGGTGAGTAGGATATCCAAATAGACAGTAAAGCACGAGCAGATAAGCTAACCTGTAACTCGGTCTGACCCGATGGACATACGCACGGATCAGTCTAACTTGTAACAGTTAATCAGTAAAAGCATGATAAGTAAATGATCTGCTAAAAGGAGTATTCCTTTATAACATAAAGAAATAAGATAAATATACTAATAGGACAGTGAATAACTATAAACTGTTTAGGAAACAATAGGTGTTCATTAAGTAAAATAACACACAACCTTAAAATCACAAATTCATTACAACACTGAATCACAAAACCACGAAATCACTGAATTCTAATAAGAATTAAGTCCATAAAAGAAATCACAAAAATTCAAAACACAGAAACATAAATTACGGATCCGTCACAAAGTGTGGTGAGTCAAAGCTACACCTACACGTGCTATCACACAGGATGGCTTAAAGCCTTTGCCAGTACTATGTCACACAAATGGGGTACCCGAATGACCCGAAGGTCCACAGAGCCATGCAGGATTGACCTAAAGGTCCACACACAATTCACACAAGATTGACCCAAAGGTCTAGTACTGATAGTCATACAGGAATGTGTAACAGACCCTCAAATAGTAACCCAAAAAGTGAAAATAGTGTGTCCCATACCACACATTCTCATTAATGGTTCACAAACTATATGTCGGCTTCACATTTGAAAACACAAAAAGTCACAATAAATCACTAAACCCACAAAAACACTGAGAAAGCACTGAGATTTGAAACCACAAAAAGCCACAAGAAATCACTGAAATTACATAAACACTGAGAAGCACTGAGATTCATTACTTCAATCGGACGGATGTAAGATAAATATATATCATGTACCATCACGTCCCATACTGTAGGGTTTACGATATCATTCATTCACCAACACGTCTTCTCGAAGGGTGACTGTACACGTGATTCTTATATTAAAACACACATAATAAAGTAGTTTGAACAAAAATAAGGTTTCATAGAAATATCTTAAAGCCCGTAAAGGGTGACTGTACACGTCCCATACTGAGTTTTCTTCCCTAATTTCTCAGCTATAATAGCAAGCAAGAATATACAGTGGATTTCTCAAACAAAATATGAAATTGATGAATCATAATTCTATGATGATTACTGCTGCTAATAAGATTCGAAACCCCAAATTAGCAATTAGAACAAGATATAAGCCAAGAATTGAAGTTACAATGAAGTTCTCTCAAATTTTCTTAATGAGGAAGAAAAGGGAAGAAGGATGAATACGTTTTCATCTAGAAAAACAACATACTGAAGATTTCTGGAGAAGTCATTTTCTTAACTAAGGTATTTAGGCCCAATTAATTCTCTTAAGTCTAGTTTCAAGTAATTAGGCCATTAACAATGCAATTTAGCCCTTAATGACACATATTTAAGCTAAAATGACACAATTTAACATGTTTTGACACTTTTCTTTCCACTATAAGTATGTTGAGACTAGATCAACATTAAAGAAAAATTTCAAACACAATATTTACATTGTTTTGAAGTTTTTAATACTTAAAAATCATGTTTGCAACAAAATTTACACTTTTATACAAAAAGCAATCTTTTTAACACAATTTGTGTAAATTTCATAAAACTTTGAATTTGAATATTTCAGTAACGCTATAATTCTACATAATTCATCAAAATTACCCAAAATTACATTTTCTATATATTTTAATAATATTTTGGAACAAATTTCTATTAATTATTCAAATTAAATAATTTATGCTTATTAAAATTCTCAAAATTTCTTATCATACAAATTTAGACATAATTTTGCAAAATAAAAATTTTCAACACATACTTTCTCAAACTTATAATAAATCCTAAGCCTCAAATAATCACTAAAATGATTAATTCTTTTCTTTTTACCGCATTAAACCCCAAACTTACATTTTTAAATCTCCGTCTTGCTAATTTATGTTGAATTTACCAATTAATTTGATAAATACAACGTAAAATTTTCACTTATTAATTATCAATATCTATAGCAGGTAATCAGTAAAATTCAGGTTGTCACAGACTTCCCCCTTACAAAAATTGCGTCCTCGCAATTTCCTAAGGATTGAATCTATAAGCTCCTTAATTCACCTAGAAATGACACGAAAATAGATAATTAAAACATCCAAAATCAAATTGCTCACTCCCATCACTAGAAGAAAGGAAACCAAGATATGTACGCTCGATGAATTCTTGAGTTTCCTAAGTACAATCCTTAGGATTTCCAGACCATTGGACTTTGACGAGCGGTACATTCTTACTTCGAAGGCGTCGCACATCTGAGTCAAGAACACGAATAGGATGCTGCACAATAGATAAATCGAGGGTGATCTCAAGCTCAAGCTGCTCAGAGGGATTCAACACTGAATCAGAATCTCAAAGACACTTGCGAAGATAAGTTACATGGAAAACATCATGGACGCCTGATAAATGAGCTGGAAGAGATATTCGATATGCAACAAATCCTATGCGCTTAGTAATAGGGAACGGTCTTATAAAACGAGGAGCCAACTTCCTCGTCGTACTAGATCATATAACTCCCTTCAGCAGAGAAATACGAATAAAAACAAGATCTGCAACAGAGAACTCAAGGGGATTCCTACGGTTGTCTACGTAGGATTTCTGTCGGCTTTGTGCCTCTTTCATTCTCTGCCTAATAAGAAATCTTCTCTGAAGAATCTCAAACTGAATCTAGATCAAGAATAAGTTTCTCTCCAGATTCTAGCCAACATGAGGGCGAACAACAAGGCCTTCCATAGATAGCCTCAAAAGGCGCCATGCCAATACTCAACTGAAAACTGTTATTATATGAGAATTCCACAAGAAGAAGATGATCCTCCCAAGAGCCACCAAAATCAAGAATACACGCACGAAGAAGATCCTCAAGAATATGATTAACACGTTCAGTCTACCCTTCAGATTGAGGATGGTAAGCTGTAGAGAAAGTAAGCTTTGTTCCTAAAGCTTGCTGCAAGCTATCCCAGAAATGGCTCGTGAATAATGGATCACGATCAGAAACAATCAAAGATGGAACACCATGAAGTCGAACGACTTGCTTCACATATATGTTAGCAAGGAGAGGTGCACTCCTATTATCCTTAATGGGAAAAAAATAGACTGACTTTGTGAGGCGATCAACAATAACCCAAATACTCGAATGACCCGACCTCGAGCGAGGTAGGCCATTCATGAAGTCCATTGGAATTTGATCCCATTTCCATAATGGAATCTCAAGAGGTTGTAGAAGACTAGATGGCCGCTGATGCTCGGCCTTAATAAGCTGACAGGTCATGCAATTACTTACATAACTTGCAATATCACTCTTCATGCCTTTCCAATAATAAAGGCAATGCATATCGGCATACATCTTGCTACTTCCGGGATGAATGGTATACTTAAAGCAATGACAATCATCAAAAATGTCACGCCTAAGTGCTGGATCAGATGGCACTACAATACATTTCCTCAAACGAAGGCAACCGTGGGAATTAATACTGAAATCCCGTGATTTCTCATCATGGGATCCTGACTCACAAAGATGGATAAGGCGCATCACTTCCGGATCACACCGCTGAGCATTAAATACGACCAAATAATAAAGGGCAAGCCTCCAAGCTATATAATAGAACAGGCTAATCAGACGAGGATGCTCGATCATGAATATCACAAAGAGAAAGGGTCTTAAGAATACCCCACTCGGCTAACATCATATAAACTACTGCCGAGTGTTTGCGACTAAGCGCATCTGCTACACGATTACCCTTCTCAGGGGTATACTAGATATCGAAGTCATAGACGGCCAGAAATTCAAGCCAACGCTGCTGCCGCGTGTTGAGCTCCTTCTGAGAAAACAAATATTTAAGGGATTTATGATCCGTGAAGAGAGTAAAATTCTCGCCAAGCAAATAATGATGCCAAATCTTCAAAGCAAATACGATAGCAACCAACTCAAGATCATGAGTAGCATATCGAACCTCATTTGGTTGCAACTGACAAGAAGCATAAGCAACGACTCTGTCACGTTGCATCAATACAACACCCAAACCACAATGACTTGCATCAGTATATAAGACAAGATCTTGATTCCCTTACAGGACCACAAGAATAGGAGCATGGGTGAGAAGTTCCTTCAATCTATGAAAGGAAGCTTCACACTTATTGGACCACACAAAGCGAACTCCCTCTTTCGTGAGACTGGTCAAAGGAAGTACGATACGAGAAAAGTCTTTGATAAAGTGACGGTAATACCCGGTTAGACCCAAGAAGCTGCGAATCTCATGGACATTCTCATGCCTTTTCCAATTTTAGATGGCCCTGATCTTAGAAGGATCGACAGAAATACCCTCTGCTGAAATAACATGGCAAAGAAAGCGGAGTTGCTTCTCCTAAAAGTGACACTTTGATAATTTTGCTTTCAACTGATGATGACGTAGCATACTTAAGACAGTGCGCAAATGATTTGCATGAGCCGCTTCATATTTGGAATACACAAGAATATCATCAATAAACACCAGAACAAACTTACCGAGATATTCCCGGAATACCTTATTCATAAGATCGACAAAGTATGCTGGAGCGTTCATCAAACCGAATAGCATGACGAGCCACTCGTAGGACTCATAACGAGTGCGGAATACTATAAGGGGTATGCCATCCTCCGCAACTTTGAGCTGATGAAACCCTGTAGCAAGATCAAGCTGGGAAAAGATCTTAGCTCCACTCAATTGATCGAACATATCGTCGATCCTAGGCAATGTATATCGGTTCTTGATGGTCAACTCGTTAAGCTTGCAATAATCTACACATAGCCTAAGAGTCCCATCAGATTTCTTTATAAATACCACCGCGGAACCCCACGGTGAAGAGCTGGATCAAATGAAATATTTGGACTCGAGCTCAAGAAGCTGCTTCTTAAGCTCCTTATTTTCTTTACTCGACATCTGGGTGGGATGCCGACTAACTGGCTGCGCTCCGGGGATTAAATCAATATGAAACTCGATGGCTCGTTTGGGTGGCAAACCTAAAACTGGCTCAAACAAATCTGGGGAGTCACATACAACAGGAATATGAGATACATCATGGTCACTAGACTCAACAGAATATAAGAAAGCTATAGAACTAGGATCAACATCCTTAAGAATGAGAGATAGCTGATCGGGAGAATCAGGATGTCTAAATATAATATCCGCTCTACACACAAAATTCTGGCTTCGTATCGCACGAGCCAGTCCATACCAAGAATCATATCAAAGCCCAAGGAATATATCACGTGCAGATTCGCACGGAAGGAAAAGCCACATAAAAACAACTCGACATCACCACACATCAAGCTCAGCGTTGCGGAACCTCCAATAGGATTCGCAATCTGAAGAGAAGTCAATGAACATACCACATCCATAGACAAAGCATCCACTAGTTCTTTCGATATGAATGAGTGTGACACGCCCGTATCGAATAGAACACGAATTAAATGGTCTTTAAATAATAAAGAACCCTCAAGAGTAGAAGGCGTACCTCCTGAATGAGAAGAAACTCCAGAAGCACTAGCCACATTAAGACTACCCGAATTTGGCTTCTTAGGCCTCTTAGGACACGACGAAATCTCATGACCTTCCTTCTTACAATATCTACACATACGCGGCTTAGGATAAGCATGGGCGAAATGATTAAGAGAACCACAATTGTAACATCCCTTCGCTTGAGTCGAAGGCGGTGTCACAAGAGACTGGGAGCTGGAGCCATCCTCCTTCTTCTTATTATTAGGATAAGATTTTGACTTATGAAATGGAAACTTTTTCTTGCCTAGGTTCTTACAAACTTCACCACCATCATCACTATCCTTCTCCTTCTTGACTCCCTCGAGATGAAGAGCTGCATCAACAAGCTTCTCAAAGGTCCGATCAAGCTGCAATAGAAGAGGCCTCTTAAGGTACTTCTTAAGTCCATTAACGAACTTAAGATTCTTCTTATACGATGTAGATATATGCTCTAGGCCATACTTTGACAAGGCATCGAAAGAAGCAACATACTCTGAAACGCTCGATTTCCCTTGCTTAAGATCGAGGAAATGAGTAGCTAGAATTTCTTTCTCTAATTACGGAATAAACTTTAATTCAAATATCCCTCTAAACTGTTTCCACTCTAAGGTGGACTCATCCAACTAAGCTATAAGAAGATCATACCAATTAAGGGCACGACCTTCTAACATACTCGATGATACGAGAACACATTCGTGCTTTGAAATGCCCATCCGTGTAAAATACGCTCACAAGTTCGCAACCAAGCCTGAATCTCAAGAATCGTCTCAGTGCCCTTAAAGGGCTTACCATCGATGTGAGAGAAATCACTACACATTCGCGCGAAGGTGGATTTACGTGGAGGAGAAGATCGAGTGCTCCTGAGAAACTCCAATAATTGATCAGAAGATATAGTGACCGCTTCAGGGCGCGAATCACTAGCTTGTCTAACATTCTCTACTTCGAGGCCTGGACCACTGCTCGGTCCAGATGCCATTTGATGCCTCTTTTCACGACCATCCATAAGCTAAAGTAAAAGATAAAATAGGATTAAGCACTTGAATAAGATATTATGCACGAATTATAAACACGAAAGGAATACTAGGGAATTAAAAAGCCTATTCCTAAACGTATTCCATAAATAATTTCGCTGAACGCAAGAGAATTTAAAGACACGACAATGATCACTCTTGTTGGGTTATGATGTTTGTATGAGTATTATATAGTGATGTATCATAAAGAACATGTTGTTCTGTACCTATATCGCATTTTTTCTGAACCTCGCTCTGATACCAATCTGTGATGCCCCACCCCGAACCCACATTAGAACACTAGTTGGTAATACTGTCTACTAATGCAGAGAATAGGGCATATAGGAGCGACCATCCATAATGATGTATAGAATAAGTATTAAACATGTCAAGACTTTTTTTTGTTGAGTAACATGCCTAACACTTACTTAATACACCACTATGGTGTCTTTAGAATCTATTCAGAACAATATACAATATAATATAGATCGCAGAATACAGAACAACAGTCACTGATACATATGCATACATCCCATATGATACATCATACATTGATAAGTTTGATAATTACTACAAAATATACATTCATATCCATACATAAAAAACCCCACAAAAGAATATACAAAGTCATGTCCAAGGGTGAACTACTAAAACGGAAAAAATTATGCGTCTCCAAAAGGTGAGTAGGATATCCAAATAGACAGTAAAGCACGAGCAGATAAGCTAACCTGTAACTCGGTCTGACCCGAGGGACATACGCATGGGTCAGTCTAACTTGTAACAGTTAATCAGTAAAAGCATGATAAGTAAGTGATCCGTTAAAAGGAGTATTCCTTTATAACATAAAGAAATAAGATAAACATACTAATAGGACAGTGAATAGCTATAAACTATTTAGGAAACAATAGGTGTTCATTAAGTAAAAGAACACAAAAAACCTTAAAATCACAAATTCATTACAACACTGATTCACGAAACCATGAAATCACTGAATTCTAATAAGAGTTAAGTCCATAAAAGAAATCACAAGAATTCAAAACACAAAAACACAAATTACGGATCCGTCATAAAGTGTGGTGAGTCAAAGCTACACCTGCACGTGCTATCACACACGATGGCTTAAAGCCTTTGCCAGTAATATGTCACATAGATGGGGTACCCGAATGTCCCGAAGGTCCACAGAGCCACACAAGATTGACCCGAAGGTCCACACACAATTCACATAGGATTGACCCAAAGGTCTAGTACTAGCAGCCACACAGGAATGTGTCACAGTCCCTAAGATAGTAACCCAAAAAGCGAAAATAGTGTGTCCCATACCACATATTCTCACTTAATGTTTCACAAACTATAAGTTAGCTTCACATTTGAAAACACAAAAAATCACAAGAAATCACTGAAACCACAAAAGCACTAAGAAAGCACTGAGATTAGAAAACACAAAAAGCCACAAAAAATCACTGAAATCACATAAACATTGAGAAGCACTGAGATTCATTACTTCAATCGGATGAATATGGGATGAATATATATCATATACCATCACGTCCCATACTCTAGGGTTTACGAGATCATTCATTCACCAACATGTCTTCTCGAAGGGTGACTGTACACGTGATTCTTATATTAAAACACACATAATAAAGTAGTTTGAACAAAAATAAGGTTTCATAGAAATATCTTAAAACCCGTTGTGACAACCCCAAATTTCCGTAGTATGAAAGCAAGGATAATCATAAGAGAATATCATATTTACAACAATAACAGATCTCAGATAATAGCATAACATATAACTCGTTGCAGCGGAAATAAGAATGTCGTCAACATCATAACAACAAGGACATCAGAGTACGCAGATACAAAATACAGTTAGCAAATAGAAGTCTCAACAAAGAAAGAAATAAGTCTCAATCTCCATCAAATACATCATAGGTAAATAATGTTTAAATGCCTCAAAAGGCAATAAAAAGATAAAAGAAAATTGTTCTTCAGCATCTTTCCTTAAGCAAGCTCCAATTCAGAATGCATCCATACCTAAACCTGTCATTTGGCTGCCCGTGTGGAAAGAGGGCACCCAAGTTTGCAAAGTGAAACAAGCTATGAGTCAGTCATGGGATTGGTATGAGAAATCTTTCTTAACTGACAATATGGCTAATCACAGGACCACGCAGCTTACGTGGAATGGGTTTACTCCACTGGATTGCCAGTACATATGTTTAATAAATTTCATTTCAAAAACAACTCATTGCTTTTTAGAAAGTGAAATCATCATAAGACTCAAGTCCCATCACACAATGCAACGCAAACCGGAGGATAGAGTTTTACCTTATAATGATCCAAAATGCTTGATACGTATAAAATAATATTTTTAATATTATTATTAGAGTCTAATCAATTTTAAAAATACATCAAAGTAAATGTATCAATCTTAGATGGCATAACTACCATATACTATGTCGCCACATATTGGTTTACCATCAAAACCATAATGTCGTATTGGAAATTGGTTTTCCATCATGAGTCGAGGCTAGGGATCGTCCTCTCTGATTCGAGACTCTAGCAAATGCCTCAAGATTCGGACGATGGCGAATCCTTGGATCTTTAGGGCCGGTCCATAAATACTTTAGTGGATTAATTATGCCTGAACACATGCTTCCCGATCCTATTGAACCTATAATATGATCACTATCGACCTATAAATCCGAGGTACCTCATAATCCATCATCCACATAAGTAAAAATGTCAGGGCTTGTAAACGCTGACACCACTTCTAGCTAGAAAAAAACGTGTGCACTCCCTGCAGTCCTGATCCCATTTTTGACTCATACCGGAGTGTGAGGTTCGCGGAGTCACGCTATACACAAAGCTACGCCTAAACAGGCTATGCTTTGATCATCAACCACAAGGCCCTGCTTTTCAACAAAAGCCTTGATCATTTGCATCTTGGCATGCCACATTGACAATTCATGTCATGCGATCGATAACCACCAATATATACCCTTTAAGGGTGTTAAGCAAGAGAATAAATTCTTCACCACCAAATGGATATATATTAAATAGAAATCAATTTAATTTACATGGAATGAGATTCAACATCAAACACACATCCATTAACAAGTCCGTTCTGGTCTGAACGAAGCTGGAGACACCTTATTCCTCGTCCCATATGTCCAACACGGAAGAGAGGTGCTCGAAAATCCTGACAATCAACAAGTATGTCTAGACAACTACCACTGTAACCCATTCAAGGCAGCAACTCCTATCAAAGGCATCAGTAGTTGTCCATTCGATGTGAAAATCGCCGGTCTTCAAACGTTGTCTTCTATATCTTCGATTTAAATCGTCGTATAATTATTTAAAACGATTTTTGAACTCGGTCTTTCAATTAATTCACGAATAATTATAATTTAAAACCATTTCCTATCGTAAATATCTATTCATAACGATTTATCGCTATTTTTATTTATTTGAAAATAGCTCAAAGTAATTTAATGACGCTTCAGGTCGCTATGCGGCCTTGGCGTTGTTTTTACCAAAATTTGATTTACACATATCTTAAAATCTAACTATTGGATCCACTACAAGAAAAAGCGAGATTAGCGACAGATTTTTAGCAGCGGAAAATTCCGTCGCTAATTAGCGGCGAATTTCCGTGGGCTTTGTAAGAGAAAATATTTTGGATTTTATATGTCATCTTATTATAAATTATTACCGTCAAATACTAATTCTGTCGCTAAATCAATGGAAATTGCAGCTCTTTACCGTCATATAATATTTAACGCTAAATTCCGTTGCTAATAGAGTCGGATTACCGTCGACATAATTTTGAAGCTATATTCCTGTAGTTTTCCAAGAGATTTGAAACGAACTCTTATATTTATTATTCATAAAATGTTTTAAATTTGTGTTATTACTTAGTAATTAATCAGTAAATTTAAATTTTAAATAATTAATGTTAATAATACATTAGTAATTAATAATAAATAATAACTACTAGAAGTAAATAAAATTCAATAGTTAATGCTGATTTTTTTTGAAAATTAATGTTGATTAATTATTAATTACTATATAATATAAATAAGAGGTAATAGTAATTAATAAAATTCATTGTTGTTCGATGTTTATTAATTTTTTTTGATAATCAATGATTATTTAATAGTTTTTAATACCCTAATGTGCAACACAAGTAACATTTTAAGACCATTGTGGAACTTCAACTGTTTACAACATTTAGAAGCGATTGTGAGTTCTAGGGTTTAGTAACACTCTCCTTGCATCATGAAATTGGATTATTTAATATAACAGTTGCGTGTCATTATAAAAATCATTTATATGAAAAATATAATTTATTTAGCTCACAATAGATTTTTAATTTGTTCTAAAATACAATACTAACATAAAAATATCTAAGTGAAATCGTAAACGGATTTGCATCTCCCAAAATATTATTAGTATTTAAAAAAAAAAAGTAAATTGCAAAATGAAAAAAAATAGGAGCTTTGAAAGCAACGATGGTTTTTCATTTGTTTATGAATATTAAATCGTATTATTTAGATATAAAGTTTTTTTTTAAAAAAAAACACTACCGAAGAGATAAGTATACGAAAATGGAAATCTTTTTTTTTCTATCCTTATTTCATGTATTTTTTAGTATAAATTAAATTTTAAAATCAAACTAAATTTATCAAAGATTATTTTTTTTATAAGGTGTTAATTATTAAAGCAAAAATATTTAAGCTAGTCATTGAATCATAAAAGTTAACAAAAATTTAATTAATTAAACCACTACGTAGTTAACTGTAATTTTGTTTATAGATTTACAAATTTTTGAATAATTTTTTCACGTCTACCGGTTTGCGTTATATTTCCCTGTTGTAAAAGTTACATCATATCTATGCCTTGTTTTTCTTTTCGAACTGTTGGTAGAAAATCCTTCATAAACTCATTAATACCTTATCAATCTGCATCCTAATGCTATAAGAATCCTGCTCCGTTGGATTTTGAACCCAACTCACGATCTTTTTATCAATCTGCATCCTAATACTCTAAGAATCTTGCTCCATTGAATTTTTAACCCAACTCACGATCTTTGCCATCTGCTCGCATTAGAGAGAACTCCACCGACTATTCTCGCACAGCTATCGCCTCATTTTTTATTAACATTTATTTTCATCGAACCCTAATTCTTGCTCACCCCCAATTCAATTTGATTCCGAAGTCAATTTGATTTCGCAATTCAAGCTAGTATCGGAACCGTAGTAGCAATCTAAAAGCGAAGATTTTTTATCAAGAGCGGCTTAATCTTCCTTTCTTCTCGCAGGTATTGATATTAATGTCATAATCCATGTTTTCGATTTGTACCGTTGTTCTGAAATTAGCACTAAAAGTTTGTTTTTTCATCAATCATCGAAGTTATATGATTAGATTAGGCAAAAAATTATTACAGTTACTTGAAATAAAGATTATCATAAAAGGCTCTTTAGACCTTTATAAATTTTGAATGCTACTAGCAATTCTTTGACCAAATATATGGTTTGCGCATTTTTTGATGTCATGCTCGGATGGATGGCTATGTTGACATGGCAAATGATTATATGATTAAATGCTTATAAAAATTATTATTGTTTTTTGAAATGCAGACGGATGTATTGACATGGCAAATGATGAAATCTTGTGCTCGCTTAAACTCATTTAGATTGGTTTAGTGTTGTAGTCAGGTATGGATGAGTATAATTGAATCATTTTAATTTCTTATTTTTACACAATCCATGATCACTAGAATGCGCTCTTGGAATACTAATGGATAATGCTATTATATACTTGCACATAGAATGCGCTCTTGCAACTTTTTTTTTCTGGTGGATTAGATTCAATGATACTTGCTGCATTATTAGACCAGTGTCCCGACTTTCAATGTAATTATAACTTCACAATGAGGTTACTGAACTAAAATGCCGTTATAGACTCCTTTGTTACAGTGTTTACAATTGAAAGGGGAAGACAGTTGATTCTTTTGTATATGGCTTCAACGAAATTATCTTTATTACTACATAGAAATCAATGTTAACACCGGCTTATCATGATGCTTTAGGCCACCTCCAAAATTATCTTGATTGCTTGGTTGATTATGTCATATATGGTGCAATGGTATAAACTGTAGAATTTTTGCATTCAGCAATTGGCTTCCATGCTTAACGGAAAAAGTATCCTTTCAAGATGCTTCATTTCCTTTTTCTTCTGAAAACCTTGATTGCATTAAGATCGTGTCTTAATTTTGCAGTCTTTTTTTTATTCTGATTGCAAACAATATAATTTTTCTATAGGCATAATTGACCTCTTGAATGTTAGCTTTGATGGCCAGCTTGCTCCAGATAGAATTCCCCCTAGGATAGGAGTAAAGGAACTTTAAAAAATTGCCACTTATAGGAGGTTGAACTATAACTGCTCCTTTGTTTTAAGTTAACACGCATATGTATCGCTCCTTTTTTGTGTACTTGCGCCGTCAAATTAACTGGATTTCTTTTTTTCCATTATCATGTGAAGTTTCAGTTCCAGTCATCAAATTAACTGAATTTCGATATAATTTCGTAAATTTTCGAAATTTCTGTTCTAGGTTTGGTTTTGGAATATTTCACATACAAATGGTTTAATCCATTAAAACAAAATGTATAATTATCTTTAACTGAACGTAAGATATAACTGAACAAAATCGATTAATTACAAATATTTATAACACTTACAATTCGTTACTTCATTTTCATCCCATTTACTTGCACCATTTATATTTTTTGTGATATTGTATGTTTGTTAAGTTAAACTTTCATATTCTAAATTGTCATATGATAAAAAATTGTACTGGAGCTTTAGTTCAGTTTCGTTTCAGTCTCTATCGATACTGAAATGGAACGATCAGAATCTCAGTTCTTCAGTTGGATCATCAAACCTTACTCTGCATGCAAAAATACATCACCATAGAGGTGTAAAATGTTTTGTGTTTCCATGTTTGGGGACTTAATATGTTCAAACCTATAGTTCGAACTTCAAAATTGAGCATATTCCAAAAGATAATTTCTTTAAACACCTTGTCTGCTAATCTAAATCTACGTAGTTAGTGTCAGAAGTAAAGTGTCGATTAAGGACCATTATGTGATATTTTTAAATATTGAAATGATGTAGTAATATAATCAGTAATTTTGTTAGTGTGTTATATAAATTATGGTACTAATAAATGATGCAAATTTTTTTAATTATTACTTCAAACCATTATTAAACTGTTTGAAATATATCTATGCAAAGGATTTACATATTAGTTCATAGTTTTATCGTGATATGAGATACTTGTTTAATATTTGATTTCTTACAGCAGGTATTTGAATATTTTCACTAAAATTTCCACCTGTGTCGGTTAATATGCGCATGTGTACATTTGGAATATATTTCAGACTACAGTAGGCTAACTAATTCAAGATTGGCATCCCCTGCCTTATGTCAAAAATCATTCCTTCCAACTTATCATTGTTTTCTGTTGGCATAAGAGATTATCTTGTGTGGCTTCACTAAAATTAAAGCTTTTGCATAAACAATTTCTATAATGTTTCCCCCATGCAACAATGTTTTCTAACTATAAATGAGGTTTTCAGTTCCATTATTATATTTCTAATGGTAGCTATTTGATTTTTAGATGGAGGCTTGTGGAGATTGATACCACGTTATCCAGTTTGTTCTGGGAAACACCACATGTGATGTCACTCGTACATCCTGCAAAGATTTATATGGTATGTAATATCTTCAGAATATCTGTTGCTACTTATTAATATTTGATATAAAAGGCACAATTTCATATGCAGTTCTATATCCTTCCCCAACTCAAAAAATTGAAATTAAATTAGAAATTTAATTTGGTCATGAATACAAGATACGATGGATCCACTATAGGTTGTGATACCTTCACTTTTTCACACTTGTTAATCAGGCCACATAATCTTGACACATTTTTTATGGATAGCTGTTTCATCCTATTTGAAAGAAACCTAGCTAAAAAACCATATCAAACTGGCTGTTTACCGAGGAACACGGACTAGAGCTTGATGCCTAAGCTTGAGATCTTGGTTTCGTTTCCGGTCTTAGTCTTTCATAGTTTTATGAATTTCGATTAAATTCATAAATTTTAGGAATTTCAGTTCAATTTTTGGTTTAGTGTTGTTTAGAATGATACCATTACTAATTACTTTTTTGACTGCTGTTAGTGAATTTGTGATACAAGCTTGGAATATGGATTTTCTTAAAATTGCGGGCAAAAGTTAGTGCCGATTAAGGGCCACAGTTATGTTAATCTCATACCATAAGGTGGATCATAAAATAAATTAACCATACATGCACAAAGCATATCAAAAATATAGTTTGATCATGTATATAACTTCCTGACCTATGACCGTGGCTGCTAATTCAGTTTCAGTGTAGTTTAGGAACAATATACCTTATTTCATTAAAAAAATCACTATTTTACCAAAAATTATACCACTATTTGAGTTATGCTTATACAAGATACCAATTTAACCAAAAAATAAGCAAACAAAATACATATAGAAAACTATATAAATCTAACAGACAACAATTAGGAGAAATAAATTGTATGAGTATATCATTTGCTCACAAAACATAGTAGAGACAAGGGATATACCAGTGCTCCAGATCTGGATGGAGTATTTTAGACCGATCTCAGAGTATCTCTGCTTTCTCCATGCTGCTTTGCTCGATCAAAGTCGTAGTAAGGCGATTGTTGAGAGCGACTCTCTGAAAATATGTTGTCTCTACTTGCCTTACGCTGAGGGTTTGACATAGGAGGATAACACGATTGAACACAGATATTAACATTCTTTTTCTTTGGATATTGTTCCTGTTCGAACGATGCTGGGTTCTGTTCAGGGTCATTTAGGTTCATTATTATCTTTCCTTCTATCTTCACTTTTCCAGCAACATTGAAGTAGTGGGTATAGGGTTGATTCCCTTCACTTTCCCATTTTCCAAATTGCAGTACATGAGGTTTATGTGTATGGTTAAAACGTCCGTGTTTTGGTTTTATGACATACATTTAGTTGATTTTTTAAGCAATCAAATTAAATTTTGCTGAATTTGTAAAACTTATCAGATAAAGCCCAAAAAAAGTGATAATAGGTCTTAAAAACCTCTTTTGCAGCATGGTCAGACGGTCAAGAATATGCAAAATTTTATGTGTAAAATGTTTCTTCCAATCAAAATAACAAATGAAAGTATAAAAACAAAGCATCCAACAATATACAAATTCTTCCAATCTGAACTAGAACACGTACATGAAAAGAGAAGCTAGTATTGAAATGTATACATCGAAAAACACGAAAACAGGGTATTACATGTCATTTGGAGATCTGGAGTTCGGTTCAAGAGTTGCAAAAGTAAGTTTTGTGAGCAGAAATAGAACTCGGTTTATAGACGGGGTAAGCTTTTGTATGCAAATGGATGGAACTCGTATTGATTGATGGGACAGTCGGTCTTAGAGTTTGGCAAAGACAGAGTTCGATCTATGTTTCAGGTTGCTACTAAAATGGGGTTAACTATCTGTAGAACTTGGGCTTTAAATGATGGAGCTTATAATGCTTTGCAGGTCTCTCTTAGTGAATTTATTGAGAGAGTTTTCAAGGTTAGTAGTTGCTTTGCTTGGTTAGTTTAGTGGATTGTAGTGTTGTGGAAGATATAATCAGTTTACTACTTTATAAGCAGTTAATGATTTTTTTTATTGCATCTAAAGTATTTTCTTATGAATCCACGGTTTCGAACGTCTTTTTCAAAATATGGATGATAAATGTATAGTTTGTTGATTGAGTAAAAACTTACAAAATCCTCTTGTATTGTTACATATCGATTAAAAAATATAGCTTATAAAAACTCATGACAGTATTAATATAAACATAAAACTCATCCAATCCATGTATTGTACTTTGCTAATAATTTTGTATACTTCAGTTATTCTGTGTATATAATAAGCTACTCAAATCGTTTGCTATATAGCTCATGAAAATGATGGACAAAGTAATTAAACCTGGTGAGATAAGGGATGGAGGCTAGAGGCATTTATTTTAACAATATGTTTGCCTATGGTATTGTGCTTTTATATCCATGTTATAGAACACGGCGTATGGCCAGAAGTACCATTAAAATTGAGTTGCATTGTAGCTGATAGTTTAAGAATAGAATGACATTTATTTAATTAATAAATCCTATGGTCCCATGGTTTCCTATTGAAAATGTACAGCTATTTATAATTCTTGCACCCTACTGACAAATTGAGCAGCAGCTTCAACTAAAGGATTTTAAGTAAAATTCTTTACTTGTGTGACTATATGTATAACTAAAGAATTTTTGTTTTACAGGAAGATAGACATCTTTGATGCAAAAAGCGGGAACATGCCACAACAAATTATGGATTTGAAATGCTAGAACTATATTTGGTTTGTAGTTTTTAGTACTGTTTATGAAATATTATGGATGTACTATGTATTTTTGATGTAAGAATGTTTAGTATGTCTATTATGTATTGTTGAATGTTGATTATCAGACGAGTGATTAATATAATACATTGATTATGAGATGTGTGTTGATATTAACCGTGTTGTATTTAAATTAGGATTGTGTATTGAATGGAACACAAGTTATGTGTGTGTGTATATATATTTATATTGAAGCATATATATATATATATATATATATATATATATATATATATCAGAAGGGGAATAGCAGCGAATTACCTACAAAAGCAGGGATGGTAAATTTACCCAAATTTAATTTTCGTCGCTATTCCCTTGGTAATTAGTAAGGATTTACCAATGCTTTTTATAAATAATATTTTATTATAAATTAATTATCCGTCGGTAAATAGTCAGTATATAAATTAAAATTAAATTAATAAATAAAATTTTATTTTTATTATAAAATTAGCAAAATGACGGAAAAATGTCGGAAAATTCATGCTAAATTCCATCGCAAAATCTGACACAAATACCATCATGGTTTTTACCGACCACACCGTTATGTAGGAAATCCGTCGCTAAGGCATGTTTAGAGACGGATTAGAAGCGGATTCTACCGCTGCTATATGCAGTTTTTCTTGTAGTGATCTTAACAAGATTTATATCATTGGAAAGATCTTCCCAAAGCAGTCCTAACGGTTCCAGTTTTGGGAAAATCCGATGGTCGGATCTTTTGGTATAACCGTTTAAAGTTACGATTGGCGAAACGCTAACTACCGCAAGCGATTCGTTTAATTTTAATTTATATATTTAATTATATATAAATGTAAGCCATTCGATGATTCTACTAACGCGTTTAACTTTGCATATAAATTCTAATATATGCATTTACAATAAAATTATATTTTCATTTTGCATATAAATTCTAATATATGCATATACAATAAAAATGTTTCTTTCACTCTTGATGAAAATTCTAGTTTATTTTTGTTTAATCCTTTTTAATTGACAAAAATGTATATTCTTGTTTCATCCTTTTTAATGAACAAAAATGTACATTTTGGTTTAATCTCTTTTAATGACCAAAAATGTATATTTTGGTTAAATCCTTTCTAATGGCCAAAAATGTATATTTTGGTTAAATCCTTTTTAATGACCAAAAATGTATATTTTGGTTAAATCCTTTTAAATAACAAAAATGAATATGTTTTTGTCTCATTCTTTTAAATGACAAAAATGAATATTTGTGTCTTATTCTTTTTTTAATGACCAAAAGTGTATATTTTGGTTAAATCCTTTTAAATAACAAAAATGAATATGTTTTTGTCTCATTCTTTTAAATGACAAAAATGAATATTTGTGTCTTATTCTTTTTAAATGACAAAAGTGAATATATTTGTTTTATTCTTTTTAAATGACAAAAATGAATATTTTTGTCTCATTTTTTTTAAATGATAAAAAAGAATATATTAACTTTTAAATGAAATCATGTTTTTTTATTCCTAAAAACATGAATCTTTTCAATTTTTATAACATTACATTAAAATATGTATTTTTTTCTTGTAATCATGTTTTAAATCCTAAATCACGAATTTTATAACATTACATTAAAATGTGTATTTTTCTTGTAATCGTGTTTTAAATCCTAAAACATGAATTTAATAACATTACATTTAAATGTTTATTTTTCTTATAATCATGTTTTAAATCCTAAAACATGAATACTTTCTATTTTCCTATTCTTAACATTAAAAATGTAAATTTTAATGAAATTATGTTTTAATTCTAAAACATGAACAATTTCTATTTTTCTAATCCTGTCACTAAAAATGTAAATTTTAATGAAATCATGTTTTAATTCTAAAACATGAACAATTTCTATTTTTCTATTCTTGTCATTAAAAATGTAAATTTAAATGAAATCATGTTTTAATTCTAAAACATGAACAATTTCTATTTTTCTATTCTTGTCATTAAAAATGTAAATTTTAATGAAATCATGTTTTAATTCAAAAACATGAACAATTTCTATTTTTCTATTCTTGTCATTAAAAATGTAAATTTTAATGAAATCATGTTTTAATTCTAAAACATGAACAATTTCTATTTTTCTATTCTTGTCATTAAAATGTAAATTTTAATGAAATCATGTTTTAATTCTAAAACATGAACAATTTCTATTTTTCTATTCTTGTCATTAAAAATGTAAATTTTAATGAAATCATGTTTTAATTCTAAAACATGAATTTTTCTATTTTTTTCCTAAACTAATTCAACAAATGATAGAAATTAATATTTGATTTTGTTGAAAACTCTAGTTCAACAAATGACATAAAAATGTATATTTTATTTTTGTTGAAAATTCTTTCAATAAAAATGATTAGAAAGTGATATTCATTTTGATTGAAAATTCTAATTCAATCAAAACAAAGGTGATATTTCATTTGATTGAAAATTCTAATTCAATCAATAACAAAAGTGATATTTCACTTGATTGAAAATTCTAATTCAATAAATATCAAAGGTGATATTCCATTTCTGTTGAATATATTTGATTCAACAAAATAACAACAAAAATGTTTATTCATTTTTATGGCAAATATAATTCCAACCAAATATAATAAAGGTGATACTCTATTTTTGTTGACTATTTTGATTCAACAAAATAACAACAAAACGGTTTAATTCATTTTTACTGCAAATTCAATTATAATACAATATCACCCAAACTAACAGATCTACATTAAGACATCACATACAGATGAAATCTAGTAGCATCGCATGTAGAAATTTACAGCGAATCAATGAGAATACAATCATGATTTATTCTAATTATTTAAAAATAAAAATAAAGTAGAGTTCTCAAAGTCATTTGAATTTGAATGGTTCAGATCTGAAAATTTTGGTCAAAATTTGATCAACTCAGAATTGATTCTAGTCAGGACAACAACGTAGATCTCGGTTTCACGGTCGCAACGCTTCAGAAATCATTAAATTCTGATTCAGTATGAATGAGATACGAATTAATTTACATTGTTAATATTTAAAAAAAAATTAATTTAAATAATTAAATAGGTTTCCACCTTCTTCTTCAATATCAGATAAAGGCCACGCTTATTTCAAAAAGCTTCCAACCTAGATTTTAGATTTGCTTCAAATCCGAACAGCTAGGAGGCGATCAGGCTACATCACGTCAACGGGCACGGAAGGGCGCGCAAGGGGGTCCTACCCGCGTCAAGCGCAATGCACCCTAGGGGAGGCGACGACGCTGTGAACAAGTCGGGTTTGGGGATCTGGGTGCTCGAAATTTGCAGTTTCAGGTAGGGTTCACTGTATGGATTTGTAGAGAAGGAAAAACTCTACGATAATGTCCAAAGAAGAAGGAGTTTTTGGTGAACGGATTTAGATAATTTGAGGAGGAAAGTTTTGTAAAATTTCGGTCATTGGAAGATGAAGGCGGCGACTGGTATAGGGTATTAGGTTTTTGCAACGGGATTAGTGAATATTTATAATATTTTAATTGTCAATTTTGCAAATAAACCCTTAATTCCTTAACAACTCCAATTTCAGCCCAATAAGAGTTGATCGCACCCAATAGCCCCCGTTCCGGATCCAATGGGCTAGGCCCCGTCAGCTCAAAAGACTGTTTTCAGCTTGATTTCTTTAATTTAAAATTTAAATCTTTTATTTATTTAATTCGTTCACACATTTAAATTCACCGGGGCCACATACGGACTTTAAAAATTACAGAAAAATATATTTAGCTTTGTTTTGATGATACGATCCTAACAAAATTAATTTCGTCGAATTTAGAGATCATTTGAAAAATGGCCATTTTCAAGTCGATTAAATTTGACTGAAATTGACAAAGCACATTTTCTTTTGCCACGCTCACATACTAATTCGGAAAATTACGAAAATTGAAATCTAGCAATAATTTGACACTTCGAATCCAACAAAAGTGGTTTCGTTGAAAATGGAGGTCGTTTGTAAACTGACTATTTTTAATGGTTTTAATATTATTTAAAAATGAAAATTTTAAACTCTGGCACATTTTCTAACCAAATTCTTTAAAATAAAAATTTTAAATTGGTTTTGATTTTCCGGGTTGTTACAATCTCCCCCACTTAAAAGCTTTTCGTCCCCGAAAAGGAAATAATAGTAAAGTAGGAAACAAAACGGAGAATGCAAAATATTGTAAATGTACCTCAACACAAGAGTTACTCGGAGATGTCCATTCTACACTTGGGATAAGCCTATTTGATGCTATCCTCAGTCTCCCATGTACAGTCTCTATGATTCCCGCTCCACTGCACTTTGACTAAGTGGATCCTCTTGTTCCTAAGAACTCGAGTCTCTTTGCCAACAATTTTCACTGGCTCCCTTCTCACTGTTAAGCTCGGGGTAATCCCCAAATCTTGTTGTGCTGCTTCCTCCATGACTAAGTCTGGATCATGAACATGTTTCCAAAGTTGAGACACATGAAATACATCATGCACCCCCTGGCAACCATTCAGGCAACTGCACCCTATAAGCGAGAGTTCCAATCCTTTCGAGAATAGGATATGGACCAATGAATCTCGGCGCCAACTTCCCAGTCTTCCCAAAACGAACTACACCTCTCAATGGGGAAACCCTCAAGTACACATAATCGCCAACAAAGAATTCTAGATCCCTTCTTTGTGAGTCTGCATAACTCTACTGTCGGCTCTGAGCAGTCAGTAGACGCTTCATAATAAAATCAACTTTATCTGCTGCTTCGTGAATCATGTCGGGACCCAATACTAATCGATTGCCTGGTTCCACCTAACATGCGGGAGATCTGCATGGCCTGCCATATAATGCTTCAAATGGCGACATCTTCAAGCTTTCTTGGTAACTGTTATTATAAGAGAACTCAACCAAGCGCAAGTGATCCTCACATGAACCGCCAAAATCAGGAATGCACGCTCGCAACAAATCTTCTAATATGCCGTTCACCCTCTCAGTCTGGCCATCTGTCTGAGGGTGATAAGCCGTGCTCAGATTCAACTTGGTCCCAAGCTCTTCTTGGAAAGCTTCCAAGAATTTGCTAGCAAATATCGGATCACGGTCACTGATAATGCTACTGGGAACTCCATGTAGTCTGACAATCTCTCTGAAATAAAGTTGCGCCAGACTTCAAGCTGTTCTATTAGACCTGACAGGGATGAAATGGGCAGTCTTTGTGAAGCGATCTACAACCACCCATATACTGTCATTGCCTTTTCTGATTCGGGACAAGCCATCAATAAAATCCACAGAAATTTCGTCCCACTTCTAACTTGGAAGCCCTAGCGATTGCAACAATCCTCCCAGCTTCTGTTGATCACTTTTGACTTGCTGATAGTGGGACATGTAGCAACATATATAGAAATGTCTCTCTTCATAGATCTCCACCAAAATGTGCACTTGAGATCGTGATACATTGTGAAAACCCATTTCTTCCCCGTGAAGGAAAGCGCGGATAGTTCGAGAACAAGCCACAACAGAACGCAGACGGAAAAACATTTCATTGTATATTACAACAATGCATCAGATTACAAGAATATACAGAGTATAAATGAATATTACATAGAAATATCAGAGATTTAAATTACATTTAAATACATCGTAGCGGAAAATAATACAATACACAACTAGAAGAGATATACGGATACAAAGCTTTCCGGATATCATTCCAGCTGTAAACCAGGATCCTGTGAATATAAATCTGCAAAACCAAAACTACTAGCTGCCCGTGTCCAAATAGGGGCACCCAGAGTTTAGGTTAAAACAATAAACTCCAGGTCAGTCATATGACTGGTGTGAGAACTAAAACAGTTATTATTCTTTATTTTAAAGTTAGGTAAATCAAGGGACCACGCCGTATAACACGGAACGAGTTTCCTCCCAAGAATACCAGTGCATAAAACAAACAGCGCAATGCTAAATAAAGAAAAATGAAGCTATTATAAGACCCAGTTCCCATCACACAATGCAACGCAAGCCGGAGGATAGGGTTTTTACCTTATAATAGCCAAGAATGCTTGATACGTTGAAAACAAATCATTTGATACTATTATAAGTGCATAGTGTATAAAACAACTTCAAATCATAAGTATCAATCATAGGCGACATGAGCGTCCCATGCCACTATGTCGCCATATATAGGTTTACAAATAAAACCGCAAACGACACGTATTTGGAAATTGGATTTCCATCTATGAACCGAGGCAAAAGATAGTCCTCAACCGATTCGAGACTCTCTAGCCCGAGCCTCAGGATCAGAGCTCGAGTGACCCTTGGATCGTCAGGGCCGGTCCACCGATGTGGATTAAAATGCCTGAACATTGCGTTTCCCCGCCCATTGGGGCGTAAATGAGTCAACGAATGACTCCATCGGACCCGGATCGTCTAATCAAACCGAGGCGCCTCGCAACAACAACAACCACACATGTGAAAAGTATATAAATGTCAGGGCTGGTAGGTCACTGACACCACCCTAGCTAGAAAGAAACGCATGCCCTCCCTGAGGTCCTCTCCCGTTTTTGGTTCACAACCGGGGTGTGAGGCTCGCGAATTCACGTTACACAAAGCTGTGCCACGCAGGCTGTGCTTTGATCATCACCACAAGACTTTTCTTTTCAACAGAAGCCTCGCTCAATTGCCACTTAGGCATGCCACACAGGCAATTCACTCCATGCGTTTGATATCCATCAATATATAACCCCTGAGCTCGTGCGTCTCAGAGAAGGGCGTTAAGCAAGAGAATAAATTCTCCGCCGCCAAACAGATATATATTTAATAGAAATCAATCACACGGACTAAAATCCAATGTCAGACACACAGTCCATTTACAAGGCCGTTCTGGGTCTGAACGAAACCGGAGGCACCTAGTACCTCGCATATCCATCGATCTCCAAATACGTCTGGACGACCACCAACTGTTTCCATCTTCTTGGGTGTACAGCCCAATCAAGATCATCAGTAATCACCCAAACGACGTGAAGACCTCCGGTCTTCAACCACCGTCTTCATCTTCGACACCACGTCGAATCAGTTATTCAGAATGGGATAAACCCGATCTTTCCGAATAACTCGCATATATTTTAAATAAGTGTTACACAAACACAACATACGCCTCATTCCAATTCATCAGTCACTAACCGTAAATTAATCAAGAGAATAATTTCCCAAATATTAGCCCCGAAGGCCGAAACCAACATCAGATCAATATCCAGAAAACCATTCTGCTTGGCTAACCGACAGTTAGTTTCTAAATTTCACATTCATAGGGAAAGGTTCCCATTAATTTTATCCAAGATAAATTCCTTGAATTTATTCTTTAATCATCTTTTGAATTTCGATTCAACTAGTCGGAATTAATGGACCTTACTGAAGTAATCATTTGTTTTAATTTCCCAATCCCAACCTATTCATCCCATGAAGTAAAACTGGTTATACTTCATATCTAACACCACGGTGTTATCGGTAAATTCAATTACCATTTCACGTTCAAATCTAATTAAAGATTTAACTATCGCCTGGAGCAAAACTGGTGATACTCCATCCTCGATCATTTCAATTTAATTAAAGATTCATTAGAACTCCACTTAGTTTTAATCGTTAACTGGGTTAAAGAATCAGTGTCATTTAAAACACGGTCCACGATAAACCCAAAATCACATTCCATTAATTGTCGGGTTAAAGAACGAGTGTTATTTAAAACACTGTCCACGATAAACCCAAAAATCAATATCAATTCAATTAAATATTATTTAATTGGTACACTTCATTAAATTTAAATAAAAAGATTTAATCTTTTCTCAATTGGGTTCAAGAACAGTGTTAATGAAGACACCATTCACGACAAACCCAAATCACATTTGATATTAAACACAAGGCTCCGAATAGAAAACATACCGGCTTATATTCAATATCAAATTCTACGACTAACAAATATCGTATTGGAAATAACGATATATATATATATATATATATATATATATATATATATATATCTTTCAAATTCCCATAACAATATCTGTATCATCACGAAATCCAACATCGAAATAATCCAAAGACAATTTCGATTCAAATCCATTCCAATATAATTATTGGAAATTCTGGTTATTTTCAAAACCATTTCAAATTCAATTTATTAGTTTAAAAATAAATAGAATTATAATTCTATTTCAAAAATAGTTCATTTCGATAAAAATCTATTTTTATCTTTTCAAATATGGAGTTTTTCATCCCAATTCTTCACATATCACTTTCGATGATTTTACACAAATTATTAATATTTTTAATAATTTTATCAAGGCCCGTACAGTCGATTTCCATCAATGGCCATCGAACTGCACTTACAACGACCTTTTCCAAATTTGATTTGGACATAATTCCAAATCCAACCGTTAGATTTCTATTTTCTAATATTCGTTAGAAAGCTCTTTTCGATACGAACCCAACGGTTCCAGTTTTAGGAGAATCCGACGGTCGGATCTCCCATAATATCCGTTCGAAGTCAATGGTCAAAATTCGCGAACTGCCGCGGCGCGGCGCGTTCTATTCAGGCCATTATATTATATATATAATATATACTTCGTCGATTCCCTTTCAAAACGTATTTTATAAATCGTTTTCAAAACGATTTCAACTTCTATTTCAACTTCAAATCAAAATCGAATTTTCCAACATAAATTCATTTTCATTTCATTTCGAATTGATTTAATTAAAATTGATTTCTAATTCAATTTCTATTCGTTTTCAATTCAATTCAATTTCAATTCGAATTCATTTTTATTCAATTTGAATTCATTTCTATTCACTTTCAATTCGAATTCACTTCTATTCAATTTAATTCGAATTTCAATTCTTTTCAAAATTTCATATTTTGAAATCACTTTCGATATTCGTTATAAAATGAATAAAATCGACATAAATATCGTTCACGTCGAAATGGCGTAAATCTAATCAACACGGCTTCATATATTCATATTTTCAAATATTCTATTTCGAATATTTCTTTTTCAAATATTCTATTTTCAAATATTCTATTTACAAATATTCTATTTTCAAATATTCTATTTTCAAATATTTCTTTTTCAAATATTCTATTTTCAAAATTTTCTTTTTCAAAACTTTATTTTTCAAAACTGGAATGAGACCCAATCAATTACCATATAATGTTAATTATATGGATTTTCTACAACACATGTATACAATAACAACGATGAATAATCAACCATCATCCAAAGTGCCTTCTACACTGTATAAGCATCAAATATAAATATTCAACGCTTATAACAGTCTGTCAATCAATCGATCGACATACCACTAAACAATCGGGATTAGTGTACGTCAAATATCATCCCAATACCCGTGTGGGGTTTCAAACAATCAAACACAGATTTTATTTGTGCAGTTGGGCGATGTGTAAAATTTATCGACCCAATCGATATCAGTCAAATGTGTGTACATAAACAAATCGTCCGATTTGTTTATTTTTATTTCATTTCATAGATACGTTAAAAATTCTACTTTTAACTATAAAATATTTTTAACTATATAAATATTTTATTTCATTTCACATCACATCACACAATCAACTACACATCAAAATCAAACAATCAAGCATACAAGCCGTCCATGGTCTGTGGACGACGGGTGTCGGGAGCTACTAAACACCGTCTGCATCCTAGTATATATATAACTAGAAAATTAAATTAAAGAGTGAGAAATTCTCACAGAATTGCTAATCCAACGCCACGACTCTTCTTAGGTAGAAATCTTCGCCACTCGCCCTTTGTCACTTTCTCTGCCCGTATTCTCTACATACGTAAAAATCGAATTTTTACTTCGCTATTCAATATATAAAAATCGAATTTTTACTATGCTATTCAATATATAAAAATCGAATTTTTACTATGCTATTCAATATATAAAAATCGAATTTTTACTATGCTTTTCAATATATAAAAATCAAATTTTTACTATGCTATTCAATATATAAAAATCGAATTTTTACTATGCTATTCAATATATAAAAATCGAATTTTTACTATGCTGTTCAATATATAAAAATCGAATTTTTACTATGCTATTCAATATATAAAAATCGATTTTTTACTATGCTATTCAATATATAAAAATCGAATTTTTACTTCGCTATTCAATATAGAAAAATCGAATTTTTCCTTACTTTTCACATAAGAAAACCCATTTTTTCATCATAAGAAAATACGATCCTTTTAAATGTTAAAAATACGATCTTTTCTATGATTAAAAATCATAGCTTTGCAGATAAAATTAAACCATTTCAATTCACTGAAATATGTTTTAAAATCAGATTTTATAAAGGTACATATAAATTAAACTAACAAAAGAAAACTGAAATCAAAGGAACAAGAAATAAAGGGCCTTACTGCTAGAAGGGGAGGGTGCTTGCGCGTCAGCAGGAGGTGGCGCAGGGCTTAGGGGAGGCGGCGGAACCGACTGGTGGGCGGCAAGTGGTGGACAGGGTCTTGGGCTGACCGACGGTGGTCAAATCGAGGCTAGGGCGCGGGTTCGGTCAGAGAAAGGAGGGAAGGAGAAGGTGGCGTGGAGGAGGAGGAAGGAGAGGCTGAGCGGTCGGAGAAGAAAAAAGGGGGGCAGGGCGATTTGTGTCGGCGGTAGGTGGGCGGGGAGAGGGTTTGGGTGAATCGGGTTTTCTTTTCTTTTCTGTGGAATGAATCGAAGAAGGGGGCCAGAGAGAAGGTAAGGGTGAGGAGAGAGGAATTTTATTATTTAATTAATTTATTTTCCCACCAAAAAGCAACTTTTATTTTCGACCTCCAAACGAGACCCACTGACTGTCACCCATAGCTAATTACCCCCATTCCAAACACAATGGGATATATATCGTAGGCTGATTCGATTGTTACGACCAGTTTCCGTTAAAACCAACATATAACTCTATATATTGAATTTGAACGCGCATTTCAATTTACTGGAGTCACATACTAACTCGAAAAATTCCAGAAAAATATTTTCTAGCTTCGTATTGACGATACGGTCCTAATAAAACTAGTTTCGTCTAATTCTGAGACAGTTGGAAAAATGGCCATTTTCCAGTCGATTAAAATCAACTAAAACTGGTCAAACACGTTTTCTTTTGCCACGCTCACATATTGATTCGAAAAATTATGAAATTTGGAATCTAGCTATAACTTGACATCACGGATCCAACAAAAGTGGTTTCGTCGAAATCCGAGGTCGTTTGCAAAATTCCCATTTTTAAGGGCCTGAATTCCATAGCGACTATTCAGAATTTTCATCTGGACATATCTTTTGATTCCCGCTATGAAATTTCAATTTTTCGGATTCGTTGGAAAGATATCATCAATTAGATCCTATTATTTTTGGTTTCACTAAAATCCGGTTTGTTTTGCACCCGGTACATTCAATTGAAGTTTGAAATCGAATTATCGAACTACCGCGCCATTTTCAATTCCTTTAATAATTATATATAATTATTTATATTCTAACGACGACGTATATAATATATACGTTCAAATTCCATTCAAAATAAATTTCTCGTCTATACTATTTAAAATAATTCATTTTAAATATTCAAAATTCGCTAAAATTGCCAAAATAAAATTTTTAAATTGGCCCAGATTTTCGGGTTGTTACAATCTCCCCCACTTAAAACTTTTCATCCCCGAAAACGAACAAAGTCGAAAGTGGTTTGATTAATCAACTCCACGTTCGATCTGGCTTCCATTCTCCAACTTTTCAGTTTCTGAGAATTTTCAAATTTTCAAAAATTTGGCTAACACCCTAAATTTTCGAATTTTTTTGCCATAACCTCTCCTGCACCGGGAGCCACGAGAAAATCCCGAAATTGCCATATAGGCCTTCTGATCACAAAAAGAAAAAGAAAAAGAAAAAGCCAAGCGGCTAGCCAATAGGCTCATAAAATCATCATCACCCAAACAAAACAGTAAATTATGCTAAACATGTACCTATTTGTCGGGCAAACAAATTTTATTCTCTGCTCTAGCCTCCTTGCTATGACCTGTTCAATGTAAGTACATGTATATGCAAGCAAACGCGACAAATTTTCAATACAATTCAATATTTGATAAAATTAGGCGTAATGGTTCAAAATTATCAAACAAATAAACAAACAACACAAACATCAATCCATTAGTTGATTAGCTTTTTGAAATTCATAACTTTGATACATAGTCAAAAATCAGATTTTTGATGCCAAATCACAACAATATGCCCTATCTAATTTTGGTTCTCACACCAGTCAATAGGAAATATATAGAAAGTCCACTTTCGTCACTCGAACATGAATTCTAATGATGGAGCTCCATCATCAAAATCATCTCCGGGCGATTCGAGTGTAATTCTATATCTATCCAGTATATTAAAACTTCAAATACACGTTTGCAAGGCGTATATGCAAAATCTTTATATACTGGACTGTCCAAATCAATACAAATAAATAATCAAATACGAATAATTGATTTAGATTTTCAAAACAAAATTTGTTTTCACTTTAAAAATATACTCTTCACACTCGTTCTAGGATACTACTGATCCCATCTCTAACGAGTCATTCCCGTTGGATATTACTAATCCAGTTTCTGATGAATTCTTTCGTATGGTTCTAATGTGCCTTGTTCTATGAGCTTTGTAAACCAAAGATCTGATACCAACTGTGAAAACCCGTTTCTTCCCCGTGAAGGAAAGCGCGGATAGTTCGAGAACAAGCCACAACAGAACGCAGACGGAAGAACATTTCATTTTATATTACAACAATGCATCAGATTACAAGAATATACAGAGTATAAATGAATATTACACAGAAATATCAGAGATTTAAATTACATTTAAATACATCGCAGCGGAAAATAATACAATACACAACTAGAAGAGATATACGGATAAAAAGCTTTCCGGATATCATTCCAGCTGTAAATCAGGATCCTGTGAATATAAATCTGCAAAACCAAAACTACTAGCTGCCCGTGTCCAAATAGGGGCACCCAGAGTTTAGGTTAAAACAATAAACTCCAGGTCAGTCATATGACTGGTGTGAGAACTAAAACAGTTATTATTCTTTATTTTAAAGTTAGGTAAATCAAGGGACCACGCCGTATAACACGGAACGGGTTTCCTCCCAAGAATACCAGTGCATAAAACAAACAGCGCAATGCTAAATAAAGAAAAATGAAGCTATTATAAGACCCAGTTCCCATCACATAATGCAACGCAAGCCGGAGGATAGGGTTTTTACCTTATAATAGCCAAGAATGCTTGATACGTTGAAAACAAATCATTTGATACTATTATAAGTGCATAGTGTATAAAACAACTTCAAATCATAAGTATCAATCATAGGCGACATGAGCGTCCCATGCCACTATGTCGCCATATATAGGTTTACAAATAAAACCGCAAATGGGACGTATTTGGAAATTGGATTTCCATCTATGAACCGAGGCAAAAGATAGTCCTCAACCGATTCGAGACTCTCTAGCCCGAGCCTCAGGATCAGAACTCGAGTGACCCTTGGATCGTCAGGGCCGGTCCACCGATGTGGATTAAAATTCCTGAACATTGCGTTTCCCCGCCCTTTGGGGCGTAAATGAGCCAACGAATGACTCCATCGGACCCGGATCGTCCGATCAAACCGAGGCGCCTCGCAACAGCAACAACCACACAGGTGAAAAGTATATAAATGTCAGGGCTGGTAGGTCACTGACACCACCCTAGCTAGAAAGAAACGCATGCCCTCCCTGAGGTCCCCTCCCGTTTTTGGTTCACAACCGGGGTGTGAGGCTCGCGAATTCACGTTACACAAAGCTGTGCCACGCAGGCTGTGCTTTGATCATCACCACAAGACTTTGCTTTTCAACAGAAGCCTCGCTCAATTGCCACTTAGGCATGCCACACAGGCAATTCACTCCATGCGTTTGATATCCATCAATATATAACCCCTGAGCTCGTGCGTCTCAGAGAAGGGCGTTAAGCAAGAGAATAAATTCTCCGCCGCCAAACAGATATATATTTAATAGAAATCAATCACACGGACTAAAATCCAATGTCAGACACACAGTCCATTTACAAGTCCGTTCTGGGTCTGAACGAAACCGGAGGCACCTAGTACCTCGCATATCCATCGATCTCCAAATACGTCTGGACGACCACCAACTGTTTCCATCTTCTTGGGTGTACAGCCCAATCAAGATCATCAGTAATCACCCAAACGACGTGAAGACCTCCGGTCTTCAACCACCGTCTTCATCTTCGACACCACGTCGAATCAGTTATTCAGAATGGGATAAACCCGGTCTTTCCGAATAACTCGCGTATATTTTAAATAAGTGTTACACAAACACAACATACACCTCATTCCAATTCATCAGTCACTAACCGTAAATTAATCAAGAGAATAATTTCCCAAATATTAGCCCCGAAGGCCGAAACCAACATCAGATCAATATCCAGAAAACCATTCTGCTTGGCTAACCGACAGTTAGTTTCTAAATTTCACATTCATAGGGAATGGTTCCCATTAATTTTATCCAAGATAAATTCCTTGAATTTATTCTTTAATCATCTTTTGAATTTCGATTCAACTAGTCGGAATTAACGGACCTTACCGAAGTAATCATTTGTTTTAATTTCCCAATCCCAACCTATTCATCCCATGAAGTAAAACTGGTTATACTTCATATCTAACACCACGGTGTTATCGGTAAATTCAATTACCATTTCACGTTCAAATCTAATTAAAGATTTAACTATCGCCTGGAGCAAAATTGGTGATACTCCATCCTCGATCATTTCAATCTAATTAAAGATTCATTAGAACTCCACTTAGTTTTAATCGTTAACTGGGTTAAAGAATCAGTGTCATTTAAAACACGGTCCACGATAAACCCAAAATCACATTCCATTAATTGTCGGGTTAAAGAACGAGTGTTATTTAAAACACTGTCCACGATAAACCCAAAAATCAATATCAATCCAATTAAATATTATTTAATTGGTACACTTCATTAAATCTAAATAAAAAGATTTAATCTTTTCTCAACTGGGTTCAAAAACAGTGTTAATGAAGACACCATTCACGACAAACCCAAATCACATTTGATATTAAACCTAAGGCTCTGAATAGAAAACATACCGGCTTATATTCAATATCAAATTCTACGACTAACAAATATCGTATTGGAAATAACGATATATATATCTTTCAAATTCCCATAACAATATCTTTATCATGACGAAATCCAACATCGAAATAATCCAAAGACAATTTCGATTCAAATCCATTCCAATATAATTATTGGAAATTCTGGTTATTTTCAAAACCATTTCAAATTCAATTTATTAATTTAAAAATAAATAGAATTATAATTCTATTTCAAAAATAGTTAATTTCGATAAAAATCTATTTTTATCTTTTCAAATACGGAGTTTTTCATCCTAATTCTTCACATATCACTTTCGATGATTTTACACAAATTATTAATATTTTTAATAATTTTATCAAGGCCCGTACAGTCGATTTCCATCAATGGCCATCGAACTGCACTTACAACGACCTTTTCCAAATTTGATTTGGACATAATTCCAAATCCAACAGTTAGATTTCTAATTTCTAATATTCCTTAGAAAGCTCTTTTCGATACGAACCCAACGGTTCCGGTTTTAGGAGAATCCGACGGTCGGATCTCCCGTAATATCCGTTCGAAGTCAATGGTCGAAATTCGCGAACTGCCGCGGCGCGGCGCGTTCTATTCAGGCCATTATATTATATATATAATATATATAATATATACTTCGTCGATTCCCTTTCAAAACATATTTTATAAATCGTTTTAAAATTTGTTTTCAAAACGATTTCAACTTCTATTTCAACTTCAAATCAAAATCGAATTTTCCAACATAAATTCATTTTCATTTCATTTCGAATTGATTTAATTCAAATTGATTTCTAATTCAATTTCTGTTCGTTTTCAATTCAATTCAATTTCAATTTCAATTCGAATTCATTTCTATTCAATTTCAATTTGAATTCATTTCTATTCACTTTCAATTCGAATTCACTTCTATTCAATTTAATTCGAATTTCAATTCTTTTCAAAATTTCATATTTTGAAATCACTTTCGATATTCGTTATAAAATGAATAAAATCGACATAAATATCGTTCACGTCGAAATGGCGTAAATCTAATCAACATGGCTTCATATATTCATATTTTCAAATATTCTATTTCGAATATTTCTTTTCAAATATTTCTTTTTCAAATATTCTATTTTCAAAACTTTCTTTTTCAAATATTCTATTTTCAAATATTCTATTTTCAAATATTTCTTTTTCAAATATTCTATTTTCAAAACTTTCTTTTTCAAAACTGGAATGAGGCCCAATCAATTACCATATAATGTTAATTATATGGATTTTCTACAACACATGTATACAATAACAACGATGAATAATCAACCATCATCCAAAGTGCCTTCTACACTGTATAAGCATCAAATATAAATATTCAACGCTTATAACAGTCTGTCAATCAATCGATCGACATACCACTAAACAATCGGGATTAGTGTACGTCAAATATCATCCCAATACCCGTGTGGGGTTTCAAACAATCAAACACAGATTTTATTTGTGCAGTTGGGCGATGTGTAAAATTTAACAACCCAATCGATATCAGTCAAATGTGTGTATATAAACAAATCGTCCGATTTGTTTATTTTTATTTCATTTCATGTATACGTTAAAAAATCTACTTTTAACTATAAAATATTTTCAACTATATAAATATTTTATTTCATTTCACATCACATCACACAATCAACTACACATCAAAATCAAACAATCAAGCATACAAGCCGTCCATGGTCTGTGGACGACGGGTGTCGGGTGCTACTAAACACCGTCTGCATCCTAGTATATATATAACTAGAAAATTAAATTAAAGAGTGAGAAATTCTCACAGAATTGCTAATCCAACGCCATGACTCTTCTTAGGTAGAAATCTTCGCCACTCGCCCTTTGTTACTTTCTCTGCCCGTATTCTCTACATACGTAAAAATCGAATTTTTACTTCGCTATTCAATATATAAAAATCGAATTTTTACTATGCTATTCAATATATAAAAATCGAATTTTTACTATGCTATTCAATATATAAAAATCGAATTTTTACTATGCTTTTCAATATATAAAAATCGAATTTTTACTATGCTATTCAATATATAAAAATCGAATTTTTACTATGCTATTCAATATATAAAAATCGAATTTTTACTATGTTATTCAATATATAAAAATCGAATTTTTACTATGCTATTCAATATATAAAAATCGATTTTTTACTTCGCTATTCAATATAGAAAAATCGAATTTTTCCTTACTTTTCACATAAGAAAACCCATTTTTTCATCATAAGAAAATACGATCCTTTTAAATGTTAAAAACACGATCTTTTCTATGATTAAAAATCATAGCTTTGCAGATAAAATTAAACCATTTCAATTCACTGAAATATGTTCTAAAATCAAATTTTATAAAGGTACATATAAATTAAACTAACAAAAGAAAACTGAAATCAAAGGAACAAGAAATAAAGGGCCTTACTGCTAGAAGGGGAGGGTGCTTGCGCGTCAGCAGGAGGTGGCGCAGGGCTTAGGGAAGGTCGCGGAACCGACTGGTGTGCGGCAGGTGGTGGACAGGGTCTTGGGCTGACCGACGGTGGTCAAATCGAGGCAAGGGCGCGGGTTCGGTCAGAGAAAGGAGGGAAGGAGAAGGTGGCGTGGAGGAGGAGGAAGGAGAGGCTGAGCGGTCGGAGAAGAAAAAAGGGGGGCAGGGCGATTTGTGGCGGCGGTAGGTGGACAGGGAGAGGGTTTCGGTGAATTGGGTTTTTTTTTCTTTTCTGTGGAATGAATCGAAGAAGGGGGCCAGAGAGAAGGTAAGGGTGAGGAGAGAGGAATTTTATTATTTAATTAATTTATTTTCCCACCAAAAATAAACTTTTATTTTCGACCTCCAAACGAGACCCACTGACTGTCGCCCATAGCTAATTACCCCCATTCCGAACACAATGGGACATATATCGTAGGCTGATTCGATCGTTACGATCAGTTTCCGTTAAAACCAACATATAACTTTATATATTGAATTTGAACGCGCATTTCAATTTACTGGAGTCACATACTAACTCGAAAAATTCCAGAAAAATATTTTCTAGCTTCGTATTGACGATACAGTCCTAATAAAACTAGTTTCGTCTAATTCTGAGACCGTTGGAAAAATGGCCATTTTCCAGTCGATTAAAATCAACTGAAACTGGTCAAACACGTTTTCTTTTGCCACGCTCACATATTGATTCGAAAAATTATGAAATTTGGAATCTAGCTATAACTTGACATCACGGATCCAACAAAAGTGGTTTCGTCGAAATCCGAGGTCGTTTGCAAAATTCCCATTTTTAAGGGCCTGAATTCCATAGCGACTATTCAGAATTTTCATCTGGACATATCTTTTGATTCCTGCTATGAAATTTCAATTTTTCGGATTCGTTGGAAAGATATCATCAATTAGATCCTATTATTTTTGGTTTCACTAAAATCCGGTTTGTTTTGCACCCGGTACATTTTTTATATTGTTTCCTCAGGTATTTGGGTTGTTCGTCATCATCTTTTGATTCTATGTTATCTGTTCTTATCAGTTTTGACCAAGTGTAATATCCGTTCTTATCAATTTTGAGCAAGTGTATGTATGCTAACGATATGTATATACACGTAAATACCAAGTCATATTTCCAATCATGCAACGTCAAGTAAGGCATAAAAGCAACAAGGAGCAACTGAGTACCAAGTATGTATGGATGCTAGACAGGCAAGAATCAGCACATCATGACAATATGAGTGTATAAGTTATCACATATATAAAACTCATACATATATAAATAAAAAACAAAGCAAGTATACAAAATATCATGAGTATAATATAAGTGTTGCAAGAAACAAATTTTTATCAGTATATCAACATCCATTAAATTATATAAACTCCCGTTTAAGCTAAGAATTATATAAAACATTTCTGAGTGAATGTATGAACTGAGCAACATGCAGCAAATCAAAATCACTTGAATCAATCAATCAAAATCAGACTAGAAAATAGGAGTTTCAACTCATTTTTAAGACTCAATCATAATTGGCATACGAGTGTATTCGAGTTCAAGCTTAAACATAAATCGTGCTCGAGATAAGAGTACAGATTGAGCAAAATAATAAGCAAAATCACTTACAATTTTTCAATCACTGCCGTGCTTGAGATAATAGGACAGATCTGAATGAAAAGCATCAGTTCTTATCAAAAACCTTAATTTGAAGGAGGAAAATGCTTCCACTTCCATTCATGCTCGACTGCTAGCGGCGGCTAGTGATTTGCAAGTGGTAGCGAGGCGATCTGGAGGTGGTAAGGTGAGGCGATTGAGGAAACGACGGAGGGTTTTATCTGCCCCTTTCTGTTTTTATTTCATAAAGAATAGAATGCATGAAAAATGATTTTGGAAAATGCTTATTTTCACGGTGAAGGTAATATTTTTTTTAAAAGATTGGCATCCGTTGTTTTAACCACCGATGTTGAAAGAACCATTTATCATCACCTTAAAATTTACTGATATTAAAAAACTTTTAACATTGGTGGTTTTACAAACCTATGTTGAGAAGGTGATGTCTATTCCGCTTTATTTAGTAGTGTAATATGCCTACTTTCTTCATGTAAATTTTTACTGTATTATAATTGTATGTAAACTTCAATTTATAGGTTGTCTATAAACATCATTTTTGATTAAATTCATTGTACAATCTAGACCCCCTTGTTCAGCATCTATCCAAGTGCCATTTATTCAGTATATCAAAGTTACAGTTCAGTTATCCTTTATTGCATAATTCCAATAATCCCTAATTTATCCTTTTTATGTATAAGTAATATTTTTTTCCAAATGCAATTTTTATTGTAAAATTCATATTTTTACCTAAACTGCACATAAACAAAAAGGAATGATAGTTTAGGCTCTTTGAAGGCCTAAACTCAACAGGGAATATAAAAAGGACAATGACCAAGGCTCTCGCATGGTCTAGGCTCAGATAAATTGTAAAGGCCCTCAAATCTGCAACCTTTGAGTTGACTAATTACAACTCACGTCCAACCCAAATGGCATAAAAATACGAATCTTTAGTAAGAAAGAAAATAGAGGGTGAGAAAAGAAAGAAATATAAGAATAAGAAGATCAGAATCTCACAACGGAACGAATAAAATATAATACAAGAATACTCTTTACACAAAGAGAAAACTATATATATACGATTACACAACATTAGAATACTCAAATACAACACATACAACGAAAATAAATTAATACAAAAAAAATACGGGAATACATCTCGACTCTAGCAGCTTTTCTGAAGTTCGAAGCAAAACCTAAGCTGGAAATATACTTGGTCTGACCAGAGCACATTTAAGGAAAACAAAATTCAACCGGATTAGTCTGGAATACTTTCAGTGATAAATTCACATAACAAAAAACTTGCATAACTTTGGTAAATCCATTGAAAAGAACGAAACTCCCATAAGACACGACCTATATAAACAAGACACATGAGTTTACCTTACGATAACCAAAATCACTTTATATCAAAATCCAGTGATATTATAATAATGTCTATCAATCCATAAATAAAATAGGAATATAGCCAGAAAGCTTGCATCTCACTTTCCAATAAAGTTGGTATACAACTAAAAGCATATGGCTCATATAAGAGTTTGGATTTTCCAGCATGACAAGGCATGGGACCACTTCTCGATCAGTGTACACTAGAGGGGATACACTGGGGTTCAACAAGAATATCTTACAACCCATCCACACATGACCAGCTACAAATTCAACATGAATGTAGCAAGTATATTATCACCCGCTATTGTGATCAGCAACCATATTCCGTAGGCATACAAAAGGGACAGAAGAAGAAACAAATGAATTTTCTCTAGATGATGATAATAACCCTAATGGGAGTGGCCCACATAGCCATGTTTTCTGCCCGATTTCTGCCATTTCTTGGTTGATGGGATTGAGATCACAATTAACTTTTATTAACAACACAACCAACCTTTAATGACACATTATCAAATCAGTCAAATCACTAATTGACGTCAATAAATATACTCTGGGTGTTAAGATAAGAGAAGTTGTCTTCTCCAATACCAAACTTGGTATATTTGTAAAAATCAACGTATGTGGTCTTAGGAAATACTTTATCAGACATCCGTCCATACAAGTTCGTTTTGGGACTGAACGGAAGAAAGATACCACAGAACAAGAGGTTTACTACCATGATTTTAATCTCGGTAATTAACCAGAGACATCAGTGAGAAACCCTCTCACTCTGAAGATCTACGTATTCACATCATTCCATAAGGGTCCCTGCAATGTTGTTCTCAAACGAAAAGTTGGTTCGAAGTGGTTTTGGGTCTAGTTTCCATCCCGGTCGCTTCGAACAAACACATCAATAGTTCAAAATCAACATTCGTTGACAGTTGGGATTTTAACTACTGAATAAAAATAGTACAGATCAGTACATTAGCATCTCAGACTTTTATTTAAATCATTCATTAAAACTGTTTTTATCGATTCATACAAATCGATTCATATACTTATCTCATTTCACAAAAACTCTCTTGTTTTCGTTACTTGAAAACAATATCCAACACCTATATCCTTAGAATAAGCTCATTCACGAAACTCCCCCTTTATTTTCTTTACTTCAAAAATATCTCTATACTTTCATAAAAATCTCTTTTAACTTCCTTTACTTTGGAAATAACACTACATATTCTTACCCAAATAGTATGAATCTAGTTACCATTCTTGTACAGGACTAAACCATGTCACTCAACATATTGCTTATCATGTAACCCAAATGATTTTAATTAACTTCAAAATTCTACCAAATAAGGCTTATAATAACGTTTGTGGAAATAATAATTAAATTTCCGTATTTACTTTGGTTTCCAAACTGGTTTAATCTCTTATTTTTATTTCCTTAAAAAACATAGCCATTTACTTATTTCGTTAAATAAGTGTATTCATAAAGATATACTATTTCCCCTATTTAGAAAATAATGTCATTTACTTAACCAAATGGTATAAAAAAAAAAATACTTCATATTTGGGCAAAACAATGTCAAATAATATATTGTTTAATATAAAACCCAATAGCTTTGTTATATATCAAAACCATGTAAATGACGTTGCAATATTATTTCTCTTATGTGAATAGTAAACTATTTCCCGCATCTTTACATCACAAACTGATATCATCCTCAGATAATCCTGAAGTCATTCAAGTTGGGGTATTCTATTTACCTCTTAGACCTTGATCGACATTGTTCTTATCTAGGGATATATCTGAGTTTGTAACTCAATACTGATTCTAATATCAAAACAAATCACGTTTAACTATTTCATTTAAAATATGGTTTTATAAACTATCTCTTGAGTTGAAAGCTTTCCTTTCAAATATCCTATTTTTACTTAACTCTTGATTAAGTAAAACTCTTGATAAACACCAATGCTTAGCTAAAATTTCTTTTAATAACTTTATATATAACTTTGATTTCATTCCAAAATTCATTTACTTATCTTACACAAATCCATTACACTTTCTATTCTAAAACCAATCTTGGATTATTTACAATAAATCCAATTTTCTAATTCTCAATCAAAAACCATTCAGCACCTCACCTTTTTATTTTTCGAAATTTCCTTTTCAATACATCGCTTTTACTTAATTTAAATTAAGTAAGCACTTGTTTAACATTATCATCGTATTAATCTAAAGTCTCCTTTTTAATACAAATCATTTGCATTCTTGGATTTATTACAAGAATCCTATTCCCAAACACTTTTGCATTCGAAATCTTCTTTCAGTTATAATTGTTTTACTTAGCTTAATTATTAATCAAACATTCTTTTAAAATCATCGCTTAAATTTTATATTTCTTTGTAACCTTTGTTTATAAGACTTGGGGTTTATTCGTAAACAATTTTATACAATTTGTTTTATAACTCATATTTTGTTACAAAATCAATTTACCCAATCTTTTACCCAAAACTGCTAATCTAATTATATAACTATATTTGGATTTTGTTACCAAAATCCCTTTCCCTAGATTTGTTGCACAAATCCTTCAGCTATATTTCTTTGAACAAACTTCCCTTTTCCACCATTGAAAAGTTTCTTTCATATTAAAATCATTTTACTTAATTTCATTATTAACTAAAGTCTATTAAAACTCTGCCCTTCACATGTAACAACCCGGAAATTCTGAACTAATTTAAAAAATTTATTTTAGAAATTTTAATGGATTTTAAATATTTAAAATAATTTATTTTAAATAATAACAACTAAAAATTTATTTAAATCGAAGTTAGAACGAATATATTTATTTTAATTATAAAAGGAGTTAGAAATAGAGTGGTATTTTGAAAATTGGAATTTGAACTTTGACTTAATTTATGGGATTCAAAATACATCGGATTTTAGTGAAACCAAAAATATTTAAATCTGTTTAATAATATCTTTCCAATGAATCTGAAAAATTGAAATTTCAAAGCGGGAATAAAAAGTTATGGCCAGTTGAATATTCAAAATAGTCGCTATGGAATATAGTATAATTTATAGCCCGTATAAATGGCCAATATACAAACGACCTCCGTTTTTGACGAAACCATTTTTGGCGGATCTAGAATGTCAAATTATTGCTAAATTTAATTTTCTATAATTTTTGGAATTAATTTGTGGGCGTGGTAAATTAAACTATGATTCGATAATTTCTGCTGAATTTAATCGACTGTTAAAAAGGCCATTTTTCAAACAGTCTCCAAATTCGATGAAATTAATTTTTTTAGGACCATATCGTCAAATCATAGCTATATTTATTTTTTAGGAATTTTTGAAGTCCGTATGTGGCCCAGTGAATTTAAATGTACGATCGAATTAATTAAATAAATGATTTAAACTTTAAATTAAAGAAAACGGGTTGAAAACGATTGTTTGGGCTGACTGGGCCTAGCCCATTGTGTCCGAAACGGGGACAATTGGGTAGGAACAACTTCTATTGGGCTGGAATTGGAGCTACAGAGATATAACGGGTTTATTTGTAAAAATTAGTGATTAAATAATATAAATATACACTAATCCTTAACCGAAACCCTAATACCCTACTACTGTAGCTGCCGCCACAATATGAATTCCATGGCCATAAATGTTCTTCACTTCATCCACTAATTCCCTTCAATCCTTACAATAAAACTTCCTGCTCCTTTAGAGTTTATATAGAGATTTCCATAAGCTTCGAATCCATATGGAGTTTGGATTTTTTATTGGAGTATTCACGGAGAACCACACACCCGAACCCCCGTCGTTTCAACCGCCGCGCCGCCCTCCCACGGCCACCGAGTTCGCCGACCTTTATCCCCCTAGGCGCGCCTCCTCCTCTCCGGCGTGCCACCATCTGATCGCCTTAAAGCCCCACGGTTTGGGCGAAAATCCTTAACCTAGAATCGAACAGAACTAGAAAAACCACGACCTTGTGTCTGCTTTGGGGAAGAAGGGTAAATCCCTCATTATTTAATTAATTTATTTTATTTAAATTATTATCGATCTAAAATAAATCATATCTTATTCATATGAACTCGGAATTGAACGATTTCAGATCCGTTACGATCGTAAGCCCGAGATTTGCATTTCTATACTGATTAGAATAGATTCAGAGCAGATCAGATTTTGGACAAATTTCAGATCTAAATTATTCAGAATTAAACCGACGGTGAGAGTTCTATTTTATTTCTTCTTCATAAATAATTAAAATTAATTAAAATTGTATTATCACCAATCCACTTTTAATTCCTAATTGTTATGATACGTGATTTGATCTGTGATTGTTGTGGTACATAGATATGTTAATTTGGTGATATTGTATTATTATTAAATAGTCACAAACATGTATATCATTATTGTGTTATTATAAAATTGTCACAAACATGTGGATCATTATTGTGTTATTATAAAATTGTTACAAAAGTGTATATCATTATTGTGTTATTATAAAATTGTCACAAACATGTAGATCATTATTGTGTTATTATAAATTGTCACAAACATGTAGATCATTATGTGTTACTATAAATTGTCATAAACATGTAGATCATTATTATTTAGATAAAATTATCAAAATAAAAATGAACATTTTTGGTTGAAATGAAATAAACAATTTTATCATTTTGTTGAACTAGAGTTTTCAACAAAAAGGAAATATCAAATTTTATCATTTTGTTAAACTAGAGTTTTCAACAAAAATGAAATACCATTTTTTGCCATTTTGTTGAACTAGAGTTTTCAACAAAAAGGAAATATCAAATTTTGTCATTTTGTTGCACTAGAGTTTTCAACAAAAATGAAATACCAATTTTTGTCATTTTGTTGAACTAGAGTTTTCAATAAAAATGAAATAAACGATCTTATCATTTTGTTGAACTAGAGTTTTCAACCAAAAGGAAATATCAAATTTTATCATTTTGTTGAACTAGAGTTTTCCAAAAAAAAGGAAATATCAAATTTTATCATTTTGTTGAACTAGAGTTTTCAACAAAAATGAAATACCAATTTTTGTCATTTTGTAGAACTAGAGTTTTCAACAAAAAGGAAATATCAAATTTTTTCATTTTGTTGAACTAGAGTTGAAAAAACACCCCAATTCAGGACCAAAGAATTTCCTGTGGCTACCATATAATATTCATCTCTATTTGGTGATAAATAAATTATCTGTGCCCCTTTTGATCTCTCAGACATTTCATAAAGCGGACTCTCTATAGATCCCCAAGGACCAATCCTCACTTGAATAGCTAAAGATCCAATAAGTCCAATATTGATTCCTTCAGACATGTCTATAGTAAAATAAGAAATTGAAAGATTTCGTTGAAATTGTTCGTTTGGAAATTTCCCGAACAGCTAATTATAGGTTCTTCAGGTACGTAACTTAATGAGAAATTTCTTTATGGAATTGAATTTTCATTTTTGAATTTCTTATTATATTCTTTCTTATTTTTTATTTTATTTTAAGAAATTCATAGTTAGAGTTGTACGGGTCTGAAAGAAGTCTAGCCTGCCAAGCTTCAGGTATTTCTAAAAAACGAAATGTTCAGAATGGCCTCGAGAAAGGGCTAAAATCACCATTGAAATGACTTCTTTGGTCAATCCGAAATGAATATGCCTTTTCCCGTGTCCAGCTACAATTTTCTTTCCTTTTGACTCTTCATTAAAGAGAAAAAAAGGGAAAGGCTAAGTTGCTTCTGCTGAGAAGCCCTTTTGACCTAAGCCAGGCTCTTTAAGAGCATTAAAGATTTTATCGAAAGCTTACAGTAGCTTGCCAAACAAAGGCTAAGAGCAAAAATAGTACAGGTATGACAGACATAACATCTACGATAGGATTGAAAAAGGCATAAGCCTCGGGCAATTCGCCGAAGAAAAAACTACTCGAAGAAAGGGTAGAATTAAGACAGATACAGATTAAACTAAAGATATTAAGCATAACAAACATTTCATTCTTATTTGGGAAGATTGAATACTTGAACGAAAAAGGAAGTGTTTTTAAAAGCACTTCTTTTATTTCATTTCCAAATTATTATAAATATCAATTAATTCAGCATTATTGGAGTTATCGTGTTATTAGTTTAGGGTTTACTTTTTTAACCATAGGTATTCTTTCTGGAGTAGCACGGCTCCTAAGTGATAAAAGAAAGAAGAACTCATCTTCTTTCTTTTTTGATAACCTTCCTCGCGTATATATAAGACCGAATCCATTCGATTTCTAAAAAGGATTACTAATCCGTAACTTTTTAAGTAAAACATTTTGTTTTTCGTTTTTTAATATATTTAAAATTAGGAATTGGTTAGGAAGAACCTAAAGATCTCAAATTTATTATTTTGAGCAAGAACATACAAAAGAAAATGAGAAAACGAATAAAGAGAAAAAAGACGAAAATGAACGAATAGCAATATCAGAGACTTGGGATACCTTTCTATTTACTCAAGCAATAAGAGGTTTAATGAACTAGAGTTTTCAACGAAAATGAAATACCAATTTTTTTCATTTTGTTGAACAAAAATTATCACCAAAAATGAAATATCAACCTTTATACATTTTGTTGAATTAAAATAGAAATTAAGAACATGTTCATGTTTTAAATAAAAACATAATTACATTAAAAATTCATATTTTTAATGTCAAGGATAAAATATAGACAAATATTCATGTTTTAAAATAAAAACATGTTTACATTAAAAAAATTCCTTTTTAATGTAATGTTAGAAATTAGACAAATATTAATGTTTTAAATAAAAACACGTTTACATTAAAAATTCACTTTTAACGTAATGCTAGAAATTAGACAAATATTCATGTTTTAAAATAAAAACATGTTTACATTAAAAATTCATTTTTAATGTAATATTATAAATTAGAAAATGTACATGTTTTAAAACAAAAACATGTTAACATTAAAATTTCACATTTTGATGCAATGTAAGCAACTAGGAAAAATGTTCATGTTATATATAGGAACATGATAACATTAAAACCTTATTTTGAATGAAATGAATGAATCACTAGAAAATGTTCATATTTAACATAAACATCAAAATTTTCATTTTTATATATAAAAAAAATCATAGGAAAATTGTTCATATTTGAATAAAAGTGTCGAAACATTAAAAATCATATTCTTAATGTAAAGTTTGATTCATTAGAAATATTGACTATTTGAATAAAAATGTTGCAACATTAAAAAAATTCATTTTTAATGTAAAAGTAATTCATTAGAAAACGAATGTTAGATGATATAAAAAAAATGTTAAAAACCATATTTTTAACATGTTAGAAAACATATGTTAGAAAATATTTGTATGTTAAAAACATTATTTTTAACATGCTAGAGAGGAGGAAAATGAAAACATCGCTTTCATACATTTTGTTTAAAATAGAATTGTTAACAAAATGAAACATAAAAATATACATTAGAATTTGTGTATAAATCTAGGTGACATTGTTACCATCAATGCATATATTAGAATTTATATGCATAATTATTATTTACAAGGCATATATTAGAATTTATATGCATATTTAAAATTACATTTTTATTTACAATGCATATATCGGAATTTATATGCATAGTTAAAATTACATTTTTATTTACAATGCATATATTAGAATTTATATGCATAGTTAAAATTACATTTTTATTTACAATGCATATATTAGAATTTATATGCATAGTTAAAGCAACGTTTTCATTTACAATGCATATATTAGAATTTATATGCATAGTTAAAATGATATTTTATTTAAAATGCATATACTAAAATTTATATGCAAAGTTAAAATATCATTTTATTGACAATGCGTACGTTAGAATTTGTATCAATTATTTTTATTGTAAAAACATTCACTGAAAACTTTATACAAATAAAAAATTCCCTTTTTATTTGATAAAGTTAAAAACAGAAATACAAATAAAAACTAGCTTTTTATTTGTCATTGGCTCAACTGTCATGTAAATGAAATATATTTTGTTTGACATTATGAATATGTAGATATGATATGCCAATAAAAACATTCTTTTATTTGGCATGTTAAACACGTTAGTGGAACCGTCCAATGGTTTATATTTATATATAATTATATATAAATATAAATTAAAATTAAACGAATCGCGCGCGGTAGTTCGCGTTTTGGAATCGTAACTTTAAACGATCACAAAACTGAAACCGTTAGGACTGCTTTGGGAAGATCTTTTCAACGATATAAATTTTGCTAAAATCCAACGGTTAGATTTCGAGATATGTGTAAATCAAATTTTGATAAAAACAGCGCCAGGACCGCCTATTGACCCGAAGCATCGTTAAATTAATTTAGCTATTTTTATATAAATAAAAATAGCGATAAATCGTTATTAAATTCTATTAACGATATGAAATGGTTTTAAATTTTATATATGCGAGAATCATTTGAAAAGACCGAGTTCAGTCTCATTTCAAATGATTATACGACGATTTAAATCGAAGATGTTGAAGACAGTGATTGAAGACCGGCGATCTTCACATCGAATGGATAACTACTAATGCCTGGCATTGGTTAGCTCTCAGTAAAGGGTTAAAGTGGTAGTTGTCCGGACGTACTTGTTTATTGTCCGGATAAGCAAGCACCTCTCTTCCATATTGGATATACGGGACGAGGAATAAGGTGACTCCAGTTTCGTTCAGACCCAGAACGGACTTGTAAATGGATGTGTGTCTAACATTGAATTTCATACCATGTAAATTGATTTCTATTTAATATATATCTGATTGGTGGCGGAGAATTTATTCTCTTGCTTAACACCCTTCTCTGAGACGCATGAGCTCAGAGGTTATATATTGGTAGTTATCGATCGCATGGCGTGAACTGTCAATGTGGCATGCCAAGATGCAATTGATCAAGGCTTTTGTTGAAAAGCAGAGCCTTATGGATGATGATCAAAGCATAGCCTATTTCGGCATAGCTTTGTGTATAACGTTACCTCGCGAGCCTCACACCCCGCTAAGAGTCAAAAATGGGACAAGGGACCTAAGGAGTGCATGCGTTTCTTTCTTGCTAGAAGTGGTATCAGTGTTTTGCAAGCCCTGACATTTTACTTATGTGGATGATGGAATGAGACGCCTTGATTATATTAGTCGATAGTGACCAAATTATAGGTTCAATAGGACTGGAAAGCGTGTGTTCAGGAATTGCCAATCCACTAAAGTATTTGTGGACCGGCCCTACCGCATCCAAGGGTTCGCCAGCATCCGAATCACGAGGCATTGCTAGAGTGTCTCGAACCGGTGCCATCCCTAGTCTTGACTCATGATGGAAACCCAATTTCCAATACGAGATTACGGTTTTAATTGTAAACCTATATATGGCGACATAGTAGGATAGGGTACTGTGCCGTCTAGGATTGATACCTTTACTTTGAAGTATTTTAAAACTGATTAGACACTAATAATAATATTAAAATATTATTTTCTATGTATCAAGTATGTTTGATCATTATAAGGTAAAACTCTATCCTCCGGTTTGCGTTGCATTGTGTGATGGGACTTGAGTCTTATAATGATTTCATTTTCCTAAAAAGCATTACGTTGTTTCTGAATAAAAATTTATTAAACATATGCACTAGCAATCCAATGGAGTAAACCCGTTCCGTGTTAGCGGCGTGGTCCTGTGATTAGCTATATTGTTAGATAAGTTAGGAAAGATTTCTCATACCAGTCCCATGACTTACTCGTAGTTTGTTTCACTTTGCAAAACTCGGGTGCCCTCTTTTCACGCGGGAAGCCAAGTGACAGGTTTAGGTATTTATGAAATATGCTGGACTGGAGCATTCTTGTGGGTTGAAGATGAAGATCATTTTATGTAACACCCCATGTCCATTAATGTCATTCACAAAGGGAATGCATTAACTTCCATGAAGCATTATAAGTAAGCAGAGCAAAATATTACAAGACAGATACGTAAAGTAGTACTTGAAAAATTAATAACATTATTACAGCAGAAACAGAAATAAGTTTGGTTACATCCTTCAAAATCACAATACCAAAACCCAAGTACACAAGTATCAGTCTTATACCAAAATCCTTCAGAATGCTTAATTTTAAAACCATAATCCCCAACATAAACTGCCGTAAGAAGGTAGAGTCAAAGCCAAGCAATACTTCAAGCACTTCAAGTAGAGAGATTATGCATCAAGCTCCTATGTTTCCACCCTGAACACCTGAGGGGGGGATGGAAAGAAAAAGAGGCGAAAACAAGCGAGGTCTGACATAAAATCGGGCGAGTCCAGTAACTTCCAGCATATAAACAGATAGTAGTATTATGACATGTAAATAAAGCTGGATGAGAGATTACAGCAACAGGAGTAGCATGTATGCTTAAGTTAAACAGAAGAAATGGAATGATATAGACCAAGATATGCTTCTTACTTATATCTTACTTCTCTGCACTAATACTTAGTATAATAGTATTAGGTGTTACCCTAATGTCTAAACAGAAACAGAATAATCTCTACAGAAACAGAATGCTAGTAATGGGCCTTTACCACCCCAACTGAGACAGAAGGTACAGAAACAGAATGCTAATAATGGGCCTTTACCACCCCAACTAATGGGCCTTTACCACCCAACTGAGACAGAAGGTACACCAACAGAATCAGACAGAACTAGGTGTACCCTAAATTCTACCCCAAGCGATCGGCTCCCTAATACATAAATACCCCGTGCCGGGCCCACTGAAGGGTGTATCATTCCCTAAAGTGGCAACCTATAGACACAAACCTATTTACAGATGTCTTGGTGTCTTACATCTTCAGAGTAGACCGGATCCATGCATGCACATGACCCGGTTGGAATGCACCATCAACACCACTCGCCATTATCAGAGTGAACCTCTTACAATTAGTTCAATAAGCATGCCCAGACCCCTCCTAGTGTTGGGTCATAGTTTTGATACCAGAAAAGGGTTACTGACTAATATGGGTCCCACACAACAGATGACACACGTAATTACCCCTCTTAACCTTGTATCCCCAGACTAACAGATTTAAGATTAACTTGCTTACAGATTTCAAATGTACAAAGTTCAAATTAACTAGTTCTCAGATCAGACATACAGGTTAACAAGTTTTCAGACTAACGGGTCAGATATACAGATTAACAAATTTACAGATTGTTTCACCTAACCTTGTATTGGGCCTACAGATTTACAAAACGGGTTTATTAGATTCATCCGCCCAGTTGATTTAACCTTATCTACCCAACACGTTTTAGGCATCATATTTATCCTAGATTTGCATTAATTAATTACTAATGCACAGACCTCTCACATTAGGTCGGTAGCCTGTGGCCGCTGGATGTGTCGGGCAGTTCCGGGCAAACTTCTGCTGCAAGCCAGACCTATCCTCATGTCTAAACATCTTTTAGTTATGCATACGACCTCTCACATTAGACTGACAGTTTGGTTGCTGGTTAAGCCGGTTGGGTCCGGGCAGACTTCTACCGCAAACAGAGTCCAACCTCGTGTCTCAGCATTCTTATTTTTAGCTAAAGTATTCATTCACATATTATGCCAATATCAGACTAATTATGCCAATTCAATAAATTAAACTTCTTTACAAGTTACAACAGATTATTCAAAGTTCTATTAACTTGTCTTGCTCAATTTTAGATCGAGTCTACAGATTTTCATACCTCAAATTTTCCATATTCAGTTTCAACAGATTAGGCAATTTAACAGATTTAATCATAAAATTAAGCCAAATTTTACATGCCTAAATTATGGTCATAATTCACAAAATTACATATGCCCCAAATTTTAGTTAAATTTACACATTACAGAATATTCTCAAAAAACCCTAAATCATGATATACAATATGAATTATGCCAAATTATAGCCTTTGATTTCAGCGCATGCCTAATATACAAAATCCCCATTTAGGCGTATTCACATTTAATAGTTATCCTATTATAATATAGATCTTTGCACCTAAGTCATATACACAATAATTCTCCTTCTTCCAAATCACAGACTATCATATATATAGTATGCCCAGATCTAGATCTTAAATTACAACATATGTTCTTTTCTCAAATTAGTCACAAATCAGTCATGTCTAATTATGCATCATTCACTATTTTCCCCAAATTTAGCATTCGTGCATCAATCTCTTTTGAGAATTGGCTCAAGCTCGTGGTAGCCTGGCTATAGAACAGAAGGAAGGAAGAGATACAGAATAGTTACTCTAATATTAATAAGATAGATCTACATAGAAAAACAGATATGATAAACAAGAATATGCATAATCTCAAATTTAGATTTATAACCATGTCAAGATCATAATTAAATTTCATATCCGAAAATAACTGTACTCACCTTGGTTGGATTCTAAAAGAAAAAGGGTTGTAGTTGTTCTTTTTAATCCTATTCAGATTGGAATAAGAGGAAGCACTAGTTCTAGCTTAGGTTTCAGCAGAGTAGAGACGCTATTGATTTATTTTAATTAGAATTGAGACAACATAGCGTTACAATGGTTTGGTGTGGAGAGAAAGTGGGGTTTGGAGGTGTTTAAATAGCCTAAGAGCCAGAGAATCTGTCCAGAAAACAAGTCCAGATACAAAAATCCGAATCTGCCTCGGATCTGAAACAGGTCGACCTGTAAGGGGGAGGTCGACCCTTTGGCCGACATGTATAGGTTAGGTCGACCCCCAGGTCGACCCCTTGGTTGACCAGGCACCTGGGCGGAAAAACTCCTGCCCACCTTGTTCTGCGTTTGAATTCGAATTTTGAATTTAGAACCAAGCTGTTTTAATTAATTTAAATTTTCTGAAACTTCTAAAGGCCATAACTTCTTTATACGGGGTCCGATTTATGCAAACTCGGACTCTATCTCATGCAAAATTCCGAGACGAACGCAATGGCGTAACCGTTTCCCTTAATTATTATATAAAAAACTAAGTATACTTTTTTTTTTGTTACTTTTTTGTTCACAGAAAATACGGGGTGTTACATTCTCCCCTCCTTAAAGGATTTCGTCCCCGAAATATTCAAGTTAAGAAGAATGTTTCCTACCATCCAATCACCCGTCTACTCAACCATCATCCACAAGCATCCATTGTCCTTAGAAAACTTCTAATGTTGTATGAACATATGCAAAAGTGTGTGTATATGTCTCTTATCTAATGCAAAGATCAGGCGGTCTACTGATACAGTTGACCTCCTCAATGCGAATTAAGTTAGTGCCATGAGTCCAATTATGTATGCAAGAAATCCTATTTGATACACATCATTTCTATATGAGTGCATAACCATTCATCCAACTGCAACATCCATGTGATGAATCAATCATTTTGCATCCACAAAAATTGAAAAATGCACACACATCCATATGCAGTATGAGAGTGTTTTTGAGTCGATCTAGTGCCTAGTGTGTGTATATGCATCCACGAGCAACCACTAGCAACCACTTGCATCCACTTGAAACCATCAAACATAACTTGTCTCAAACACATGTTTACACCCATTAGTATCTACCTAAAGGTCGAAGACTCGATCGATAGGATACAGTCGAGTGATAGAAGCAAGTACAATTAAAACAAAAGTTCTGTTCCCATTAGACATCAGTCAAGAGAATAATTCTCTAAGTAATAACCCCGATGACCAAAATAAACATCAGATTGACAATCAGAGAATTACTTCCATTAAACAATGTCAAAATTGGAAATCTACTTCACGCTTCGAGTAAAAATCCCTGCCCTTTTCAGAAATATTCAGATACTTACAGACTACCGGTACAGATCAGATTATCAAATGATTCTTAGGAAACTAAGCATGATAAAACCCCACCATATCCCACAATACCCAAAATGTATGCATCATAGTCAACTTAACTCCCAATATAGATACCCTCAAACCCCAACCTATCACAAACAGATGAGTCGTAACCCTTACGGGGTTCGAGACTATAGCAGGATCAGAAACAAGACTAGTATTAAAGTGCAGAGCCTCAATTACAGAATCAAAATGCCAGAATCAAAAATTGTTTTAACTCAATAATCAGATAAGGAAATTAAACCTTCTACAGAAATTTTCCTTATCTCTATCATATCCACCAGCCACAAGAGCATTTACCTGCCCTTCAGAAGTAGGTCCTGTCTTCTTCCCTTGCCCTCGTTTCTTCAGGCAGTCCCTAGTGAAGTGTCCCATCTCACCACAGTTGAAGCAAGTGCCCTTCTCTTTCTGCAATCCTTGTTCAGATGAGTCAATCTTCTACAAGTAAAGCACTTTTTCTCCTTCTTATCTTCAGAATTTTCATCCTTCTTTTGTGTTTCCTTTTTGGGCCACGCTTTCTTGTTCTGTGGTCCTTCGAGCTTTTCCTCTTTTTTCTCACTTTTGGCTTCCTCTTCATGCATCAATGCCATGTTAACCAATTTCTCGAAGGTAGCCTCCATAGGAATGTGGGTCATAGCCAACCCGTGTAGCGGCTCATTCAAACCTTTAACGAATCTCAGAGCCTTTATATTAGGTGTGTTCACCAAGTCTAAGCCGAATCTCGCCAACTGATTGAACTTGTTGACGTATTCTTTCACTGATAAATTCCCTTGCTTCAACACCAAGAACCTCTCCATGTATAAATTCTCTTCTGCTCGCAAGAGAAATTTCATCTCGAACCTATGCTTGAAATCCGTCCAAGTCTCCACTACTCGTTCTTCATTCGTGACCTCCCACCAGAATGAGGCTTCGTCCTTAAGTAACCATACAGCCAACTGTATCTTCTGCCTATCATCCACTTCGAAGATAACGAACAAATCTTCTGTTTTCTTTAGCCAATTTCTTGCTTCCACGAATGATTCAGTCCCATTAAAGTTCTTTCCGCCCATAGCTCGAAAGTCTCTACATGTCTTTGGGAAAGTATTCACGTGCGGAGGAGGAGGAGGAGCGATGGGTACAGGTGGAGGAACGTTTCCTTGGCCTTCGGCGGGTGTCGTGGCCTCCAGCTATCTACGGAACCATCCGGGTATGGTGACTCCCTCTGGGATATAAGGGATGTTTTGTTCTCCAGACATGCTGAAAAGAAAGAAAAGAGATTCAAAAACGGAGAATCAAAAGACAGATATATGGCTTTTGGGGATTACGTTTTTCCAAAATAAACTTTGCTTTTGAAAATACTTCCTTTTAAAAACCTTTTTGAAAATAGTTTTCAAAAACTTTTTTATCAAATCTGGTAACCTTCAGCTCTGATACCAAGTGTAACACCCCATGTTCGTTAATGTTATTCACAAAGGGAATGCATTAACTTCCATGAAGCATTATAAGTAAACAGAACAGAATATTACAAGACAGATAAGTAAAGTAGTACTTGGAAAATTTATAACTTTATACAGCAGAAACAGAAATAAGTTTGGTTACATCCTTCAAAATCACAATACCAAAACCCAAGTACGCAAGTATCAGTCTTATACCAAAATCCTTTATAATGCATAATTTTAAAACCATAATCCCCAACATAAACTGCCATAAGAAGGTAGAGTCAAAGCCAAGCAATACTTCAAGTACTTCAAGCATAGAGAATATGAATCAAGCTCCTATGTTTCCACCCTGAGCACCTGGGGGGAAACAGAAAGAAAAAGGCGAAAACAAACGAGGTCAGACATAAAGTCTGGCGAGTCCAGTAACTTTCAGCATATAAACAGATAGTAGTATCATGACATGTAAATAAAGCTGGGTGAGAGATTACAGAAACAGGAATAGCAGGTATGCTTAAGTTAAACAGAAGAAACAGAATGATATAGACCAAGATATGCTTCTTACCTATATCTTACTTCTCTGCACTAATACTTAGTATAATAGTATTAGTGTAATAACTCGGAAATTCTGAGTCAGTTTAAAATTTTTATTTTGGCAATTTTAATGAATTTTGAATATTTAAAATAGATTATTTTAAATAATATCGACGAAAATTTATTTTGAATATAATTCGACGTATATAGTTATAGAGATTGTCGTTAGAATATAAATAATTATATATAATTATAAAAGGAATTGAAAATGGCGTGGTAGTTCGATAATTCGATTTCAAACTTCAATTGAACATACCGGGTGCAAAACAATCCGGATTTTAGTGAAACCAAAAATATTAGAATCTATTCATAAACATCTTTCCAACGAATTTGAAAAATCGAAATTTCATAGCGGGAATCAAAAGTTATGCCCAGTTGAAAATTCAGAATAGTCGCTATGTAAATTATACATGGCCCAAAAAGTCAAATTTTGCATACGGATGAATTTGGACTCGAAACCACTTTTATTGAGTTCAGAATGCCGTTTAGAACTCCGAAAAGTATAAGTTTCAATATATTCCGATATCCGGAATAGTGACAATTGACAGGAGCTTTTCGGTTAACAAAACATAGCCCTTAAAAAGTGAAATTTTGCATACGAGCTCAGAATTCGCGAGATAAATTTTTATGGATTCACAATGACAAATCATTGTTGAGTTCAAAATGGCGCGTCGAACGGAGTTAATATGTGGCCGTGCGAGCTGAAACAGTTCCGGGTAAAGAGAGCAGTCATTTTACAAAGGAACATTATTGATACGACCTCAGAATTCGATTTCTTTTTTTTTATGGATTCGTATCGTCTAAAAATGGTTAATTCCAAAAGGGCATGATTTTTGAAGTTAGCGTGTGAGCGTGCGAGAAGAAAAGATGCGCCAAAATCGCATTTTTAGAACTTATCTGAGCATTTTTGTGATTTTTTTGAATGGTCAAACGAACTCGGAATTCGACGAAACTTGTTTCGTTGGACTCGTCTTCACGTCTACTATCTCGTGTCCGAAATCCGCGGCCATCGGAGATCGCTAGCGTTCAGGCGATACGCGAGAAACAAGCATATAATCACTTTTCCTCCTTTTCTATTTCGTAAATTCACTTTTCCTCCTTCCTCCACAAAAACTCAAAAATGACCTCCTCCTCCTAGGTGCCGCTGCCCCTCCTCCCACCGCCACCGCCGCACCACCTCAGGCCGCCGCATCCCCTCCTCCTCCTCTTCCTCCTCCTCCTCTCTCCTCTTTTCAAGAACCCTAAGCCTCACAACACCACCGCCACCACCACGGGCCCCACCACCCCCGCCGCCACCCACCAGCGGACTCCCCCACCTCAATCAGGTCCGGCGACCCCCCTCAGGCCATCCCTCCGGCCGTGGGCCCCCCCGGTCACCAAAAACTCATTTTACACTAATCGCCCGTTTTGCAAATAACACCCTGTCTTCGCAAATAACTCCCAAACGGTGCGCTTTTGGCCAAAGTCCCTCTAGACCAAAGTTGTAGAGAACGAAATTCTCTTCGATTTAGCTATATGGAAGTCATGTTTTGGTGTCCGGAGCTGCTTGGAAAACACGTGCGAAGTCTGCTGTTGAAAAGCGGTAAAATTCGTGTACTTTTGCGAATTCTGGCGAATTGGAGCATTTTCGGCAAAAAGACCCTTAGGCAAAAGTTGTCCGGAATGGCATGTTTAAGCTAGAAAAAAAGATGGTGTGAAGATTGAAACTCGTTTGCAAAGTCTAGGACCCGAACAGTGAATCCAGGCGTTAGAAAAAAAGTGAGTTTTCTCCACTTTAAAGCTTCTACAGTTTTTGACATATGAAGTAAATAAAAATATGATCTTTATATTATAGAGAGGATAAAAATCCGATTTTTAACTTATAGAAGATATAAAGATAAGATTTTTATATAATGTAGATAATAAAAATGTGATTTTTATACATGTAGTGGCTACGGGCAACGAAAGTGACAAAAGACGAGAACGACAAGATTTTCTACATAAGAAGAGTCGAGATGATTGGATTAGCTAGTTGGTGAGAATTTCTCACTCTTCAATTTCTTTTTCTAGTTATATATATATACTAGGATGCAGACGGTGTTTAGTAGCACCCGACACCATCGTCCACAGACCATGGACTTGTTTGTTTGGTTGTGTAGTTGGTTAGATTATTTGATTGGAATTTGATTGTTTGGTGAAATGGAATGGATTTGATTGATGTGTGAATGGCGTGGGCCTTCACTAGACTGGGGATAAGGCTAGGCCTCGTCCCGTTTCTAGTATCGTGCCGTTATGCCGCCGAAATTTTCTAAAATAATTAGAAAAATAAAGATATCATTTTATTTAATAAATGAACTGAATAGAATATTCATAGGTTGAATAAAATAATTTGGTCGTTAAAAATATAATTTTTAACGTGAATGTGAATAAATAAATATTCATTTACAAACCGGACGGTTTGTTTATGTACACCGATTTGAAGGACATTGACTGGGACGATAAATTTTACACATCGCCCAACTGCACAAATAGAAAGAATCTGTGTTTGTTGATTTGAAACCCCACACGGGTATTGGGATAAAATACGGCATACACTAATCCCAATAATTAGTTGTATGTCGATCGATGGATCGATAGGCTGTTATAAGCGTTAGATATCTATATTTGATGCTTATACAGTGTAGTGCACTTTGGATGATGGTTGATTATTTATCGTTGCTATCATATACATGTGTTGTATGGAATCCATATAATTAACTTTATATGGTAATTGATTGGGCCTCATTCCAATCGGGAAAATAAAGAATATTATAAAGTAAAGGTTCATGTGTTGACTGTACTCATCCGTTGAAATTAGTCATGTGTTGAACGAAATATTTTAACAATAAAATTTATATCTTTATCACTATAAAGTAAAGGTTCAAGTGTTGACTGTACTCATCCGTTGAGATTAGTCATGTGTTGAACGAAGTATTTTAACAATAAAATTTACATCTTTATCTTTATAAAATAAAGGTTCAGAATTTATCTTGGATAAAATTAATGGGAACCTTTCCCTAAGAATTGAAATTTAGAAACTAGCTGAAGGTTAGTTAAGAAGAATGGTTTCCTGGGTATTGATCTGATGTTTGTTTCGGCCTTCGGGGTTAATATTTGGGGGATTGCTCTCTTACTGATTTACGGTTAGTGACTAATGAATTGGAATGAGGCGTATGTTGTGTTTGTGTAACATTTGTTTTTAATATACGCGGGTTGTTCGGAAAGGCCGGGTTTATACCCATTCTGAATAACCGATTCGACAATATGTCGAAGATGAAGACGGTGGTTGAAGACCGGAAGTCTTCACATTGTTTGGATAATTACTGACGATCCTGATTGGGCTGTACACCCAAGAGGATGGAAATAGTTGGTGGTCGTCCACACGTACTTGGAGATCGATGGATATGCAAGGAAAGTGCCTCCGGTTTCGTTCAGACCCAGAACGAACTTTTAAATGGATTGTGTGTATGACATTGGATTTTATTCTGTGTTGATTGATTTCTGTTAAATATATATCAGTTTGGCGGCGGAGAATTTATTCACTAGCTTAACGGCCTTCTCTAAGACGTACGAGCTTAGAGGTTATATATCGATAGATATCAATCGCATGGCATGAATTTCCTGTGTGGCACGCTGAGTTGCATGGATCAAGGCTTCTGTTGAAAAGCAAAGTCTTGTGGTTGATGATCAAAGCACGGCCTACGTGGCAGCTTTGTGTATAGCGTGGATTCGCGAGCCTCACACCTTGGTATGAGTCAAAAACGGGATGAGGACCCAAAGAGTGCACGACGTTTCTTTCTAGCTATGGGTGGTGTCAGTGACCTACCAGCCCTGGCATTTATATACTTTTCACCTTTGTGGTTTGGATGCGAGGCGCCTCGATTATAGGTCCTATAGGGCCGGGAAACGTGTGTTCAGGAATAACTAATCCTCAAACGTAAGAGATGACCGGTCTTGGAGGATCCCAGGGGTTACCCAGAGTGTGTAGTCCTGAGGCATTTGCTAGAGTGTCTCGAAGCGGAGAGGAGCTTGCCCCTTGCCTCGACTCATGACGGAAATCCAATTTCCAATACGTGTATTTTAGCTTTATTTGTAGAGCCTAGTATGGCGACATAGTGGTATGGGGCACTTATGCCGTCTATGATTTATATTTATGATTGAAATTGTTTTGACACTATACACTTATTATAGTATCAAATGATTTGTTTTAAACGTACCAAGCATGTTTGGCTATTATAAGGGAAAACCCTATCCTCCGGCTTGCGTTGCACTGTGTGATGGGACCTGGGTCTTATTATAGCTTCATTTTTCAAAAAAGCATTGCGTTGTTTATTCTATGCACTGGTATTCTTGGGAGGAAACCCGTTCCGTGTTATACGGCGTGGTCCTTTGAATTACTCTCTTTTAAAATAAAGCTTTAAATAACTGTTTTAGTTCTCACACCAGTCACATGACTGACCTGGAGTTTATTGTTTTAACCTAAACTCTGGGTGCCCTTATTTTGACACGGGCAGCTAGTAGTTTTGGTTTTGCAGATTTATATTCACAGGATCCTGATTTACAGCTGGAACGATGCTCGGAAAGCTCTGTATCCGTGTATTACTTTCAGTTGTGTTTTGTATTATTTTTCCGCTGCAATACTGTATTTAAATCTCTGATATTTGTCGAATGTAATTTATTCATTTATACTCTGTATATTCTTGTATCTGATGGAATTGTTGTAATAGCAATGAAATGTTCTTCCGTTTGCGTTCTGATTTATCCTGTTCTCAAACGAACAGGGGTTTCGAACAGTCTTTGTCGGTTTAACGACTTATTCGAATCGAGCGAAATTCCTTGTCGTCACAATTAGATGTTACCCTAATGTCTAAACAGAAACAGAATAATCTCTACAAAAACAGAATGCTAGTAATGGGCCTTTACCACCCTAACTGAGAAAGAAGGTACATAAACAGAATGCTAATAATGGGCCTTTACCACCCCAACTAATGGGCCTTTACCACCCCAGCTGAGACAGAAGGTACACCAACAGAAACAGGCAGAACTAGGTGTACCCTAAATTCTACCCCAAGCGATCGACTCCCTAATACATAAATACCCTGTGCTGGGCCCACAGAAGGGTGTATCATTCCCTAAAGTGGCAACCAATAGACACAGACCTATTTACAGATGTCATTGTGTCTTACATCCTCAGAGTAGACCGGATCCATGCATGCACATGACCCGGTTGGAATGCGCCATCAACACCACTTGCCATTATTAGAGTGAACCTCTTACAATTAGTTCAATAAGCGTGCCCGGACCCCTCCTAGTGTTGGGTCATAGTTTTGATACCAGAAAAGGGTTACTAACTAATATGAGTCCCACACAACAGATGACACAAGTAATTACTCCTCCTAACCTTGTGTCCCCAGACTAACCGATTTCAGATTAACTTGCTTAAAGATTTCAGATGTACAAAGTTCAGATTAACTAGTTCTCAGATCAGACATACAGGTTAACAAGTTTTCAGACTAACGGATCAGATATACAGATTAACAGACTTATAGGTTGTTTCACCTAACCTTGTATTGGGCCTACAGATTTACGAAACGGGTTTATTAGATTCATCCGTCCAGTTGATTTAACCTTATCCACCCAACACGTTTTAGGCATCATATTTATCCTAGATTTGCACTAATTAATTACTAATGCACAGACCTCTCACATTAGGTCGGTAGCTTGTGGCTGCTGGATGTGCCGGGAGGTTCTGGGCAGACTTCTGTCGCAAGCCAGACCTATCCACATGTCTAAGCATCTTTTAGTTATGCCTACGACCTCTCACATTAGACTGACAGTTTGCGGTTGCTGGTTAAGCCGGTTGGGTCCGGGCAGACTTCTACCGCAAACAGAGTCTAACCTCGTGTCTCAGCATTCTTATTTTTAGCTAAAGTGTTCATTCACATATTATGCCAATATTAGACTAATTATGCCAATTCAACAAATTAAACTTCTTTACAAGTTACAACAGATTATTCAAAGTTCTATTAACTTGTTTTGCTCAATTTTAGATCGAGCCTACAGATTTTCATACCCCAAATTTACCGTATTCAGTTTCAACAGATTTAGCAGATTAGGCAATTTAACAAATTTAATCATAAAATTAAGCCTAATTTTTCATGCCTAAATTATGGTCATAATTCACAATATAACATATGCCCCAACTTTTAGTTAAATTTACATAGTACAGAATATTCTCCAAAAACCCCAAATCATGATATACAATATGAATTATGCCAAATTATAGCCTTTGATTTCAGCGTATGCCTAATATCCAAAATCCCCATTTAGGCGTATTCGCATTTAATAGTTATCCTATTATAATATAGATCTTTGCGCCTAAGTCATATACATAATTATTCTCCTTCTTCCAAATCACAGACTATCATATATATAGTATGCCCATATCTAGATCTTAAATTACAACATATGTTCTTTTCTCAAATTAGTCACAAATCAGTCATGTCTAATTATGCATCATTTACTATTTTCCCCAAATTTAGCGTTCGTGCGTCAATCTCTTATGAGATTTGGATCAGGCTCGTGGTAGCCTGGCTATAGAACAGAAGGAAGGAAGAGATACATAACAGTTACTATAATATTAATAAGATAGATCTACATAGAAAAACAGATCTGATAAACAAGAATATGCATAATCTCAAATTCAGATTTATAACCATGTCAAGATCATAATTAAATTTCATATCTGGAAATAACTGTACTCACCTTGGTTGGATTCTAAAAGAAAAAGGGTTGTAGTTGTTCTCTTTTAATCCTATTCAGATTGGAAGAAGAAGAAGCTTTAGTTCTAGCTTAGGTTTCAGTAGAGTAGAGACGCCATTGATTTATTTTAATTACAATTGAGGCAGCATAGCGTTACAATGGTTTGGTGTGGAGAGAAAGTGGGGTTTGAGGGTGTTTAAATAGCTTAGGAGCCAAAGAATCTGCCCAGAAAACAAGTCCAGATACAAAAATCCGAATGTGCCTCAGATCTGAAACAGGTCGACCTGTAGGGGGAGGTCGACCCCTTGATCACCTGTATAGGGTAGGTCGACCCCTAGGTCGAGCCCCTGGTCGACCTGGCCCTTGGGCGGGAAAAATCTCGCTCGCCCTGTTCTGCGTTTGAATTTTGAATTTAGAACTGTGTTGTTTTAATTAATTTAAATTTTCTGAAACTTCTGAAGGCTATAACTTCTTCATACGGAGTCTGATTTACGCAAACTCAGACTCTATCTTAAGTACAATTCCGAGACAAATGCAATGGCGTAACCCGTTTCCCTTAATTCTTCTTTTAGAAATTAAGTATACTTTGTTTTGTTACTTTTATGTTCACAGAAAATACGGGGTGTTACATTTTATCTTTTGTTTATGCTTTGAGACATTTAGACATCTTTTGATTATGATGTACTTGATGGAGATTGAGACTTATTTCTTTTTACTGAGACTTTTATTTGCTAAGTGTATCCTATAACTGTGCACTATGATATCTTTGGTGTTGTGATGTTGATGACATGCTGCAATGATTTATGTGTTATGATGTTATCTGAGATCTGCTGTTGTTGTAATTATGTTATATTTCTATGATTATCCTTGCTTTCGTACTACGGAAGTTTGGGGTCGTCACATCGCTTCAGAACTTTTTTATGCTGTTCGTTTACAATCGGGATTGATTACACAATCCATTTATCAAATTCTCTTATACCAATCTTATTAAGAAAGTTATGCCCTTGCATTTGGAATCTTATTTCAATTCCCATAACCATACTTAATTTAATCATTAAGTATGCGTTTGTTTAAAATCATCTCATTAGTTCTAAACCTCTTTTATCATCTTTGTCTATAAAATTTGGGCCTATTATCTAATCCTTTCATAAAACCCTTTACAAGATTAGTTAGAAGATTAATTAACTTTTAAGAAATCTTATTATGTTTAAATAATCATTTGTCAAAATTATTACCACTAGATTAATTGATAACAAATTAATATAATAACCAATTTCAATTAAAACAGTCGGCATAGTCAACTCGAAAATATTAGACAACTTGTCAACTGATTTCTACTATTACTTCCCTTGAATTAATTAATAATATAATTAATTAACAAAATCACTTAATTGTTCCATAAGAACAATTATTTCAAATTATTAATGCACAGGTTAATTTCTAATTTCTTGCGAATAAATCTTACCAAAACATAAGAATTTTCTATAAGAATCATTTTATAATATTTTATAAAACTAATTTAAAAAAACTTTTGTTTATAAATAAAACTTCTATTTTAAATAACTTACTATAAGTTAATGTTCTAGCTTTAATTATATATATAAAAAATTATAACTTAAAATTTTGTCAACTCGCCTAATGGAAAATCGATGTCTTTAAAAATGGATTTTAATCCATCTACTATCAATCCCTTAATCAACACTATCTATTGATCAATAACACAACAATGTTGAATTAAATTCAACCATCCATCATCCAATTTATTAACCAACACCCCACCCAACAAACAATATCCAATCAGGAATCAATATTACTTGAAATAAACAATTCGTATATAAAAAATATGAAGAACATGTAATATACAATTTATTTGAGGAATCCAGTTATATCCCTCCAACCTGTTCTTCCCTGCATCATATATCATAATCATTTAATAACCGCATATGAAATCGATATTTTTATCTGAAACATTTAAATAATGTAAATATTAATAACGTCACTCAAAAACCAGACAACCATTTCAATCAACAACCATCCAAATCATCCAACTTATGCATAGTGGTAAATTATAATAATATAAATTTAACACATCATAGTATTTCAGAAAGCATAAGAGTTAACTTACATTTTGTTTTTGATTGACGGTTTTTGTTGTTTTATATAGTTTCAAACAAGCATTTGAAACTACATAAAAATCCAGTTAGCTCTAAATCCTTCCATTCCAACTCGTACGCATAGGCTTCGCGATCACGAACCCAATATCGCTTATTTCATCCGATTTTGTTCTTGTACGACATAGTTTTGGCGATTTCAAGTTTGTACAACATTTCATATATTAATAACCTTAATTACTCTTAAGGTTTAATTATCAAAATTAACATCTTTAGTCCATGCATTTTCCTAACTAGCCCGCAAAATTCCCCATTTCCCTCGTCATTCCAGCTACGAATGACCTCCCCCTTTCATCATTCACCCATGGCCGCCAGAGTCGACTGGATTACATCGTGCCCCCTCCTTCCGATGCGTCGTTCCCCGAGCTTCTAACGCCCATAAGCTCGGCCTCGTTTGTCACTCGAAATAGCCATAATCTGATCGAGAACGAAATTCGATCATCTGCCACGAAATTCGATCATCTGCCTAAATCAATCGCCACAGTCCACCATCGCCGACCAGCCTGCCACCGTTGGGTGTGCCTCCCCTTTCCACACTATTGTCCTTGCACTCCTCGACCCCTCAGTGAACCACGCCACTGCAAATTGCTAATAAACGAAAACCACATAGTCACCTTTAACCTACCATAATGGTCACCACCATCCACTGCAACACCTCCGACCACCACCAATCGAAAGGCCCGACTCCCGTCTCCATCATTCATGTTGGCCACTTTGCCAAATACTCGATAGATTTTGCGATTTGATCGATTTAAAGAAGGTCGTCGGCTGCATTTTTAGTAGGGGAATGAAATTTAGGGATTTAACCCTTAGGGTATATTTATGGATGAATAACACTATTCATTGCTTGACTTTTTCATTTCATACGATCACATACGATGTCCAATTAAAACAAAATTGGAAATCGTGCAATAACTTAATATTCTGGACATGATAGAACTAGTTTCATCGAATTTCAAGACTTTGAAAAACTCTTATTTTAATTCCAAAACGTAAGTCAATACACGTTTATATTGCGCACAATCACATAGTAAATCCCGTTAACTTGACATTTGAAATCTTACAACAGTTAGACATTATGGATTTTATAAATTTTGTTTTGTTAAAATCCAAGGTCATTTGAAACTTGGCTATTCTTAAGTTCCCTATTAAATGGATAAAATATAATTGATCTCAAAACAATCAAATCCCTTGCTACTAAATTATTATTATCGTCTATTTTCAAATAGAATTTATATAACTACCAAATTATAACTTAATCTTGATTTTAAACTCGATATTTTAAATTTCCAAGTTAAAATGATATTCAATTTATTTAAAAACCTTTTTATTTTATATAATAAATAGTTATGGTTTATAAACGATTCTATAACAACTTTCTTAGAATTTAATTTGGACATAACTCGAAATCTACGGGATGAAATCTCGATATTTCTGTTCCATTAGAAAACTGTAATCCAATAGATTCAGGCAATTCTTATTTCAAAGAATTCCGACTTATATTGGATTATACATATCCAATTGAAGTTTAAAACATTAAAGTATGAACTAGTGCGAACGCGACAAGCTCGTTTTTGATTAAATATAAATTATATGCTCAAACGTCGTTTAATTAATAAATTCCTTATAAAAATCCTTCTATATTTCCAATATAATGTTTAGAACCAATTTTAATGTTTAAACTTGATGGCTAAAATCTGGTTCATTACATTCCCCTTAAAAGAATTACATCCCCAAATTACTAAGGATGGAAATATGCTACAAACGTTCTATTTTCACAAATCTACATAGTTAAAATCTTTTCGTTCCACTTTTTTGAACTTTTAGTTTCAACCATTCTGGCTGGTTTCAACCAAAATACTAATTCATTTCTGTTAACAATTTGTTTGAAAAATCTTGAAAAAAATTTAACAATTTAAATTTTCGAATTTTTTTGGTAGGGTCTCCTCTGTATGGAGGGACTTCTGCGATATCATATGAACAACAAATATATATACATTGACCCACACGGTTGGAAAACCCAATTTATAGCCTAAATTTTCTACTTTTGCATAAGTGTACCTAATATAAGTGCTATTAAGTGAACTAGCTTAATTCGTATGTTGTTTACGCAGCCAGAATCAAGCCATATAGTTCCATGCACTTATACTTACTCAATTTAAATGAGTGAGTCTCATATCATGAAGTTTAAGTAATCATTTGTTCGAAAAAACACATAATTTCCATGTTTTAAATGTATTAATAAATAAAGCTTGGGATATCACCATTCCATTATTCACTTCAATCGATTTACATACCATTTCATTTGGTTTTGAATGACTTTCAACCAGTATTTTGCATTCAATTCATATTCATTCTAAACATTGGTTTTAAACCAATTTATTTACTTTCCATGGATTCACACAATTTTATTTGCCTTGATTTATGTCACATGACAACCCAATTCATATCATTTACTTATAAATCATTTATAAATCCATTTGGCCAAGTTTTCCATCCAATTGGACCTAAATTCCATTTCAATGAATTTCAAACATATTTTTGTTTCCTTAAAATCATTCCAATTTATTTAACTAAACTTTAGTTAAAATTTTAATCCATTTGATTTACTTTTACCATTTCAATCCGTTTAACTTGCATAAGTTAAATTTAAATTCAGAATTCAAATTCTCGACTTTTACTTCAAATTCTTTTTGAAATCATATAATTATACACATATACTTATAATCCTTGCAAATTCAAAACATTTGAGTTTCTAAATTAGTTTATTTTCCTCAAACAAATTCCCATTAGCAAATCTTCTACGGCAACAATCCGTTATTTAGAAACTGGAAAATGAATACTAATGATACGGTCGTCATCATTCAAAATTGTTTTCCCGCTGCTGAAGTGAGTTCAGTGCTCTATCACCTTCAAAATCCATTTATAACGACTTTTATTCAAAAATTCCTTCAAAGTAATGCTATATTACTTTAAAATACTTTAGAAAATAATTTCTAAACATAAGATATTTTAAGTTCTCAATTTGGGTCTAAATTTAATTTTTATTTTGCTCATTTGTATATTCCATTTTTATACAAATTCTATTAGGTTATATATAGCCATCTCAATATTATAATCTCATTATATTATAATTATAACAACCAACACATAAATAATTTCAAAAAATTACTCCTTTATATCAAAATATAATGTTGGGTATTATTATTTCATTTACCCACTTTAAAACAACATTATGTCGATTTGCCTCGTTTAAGTGTTTCGAAATCCTTATCGACCATGTCAGCTAAACTCATTAATTTGGAATTTATATACCATTCAAAAAACCAACAGACACAATTTAAAACTTTTTTAACACTAACAAGTACGCTCTCTCATAAATATACACTCAAACTCAATTTAGGGTATTACTAACCCCATCTCTATTGATTTAGGCCACATAGCCAAAGTTACTACTCAACCTTTAGCTCTAATACCAAATGTAAAGTCTCACAAATCCGTACCCATTGAGTTGACTAATTACAACTCACGTCCAACCTAAATGGCATGAAAATAAGAATCTTTACTAAGAAAGAAGGTAGACGGTGAGAAAAGAAAGAAAGAAATACTAGAATAGAAGAATAAGAAGATCAGAATCTCACAGTGGAACAAATAAAATATAATACATCAATACTCTTTACACAAAGAGAAAATTGTATATATATGATTACACAATGTTAGAGTACTCAAATACAACACACACGACATAAATATATTAATGCCAGAAAAATACGGGAATACGTCTCAACTCCAGCTCCTTTTCTAAAGCTACAAGCAAAATCTAAGCTGGAAATATACTCGGTCTGACCCAACCACATTTAAGGAAAAGAAAATTCACTCGGGTTAGTTATGAATACTTTCAGTGATAAATTCACATAATGAACAACTTGCTTAACTTTAGTAGATCCTTTAAAAAGAATGGAACTCTTGTAAGACATGACCATATATAAACATGGCACGTGTTTTTACCTTACGATAACTAAAATCATTTTTTATATCAAAATCCAATGATATTATAATATCAGTCTTCAAATAAAATAGGAATATAGAAATAATAGTTAACAAGCCAACGTGGTCCGTCCTATCATGTCTGCCACCTCGAATTTCCCATCCAGCCTTACTATCACCCCTTTTGCGCCTCCCTTCACATCAATATGCCACCTCCTCTTCAATCTCCTCCAAACCAATAGCCGCCTGACCCTCCCGACCTCACCTCCCTTCCTCCCTATCAAATCTCCGCCTAAGGTAAACCGATTGACAGTACGATAAATAGATCCAAACGATGGTCTTTGCTTTTCTTTGCTAAGACGAATCATGCTGGATCATTTGCGCCGCCGATGATAATACTCAAGTTCAAAGGCAAAGCGATGGTTCCATCTGAGGATATCCTCCTAACTGCGAGAGAATAGTGGAAAAATTATCTAGTGGGTTTCTTCCTTGATAAGCCGCTTAACTTCTACGTTGTAACCAACCACTTGCAGCGACTTTGGAAACTACAAGATGAAATTAAGGTAATGTCAAATGACAATTTATTTTTCTTTCTGCTATATAACATTGAGGATAGGAATAAAATAGCTCGGACAGGTCCAGTTGTGATTCAGAATAAATTGTTTATTGTTAAACCATGGGATATAAACATTGGAAGTGATGCTAGCTTGATCATAAGTGTCCTAGTCTGGATTGAATTGAGAAACATATCATTGTATGATTGGACAATGGTTGGCATTAGCTGGCTAACAATGCAAGTGGGTAAGTTTTTGTGCATGGACAACTCAACTGAAAGCTTGGAGAGACTCGAATATGCTAGATGTATGGTGGAAGTAACCCCAGAAGAACCACTAGTCAATGAGTTTCAGATCGCCTTGCCTGATGGTTGTGAATAAACAGTCTTTGTTCATTATCTTTGGCAGCCTGAAGTTTATGCGTTATGTAAATGATTTGGGCATATAATAGATCAATGCAAGAACAAGAAAGGTGCTGGTTGTCAGAGAGTAGGCAACTCAAAAGACAAGAGTAGAAATGCAGTTTTGAACATTGCTGATAACAGTTTGAGCCAGGTTGAGAGAGTTGCATGTAATAGTAAAGAGGCCGCAGGTAAAAAAGATAGTGAGTATGGTTATTCACATTATGGGAAACGAGGTATGGAGGAAAGTTACAAATAAGAAAAAAGGTATGTTCAGTGCCCCATTCAAGAAAAGTAATCAAGGCAAGGAGGAAAATCAGAGTAGAAAAGTTATCCAAAGCGACAAGGGGGTTTCTTCTAAGAATAGTTTCGGCATACTTGAAAACACTAAAGCAGACTGTGGTGTAAGGAATGATGAGAATGTCGTAGTTGATGAAAGAGAATCTGGTTTAGAAGATGGTGAGATTGCTATAGTTGATGAAATGTTGTTTAAAATTTTTGGGAGTCCTAAAGTAAAATGTAAGGAAGAATCAAATGTGCAAAATCATGCAAGTTTTAATGAAACTATGAGTGCATCCAACGTGGCAGATGCTACTCATGACATGGTACAAGATAAAGCTAATATTGTACATGAAAATGGCAATTCTAATGGTTCTATATGTGGTAAGGGTATTCTCACCAAACTTGCTGCCGTGATGAGCTGCATGGAAACAACTGTACCGGTGGCTTGCCACCTAGTGATTACTAAAAGCAAGGAAATACTATTGAAGCAACCGATAAACACCACTGATCGGAGTGATTTGGAATCTGCCAGAAAGGCACATATTCGAGCCATTAATGCAAATAACTGGCAATCTCCAGCTCCATCCAAACTGAGTTAGCAAGTAGGGAAGTGAGCATTTCGAGTTTCTTGTATCAGAGAAGAAAGTGAAAAACTTCAATATTTCTATTCTAGATTAGATCTTGAACAAATGAATACAGTGCAGCTTCTATGTCAGTTGTGCTTCAAAAAACCTTTGCTAGTGGCAAAAATCCTATTTTTACTTAACTCTTGATTAAATAAAACTCTTGATAAACACTAATGCTTAGCTTAAATTTCTTTTAGTAACTTTATTTATAACATCAATTTCAGTCCAAAATCCATTTACTGAATCTTACTCAAATCCATTACACTTGATAATATAAAACCAATCTTGGATTATTTACAATGAATCCATTTTCCCGATTCTCAACCAAAAACCATTCAGCGTCTTTCCTTTTTATCTTTGGAAATTTCCTTTTCAATACAACGCTTTTACTTAATTCAAATTAAGTAAACGCTTGTTTAACATTATCATTATATTAATCTTAAATTTCCTTTTTAATACAGGTCATTTACAATTTTGGATTTACTACACGAGTTCAATTTCAAAACCCTTTTCTATTCAAAATCTCCTTTCAGTTATATTTGTTTTACTTAAATTAATTATTAAGTAAACATTCTTTCAAAATCATCGCTTAAAATTTATATTTCTTTATAAACCTTTGTTTATAAGACTTGGGTTTATTCCTAAACCCTTTTATACAATTTGTTTTAAAACCAATATTTCATTACAAAATCCATTTACGTAATCTTTTACCCAAAACAAATAACATTTAATTATATAACTAAATTTAGATTTTATTACCAAAATCCCTTTCCTTAAATTTGTTTCACAAATTCTTCAACCATATTTCTTTGAACAAACTTCCCTTTTCCACCATTGAAAAATCTCTTTCCAATTAAAATCATTTTACTTAATTTCATTATTAAATAAACTCTATTAAAATTCTTCCCTTCGCTTTAGAACTTCTTTGTGCAATTCGCTTACAACTGGGATTGATTACACAACCCATTTATCAAATTCACTTATACCATTCTTAGTAGGGATCATTTTCCCTTGCATTTGGAACCTTATTTCAATTCCCAATACCTTACTTAATTTAATCATTAAGTAAGCATTTGTTTAAAATCATCTCATTAGTTCTAAATTTATTTATAAGCTTTTTCTATAAAAGTTGGGCCTATTATATAATCCTTTCATAAAACCCCGTACAATATTCAATTAAGAATCCTATTATAACTCGATTACTTTCTTAAATGAAATTTCATTCAAAAAGGTAATCATTTTAATTATTATTAACTAAAATAATAATTAACTTCAACATTACTACAGAAAATGTAGTTAATTTCTTGATTAACTAAAAGTAGAATAGTTAATCTCTTTTAAATCTGACTAAAATAACGATTACGTTCATTAATAATAAACAACTCAATAATTATCTTTAAATATAATAAATTTGAGGATTAATTTTTAAGAAATCATATTACGTTTAGATAATCATTTTTCAAAAATATTACCATTAGGTTAACTGATAACAAATTAATCTAATAACCAATTCCAATTAAAACAATCGGCTTAGTCAACTCGAAAATATCAGCCAACTTGTCAATTTCTATTAATACTTCCCTTGAATTACTCAATAATATAATTAATTAACAAAATCATTTAATTTTTCCATAAGAACAATTATTTCAAATTATTAACTTGTAGGTTAATTTCTGACTTCTTGCGTATAAGTCTTACCAAAACATAAGAATTTGCTATAAGAATCATTTTATAATATTTCATAAAACTAATTTTAAGAAAACGTTTGTTTATAAATAAAACTTCTAATTTAAATAACTCATAAAATATAAGTAATTAAAAATCTAACTTCAGTTATATATATATATATATATATATATATATATATATATATATATCGTCCGCAGCTCTAGTGCGGGTGGTGGGGGTTCCTAGCTCCCCAGGAAGTGGGAGAGGGTTCAATTCCCGCCTCACGCACTTTAGTTCAAATAAAGGGGCTTACCATGTGCAGAAGCCTGATGACCCCGTGGACCGAGTTAGGTGTATTAGGGGGAGTTTTACGGCAGTGACGGTTTCTCCCCTGAATAGATTCAAATATATATATATATATATATATATCAAACTTCGTCAACTCGCCTAATGACAAATCGAAGTCTTTAAAAATGGATTTTAAGCCATCTGCTACCAATTCCTTAACCAATACTGTCTATTGATTAATGACACAACAACGTTGAATTAAATTCAACCACCCATCATCCAATTTATCAACCAACATCCAACCCAACAAAAAACATCCAATCAGGATCAATATTACTTGAAATAAACAATTCAAATATAAATAATATGAGGAACAAGTAAGACAATTTATTTGAGGAATCCAGTTAGATCCCTCCAACCTGTTCTTCCATGCATCATAGATCACAATCATTTAATAACTGCTTATGAAATCGATATTTTTATCTAAAACATTTAAATGACGGAAATGTAAATAACGTCACTCAAAACCTGTAACGACCCGGAAAATCTGAACCAATTTAAAAATTTTAAATTGGCTAAAATAATGGATTTTAATTAAAATAAATATTTTAAATAATAGCGATGAAAAGTAAGTTTGAATCGACAATTGAAAACGAATATAATTAATTCTAATTATAAACAAGGCCTGAAATGGCGCTGCAGTTTCAAAAATTGAATTCAAACTTTGTCGGACTGTACCGGGTGCAAAACAAAACGGATTTGAGTGAAACCAAAAATATTTAAATCTGTTAGTGAATACCTTTCTAACGAATTTGAAAAATCGAAGTTTCATAGCGGAAAGCAAAAGTTATGACCAAATGAATTTTCAGGAAGGTCGCTATGGAATTTATATAGCCCGTGAAATTGGCCATTTTGCATACGACCTCGGAATTCGACGAAACCACTTTTGTTGGATCTGGGATGTGAAGTTATTGCTAGGTTTCAAATTTCATAATTTTTGAAGCTAGTATGTGAGCGTGGCAAAGGAAAACATGTTTTGGTCAGTTACAGTTAAATTGGATCGACCAGAAATGGGCCTTTTTGCAAACGGTCTCAGAATTCGACGAAACTAGTTTTGTTGGGACCGTATCGTCAAAACATAGCTTGATTTATTTTTCTGGAATTTTTCGAATCAGTTTGTGGCCCTGACAAATTGAAATGTACATTCAAATCGAATATTGAATGTTATATATTTTAATTTGAAGGAAAACTGACTGAAACAGTCGAATGGGCCTACGAAACATATCCCATTGTGTTCGGAATGGGGGTAAAACGCTAGGGACGACAGTCGTTGGGTTTAGATTGGTGGTCGTGTCAGAAAACCCCTTTAAAACCCACCGGCCAATCATAATTTTTTTTTTAAAAAGAAAAATCTTTTTTTCTCTCTCCCCGATCAAAGGCGGAAACCGCTCTTTTCTTTCCGACCAAAATCCCGCCGCCTCAGCCACCGTTAGTCGCCGCCACCACCCTGCCGCGACAGCGCCCGCCTCCCTCTACAAATCCGACTAATCACCACTCTCCATCGTCGCCGCCTCGACGAGCACGAGCCCCGAGAAGTCAACAACTTCACTGCCGTCGATCTCTTTCCTCCGACCACCGAACAGGCTGCGACCACTACCCCCTGGAGCGCCTCTCGAAGCTCTTTCACGTGGCGTAGCCCGATCGCCTTCTCGCTTCAAGGATTCGCCGAAAACCTTAAAACTAGGTTTGAACAAAATAGGAAGGTATACGGCTATTTTAATATATACTATATTGTAGCAGTTCTAAGCGCTACCGTTTATGATTTCACTGTAAAAATCATATCTTTTTTGTTTCTTGACGAAATTCAGTGAAATAGGAGACAATGGACTCGTGTGGACGTCTTCTACATTCCAGAAGAGACCGCATATTTTTCTGAGCCTTCTGCTATTTTTGGTAGAGTGGAACCCAAGGTGAGATTTCTAATAATAAACGATATGGAAAATGATGTATAAATTATATAGTCGATGTATGAGTTATATAAGCGTTGTACACCTCTTGTATAAGCGTTGTATAAGTTGTACGTTCGATGTATAAGTTATATATGCGTTGTAAAAATTATATATGTGTTGAAATAGAAGTGAATTGCTATATATATATATATATATATATATATACGCCCCTCATCCACAAACCATGGACGATATTTATTGGTTGTGATTGGTGTGAAAATTGATTGATAGCGAATGGTTGATTGGAATTGTTTGAGGTTGATATTGATTGATTGTGGTTGAAAAATACCCGTTTGTGGTTGAGAAATATTTGGTTGAAACCACATATGATTAGTTTGTGGAAATGAAATAAATATATACATGCTGCCTGCGAACTAGATGCATGATTCCCCATTGTCAAAAACCGCGAGGTTTTAAGGTAGAGCGAGGAGCCGTACTAGGGACGATCCCGGTTTTAACTACCCTACCGTTATGCTGCCGAAATTTTAAATAATATTCATGTGTTTGAATTATTTTCATTTGTTGAAACTATAGTTATTCGTTGAATAGAAAGCCTTCATGTGTTGAGTCGATATTCATTCGTTGGATAGAAATTCATGTGTTGAATGGTATTCGTGTTTTAAATATAAAAATCATATTTTTATCATCTATATGAACTATATAAAATAATCTGGTTTTGAAAGAAATTGTTTTATACTAAAAATCCTATTTTAATTACCTATATGAACTATATAAAATAATAGTGTTTTGAAATGAATTGTTAAATATAGTGAAGTGTTGAAATAGAAGACAGTTAGATAAAAATATCATTTTTATCAAATGTATGAAAAGAATATAGCTTTGAAATCGACGAATCGATATATATATATATATATATATAAATAGAATTGAAATATATATCGAATAACGACGCTGCAGTTCGTATTTTGAAATCGTGATTTCAAATGATTAGTGCGGGAGATCCGACCATCGGATTTTCCCGAAACCACAACCATTGGGTTCGCTTTTGAAATATCTTTCCAACGGCACCAACTTTGTAAAAATCCAACGATTGGATTGTCTGGAATGTTTAATTCAAATCTGAAGAAAAATAGCACCAGAATCGATTATATATATATATATAATTATAATTATATTTAATCGAATAACGACGCTGTAGTTCGTATTTTGAAATCGAAACATCAAACGATTGTACCGGGAGATCCGACCGTCGGATTTTCCCGAAACTGGAACCGTTGGATTCGTTTTGAAAAGATCTTTCTAATGATGTAAATTTTGTGAAGATCCTACGGTTAGATTTTCAGATATGTGTAAATCAAATCTGAAGAAAAACAGCGCCACAGCCGTGTTATGGCCCAAAGCGTCGTTTTGAATAAATTGGCTATTTTAAAGTAAATAAAAATAGCGATAAATCGTTATAAAATATCATAAACGATATGGAATGGAAATAAACTGAATTTGCTCGATTTATGTGGTATTTGATGGTTGAATGTGTTTGGTGTGAAAATTACATTAAAGAATAAAATTGGTGTTGTCGAATGATTTAACCATTGAAATAAATTGAATTGAAATTCTAAATATACGTGAATTATTTGAAAAGGCCGAGTTAATTCTCATTTCAAATAATTGACCGACGATTGAAAGTCGAAGATAAAGACGGTGGTAGAAGACCGGAGATCTTCACCTCGTTTGGATGGTAACCGAGGTCCTGATTGGGAGGCATCCCGAAATATGGATAATGAGTGGTGATCGTCCAGACGTACGTGGTGATCGATGGGTTTGCGAGGTATATGGTGCCTCCGGTTTCGTTCAGACCCAGAACGGACTTGTAAATGGACTATGTGTCTGACATTGGATTTTATTCTGTGTTGATTGATCTCTATTAAATATACATCTGTTTGGCGGCGGAGAATTTATTCTTTTGCTTAACGCCCTTCTCTGAAACGCACGAGCTCAGAGGTTGTATATCGATGGACATCAGTCGCATGGCATGAATTGCTAGTGTGGCATGCCTAAGTGGCAAATGATCAGGGCTTCTGTTGAAAAGCAAAGTCTTGTGGTGATGATCAAAGCACCGCCTGTGTGGCGTAGCTTTGTGTATAATGTGAATTCGCGAGCCTCACTCCCCGGTATGAACCAGAAACGGGAGAAGGACCTCAGGGAGGGCATGCGTTTCTTTCTAGCTAGGAGTTGTGTCGGTGTTTTTACACGGCCCAACATTTTACTTATGTGGATGATGGATAGCGAGGCGCCTTGGATATATCGGTCGATCCGGGACCGATGGAGCCATTCGTTGGCTCGTTTACGCCCCATAGGGCGGAGAAATGCAGTGTTCAGGAATTTTAATCCACATCGGTGGACCGACCCTGTCTCTCCAAGGGCTTACCTGAGTCTGGGTCCTGAGACACGGGCTAGAGCGTCTCGAATTCGGTTAGGACTATCTTTTGCCTTGGTTCATAACGGAGATCCAATTTCCAAATACGACATCGTGCAGTTTTGATTGTATATATATATGGCGACATGATATATGGTACCCATGTCGTCTATGGTTGATAGTTATGATTTGAAATTGTTTTTGAAACATATAAACACTAGTAATAATATCAAATGCTTTTGTTTTATCCGTATCAATCATATTTTGGCCATTATAAGGTAAAAACTCTATCCTCCGGTTTGCGTTGCATTGTGTGATGGGAACTGAGTCTTATAATGGCTTCATTTTTATAAAAAGCATTGCGATGTTTAAAGGAAAGATTTGTTTTAAAGCATTGGCAATCCAATGGAGTAAACCTGTTCCACGAAAGTGGCGTGGTCCTGTGATTGGCCATATTATAAATGTGTTGAGTAGATTTCTCATACCAGTCTCATGACTGACTCGTAGTTTGTTTCACTTTCAAACTCAGGTGCCCCTTTTCTACACGGGCAGCCTTGTATTCAGGTTTAGCTGGTTCTTTCGGGATAGCTGGAGCTGAAGATGGATTCTATCATTTATCTCTTTTTATGTTGTTCAGCTCCTATTGTACATTATGTTTGTTTTTCCGCCGTAGACATTTATGTATATCTGAACTGTATTTGTACTAAGTATGATCCTGTATACTGTGTAACTCTGATGATTACTCTTATCCAGTATATTCTATTGTTCATTATCTGGCGTATTTATTTATTTCTGTTCTGCTTTTATCTGTTTATGTGTATATTCCACGGATTACCCTTTCCACCGTCTGTACGGGGTTTGGGGTCGTCTCAAAACCTAACAACCATTTCAATCAACAGCCATCCAAATTATCCAATTTATGCACAACGATAGATTATACTAATATAAATTTATTGTAATAACCCGGAAATCCGAGCCAATTTAAAATTTTTATTTCGGCAATTTTAGTGAATTTTGAATATTTAAAATGAGTTATTTTAAATAACGACGACGAAAAGTTTATTTTGAATTGTATTTGAATCGACGTTAGAATATAAATATTTTATTTTAAATATAAAAGGAATTAGAAATGGCGCGGTAGTTTGAAAATTCGATTTCAAAGTTCAAATGAATGTACAGGATTCAAAATAAACCGGATTTTAGCGAAACCAAAAATATTAGAATCTATTTGAGAATATCTTTCCAACGAATCCGAAAAGTTGAAATTTCAAAGCAGGGATAAAAAGTTATGCCAAGTTGAAGTTTCAGAATAGTCGCTATGGAATTTTGGTCCTTAAAAATGGAAATTTTACAAACGACCTCGGTTTTCGACGAAACCACTTTTATTGGATCCGGGATGTCAAATTATGGCTAGATTCCAAAATCCGTAATTTTCTGAATCAATATGTGAGCATGGCAAAGGAAAACGCGTTTGACCAGTTTTAGTTGATTTTAATCGACTGGAAAATGACCATTTTTCAAACGGTCTCAGAATTTGACAAAATTAGTTTTGTTAGGACCGTATCATCATTACGAAGCTAGAAAATATTTTTCGAGAATTTTTAGAGTCCGTACGTGACCCCGGTAAATTGAAATGCGCGTTCAAATTCAATATACAGAGTTATATTTTGATTTTGACGAAAACTGATCGAAACGATCGAATCAGCTTACGATATATATTCCATTGTGTTCGGAATGGGTGTATTCCGCTAAGGACGGCACTCGGAGAGTTCGATTTCGAGTTCGAAATAAAAAGTTGCTTTTTGAAATTAAATAATTAAATAAATAAAAAAATATAAAACCCTCTCTCCTTCCCTATACCTAGTCAACGCCCCCTTTTTTTACTTATCTTGTTCAAATCGAAAATGATAAAAGGAAGAAAAAAAACGAAGCCGCACCGCCTCATCGTCGACCCCCCTTTGTGCGCCGCGCCACCTCGATCCGCCCCCCTCCTGCACCTCGCGCGACCCCCCCTCCACCGCAGCCCCACTTGCCTTCCCCAATTCAAACCGCCAGCGCCCAAACCCCCCCCAAGACCGACGCTACAGTCCACCGCCACAGCCCTAGGCCCCACCGGCGACCACCATCAGGCCGGCGCCGCCCTGACAGGCCCATCTCCGATGATTGCAGCACCGTCCTCCCTCTTGAACAAGACAAATTGAGTTTTAAATAATTATTTATTTTTCTTTTCAATTTTTTTTATGTTAGGACCTTGATAAACATATAGATGATTTTTATTTATATAGTTAGGGTATAAAGAGATGATTTTTATACTAAAGGTATGATTTTTTTTTTATAATAAAAATGTAATTTTTTATAATATAAACATCGTTTTAGAGAAAAATATAATCTTTATAGAAAGTTATGATTTTTAACAACATAAAATTATGATTTTTAGTCGTATAAAAATATAAATTTTAGCGTTGTAAAAATATAATTTTTATCTATGTAAAAATATAATTTTTATAGACGAAACTGATTTGTAAAAATGTCATTTTTATATATGAAGTGATGATATACAAATGGGATTTTTACCATATGTGCAGTGAAGTAAAAATACGATTTTTATTATTTGAATGGTTAGATAAAAATATGATTTTTATTCTAAAGAGAGCGTTATAAAAATATAATTTTTATTATATTACTAACAAGATAAAAATATAATTTTTATCATGGAAGTAGCGGTATAAAATTGTGATTTTTAACGTAAAACCGCGTGTAACAGATCTCGTTGGAAGCACGGCAAAGATGTTCTACATATGAAGAGTCGCGATGTATTGGTTTAGCTAATCGGTGAGAACTCCTCACTTTTATTTTAATTTCTAGTTGAAATATATACTAGGATGCAGACGGTGCTTAGCAGCACCCGACACCCGTCGTCCACAGGCCATGGACGACTTGTATGCTTGTGTGATTGTTTGTGTTGTGAAATCAAATATATATTCATGTGTTGAAGTAAAATATATATTCATGTGTTGAAATAAAATATATATTCATGTGTTGAAGTAAAATATATATTCATGTGTTGAAGTAAAATATATATTCATGGGTTGAAATAAAATATATATTCAGGTGTTGAAATAAAATATATATTCATGTGTTGAAATAAAATATATATATTCATATGTCGAAGTAAAATATATATTCATGTGTTAAAGTAAAATATATATTCATGGGTTGAAATAAAATATATATTCATGGGTTGAAATAAAATATATATTCATGTGTTGAAATAAAATATATATTCATGTGTTGAAGTAAAATATATATTCATGGGTTAAAATAAAATATATATTCATGTGTTGAAATAAAATATATATTCATGTGTTGAAGTAAAATATATATTCATGTGTTGAAATAAGATATATACTCATGTGTTGAAGTAAAATATATATTCATGTGTTGAAGTAAAATAAATATTCATTTACAAATTGAACGATTTGTTTACATACATCGATTTGACTGATATTGATTGGGACGATAAATTTTACACCTCGCCCAACTGCACAAATAAAAATATGTGTTTGTTGATGTGAAACCACACACGGGTATTGGGATGATATTTGACGTACACTAATTCCGATTGTTTAATTGTATGTCAATCGATGGGTTGATGATTTATCGTTGCTATTATATACATGTGTTGTATAAAATCCATATAATTAACCTTATATGGTAATTGATTGGGCCTCATTTCAATTTTGAAAATAAAGAATATTATAAAAATAAATTCATGTGTTGAATAGAATAAATATTCAAGTGTTGAATAGAAAATAAATTCATGTGTTGAATATAATATAAATTCATGTGTTGAATAGAAAATAAATTCATGTGTTAAATAGAAAATAAATTCATGTGTTGAATAGAAAATAAATTCATGTGTTGAATAGAATAAAAATTCATGTGTTGAATAGAATAAAAATTCATGTGTTGAATAGAAAAAAATTCATGTGTTGAATAGAATAAAAATTCATGTGTTGAATAGAATAAAAATTCATGTGTTGAATAATATAAATTCATGTGTTGAATAGAATAAATATTCATGTGTTGAATAGAATAAACATTCATGTGTTGAATAAAAGCGTGTTGATTAGATTGACGCCATTCTGACGTGAACGATATTTATATCGATCTTATTCATTTTTATAATGAATATAAGAAAGAAAGTGATTTCAAAATATAATGTTTTAAAAATATTATCATTTGTATATCGGTGATGTGGAATATTCAATTTTGATTCGAAATTGAATATGAAGTTGAAATCGTTTCGAAAACGAATTTAAACGATTTATAAAATACGTTTTAAAAGGAAATCGACGAAATATATATAATATATATATTATATATATTATATGGCCTGAATAGAACGCACACCAGCAGTTCGCGAATTTCGAGCATTGGCTTCGAATGGATATTACGGGAGATCCGACCATCGGATTCTCCTAAAACCGGAACCGTTGGGTTCGTATCGAAAAGAGCTTTCTAATGAATATTAGAAATTAGAAATCTAATGGTTGAATTTGGAATTATGTCCAAATCAAATTTGGAAAAGGTCGCTGTAAGTGCAGTTCGATGGACGTTGATGGAATTCAATTGTATGGGTCTTGATAAAATTATTAAAAATAGTAATAATTTGTGAAAAATCATAAGAAATGATTTGTGAAGAATTGAGATAAAAAATTTCAAATTTGAAAAGATAAAAATAGTTTTTTATCGAAATGAACTAGTTTTGAACTAGAATAATAATTTATTTATTTTTGAAATAAATATATTGGATTTGAAAGGGTTTTAAAAGTAACCAGAAGTTTCAATAATTGAATTGGAATGGAATGTGATTTTGGGTTTATAGTGAACGGTTTAAATGACATTGGTTCTTTAACCCAGTTAAAGACAGGATATGATTTCCCAAGTTAAGCAATCATTAATATTGATTTTTGGGAAGATTAAAACCAAGTGGAGTTTTAATGAATCTTTAATTAGATTGAAATGACCGAGAATGGAGTATCACCAGTTTTGCTCCAGGCGATAGTTAAATCTTTAATTAGATTTGAACGTGAAATGGTAATTGAATTTACCGATAATACCGTGGTGTTAGATATGAAATGTGACCAGTTTTACTTCATGGGATGAATAGGTTGGGAAAGGGAAATAAAATAAATGATTACTTCGGTGTGGTTCGCTAATCCCAACTAGTTTGAATTGATATTCAAAAGAAGATTAAAGAATAAATTTAAAGAATTTATCTTTGATTAAATTAATGGGAACCTTTCCCAAAGTATAAGAATATTTGAATAAAAGAATATTCTGAATTGGAATGAGGCATATGTTATGTTTGTGTAAAACTTGTTTATCATATACGTGAGTTATTCAGAAAGACCGGGTTTATCCCATTCTGAATAACTGATTCGACGTGGTGTCGAGGATGAAGATGGTGATCGAAGACCGGAGATCTTCACATTTTTTCGGTGATTACTGATGATCTTGATTGGGCTGTACACCCAAGAGGAGGGAATCAGTTGGTGATCGTCCAGACGTACTTGGAGATCGATGGATATGCGAGGTACAAGGTGCCTCCGGTTTCGATCAGACCCAGAACGGACTTGTAAATGGACTTTGTGTCTGAAATTGGATTTTATTCTGTATGATTGATTTCTATTAAATATATATCTGTTTGGCGGCGGAGAATTTATTCTCTTGCTTAACGCCCTTCTCTGAGACGTATGAGCTCAGGGGTTATATATTGATGGATATCGATCGCATGGTGTGAATTGCCTATGTGCCATGCCTAAGTGGCAATTGATCAAGGCTTCTGTTGAAAAGCAAAGTCTTGTGGTTGATGATCAAAGCATCGCCTGTGTGGCATAGCTTTGTGTAGCATTGATTCGCGAGCCTCACACCCCGGTTGTGAACCAAAAACAGAAGAGGACCTCAGGGAGGACATGCGTTTTCTTCTAGCTAGGGTGCTGTCAGTGACCTACCAGCCCTGACATTTATATTATTTTCACCTGTGTGGTTGTTGCTGTTGCGAGGCGCCTCAGATATATCGGTGACTGTGTGGAGCCGTTGGAGTCATATGGCTCATTTACACCCCAAAGGGCGGGGAAACGTAGTGTTCAAGCATAATAATCCACATCGGTGGACGGCCCTGACGATCCAAGGGGCAGTTGCGGCTATTCCTGAGGGGTGGGCTAGAGCGTCTCCAATCGGTAGAGGACTATCTTTTTCCTCGGTTCACAGATGGAAATCCAACTTCTAATACGTGACTTTGCGGTTTTATTTGTAGAGCCTAGTAAGGCGACATAGTGCTATGGGGCACTTATGCCGTCTATGATTGATACTTATGATTGAAATTGTTTTATACACTATGCACTTATAATAGTATCAAATGATTTGTTTTTAGCGTATCAAGCATTCTTTGGCTATTATAAGGTAAAACCCTATCCTCCGGCTTGCGTTGCATTGTGTGATGGGACCTGGGTCCTATAATAGCTTCATTGTTCTTTATTTAGCATTGCGCTGTTATTTTATGCACTGGTATCCTTGAGAGGAAACCCGTTCCATGTTATACGGCGTGGTCCCTTGATTTACCTAACTTTATAATAAAGATTATTAACTGTTTTAGTTCTCACACCAGTCACATGAATGACCTGGAGTTTATTGTTTTAACCTAAACTCTGGGTGCCCCCATTTCCACACGGGCAGCTAGTAGTTTTGGTTTTGCAGATTTATATTCACAGGAACCTGGTTTACAGCTGGAACGATATCCGGAAAGCTCTGTATCCATATATCTCTTTCAGTTGTGTATTGTATTATTTTTCCGCTGCTGTAATTTATTGTAATCTCTGATATTTATCGAATGTATTTTATTTGTTTATACTCTGTATATTCTTGTATTCTGATGGAATTGTTGTAATTAACAATGAAATGTTCTTCTGCTTGCGTTCCAATTTGTCGTGTTCTCAAAACAATCAGGGGTTTTGAATGGTCTTGGTCGGTTTAGCGATTAATTCGGATCGGTCGGAATTCCTTTTTGTTACATGTGGTATCAGAGCTTTGGTTTACAAAGTTTAGAGAACAAGACACATTAGAACCATACGAAAGGATTCATCAGAGATTGGATTAGTAATATCCAGTAAGAATGGCTCGTTAGAGATGGGATCAGTAGTATCCTAGAACGAGTGTGAAAAGTATATTTTTAAAATGAAAACGAATTTTGTTTTGAAAATTTAAACTTTATTCAACGTATTTGAATATTTATTTGTATTGAATTTGGACAATCCAATATATAAAGTTTTTGCATATACGTCTGATCCACGGGTATTCAAAATTTTAATATACTGGATAGATATAGAATCACGCTCTAGTCGCCCGGAGATGGTTCTGATGATTGAAGCTTCATCATCAGAATTTATGTTCGAGTGACGAAAGTGGGATTTCTATATATTTCCAATTAACTGGTGTGAGAACCAAAATTAGATAGGCCTATTGTTGTGATTTGGCATCAAAAATGTGATTTTTGGGCTATATATCAAAGTTATGAATTTGAATGATAATCAACTAATTGATTGCTGGTTGTGTTGTTTGATTATTGTTTGATTAATTAAATGTTGAACCTTTAGCCAAATTGAACCAAAAAGTGAATCGTATTGAAATTTTGTCGCATTTGCATATATATACATGTACTTACATTGAATAGGTCATAGCAAGGAGGCTAGAGCAGAAGAATAAAATTGTTTGCCCAACAAATAGGTACATGTTTACAAATTTATTGGGTTTGGATGATTTTATGAGCCGGTTGGCCAGCCGCTTGGCTGTTTCTTTTTCTTTTTGGATTGGTGAGGGCCATGGGAGGCTATTTGAAATATCCCGAAGCTCCCGGTGCAGGGGAGTATATGGCGAAATTTTTTGGAATTTAGGGTGTTAGCCAAATTTTTGAAAAATTTGAAAAGTTTGAAAAGTTCTTAGAAACTGAAAAGTTGAAGAACTTAAGCCATAATGAAAATACTGAAAGTTGAGTTGATTTGTAAAACAACTTTCGGCTTCGTTCCTTTTCGGGAATGAAAAGTTTTAAGTGGGGAAGATTGTAATAACCCGGAAATCCGAGCCAATTTAAAATTTTTATTTTGGCAATTTTAATGAATTTTGAATATTTATAATGTACTATTTTAAATAATGACGAAGTAAAGTTTATTTTGAATAGAATTTGAATGTATATATTTATTTGAATCGAGGTTAGAATATAAATATTTTATTTAAATATAAAAGGAATTGGAAATGGCGCGGTAGTTTGAAAATTCAATTTCAAAGTTCAAATGGTTGTATAGGATTCAAAATAAACCGGATTTTAGCGAAACCAAAAATATTTGAATCTATTTGAGAATATCTTTCCAACGAATCCAAAAAATTGAAATTTCATAGCGGGGATAAAAAGTTATAACCAGTTGAAGTTTCAAAATAGTTGCTATGGAATTTTGGCCCTTAAAAATGGAAATTTTGCAAACGACCTCGGTTTTCGACGAAATCACTTTTGTTGGATCCGGGATGTCAAATTATGGCTAGATTCCAAAATTCGTAATTTTCTGAATCAATATGTGAGCGTGGCATAGGAAAACACGTTTGACCAGTTTTAGTTATTTTAACGACTGGAAAATGACCATTTTTCAAACGGTCTCGGAATTTGACGAAATTAGTTTTGTTAGGACCGTATCGTCAATACGAAGCTAGAAAATATTTTTCGGGAATTTTTAGAGTCCGTACGTGACCCCGGTAAATTGAAATGCACGTTCAAATTCAATATATAGAGTTATATTTTGATTTTGACAAAAACTGATCGAAACGATCGAATCAGCTTGCGATATATATTCCATTGTGTTCGGAATGGGGGTATTACGCTAAGGACGCCAGTCGGTGGGTTCGATTTCGAGTTCGAAATAAAAAGTTGCTATTTGAAATTAAATAATTAAATAAAAAAATATAAAACCCTCTCTCTCCCTATACCTAGACAACGCCCCCCGTTTTTTACTTATCTCATTCAAATCGAAAATGATGAAAGGAAGAAGAAAAACAAACGAAGCCGCGCTGCCTCATCGTTGACCCCCCCTCCCCCGTGCGTCACGCCACCTCGATCTGCCCCCTCCTCTTGCACCTCGCGCGGCCCCCCCTCCACCGCAGCCCCACTCCCCTTCCCTAATTCAATCCGCCAGCGCCCAACCTCCCCCGCCAGACCGACGCTACAGTCCACTGCCGCAGACCTAGGCCCCACCGGCGACCACCATCAGGCCGGCGCCGCCCTGACAGGCCCATCTCCGACGATTGCAGCACCGTCCTCCCTCTTGAACAAGAAAAAGTGAGTTTTAATTTATTATTTATTTATTTTTTCATTTTTTTTATGTTAGGACCTTGATAAACATATAGATGATTTTTATTTATATAGTTAGAGTATAAAGAGATGATTTTTATACTAAAGGTATTAATTTTTTTTATAATAAAAATGTAATTTTTTATAATGTAAACATCGTTTTAGAGAAAAATATAATCTTTATAAAAAGTTATGATTTTTAACAACATAAAGTTATGATTTTTAGTCGTGTAAAAATATAAATTTTTGCGATGTAAAAATATAATTTTTAGCTATGTAAAAATATAATTTTTATAGAGGAAACTGATTTGTAAAAATGTCATTTTTATATATGAAGTGATGATATACAAATGGGATTTTTACCATACGTGTAGCGAAGTAAAAATACAATTTTTATTGTTTGAATGGTTAGATAAAAATATAATTTTTATTCTACAGAGAGCGTTATAAAAATATAATTTTTATTATATTACTAGCAAGATAAAAATATAATTTTTATCATGGAAGTAGCGGTATAAAAATGTGATTTTTAACGTAAAACCGTGTGTAACAAATCTCGTTGGAAGCACGGCGAAGACGTTCTACATATGAAGAGTCGCGATGTATTGGTTTAGCTAGTCGGTGAGAACTCCTCACTTTTATTTTAATTTCTAGTTGAAATATATACTAGGATGCAGACGGTGCTTAGCAGCACCCGACACCCGTCGTCCACAGACCATGGACGACTTTATGCTTGTGTGATTGTTTGTATTGTGAAATCAAATATATATTCATGTGTTGAAGTAAAATATATATTCATGTGTTGAAGTAAAATATATTTTCATGTGTTGAAGTAAAATATATATTCATGTGTTGAAGTAAAATATATATTCATGTGTTGAAGTAAAATATATATTCTTGTGTTGAAATAAAATATATATTCATGTGTTATAGTAAAATATGTATTCATGTGTTGAAGTAAAATATATATTCATGGGTTGAAATAAAATATATATTCATGGGTTGAAATAAAATATATATTCATGTGTTGAAATAAAATATATATTCATGTGTTGAAAAAAAAAATATTCATGGGTTGGAATAAAATATATATTCATGTGTTGAAATAAAATATATATTCATGTGTTGAAGTAAAATATATATTCATGTATTGAAATAAAATATATATTCATGTGTTGAAGTAAAATATATATTCATGTGTTGAAGTAAAATAAATATTCATTTACAAATCGAACGATTTGTTTATGTACACCAATTTGACTGATATTGATTAGGACGATAAATTTTACACATCGCCCAACTGCACAAATAAAAATCTGTGTTTGTTGATGTGAAACCCCACACGCACATTGGGATGATATTTGACGTACATTAATCCCGATTGTTTAGTTGTATGTCAATCGATGGGTTGACAGACTGTGTAAGCATTAATTATTTATATTTAACGCTTATAAAGTTGTATGGTGAACTCTGGATGATGGTTGATGACTTATCATTACTATTATATACATGTGTTGTAGAAAATCCATATAATTAACCATATATGGTAATTGATTGGGCCTCATTCCAATTTGGAAAATAAGGAATATTATAAAAATAAATTCATATGTTGAATAGAATAAATATTCATGTGTTGAATAGAAAATAAATTCATGTGTTGAATATAATATAAATTCATGTGTTGAATAGAAAATAAATTCATGTGTTGAATAGAAAATAAATTCATGTGTTGAATAGAATGAAAATTCATGTGTTGAATAGAAAATAAATTCATGTGTTGAATAGATTGAAAATTCATGTGTCGAATAGAATAAAAATTCATGTGTTGAATAGAAAATAAATTCATGTGTTGAATAGAATAAAAATTCATGTGTTGAATAGAATAAAAATTCATGTGTTGAATAATATAAATTCATGTGTTGAGTAGTATAAATATTCATGTGTTGAATAGAATAAATATTCATGTGTTGAGTAGAATAAACATTCATTGTTGAATAAAAGCCGTGTTGATTAGATTGACGCCATTTTGGCGTGAACGATATTTATATCGATTTTATTCATTTTTATAATGAATATAAGAAAGAAAGTGATTTCAAAATATAACGTTTTGAAAATATTATCGTTTGTATATCGATGATGTGGAATATTCAATTTTGATTCGAAATTGAATATGAAGTTGAAATCGTTTCGAAAATGAATTTAAAACAATTTATAAAATACGTTTTAAAAGGAAATCGATGAAATATATATAATATATATATTAAATGGCCTGAGTAGAACGCGCCGCGCCGCGGCAGTTCGCGAATTTCGACCATTGGCTTCGAATGGATATTACGGGAGATCCGACCATCGGATTCTCCTAAAACTAGAACCGTTGGGTTCGTATCGAAAAGAGCTTTCTAACGAATATTAGAAATTAGAAATCTAACGGTTGGATTTGGAATTATGTCCAAATAAAATTTGGAAAAGGTTGCTGTAAGTGCAGTTCGATGGCCGTTGATGGAATTCGACTGTACGGGCCTTGATAAAATTATTAAAAATAGTAATAATTTGTGAAAAATCATAAGAAATGATTTGTGAAGAATTGAGATGAAAAATTCCAAATTTGAAAAGATAAAAATAGATTTTTATTGAAACGAACTAGTTTTGAACTAGAATAATAATTTATTTATTTTTGAAATAAATAAATTGGATTTGAAAGGGTTTTAAAAGTAACCAGAAGTTTCAATAATTGAATTGGAATGGAATGTGATTTTGGGTTTATAGTGAATGGTGTTTTAAATGACATTGGTTCTTTAACCCAGTTAAAGACAGGGTATGATTTCCCAAGTTAAGCAATCATTAATATTGATTTTTGGGAAGATTAAAACCTAGTGGAGTTTTAATGAATCCTTAATTAGATTGAAATGATCGAGAATGGAGTATCACCAGTTTTGCTCTAGGCGATAGTTAAATCTTTAATTAGATTTGAACGCGAAATGGTAATTGAATTTACCGATAACACCGTGGTGTTAGATATGAAGTATGACCAGTTTTACTTCATGGGATGAATAGGTTGGGATTGGGAAATAAAATAAATGATTACTTTGGTGTGGTTCGCTAATCCCAACTAGTTTGAATTGATATTCAAAAGAAGATTAAAGAATAAATTTAAAGAATTTATCTTTGATAAAATTAACGGGAACCTTTCCCAAAGTATAAGAATATTTGAATAAAAGAATATTCTGAATTGGAATGAGGCGTGTGTTGTGTTTGTGTAACACTTGTTTATTATATACGCGAGTTATTCAGAAAGACCGGGTTTATCCCATTCTGAATAACTGATTCGACGTGGTGTCGAGGATGAAGACGGTGGTCGAAGACCAGAGGTCTTCACATTTTTTGGGTGATTACTGATGATCTTGATTGGGCTGTACACCCAAGAGGAAGGAATCAGTTGGTGATCGTCCAGACGTACTTGGGGATCGATGGACTGGCGAGGTACAAGGTGCCTCCGGTTTCGTTCAGACCCAGAATGGACTTGTAAATGGACTGTGTGTCTGACATTGGATTCTGTGTGATTGATTTCTATTAAACATATATATGTTTGGTGGCGGAGAATATATTCTCTTGCTTAACGCCCTTCTCTGAGACGTACGAGCTCAGGGGTTATATATTGATGGATATCAATCGCATGGAGTGAATTGACTGTGTGGCATGCTTAAGTGGCAATTGATCAAGGCTTCTGTTGAAAAGCAAAGTCTTGTGGTTGATGATCAAAGCACAACCTGTGTGGCATAGCTTTGTGTAGCATTGATTCGCGAGCCTCACACCCCGGTTGTGAACCAAAAACTGGAGAGGACCTCAGGGAGGAAATGCGTTTTCTTCTAGCTAAGGTGGTGTCAGTGACCTACCAGCCCTGACATTTATATTATTTTCACCTGTGTGGTTGTTGCTATTGCGAGGCGCCTCAGATATATCGGTGACCGTGTGGAACCGATGGAGTCATATGGCTCATTTACGCCCCAAAGGGTGGGGAAACGTAGTGTTCAGGCATAATAATCCACATCGGTGGACCGACCCTGAAAATCCAAGGGGTAGTTGCTGCTGTTCCTGAGGAGCGGGCTAGAGCGTCTCGAATCGGTAGAGGACTGTCTTTTGCCTTGGTTCACAGGTGGAAATCCAACTTCCAATACGTGACTTTGCGGTTTTATTTGTAGAGCCTAGTATGGCGACATAGTGGTATGGGGCACTTATGCCGTCTATGATTGATACTTATGATTGAAATTGTTTTATACACTATGCACTTATAATAGTATCAAATGATTTGTTTTTAGCGTATCAAGCATTCTTTGGCTATTATAAGGTAAAAACCCTATCCTCCGGCTTGCGTTGCATTGTGTGTTGGGACCTGCGGTCTTATAATAGCTTCATTGTTCTTTATTTAGCATTGCGCTGTTGTTTTATGCACTGGTATCCTTGGGAGGAAACCCGTTCCATGTTATACGGCGTGGTCCCTTGATTTACCTAACTTTATAATAAAGATTAATAACTGTTTTAGTTCTCACACCAGTCACATGACTGACCTGGAGTATATTGTTTTAACCTAAACTCTGGATGCCCCTATTTCCACACGGGCAGCTAGTAGTTTTGGTTTTGTAGATTTATATTCACAGGAATCTGGTTTATAGCTGGAACGATATCCGGAAAGCTCTGTATCCGTATATATCTTTCAGTTGTGTATTGTATTATTTTTCCGCTGTAGTAATTTATTGTAATCTCTGATATTTATCGAATGTATTTTATTTGTTTATACTCTGTATATTTTTGTATTCTGATGGAATTGTTGTAATTAACAATGAAATGTTCTTCTGTTTGCGTTCCAATTTGTCGTGTTCTCAAAACAATCAGGGGTTTCGAACGGTCTTGGTCGGTTTAGCGATGGATTCAGATCGGGCGGAATTCCTTTTTGTTACATTTAACATATCATAGTATTTCAGAAAGCATGAGAGTTAATTTAAATTTTTTTATTGACGGTTCGACATCATTTTATATAGTTTCAAACAAGTATTTGAAACTACATAAAATTTAGTTAGATCTGAATCCTTCCATTCCAGCTCGTACGCATAGGCCTCGCGATCATGAACCCAACATTGCTTGCTTCATCTGATTCTGTTCATGTAAGACATAGTTATGGCGATTTCAAGTTTATACACCATTTTATATAACACAAAATATTGTTAATTACTCTTAATGTTTAATTTTTTTTTTTTTTGAAAATAGGTAAACTTTATTGCATATACCAATACATACAACATATCTATCCACGAAAAACAAAATGTATAACAAACCATACAACACAACTCAAAACTGTATCATCCTGTGTCTAACAGCTCCACACCCATCTCTGTAAGAACTCAACTTTTCGCATCTCTCGCTTTGTTTTACTACCATTCTTATTCACTAACCACCCCGATTCTTTAATTACCATTTGCAATCTAACTTCTTCTGTAATGCTTTTACTTCTAAAAATCCGTGCATTTCTTTCCATCCATATTTGGTACACGGCAACTGTGAAAGCAGCACAAGTAACATCCAACGTCCGATCATTCACTTTAAATCCGTGCAATATTTTAGCAGCTACATTCTCTAATGTCTCATTCATAACACCCACATCCAGATCAAGCTTCAATGCAATGCTTCTCCAAATAAAATCAGAATAACAACACTCGAAGAATAAGTGATGAACTGACTCTTCACTATCACCACACAAAAAACACACATTTTCATCCGTCAAACCAAATCTCACCATTCTGTCTCTTGTATACAACCTGTTTTTGCAAGCTAAATAAGTAACAAATGACATTCTTTTTGCATTTTTCGAGTGCCAAATTACTTTACTCACTGAACAGACAGAATCTCTGCTCCTTATCTTCTCCCATGCCTTCTTAAATGAGAAAGAACCTCCATTTACCCACTCATAGTAATCCTCCATAGCTGTCACATTGATCCTCACATTTTGTACAAGCTGAAGAACTTCTCTGGTTGCAGAATGCTTTGCACCTTTGATCCTATCACCTTCCACAATGCAAGATACCAACTCATCAGAATTACCCAATGCGTCAATTCTATAATAGCCAATCAGATCTACCAAACACTTGGAGACTGAACAGACAGAATCTCTGCTCCTTATCTTCTCCCATGCCTTCTTAAATGAGAAAGATCCTCTATCTACCCACTCATAGTAATCCTCCTTAGCTGTCACATTGATCCTCACATTTTGTACAAGCTGAAGAACTTCTCTGGTTGCAGAATGCTTTACACCGTTGATCCTATCACCTTCCACAATGCAAGATACCAACTCATCAGAATTACCCAATGCGTCAATTCTATAATAGCCAATCAGATCTACCAAACACTTGGATTTATCCAAGGATCGAACCAGAGTGAAGTCATAGACCCAGAATTCACAACTTTATATCATAGCAATACTTTGAGTGCATCCATTTACTCCATATTGAAGAAGAGGTTAAGAATCTCCACAAGAGTGTTATACATGTGGATTTTTTCAAATCAGAAAATAATTTCAATCCAATGCCCCTTCCTTCTTAGGAACACATAGCTTACTCCAACCGATTTTATGTGTTGAACCACCCCAAAAGAAATCTGCACACATACTATTAAGTTTATCAAGCACATGCTCCTTGATATACAAGGGGCCAATATAATATGATTGGAGTAATAACTGATAAAATAAGCTCACCTCTCCCCGCATAGCTCAGAAATTTAACATCCCAAGACTGCAATTTACTCTGTATACGATGAAGAAGACCTTGACATTCATTATAATGTATAATTTGATGAGATTGGAACTCCAAGATATTTAACAGGTAATTGATCCCTCTGAAAACCAAGTATCTCCAAAGTTTCACCAATATTCTTCGCATGTAAACTAAAGTATACTTTAATTTTCATTTCACTCACTGTTAAACCACTGTAGTGCTGCAGCTTATAAAATACAGACTTCAAAGAATTAGCACAAATAGAATAATTTCTTCCAAAGACCATAAGATCATCCGTATGCAAAAGATGTGTCGCCACTGGATCATTCTTATGAACAGGAAAGAACCTATTCTCTGCGGTCTCTAAATTCATGCAATATGAAAAGAATTCCATGGCTAAAGAAAACAAATATGTAGGTAAGAGATCCCCTTATCGAATACCTCTATTCGATGTAATAAACCCTCTCCACACCCCTTGGATAATAAATGTAAAAGAAGGCGTAGAGATGCATTCATATATGATGTTAATGGAACGAACAGGAAACCCCATTAACCTCATAATATGACATATAAATTCTCTAGAAATCTTATCATATGCCTTGTGAAGATCCACTTTAACACACCATTTATTAACCCTAGGTTTCTTAAAATCCCTTAACAACTCATGAGCCAATAAAATGTTATCCCCAATATGACGAGTTGGAATGTAGGTGCATTGGTTTGGAGACACTAAAAAACGTAGAAACCACTTCATTCTATTACATAATATCTTACTAAAGATTTTATAATAGAGATTGCATCAAGATATTTGTCTATAATGTGAGATATCAGAAGGTCTGTCAACTTTTGGAACTAAAGTTACAAAAGTATGATTTATACCTTTTGGTAACTTACCAGATTCCAGAATGTCCTGCAGAGCAGCTCGCAAATCTGCCTTTATTTCCTCCCAATGCACTTTAAAAAACTTTGAATTAAAGCCATCAAGCCTAGGACTTGTGTCTTCATGAATTGAGTCAACTGCCTTTTTAATTTCTTCATAAGATATAGGATGGAGCAGAGAGCGTGCACCATGATCATTAATGATAGATAAAGATTGAAATTCTGGAAATTTGCTTATAACTTCACCATTAAACAGGTTCTTATAATAAGAGATTGGTTCTTCTGCTATTTCATCTGCTTTAAACAATAAATCCCCATCAGTATTTAGTAAAGCCTTCAAATGATTTGTATGCTTCCTCATTGACATCTTCGAATGAAAGAACTTAGAATTGGTATCTCCATCTTGGAGCCAAGAAATTTTTGCCTTTTGCTTGTAATTCAAAGTTTGAATCTGTCGTTGTATATAATAAACGTTCTTAGCTTCTAACATACTCTCATAAATCTCCAAATTTTCTGGGTTGGCATCAGTGTAATGACCCGCATTTTCTGCACTATATAATTAATTTATTTAATTATATAATTGGTGATTTAGAGAAGTTAATGATCGTTCAATTAAATAATATTGAATATTTAATAAATAATCATAATATAATAATATATTATAATGTCGAAATAGTCGGAATTTGTGAAATTCACAATATCATGTGAATTGAATAGCATACGAGATTTGGTGGAGTTTCGATTCGAAATATAATAACGAATATATTCAATCGACGACAGTTTGAACGTATAATTTTAATATAATTAAAATAGAGCTTGAAACGACGCGGCAGTTCGCTATTTGGCGATTTGAACTTCAACTGAGTATACATGATTCGTTTTAAGCCGGATTTCTGTGAAACAAGAAACGTGTGGAGCTGGTGGAGTATATCTTTCTAGTGGAAGAGAAAAATCTGGATTTCGTCGTGTAGGTTTTGATTCACGTCCAAATCAAATTTCAGAAAAGTCGCTATGGAATTCCTTTATAATTTGCGATGCTTTATATACGTTATAAAAGGGTTTTCTATGTAATGTGAATATCGAGTTTACACTAGAATTTGAATATCGAGTTATAGATGCTGATATGATATTTTAGAGCTATGGTACATCATATGTAAATATATACGATAATATTTATTTTTAAATATTAAATTTAATTGTTTTTAAATATATTTATATATTTAAAAGGGCTATTTTGAGCTTTAAAAATAGCCAGTTTTTCATACGACCTCCGTTTTCGACGAAACCAGTTTTGTTGGATCCGCAATATCGAATAGTTGTTAGATTTCCAGTTTCGTGATTTTTAGAGGCACTGTGTGGCCGTACGGATTTTTAGAGTGTAAAACAGTCAGTATCTTGACGGTTAAAAATACGCTGTGTGAGCATACGAAGTCGGAATTCGACGAAACTAGTTTCGTTGGGTCCGTAATGTCGAACTGTAGCTGCATGTCCGTTTTCGTGATCTTTGGGCATCACGAGTGGTCACAGGGATTTTTAAAGACTCATTTGTCAATAAAAATAAATAAAATATTAAAAGAAAAATATCCTACCCTCACTATAAATACCCCCCTTTTTACTTCCTTCTAACCTAATTCCACTCTCCCTACAGTCAACACAAAATCCGCCGTGTTTCTCTTCTTGAAACCCAAATTCGAGATCTTCATAAATACAAATGAAATCAAAGAGAAATCAATAAATTCGAAGTCATGTATGTTTGGATTCAGCGTCCATAGGGCTTCGATTCTATGTAAATGTTATGGGGTTCGGTGGGTTTTTGTGTCGCTGCAAATGTTCACAGCGTTGACTCGAGGTTAGGGTTTTCAAATTGGTGGCTTTGGGAAGCATTCGAGTGAGGTTTTAATGTTAGATTTGGGTTTAGCGTTGAATTTGGGTTCGTCTATGAAGAAATGGTGAGGTTCGGTGGAAAATGAGGTCGGTGTTGAACCTCAGGCGTGCGACGGAGCTGCTGAACGCAGACGACAAAGGGAGATCGAAGGGTATGATTTTGGTGTGGAATGAAAGAGGGATCGAAGAGATGGTTGTGGGTGAGATTAGTTGCTGAAATCATTTAGTAGAAGGGAGGATTGTGGATGGAAAACTCGTTGAAACGGCCATGGGATTTCTTTGTTGTTGTAGAAGACAGTAATGAGGAGCACCGTCTTGTGTTGTGAGGATGGGAGTAGATTTGGGCCGGGTGAGAGGGTAAGGCCCAACGGGAAATTTAAATAATGTTTTGTTTTATTTAAATATAGTGTAAACCTATAAATGTAATATCTTCTGCATATGAAATCAGAATCACAAACCGTAAGTCACGTTGGGATCGTATGGACGGACACTACATGATGGAACTAACTGGAAGTCCATCGGAGCTCGTTACAATTTATGGCGAGATAAACTGTTTGATTCAGATCAAATAACAGTTTATCGTTCTTTAACGATGAACTGCCAAAGTGAGTAAATCTCACTAACTCTGAACAGTTTATAAATTTCATGTTGTATTGTTAGAACTGTTAAAATTGTCTGATTGACTGTGTGTTGGTTGATTGATTGAACTGCTAGGCAGTTAGTTAAATTTCTATATTGATTCTGTTTAACAGAATATATCATATGGAACTGAAAGTGATGTTATCTATATTGTCTAACATCTGTGATGCAGGGAAACAGGTTGGAGGAATCCGACTAGATTCCTCAACAGTTATTTTATTGTTTCTCATATATTTTGATATATGATGTGAATTATAACCTGTTGTTGATTGTGTGTGTATGGACGATAGTGATCATCGTGATTTGATATGTAGAATATCATAACATACCGGAATGTAGATAAAGGAGATTTTCAAAGTGATATTGAAAACAGGATATTTATAATTGGAATATTTATAAATAAGAGATATTTATAAATTTAAATATTTATAAATAAGGAATATTTATAAATTGGGACATTTATAAATAGGAGATATTTTAAAAAGGAAAATAAATTCAAAACATTTCTTTTTGAATGGAAAGGCCTGTGTGGCGAGTTTGGGGATTTTCCCGATGCTCCCGATACAAAGGAGGTTATGGCGAATTTTCCCGGGAATTTAAGGAGTTAGAATATTTCAAGAATAAATTTGAAAAGGAAATATTTGTAAACCATTTACAAATAGAATTGGAAAGGGAACGTTATAAAAGGGAAATCATTTTTAAAGTGTAGAACCGTTATTTAAAAGTAAATCTTTTCAAATGAATAAAACGATGTTAAAAAGGGAATCTTTATAAAGTGAATAAAGTAAATCGAATATGGTAATCGAAAGGAGTTAATCGATGTTAGTTTCATCAAAAGGAGTATCGATGTTAGTTTAAATCGAAGGGAGTTAATCGATTAGAGTTAAATCAAAGGAGTTAATCGAATATAGTTTATTCGAATAGAGTTAGAGGAGTTATCGAATATAGTTTATTCGACAGGAGTTAAGTGAATAGTTAGGTTAAACTAAGTGAATTGGTTAAGTTAACCAAAGTGAATTAGTCGAGTTAATCAAAGTGATTAGTTCAGTTAATCGAGATAAGTAAATCAAGTTAGGGTAATCAAGTTGAATTAGTCAGTCGAGTAAATAAATTGAGTTAGTCAAACCAAGTAAAACCAGTTAGAGTTAACCAGTTAGAGTTAAACAGTTAGAGTTAAACAGTTAGAGTTAAACAGTTAGAGTTAAACAGTTATAGTTAAAACAAACATAGTTATTCAGGAGGAGTTGCCATTTAGCACGACTGCTAGCGTAATTCGCAGAGCTGTAAATAGCCTACGGCGGTCGGATGTTTCCTAAGGGAATCAGGCGTAACCATTGTGATCGCTGCGATCTAGAGTTGAGCGAATGGAGTTAAAGAATATAGAGCTAAGAAAAAATTAGAATCTGACTAGAGATTAATAAGTTGAATGGTTTCCTGGGTATCGATCTGATGTTGGTTTCGGCCTTCGGGGTTTATACTTAGGAAGTTGTTCTCTTGTTAGTTTATAGTTAGAGTCTGATAGTTGTGGAAGGATAGTGATACGTAAATAAACAATGGAAATGTTTTCCAACGTTGATAACAAATATTTTCTAAATATAGAAAATAAGGAAATATGTATAGATATACATGATGATTGATCGATTGACATTCCATTTGGAATTTAGATCGTTGTTTGTACACGGACATGTTTTCATTTGATAGTTAAATCACAGACTATCGAAGTTTTGACCATTTTAACGTTGTTAATATGGAGAGACCGGTTGGATTATTATCCATAGAACCACTCTGTATTGGCATAAGCGTTGCGAATCATATATGCCAAAGATAATTGAAGACGGAGTAAAATGCAAGGGCTATCCTGTTTACAGAATAGTGCCTTCGGTTTGTCCAGTCCCAGGACAACTTGTATGGACGAAGGTCCGACAGAGTATATCCAATGGATCGCGTAAGTTGATCTGTTCAAACGTATTCACGTTTGGTGGCGGAGGAATTCGTTTCTCTTAGCTGTATACCCGTGTTATTTTTGGATAAGTCAATTTGTGATTTGGCGGGTATGACGATGTGACATTTCTAAGTGAATGAAGATGGATGTCTGACAGAGTATTTCCAGACGATCACGTACATTGATTTCTTCAACCGTACCAAGAGTGGAAGCGGAGAAGGAAACTTCTTTTAGCTGACACGTAATGTATGGTTGTAGACGTCAATTAGTGATTCTTATGGATTTGACAATGTAGCATTCGAAGTGAATCTGATGTAATGATAAAGCGTAGCTTCTAGCCTCATCAACCGGTAAATGACAGAAATCGGGCAGGCAGCATGGCTAAGTCGGTCGCACCGAAGTAGGGTGTATAATCACCTATCTAGAGAATATTCATTTGTTTCTTAAATCTATCAATGCTGTCCCATATATATACGGGAACGGTTGCTGATCCCAACCGTTGGTGATGTACATTCGATACACTCAAGCGAAATGAGTGGTCGGTCATGTGTGGCTGAGTTGCAAGATGTTCTTGTTGAACTCCAGTGTATCGTTCCTAGAGTACACTGATCGGAAGGTGATTCCATACCTGGTCATAGTTGGAAATCCATTACCCAATACGTGCTTGCGGTTTTGATTGTATACTATATATGTAGAACGTGAGATGCAAGCGTTTCTACTAGACTGATATTTATTTGTACTTAGACATTATTATAATATCAGAATGATATTGCTTTGCAAAAATATTTTGGATTCTCATAAGGGAAAAACCCGTTCCGTTCTGCGGCGTGGTCTTATGAGATATCGTTTACTTGTTTATATACTTGTTTAAATTGTTTTACTCATACCAGTCCCATGACTGACCCAGAGTTTATTTGTTGTTTTCCCTAAACTCTTGGGTGCCTAAATTTGTACGGGCAGTCAAGTAGTCGGGTTTTACAGATATACTGGAAGAGCTTGGAGCAGGAGGCTTCAAGATCATATAGCTATAGTTATTTTCGCTGTGTTGTAAGTGCTGTACTCTGATAAGTGCTATTGTATACATAACTGTTATATTCCAAAGTTATGTTATCTATTATATGTTATTCGTTCCGCTGTGAGGTTCGTGTTACTCTGATGTTATGTTCTTCTCCTTCCTCTATTCTAAGTTTCTATCTTATCTATTCTCACCTTCTAATTTCTTTCATTAACTATTCGGTTATTTTCGATCCTTGGATGTTCGATATGTGTTGTATATCGGATAACCAATATCACATTTTTCCGGGTCGCTACAGTTGGTATCAGAGCTTATGTTTTAGTGATCGGACATAACTCTGTGGCGTAACTCAGTAGAGATGGGATTAGTAATATCCTAGATTGAGTTGAGTGTATATATATACAAGAGAGCGTATATGTTATTGAATATAAAATGGTTTTATATTGTGGAGATTTATTGATTGAGTGGCTTATGAATTCTGGACGATCAGTTTGATCCACTGTATCGGTAGGAGTTTTATAAACACTTGAATACGATGAACCGACATGATATGTTTTGAAATTAATATAGTATATTAGTTGTGTTGGTTGTTAGTATAATCGAATGAGATTATAAAAAGATGAAATGGTTATAAATAACCAATCAGAATTTATATAAGTAAAGTATATGAAATAAGATGAATTGAATCTGAAGTTAAATCAGAATTGGAATTAAAATAAGTAAATTTTAAGATCCTGGGAGATTTTGAACTGTTTTCAAAATGGAAGTGTTTAGAAATGATTTTTGAAAGTGAAATAGTATTGAACTCGCTTCGATTACTGGAAAATAGATTCTGATGAGTGTGGCCACATCATCAGTATTCATTTTCGAGTTCCAAAGTGATGGATTACTACCAAAGGTTTTGTTTTTGAATTGTTTTGAGAAAACAAGTGTTTAGAAATTCAAATGTTTTGAATTAGTGTTATGATTTCAAATTGATTTGAAATAAACTCAGGAATTTAAGTTCCGGAATTAAAATTTAACTAATGAAGTTAAATGGATTAAAATGGAAAAAGTGAATAAATAAATTTGAATTTAACTTGAACTAAGTCAAATGAAATTGGATTGGATTATAGAATAATCTGAAATGGAATTAAGTCGATAACTTAAGAGTTGAAATTTGATATTAGAGTTTGAATGGAATTCGACTTAAGTATAAGCGAATGATTTGGTTGAGAACCAACTGACAGGAGTTTGATTGGAATGACATTTATATATGTTGAGTTGAGTAACAGATGAAAAGGGATATAATGATATGCCCGCCAAAAAGGTACAAGTTTATTTTATATATGAGTTTGGATTTTATGAGCCGAATTGGCAAGCCGCTTGGCTGTTTGATTTTCTTTTGGGTTGGAGAAGGCCTAGAGAGGCGAATTGTGATTTGACGTATTTGCTGGAACAAAGGAGGTTATGGCAAAATTTTCCGAAAATTTAAGGCGTTAGAAAATTTTCAGAATTTTTGAAAATTTTAGTCAGTCGGAAGGAATTAATATTGAAATCGATAATTGTTGGTTCAGTTAAAATCAGAAATAAGGGGTAAACAAATCTTAGGAATTCCAATAGATAGGGTCGTCCTCTAGCTTAGCAATTTCGAGGACGAAATTATTTTAAGTGGGGAAGAATGTAATGACCCGCATTTTCTGCACTATATAATTAATTTATTTAATTATATAATTGGTGATTTAGAGAAGTTAATGATCGTTCAATTAAATAATATTGAATATTTAATAAATAATCATAATATAATAATATATTATAATGTCGAAATAGTCGGAATTTGTGAAATTCTCAATATCATGTGAATTGAATAGCATACGAGATTTGGTGGAGTTTCGATTCGAAATATAATAACGAATATATTCAATCGACGACAGTTTGAACGTATAATTTTAATATAATTAAAATAGAGCTTGCAACGACGCGGCAGTTCGCTATTTGGCGATTTGAACTTCAACTGAGTATACAGGATTCGTTTTAAGGCGGATTTCTGTGAAACAAGAAACGTGTGGAGCTGGTGGAGTATATCTTTCTAGTGGAAGAGAAAAATCTGGATTTCGTCGTGTAGGTTTTGATTCACGTCCAAATCAAATTTCAGAAAAGTCGCTATGGAATTCCTTTATAATTTGCGACGCTTTATATACATTATAAAAGGGTTTTCTATGTAATGTGAATATCGAGTTTACACTAGAATTTGAATATCGAGTTATAGATGCTGATATGATATTTTAGAGCTATGGTACATCATATGTAAATATATACGATAATATTTATTTTTAAATATTAAATTTAATTGTTTTTAAATATATTTATATATTTAAAAGGGCTATTTTGAGCTTTAAAAATAGCCAGTTTTTCATACGACCTCCGTTTTCGACGAAACCAGTTTTGTTGGATCCGCAATATCGAATAGTTGTTAGATTTCCAGTTTCGTGATTTTTAGAGGCACTGTGTGGCCGTACGGATTTTTAGAGTGTAAAACAGTCAGTATCTTGACGGTTAAAAATACGCTGTGTGAGCATACGAAGTCGGAATTCGACGAAACTAGTTTCGTTGGGTCCGTAATGTCGAACTGTAGCTGCATGTCCGTTTTCGTGATTTTTGGGCATCACGAGTGGTCACAGGGATTTTTAAAGACTCATTTGTCAATAAAAATAAATAAAATATTAAAAGAAAAATATCCTACCCTCATTATAAATACCCCCCTTTTTACTTCCTTCTAACCTAATTCCACTCTCCCTACAGTCAACACAAAATCCGCCGTGTTTCTCTTCTTGAAACCCAAATTCGAGATCTTCATAAATACAAATGAAATCAAAGAGAAATCAATAAATTCGAAGTCATGTATGTTTGGATTCAGCGTCCATAGGGCTTCGATTCTATGTAAATGTTATGGGGTTCGGTGGGTTTTTGTGTCGCTGCAAATGTTCACAGCGTTGACTCGAGGTTAGGGTTTTCAAATTGGTGGCTTTGGGAAGCATTCGAGTGAGGTTTTAATGTTAGATTTGGGTTTAGCGTTGAATTTGGGTTCGTCTATGAAGAAATGGTGAGGTTCGGTGGAAAATGAGGTCGGTGTTGAACCTCAGGCGTGCGACGGAGCTGCTGAACGCAGACGACAAAGGGAGATCGAAGGGTATGATTTTGGTGTGGAATGAAAGAGGGATCGAAGAGATGGTTGTGGGTGAGATTAGTTGCTGAAATCATTTAGTAGAAGGGAGGATTGTGGATGGAAAACTCGTTGAAACGGCCATGGGATTTCTTTGTTGTTGTAGAAGACAGTAATGAGGAGCACCGTCTTGTGTTGTGAGGATGGGAGTAGATTTGAGCCGGGTGAGAGGGTAAGGCCCAACGGGAAATTTAAATAATGTTTTGTTTTATTTAAATATAGTGTAAACCTATAAATGTAATATCTTCTGCATATGAAATCAGAATCACAAACCGTAAGTCACGTTGGGATCGTATGGACGGACACTACATGATGGAACTAACTGGAAGTCCATCGGAGCTCGTTACAATTTATGGCGAGATAAACTGTTTGATTCAGATCAAATAACAGTTTATCGTTCTTTAACGATGAACTGCCAAAGTGAGTAAATCTCACTAACTCTGAACAGTTTATAAATTTCATGTTGTATTGTTAGAACTGTTAAAATTGTCTGATTGACTGTGTGTTGGTTGATTGATTGAACTGCTAGGCAGTTAGTTAAATTTCTATATTGATTCTGTTTAACAGAATATATCATATGGAACTGAAAGTGATGTTATCTATATTGTCTAACATCTGTGATGCAGGGAAACAGGTTGGAGGAATCCGACTAGATTCCTCAACAGTTATTTTATTGTTTCTCATATATTTTGATATATGATGTGAATTATAACCTGTTGTTGATTGTGTGTGTATGGACGATAGTGATCATCGTGATTTGATATGTAGAATATCATAACATACCGGAATGTAGATAAAGGAGATTTTCAAAGTGATATTGAAAACAGAATATTTATAATTGGAATATTTATAAATAAGAGATATTTATAAATTTAAATATTTATAAATAAGGAATATTTATAAATTGGGACATTTATAAATAGGAGATATTTTAAAAAGGAAAATAAATTCAAAACATTTCTTTTTGAATGGAAAGGCCTGTGTGGCGAGTTTGGGGATTTTCCCGATGCTCCCGATACAAAGGAGGTTATGGCGAATTTTCCCGGGAATTTAAGGAGTTAGAATATTTCAAGAATAAATTTGAAAAGGAAATATTTGTAAACCATTTACAAATAGAATTGGAAAGGGAACGTTATAAAAGGGAAATCATTTTTAAAGTGTAGAACCGTTATTTAAAAGTAAATCTTTTCAAATGAATAAAACGATGTTAAAAAGGGAATCTTTATAAAGTGAATAAAGTAAATCGAATATGGTAATCGAAAGGAGTTAATCGATGTTAGTTTCATCAAAAGGAGTATCGATGTTAGTTTAAATCGAAGGGAGTTAATCGATTAGAGTTAAATCAAAGGAGTTAATCGAATATAGTTTATTCGAATAGAGTTAGAGGAGTTATCGAATATAGTTTATTCGACAGGAGTTAAGTGAATAGTTAGGTTAAACTAAGTGAATTGGTTAAGTTAACCAAAGTGAATTAGTCGAGTTAATCAAAGTGATTAGTTCAGTTAATCGAGATAAGTAAATCAAGTTAGGGTAATCAAGTTGAATTAGTCAGTCGAGTAAATAAATTGAGTTAGTCAAACCAAGTAAAACCAGTTAGAGTTAACCAGTTAGAGTTAAACAGTTAGAGTTAAACAGTTAGAGTTAAACAGTTAGAGTTAAACAGTTATAGTTAAAACAAACATAGTTATTCAGGAGGAGTTGCCATTTAGCACGACTGCTAGCGTAATTCGCAGAGCTGTAAATAGCCTACGGCGGTCGGATGTTTCCTAAGGGAATCAGGCGTAACCATTGTGATCGCTGCGATCTAGAGTTGAGCGAATGGAGTTAAAGAATATAGAGCTAAGCAAAAATTAGAATCTGACTAGAGATTAATAAGTTGAATGGTTTCCTGGGTATCGATCTGATGTTGGTTTCGGCCTTCGGGGTTTATACTTAGGAAGTTGTTCTCTTGTTAGTTTATAGTTAGAGTCTGATAGTTGTGGAAGGATAGTGATACGTAAATAAACAATGGAAATGTTTTCCAACGTTGATAACAAATATTTTCTAAATATAGAAAATAAGGAAATATGTATAGATATACATGATGATTGATCGATTGACATTCCATTTGGAATTTAGATCGTTGTTTGTACACGGACATGTTTTCATTTGATAGTTAAATCATAGACTATCGAAGTTTTGACCATTTTAACGTTGTTAATATGGAGAGACCGGTTGGATTATTATCCATAGAACCACTCTGTATTGGCATAAGCGTTGCGAATCATATATGCCAAAGATAATTGAAGACGGAGTAAAATGCAAGGGCTATCCTGTTTACAGAATAGTGCCTTCGGTTTGTCCAGTCCCAGGACAACTTGTATGGACGAAGGTCCGACAGAGTATATCCAATGGATCGCGTAAGTTGATCTGTTCAAACGTATTCACGTTTGGTGGCGGAGGAATTCGTTTCTCTTAGCTGTATACCCGTGTTATTTTTGGATAAGTCAATTTGTGATTTGGCGGGTATGACGATGTGACATTTCTAAGTGAATGAAGATGGATGTCTGACAGAGTATTTCCAGACGATCACGTACATTGATTTCTTCAACCGTACCAAGAGTGGAAGCGGAGAAGGAAACTTCTTTTAGCTGACACGTAATGTATGGTTGTAGACGTCAATTAGTGATTCTTATGGATTTGACAATGTAGCATTCGAAGTGAATCTGATGTAATGATAAAGCGTAGCTTCTAGCCTCATCAACCGGTAAATGACAGAAATCGGGCAGGCAGCATGGCTAAGTCGGTCGCACCGAAGTAGGGTGTATAATCACCTATCTAGAGAATATTCATTTGTTTCTTAAATCTATCAATGCTGTCCCATATATATACGGGAACGGTTGCTGATCCCAACCGTTGGTGATGTACATTCGATACACTCAAGCGAAATGAGTGGTCGGTCATGTGTGGCTGAGTTGCAAGATGTTCTTGTTGAACTCCAGTGTATCGTTCCTAGAGTACACTGATCGGAAGGTGATTCCATACCTTGTCATAGTTGGAAATCCATTACCCAATACGTGCTTGCGGTTTTGATTGTATACTATATATGTAGAACGTGAGATGCAACCGTTTCTACTAGACTGATATTTATTTGTACTTAGACATTATTATAATATCAGAATGATATTGCTTTGCAAAAATATTTTGGATTCTCATAAGGGAAAAACCCGTTCCGTTCTGCGGCGTGGTCTTATGAGATATCGTTTACTTGTTTATATACGTGTTTAAATTGTTTTACTCATACCAGTCCCATGACTGACCCGGAGTTTATTTGTTGTTTTCCCTAAACTCTTGGGTGCCTAAATTTGTACGGGCAGTCAAGTAGTCGGGTTTTACAGATATACTGGAAGAGCTTGGAGCAGGAGGCTTCAAGATCATATAGCTATAGTTATTTTCGCTGTGTTGTAAGTGCTGTACTCTGATAAGTGCTATTGTATACATAACTGTTATATTCCAAAGTTATGTTATCTATTATATGTTATTCGTTCCGCTGTGAGGTTCGTGTTACTCTGATGTTATGTTCTTCTCCTTCCTCTATTCTAAGTTTCTATCTTATCTATTCTCACCTTCTAATTTCTTTCATTAACTATTCGGTTATTTTCGATCCTTGGATGTTCGATATGTGTTGTATATCGGATAACCAAGATCGCATTTTTCCGGGTCGCTACAATCAGCCTCAACTTCCAGCTCTTTAAAACTATTTTCAACTGCTAAAAGAATTTCATTCTCCTTTGACCTCACCTTATTCTAGTGTTTAAGTTCCACCTTATGAAAATTCAATTTCTTCATGAAATTATAACTTACAAAACCTCCCATATTCAAATTTAACCCTCTTTGAATACATTCTGCATATCCTGGTTTCAAATGCCAATCATTACAATATCTGAAAGGTAAACCTTTCAACATAGAAGTGGGAATTAACTCCAAAAGTAGCGGATTATGGTCACTAGAAAGTTGAGAAATAGACAGAGCTTTAAGTTCAATAAACTTATGCAGACACATGTGACTAATGAATATTTTATCAATGTTATAAGCCATTCCTCTTCTCCTCCAAGTGAAGTTAAACCCCAATGCTTTAATTTCCAGTAATCCAGATTGGGCAATACAATTATTTATGGCTCTAATATGTTGAAATTGGACAACAAGCCCTCCTCTTTTATACAAATGCGAAGTCGTATTATTAAAATCACCCATCAGTACCCACTCTTCATTGATAAGTCGAATTATGTGCTGCCATAAGTCTTGTCTTTCCTTAAAAAGATTACTAGCATATACTAACGTCAAATTAAGAGAGAAACCCCCAGCATTTAAGGCATATACAGTGACATGTTGGCTTGAAGAGAAAATTACATTTACACTCCAAACTTCAGTATTACATAAGACTAAAATTCTTCCAGAAAATCTTTATTGATGATACGGTAAGAAATCCCAGGCTCTCGGCAATAATTTACAAAAATTTCTAATACTGTCATTATTTAGTTTGTTCTCTATCAAACCAACAAAAGTTGGCTCGAATTTATTCAGGAGAGATAATACATCACCCATACGTTTGGGTGAGTTCATCCCCCTGACATTCCATGAAATAAATTTCATTTAACAACAACATTACTCCTCAAAGGCCTTTTAGGAGGAGGAATTATAACATAGATTTTTCCCTTACCTTTTGTTTGAGCCAAGTAATCCTTATTAGCATTAACACCCTCTGAAACATCCACATTCTCTTCACCAGTAGCCTTATCACTTAAGTTTTCAGCTATATGATTCAAACCACCTGGTAATATATTCCTAGGTAATTCTGGGTCCAAAAAATCTAAATTCCCTTTATCAACCTCAATTTCATTATTATCAACCTCTCTAGTTTCAGTACTATCTTCTTGCCCTTCAGCATTTGATGTACTAGATTCCTTCTGATTAGAATTCCAAATAGGAACAGAAGCTGCTTCATGAATAATATCTCGATGGCCAAATCAGTTACACTTTCCACATCGAAAAGGAACATACTCATATTACACCACAACTTCCTTCACCATACCATTATGTACTCTAAGGAGAATTTTATCAACTAGCTTTGCTTCCATATTTATTTCCAAAAGAATTCTAGCAAACTTTTTACTTTCTTACTTGCTGTATTATCATTTGTTCTAATACGAGAGCCAATAAAACTACCAATCGTAGAGAACGCCCTATTAGACCATAGCTCCATCTCAAGATTACAAAGTTTAACCCAGATTTGAAGCTTATCAGCAATAAAACCCTCAAAGTCATACCCAGGATACCTCTTAAACACCAGTAACAATCTACCAAAATACGAGTACGATGATGTTTTAAGCACTCTAGCACAATCAGCTTCGTCCTCAAAATGTACTGTATAATGGAATCCAGGCGCAATATGAATTAAGAAATTACCTCCAGGCTTCCATACTTTCCCAATATACTCCTTCAATCTAACTACCGTAAGCTTGCAATCAACTAGATGAAGAGCACTCGTATTCTTCCATGATACCTCTGAATGATTAAAAAGTTCTTCAGAAATGAAAACAAAATCTTACGCATGATTCACAAATTGAAGAGATGATGAATCTGAATCACTCGATTCCTGAGATACTTGAGTTTTAATTGGATTTGAATTCGAATCTAAATCTGAATATAGGTTTGGATTTGGATTTCGATTAGGCGGGTTTGATGCCTCCATTTTCAAAAGAAGTTTTAGGTAAGATTTTTTTTTAGAATTCTCTTCTTAATTACCACAATTAACATCTTTAATCCACGAGTTTTCCTTACTACCCACAAAAATTTCCGATTTCCCTCATCATTCCAACTACCAATGACCTCCCCCTTTCATCATTCACCCACAACAACCAGGGTTGACCGGAGTTCGCCATGTCCCCTCCTTCCGATGCGTCGTTCTAATGCTTCCACATCACATAAGCTTGGCCCCGCCAGTCACTCGAAATTGCCAGAATCCGCTTGGGAACAAAATTTGATCATCTGCCTAAATTTAATCGCCACAGTCTACCATCGCCAACCGGCCTACCACCATTGGGTGCGCCTCCCCTTTCAGTACCACTTTCCTTAAACTTCCAAACCCCTCGATAACCCATGCCTCCAAAAATTGCTAATAAATGAAAACCACACAATCGCCTTTAACATGCCATAATGACCACCACCATCTACTGCAACACCTCCGACCACCACCAATCGAAATGCCTGACTCCCGTCTCCATCTTTCATGTTGGCCAATTCACTAAATACTTAATAGTTTTTGTGATTTGATCAATTTAAAGAAGATTGTTGGCTACGTTTTTAGAAGGGGAATGAAATTTAGGGACTTAACCCTTATGGTATATTTATAAATGAAAAATGCTATTCATTGCTTGACGTTTTAATTTCGTACGATCACATACAATGTCTGATTAAAACGAAATTGGAAACCATGTAATAACTTAATACTCTAGACATGATAGAACTAGTTTCATTGAATTCCGAGACTTTCTGAAAAACTCCTATTTTAATCCCAAAACATAAGTCGATACGCGTTTATATCGTGCACAATTACATAGTAACTCCAATTGACTTGAAATTTGAAATTTTACAATAATCAACCATTATGGATTTTATAAAATTAGCTTTGCTGAAATCCGAGGTTGTTTGAAGATGGGCTAGTCGTAAGTTCCATATTAAATGGATATAATAAAATCGATCTCAAAACAATCAAATCCCTTGATATTAAATTATCATTATTCCCTATATTCAAATAGAATTTAAATAACTTCCAAATTATAAACTTAATCTTGATTTTAAACTCGATATTTTTAAATTCCAAGTTAAAATGATGTTCAATTTATTTAAAAACCCTTTTATTTTATATAATAAATCGTTATGGTTTATAAACGATTCTCTAATGACTTTCTTAAAAATTTAATTTGGACATAAGTCGAAATCTATAAGATGAAATCTCAATTTTTCTCTTCCATTAGAAATTATAATCTAATAGATTCAGGTGATTTTTGTTTTAAAGAATTCTGACTTATATTGAATCATATATATTCAATTGAAGTTCAAAACATAAAACTACGAACTACTACGACGCGCTGAGATCGTTTTTAATTAAATATAAATTATATGTTCAAACGTCGTTTAATTAATAAATTCCTTATAAAAATACTTTTATATTTCCAATATAACATTGAAAACTAATTTAAATGTTTAAACTTAATGGCTAAAAATCTGGGTCGTTACATAAATAAGAACAGATCTGAAATAAAATAGAGCTGAATCCGAACTGTAAATAAAATTATATACAAAAGAAAAGAGATAAAGATGAACTGAATAATTTACAGTAATAGAATAGATTATTGAAATAGACAGAAGAAAGGATAGAAGCAACAACCAAATATACATAGATTATTTACAGAAAAGAAAACTGAAATCTGAAAAATCAACAACTATTATACTATCAAAACCCATTTCATATTGATCTTATAGTCATAGAAAATACTCACAAATTTAAGCAAATCCAATAAGCCCCCTTATGAAATTATATATATAAATATTCTCCACAGATGTATGCAAGAACCTAGGTCTCAAAACTCCATTATAATATTTGAGGAGAAGTTTGTGTAAAGTGGAGGTAGAGAATGAAGGAAATGGAGTAGGGAGAAATAGGGTTAGATTTGGAGCTATATTTATAATAGAGTTAGGGGATTTAGGACCGTTAGATTTTAGGTTAAAAAATAAGTCCATCAATCAGAAGAAGTCTTTAGAAATCGCACTCGAAACCTATTTGAATCGCACCAGAAACATGTGCACCAGGTTGTACACGTCACCGGGATGGGTCGACCCCCCGGGTTGACCCAGCTAAGGTCTGGGTGGTCGCCCCAGTTAATCGCGATTTGCAACTGAATTAATTACTTATTAATTCGTTGTTTATTCGAATTTCAAATTTGAATTTCAAACTTCTTTCTTTCGTATCTTCTTTTTTTTAAGTCCGATTTCAGCAAACCAAGCATCTATCTTAGCTAGAATTTCGTAACAGATCCAATGGTGCAACCTCATTGCCAAATTTTATAATTATTTTTTATTTTTTATTTTTATTTAAATTTCTTTATTAAAATTTTGGGTTGTTACATTCTCCCCTCCTTAAAGGATTTTGTACCTGAAATCTCCAAGGCTAGAAGAATGTCATAAATATCATCACACTATCATCTACATCCATATACTCATCCACCAATCACAGGCATCCATTGTCCATAGGATTTCTAATGTTTTTCATGAACATGTGTAATACTGTAGTGTATATGTCCCTGACTAATTCAAGAAGTTAGGCAGTCCACTGATTCAATCGACCTTCTTTTATGCAATTTATGTCAGTGCCATGCATCCAAAATGTATGCAAGAGAATCCTAATGGTACATAAATTCTATATGCATGCTAAAACCACCATCAAAATGCAACATCCATATGATAATTACCCATTTTCTTCCATAAATTAAAAGTAAATTAAAAGTGTACACACATGCATATGTAATTATGTTAGTCTCCTTATTGACGGTCACTAATTTGTGCCTAAGGTGTATATATGCATTGCACCAAATAGTAAACACTTGCATCCATGTGAATCCATCAAACATAACATGTCTAAACCACGTCTTACCATTCACAAGCTTTCCTAAGACACACCAATTCAAATGATAGGAAATGGATAAGGTTCAAATTCAATACTAAGAAAGGATTGAAGGAACACTATTAAAAAGGAATGGAAAAGATGCGTGAATCCTCTCTTCTAGTTCCAACGTCGCTTCGTTGCTATCCTCTCCCTACTGAACATTGACGAGGCTGGTTTCCCTATTCCTTAACCTCTTTATTTCAGAATCCAGAATCTGCGTTGGTAATTGTTTGACAGAAGCCTCCTTCTTGATCTCAACCTCCTCTAAGGTACTCGACTCCACTACAACCGCTGAATCATGTAGGCATTTCCTCATTTGTGAGACATGTAATACATCATGAACCACTGACAGCCTCTCTGGTAGCCGAACCTTATAGGTCATATGGCTTATCCTCTCTACTATCGAAAATGGACCAACAATCCTCAGTGCTAATTTCCCAACTGAGCCAAATTGCAAAACAATTCTCAGGGGAGATACTTTGATGAAAACTATATCCCCTACACTGAAATCAAGATCTGACCTTCTTCTGTATGCATAAGATTTCCGTCTGTCTTGAGCTGCCTTCATCCTTTTCCAAATTAAGTCGATCTTGTCCGAGGTTTTTCTGATCATCTATGGTATAAGAAGAAGTCTATTTGTATTCTCCCACCAATAATAAGATGGTGATCTTCGGGGCCATCCATACAAATCTTGGAAAGATGCCATGCCAATACTCTTCTGGTAGCTATTATTATAAGAAAACTCAACTAAGGGAAGATGATCCACCGAACTCCCTCTGAAGTCCAAAATGCACAACCATAATAAATCCTCAAGAATCTAGTTAACCCTTTTCGTCTTCCATCTGTCTGAGGGCGGTAAGCAGTACTAAGTCTTAGCTGTGTCCTTAACGCCTCCTACAAGCTTCTCCAAAACTCATTGGTAAAGATGGGGTCTTTGTCACTAATGATGCTAGTGGGAACTCCATAAAATTGGACGATGTCCCTCAAATATATCGAAGCTAATCCAACTGTGGTCCTTTTGTTCCTATCTGGGATGAAATGAACATTCTTGTTTAATTTACCAACGATCACCCAAATGCTGGTATTGCCTTTCCTCGATCTTCGCAAACCATTTATGAAATCCATCGAGACACTCTCCCACTTCCACTGTGGAACGTCTAGGGCTAAAATAATTTACTATGCTCCCTTTGCTTAGCCTTAACTCTTTGACATGATATGCATCTTGCAACAAAATCTGCTATGTCCTTCTTCATCCTTTCCAATTGAAGACCCTCTTTATATCCATATACATCTTGTCTCCTCCCGGATGGATGGTCATTCAGGAGTGATGGGCCTCCGATGATACCGCATTCATCACATCTCCTATGCGGGGTACACATAACCTGCCCTCACGGCATTACCATCCTCTTTCATCAACCGAGTATCTAAAAAGGTGCCTAGAGCTCTTGCCTCTACCTAATTGGTCAAAAATATCGGCCAGCTACTGATCATCACACTGACTGGTTCCAATTTGTTCCAATAGAGTAGGTTGCACCTCAAATGATGCTAATAATCCTAGGGTAAAATCCATAGATGGTCGAAAATAAAAAATGAGATGAACTCTAAACTCTGCCACTCTACTAATAATGGGTTCAAAATCAGCCTCTGCCTACTCAGAGCATCCACCACTACATTTCCCTTCCCTGGGGTATATGGAATCTCAAAATCATATGATGCTCGAAACTCTATCTAACATTGTTGCCTCAAGTTAAGATCCTTTTATGAAAATAAATACTTGAGAGACTTATGATCAATATACAACTCAAATCTTCACCCAACAAGTAATGCCTTCAAGGCTTAAGGGAGATAAACATAGTTGCTAGTTCTAAATCACGAGGAGGATAATTTTTCTCATGTACCCTTAGTCGTCTGCTCCCATAACAAATAACCCTACCCTTTGCATTAGGACCATGCACAATCCTGTACCACAAGCATCTACATACATGACAAAAACTGAAAACATTCATGGTTGAAAAATATAATGCACTCATGAAAAAAAACATGAGATTTGGTCCATCCATCAGAGCATAGAAATATAATTGGATGCAAGTGATTACAAACTTAAGAAATGTCCAGATGGAATTGTGGCAGGGTATAATGCAAGACTATTTGCAAAAGAATGCATTAAAGTGCACGAGCTTGACTTTATTGAAACTTTTTCACCAGTGTTTAAATAAACACATGTTAGAATCATTCTAAACATAGCACTATACAGAAAGTGGAATATCAAGTAGTTACATGTCAATACTGCTTTTCAAACGTTGTTCTACAAAAGATATTACATATGGAACAACCAGTTAGGTATGTATAAAGCACAAACTATGTATACAAATTAAATAAGGCGAAATATGGTCTTAAACATGCATTAAGGTTCTGGTTCAATAAAATGAAAGCTACTTTCAATACAAGAAAACACTGATTTAGCGTCAAATATTTAGAAGCGGAAATTTCCATTAATAATCTGCGACGGATTTCCATGTGATTTGCAAGGGATATTTTTTTTTTGTTTTTTCAACTTTTTTGTCTTTTATTTATTACCGTCGTCTTCTGTCATCCCTCACTAATCCGTTGGAAATTGCGTCAAATTACCAGCAGAAAATTTCTGCCGCTATTTTCCGCTACAAATCCAGGCAGAATACTGATGAATATTTATCGAAGCAATTATGCAGCAAAATTCCAACAGATTTGCAAGAGATGAAAATATCATCTTATTATAATAATTATTTAATAATTAATAATAAAATATAATACTTATGAAATGATATATAGTATTTAATAATTAATTTTAAGTAATTGTATTTAATAATTATAGTTGATAATTATAGTTGATACTTATATCTTATAATTTTAGTTGATAATTATATTTTATATTTTGAAAATTTTAAAATTTTGAAATCATCTTGAATAAATTTGAAATAAATCATAAAGTTCATAAAACCAATTATTGTTTGATACAAAATAGCCAAAATTTTTGAACATTAAAATATTGAAAAAGCTTAATTAATAGTTTAATTTAAATAGTATATTATGTCATATTCTAATTTTAAAATTTTCTATAAATTTTGACTAAGATAAAGTACAATTATTTTAAGCGTTGGCTCCGTAGGTGAAACTTTTGCTCCAACGCGTGAAACTTTGGGCTCCATCGTTCAGTTTTCATTCAAGTCTCATAACCGCCGTTGATTATATTTATCTATTCCCATATCTAAAAAGTTCAATCTCATTCTCAAACCTAATCTCTAATTCTAAACATATCAACGCTACTGCCACTCTTGATTGAAGAAGTTGTCTCTATTCCCGATCTTGCTTCATCGTCGAAATGGAACTGTAGATAAATAAATAATTAGCAATTAATTATTAATTAATTAGTAACTAATAATCAATAATAAGTAAATAAATATTAATTAATTAATAATTTACAAATAATTCACTATTAAATACTAGTAATTAATAATTGATAATAATTTATTAATAAACAGTAATTAAATAAATACTAATTATAAATTGTAGAAAATACTAAATATTAACAGTAATAAATTTATAAACAAATAGAAGAATCTGATTCATCCACTTTGTGTATAAATGAATATTGTTTCACTATAAGAGAATCACCTTTTTACAACTGGCATTTTGCAATAGTTTGATGAACCATTGTAAAAAAGCAGGGCGTTTACAACACGTAATTGGGTAAATGTCGTAAAAAGTACACCTGAACAACATTTGACGTTGAAATGTTATAAAATAAATTACTTTAACTATATTTTCAAAATGATGTGGAAACATATATTCATTAAGAAATATTTGTATTATAAAAGATTGTTTTCTTCATCGACTTTTATTCGGTGTCATTATATTGTGCAAATGGGTGACATACTTCAAGTGTCACAAAACTATATACTGAAATATGGTTTAACTAAAAGTGTCTGCGTTACGAAATTAACTTATTTCATAAAATAATCATGCATTATCGTGAAAGCCCATAAATTCAATTTTTATTCTACTTATCATTGTAAAGAGACTATGTCTCACAAACATTTAAATATTCTGAAAAAATTGTTAAAAATAATAAAATAATATAAACGTCGGTCTTTTAAAAAAACATGAAAAACAATGAATCCGTTAATGTTTTGAATCTTCAAAAAAATCCCAAAAGCGATACCATAGAAAAATAGGAAAACACAAATGTTCAAAAACACTGAACTATCAAAACAGTTTGAATTTTTTTGCATAAAAAATAGTCACTTTTGAAGGTCGAATTTTAAAAAAATATAGGAAATATTGAAAATTTCAAAAGATAAAATCTATAGAAAATGATACATTATGTTTGTTTGATTTTGTATTCAAAACTTTCAAATATTTAAAAGGTAATTTGTTCAAAATTGCATCAAACCCTTCCTTGTATCATTTAATTAGCTTTGAGTTATATTTTTAAATTATTTATCTTGGATCTACGCGTCATCACTTACCCATCGCAGCTACTGTTCATTTCTACTGCCTCTTCACTAATCCAAGTGCTAATATTTGGGGAGCCTCAGCCATTATATCTCTAGTCCAGCTCGCGATCTGAGTCATCCATATTTTAGAGAAAGAACACCATTTCTTCCTTGGGAGTTGTTATGGTTCATTCCAGTAAAGAGTTATCCTCGTTCACCAAACCGTACTTTTCCTCCTTCCCAATTATCTCAAGTGAAATACAACAACCATAAATGAAAGAAAACTCATGGTTTTGGATCTAAAGCAGCCTAAGCTCCTCTTATTCTTCCAGGTTTCGATGTCAATTTTGTAGTTCAGAATTTTCATGTTATCTCAAAATCGGCGATGTGAAATTATTTTTATTGATGCATTGAATTGCAGAAATGGAAAGAAGGTTCAGGCAAAATTTATACTTTAGACTTCCTCTGATCAAAATTAAAGGTAATTTTCACCAACTAAAACCAATTTATGTTTTTTTCCTATAATTGTTAAGAGTTATCTTTAGTTAATACTTTTCCCTTAAAAAAAGTATCGATCATTATGTTGTCTTATTCCTTTTTTATATCATTGCAATTGTACACAAATATTTTTGTTGGCATTTTTTGACATATACAATATTATATCATCCATGTGATAGAAATGGAAGGATACATTGCAATTATTTATATCATTGCAATTGTATCATGTAGTTTTTTTATTCTTAAATGGAAGGATACATGTAACAGAAAAAGTGGGAACTAAGTAGCAAAACTTTATTAAGCAATCTATAAAAACTATTGTTCGTTATGAGGTGAGGTAAGTATAAGTTTGTTCTCTCTTTCTTTTTAAAGTTTTTAGTATTTTCCACAGATCTTCAAATTGTCTTTCAGACTCTACTTCAACCAATCATAGTAGAATGATTGAGTTTATATACTAATGATAAAACACTTCATTGTTCTTAGCTGCTCTAGTTTCACTATTTTTAGTTTTATATTATGTATTCGAACGTGGTATAGTGGAAGATTGTATTGGTTACTGCTAACTAGCTGGCATAAACTAGACTATGGATTCATGGCATTAGGAATACAATGTTCAAGAGTTTCATGCTGAATTTAAAAGGTAGATTACTCACGAATATATTCAATAGTGTCTCATCTGTATTTAGAATAATTATTAGCTACTTCTGTTCGTAGATGATAACAATGAACATATAATTTTTTTGAATTAATATAAAGCATTTCCAATCCTCATGATCACATAGGGACCATTGAATACTTTGTACAAAGGAGAGAGAAACGGCGGGGGAAGAGTGCATGCTTATCTAGTCTTTTGATTGTCTAGCATCAACGTCCTTGTTTCGGCTTTGGTCCACAAATTTACGGATTCGAGCCCTACGTACCATGTCATTTGAATCATCGGACATCGATAACTGGCATTGCCTTATGCATTGCATAAGTTTTGTAGTACAACCATGCATTACCATCTAAGTACATATATATATATATATATATATATATAGTTTTTCCTATCAATTATGTGAACACTGTCTAGAATTTCTCATTCTGTAAATATAGATCATTCACCTCTCAAACGTAGTATAGAACTATCATTTATATCACATCCATAGGTTAATGAAACATCATGTTATGCGTAAACATTTTTCTCTTGTAAAATTTGTAGCTGAATAGAAACTGATATTTGAAAATATGTTACTGATGTTCAATCGAGGGCCACAATATAGTTCAAGTTATAGAGTGGAAAATGAAAGAAAGAATTGAAAAAATGGACAAGTGTAAAGAAAATATGGAGGAGGATGATTTGTTTGGTTGGGCATTGAAGCACCAAATTTGTTAAGAGAACAAATTCTGGATTTACTTCTAAGTCTGCTTTTTGCAGGTTATTACAGGTACATCCATTTAGCAAAGAATTATAGGAGGAAATATTTGTTGATGTCATTGAGAAAATAAGTGTCACATTCAGCTCTAGTGTTGTTATTTTTATCAGTTTATTGGTTTTGGGAAGTTGATTAGTCTTTGTATTCCTAATACCTTAAATCAATGTTATATGAAGTATCTTGTGAAGTTAAATAGCTTGTGTCCTAAATAGTAGATCCAGTTCAATGATAAATGATCAGTGTTATATTTGTTCTCCTGACATCTTGCGCTACAAACTTATGTGAAATTATTAAACCATAAGAAACATAATGTCTGTGTCCTTATACTAAAAGTGGAAAGAAAATAATAGAATATCAAGTTAGTTCCATTTATTTTTGCGTTGCTGGAAAATCATTGTTGTAGTTGACTAGACTAAATAAAATAAAATAAACAACCGAGCTTTGATATAATCCTGCTTCCTTTCAAGCTTGCTTTATTGAGGATTAATAAGCGTTTTATTTATAGATTTACAATTTAAATCTTTAGTTTTGTTTCCACACATTTTATCATAAAAAATAACATATTATGCTGCAAACTATAGGATAAGGATTTTATTTTTTGTTTCTTTATTTTTGGTTTTGAGATAGATGAACACGGAAAATAGATTTCAGTTGGATTCACGTAAAAATTAAAACACTCGGCATCCTTGTATGTTGTTTAAAAAACAAAAACATACTAAGTTCAATTTACATAGAAATGGTCTCCCACTTGCAAGTTTCAAACATAAATGCAATAGAGATTTGTTAATTATATATAAATGAGTTCATACAAAGATCCCATTGGTCTATTTTCTGTTTCATTCCTCGTCGATTTTTTTTATTTTTCATGCTCATCACTATCCATCGAATTGGTAATATTATTCAATGCTTTATGATGAGCACTTGAGTTGAATATACCAAAATGTCGTATAATTTTAGACTATTTTCAAACTGGAAGGAAAGTAACCATGGAATATGTTCTGAGTGGTTAATCTACAATAAATATCCATCATATACACAGAACTTTTAACCTGAAGATATTTATTTATATTGGCCAATATAGCTGACCAATTTTTTTCTTCTGTTTACCAAACATATTAAGTTCTTCAATTGTGAAGGAAGATAAATCATTGTTCTATTGCATAAAATAGGAATACGCAATGCTATGTTATTAGTTTAATAGTATCTCAATAGCAGTACTTAAGCTTACTAGTCATACCGTCAACATTCAATCGATGATTGGTGCATCATATGTTATCCTTGTCAGCAAAATAATCATCTTTAATGTTCTGGAATCAGAAGAAGAAGGTAACAATAGTCATGAAACTGCCGACATGAATAATGTTAATAATGGTAATGATGCTGATCATATAGATGTTAACATGGATAATTGCCCTTGAAGCTGCATTAGATTCTGATACACCAGAAAGAAATAATATTGATAAAGAGGTTCTTAATAATGTGATCAACAATGTTGCTCAGTTTTTTGAAGACGCGGCTCTGCAGGGTAACATATTAGAAGGCCATAGCAATGAAACTGTGCAAACACCAAAGTCTTTATCTAGTAATAGCACTTCAAGTTCTTTAGATTCCTCACCAAACTTATCTAGGTCAAATACCTCCATTTCTCTGTCGATAAAGGTTTGAAGCTTACTCCATCAGCTCCTAATCCTTCACGGTCACCGGTCTCTCTTTATGCTAACTTGAAGCCTCCTTAAGATCTTACTTTGCCTCCTCCAATGGTCACTGGTTGTGGTTTGACTTTTCCACAAGTTAATACCCCTTTAGCTTCTCTATCTTCTGCAATTCCTACGAGTTCTCTTCCTTTTTCATCTAAACCCAAGAAGCTTAAAGGAAAATTCTAAGACGACTCTGATTTAGATGATGGTAATGACTTCTTGCCAGAGGATGTGATGCCGCTCACCAATAAGTTGAAACAATATACTAGGAAGAATCCTGGTCCCATGTTTGATTCTGTCTTAAATTGAGTCTTGAGTCACTGGACTCTTTGTCAATGATAGCTTTACACAGTTATTGGTAAACTGTGACAAGAACCTTACTGTGCATGCGGTTTGGAATTGGTTTATGCGGATGATTCAGTGAATTATGTTGCTTGTTTCTTTCTTTGCAATTTGGATATAGGAATTTTCTGCTTGGTGCTGCTACTGTGATTCTCGTGTGACGTAGTATCTTCACCTTGATATGAATAATGTTGCAATAAGCATGCTTCATCTTTTTTTTAATTAGTTTTTGTAAGTTCAAGGTTAGACATTCAAGAGTTAGTATTGCTTTTGCATTTTAAGTCGATGTAACTCTTGTTTTTGTGAATAATAAATTTTTCACTTACCTTTCAAAAAAAAAATCATCTTTAGTAGATGTTTGCTTACATACTACAACTAAATGCAAACAGAGATATACGTTCACTTCTGACATTGATGGTACCATCCAAATGAAAAGCTATATTAGTGGCAATCCAGATATCCACCCTGCCCTCAATGAAGATCTGTGGATTGGTACTGGTGGGGTTCCGATGTATGGTATGCTCTTATTTCCTTGGTTACGAAGACAATGCGCTTCAAGTTGTACTTGTATGTTTTTGTTAGATCGATTCATTATAGTCTACGATTTATGAAATAATGCGTTAATGTGTAACTATAAATTTTGTATTTATTTTTGTTATATGTGACGTTAATTTGCTAGTTGTCTATCATTGTGTACAAATACTTTATGCTCATGGCTTTCCAAGTTTATGCCTAAGTTTATTGCATATAGTCTCACAACCTATTAATTTTGTGTTGCTCTGTGACTGGCAGGTTATAGAAGTTCGTCAGGAGGAGATGCTTTATTCTTGATGATTGCAATTTTCATGAATCAGTTCCCTCTAACAGTTTTGATATGATAGAACTTTGTCACTTGTGAGTGCACGTGCCAGCGTGCTTGACTTTAGTATTTATTATTTGCAGAAAAATAATTTCTTATATTATTTTGTTATACAGGCAACTTCAGATGGAGAATTCACTGTAATTGAAGATATATAGCGTGTGGGGTGTGGGTTTTGTTCTGCTTCAGGTTCTGTTACTTTATTTTAATCATTTGCATTGATGTTCTGATACAGGAGCGTACAACATGCAGGGTGCAGGAGTGTGCAGGGTGCTCGTCTTTGCGCTGCATAGTTATTCAGGGTGCAACGTGCTCGTCTTTGCGTGCAGAGTGTAGAGTAATTGGGTATGGTAGCTGGATATATTTTGTTGATGCTTCTTTTATATGGTTTTTTTATATGGGTATTATGAGTAAGGATGATGCTTTCGTATGGAATACCGCTAGCACTAGCTGAATAGTTTTGTTAGTTATAATCCAGTCTAGTGTATGTATGAATTGATGGATGATTGTGGACGGTATTGTTTTTTGTATGGAATATTAGCTCTAATAAAAAAATATTGTTGTGACAAAAAAACTAACAATTATATTTCCTTTTTTGTTAATGTCGCTCATTTTATGTGCATGCGCACATATATATATATATACATATATATATATACATATATATATATATATATATATGTGTGTGTGTGTGTGTGTGTGTGTGTGTGTGTGTGTACAACTATCAATTGGTAGCAATGACTGGAAAAACAACAATAAGAACAATATATAACCAGAATAGAAAGGGAATAACGATAGATGTAACACCCCACCTCCGCCAGGGTAACTCTTGCAAGCACTCTGGCTTTGGAGGGGCGTTAAACAAGGTAAACATGCATGCAGATATCACAAGACAGAATATATATAAGTAAAACAGAGTAAATAAAATAGCGGATCAAACTAGCATTTCAAAACCATAGTCATGTTACAACAAAGTACTTGGTCATTATTTTCCAACAAACAAAGTCTAGAGAAAAGAATAAACTGAAAAACTGAAATACATAAAGTACTATCCCCAAAGTGAAGTGATAAACCATAGCTAGCTCAATGTCCAAAACCGTACATGAGCAAATCCAGTAAGCAAGCTGTAAAGATCCAAGCTAAGCTCCAATGTTCCCACCCTGAGAACCTGAGGGGGGGGAACGGAAGAAAAGAGGCAAAAGAAAACAGGTCAGTCAAAAAGACTGGTAAGCCCTAACTACTATCTGTTCATGAACTAGTAAAGTTAACTGGCATGAGAAGCTGAGATGAACATAAGGATAATAACATACTGGCATGATGGTTAACTAACAAGATAGATAAAGGTGTCATCGCATAATCAAGGTTAAGTTTTGCACCACGGGTGTACTAGCATTCTAACATGTCAAGTAAAAACAAGAATTGATCCCTTGGCCCAAGCTTGGCCCAACATCATGAGGTGACCTAAATCAAGGTCCAACTACACGGTCTAGTTGATCGGCTCCCTATAAGCCTAACTCGTCAAGTGTCGGTGTCATACGGCCCAAACATGCAATGTAGTTAAACTGCGCTAGGTACACCCTAGGGTGTGTCAAGTCCTAGAGTGTCAACCTCAGACACCAATCAAGTATGCACAGTCTAGATCTACTGGTACCCGTGCCTGATTCTCCAACTCCGGACTAAGTGCACGACCATAGTCCGCCTGGACCTACACCGGCGTACCTACTCAGCCGTCGTTTTGGTCGCTTACATGTCAGCCCAGTAATCGTGCCCCACCCTAGCCTAGTCCTATGGTCTTATGATACTATCAAGAGGGTTACTGCTGAAAAGGACCACACAACTAGGGTTTCCTTAACGGGTTAAATGTGGTTAACCCGATCCAAACATGGATTAAATTGGTTAAGTGTACCCCAGGTTCATGACTTAACCCCGATTAACCCATCAAGCCCAAATTGATTAAGTATTAAGTGGACCATGACTTAACCCTAATCAGGAGGCATTAATTAACTTAATGTGCTTTAACCTCTCACATTAGACCTTATTGTGGTTACTAGTTAAGACGGGCGGGTCCGGGTAGCTTTACACCACAACTTGGTCTAACCTCGGGTTCGAGCACAACATGACCAACTTCTCACATTGGGTCCTATTGTTTGTAGCCACTAGTTAAGCCGAGCGGGTCCGGGTAGATTTATGCTACAAACTCAACCCAACCTCGAGTTGGCCACACTCATATTTTCTAAGTGTCATGTCCATTATGTTTCCAAAACATAATTACAAGTTAACATATCACGTCATGTTATAAAAACCATGTTTATGTCATAATGTTGCCCAACCCCAACGTAATCCCATCGTTTACATAATCGCATCAACGCATAAAGGATAAAATAGGGAACTTGGCATAATCATGACAAAAAGGTGTTGAAGCCACAAGTTTAACATGGTGGCATATGAAATGTACATATGTTCATATACTTGCATATTGCATTATTAGGCTTCAAAAGCATGCATAAAACCAAACTTAGCATATGAGTGATACATGGTGATAAATGACATGTAGAAGTTGCTAGAAGTTCGCATTTAGCCTCACATGCAAGTTATCACAAGGGATATGATAACTTCCATGTTGCCAAAAATGCAACCTTTAACATAAAGCTTGAAGCTTTAAGCTCACAAACTCAAGTTTAACTTGCATAACATGATAACATGTGTATAATGATCAACCCAAACTTGCATAACATAGCAACATGTGTCATACATAATGATTAAACCAACTTGCATAACATAATGATCAACCAAACTTGCATATCACAATGATCAACCCAAACTTGCATCATTCATTTAACTTTAGAGTTCAATAAAAAAGAAAGTAGAAAAGGGCTTACAATGCTATGAAGACACAAATGAATATTTATTATATAGATTGAGACGAAGCCCTTATGCAATCACCAAAAAGACCCAAATATGAAAGCTCCAAATGAAAAACCCTTGAGCCAAATCAATAAAAATCCTTGCTTTGCAATAGAAATGTTGCAACTTGACTTGAATGCAAACTAAGAACACTCATACAAGTTTGAAAATACTTGTATGAACTCAAAATCTCTCATATAAATAAACTTAGGAATTTTAGCATAAGAGTGGAGGCCATGAGAGGAACAAATTTGACATAGTTTAGTTGTAGGATTGAATAATGGTGATTTAGGCTAGGCTTAGGGGTCTTTTTATAGGAGATTAGGATAGTATTAGCCATAGGATTAACCCTAGATTCAATCAGAGTCATCAAATCCCGTCACTAGCCAACAAAACAGGTCAAAACAGCCAAATAGGTGCACTAGGTTGCCTGGGTCCGACCAGGCAGGTCGACCCCCAGGTCGACCCTGGGGTCGACTCCCCAGTCGACCTGATCCCCCCCAGGTCGACTCCCAGGTCGACTTGGTCTGGGCGGGATTTTTTCCGCCTACCCTGATTTTCTGAAATTTGAATCTGTTTTAAATTTTGAATTTTTCTTGAAACTTCGCGAGGCCATATCTCGGTCATACGGACTCCGATTTTCGAAAACTCGGACTCTATTTCGCGTATTTTTCCGAGACGAACGCAATGACACAGCCCGTTTCCCTTGATTCAGATTCTACAGTTTAATTCTGCCTTGATTTATGTTATAACATGTTATTCAAAAATACGGGTTGTTACAATAGATTTTTTAAAAATTAACACTTAAATGTCGTTAAGAAGAAACCGATATTTTAAAAATAGCAACGGTTTACCAAAGGATAACAAAGGGATGTATCCATGTTGTTAAATGCGGTTTTCGTTAATCCTTCGCTATATAGCTAGGATTTACCGATGGATAATTGGAATGCAAAAATGTTTACTATATATTTCCGTCGGTAATCCTTCGCTAAATAGCGTGCATTTAGCAACGAAAAATATTAACTGATTTTATTATGTTATATACATCCGTCGGTAAAACGTCGGTGAAATATTTTAAATTGAAATGATAATATATCAGAAAACGACGTTAATTTCCGACGCAAAATTGTGACTAAAATACCGACATGTTTTTTTAGCGACAACCGTATTCTGCTGCAAATCCGTCGCTAACAGGCCTTTAGCGAGGGTTTAGTGACGGATTTTTTGCTGCAAAATCAGTGTTTTCTTGTAGTTTTATGCAACATGGGTTTCAAATCAAATTAGACAATTCGTTACTTGCTAAGACCAATAAAATTCTTAGCATCTATTTACTAATATATGTTAATGATTTAATTATTACATGTCATAATGAAACAATGATCAACAATATCATTCATTATCTTAATACACAAGTTTCAGTCAAAGATCTTTGCCACCTAAACTACTTTTCTAGGAATACAAGTTAGAAGGAAATCAGATTCATGAATTATTCTATGCAAAAAATACATCAAAGAACATTCGATTAAGTCAAAATGGAAGGATAAAATCCCCAACCTGACCAATAGCTTTCTAAAAACAAGCGAGAATCAATATTTGTGATAAACAATATGAATCCTAGTTGGATCACTATAACATGTAACCATAACTAAGCCTGGTATTTCATTCAATGTTAACTTAGTTTGTTAGTTAATGCAAAAATCATTTGATGAACATCAGAAAATAGTAAAAAGAATTCTAAGATATCTATAAGGGATTGCAGACTATGGTCTAGCACTAAAAACATGCAAAAATCTCAATATTATTAGATATGTTGGTGCATAAGGAGAAACAGATCTTGATAATATAATGTTAAGAAAGATTTAAGCCAGATTTCAAAATAGAAGATTTAAGTCATTGACCAGCTTTTTGGCAAAAAGCCGTTCCAAACCATAGTCGAAGCCACAACCAGATATCGGCCTATTCCAGACCTTAAGGGATGAATGTCACCTTAGGTTAACCGACCATGAATTGGCCCGAGGCTACGTCACAACAAATAAAGACAACATCCTCCTAAATAAAAGATCAAACTAATCAGTCGAGTCATTAATAGATCGACCGACCTGTTCCTAAAAGATCGGATCGGGGCGAAATACCAAAAGAGAAGTATCTAAGTTAAATTATCTCCTATATTATTGGATCAACAAGCAAGTAATACGCTAACAAACGAAGTCCTATTCGGAGGCGAGCGCAGCTGATAAGTTTGACAAGCACTTCTTTTTACACGCAAAGTATTCAATGCCACATATGCCGCCAATTTTGGGGAAGAACTATTCATGAGAAGTACCCTGGTCCTGCCGCCTACACTACTCTACTAGATCGAGCTCCACGTGTTAAAGCCCTAGAAAAATGCATATCACGCCGCATGCAAATCTGGCCTACTGGCTTGCCTATAAATACAACTACCTCCCGAAGTTGAAATGTAGATTGAAATCCGCAAGAAAACCCCTTGCTCGGCTTACTAGAAATAGCATGCCGTATTCTCTAGATTCAACACAAGGATTTTGCGTTTAAATCATTCTTTTTTCTACTTTCTTCAACTGAAAAATCACTGTAACCTGTAATCGATAATGTAAACAAAGATTATAAAGTGGACGTAGGCATCAATATAAGCCGAACCACTTTACTATATTGTGTCTCCCTTGTTCATTTACTTTTTCTTGCTTCTCTTTGATTATTTTTCGTGTGTTCACAACACATGTTGGGGGTTAGCTGCCACTAGACCAACTTTTGACGTCAACACTTTGGCGCACTAGGAAAGGGAATGTAAATATACCCTACGACCTTCGGCAACTCTTGAGGAAGAAATGACAAAGCGGAAAAAAGACACATGACCTTCTCACTCTCAATCTCGACCTGCATATGCAATAGGAGTAGCAGCAATGGAGGCAAGCGATGAGTCTTCCTCCTATGAAGACCCATCCCAATATCTCACCAGGGACGACATGGATAAACTTTTGGCTAAGTTCAGAAATCAGATGGCATCTCAGAGTGAACTTCCCAAACATCAACCGGAAGTGATGAACAACCTCCTCGCTCGGATGGAAAAGGGACCTCACATTCCAAATCATTTCCTGCACCGGGAGAGGCTGGGATAACAACTGATTTTCGGTCTGTGGAGAACCAAGCCCCAGATAGGTCCACACCTTTCCTTCCTCTGGTTCCACTTTGCAACTCGACCAGCTAGATTTATTGCCGTCTCTCCTGGAAATAACTAGAGCTTGGGTAGCTGCAGATTCTCAGGTTGACCCTGGCCAAGTTCAGGACTAATCGACTAGTTTTCCTCCGGTTCAAGGAATGACTCAACTCCCTGGACAAACAGCTCTTGATCTAGTGAAACCTTTGGGTCGACCAAAACTAGGAATGTCGTCACACCTGGTTTGACCCAACATCAGACTGCAAACCTATCTTATGCAGCCTCGCCCACAGCCTTCCCAGCTTGCCGATCAAAGAAAGGCTGTGGGCTATAACCCTCCGTGCCACCAAGACTAATCTACCATACCGGTCCCGAACATGACGGAGGGAGACACTACTGTAAGCCACTCTAACATCACCCTGGGTAGGGGCAATACCAAACATCGGATGGATACCACTCACCAAGGCCAATGACTTCCAGTCGGAGTGGATATGGTCTGATCCAACAATAACCAAGCGACTTTAGCTGCAAGGCCCGAGGCTGGGGGTCACCTTCACTCAACTCTCAGAGGACAAACTGAACCGACCCCTGAGGCTTGGGTCATGTTTCTACCCCATGCTAGTACTAGGATTCTCACCCACGTACCCAATGCAGAATTGGATTCGTGGAAACGACTCCTCGGAGATGGAAGCCGGCTTACAAGCATCATCATACGCTTCACCATAGGAATATCTTTTCAATAGGATGTTGATGACATCCATCTCAATCTGTTTATTCGGGAAATCATAAATTCGCGAAATCCTCCGGACTTCAAGCTTCTGGTCCTGGAGCCCTACAACAATAGGACCAACCTGACCATTCATCTCATGCGATACATGTATCACATGGAAGTGCTACTTGCATCAACCAATGTAATGGCCAAGTGTTTCCCTCTCTTACTCACTGACATAGCTGGCATGTGGTTCCGACATTTAACAACTGAGTCGATCAACAGCTGGAATATGTTGGTCCACCCGTTTCATCGAGCAGTTCAGAGTTCACATCTCCGGATCAAAGACCGTCATGTTCCTTACCTCCATCAAGTAGCGGTCTAGCAACACCCTCTGCTCCTTCTTAGTAAGACTCAACGCGACTGTAGCATCAGTCGATTGACCTGAGCCAATGATGGTGCTTATGGACGCCATAGCAGGTATTCAGAACCGATCAGAGTTCAGGATCTCTTTAACCAGAGACTCTCCCTAGGACATTGAATATTTCAATGCTGAAGTTGATGGATTCCTCCGACAAGAGGATGCTAGCATTAAGATGGAAAGCCTCGAGGTGCTTTCTACCAAGGACGGAGGTCCATCCAACACCAATGGCTAGAATAAAGGAAAAGAAAAGGCCTTGGAAAAAAAATGATCAGAACGTACGACTTTAGAGAGAAAAAAAGTATGATCAATACAATGAGCTCAACTCCTCCTTGCTAGATATCTACCTTGACGTACGAGGATCTCTTCCCTTTCGTAAACCTACTCGAAGGGAGCCGACCCGAAAAGAACTCGAATCCAGAATGCCCTACATGTATCACAACATGGAAGGCCACATCACCGATGAGTGCAGGCATTTGCGCGATCTCATCGAGGATAGTGTTAGGCATGGAGAACTACCCGAGTACGTCAAGAAACCTGCATTGGCCACGCTGCCTGAACCTTTAGCCCAAGCTCCTCAGTTCGGTCCTTGAGCTCCTCGAAACGGAAAGGACCCTGAGCCCAGCAATCGCGACATCATTTTTAATTAATATGGTTTAGATCATCGTGGATTTTACTCATTTCTGAGGATATAAGAAATGTACTTTTATTATTTTTTCAATAATGTGGTTATGTTGAAGTACACACGTACGAAGTTATGATTTAGCTCCTAGGCATGCTATGGATTCAACTATAACCCTCTTAGGATTTGTTTTCATTTTTCTGTAATAGCTCCTTTACAGCAATAAACTTTCTTTCTCAAACATGGATTATGTTTGATCAATTCAAATATGTTATCATAACTTGGCAGGATCCTCAATCTTATCCAAGCAAGATTAACGCTCTCCAACCCGAGTACGGTCAGTGCTAACAACCATCTCTAAACTGAGCATGATTAATGTCTGCCAACATCCCTATGCCAATTCCATAAGTCAAGTATGGTTAATACTCGCCAACTCATTTAAGCCGACTATGGTTTATACTCGCCAACTTTACAAAACCGAGCATGGCCTAAGCTCATCCTTCGGGTATGACTAATACCAACGCTGATATTTTAATTGTCAGGATGTGACAAACTTCTATCTCCCAGTATGAGTATGGATAATGCCTGTTGACCATATTTTTGGCAAAAATTCATTCCAACCCATAGTCGAAGCTACAACCATATATCGACCCATTTCAGACCTTAAGGGATGTCTATCACATTAGGTCGACCGACCATGAATTGACCTGAGGCTATGTCACAGCAAATAGACACAACATCCTCCTAAAGAAAAGATCAAATCAATCGGCTGAGTCATTGACAAATCGACCGACTTGTTCCTAAAAGGTCGGATCACGCCGAAAAACTAGAAGAGAAGTATGTAAGTTAAGTTATCTCCTACTGTATCGGATCAGCAAGCAAGTAATATGCTATCAAACAAAGTTCTTTTACCGAGGCGGGCGCAACATATAAGTTTAACCCGCACTTCTTTTTACACTCCAAGTATTCAATGCCACATATGCCGCCAATTTCAAGGAAGAACTATTCATGAGCAGTTCCGGGTCCCGCCGCCTACAACTACTCAACCAGATTGAGCTCCACGTTTAAAGCCCTAGGAAAATGTATGCCACGCCGCATGCAAATCTGGCCCACTGGTTCACCTATAAATACAACTAACCCCTTGCTCGTCTTACCAGCAATAGCATGCCATATTTTCTAGATTCAACACAAGGATTTTTTGTTTAAATCATTCATTTCTCTACTTTCTTAAACTGAAAAATCACTTTAACCTGTAATCGATAGTATAAACAAAGATTATAAGTGGGCGTAGGTATCGATATAAGCCGAACAACTATAATATATTGTGTCTCCCTTATTCATTTACTTTTTCTTGCATTTCTGTGATTGTTTTTCCTGTGTTCACATCACATGTTGAGGGTTGACCGTCACTAGACCAACTTTTGATGTCAACACTTTGGCGCGGCGGGAACGGGCATGTAGATATACCTTACGACCTTCGGAAACTCTTGAGGAAGAAATGACAAAGCAGAAGAAGGACACAAGACCTTCTCACTCTCAATCTCGACTTGCTGGTGCAACATGAGCAGCAGCAACGGAGGAAAGACAGGAGGCTTCCTCCCATGTAGACCTGTCCCAATATCTCACTAGGGACGACATAGATAAAGTTTTGGCTGAGTTCAGAAATCAGATGGCATCTCAGGGTGAACTTCTCAAATATCAGCAGGAAGTAATGAACAACCTTCTTGCTCGGATGTAAAAGGGACTTCACATTCCAGTATCATTTCCTGCACCGGGCAAGGCTGGGGCAACAACCGATCTTCGATTTGTAGAGAACCAATCCCCAGATAGGTCACACCTTTGCTTCCTCCCGGTTCCACATCACAAGGCAGACGGCTAGATTTAATGCCTTCACTTCCGGCAATAACTGGAGCACGGGTAGCCGTAGATTCGTAGGTCGAACCTGGCTAAGTTCAGGACCAGTTGACCAATTTGCCTTTGATTCGGGGAACGACTCAACTCCCTGGATAAACAACTCCTAATCTAGTGCAACCATTGGGTTGGCCAGAACTAGGAACGTTGTCACATCCGGTTTGACCCAACGTCAGTCTGCAAACCCATCTTATGTAGCCTCGCCCACATCCTTCCCAGCTTGCCGATCCAAGAAGGGCTGGTGGCCGCAACCCTCCGTGTCACCAAGACCACTCTACTGTACTCATTCCCAACATGACGGAGGGAGATGCTACTGTAAACCAATCTAACATCGCCCCAGGCGGGGGTAATACCGAACCCCAAATGGATACCACTCACCTGGGAAAATCACTTCCAATAAAAGCGGATATGGCCCGGTCCAACAATAACCAAGCGACTTTAGCTGTAAGGCCCAAGGCTAGGGGTCACCTTCACTCAACTCTCTGAGGATGAACCAAGCCAACCGCTGGTGCTTGGTGCATGTTTCCACCCCATGCTAGTAATGGGATTCTCACGCATGTCTCCAATGCAGAATTGGATTCATGGCAACAACTCCTCGGAGATGGAAACTGGCTTGCAAGCATCATCAAACGCTTCACCAGAGGCACATATTCTCAACAGATCACACGGGAAATCAGAAATTCTCGAAATCCACCAGACTTCAAGCTTCCGGTCCTAGAGCCCTACAACGGTAGGACCGACCCGACCATTCATCTCATGCGATACATGCGTCACATGGAAGTGCTTTCTACATCGATCAATGTCATGGCCAAGTGCTTCCGTCTCTTCCTCACCGATATAGCTGACATGTAGTTCCGGCAGTTAACAACTGAGTCGACCAACAACTGGAATATGTTGGTCACCCGTTTCATTGACCATTTCAAAGTTCACATCTCCCGACCAAAGAGCGTTATGTTCCTTACCTCTACCAAGCAGCGGTCCGGCGAGACCCTCCACTCCTTCTTAGAAAGATTTAATGCGGTTGTGACATCAATCGATCGACCTGAGCCATCGATGGTGCTTATGGCTGCCATAACTGGTGTTCAGAACCGTTCAGAATTCGGGATCTCTTTAACTATAGACCCCCCAAGGACACTGAAGATTTCTATGCCGAAGCCGATAGATTCCTCCGACAAGAGGATGCTAGCATTGAGACGGAAAGTCTCAACGTGCTTGCTACTAAGGACGGAGGTCCATCCAACCCCAATGACCAGAATAATGGAAAGGAAAAGCCTCGGAAAATAATGATCGGAACGTATTACTCCGGAGAGAGAACAAGTATGATCAATACACCGAGCTCAAATCCTCCCTGCTAGATATCTACCTTGACGTATGAGGATCTCTACCCTTCCCTAAACCTCCTCAAAGGGAGTCGACACAAAAAGAACTTGAATCAGGAAAGCACTGCATGTATCACAACATGGCAGGCCACAACAGCGGTGAGTGCAGACATTTGCACGATCTCGTCGAGGATTGGGTTAGGCGTGGAGAACTACCCGAGTACGTCAAGAAATCTGCACTGACCACGCCGCTACAACCTTTTGGCCAAGTTCCCCAGGTCGGTCCTCGAGCTCCTCGAAACGGAAAGGACCCCGAGCCCAGCAATCGCGGCATCATCATTAATTGATATGGTTTAGATCATCGTGGATTTATCCATTTCTTATGATATAAGAAATGTACTTTTATTATTTTTTCAATAATGTGGTTATGTTGAAGTACACACATACAGATTTACGATTTATCTCCTAGGCATGCTCTAGATTCAACTATCACCCTCTTAGGATTTGTTTTCATTTTTCTATAATAGCTCCTTAGCAACATAAACTTGCTTTCCCAAGCATGGATTATGTTTGATCGATTCAAATTTCTTGTTAGAACTTGGCAGGATCCTTAATCTAAGCTGAGCATGATTAACGCTCGCCAACTCGAGGATGGTCAGTGCTAGCTACCATCTCTAAACCGAGCATGGTCAGTGCCTACCACTATCCCTATGCCAATTCCATAAGTTGAGTATGGTTAATACTCACTAACTCTTTTAAACCGAGTATGGTTGATACTCGCCAACTTTACATAACCGAACAAGGCCTACGCTCGTCCTTCAGGTATGATTAATACCAATGCTAATATTTTAACTGTTAGGACATGACAAACTTCTATCTCTCAATATGAGAATGGATAATGCTCGAACCGAACTTTGTCAGGATTTGACAAGACTATCAACTCAAGAGTATGGTTTACACTCAAACCCTCTGATCACTCCCCGAACATGCTTAATGGTCGACCTTAAAAACCCTAGAACAACAGACTACACCGTCTTACTAGGCGAAACCGAGTATGGTTTATACTTGTCCACCGGGTATGGCTTAATTCCCCACTTTACAAAATCCACGCATGATTTATGCTCGTACCCTAGTTCTTTGCAGGTATCCTTTAATTGGCGAGATCCCGGTACTTCTGCCATGATCGATTCAGAACGGTCGACTTATGTTCTAGCATTCACAAGTTTTCGACCTTAATACGATCGTCAATAATTGTTGGTTTTCCGGCCTTAATACGATCCTCAGTGGTCATCGAACTTATGGCCTTAATACAATCATTGTCGATCGTCGGTTTTCTGGCCTTGATATGGTTCGATGTAACCATGGTTTCCTGGATTTCTGCCATTCAACATTCTTCAGAAGATCCAGAACACATCTCCTTTCCTCAAGAAGATGTGTTCTGGGGGCAAAGTGTTGACCAGTTTTTTGGCAAAAAATCGTTCCAACCCATAGTCAAAGCCACAACCAGATATTAGCCCATTCCAGACCTTAAGGGATGACTATCACCTTAGATCGACTGACCCTGAATTGGCTCGAGGCTACGTCACAGTAAATAGAGACAACATCCTCTTGAAGAGAAGATCAAACCAATCCACCGAGTCATTAACAGATTGACCGACCTGTTCCTAAAAGATTAGATCGGGCCGAAATACCAGAAGAGAACTATCTAAGTTAAATTATCACCTATAGTATTGAATCAGCAAGTAAGTAATATGCTATCAAACAAAGTCTTATTACCGAGGCGGGCACAACATATAAGTTTGACCAGCACTTCTTTTTACATGCCAAGTACTCAGTGCCACGTATGCCGCCAATTTCGAGGAAGAACGATTCATAAGCAGTATCAGGTCCCGCCGCCTACAACTTCTCAATCGGATCGAGCTCCACGTGTTAAAGCACCCGTAAAATGTATGTCGCGCCGCATGTAAATCTGGCCTACTGGTTCACCTATAAATACAACTACTTCACGAAGTGGAAATGCAGATTGAAATCCACAAGAAAATCACTTGCTCGGCTTACCAAAAATAACATGCTGTATTATCTAGATTCAATACAAGGATTTTGTGTTTAAATCATTCTTTTCTCTTCTTTCTTCAATTGAAAAATCACTGTAACCTGTAATCGACATCATAAACAAAGATTATAAGTGGACGTAGAAATCGATATACGTCGAACCACTATAAAATATTGTGTCTTCCTTGCTCATTTACTTTTTCTTGCACCTCTGATATTGTTTTTCGTATATTCACAACACACATTAGGGGTTGACCGTCGCTAGACCAACTTTTGACGTCAACGCAAGCAAACAAAGATCAGAGCAGTAATAAATAATTATGATGTTAACATGCTACGAAATTCCATTAGATATTCAAACATTAGAGCAATTTTTTTAAAATAATTTAGAAGTTTGAAGAGGTAGCTCAAATTTGGGAAAAGTGAACTCCACCTCTAACGTCGAATTAAGGGGGAAGTCAGAAATGAACCAAAGCATACACGGGAGCAACTTTATTTCAAAGCAAAGCGGGTTTTAGAAATAACGCAAGCCCTTAGTAAGCGTGCCTATATTCAGCTCAGATGACTCAAAATATGATTTGTAAAAACCGTGAATTAAGAAAACTAATATAACAGTGGTTATGTATTAGTAATACAATCATTCCATTGCTTTTCTTCTTGTGTGTCAATTTGAGCAATCATATTATTGATTAAATCATAAAATCTTCCAGTTCATCCAAACGGGATGTTACTCGAATGTAAATGTATTTGATTGTACATAATTTGCTTGCACCAACTGTTCATAGATAGCGAGTGAAGAAGAACATCACAAGCTTCCAAAATCTGGACAATATAAAACACCTAATGTTCCAGGCTCTCCCCAACTAACAAAAACAATGCAGAGAACCTTATACAACCAAACTACAATGCATAATTAGCTATCTATATGTATATCGTAGCACTGCATATAACAGTGATCTAACAATCATCATTCCGGAGCATCGTTAAGATCGGGAAACATACAACTTGGGCTTTCACTCCTGGAACTCGAAGGGCCAGTATGTCGCCTCATATGTCCTCCCAAAGCCTGTCCACACGAAAACGTCTCGTTACAAAACCTGCATCGATGCCAAGTGACTTTAGCTGCAAGGCCCAAGGCTAGGGGTCACCTTCACTCAACTCTCTGAGGATGAACCAAGCCAACCCCTGGTGCTTGGTGCATGTTTCCACCCCATGCTACTAATGGGATTCTCACGCATGTCTCCAATGCAGAATTGGATTCGTGGCAACAACTTCCCAGAGATGGAAATTGGCTTGCAAGCATCATCAAATGCTTCACCAGAGGCACATCTTCTCAACAGATCACACGGGAAATCAGAAATTCTCGAAATCCTCCAGACTTCAAACTTCCGGTCCTAGAGCCCTACAACGGTAGGACCGACCCGACCATTCATCTCATGCGATACATGCGTCACATGGAAGTGCTTTCTACATCGATCAATGTCATGGCCAAGTGCTTCCGTCTCTTCCTCACCGATGTAGCTGACATGTAGTTCTGGCAGTTAACAACTGAGTCGACCAACAACTGGAATATGTTGGTCACCCGTTTCATTGACCATTTCAGAGTTCACATCTCTCGACCAAAGAGCGTTATGTTCCTTACCTCCATCAAGCAGCGGTTCGGCGAGACCCTCTGAAACACCCCACCTCCGTTAGGGTCACTCTCAAAGGGAATGCCCTAATTTTGGTGGAGGTTTATAAGTATAAGTCACAGATATACAAGACAGATATAAGAACACATATTTGTAAACAGCGGAAAATCAACAAACTTTTATTTCATGAAAGCAAATACGTGCTACAACAACATCACCATAATTGTCTTACATTTTTTTCAAAACATAACACTTTCATAATCTGTCTTGATTACATTATTTAAAGAAGCATAAATAAAACATAGATAAACTGCAAAAGCCCCATAGAGTTTGTCCAAAGCCATAGTTTCAAATGAAAAGGTCCAAGCAATACATTTCTCTTCTTCAAGCCGGATGTTAAGGCTGGTCAAGCTGCAGTGTTCCCTCCCTGTGGACCTGGGGGGGGGGGGGGGAACGGAAGAAAGAAGACGAAAGAAAAGTAGAGTCAGACATAAAGCCTGAGTAAGTCTAGTACTATTTTGTCTATGAATAAAGAACTGGGTATGATAAGTATAAACAAGAAGTGGGAAAGCACTATAATCTTGGTTAAGTTGTCTAGGGTCGAATATACTATCGTACCCCATGTTAATCTCTGAACCCATATAAACTAGTTTCCAACTGGCACCCCATAATCAGGGTGATGTGATCCATTCTATGATGATCGGCTCCTACTCGCATAGTTACATGTGTCTTACGGCCCCCGATGTTGTAGTTACCTATGCTGGTCCCACCATGGGGTGTATCAAGTCCCATGGCGGCGGCCCGACACAACCTTAGAATGCACAGGTATGCTACTGGTGCCCAGTGCCTTATTTTTCTGCGCCGGGGTGTGTGCACGCCCGCACCCTGTTAGAACCTACACTGCTACACCACCGCCGTCGATTTGACCTCTTACAATCAGCCCAGTAATCGTGCCCCACCCTGCCTAGTTTTAGGGTATCCTGATACACCTTCTGGGGTTACTGCTGAAAAGGGTCCCTCGTTACTAGGTTTTCTATCTCTAGCCAACATGCTAAGTTGGTTAAGTGTTTCCTAACCTAACCCCCACCAGTCCGTTTAGTTTAGCATGTTCCATTTTGATTAAGTCTTTAGTTCACTTAATCCTAACAATCCTGACTCAGCCTTAATTGTCTTATTAAGGCCCTGACCTCTCACATTAGACAGGTATTGTTGTGGCTGCCTGTTGCCGGTTGGTTCCGGGCAGTCTTACGCCACAACTCAGTCTAACCTCGGGTCCTTATTGGGCTCCATGTTTAACCTCCCACATTGGATAGGTATTGTTGTGACTACTGGACAGTCGGGCGGTTCCGGGCAGGTTTACATCACAACTCAATCCAACCTCGGGTTAAACACATCGTATGTTCTACATTTACATATTTTTGTCTTTCTTCTTTATTTTCTTATATGTAAATATTTGCGGCCCATTATTAAGTTAATGGTGTAAAGGTTACACCAATCATGGGCCCAACCCATACTTGAATTTGGGCCCTTCTATTTTATATTTTCATTCATTAGTAATTTTAACCCAACGTTATTTTCCACCGTTTAACACGTCCGTTTATTATATATATATGTTGGGCTTAGCCTTTTAAAGCCCAACTTAGCCATGCGAAAAGGGGAGGCTTAAAGCGTGATTACATACACAAAGAGGGGAATGTGGGCGCATGAACTTGCAATATGACGTTGGAAATACAAAATAGAAACTGGTGTACTTGCATAGTAGTGACATATACTTTGGTCATAAAGCATAGGTGACATGAATCAAAGCATGTAAACTGGTAGTTGAGATATGAATCTAAATTGGGTATCATTATTGGCACATAGTCATAACTACAACATGAACCTATGTTTTTATTTAGGCATAATGTCAAACATAAGCATGGCATAAATATTTCTAACATAAGCATGGCAAAATGTCAAACATAAGCATGACATAATGTCAAACATAAGCATGGCATAAGTATAGTTAAATTTTGTTCACATAACCATGGCATAAATATTTCTAACATGAAATCATGATTCTTACTTTAGTCATGTAAACTTGCAAAAAGGGATTTTTGAAACCTAACCTAGCTATGAACCACATATGTCATCTTGTTAACAATTTCAATTATGCAAATTATCAACCATAGCCTAGTCATATTCATAAGTTTGCAAATAGGTTTTCTAGTACAAAAGCATGGCTTAATACATGATGCCAAATTCTCAACATAATTTCATGTGGATTATGATAACCCAAACTTATTCCAATTACTTCACAAAAATGATGTTTGTATAAAAATACACATTATGATGGCATAATAGCAAAGCCCTAAACTTGCATGAATTAATTAACTACATACATGTAGTTTCAACATGGATTACATCATTTGCGAATATTCCAAACGTATACTTGCATAAAACTACCGCATGTAGTTTTTCATAATGAACAACATAATTCAAGAATATCCAAACGTATACAATATTCCAACGCACAAATATGAATTACTTTATCGCCACAAATCAAGTATACATATCTACACAATCATTTGTTCATACCAAAGTAATACTCTACTTACAATCGTTGCGGCGAATTCTCTAATTTAGGAATTTAGAGATGCGACTCCTTTTGACGTAGGCGTTGATTTGCTTTGTTTGAATTGCTTTAGGCTTTAGAATTTTCCTCCTAATCCTCTCTCCAATTTGGTGGCTACCCCTAGTCGTTCCTCAGCAACATGGCGGCTTTGTTCTTATTTTTGAATGAATAGATTAGGGTTAGGTCTAGGGTTGTTTTTTATAGAGGTTAGGAACTGATTAGGACCATTGATGTTGCTTGGATTGATCGTAGCCATTCATTAGGAAGAGAGACCAATTAGAGCCTGCCACCTAGCCCTAATGACAAAGCAAACCACAGAAAATCGACCAACATAGAATAGGCCAGCCAGGTTGGACTGGGCTCGACCTGGGTCTGGACCAGGTCGACACCCCTGTCGACAGCCCTGTCGACAGGCCTGTTGACCTGGTTAGACCAGGTCGACAGCCCAGTCGACCTGGGTGCGTCAGGCGGGACTTTTTCCGCCCTGGCCCATTGGGCCCCATTTTTGTTTTCTGAGCTTATTTTATTCTGTTTGAATTTTTAAATTTAATTCAGAAACTTCCGAAGGCCATATCTTCTTCATACGGACTCCGTTTTTCGAAAACTCGGACTCTATTTCGCGTATTTTTCCGAGACGAACGCAATGGCGTATCCCGTTTCCCTTAGTTCTTTGATTTCAAATTAATTATACTTTAATTTGTTAATTTCACAGTTATAGAATTCGCGGGGTGTTACACCCTCCGCTCCTTTTTAGATAGATTTAATGCGGTTGTGGCATCAATCGATCGACCTGAGCCATCGATGGTGCTTATAGCTGCCATAACTGGTGTTCAGAACCGTTCAAAATTCGGGATCTCTTTAACTAGAGACCCCCCAAGGACATTGAAGATTTCTATGCCGAAGCCGATAGATTCCTCCGACAAGAGGATGCTAGCATTGAGACGGAAAGTGTCAACGTGCTTGCTACTAAGGACGGAGGTCCATCCAACACCAATGACCAGAACAATGGAAAAGGAAAAGCCTCGGAAAATAATGATCGGAACGTATTACTCCGGAGAGAGAACAAGTATAATCAATACACCGAGCTCAAATCCTCCCTGCTAGATATCTACCTTGACGTACGAGGATCTCTACCCTTCCCTAAACCTCCTCGAAGGGAGTCGACACAAAAAGAACTTGAATCAGGAAAGCACTGCATGTATCACAACATGGCAGGCCACAACACCGGTGAGTGCAGACATTTGCGCGATCTCGTCGAGGATTGGGTTAGGCGTGGAGAACTACCCGAGTACGTCAAGAAACCTGCACTGACCACGCCGCTACAACCTTTTGGCCAAGTTCCCCAGGTCGGTCCTCGAGCTCCTCGAAACGGAAAGGACCCCGAGCCCAGCAATCGCGACATCATCATTAATTGATATGGTTTAGATCATCGTGGATTTATCCATTTCTTATGATATAAGAAATGTACTTTTATTATTTTTTCAATAATGTGGTTATGTTGAAGTACACATATACGGATTTACGATTTATCTCCTAGGCGTGCTCTAGATTCAACTATCACCCTCTTAGGATTTGTTTTCATTTTTCTATAATAGCTCCTTAGCAACATAAACTTGCTTTCTCAAGCATGGATTATGTTTGATCAATTCAAATTTCTTGTTAGAACTTGGCAGGATCCTCAATCTAAGTTGAGCATGATTAATGCTCACCAACTCGAGTATGGTCAGTGCCAGCTACCATCTCTAAACCGAGCATAGTCAGCGCCTGCCACTATCCCTATGCCAATTCCATAAGGCGAGTATGGTTAATACTCACTAACTCTTTTAAACCGAGTATGGTTGATACTCGCCAACTTTACATAACCGAACATGGCCTACGCTCGTCCTTTAGGTATGATTAATACCAATGCTAATATTTTAACTGTTAGGACGTGACAAACTTCTATCTCTCAGTATGAGAATGGATAATGCTCGAACCGAACTTTGTCAGGATTTGACAAGACTATCAACTCAAGAGTATGGTTTATACTCAAACCCTCTAATCACTCCCCGAACGTGCTTAATGGTCGACCTTAAAAACCCTGGAACAACAGACTACACCGTCTTACTAGGCGAAACCGAGTATGGTTTATACTCGTCCACCGGGTATGGCTTAATTCCCCACTTTACAAAATCCAAGCATGATTTATGCTCGTACCCCAGTTCTTTGCAGGTATCCTTTAATTAGCGAGATCCTGGTACTTCTGCCAAGATCGATTCAGAACGGTCGACTTATTTCTAGCATTCACAAGTTTTCGACCTTAATACGATCGTCAATAATTGTTGGTTTTCCGGCCTTAATACGATCCTCAGTGGTCGTCGAACTTTTGGCCTTAATACAATCATTGTCGATCGTCGGTTTTCTGGCCTTGATATGGTTCGATATAACCATGGTTTCCTGGATTTCTGCCATTCAACATTCTTCAAAAGATCCAGAACACATCTCCTTTCCTCAAGAAGATGTGTTCTGGGGGCAAAGTGTTGACCAGTTTTTTGGTAAAAAATCGTTCCAACCCATAGTCAAAGCCACAACCAGATATTGGCCCATTCCAGAACTTAAGGGATGACTATCACCTTAGATCGACTGACCCTGAATTGGCTCGAGGCTACGTCACAGTAAATAGAGACAACGTCCTCTTAAAGAGAAGATCAAACCAATCCGCCGAGTCATTAACAGATTGACCGACCTGTTCCTAAAAGATTAGATCGGGCCGAAATACCAGAAGAGAAGTATCTAAGTTAAATTATCTCCTATAGTATTGAATCAGCAAGTAAGTAATATGCTATCAAATAAAGTCTTATTACCGAGGCGAGCACAACAGATAAGTTTGACCAGCACTTCTTTTTATATGCCAAGTACTCAGTGCCACGTATGCCGCCAATTTCGAGGAAGAACGATTCATAAGCAGTATCAGGTCCCGCCGCCTACAACTTCTCAATCGGATCGAGCTCCACGTGTTAAAGCACCCGTAAAATGTATGTCGCGCCGCATGTAAATCTGGCCTACTGGTTCGCCTATAAATACAACTACTTCCCGAAGTGGAAATACAGATTGAAATCCACAAGAAAATCACTTGCTCGGCTTACCAAAAATAACATGCTGTATTATCTAGATTCAATACAAGGATTTTGTGTTTAAATCATTCTTTTCTCTTCTTTCTTCAATTGAAAAATCACTGTAACCTGTAATCGACATCATAAACAAAGATTATAAGTGGACGTAGAAATCGATATACGTCGAACCACTATAAAATATTGTGTCTTCCTTGCTCATTCACTTTTTCTTGCACCTCTGATATTGTTTTTCGTATATTCACAGCACACATTAGGGGTTGACCGTCACTAGACCAACTTTTGACGTCAACGCAAGCAAACAAAGATCAGAGCAGTAATAAATAATTATGATGTTAACATGCTACGAAATTCCATTAGATATTCAAACATTAGAGCAATTTTTTTAAAATAATTTAGAAGTTTGAAGAGGTAGCTCAAATTTGGGAAAAGTGAACTCCACCTCTAACGTAGAATTAAGGGTGAAGTCAGAAATGAACCAAAGCATACACGGGAGCAACTTTATTTCAAAGCAAAGCGGGTTTTAGAAATAACGCAAGCCCTTAGTAAGCGTGCCTATATTCAGCTCAGATGACTCAAAATATGATTTGTAAAAACCGTGAATTAAGCAAACTGATATAACAGTGGTTATGTATTAGTAATACAATCATTCCATTACTTTTCTTCTTGTGTATCAATTTGAGCAATCATATTATTGATTAAATCATAAAATCTTCCAGTTCATCCAAACGGGATGTTAATCGAATGTAAACGTATTTGATTGTACATAATTTACTTGCACCAACTGTTCATAGATAGCGAGTGAAGAAGAACATCACAAGCTTCCAAAATCTGGACAATATAAAACACCTAATGTTCCTGGCTCTCCCCAACTAACAAAAACAACGCAGAGAACCTTATACAACCAAACTACAATACATAATTAGCTATCTATATGTATATCGTAGCACTGCATATAACAGTGATCTAACAATCATCATTCCGGAGCATCGTTAAGATCGGGAAACATACAACTTGGGCTTTCACTCCTGGAACTCGAAGGGCCAGTATGTCGCCTCATATGTCCTCCCAAAGCCTGTCCACACGAAAACGTCTCGTTACAAAACCTGCATCGATGCTCGACTGCTGCACTAACTCCAACCGCATTTACCGAACTTCCCTTGTTCTTGTTGTGGCTGGCCATGTGCCCTCCTAGGGCTTGGTGTGAAGAAAAGCTCTTGCTGCATGTATTGCATTTATGGCATTTTCGAATCGATTTAGCAGGACTGTCATTAGACATGCTCATCAGTATGACAGCAGCCTGAAATATAGTTTGATCAGGCCTGCCCCTCTTGTCCTTCGTTCCCCACTGTGAGGTCATTGCAGGAACTGGGTGGCAGGACCCTGATCGGTGATGTCTTTGTGAGTGGGTTCTCAGATGGCCGTACAATGATTTCTTTGATGGGAAGACTTTCCTGCACTCTTTGCATGTAAGAATGATTGCTTTTGGTTGCTCATAATCTTCTGGATTCGGAACTTGAACCCTGGAGCTTGTTGAAGAAGCTGCCTCTTCCTCATATTCATCTTCGGAGACGGTATGAGAAGACATTATTGTAGAGATTTTAAGAATCTGCAAGGTTAAGAATTTGAGAAGATTAGACTGACCTTTTTCCCCTTTATATTTATTATTTACAAAAAGTTACTGTTTGAGTGTGTGATCAGGTGGTGAAGATAAAAATAAAATGGGCAAGTAACCGAACTCTCAATTAATGTGCAAAAAAATGGAGGGAATTGAACAGTTATTTTTTAATACCAGGTACTATATCGCATTTAAATCAAGTTAATTGTGCATTATGCTTTGAACCGGCTAAATATAGCAAAGAAACTGTAAAATTTACCCTCAATGAATAGTCTTCAAAAATCACAAGCATAAAATATTGAGCTGAAACAACTAAAATGAAGTTCATTTTTTTAGAGTTGTTGTGGTATTGAAGTTAAAATCTTAAACCTTAGCCTAAATTTACACTGCGCATAAAAAATAAAATAAAATTGCAATAGAAACCTTAGTCCTTTTACTATGCTTAGTGCTATTAGATTGAACAATTAGGAGAGGTCATACAAATAAGTACTGTGTATAGTGCTACCTTGAGCGCTAGGTAGTCTAAGTAACCAATATACGCAAATCAGCTAAATGTAAATACTTTGTCTAAACTTTCAGCCAAGACAATTTTTAAAGATTTAACATTTCAGCTATGAAACATCAGCAGGCCTTTAATTCACAATAATCCAATTGCAGACACTCCAAAATTTTAAGTAAACCTAGAATAAGTAATATTTTGATCATCTCTGTTTCAAAAAATAAATAAATAAATAAATTTGATCATCAGTATGCAAACCTTACCGAATAGATAACATATACAACAGTGAGGTTCTTCCAGCAAGGTGCAATTTTTATAACTAATTAATACTAAGCAACACATTGAGAAAAGGAGAACCATAGTCAAAATTTTGGCAAAACGTAACTAAGAAACATTTAAAAAAAAGGGGGAAAAGAGAAAGAAATTAGGGTATGAAGAGAACTTACTGAGCTGAAGAAGTCCGCATACAAGAAACATCAGAAGATGAAAGTGTTAAATGTTGCAAATAAAAAGAGTTTAGCGCGAGACTATGGCTAGCAATTATGGCCCTTAATGAATAAACAAAATTAATCGATATGTGGAAGTGAATCTCTTTATTTTCTAACTGCACATTAAAGAATGGTATAATTAATGTTGAAACTGACTGTATATACATTTACTGTTTTGTAAAAGATCTTCAAATGATGTTAATTCTCGTATATTTCATGTTTTAAAAGGTAACCGTGATTTCTTTCCGTTTATCCACTCATTTTATTATATTCCAAAAAGAAAAGAAAAAAACACACATTCTTCATATGAATTTGAAGAGAGTTTGTTTATCAGTCATATAATTTCCTATAATGTATGCTATGCTTTTACTGCCAATGATGTAACCTAGCCAACAGCAGCATTACTGTATAAAAATAAGAAGTAAAAAAGGAGAAGAAGGAAAGGGAAGGGAAGGGAAAACGGTGGTATTCGTGAAATCTATTGAAAATGCTACTTTTTCTGGAGACATTAATCAGTTATTTTATTTTTAATTAATTGTAATTTTTGATAATTCTAAACTTTTGTGATGAGCATTCTCGGTTCTAATTCCTTGAAAGGGGAAGGGGGGAGGGAAATGAATTTTGAAAATAATTTTCAACTTGTTGACAATCATTTTTCTACTATTCACGATTTTTTTCCATAAGAAATTGTTGAAGGACAAACTTAGAAAAGTTTAACTTCAAAGATACCACCTTTAAAATCACACAAGGTCAATTATTGCATAGAATTTACTGAAAATTGGACAAATAAGTTTCGGGTTCGGCATAAATTTTTGTTGTTGCTAGTCGCTTCTGATCACAAGATTCGAAGGGGTCGACGTTATGAATGGAGTGTGGTAGGATCCAGCACGAGTCCAGGATTGCTTACAGCTTCTTTATAGGGGAGCACATATGGAATTTGATAGACATTGGTGGAGGCGACTAGGACTGTTGGAAGGGGTTTTGTTAGGAACACTATTTCAATACTTTGGCGATAACATTGATATGAATATATACTAATGGCAACCGATATCTCTGAAATTCCTAAATCTTTGTCCAAAATTGCCAATAAACTAGATTCAAATCAACGATTTGCAATTCCAACCGACCTCCATCTATTTAAACAACATGCAAATCGTGGAAAGTCTCCAATCCAAAATAATCATTTTTTTGGGATCTCAATTCTAAGGAGGATTTTCCTAATCTTACTTCAACAGATCGAGATTTAAGCTCTAAGGCTAGTTGTATTTAGTCAAAGATATGGATTGATGTGATAACTGAGAATAATTATCATAGAAATTCTATTCAACTCAGCTTTTATGAACCTACAATTAAAGATAAAGTAAAGCCGACGGTTATCAGTGAAGAATTGGCAACTAAAGCTAGAGAAAGATGGGTCAATTCGATAGTCTTCTACGTCTTTGAAGGTAAGCCTTATTACAATTTTCTAAAAAATTATATAGACCGTAGTTGGAACCTAAAAGAAAAATATCAGTTGTTCTCATGAGAAAATGGTTTTTTCATACTCAAATGTGATGATCCTGCAGATTGTGAAAGAGTTTCAGAATCGGGGCTATATTATTATAATAAGCGTTTAATTTATATAAAAAAATGGCAGTCTGGTTTAAAATTTACTCGAAATGTCCTGCATACTTCACCCATTTGGATACGTTTGCCAAATTTGGATTTAAACTTTTGGTCGATTGAGGCAATTAGTAGAATTGCATCTATTTTGGGTAACCCATTAAAATTGGATAATTTTACAGAGAATATAGCTCGAATTACATATGCTAGGATTTTGGTGGAGATAAACATTGATTTTAATTTTCCTAGTGCAATTCTTATTCAGTGTAGTAATGGTGAGGTCATTTGGAAGAAAGTAGTTTACGAATGCGTTTCTCGAATATGCTCTAATTGTAAAATATTTGGTCATTCAAGTGAAGTTTACAAAGCTAGTAAGATTTGGATTCCTAAAGTGGATGGTAATGGTGTGAATAATAATAATATGGATTTAGATGATAACTTGAGTAGCCACGATAAGCATATGAATGTGAATGCAGGGGAAGTTAGTTTATCTCATAAAAATACTGTAGTTGATATTGATGAGGATAATAATGTGAAACATACAAAACGGGGTCATGTATACAGAGATTTAAAAGTAATGGAAAAAGTTAAGTTGCCTGAATCTCAAAATAAAGTGAGTAGAAATTCAAATCCTTTTGAGGTGATTGCAGATACTTCTGAGATCCCATGCTAGATATTTGTAAGGATTCGAATATGCTATGTGAAGAGGTTGTCAAAATGTCAAGTTGCTGTTGAAAATATGTTATCTATTAAGAGTATAGAAGAAAAGCATGTCAAAGAAGATAACGTAAACAGGATATCTGAAAATATACAAAGAGAATCAGGTATAAGTGAGAATGATATGGGACAAACAAAAATAAACTCTTCTACCATTTATAATAAGCAGGACTTAGATTACAGAACTATACAGTTTGATGATATAAGAAATGATGATTTTTCTATATATGAATCTGATAGTTCTATGAGCAGTTTCAATACTAGAAGGAAAAAATTGAAGAAATGTAAGTTTAAGAAAATAAGCACATTATTAAGCGGAGAACCTTTAGTGGAAACCAATAATCCAGAGTGGGTGAAGTTAGTATCACAATCGCAAAATAGATCAAAATCGAAAAAGGTTAAAGAGGATGGTTACTCCCCTGGAGGGATTTTAAATGGAGGAATTTCTAAAAAAGTAATTAATTCTTTAATGGGGGAGTTTTCAAGAAATAAGTTTAATTTCTCCTTCTTAAGAGCTTGCATTTGTTGATGGCTGTGGGATTAAGGTGATTTTGTTTCCTTGTTAAGCTTTGAGTGCTTTGGTTTTGCTTGCGGGGATTTATGGTGTTTTTGGTCCAGCAGATTTTGGAGTAGCTTTTCTTACTTGTTCTGTCTTCAGTTTGTAGTATGGTACTTTTGCGTGCGTTCTATTTTGGGGTACATGTGCTTTTGCATGTGTGTTTTTATTTGTAGTAACCGCTTGCAATGGGCTTGATGATTTGTGGTCCTTTGTGTTGCTTCTTCCGGTGCTTGATTCTTTAACTCTTGGTGGATGAAGCTTGCTCCTGGTTATGATCTTCTTTGTTTTATAGTGGAGATTTAGCAGTGTCCTGTGCTCTTTTGTTATGGAGACAGCCTTGTCTTTTATGTGGTTCAGTGTTCTTTTGAGCAGTGTTTGGGTAGTTTTATTTAGTTTGAGTTGGTGTTTTCTTTGGTACAGTATTTGTTAAATGTGTGTTGTAATTTCTGCGAACTCATACTATTATGTAACTTTTTTTTATTTAATTAAGTACCATCTTTTTGTTCAAAAAAATATGTACTAATGCATTCATTAAGTTATCATCGAATTTTTACCTTACACAAAGGAAGATGCGCAATGAAATATGTTGACGATAGAGAAAACAACAGAAAAAAGAGCACACAAAGCTATAATAGAGTGAATAAGATTTCAGAGCATTATAACAAGTTTAATAAAGCTACTAGAGCACATATGCATTAAACATACATTGGAAAACAGATCATAGAGCTGAAAAGTAAAGAATGTTTTAAAGATACTACATCCAGTACCTATAGAATAGATTTATCAGGACCCGTCACAATATCTTACAATCACTCAAACTTTCACACATCAAGTATCCCTTAACAATCATCTTTTTGTATAATTTTTTGGAATTTATACAAATTTTATAAAACACCTTTATAAAGAAGTATTTTTTTAACATATAATTTCAATGAATTTGAGGGTTAACTTAATTTTACATAAAATGCCATTTTTTTTGTTGTTGATATTTTTACAACTTATATAATGTTCTATAAAGTAATATTTTCCACTATTTTTACAACTTATATAATGTTCTATAAAGTAATTCAATCTTAATTCAAAGTGGATCCCGCCCTTATTATTAATATAAAGCTGGTCTTTGTTTTACTGAACAACGTATTCCAGTGTTTTTATGCGTTGCTACTTGAAAAAAATCAAAAAAAGATTACTAGAAAAAAAAGTTGCAGAAATATCTACATTTATTGTGAATAAGTGCATGTATCTGCAATTATTCACTTAGTGTATTGTAGATAATAAGAAAGAAAAAACTGGTGTAGAGATGTCTGTATTTATTGCCAATAAGTGCAAACATATCTACAATTATTCATACAGTGTATTAAAAAGAAAAAAAACATGTGTATAAATGTACGCACTTATTGTGAATAAGCGCAGTCATGTCTGTAACTATTCGATTCGGTAGTGTATTTTAGACATGTCTCAGTATATAAAAATTGCATACATATCTGTAATTTTTATGTACAGTTGCTTTTTGTTCTGCAATTTTATTGAAAGTGGTATTTTTTCAATTATGTGTAATGTTTACCTTTTTTGATGATTTCTCTGCAATAATGTGATATTTGAATAAGTGTAGGCATTGAATTTGAAAGTTTAAAGTAATCAACAAAATTTGCATAAAGTCATGCAACATTTTGATATTATTACCATGATGTCTGAAAGTTAACGAAAATTTGTAGGAGTTCGATGAGATATAATTTTTTTGTGTTTTTAAAGCATTTTTTGTACTTTTCTTACATGAATATGAATATTATGCATTGAATTAAGTTTTGAATTTTGGTAATCTTTTACATTGGTTTTTGATTTTTTTTGATGATTTTCGAAAGCCTTGGACCTAATTTATAAAGTTTTAAGAGAGAGAGTTTTTTGGTATTTTGAAACTTAATAGATAGTTTAGGCCGTTTAAAATAGGGGTTTTTAAGCACAAGGACAAAATTAGAGAAAAATTTAGGCACAATGACAAGAGGCAAAAATTTTAGACACAAGGACATTTTTTAGTGTAAATCAAAAAATTCACGGGCCTGCTATCATTTCCCATTTTGCACTAAAAAGTGTCATTATGCCTAAATTTTTGGTCTCTTGTCCTTATGCTAATTTTTCCCCAAATTTTTTCTTTCACACTATTTTCCTGTTTAAAATAAATACAGCCTGTTTTGTGAGATAACTAGAAAATGCTTTAGTTAATTTTTATATGCATATTCAATTGTGAGAATGTGGAACAGACGTCTTAAGGCTAAATTAACACTAGTGGAGGGTAAATGGTTTTTAATTTCTTATTCATATGAATTTTTTTGAACTTCTAAATGAATCATACTTAAATTAATGCAATTAACAATCATAGGTACAATCATAGAATCAATAAGCAGATAAAATTAAATGTAGTGAAGTAAAAGGAAAGAACATATCAAAATTTTATACTCGTAAGTTACACTAAATCCATTCCCGCACAAAGCTAGTATGAATTTCCTTTCAATATAATGTTGATATACAATCTCGATTTCAAGGCTACGAGATACACCATTCGAAATGTCCAACCTTTGGTTAGAGTAACTTGATATCTGAGGTGCCAAGCACGACTAATGGATTTTTGAGCTACCACTGCACCCAATTGATTTCTACAATCACACTTTTTTCAATGGAAATTTTTGGTTTAATAGAGTTTACAGCCTCAGATCTTTTGATCTTTGATTCCAAATAATCCTATAACTCTAAATTATGCTTTGATCTTGAGAGATTGATGGGAGAATGATTGAGAATCAAATCAGAGATAAACGGATTGGATTCTGTTGAATTTTGGCAGAGTTTGGTTTAGAATTTATTTAGAAAATGTAAGAATATAAAGAGGAGAGAAGAATGGAAGAAAATAGTTCTAAAATTCGTTCAAAATGACTGATATATATAGTGAAATGACAATCATGTCTATTCACGAAAGGTTGCAATGAAATTAAATTTTTGAAAAAAAATGGCCAATGTGTTGACAAACTTATCATGAATACGTTGATGTATCCTTTGAAAATTTGAAAATCATTCTGTTATAAATCATTTTGAAAATATGTCATTTATAAAATATTTTGAAACTTTATAAAATCATTTAGACATAGTTTATGAATATTTTAATAATAATGAAACTTCAGAAAATAAGTTTTGAAATATTTAATTTAATATAGTGTAAATAATAAATACAACTAGTTTAAGAAAAAAGTATAAAGATATTCCCAAAGCATAAACACGTAGGAAATTGTAAAACTAAAAAATAATATAAAGGTTAGAAATCAAAAATGATGTTTCGAAAAGTATCATTTTGTAAACATGGCTTATTTTGAAAAAAAAGAGGAGATATCAAGTGAATTCTAACAAGGCTAATTCTAATCATACATCTATAATTTCTATAATTACCCTTTTATATTTTAATCATCTTCTCTCTTTGACCTTAAAACTAAATTACATAAAACTGAGAATTCATTGCAATAAATTTACCTAAAATTCAAAAAAAAAAACTTTGATTTCTAACATTAGTACTGTAAACTATTTGATTATTTTTATTTTCAAAATCAGCTCCACTTTTAGATGATTGAACACATTGAATTAGAGTGTTATAAATTGATATTTTAAATTTTATTAACTGCATAAAATTCTATAGATTTAATCATATATTATAGATTTTAAAGTTTTCATCAGATGCATTATGAGGAAGGGTTGAAAATGCAATTAAGTATAAGGGTAACATAGTCATGGTTTTTCTTATTAAAATATTGGTCATGTTAAGAAATTATTGGTGTATAAGTAGAATTTGCGTTATAACATATATCCTAAGTCTCAAGAACTCATTTATAACATCTTGAAATCTTAAACTCATCAATAATCATGAGTCCTTATTCTCTAACTCTTGAATCATCTTGATAATCTTTATGTTGTACAGTCTTTATAATCGATAATTGTTTATAACTTGCACCATATTCTACATATATCTAGAAAAGCATTAATATTTATATTTCACGTTAGTCTCTAAGGTTGTTGTCATGAAAACCATCATCTATGGAACTAATAATCTCCCTCTTTTTGATGATGACAACATTGTTTATAAAATATAACCATACGCCCACTGCATTCTAAGCCTCCCATTTAAATTATGCATATCCATCCTATTTTATATTACTTTCCCTTTGCCATCAACGAAAACTAATAGCTCTATTCCTAGTTGACCGATTCTGACTATTCTAGTTCAAATATTAACTCTAACACTAACCCGAATACGAATTCAAATACTGACTTTAATACTAACTCTAACAAACCCCTCCCCCCAAACTCAAATAATTAGGGCTATAAATATTGTACGAATGTCCGACGTCCGTTCGTGTCCGTGATCGAAATACGTCCCTTCGAGTCCATCTGATTTTCATTTAGGACACGAGTTAGGACAACAAAATTTGTACGAGAAAAAATCATGTCTGCTACGAGTTCGTTCGAATTCATCTGATTTCCTTGTAATTTGATATATAGTTGATAGAAAACCTAATATAAAGTATAAAATATGATATAAATAGCAATGTCCAACCGAGTCCGAAAAACGTATGTTCGTGTCCGACCAACTTTATTTAGAATACGAATTAGCTAGGACAAGAAGTTTTGTCCGAGAAAAGATTTTGTCCGGTCCGTGTTCGATCTGAATTTTTTTAGGATAGAATATGAACACACCTCCATCCAGTCTGGTCCGACCGATTTACACCCCTGCAAATAATATGGAATAATTAGAACAGTGACAGTCATGCAAAGAGAACATAAGAATGAAATAGTGATAAAGTAAAAACTGTTATCATCAATCAATCGTTTTGTCAAATCACATCAATCATAATACAATCCAATCCAAGCTAGAAAGTCAAATTAAGTCCAAACCAATTCAATTGTTTATTGTTTAAGCAAGCAACCTATTTAACCAAATATTTCAATGCACTTCAACCCAGCTGTCTTTACCAAAGATGAGACCTGCATTTATAATCACTTGGTTTTCATTTTCCTTGTTTATGGTGCATTTTGGATTAATCATTGATTCTTCTTCATTGAGGGATGAAACCATCTATCGAATCACATCGAAATGCCTTTTTGGTTCCTTGATCACCTGCCTTTGACTCAACTCTAACTATCACTATTTCTAGAGAATGAAAAAGAGAATATTTTTGAAAGACTCGACAATTTGTTCAAGAATTTTAATTAAACTATGGACATGAGAAGTCATTATTTTATTTTAGAGTTTAATGAAGTAAAGGAAGAAGAATGCTACTGATATTCTCATTTTTCTAGCTTAGAGAAGTATTCAAAGGGATAGAAAATCGTTTGAAATGAATAGTCATTTGATATTTATTTTTTTGAATTTTAAAATTAATAAAAAATGAAATTGGTCATTGTATATCTGCATACATACTACAAGTATGTCAACATATCCCCTATATTATTCAAAATCGAATTACTTAGATATTTTTGTGTTTATTAGCTTATGCTTTTTATGTTACTTAAGATTTCAAGAAATGATTAATGATGTTTAATAGAAAAGGCACATATTTTCATTGATTATTAAAACAATGATTACATTCAATACTTGAAATTATATAATACACGACTTCAAACATAAACTTCTAAAACATTATTATCAAATACATGGATAACAAGCTAAAAAGATGTGGAGGAAGATGATAATGAGTAGTTTTCCAATGAATTTATCCAGTTCATTAGAAAGTGTATCCAATTTCTTGAAATAATCTCTTAAGAGTCTTTTAATTTCAATGATCATTTATGTAACAACCTGTATTTTTAATAACCTGTTAAGATATAAATTGAGGCAGAATTTAATTTAAAAATCTGAATCAAGGGGAAACGGGCTGTGCCATTGCGTTCGTCTCGGAAAAATACGCGAAATAGAGTCCGAGTTTTCGAAAATCGGAGTCCGTATGACCCAGTTAAGGCCTATTGAAGTTTTCAGAAATTTCCATATTCAAAACAGATTTAAATTTTAAGTTAAAAACAAGGGTTAGGGCACAACTGGCGTCAGGCGGGAAAACTCCCGCCAAGACCCCCAAGTCGACAGGCATGTCGACAGGGGTCTAAGGGTGTCGACTGCCCTGTCGACAGCCCTGTCGACACGGGGTGGCCGGACAGTTTTGCCTGGCGCACCATTTCTGATCTGGGCTTGGTTGTGTGGCTTGGTTCTGGAGAATTCCGAAATCTGATGGACCTAATTCAACTAAGGGTTAATCCTAAAGCTAATATCACTCTAATCTTCTATAAATATGACCCTAATCCTACCCTAAAACCCCATTATTCATTCTAGCAACCAGACTATGTCAAATTGATTTCTCAAATGGCCTCCACTTAAAAACCCTAGCCTCCACCCTCTTCATAAATCATTCCTATGAAGATTATGATGTTCATACAAGCATTTCTAAGTTGTATGAATGATCATTAGCTTGCATACATCATCAAGTTGCAAGTTTTATTTGCTAAGCTAGAGTTTTTGGGATTTTTGTTAAGGGTGTTTCTTATTGGAGCTTTGTTTTGGGTTTTTATGCTTGCATAAAGGGCTTCTCAATCTTTACTTGTAGATTTGTGTCTTCATAATATTTGTAAGCCCTCTTACCTTCATTTTAGAAACTCTAAAGTTAATATGTGATGAAAGTTGGGATTTATGCATGTTTAATAAGTTATGCATGCTTATGCGAGTTCACTATGCCATGTTACACATGTTTAATAAGTTATGCATGCTTATGCGAGTTCACTATGCCATGTTACACATGTTTAATAAGTTATGCATGCTTATGCGAGTTCACTATGCCATGTTACACATGTTTAATAAGTTATGCATGCTTATGCGAGTTCACTATGCCATGTTACACATGTTTGATAAGTTATGCATGTTTATGCAAGTTCACTATGCCATGATTTGCAAGTTTAACAAGTTATGCATGTTTATGCAAGTTCACTATGCTAAGTTATGCAAGTCCAACATGTTATGCATGTTTATTATGATATGTAAGATTCATCATGTATGTTGTGCCAAGTTCCCTCTTTCTATCCTTTATGCGTTATGACGAATATGTAAGCGATAGAATGACGTTGGGGGGTTTGGGTAAAACTTAAAATACATGAAAAGATAAGATTGGGAATTTACCTATTAAGTTAGGTCTACCCCTTGGGAATTTACCTATTAAGTTAGGTCTACCCAAGTATTTGTTAAACTTGTAATTATGTTTTGAAAGTAAAGTGGACATGACACTTAGAAAACATAAGTGTGGCCAACTCGAGGTTGGGTTGAGTTTGTAGCGTAATTCTACCCGGAACCTACCGGCTTAACTAGTGGCTACAAACAATAGGATCCAATGTGAGAAGTTGGTCATGTGGTGCCAAGACCCAAGGTTAGACCAAGTTGTGGTGTAAATCTACCCGGAACCCACCGGCTTAACTAGGTAACCGCAACAAAGTCTAATGTGAGAGGTTAAGGCACAATTAAATTAATTAATGCCTCATGATTAGGGTTAAGTCATGGCCCACTAATACTTAACCAATTTTGGGGATACGAGGGATTAAATGGGGTTAAGTGGTGAACTGTTGGTTACACTTAACTAATTTAATCCATGATTAGTGAGGGGTTAAACCACACTTAACCCTCTTAGAAAACCCTAGCAACGTGGTTTGTTCCAGCAGTAATCCCAGTTTGGTATCATTCACAACCCTAGAGGCTAGGCTAGGGCAGGGCACGATTACTGGACTGATGTAAGCGACCAAAGCGACGGCTGAGTGGTACAGCGGTGCGGGTCCAGGCGGGCTACGGACGTGCACGTAGTCCGGTGTTGGACAAACTCGAGGCACGAGTACCAGTAGGTTTAGACTGTGCATTATTGCTTAGGTGTCTGGGGTTGACACCCGAGGGCTTGATACACCCGAAGGTGGACCCAGCACAGTCTGACTACAACCATATGTGGGCCGTATGGACACCAACACTTGACGTGTTAGGTTTATAGGGAGCCGATCGACTAGACCGTTGGGCTGGACCTTGTATTAAGGTCACCTCATGTTATTGGGCCAAAGTTTGGGCTGAGGGATCAATACCTGTTATGTTAGTTTGCTAGTACACTGTGGTGCAAAGCTTAATCTTCTTTATGTGATGACACCTTTATCTATTGCCAGTATGTTCATCTCAGTTTCCATCATGATGCTAACTTTATTAGTTTATAGACTGATCGTAGTAGGGCTTACCAGTCTTTTTGACTGACCTGTTTTCTTTCGCTTCTTTTCTTCCGTTTCTCCTCCCCCCTAGGTTCTCAGGGAGGGAATAGTGGTGCTTAGCTTGGATCGCTTGCTTGTTTGCTGGATAGCTCATGTATGTCTGGACATTGAGCTCGCTATGGTTTATCATCTTTATTTTGGGGATAGCACAATGTATTTCAGTATTTCTGTTTATGATGTACTAGACATGTTTATTTTGGCAGTTGACTTTATGATGTACTAGACTTGTTTTGAGATGGTTTGAGATATTCCGCTGTTTTATTCTCACTTACTCTGTTTTACATATATATTTATGTTCTTGTTCTGCCTTGATATATCATTATGCATGCTTACCCAGTTCTAACGCCCCCCCAGAAGCTAGTGCCCCCGAAAGAGTGACCCTAGCGGAGGTGGGGTGTTACAATTTAGTTCTTGAGAAGATCCATTTTGGTTGGATGAGCCAAGAAATCGATACTTTCCAAAGAAGTATCCCTTTCTTCCTTTTCTTCTTCTTCAACATCCATCCCTTCTTCTTCCTCCGGTTCTTGATCTCTTGCTTCCCTTCATATGTGCTAGCCTTTCTTCTTTTTTAAAAAGTTTTTCATAAGGCTAAAAAATTAATTGAATTTTCATGAGAACAATGTTGGCTTAATTAAAAACTTGTCTTAACTCTAATATAGTTAAAGATACGAGTAAGATAAACTCCATGAAAAGTGTGTTTTCATGATTTGAAAGATTTTTAAGATAAAACTCGTCCAAAATAAATAATGCCCAATTTATGCCATGATGACCTTAAACAACACAAAGAGCTCTACATATTTTAAAGTCGAGTTATTAAAATTACTTGATATTGGAGTAAAAATGTGTTGTAAAAGAAGATTCAAAATCCTTGCTTTTAGTTGAAAGTTACAATTTTTAAATTCAAAGTAGTCATACAGTTCAAAAATATAGTGAAAAGTTTCACGATCATATCCGTTTTTTAAAAGCAAAGAGATCAATTTCAGTGGATTTGCATCCATGAACGCTACCCGAAATTTTACAATCTAAAACAATTTGCATTCATTTAAAACTACACCAACTTCTTCCTCTCATTCATGAATTTTCCTTTCTAATTTGCATAAAATATTTTGACTAAATGCGGATAACATATGAAATTATTTTGAGAAACATCGATTAAACTAAGGACATTAGTTTTTGAGTAGAGAGAATCAACGTTGGAAAATCATTAAAATTGCAAACTTTTCTACATATACTTTTTTGAAACTTGCGTAGCTTATATAGGGCTTCAATAGCCTCTAGATTGTTAAAAAGATAAAATTTGTCAATTTTTGAGAGCCTCAAAGAAATGGTAATGCTTAAGGAAGCCATTGGTGAAGTGGTTTTGGTGGATGAGAGTTGGAAGAAAGTTTGAATTTTGAAATGAATGTATAGATACAGGTATAATGAATGGATAATTAATAATCATGTTCTTTGGTTAATAGGTACTTTTAATGACATAGGGGTTGATGAAAAGATAAAGGGAAATTCGAATTTCGATTTTTGAATTTCGAAATTCTCACACGTATGGCAAGATACATAGGTTGTATATGTATTAACAAAGAAAATTCGAATTAACCTGGTTATTTTTATATTATTACATATTTAATAAAATTTAATTTTTGAATATATTCAATGTATCATTCTATTAATTAAAAATTCAATAATTATATGATATATTAATTTAATATATTTTAATTTATCATTTAAAAAGCAACCAATGATCAATTCAAAATTCAAGGCAATCAAAAATCAAAGCAACCAAAAATAAAAAAATTACTCAATGTGTACCTATTTTAGATCTGATATAAAATTTTCTAAACTGTGTATTACTATGAAGCACATGTTAGTGATTTCTGTAACTGAATCATTGTCACTTAAAGATGTATTTGAAACGTCTTTTGTTACAGTATGGACTTATTTTCATTTTCTAGATGAACAAATTTTTTTGGTGTGGTTTTCTTTTTACCTAGATTTGGCAAGTGTCTTTTAAGTGCCTCGGTTCATCACAGTTGAAACAAATGTTTTCATTTCGAATGTAATCTCCATTTCCTGAATTTTTTTTTTATCATTTCTTTCAAATTTGGTCATCCTCCTATACTTTAGATTTTTTTCGAAACTACTTGTCATAAATGAAATTTTATCATCATTATCATTTTCTGAATAAGATTTGTCAGCTAGTACATTTAAGGCTATTGATTTCTTCTTTATTACTTTGGTTTCTCTATCGCCTTGCATTTGTATTTCTACAGTCATTAAATTTCCAATTAGCTTTTCAAATTTTAAAGTACAAATATTATTATACTCTTCAATTGCTAGAATCTTTTTACTCCATTTAGGAGCAAGCAAATTTAAAAACTTTCTACTTTGAGCATCTTTAGAGAAGGCTTTCACCAAATGTAATAAGTGGATATACTATAACTTGAATCAATTATTATCCAATAAGGACTCATTTTAATAATTGAATCTGATTTATTAACACGAAAATCTTAGTTTGTTTAATTTTACTAGTGCCTTCATGTGTAATTTTCAAGGTTCTCTAAATTTCAGAAGCAGACTTACAAATGGACATCCTATTAAATTTAGTGAAAATAAGCAAAACATCCCTAAAAACATTCATAATATAAATGATATCCTCCCCATCTTTTCAGTTCAAAGCGGGCCCTTATTTCTGGACTTACATGTTTTCTAAAAAAAATGTGCACTGCTATATATAAAAAAATATCTAAAATCTACAAATATTCCTAGAAGACCACAGAAAGAACAAAAAAGACTTGCACACATGTATGCAAGTATTCCTGAAGCAGTTTACACTGAAAATTTACGTGAATACTTGCATGCATGTATGCAAGTATTCTGTTTTCTTGCATACATGTATGCAAGCAAAAGTGAACTAATATTTATGCCTACAGATTGTTGCATATGTGTGTGTATTTATTTTGATTATTTGCATGCAGGAATGCAAATAAACATGAACTGATTTGCATGCCTACGAATTATAGCATACTTGTATGAAAGAATTCTTTATTACTTGCATGTTTATATGCAAAAAAAGTCAAAACAGATGCATAACTGGAATAGTTGCACAGATGTGTGCAAGAATTCCGATTATATGCATTTGTTAATGCAACTAACTGTTGTTTCACTATTTCTACGTATTTTTGATTTTAGACGTGTTTTTCGGGGCTATGTGACATACCCTCCAAAAAATTCCAACCTCAGAGTAGAGTCAATTGATTTCCAAGGCAAGAAGCACAACTAGTGGATTTTCGGGCAACCACCACACCCATATGATTTATAGGCTATAGTTGCACGTTTTTAACACGTTTTTTGGTCTGATAGAATTTGTAGACTCAATTCTTTTGATCTTGTATTACAACTGATCATATAACTATAAATTGCACTTTGATCTTGAGAAACAGATGAAAGAATGGTAGAGAATAAAATCATAGATAAACTGATTTGATTTTGGTTGAATTTTGTTAGAATTTGATTTAGATTTTTTTTAGAAAATGTTGGAATTTAAAGAGAAGAGAAATATGAAAGAAAGTAGTTTTGAAATACATTCAAAATGACCAGAACAACAACATTGACTATTTGTGAAATGTCATGGCCAAATGAATTTTCTTTTGAAACTTCACTTTTTGAAAAAATCGATGAGTATGTTGACATATCATGGATATATTGACATATCTTTTGAAAGTTTGATTTATTTTAAATCATTCTGAAAATATGGTTAATGTCGTAAATGACATAAACATCGCAATAATGTTAAAGCACCACTCTTCTCAAGGCAAACAACATAGATAGTATATAATAAATTGAAAAATAAAGAAAGTGGAAGTAGAAAGAGAGGACACACATATTTTATAGTGGTTGAACCGTTAGATGTATGCTTACGGCTCAAGCCATCGAGTTACATGAGTCTGGAATTCCAATTACAATGAAAATTGGAATAAAGGTTAATAGGTTGACAGGGACCGCGATCATATAAGTGATGATCTAAATATATAGATCGAAACTGATCCATAGTGCATAGACCAGTACCAGTCCATGTACTTAGTTGTTTTTAGGTTCAATTTTTTTGGGCTTAATTTTTTTTGTTTTGAGCCTATCTAGAGGGTTTAAATTAAACCGGAGCTCGTGTTGACTTCTCATTCCTATGGATGTTCTCTTTAGGATAAAAAACAAAGTTAACTTTTGCCTCCCAGAGTGTATTTTTGTTAAAAACAAGATGTACTTTGGATCAATACGCCATTAAACTTCGTAATACAGTTGACCTAAATGCCACAGTTAATTTTTCCTAAGATTTTCCGCGACCATCGGGTCATTACTTTGAATTCTTAGGTTAAGGTCCAAATCCAATCTTAACATTGAATTTTGGCTTCAAACTGGATCAGATACTTTAAGAACTTGTGTCATACGAGTATTAGAATTTTGGGGTCAAATCTAATTGGCACCGATCCATAGGCATGGACTGGTACCGATCCATAAGCATGGATCGGTACCGGTCCATGTACTTGGAGAAACCTTATAGAATTTATCTTTCCTTATTTACTTAGTCTAACCTGTCCATTTTGTTACTTTTCCACACTTCCAACTTTTATGGCATCCGATCCATCGTGCTACTGCACCCGACTCATCTGTGCTACTGCTCCGGTTTACCTGATTTGGCTCCAAACCCTAAAATTGGCCACTTTAGTTTGCCACTTTGGTTCTAGCTTCCTCCAGAGCTTGGAGGACAAAAGGAAAGGTTTGCGTCTTGAATCTCTTAGACAATAGGTATAATATTTAACTTCAGGGTTAACATAGTTATTTCTTTGGATGGTCGGGATAACACTTTTAGAGTATTTCAAGCAGGCTATATGAATCACCAAAGTGTTAGTGGAAAACCATCAATAAATTTTAATCGAAACAAATTAGTGATTAGACTTTGGAGAATTTCTAATTCGATCAAGCAGCTTGTGAAGGTTAGAAAGTCGGCATTATATTTTGTGGTTTCCAAATATTAGCAAAATGAAAGATATTTTTGTTAATGGGAGCCCATGATGTTTTTACACTTTATATTTGATAAGTTACTTCCACACTATGGAAAATTTTGGTAAGGCCTAATCAAGAAATGAGGACAAATCTTAGGATTATAAAGTTGCATTGCGGTTCTAGATTTGATGGTAGGAATTGTTTACAACACAAATGCACCGAGCACTCATGTAAAACTTATATGCATGTTAGGGTGTTTTGCGTGCATAAAACATTACATGTTACAATTTCGTGCTAAGACTGATCTCACTTTAGCAAGTCTGCAGTGCGTAATCACATCGAGAAATGTTTTTTTATGGATGATTATAAATAACTCGGGTGTATAACATGTTTGCTAGAGCGAGTTGTGTTTTTAGCCTTTTTGGAAAATTTCGGGGTGAAATCTCTCTTTAAGGTTGGAGAATGCAATATCTCGTAAAGTATACCCTTAGCAGACATAGATAATTAAATTAAATATAAGCAATAATAAATTAATAAAATATAATGGGATGAAACTAGGAATTTTGGGTAATTAAGAATTTGGCCACGAGAACATTTCCATTGTATTCGTGGTAAGACTTTGATTTTTTCATATTTTATTCGCTGAAAACGGAGTCCATATGAAGAAATTATCAACAAAACAAGTTATATGTAAATCGTATACACATAAGATTTCAAATTCTTGAATATATAAACTAGGAATAAAATTATATACTAATTGGAATAATGGAATATTCTCTAGGGATTTGAAATTGTGTGTGAATATATATGCAAGAGGGGACGAGAATAAATAAATAATGGAAAGAATCAATCAAGATTTAATATGTAATTAATATATACACGAAGCGGTAGAAGAATTAAATTCTTTCGATCCACACCTCAACTCAAGGGGAGTCAATCGCACCCCGTTAAGAAGGGTCGACCTAGGGATTGATCCCCCTCCCAGGGAGGAATTTGGCCGCCCTAGAGTAAAAATGCAGGATGTTGGTAGTTTTGCTGAGGACTTTTAATATATTTTGCAGGGACAAGTGGTTGAAATTTTATAAAAGGACAAAATTTCAAAATAGGCTAATTTTTAAAACATATAGCAGAAATAGGCCAGTTTTAAAAGTATTAGCAGAAATAGGCCAATTGTTTCCACCTCAGCGGTGAGATGGCAAAAGCTTTAAAATAATCGGGGGCACACTTGACAAGTGCGCCCCTTAAAAATAACAAGGGCGCACTTATCAAGTGCGCCCATTAAAATTTAGTTAAGGCGCACCTGTAAGGTGTACCTCTATTACCTACTGCATTACAACAACATCTCTCCATCTATACCATTGTTTCACAGCAGTTTTTCTATTTAAATTGAATCAACTTCAAATATATGCTAGCCCAAATAAAGCATAAACACATATATTAATCAACTTCGAACATAAATATGTAAAAACAACGTTAATATTCGATTGCAAACATAAACACAAGTTTAAGTAAAATTCGATTACAAACATAAACACGAACCCAAATAAAATTCGATCCCAAATCCAAAGTGCACATGGTTTGCTTACAAACATACGCTAATACAACACTTATAAAAACATTCATGGTGAAGTTTAATCTTGAGTAGGGGGAGGTTAAGAAGGTCCTGCTGCCTACGATTGAGCTGGGTCTTGTCGAGGTGGAGTTTGAGAAGGATCATGTCTTCTTTTAGTTCTTCGCTCTCCTAGGCGTTCTAGTCTACGCCTAAAGAGTAATGTATCAATGAGTTTTTTCAAGATAATACATCGTGGTTGGACATCGGGCTCCGGTACTCGACCACGTCCAATATCCTCCATACATTTCTAGCACATCGACCTACAAATTGTGTTATGTTAAATCACATATTGAAAGATTTAAGTTAGCAAAGTAAAACAGTAAAGCAAAGTAAAAGACGTACGACATCTCGCTCAAGTGGTGCACGAGCGGTGTATGCTCGCTCGTGAGGAATCCGATCCATGAAAATGAATCTTCGAGTGATCAACTAATACCAACTCATGTATGCTGAAATATGAGTGCTAAGAATTTGTTGACAAATGATATGTCTATCATTCCATTGAATGACAGCAAAATCCAAATTTGGCTTTAGTTCGTAAGGCATAGAGATGTGTTGCTGAAGACCAAATTGTCGCATAACTCAATCACAATTATACATCTCAAAAGTTTGCATGCATATGATCATTGTATTGCAAAGCCAACTAGGCATGCCGCTTAGACATATCTGAGGCAGATCAACTAGCACATCCTGTGTGTTGGGATTCCATACAATAGCTTCATCTGTTTGCATGTCAAGCTTGTCACGGTAGTAAGTGGTAACCTACTTTGGAGACTCAATCCAACTCCTATTTCCAAACCACGTGCAATAGAAAGTATGTAAATGTAAATAATATAGCATAAGCATAAGCATCATTATTAAACATTATGTAAATGTACATAAACTACCTTGCACTATAAGGTAATGACCTGCCGATCTGTGCAGATAAAGTTACGTTTGGATGACCGATAGGAAGATGTGTCCATGACCAAAGCTGTAAAATACACAAAAAACAAATATGATGTGACTGCATATTGCAAGTGGCCGTTAACAGTTATACATACTAATATTTACCTGTAGAAGAGAAAGACAACCGGCTATCGATTTGGATATACCGAGCGCAACATTTGTTAATTCAGTGTATAATGTTCTCAATATCGCACTACCCTAAGAATATCGTTCACAATCTTCCAAATTTCTAACAAATAATAGCCAAAACAAGATTTAGTCGTCCTTTAGAATGATCAGAAAATATATGACAAGATACCAAGTGTAGAATGACGGCTCTCGCATGACGTTCAACTTGTTCATCTGACGCATCCTCTATGTAACAACCCGGAAATGCGAGCCAGTTTAAAAATTTTATTTTGGCAATTTTAGCGAATTTTGAACATTTAAAATGAATTATTTTAAATATTAACGACGAAAAATTTATTTTGAATAGATTAGAACGTATATACTTATATACGTCGTCGTTAGAATATAAATATATTATTTATAATTATAAAAGGAATTGAAAATGGCGCGGTAGTTCGATAATTCGATTTCAAATTTCAATTGAATGTACCGGGTGCAAAATAAACCGGATTTTAATGAAACTAGAAATATTTGAATCTATTTGAGAATACCTTTCCAATGAATCAGAAAAATCAAAATTTCATAGCGGGGATAAAAAGATATGTCCAGTTGAAAATTCTGAATAGTCGCTATGGAATTCAGGCCCTTAAAAATGGAAATTTTGCAAACGACCTCGGATTTCGATGAAACCACTTTCGATGGATCCATGATGTCAAATTATTGCTAGATTCCAATTTTCATAATTTTTCGATTCAATATGTGAGCGTGGCAAAGGAAAACGCGTTTGACTAGTTTTAGTTGATTTTGATCGACTGGAAAATGGCCATTTTTCTAACGGTCTCAGAATTCGACGAAATTAGTTTTGTTAGGACCGTATCGTCAATTCGAAGCTAGAAAATATTTTTCGGGTATTTTTAGAGCTCGTGCGTTACCCCGGTAAATTTAAATGTGCGTTCAAATTCAATATATTGTGTTATATGTTGATTTTGACGAAAACTGATCGAAACGATCGAATCAGCTTACGATACATATCCCATTGTGTTTCGAATGGGGGTAATTAGCTATGGACGATAGGCGGTGGGTTTCGTTTAGAGGTCGAAGGTAAAAGTTACTTTTTGGACTTTAAAATTTAAAATTAAATAATTTAAAATAAAATAAACCCCCCTTTTCCTCCTATACCCTCAGCCCCCCTCTTTCAGAAATCTCGAATGAAAAAAAAACAGAAAGGGGGAAATCGCGATCCGCCGCCTCCCCCCCTCCCCGATTTGGTCCACCGCCGCTCAGGGCAGGGCGCCACCGCCTCCCTCACCCCCTCGCGCGCGCTTCCCTCTCCTCTACCCCACGCAGCTAGCGCCGCCCGCCTGAAGCCCTCCCCCTCCTGCCGACGCGCAAGCACCCACCTCCCCTTCCTCGATCCGGCAGCGCAGACCTCTCCCCCTCTTCCTCCCTTACCGTTCGAACACCCCCCTCCTTCTCTAGAAAGCAATGTAAGTTTTTACTTTCAATTTTAAACAGTTTTATATGTTAAAATTCCATATTCTTTTAAATCAATTTTTATATATATTTTAGCATAGAAAAGAATTGATTTTTAATGTAGAAAAGAATTGATTTTTTTATAGTTTAGAAGACGAGATTTTTTATACATGAAAAGGCGGTTTTTTTTATAATATAGAAAGGTTAAAAATATAATTTTTATACTAGTGGCATAGTAAAAATATGATTTTTATATAGGTAGGATGGTAAAAATATGATTTTTATTCATGTAGAGTAATAAAGATATAATCTTTATTAGGAGAAGTGCAATATAAAAATATAATTTTTATAACGAAGTGAAGATCAAAATTTGATTTTTATATATATGAGGTGAAAAAAAAAATTCAATTTTTATATATGTAGCGAAACAAAAATATGAATTTTAGTGAAATAAAAATACGATTTTTATATTATATAGATAGTAAAGATTTAATCTTTATATTTGAAAAGGCGAAATCTTTATATTTGAAAAGGCGAAATCTTTATATTTGAAAAGGCGAAATCTTTATATTTGAAAGGGCGAAATCTTTATATTTGAAAAAGCAAAATCTTTATATAGAGAATAGCGTGATAAAAATATAATCTTTATTATATGAACATCGTTGTGAAAATAGAATTTTTATCTATATAGTAACGATGTAAAAATAGAATTTTTATCTATATAGTAGCGGTGTAAAAATAGAATTTTTATCTATATAGTAGCGGTGTAAAAATAGAATTTTTATCTATATAGTAACGATGTAAAAATATAATTTTTATCTATATAGTAGCGGTGTAAAAATAGAATTTTTATCTATATAGTAGCGGTGTAAAAATAGAAATTTTATCTATATAGTAGCGGTGTAAAAATAGATTTTTTATATACATAGCAAGAATATAAAAATGTGATTTTTATATATGTAGTGGCTACGGGCAACGAAAGTGACAAAAGGCAAGAACAGCGATGACTTCTACATAAGAAGAGTCGAGATGATTGGATTAGCTAGTCGGTGAGAACTTCTCACTTTAAATTCTCTTTTTCTAGTTATATATATACTAGGATGCAGACGGTGCTTAGCAGCACCCGATACCCGTCATCCACAGACCATGGACGGCTTGTATGCTTGTTTGATGTGTTATGAAATTTGTTTGTGATGTTGATGTGAAATCGATAATAAAATATTTATATAGTTAAAAATATTTTATCGTTGAAAATATAATTTTTAACGTGAATGTGAATAAATGAATATTTATAAACAAATTGGCCGATTTGTTTATATACACTGATTTGACTGATATTGATTGGGATGATAAATTTTACACATCGCCCAACTGCACAAATAAAAATATGTGTTTGTTGATTTGAAACCCCACACGGGTGTTGGGATGATATTTGGCGTACACTAATCCCAATTATTTAATTGTATGTCGATCAATTGGCCGACAGACTGTGTAAGCGTTAATTATTTATATTTAATGCTTATGCAGTTGTGTGGTGCACTTTGGATGATGGTTGATTGTTTATCGTTGCTATTATATACATGTGTTGTATGGAACCCATATAATTAACGTTATATGGTAATTGATTGGGCCTCATTCCAATCGGGAAAATAATGAATATTATAAAAGAAAATTCATGTGTTGAATATAAAAATAGTCACGTGTTGACGATGTTCATGTGTTGAAACTATTCATGTGTTGAGTAAAATATTTTAATAATAAAATTTACATCTTTATCATATTTGAAATTAGAATCTACTTTACGGTTGGGGTCTGATTGAAAATCAAACGATAGATACCATAATTTTATAAAATATATTACATAACAAAAATAGTCGTGGGTGGACAGTACTCATGTGTTGAAAGGAAAAATATATTCATTTGTTGAATAGAATAACGAATTTATTGAAATATATAAAGCCGTGTTGATTAGAGTTGCGCTATTTTGACGTGAACGATATTTATATCGATTATATTCGTTTTTATAATGAATATAGAAAAGGTAGTGATTTCAAAATATAACGTTTTGAAAATATTATCATTTGTATAGTAATGGTAGGAGATATTCAATTTTGATTTGAAATTGAATATAGAGTTGAAATGGTTTTGAAAATGAATTTAAAACGATTTATAAAATACGTTTTAAAAAGGAAATCGACGAAATATATATAATAGATATATTATATATATAAGGGCCTGAATAGAACGCGCCGCGCCGCGGCAGTTCGTGAATTTCGACCATTGACTTCGAATTGACGTTGCGGGAGATCCGACCGTCGGATTCTCCTAAAACCGGAACCTTGGATTCGTATCGAAAAGAGCTTTCCAATGAATATTAGAAATTTGAAATCTAACGGTTGGATTTTGAATTATGTCCAAATCAAATTTGGAAAAGGTCGTTGTAAGTGCAGTTCGATGGCTATTAATGGAAATCGACTGTACGGGCCTTGATAAAATTATTAAAAATATTAATAATTTGTGTGAAATCATAATATATGAATTGGAAAGAACTAGGATGAAAATTTCCATATTTGAAAGGATAAAAATATATTTTTGTCGAAATGAATTAGTTTTGAACTAGAATTAAAATCAATTTATTTTTGAAATAAATAAATTGAATTTGAAAGTGATTTAAAAAATAATCTATATTCCCAATACGTGAATTGGACTGGAGTTGAATCGAAATTATCTTTGGAATATTTCGATGTTGGATTTTGTGACTATACAGATATTGTTATGGGAATTTGAAAGATATATTTTATATCGTTATTTCCAATACGATATTTGTTGGTTTCAGGATTTGATATTGAATATAAGCCGGTATATTTTCTATTCAGAGCCTTGTATTTAATATCAAATGTGATTTGGGTTTGTCGTGAATGGTGTCTTCATTAACACTGTTCTTAAGCCCAATAGAGAAAAACATTAAATCTTTCTATTTAGATTTAATGAAGTGTATCAATTAAATAATATTTAATTGGAATTGAATTTGAATTGGTTTTTGGGTTTATCGTGAGCGGTGTTTTGAACAACACCTGTTCTTTAACCCGATTAACAATAGAGTGTGATTTTGGGTTTATCGTGAATCGTGTTTAGATGACATTGGTTCTTTAACCCAGTTAAAGACAGGTTATTGATTTTTGGGAAGATTAAAACTAAGTGAGTTTTAATGAATCTTTAATTAGATTGAAATGTGAATTCATAATTTAAATTATCAATTCTGAAAGGTGATCGAGAATGGAGTACCACCAGTTTTGCTCCAAAGCGATAGTTAAATCTTTAATTAGATTTGAACGTGAAATGGTAATTAACTTTACCGATAACACTGTGGTGTTAGATATGGAGTATTACCAGTTTTGCTCCATGGGATGAATAGGTTGGGATTGAGAAATAAAATAAACAATTACTTCGGTGTGGTTCGCAAATCCCGACTAGTTTGGAAAACCATAAAATGGTTTGAAATGATATCCAAAGGAAGATTAAAGAATAAATTTAGAAGAATTTATCTTTGATAAAATTAATGGGAACCTTTCCCTAAGAATGTGATTTTGTGAATAAAAGAATATTCTGAATTGGAATGAGACGTTTGTTGTGTTTGTGTAACATTTGTTTATCATATATGTGGGTTATTCAGAAAGGCTGGATTTATACCCATTTTGAATAACCGATTCGACGAGATGTCGAAGATGAAGACGGTGGTTGAAGACCGGAAGTCTTGACATCGTTTGGGTGATTACTGATGATCTCGATTGGGCTGTACACCTAAGATGAGGGAAACAGTTGGTGATCATCCAGACGTACTTAGAGATGGATGGATATGTGAGGAAAGTGCCTCCGGTTTCATTCAGACCCAGAACGAACTTGTAAACGGATTGTGTGTCTTACATTGGATTTTATTCTGTGTTGATTGATCTCTATTAAATATACATCTGTTTGGTGGCAGGGAATTTATTCTCTTGCTTAACGCCCTTCTCTGAGACGTACGAGCTCAGAGGTTGTATATCGATGGACATCAGTCGCATGGAGTGAATTGCCAGTGTGGCACGCGCAAGTGGCAATTGATCAAGGCTTCTGTTGAAAAGAAAAGTCTTGCGGTTGATGATCAAAGCACGGCCTGTGTGGCGTAGCTTTGTGTATAGCGTGAACTCGCGAGCCTCACACCTCGGTATGAGTCAAAAACAGGATAGTGACTGCAGGGAGAGCACGACGTTTCTTTCTAGCTAGGGTGGTGTCAGTGACCTACCAGCCCTGACATTTATATACTTTTCACCTGTGTGGTTGTTGGAATGCGAGGCGCCTTAGATATAGGTCTGTTAGGACCAGGAAACGTGTGCTCAGGAATAACTAATCCTCCAAAGTTAGGTGAGGACCGGCCCTGAAGATCCAAGGATCATAGTGGGGTCCTGGGACATTTGCTAGAGTGTCTCGAATCGGAGAGGAGCTTGCCCCTTTCCTCGACTCATGACAGAAATCCAATTTCCAATACGTAATATTGCTGCTTTAATTGTAGAACTAGTATGGAGACATGGTGGATGGTACCCATGCCGCCTATGATTGAAAATTGTTTTGACACTATACACCTATAATAGTATCAAATGATTTGTTTTAAACGTATCAAGCATGCTTTGGCTATTATAAGGTAAAAATCCTATCCTCCGGCTTGCGTTGCATTGTGTGATGGGACCTGGGTCTTATAATAGCTTCATTTTTCTTTATTTAGCATTGCGCTGTTTGTTTTATGCACTGGTATTCTTGGGAGGAAACCCGTTCCGTGTTATACGGCGTGGTCCCTTGATTTACCAAACTTTAAAATAAAGATTAATAACTGTTTTAGTTCTCACACCAGTCACATGACTGACCTGGAGTTTATTGTTTTAACCTAAACTCTGGGTGCCCCTATTTTCTACACGGGCAGCTAGTAGTTTTGGTTTTGCAGATTTATATTCACAGGATCCTGGTTTACAGCTGGAATGATATCCGGAAAGCTCTGTATCCGTATATCACCTTCAGTTGTGCTTTGTATTATTTTCCGTTGCTATGTAATTTATTGTAATCTCTGATATTTATCGAATGTAATTTATTCATTTATACTCTGTATATTCTTGTATCTGACGGAATTGTTGTAATAACAATGAAATGTTCTTCTGTCTGCATTCTACTTTGTCTTGTCCTCAATTCTATCTGTGCTTTCCCTTACGGGGAAGTTCGGGTCATGTCACTCTGATGGCTCATTTTGAAACGTACATCGAAGCTAAGTCAACTTAATTGTTGCACCTCTTATCTCATTTCGATTTGGGACCACGCCTAAACACTCATAACAAATATCTTCATAATTACCGAGATGTGTAGCAGTAACAAGATCTCCTTCCACTATTACACCCAAAAGACAACTAACATCTTGCAACGTGATAGTAATTTCACCAGTGGGAAGATGGAAGTCTCTGGTCTCCACCAGTCTACCATGCAGTAATAAGTGCATGACCTATCTTAAAAAACCCAATCTGGATATTTCTCAAAATCCATCTCTATGTAGCGCAAGTTGAACTCTAGGTGTGTTTGAAGTAATCAACCCTAACTTGCTTGAATGATCTTGAAAATCAATTAGCTCGTCGCTCTACAAAATTTAAAATGAAATGAAAGTATTTGGCTAGTGCATGAGAAATGAAAAAAGTATTAAATTCTTTCATTTGGATTTTACCTTCATCAAGTCTGGATTATTGCTTTTATGCTTATTTTGAAAATACAAGACACTTGCATCCACATGACTGGGTGCTAACTCTACAAGAAAAAAAGTTGAAATGAAATGAACAAGTAATGAACTAGGTGACTGGGTGCTAACTCTACAAGAAAAAAAGTTGAAATGAAATGAACAAGTAATGAACTAGGTTTTGAAGTGAATTAGTAAATCACCATATACTTGAACTAAGAATTGAAGTGAGCCTTCCGTTGTAATGAACATAAATCATCATATACAAGTAAATGAACAAGCAAATCACCATATACAAATAAATGAACAAGTAAATCACCACTGAAATGAGCCTTCCATTGTAATGAACAAGTAAATCACTATATACAAGTAATGAACTAGAGTAAATCACCATATACAAGTAATGAATTAGGGTCAATCAAGTAATGAACTAGGGTTAATCAAGTAATGAGTAAGTAATGTTGTTTAAGAATTTACCTCTAACTTCATAAGAGGAGGACGAGCCTTCCATTGTAGAACTAATTTAGTGTAGAAGTAATGAAAAATTGAAGTTTTGAAAGTTTAGAAAAATAGGATTTTGGGTTTTTTAGTTTTAGGGATTTTGGAGAGGAAGAGATGTTTGGAGGATGCGAGGCAAGTGGAGAGCTGCAATGTAAGAATAGCAGCAGGCCCCAGTTGGGGCGCATCTTCCCCTTATATATATACGAGGGTGCACCTGCAAGATGCTCCCTACCCGAGAGCCACAGCAATAACCTGCTGCTTCACCTGTAACTAACATGTTACAGACTGCATCATAAAACCAATCAAATACAACTCTTATGCTTATAAAATGCAAACATTCACTATTGAAATGAAAATCATTCATTTGTTCATCAAACTGAAAGTACAAATCATTCATTACATTATAAATCAATCGACGAAATCTCAAAATACATCTCCAAACTCCTTTTTGACCAATTTTACTTACATCAATCATATAAAACTCATTTTGATGGACATATCGATCTTTTGTGCCCTTTTTGACCACATTTGCTGCAAGTATTTTGTTTAATTCCTCCTATTTTATCCATCATACCTTTGATTCTAGTCAAACGCGGATGTCCCATCTTCCTTTTTGTATGCAGAGGCAATATGGTCGGACCGTGATAGGCATCCCAATATCTACTATCGGGGATTGGATGAAAGATTGGAGCGTAACTTGCTTTATATTTTTCCATGGAAAACTACAATGAACAAAATTCATAGTACAATATATTTGCTCCTCCAACGGTTTGAGCACAAGCGGCCATCACATGCAAGCATGGTAGTTTTTGTAATAGCGGAATGTTGCAAGTGCAAGTACACACATTATCACGTATATGCACGGTAAATGCTTTTCCAAATTGATCATTCACTTGGCATTCGGTTTGATTGAATCTAAAAATTCCACATTGTCGTGCTTGTTTTTCTCTTTTAGCTAAAAGAGTTTCAACTTTTGAACTCATTTGCATTTCAAATCCTTCGGCGTTGGAATGACGTTTCATGAAATAGTCGTTTAAACAGTAAAACATTCGTGCTACTAAAGACTTGACCGGCAAAGCACGAGCATCTCGTAGAACTCAATTGAAAATTTCTTATACATTTACTGTCATCATCGTAAATCATCCACCGTTATCCTTGCACAGAGGCTAATTTTTCTCCACACCTCGTAAGCTCTTTTCAATCCAAGCATGCACATCCGGCGAAATGGTTCTCAAATGGCATCTTAACTCTTTGTACTGCAACTCATCGGTAGCACTAGCACAAGAATAGAATAAGTCTACTAAGTTTTTTTGAGTAAATCCAACAGCTTGAAAGTCTGCTTTGAGATGCCTAGCACAAAAGCAGTGATGGTGCTCTTGAGGCCAATTATCTAATGCTCTCGGAATGCCTTTCATTCGATCAGATATAAAAGTCAAACATCTATTGCCAACACTATGCATGAGATAGTACATGCATCTAAGAAAGCATTCCCAATTATCTTTTGATTCGGAGTCTACAATTTCATATACTAATGGAAATATACCATCATTTGCATCAACTCCAGTCGCGACTAGCAATGTACCTTTGTATTTTCCGTATAGATGTGTTCCATTAATGTAAGTTAATGGTTGACAATGCGCAAAACCATCAACAGAAGCACCGAATGCCCAATATGCACTTTTGAAACGAATTTTTTCATTCGTGAGTCTTTCGTTTTCAATCTTAAAAACGGTTCCCGGATTATGTTTTTTAATAGTAGCCAAATATTGTGGTATCTTAGCATATGGTGTTTCCCAATCTCCAAAAACTGTCTCAAGTGCTATCCGCAATGCTCTACACGTCTTGAAGTAGCTTATTTTGATGAAAAAAAGTTTCTGACATTAAAACTTGAATCGTAGAGGGAGTGGTATGCAAATCCGATTTCACAAAAGGAAGTATTTTGTTAGCAAAAAATCTACTTATCGCTTGCTTGTGATTAGAATTGATGACCGGATTAACACAAGAATGATTGCCTTCATATTTCCTAACTTCGCACCTTCCCGTCAATGATTTTTTTGGGACAATAACATGTATTCTCATTATCGACATTACAAATTTTAGTATATTCTTTTTTGCAGGATATTATAGGTTTAAAAGAGACAGAATTCTTAATAGACCACTCACTAAGCCATTGAATAACCACTTCCTTGGTTTGAAACTGCATTCCCACATGAAAGCCCAAATCAATACAATCTGTAGTAAATACGTCTCTAATAGGAGCTACATTTTGAATCAATGATACTGCCATAATTTGTGCACTACATAAATCATCTGTCAAAGGCATCTCAAATTCCACTTTTCCGTTGTTATCGTCTTTATCTTCTTGCACCAACGATGCTTCATTATTTTCGTTTTCATTCACATTACCAATTCCAAACTCAAGCGGATCATTGTTAGCTTCCATATTTTCTATCCATGACATATCATTATCCATTTAAGAAATTTGCATGCTGTCAATATGTGGTGAGCTACAACCTACACTATCATTTGCCGGTCTAGAGCTTGAATGTAACAACCCGAATTTTAAACAACGTGTTAAGACAAGAATCAAGGCAGAATTAAATTATAAAATCTGAATCAGGATAAACGGGGTGAGCCATTGCGTTTGTCTCGGAAAAATACGCGAAATAGAGTCTGAAATTTCGTAAATCGGAGTCCGTATGACCCAGTTAAGGCCCAACGAAGTTTCACGAAAATTCAAATCCGAAAACAGATTTGAAATTCAGCCCAGAAAGAGAAGGCGGGAAAATTCCCGCCAGACACACAGGGTGTCGACCGTTGGGTCGACCCCCCCTCCAGGGGGTCGACATGGGTGTCGACCCCTGGGTCGACCCCTCCCCAGGGGGTCGACATGGGTGTCGACCCCTGGGTCGACCCCCCCCTGTAGAACCCCGACCTGGTGCACCTGCTTGTCATGTTGGCTCGGTTTTGGAGGCTTGTGACGATTTTTGAGGGTTCAGATCTATCCTAGGGTTTATCCTACGGCCTAAACTACTCCTAATCTCTATAAAAAGACCCCTAAGCCTACCCTAAACCCTCACAAATCACTCATGCCACGAAGTGCTGCCCAAATGCCGAGTGATCATGGCCTCCATCTCCAATTCCTAAAGACTATGCATTCAAATTGGATTCAAATCAAAAGGTGCAAGCTTGCTACACCAAATCGAAGAGAGATCAACGTTGCTACACAAATTCCATGACGATTCTTTGAAAAAGGAGCCACCTCTCTTCGTCAAGACGGATCATGCTCATTCCCTAAGCCTCGCTATGTAAGTTCTAGCTACTTGTAGATTCTAACGGTGGTTCTAATGTGACATGGGATAAAATGCGATGAAACATAAGTATGCTAGCTTATGTGAACCTAAATTTGCCCCTTTCCTATGATCTATGACCTTGGGCTAAGTTGTAGCGACTTAATCATGCCATTCATGCTATGTTTAACCTAGTATATCTTGCAAGTTTGAATCTTTATCTATGAAATGTTAGCATGAACCTTTGGGAACCACTTGACTTGTGAAACAAAGGCAAAGACTTAACTTTGGGGGCTTATGCATGTTTGTGGCCAAATTACCTTAGAATGCTATGCATGTTTGTGGCCAAATTTACTTATGATACTATGCATATTTGTAGCCAAATTCCCTTATGACACTATGCATGCTTATGGCCAAATTCCCTTTTGACACTATGCATGCTTATGGCCAAATTCCCTTATGATACTATGCATGTTTGTGGCCAAATCCCCTTATGATACTATGCATGTTTGTGGCCAATATGTTGGCATAATACCCTACTATGTGACTCGCTTCCACTTGGGTTGGAAATACGTTTGGGTAGCTTAGGAAAAACGTGGGTATGACATGAAAAACTTGACATGGGGTTTACATGAGAACATGACATTCATGATACATTTAAATATGGTTATGACACGTGGGGAAAACATGGAACTTGAAACTAGACACGGGGGTTGTAAGTGTAATATGACACTAGACCAAACATGAAAGTGGCCAACTCGAGGTTGGGTTGAGTTTGTAGCATAATTCTACCCGGACCCGCCCGGCTTAACTAGTGGCTACAAACAATAGGATCCAATGTGAGAAGTTGGTCATGTCGTGCTTAAGACCCGAGGTTAGACTTGGTTGTGGTGTAAAACTACCCGGACCCGCCCGGCTTAACTAGTAACCACAACAAGGTCTAATGTGAGAGGTTGAGAGTGCATTAATTAAATTAATGCCACATGATAAGGTTAAGTAAATTTGACTAATGACACTTAACCGATATGACACGAATGGGTAGGTTAAGTGGGACCGGGCTTGATTTCTTAATGACACTTAACCATACAAGACAATTAGGGGATGGGGTTAAGTAATTTACGCTTAACTAATCCGACTTGGTAATTATATGGGGTTAAGTAATTCACACTTAACTAATCCGACTTGGTAATTAGACAGGGTTAAGTAATTTAGACTTAACTAATCTAAACACGGAAATTAGATGGGGTTAAGTAACCTATACTTAACTAATCTAAACACGGTAATTCGATGGGGTTAAGTTAAACACTTAACCAATCTAAACTTGGTAATTCAATGAGGTTAAGTAACTTATACTTAACCAATTATACATGATGATTTGATGAGGTTAAGTAACCTACACTTAACCAATCTAATATGTGGACCTGGTGGGGTTATGTCACAAGACCTTTTAAACTAGGCTTAACAATTGTAATACGATTAGGGGATGGGGTTAAGTTAACCTATACTTAACCAATCCCACTCGATAATCTGATGGGATTAAGATAATCTATGCTTAATCAATCTAATATGATAATCTGATAGGGTTAAGACAAATAAATACTTAACCAATTTGACTGGATAGGGTTAAGTCATGAGCTTCTTGGTATACTTATGTAATGACCCGCATTTTTAGAGATATATAATTAATTTATTTAATTATATAATTGGTGATTTAGAGAAGGTAATGATCGTTCAATTAAATAATATTGAATATTTAATAAATAATCATAATATAATAATATATTATAATGTCGAAATAGTCGGAAATAGTGAAATTCACAATATCGTGTGAATTGAATAGCATACGAGATTTGGTGGAGTTTCGATTCGAAATATAATAACGAATATATTCAATCGACGACGGTTTGAACGTATAATTATAATATAATTATAATAGAGCTTGAAATGGCGATGCAGTTCGTAAATTGGCGATTCGAACTTCAACTGAATGTACATGATTCGTTTTAAGCCGGATTTCTATGAAACAAGAAACGTGTGGAGCCGGTGGAGTATATCTTTCTAATGGAAGAGAAAAATCGGGATTTCGTCGGGTAGATTTTGATGTACGTCTAAATCAAATTTTGAAATAGTCGCTATAGAATCGTTTATCGACCATAACAGTTTATTCGATATAACTAGATATCGGGGTTGAATTTAGACAAGATTCTTTTGAGACATGGCCATAACAAGGTGTACGACATATATACCATGGTACCACCAATGACAACTAAGGCCAACACACCAAAGACAATACACCCCTTTTCTACTATTATACTAAAATAACATTTTTGCGTTAAATATCAGAGTAATTAACTTAACATTTGACGTGTACCCTTTCTTTGTCATTCAAATAAAACATAGTCTGTATATATTTACATGGAAGCAAAGTAAATACAAAGAATATAAGGTCATCCCAACAGCACGTCAGTCGGCTATTTGTATGGACAAAAAGAAAACTACAGTAACATCAATGTGTTCCCTTTTCTCCTTTGCAGCAAAACAATACTTAAATGGAAAGTGAGATCTAAATATCAAACCAAAATTCAATTAAAACTCTAGAAATTCCAAAGCATATCTCAATGGAATCGTCGAGCGCTCCCCTTCGTTTCGATGTGGGTCTTACACGGTTCAATGGTATTTTCGTTTGAACAAAAATAAGGCAGCTAGAGCGGAGGTCTGTTGGAGTCAGGGCTCGATGGGAGGAGAGTGCCAATGTTTTAGTCCACGGTTTGGTGAAGGATTCTGGAAAGTAGAAGGGTCCGATTGTTTCTGGACTGTGGGAAGACCTGAAGGTGCGGTTTCACTTGAGAACCCAAGGACCAACAGTGGATTGAGTTAGGCATTTTTGGTTGTGGGAGGTTGAGATGAGAAGCGGAGTTGGACGTTGGCTTTGTAAGGGGTTCCGAACCATTTCCAGTTCGCTGGTCTATAAGCAGCGTGGGGCAGCAGCTCAAATACAGTGGAAAAATACACTGTCATCGCGAATCGAAGGGGTCATTGTCATGGAGTTTACTGGCGGTTGTAGCTCGAATTGAGGCGACGTCATTGGTCACGGTGGTGTTAGATCTGGTGGCGCCGAAGAAGGTCAGAAGCCAGCGGTAAGGAGCCAGGAATGGATGTCCTTGGAAGTGAGAAGAAGATGACGAGTTGTAGAACAATAGTATAGATAGAAAGAGTAGTAGGAGAGGGAGATTTCGGTATTTTTGGTTTAATTCTTAGTGGAATTGAAAGAAGGGATTTGCGGTTTAAAGATGGGGTAAATGGTGGATGAACATCGGGTTCGAACGGGATAGATGGAAGAAGAAGTACTGTGGATGCGGGTGGGTACTTTTTCTTAGTGGGCTGATCAAATTAAAAGGTGGAAGCCCGATTAAATTTAATAGCTTTATTTTAATTTAAAATGTTCAGTTAACTTGTTAACTTAATATCTTTACCATATGATATTGAAATTCAGCGAAACAAGATCCGACATGATCGTATGGACGGGCACTACGACATGGAGCTGACCGGAAGTGGAATGGAGCTCGTTTGAATTTACGGCGAATTAAACTGTTTGATTCAAATTAAACTGTTTGATTCAAATCAAACAACAGTTTATCGTTCTTTAGCGATGAACTGCAAATGTGAGTAAATCTCACTAACTCTGAACAGTTTATAATTTCATGTTGTATTTTTAGAACTGTTAGATATTGATTGATTTGCTGTGTGTTGATTGTTTGATTGAACTGCTAGTTAGTTAGTTAAATTTCTATATTGATTCTGTTTAACAGAATATATCATATGGAACTGAAAGTGATGTTATCTATATTGTCTAACATCTGTGATGCAGGGAAACAGGTTGGAGGAATCCGACTGGATTCCTCAACAGTTATTTTATTGTTTTTCATATATTTTGATATATGATGTGAATTATAACCTGTTGTTAATTGTGTGTGTATGGACGATATTGAACATCGTGATTTGATATGATTGAATACCATGACATACCGGAATGTAGATAAAGGAGATTTTTCAAAGTGATATTGAAAAATAGAATATTTATAAAGTGGAATATTTATAAATAAGGAATATTTATAAATTGGGATATTTATAAATAGGAGATATTTAAAAAAAGGAAAATAACTGCAAATCATTTTCTTTTTGAATGGATAGGCTTGTGTGGCGAGTTTGGGGATTTTCCCGATGCTCCCAATACAAAGGAGGCTATGGCGAATTTTCCCGGGAATTTAAGGAGTTAGAATATTTCAAGAATAAATTTGAAAAGGGATTATTTGTAAACCCTTTACAAATAGAATTGAAAAGGAAACGTTATAAAAAGGAAATCATTTTTTTAAAGTGTAGAACCGTTATTTAAAAGTAAATCTTTTCAAATGAATAAAACGTTGTTAAAAAGGAGAAATCAAATATGGTATTCGAAGTTAGTTAATCGAATATGTTATTCGAAAGGGGTTAGTCAAGTCGAGTTAGTCAAATAGAGTTAACCAGTTAGAGTTAAACAGTTAGAGTTAAAACAAACATAGTTATTCAGGATGAGTTGCCATTTAGCACGACCGCTAGCGTAATTCGCAGGGCTGTAAATAGCCTACGGCGTTCGGATGTTTCCTGAGGGAATCAGGCGTAACCATTGTGATCGTTGCGATCTAGAGTTGAGCGAATGGAGTTAAAGAATATAGAGTTAAGCAAAATTAGAATCTGACTAGAGATTAATAAGTTGAATGATTTCCTGGGTATCGATCTGATGTTGGTTTCGGCCTTCGGGGTTTATACTTAGGAAGTTGTTCTCTTGTTAGTTTATAGTTAGAGTCTGATAGTTGTGGAAGGATAGTGATACGTAAATAAACAATGGAAATGTTTTCCAACGTTGATAACAAATATTTTCTAAATATAGAAAATAAGGAAATATGTATAGATATACATGATGATTGATCGATTGACATTCCATTTGGAATTTAGATCGTTGTTTGTACACGAACATGTTTTCATTTGATAGTTAAATCACAGACTATCGAAGTTTTGAACATTTTAACATTGTTAATATGGAGAGACCGGTTGGATTATTATCCATAGAACCACTCTGTATTGGCATAAGCGTCGCGAATCATATATGCCAAAGATAATTGAAGACGGAGTAAAATGCAAGGGCTATCCTGTTTACAGAATAGTGCCTTCGGTTTGTCCAGTCCCAGGGCAACTTGTATGGACGAAGGTCTGACAGAGTATATCCAATAGATCGCATAAGTTGATCTGTTCAAACATATTCACGTTTGGTGGCGGAGGAATTCGTTTCTCTTAGCTGTATACCCGTGTTATTTTTGGATAAGTCAATTTGTGATTTGGCGGGTATGACGATGTGACGTTCTAAGTGAATGAAGATGGATGTATGACAGAGTATTTCCAGACGGTCACGTACATTGATTTCTTCAACTATACCAAGAGTGGAAGCGGAGAAGGAAACTTCTTTTAGCTGACACGTAATGTATGGTTGTAGACGTCAATTAGTGATTCTGATGGATTTGACAATGTAGCATTCGAAGTGAATCTGATGTAATGATAAAGCGTAGCTTCTACCTCATCAACCGGTAAATGACAGAAATCGGGCAGGCAGCATGGCTAAGTCGGTCACACCGAAGTAGGGTGTATAATCACCTATCTAGAGAATATTCATTTGCTTCTTTAATCTATTAATGCCGTCCCATATATATATACGGGAAACGGTTGCTGATCCCAACCGTTGGTGATGTACATTCGATACACTCAAGCGAAATGAGTGGTCGGTCATGTGTGGCTGAGTTACAAGATGTTCTTGTTGAACTCCAGTGTATCGTTCCTAGAGTACACTGATCGGAAGGTGGTTCCATACCTTGTCATAGTTGGAAATCCATTATCCAATACGTGCTTGCGATTTTGATTGTATACTATATATGTAGAACGTGAGATGCAAGCGTTTCTACTAGACTGATATTTATTTGTACTTAGACATTATTATAATATCAGAATGATATTGCTTTGCAAAAATGTTTGGATTCTCATAAGGGAAAAACCCGTTCCGTATTCACGGCGTGGTCTTATGAGATATCATATACCTGTTTTAAATGATTTGAGTTTATTCACACCAGTCACATGACTGACCCAGAGTTTATTTGTTGTTTTCCCTAAACTCTTGGGTGCCTAAATTTGTACGGGCAGTCAAGTAGTCGGGTTTTACAGATATACTGGAAGAGCTTGGAGCAGGAGGCTTCAAGATCATATAGCTATAGTTATTTCCGTTGTGTTGTAAGTGCTGTACTCTGATAAGTGCTATTGTATACATAACTGTTATATTTCAAAGTTATGTTATCTATTATATGTTATTCGTTCCGCTGTGAGGTTCGTGTTACTCTGATGTTATGTTCTTCTTCTCCTTCTATTCTAAGTTTCCATCTTATCTATTCTCACCTTCTAATTTCTTTCATTAACTATTCGGTTATTTTCGATCCTTGGATGTTCGATATGTGTTGTATATCGGATAACCAAGATCGCATTTTTCCGGGTCGTTACAGTTGGTATCAGAGCTTAAGTTAAGAATTACTTGGCTCTGTGGCGTGACTCGGTAGAGATAGGGTTTGTAATAACCTAGATTGCGTTGAGTGTATGTATACGAGAGTGCGTATTTGTATTTGATATAAAAATGGTTTTTGTAATGAACTGGGGTTTTCGACTCCGAAAATCAACATCAAACTACCGTGTTGACCATTCAGACATCGAACATTCCAGATCATTAATAGAAAGAAGTTAGAGGGTGAGAATAGATAAGGTAGAAATATTGAATAGAAGAAGAAGAAGAAAGCAACACAACACAGAGTCTCACATCGCAGCGGAACAAAATATAATACAGAAATAAATCTTTACTGAAAGCTTTTAAAATACTTACAATATCAGAGTACACATCTGGACAGTGATAATCTGTCCTCATACAACACACAGCGGAATACTAGTAATATCATACGTCCGAACAACTCCAGCTCGTCTCTTCACAACAGTCGATATCCTGAACCTGTACAACCCGGTCTAACCCGAGCATTTACAAAACACCGGGTCAGTCTGGTGAACCAGAGTGAGATAAACTCGCACAGTATTTAGGGTGAGCATCCAACTTGATTTTTAAGTTCAAAATCCTTTCGAAAGAAAAGGATAATCGTAAGACCAAATCCACACATAAATACGGACGGTTTTTACCTTACGATAACCCAAAACAGTTTTGAAACTGATATCTTTTTCTGATATTATAATAATGTCTAATACCAGTAAATAACAATCTAGTGGAACGCTTGCATCTCACGCTCCACATATATAGTATACAATCAAAACCGCAGGCGCTTATTGGAGATTGGATTCCAACTTGACAATGTATGGGTCCACCTGCCGATCGTGTATCTCTAGAGACGAATACACTGGGTTCAACAAGAACTTCTTGCAACCCGGCCCTCACATGACCGACCACTCATTTCGCTTGAGTGTATCGAATGTATACCACCGACGGTTGGGATCAGCAACCGTCTCCCGATAAGGGACAGCATCGAAACATAGATTTAAGAACAAATAGGAATTTCTCTAGATAGGTGATCATACACCCTAATGGGAGCGACCCACATAGCCATGCTGCCTGCCCGATTTTTGTCATTTCCCGGTTGATGAGGCTTGAGGCCAGAATTACTTCTGATCATCTGGTCGTCATTCACTTTGAATGCCACATCGTCAGATCCGTCAGATATCACTAATTGACGTCCACAAAAATACTCTAGCTGGAAGCTAAGAGAACGGCAAATCTCCGCCAACAACTATCGCACGTTTGAAGAAATCAACGTACGTGACCCTTTGGAAATACTCTGTCAGACATCCGTCCATACAGGTCATCCAGGAACAGGATGAACCGAAGGCACTCTCCTACCGCATCCATATAAGAATCACCCCATGGATCAGTAGCGAGAAGTCCTTGCAACCCGTAGATTCCAACCACGACAGAATCACAGTTTATCTCTGCTTGCCAGGCAGAGAATATTAGTGGTTCTTCCGTTTATGAAAATCAACGGTCTTCACAGCACCATCTCGATCATCTTCTGATATCTTCACGTATTTGTTGGTCGGAATGGTTTCCGAATATAAATTCGATCCCGGTCTTTCCATACCAACAATCGTATTGGACAGATTTGATAGTCGGTGTTTTAACTATCAAAATATACAGTGTTTCAATCATGACACTCCAATGAGTTCACTGGCTCAGTATTCAGCATTACTTGGCCTTTAACAACCGGTTTACTTTTGTTACATTAAAACTCCAACTCTTTTAATATTCAAAAATACGATGTTTGAATAACTCTAATTCGATTTATCTCTAATCGATTACCTAATACTTGACTTAAATCCATTCGCTTGACCCTAGATCGCAGCGATCACAATGGTTACGCCTGATTCCCTCAGGAAACATCCGACCACCGTAGACTATCTACAGCCCTGCGAATTACGCTAGCAGTCGTACTAAATGGCAACTCATCTTGAATATCTATGTTTGACCAACTCTAGCTCGAATAACTATATTCAATTTCCCACTTAAATCGTCCTTCCAAACATCTTTTAAATTCGGAAATCCATTAGTTTTAACAAAGAAATTTATAACACATATGTTATAACAATAGCGTTATAATTACTATTTAGATTTACAAAACAACAACGCTATAATCGCTGTTTAGGTTTACAACCCATTTACCATAGCAAAAGCGCTACAATCGCTATATTAGATTTACAAAACATATATTATAACAACAGCGCTAAAATCGCTGTTTAGATTTTCAAAACATATCCACTAACGTCTCTTACGATTACCAACTAATACTATCTCCAGATAATCCCGATGTTGTTCAAGTTGGGGTATTTTAATTACCTCTCAGACCTTGATCAACCACGTTCTTATCCTCCGATAAACATAAGTTGTAATCAAAATCAATATTTCATTTTAGTCTCAACAAATTCCATTTAACTATTGGGTTTGGTTATACAACTCTATAACCCAGTTCTTTAACCAGATTCGCTTATTTCCAATCTCCTTTGATTTCATTTCACTTCAATTACGTTTGAAAAGTAATTGTCTAAATTATTATTAATTAAAATAATAATTTATTTCAATCATTAACTACATGAGTAGTTAATTTCTTTAATAACAAAATTTAATGGTAAATCCCTTTTTAAAACCTTATTTAAATTTAAACAATATTTATTAAACTATTCAAATCAAAACACATCAATTTTGATAATCAAATTCCAATTCAAACGGTCGATTTAATTAACTCAAAACTCGATTATCTTGTTAATCGATTCCAATTAATCCTCACTTTAAATTAATTAAAATACAATTAATTTAAATAATCCCATTAATTGTTTTCTTTACCAACAATTATCAAAGTTTAATCCTTCGATTCTTTACTTGTTCTCATACTCGTAAACCTGCTTAACGTCAGCATTTACTTTATAAAATAATTTAATAACAATCAAAGTCTTAAAAAAAAATATTTATTTAATTCCCTATTATAACTTTTATTCAAAATCCAACTCCAGTTATATAGTAAATTTTATAACCTCATCTTTATCGATTCACCTGACGGTGAATCAATATTTATAACACGATTGATTTTATAGGCCATACGCTGCTAAATACTCAACCAATACCGCTCACTGGTTTTAAACACAACACAGGTTGAATTCCCAGTCCAAATCAATAATCAAATCAATCAACCAAACATGACAGTTCATATGCGAAAATATGAAATAAATAATATATTTGAGGAATCCGGTTGGATCCCTCCAACCTGTTCTTCCCTGTATCCAAATGGTTTTTCTCAAATCAGACTGTTCAGTTTTGTTTAACTGATAAATTAAACAACGACCATTTAACATCAACCAAAATCAATTCAAACAATTCAACCATTTAAACATGTTTATAAATAAACATGACCAACCAAGGTGAGTCACCTTTATTGGAACCAATCGTTAAAAATAACGATTTGGTATTTCACTGAAATTAAACGCAGTTTAATTTCATCGGTTAAATCAACAGATAAGCATATAACTAGCAAAACAGTCAACCACTGGCAAGCAGAGCACATAAAATAAAAATACCCAATTTATATAAAATATAAAAAGGGTAACTGAGTGAGTTTAACTCACCTTGATTTTCCAATTATCGTCAACGGTTTGTTTTAACTAAATTAAACTGGCGTTTAATCTAATTAAATCTCTCAACTGCGTCCAACTCCATCCAACCCAGCTTCATACAATTTAGTCCATTTGTATGATTCCAACGTCTTTTGGTTTGCTCCATTCTGGTAACACATGAGAATGCTATACAATTATACGCTTGCATTTTAATTTAAAAAGAACGTTAACTTTGTTTTCTAATTATATAACAAATTCATATCATTCATCACCCGTTTAAAGTTTAAAGGTTCGCTGGTTATTTGAACAAACTGGATTAGGCACAAGAATCCCGAGGACACCACGTTATATGTATATTCACATATCACGTAAGTGATTAGGTATACATGTGATTGATCATAATTAGAATTTAGTAAGTATATTTAAAATAACAATTTAATTAAACTATTACTTTCCTAATATATATATTACTAAAATAATTAGCTGGGCTTAATTATTTAAAACTACGGCCCAAATCCTATTCTTAGGTTTCAAGAAAGCAGGCCGACAATATAGTTTTCAAATCTTATGGTCCTGAACCCTTTGTACCTTTCGCTATAAGTCCAAATATGCCCATCTAAAACTTCATTAAATTAACTATGCTTAAGAACTTGATTAGGCTTATTCTAATCATGATTAGCCGTGAAATAACATACCCAGCACATGTAGATTACTATCCAAATGCTGACACTGTTCACCGCTTGCTTCTTTAAACCGCCATGCACTTGAACGTCCCTTTGCCGACCAACGCTCAGACGAGCTCCGCCCACTTCGCTGTACACCCCAAACATGAAACCCACTCCATCTTTTACATTGCATGAACTTAACATCATTTCGCAACGTTCCACCACCATCTTCCCGACGAACAGCCATGCTCCTATCAACCATACTTACGCCACCTGTCCCTTTAGTCTTATATGCGCTCTACTTCCTTCCTGTTGCCTCAAAGACTCACGTCCTCTTCCATGCAATGAACTCCACCTCATCTTCAATACCAATCCTGTTTCACCCATGAAACCATACCACCTGCCATTTTCTCATTCCATCACAACGTCACCACCCACTTTTTTTTTTTTTTTTTTTAGAACAACAGAAATGTATTGTTTTATGGAAAAACAGGGTTCTCGTGAGTATTTATAGGGCGAGACTATTTGGGTGGCACGACACCGACATGTCGTTTTCTCTTGGGGTGCTTGGTCGGCAAGGTTCCCTTTCCCTAGGTGAAATGAAAATACAAATACAGGGTAGGTTACTGGCTTGTGTACTACATGAATTTTCTTTTCATGTCAGTGCCTACCCCAGTTAGACAATATCAGACTTTAGGGGAAAGAAGATAGCATGTGCGTGAGCACATTCGGAAGAGTTGCGTCATCAGTTACACTAACAAATCCATCTGAAATACTATAATTTATAAGCTGGTTATATTATACAAACTTAGGTCTGAGTGTATTGATGCATAGGGCGGCTGCTGTGCTTTCAATCAAAAATAAAATCTGCCGATTCTGATCTGAACGAAGTGCTGCATGTGGATGAATAAATACTGAAAAGAAATAATAGACTAATAGCTTGAACTTAGCATGTGCATAGTCTTCTTAGGTTTCTGCATGTTTGGACCGAGCACGTGTTTATTAAATTTCAGGGAAGTTTGCTTAATGGTTAGGTTGAACGCACATGGTAGCTGCAGACATTTGGGTAGGTTAGGCTTCTAGGTGTATGGGTTTAAACCCCCCCATAAATGATTTCTATTCACTTATAAAAAAGCTACTCTTGGTGTAAAAAGAAATTCCGGATCAAATGGGATAAGTTTCGTCGAAATCCGATGTCGTATGAAAAAATTTCCTTTATGAAACCAGAAATAAACACGCTCTTTAATTTACCACGATCACCAGATAAACCCGATCACCTTGAAACCTTTATATCCTACAATAACTTTTCGATACGAACCCAACGGCACTAGTTTCGTCGCATTCTGAGACTATTTGCCCGATAGGCTGTTTTTACCCCGAACCGCCCTACCCTTTTTAACGCCAAATTTCCCGATCTCTAAAAATAACAAACTATATACCTATCCTGACTCTAATCGACGATACGAACTCAATGGAACTGGTTCCACGGCCTAATTCGATCGTCTGCTCAAGTTATGCTCGAATGTCCCTTTATTTATTTAATTACGCGTTATAGAAATTGAACGGGCGTTTATGGCTACCGTGACCACATACGACATCGGTTTTCCACGCCACTCACCACCGTACAATAATTTGACGATACGGTTCAAATGAAACTAGTTTCTTCGAAATCTGAGTCCGTTTGCAAAACGGTTATTTTAAAGGTCGCTATTTCAAATAACGATTTCCACAGCGTTTTTTTCAAATTTTTGATTTGGCCATAACTATCAAACTATAGCACGAAATTTGGATTTTTCTCTTTCATATGAAAATTATCATTATTACGGTTCCAACGTTTCTTATTTCACAGAAATCCGACTTATATCGAATCCTGTATTCTCGGTTGAAGTTCAAAACTCTATATTGCGAACTGCAGCGCCATTTCATGCTAGATTTATATTATATATGTAAATATATAACGTTCAACTTCGTTTTAATAACGAATTAAATATTAAATTCCATAAATATTCCCAATATAATATTTAAAACTAATTTAAATATTCATATTCAAATGGTCGAAAAACACGGGTCGTTACAGTTTTATATTGCGGAGATTCATTGGCTGAGTTGTTTATGAGTTCTGGTCGATCAGTTTGATCCACTGTATCGGTAGGAGTAAATAAATACTTGAATACGATGGACCGACACAGTATGGATATGTGATATATTATCATATATAGGTTGTGATTATAATCGAATGAGATTATAAAGTGAAATGGTTATATATAACTAATCAGAATTCATATAAGTAAAGTATATGAAATAAGATGAATTAAATATGAATTTAAATCAGATTTGGAATTAAAATAAGGAAATTTTAAGTTCCTGGGAGATTTTGAGATGTTTTCAAAATGGATGTATTTAGTAACGGTTTTGAAAATGATATAGTATTGAAGTCACTTGGGTCGCTGGAAAATAATTCCGATGATGACTGCGCAGTATCATCGGTGTGATTTTCGAGTTCTAAGTGGTGGATTACTACCAAAGATTTTGATTTGAATTGTTTTGAGAAAACAAGGTGTTTAGAAATTCAAATGTTTTGAATTGGTATTGTGATTTCAAATTAATTTGAAATGAACCCAGGAATTTGAAATTTGAAATTTAAATTTAACTTATGAAGTTAAATGGTGAAAGTGAATAATAAATTAGAATTTAACCTTGACTAAGTTAAATGAAAATGGAATTGATTAGCGGATAATCTGGATTTGGATTTGAAATGATAAGTTAAGAGTTTGGAATTTGAAACTCGAATTTGAAATTGACTTCGGCTTGAATAAGCGAATGGTTGTGTTAAGAATAACTTGGTTGGAGTTTGATTGGAAATACATTGGTATATGCTGAATTGACAGCAGGTGAAAGGGATAAAGTTGATATACCCAACAAAAGGTACAAGTTTATATTTGATATAAGCATGAGATTTATGAGCCGAATTGGCAAGCCGCTTGGCTGTTTGATTTTCTTTTGGGTTGAAGAAGGCCCAGAGAGGCGAGTTGGAGTTTGACCTATTGACCAGTACAAAGGAGGTGCTGGCGAAATTTTCCGAAAATTTAAAGTGTTAGAAAATTTTCAGAATTTTTAAAATTTTAGTTAGTCGGAATGAATAAATATTTTAGTCGATATTAATTGGTTCAGTTGGAATCAGAAATAAGGGGTATACAAATCTTAGGAATTCCAATAGGTTGGGTCGTTCTCTAACTTAGCAATTTCGAGGACGAAATTATTTTAAGTGGGGAAGAATGTAATGACCCGCATTTTTAGAGATATATAATTAATTTATTTAATTATATAATTGGTGATTTAGAGAAGTTAATGATCGTTCAATTAAATAATATTGAATATTTAATAAATAATCATAATATAATAATATATTATAATGTCGAAATAGTCGGAAATAGTGAAATTCACAATATCGTGTGAATTGAATAGCATACGAGATTTGGTGGAGTTTCGATTCGAAATATAATAACGAATATATTCAATCGACGACGGTTTGAATGTATAATTATAATATAATTATAATAGAGCTTGAAATGGCGCTGCAGTTCGTAAATTGGCGATTCGAACTTCAACTGAATGTACATGATTCGTTTTAAGCCGGATTTCTATGAAACAAGAAACGTGTGGAGCCGGTGGAGTATATCTTTCTAATGGAAGAGAAAAATCGGGATTTCATCGAGTAGATTTTAATGTACGTCTAAATCAAATTTTGAAATAGTCGCTATAGAATCGTTTATCGACCATAACAGTTTATTCGATATAACTAGATATCGGGGTTGAATTTAGACAAGGTTCTTTTGAGACATAGTGATAATTTAATTTTTACAATTTTATTGAAATTTTTAATTAATTAAATAAGCAACTTTTTGTTTGGAGTATTTTGCACCCTGTAATCAACATTTCGGGCATTCACAGAATAAGTCAATCTACCGGTATTATTATATTTTTGGGATTGTGGCACCTCGGTGGACACAACCGTAATCTTATTTATGTCCATGGCAGCTTGGACCTGAACGCAATTTCACGTAAAGCGGTACACTCAAGTTGTAAAACATATAATATATTAACACATATTGTTCGAAGACGTGTTGCTCGAGGACTTGAGTGAGTGAGTTCGGCATGGCCATAACAAGGTGTACGACATATATACCATGGTACCACCAATGACAACTAAGGCCAACACACCAAAGACAATACACCCCTTTTCTACTATTATACTAAAATAACATTTTTGCGTTAAATATCAGAGTAATTAACTTAACATTTGACGTGTACCCTTTCTTTGTCATTCAAATAAAACATAGTCTGTATATATTTACATGGAAGCAAAGTAAATACAAAGAATATAAGGTCATCCCAACAGCACGTCAGTCGGCTATTTGTATGGACAAAAAGAAAACTACAGTAACATCAATGTGTTCCCTTTTCTCCTTTGCAGCAAAACAATACTTAAATGGAAAGTGAGATCTAAAAATCAAACCAAAATTCAATTAAAACTCTAGAAATTCCAAAGCATATCTCAATGGAATCGCCGAGCGCTCCCCTTCGTTTCGATGTGGGTCTTACACGGTTCGATGGTATTTTCGTTTGAACAAAAATAAGGCAGCTAGAGTGGAGGTCTGTTGGAGTCAGGGCTCGATGGGAGGAGAGTGCCAATGTTTTAGTCCACGGTTTGGTGAAGGATTCTGAAAAGTAGAAGGGTCCGATTGTTTCTGGACTGTGGGAAGACCTGAAGGTGCGGTTTCACTTGAGAACCCAAGGACCAACAGTGGATTGAGTTAGGCATTTTTGGTTGTGGGAGGTTGAGATGAGAAGCGGAGTTGGACGTTGGCTTTGTAAGGGGTTCCGAACCCTTCCAGTTCGCTGGTCTATAAGCAGCGTGGGGCAGCAGCTCAAATACAGTGGAAAAATACACTGTCATCGCGAATCGAAGGGGTCATTGTCATGGAGTTTACTGGCGGTTGTAGCTCGAATTGAGGCAACGTCATTGGTCACGGTGGTGTTAGATCTGGTGGCGCCGAAGAAGGTCAGAAGCCAGCGGTAAGGAGCCAGGAATGGATGTCCTTGGAAGTGAGAAGAAGATGACGAGTTGTAGAACAATAGTATAGATAGAAAGAGTAGTAGGAGAGGGAGATTTCGGTATTTTTGGTTTAATTTTTAGTGGAATTGAAAGAAGGGATTTGTGGTTTAAAGATGGGGTAAATGGTGGATGAACATCGGGTTCGAACGGGATAGATGGAAGAAGAAGTACTGTGGATGCGGGTGGGTACTTTTTCTTAGTGGGCTGATCAAATTAAAAGGTGGAAGCCCGATTAAATTTAATAGCTTTATTTTAATTTAAAATGTTCAGTTAACTTGTTAACTTAATATCTTTACCATATGATATTGAAATTCAGCGAAACAAGATCCGACAGGATCGTATGGACGGGCACTACGACATGGAGCTGACCGGAAGTGGAATGGAGCTCGTTTGAATTTACGGCGAATTAAACTGTTTGATTCAAATTAAACTGTTTGATTCAAATCAAACAACAGTTTATCGTTCTTTAGCGATGAACTGCAAATGTGAGTAAATCTCACTAACTCTGAACAGTTTATAATTTCATGTTGTATTTTTAGAACTGTTAGATATTGATTGATTTGCTGTGTGTTGATTGTTTGATTGAACTGCTAGTTAGTTAGTTAAATTCCTATATTGATTCTGTTTAACAGAATATATCATATGGAACTGAAAGTGATGTTATCTATATTGTCTAACATCTGTGATGCAGGGAAACAGGTTGGAGGAATCCGACTGGATTCCTCAACAGTTATTTTATTGTTTTTCATATATTTTGATATATGATGTGAATTATAACCTGTTGTTAATTGTGTGTGTATGGACGATATTGAACATCGTGATTTGATATGATTGAATACCATGACATACCGGAATGTAGATAAAGGAGATTTTTCAAAGTGATATTGAAAAATAGAATATTTATAAAGTGGAATATTTATAAATAAGGAATATTTATAAATTGGGATATTTATAAATAGGAGATATTTTAAAAAAGGAAAATAACTGCAAATCATTTTCTTTTTGAATGGAAAGGCCTGTGTGGCGAGTTTGGGGATTTTCCCGATGCTCCCAATACAAAGGAGGCTATGGCGAATTTTCCCGGGAATTTAAGGAGTTAGAATATTTCAAGAATAAATTTGAAAAGGGATTATTTGTAAACCCTTTACAAATAGAATTGAAAAGGAAACGTTATAAAAAGGAAATCATTTTTTTAAAGTGTAGAACCGTTATTTAAAAGTAAATCTTTTCAAATGAATAAAACGTTGTTAAAAAGGAGAAATCGAATATGGTATTCGAAGTTAGTTAATCGAATATGTTGTTCGAAAGGGGTTAGTCAAGTCGAGTTAGTCAAATAGAGTTAACCAGTTAGAGTTAAACAGTTAGAGTTAAAACAAACATAGTTATTCAGGATGAGTTGCCATTTAGCACGACTGCTAGCGTAATTCGCAGGGCTGTAAATAGCCTACGGCGTTCGGATGTTTCCTGAGGGAATCAGGCGTAACCATTGTGATCGCTGCGATCTAGAGTTGAGCGAATGGAGTTAAAGAATATAGAGTTAAGTAAAATTAGAATCTGACTAGAGATTAATAAGTTGAATGATTTCCTGGGTATCGATCTGATGTTGGTTTCGGCCTTCGGGGTTTATACTTAGGAAGTTGTTCTCCTGTTAGTTTATAGTTAGAGTCTGATAGTTGTGGAAGGATAGTGATACGTAAATAAACAATGGAAATGTTTTCCAACGTTGATAACAAATATTTTCTAAATATAGAAAATAAGGAAATATGTATAGATATACATGATGATTGATCGATTGACATTCCATTTGGAATTTAGATCGTTGTTTGTACACGGACATGTTTTCATTTGATAGTTAAATCACAGACTATCGAAGTTTTGACCATTTTAACATTGTTAATATGGAGAGACCGGTTGGATTATTATCCATAGAACCACTCTGTATTGGCATAAGCGTCGCAAATCATATATGCCAAAGATAATTGAAGATGGAGTAAAATGCAAGGGCTATCCTGTTTACAGAATAGTGCCTTCGGTTTGTCCAGTCCCAGGGCAACTTGTATGGACGAAGGTCTGACAGAGTATATCCAATAGATCGCGTAAGTTGATCTGTTCAAACATATTCACATTTGGTGGTGGAGGAATTCGTTTCTCTTAGCTGTATACCCGTGTTACTTTTGGATAAGTCAATTTGTGATTTGGCGGGTATGACGATGTGACGTTCTAAGTGATTGAAGATGGATGTATGACAGAGTATTTCCAGACGGTCACGTACATTGATTTCTTCAACTATACCAAGAGTGGAAGCGGAGAAGGAAACTTCTTTTAGCTGACACGTAATGTATGGTTGTAGACGTCAATTAGTGATTCTGATGGATTTGACAATGTAGCATTCGAAGTGAATCTGATGTAATGATAAAGCGTAGCTTCTAGCCTCATCAACCGGTAAATGACAGAAATCGGGCAGGCAGCATGGCTAAGTCGGTCGCACCGAAGTAGGGTGTATAATCACCTATCTAGAGAATATTCATTTGCTTCTTTAATCTATCAATGCTGTCCCATATATATATATATACGGGAAACGGTTGCTGATCCCAACCGTTGGTGATGTACATTCGATACACTCAAGTGAAATGAGTGGTCGGTCATGTGTGGCTGAGTTACAAGATGTTCTTGTTGAACTCCAGTGTATCGTTCCTAGAGTACACTGATCGGAAGGTGGTTCCATACCTTTTCATAGTTGGAAATCCATTATCCAATACGTGCTTGCGATTTTGATTGTATACTATATATGTAGAACGTGAGATGCAAGCGTTTCTACTAGACTGATATTTATTTGTACTTAGACATTATTATAATATCAGAATGATATTGCTTTGCAAAAATGTTTGGATTCTCATAAGGGAAAAACCCGTTCCGTATTCACGGCGTGGTCTTATGAGATATCATATACCTGTTTTAAATGATTTGAGTTTATTCACACCAGTCACATGACTGACCCAGAGTTTATTTGTTGTTTTCCCTAAACTCTTGGGTGCCTAAATTTGTACGGGCAGTCAAGTAGTCAGGTTTTACAGATATACTGGAAGAGCTTGGAGCAGGAGGCTTCAAGATCATATAGCTATAGTTATTTCCGCTGTGTTGTAAGTGCTGTACTCTGATAAGTGCTATTGTATACATAATTGTTATATTTCAAAGTTATGTTATCTATTATATGTTATTCGTTCCGCTGTGAGGTTCGTGTTACTCTGATGTTATGTTCTTCTTCTTCTTCTTCTTCTTCTATTCTAAGTTTCCATCTTATCTATTCTCACCTTCTAATTTCTTTCATTAACTATTCGGTTATTTTCGATCCTTGGATGTTCGATATGTGTTGTATATCGGATAACCAAGATCGCATTTTTCCGGGTCGTTACAACTTAACCAACTTGTAGGGATAAACCTTGAACTTAAATACTTAGCCAATCTTGACATGATTCGTAGGCGGGCTAAGTCATGAACCTGAATAATAACACTTAACCCAATAGACAAAACCCTAGTGAGAGGAACTAGGTAGAAAATCGTGGTTAATCAAGGGTAACGGGGAAAAGAAGCTAAGTGGTAAACCTTAGTTAAGTATAACTAAGTAATAATTCTTAGTCAAGGACATGGGACTAGTTCATGAATGGATGAGTAACCCGATATGGTAGGACATCGCTTAAACACACGAGGAGGAGCAAATTATCCTACTTGGATAAAGGCTCCAACGAACTGGGTGACGAAGCGGTAGCTTCGGGGGACGTGAGGGTACTCTTGGTATCCCTCTGTGAGGTGGCAGGTGGTCCATGAAACCCGGCCTCACAGAGGTTAAGGTCTGCGGCAGAAGAGTCAAGAGTATGCCTTGGTTGCTATGCGAGCGACCTAAAGACTGGGATGGATTAGCGTGGAGTCGACGATACCTGATTTTGCCCTGGATAGCACATCGCCGACTACCAACCATCTTTAGTCAATCGTGTATGAACGGAAAGGCAGAGAACTCCCAACAGACCATGTTCTTGCTATCGAGTCATGGGTGAGGTTGGCCCATAGGAAAGTGGGGCTATAGTGGTGCCGGGATGCAGTTCTCATACATGATTTCTCTTGGATTGCCTTTCAGTAGTTGAGGGAGGGGTCACGTGGTACCATAGCCACAGATACAAAAACAGACCTTGATATCTGCATCAGCAGACGAGTTAAAGCTCCCGACCGAGTTCCGTATTTCTTGATTTGCCCTGGCACGGAACTCGGGTGGCACATTGAGGTACATGTGCGTCTAGACATGGAAAACGATTCACGATACATACGCGGGATAAAGGGTGCGGTTGACGGGTGGCATAATCCCTAGTGGCCCTAGGTGGCCTAAACCCAAACCGAGACATGGAAACGTTCATTAGGTAGAATAATCCCTAGTGGTCCTAGGTGGCATAAATCCTAAGTGAACACGCGATAGTTCATGGTAAGAGAACATAACCAGATCAAGGGTAGCAGTCCAAAATAACCTCAAGGATAAAACGTTTACATGGGAAAGCACGTATGGCCTACGGCAAAGGACTGAACTTATGCATGGAAAGAAACATACGAGTTGGGAAAACCTACATATGCTATATATTAGGTTGACATGAACCATTACATGACATTGAGCAAGGGACATTCATAGTTAACACATGACGCGGGTTTGGATACTAGTACGAGAGGTGCAGAGCAAATATACATGTTAGAACCATGAGAAATATACATGATAGATACCGTGGTAGGTTATACATGATAGATACCTTGGGATAGTATACTTGATAGAAACCTGATGATGTGATACCTTGATTTATCTTGACGCCGTAGTTTATCATGATACCTTAGTTTATCTTGCTACAGTAGTTCATCCGGTTATCCGGGTTTAGCTTATCTATCTTGTCGTCATCCTTATGTTTACTTTCAGTTTATGCATGTCATGTTACCTTTACCTGTTTTTATACTGGAAGTAGATAGGACTTACCAGTCTTTATGACTGACCCCGTTTTGTTTCGCCTCTTTGTCTTCCGTTTCCCCTCCAAGGTTTCAGGGAGGAAACACTGTTATCTAGTTCGGACTTCTTCTGCTTGAAGGTCATCACGCATGGCTTGGACTTTTCTTGGCTATGGCTACTTTACTGTTTTACTTGGGGAATAATTTATGAAATGGTTTTATGCTTCTTTACTATTGCAAGACAGGTTTTGATGTATTCTGATGTAAAAGGCTTTAGACCTTATTTTATAAGGTAATGAAATTTGTTTTACTTCCGCTGTTTTATATATGTTCTGTCTTGTAATAATTTTGTGCATGTTTACCTCGATAATGCTTCACCAAACCTAGTGCATTCCCTTTGTGAGTGACCCTAGCGGAGGTGGGGTGTTACATTGGTATCAGAGCAGAAGGTTACCAGACTGGGCAAAAGTTTTTAAAACCTTCTGAAAATTATTTGAGAAACCGTTTACAAAGAAGCATTTTTCAAGAAAAGTTTATAAAGGCTATTCCCCAAAAATCCATTAGCACTATCCTTTGTTTCCTTGATTGAATCTCTTTTCCTTTCTTTCCTCCATCTGCAGTCACAGTAGTTTTAACTGTGACTAATCCTTGTCTAGCTACGTAAGTGTTTTCCCGTACAATGGAGGAAGTTCTCGAGAGACCTGTTACTGAAGTTATAAGAAGGGATAAAGGACACAAGCTTAAGAATAAGCAACTTGTTGGTATGGCTTGATCCACAAAGGAAGATAAGGACGAGATCAGCAAGAAGGCAATCGTATGCCCTCAATAGAGTACCTAAGGAGGATGGTACCGTTTCTGTTAAAGGCTTAGCCTTTCTTTTCTATCATCCCGTCCAGACTTTGTTTTGATCATCGCATCATTTAAGTCTTCCTCGATAGTTGAGTCTCTGCACCTTAGTACTAGCATGATAGAAGACCCCATTTTTGTCCCAAATCTTATTGGACGATCGGTCCATTTATTCATGACTTGTTTGGATTTTAGAATGCTATGTTTCTAGGCCGTGGATGGATTCCAGGGATAAAGTGGTCATCCAATAGGGGGTGCCATTCTCGGTTTTGGAAAGAGGGTAGTTAGACTCTCGACTCACCTTGGTGATACCCTCGAAGTCTCGTGTAACCTTTTGGGTTCTGTCATGGTTAGTTACCTAGAATATCGGGATGCAGTTGTTGGTAATCCGTTCGAATAGAATTCGCCGCTAAGGCGGATGGTTCGTTTCACTTATGCATGAGTTGGGAATCACCCTAGTAAGTACTCTTGGCAACATGGATTGGCATCGGCAAACGAGATCCAGAATTCCCTAGTGAATTTTGGAGAGCTTGCATGAGTAAGTGGATACGTTCGAGACAAGTATACTAGGGAAAGGATAAGTGGAAGTGGAATAAGAGGCGACAATGAAATAAGTTCTAACTCATATCTTGGAAATAGGAATCAAGGAGCTACGAAATCATGGAGTTAAAAAGATGGTCGAGGCACCCAGGAATTAAGCTCAAGGAAACGCGACTTAGAAGACGTAAGGCTAGACAGGCGCATCGTACCTCTTTTTAAAGAGTGTATCCTTGATCCCTGGTTTTTCCTGTAGAGCTTGCTCGCATGTTATCTTTTGGTGAATATCCTCTCGGTCCTGTTTCTGTTGCAACCCGTAGGGAGTTTTACCTCGTTTACCTCCTCGATCCTATCGTGAGAACCTTAGGTAGAATCCTATGGATGTAAACATGTGTTTGAAACATGTTATGATTGATATGGTTGCAAGTGGTTGCTCGTGGATGCGCGAAAACACATTAAATACTAGATCGACGCACTCACATTTCATATTGCATATGCACGAGTATTTATACCTGTTTATGGATGAAATTGAATGTGTTATCATGCGGATGTTGCATAAGAATGAATGGTTGTGCACACATATAGCATTTATATGGCTAGGACTATTTGCATACATGTTGGATTCATGGCACTAAACATATTTTGCATTAGAAGATCATTCAAGCCTGATCATTAGCATTAGCTAAGGGACATATACACACACTTTCTTGCATGTGTTCATAAAGCATTAGAAGCCTTTTAAGGACCATGGTTGCTTATGGATGATGTTTTGAGTAGATGGATGATGGATGGTAGGATACGTTCTTCCTAACTTGGAGATTTCGGGGACGAAATCATTAAAGGAGGGGAGAATGTAACAACCCGAATTTTAAACAACATGTTAAGACAAGAATCAAGGCAGAATTAAATTATAAAATCTGAATCAGGATAAACGAGTTGCGCCATTGCATTTGTCTCGGAAAAATACGCGAAATAGAGTCCGAAATTTCGTAAATCGGAGTCCGTATGACCCAGTTAAGGCCCAATGAAGTTTCACGAAAATTCAAATCCGAAAACAAATTTGAAATTCAGCCCAGAAAGAGAAGGCGGGAAAACTCCCGCCAGACACACAGGGTGTCGACCCCCCTCCAAGGGGTCGACATGGGTGTCGACCCCTGGGTCGACCCCTCTCCAAGGGGTCGACATGGGTGTCGACCCCTGGGTCGACCCCTCCCCAGGGGTCGACATGGCTGTCGACCCCTGGGTTGACCCCCCCTAGAACCCCGACCTGGTGCACCTGCTTGTCATGTTGGCTCGGTTTTGGAGGCTTGTGACGATTTTTGAGGGTTCAGATCTATCCTAGGGTTTATCCTACGGCCTAAACTACTCCTAATCTCTATAAAAAGACCCCTAAGCCTACCCTAAACCCTCACAAATCACTCATGCCACGAAGTGCTGCCCAAATGCCGAGTGATCATGGCCTCCATCTCCAATTCCTAAAGACTATGCATTCAAATCGGATTCAAATCAAAAGGTGCAAGCTTGCTACACCAAATCGAAGAGAGATCAACGTTGCTACGCAAATTCCATGACGATTCTTCGAAAAAGGAGCCACCTTTCTTCGTCAAGACGGATCATGCTCATTCCCTAAACCTCGCTATGTAAGTTCTAGCTACTTGTAGATTCTAACGGTGGTTCTAATGTGACATGGGATAAAATGCGATGAAACATAAGTATGCTAGCTTATGTGAACCTAAATTTGCCCCTTTCCTATGATCTATGACCTTGGGCTAAGTTGTAGCGACTTAATCATGCCATTCATGTTATGTTTAACCTAGTATATCTTGCAAGTTTGAATCTTTATCTATGAAATGTTAGCATGAACCTTTGGGAAGCACTTGACTTGTGAAACATGGGCAAAGACTTGACTTTGGGGGCTTATGCATGTTTGTGGCCAAATTACTTTAGAATGCTATGCATGTTTGTGGCCAAATTCACCTATGATACTATGCATATTTGTGGCCAAATTCCCTTATGACACTATGCATGCTTATGGCCGAATTCCCTTATGACACTATGCATGCTTATGGCCAAATTCCCTTATGATACTATGCATGTTTATGGCCAAATCCCCTTATGATACTATGCATGTTTGTGGCCAATATGTTGGCATAATACCCTACTATGTGACTCGCTTCCACTTGGGTTGGAAATACGTTTGGGTAGCTTAGGAAAAACGTGGGTATGACATGAAAAACTTGACATGGGGTTTACATGAGAACATGACATTCATGATACATTTAAATATGGTCATGACACGTGGGGAAAACATGGAACTTGAAACTAGACACGGGGGTTGTAAGTGTAATATGACACTAGACCAAACATGAAAGTGGCCAACTCGAGGTTGGGTTGAGTTTGTAGCATAAATCTACCCGGACCCGCCCGGCTTAACTAGTGGCTACAAACAATAGGATCCAATGTGAGAAGTTGGTCATGTCGTGCTTAAGACCCGAGGTTAGACTAGGTTGTGGTGTAAAACTACCCGGACCCGCCCGGCTTAACTTGTAACCACAACAAAGTCTAATGTGAGAGGTTGAGAGTGCATTAATTAAATTAATGCCATATGATAAGGTTAAGTAAATTTGACTAATGACACTTAACCGATATGACACGAATGGGTAGGTTAAGTGGGACCGGGCTTGATTTCTTAATGACACTTAACCATACAAGACAATTAGGGGATGGGGTTAAGTAATTTACGCTTAACTAATCCGACTTGGTAATTAGATGGGGTTAAGTAATTTACACTTAACTAATCCGACTTGGTAATTAGATGGGGTTAAGTAATTTAGACTTAACTAATCTAAACACGGAAATTAGACGGGGTTAAGTAACCTATACTTAACTAATCTAAACACGGTAATTCGATGGGGTTAAGTTAAACACTTAACCAATCTAAAATTGGTAATTCAATGAGGTTAAGTAACTTATACTTAACCAATTATACATGATGATTTGATGAGGTTAAGTAACCTACACTTAACCAATCTAATATGTGGACCTGGTGGGGTTAAGTCACAAGACCTTTTACACTAGGCTTAACCATTTAATACGATTAGGGGATGGGGTTAAGTTAACCTATACTTAAACAATCCGACTCGATAATCTGATGGGATTAAGATAATCTATGCTTAATCAATCTAACATGATAATCTGATAGGGTTAAGATAAATAAATACTTAACCAATTTGACTTGATAGGGTTAAGTCATGAGCTTCTTGGTATACTTAACCAACTTGTAGGGCTAAACCTTGAACTTAAATACTTAGCCAATCTTGACATGATTCGTAGGCGGGCTAAGTCATGAACCTGAATAATAACACTTAACCCAATAGACAAAACCCTAGTGAGAGGAACTAGGTAGAAAATCGTGGTTAATCAAGGGTAACGGGGAAAAGAAGCTAAGTGGTAAACCTTAGTTAAGTATAACTAAGTAATAATTCTTAGTCAAGGACATGGGACTAGTTCATGAATGGATGAGTAACCCGATATGATAGGACATCGCTTAAACACACTAGGAGGAGCAAATTATCCTACTTGGATAAAGGCTCCAACGAATTGGGTGGCGAAGCGGTAGCTTCGGGGGATGTGAGGGTACTCTTGGTATCCCTCTGTGAGGTGGTAGGTGGTCCATGAAACCTGGCCTCACAGAGGTTAAGGTCTGCGGTATAAGAGTCAAGAGTATGCCTTGGTTGCTATGCGAGCGACCTAAAGACTGGGATGGATTAGCGTGGAGTCGACGATACTTGATTTTGCCCTGGATAGCATGTCGCCGACTACCTACCATCTTTAGTCAATCGTGTACGAACGGAAAGGCAGAGAACTCCCAACAAACCATGTTCTTGCTATCGAGTCATGGGTGAGGTTGGCCCATAGGAAAGTGGGGCTATAGTGGGGCCGGGATGCAGTTCTCATACATGATTTCTCTTGGATTGCCTTTCTGTAGTTGAGGGAGGGGTCACCTGGGACCATAGCCACGGATACAAAAACAGACCTTGATATCTGCATCAGCAGACGACTTAAAGCTCCCGACCGAGTTCCGTATTTCTTGATTTGCCCTGGCATGGAACTCGGGTGGCACATTGAGGTACATGTGCGTCTAGACATGGAAAACGATTCACGATACATACGCGGGATAAAGGGCGCGGTTGACGGGTGGCATAATCCCTAGTGGCCCTAGGTGGCCTGAACCCAAACCGAGACATGGAAACGTTCATTAGGTAGCATAATCCCTAGTGGTCCTAGGTGGCATAAATCCTAAGTGAACACGCGATAGTTCATGGTAAGAGAACATAACCAGATCAAGGGCAGCAGTCCAAAATAACCTCAAGGATAAAACGTTTACATGGGAAAGCCCGTATGGCCTACGGCAAAGGACTGAACTTATGCATGGAAAGAAACATACGAGTTGGGAAAACCTACATATGCTATATATTAGGTTGACATGAACCATTACATGACATTGAGCAAGGGACATTCATAGTTAACACATGACGCGGGTTGGGATACTAGTACGAGAGGTGCAGAGCAAATATACATGTTAGAACCATGAGAAATATACATGATAGATACCGTGGGAGGTTATACATGATAGATACCTTCGGATAGTATACTTGATAGAAACCTGATGATGTGATACCTTGATTTATCTTGACGCCGTAGTTTATCATGATACCTTAGTTTATCTTGCTACAGTAGTTCATCCGGTTATCCGGGTTTAGCTTATCTATCTTATCGTCATCCTTATGTTTATTTTCAGTTTATGCACGTCATGTTACCTTTACCTGTTTTTATACTGAAAATAGATAGGACTTACCAGTCTTTATGACTGACCCCGTTTTGTTTTGCCTCTTTGTCTCCCGTTTTCCCCCCAGGTTTCAGGGAGGAAACACTGTTATCTAGTTCAGACTTCTTCTGCTTGAAGGTCATCACGCATGGCTTGGACTTTTCTTGGCTATGGCTACTTTACTGTTTTACTTGGGGAATAATTTATGAAATGGTTTTATGCTTCTTTACTATTGCAAGATAGGTTTTGATGTATTCTGATGTAAAAGGCTTTAGACCTTATTTTATAAGGTAATGAAATTTGTTTTACTTCCGCTGTTTTATATATGTTCTGTCTTGTAATAATTCTGTGCATGTTTACCTCGATAATGCTTCACCAAACCTAGTGCATTCCCTTTGTGAGTGACCCTAGCGGAGGTGGGGTGTTACATTGAACCACCCGCATGCACCGTATAACTGTTTAATAAAAACGATGAGATCAAAATACTATGAATTTTAACTACTCAAATGTAAAATTTATAAACTTACTTTGTATTCATGAATGTAGGAAATACTGGACTTGGATTGCTTTGATGAGCACAACTCGGAATAGCTCCAATAATTTGAGTAGAATATTGGTTTAAATTAGTATCAATTACCTCTTCATAATGTATCTGCTCCTCTTTTATTATGAATAAATCAATAACTTTCATACTAACCGAAAACATTGCATCAACATCTTCATCATCATTTGAATCGATAGCAGAAGATCATAATCCATCACCCACTTGCTTACTAATCTTACATCGTACTTTTTAAAATCAATTTTTGTAACCCTATACACTGTTTCCTTTAATTCATGGTAGGAGCAAAAAAATTTGATCTTTGAACCTTTTTGTTTGCCACCAACATGCACCCGCTTATTATTTTTCTTTCAAATTCGACTTCCCATCAAAATATCAAATAATAGGGATGAAATCCGACGTAGTCTACAATGAAAAACTTGCAAGGCATTAGGATAATTAATTGTTAAACAAATATTAGCGACATAAGAAATAAAAAAAACTAAATCTAGTGTTTGAACAAAATTGAGAAACATAAGAATTTGAGATATGGTTTGAGTTTAAACTAAATAAATACCTTCAAATTAATGTACAATAGCTGATAGATGTAACCCAATCAATAACCCTTGTTTATTTTGATATTTTTTGAAGATTTTAGGGATTTTTGAGGCCAGTGGAAGAATGGTACAAATTGGTACTTTTTATCCCGAAATTATAAAAAGCAGAATGACAGAGAGTAGTAGGATGTAGGTAGGGTTTATGTTAAAATTATAACAGGCGCACCTGTGAAGTGCGCCTGTAATAATTATAAGGGGCGCGCTTGTCAAGTGCGCCCCCGATTATTTTTTTTATATTTTTTTGCCACCTCATTGCTGAGGTAGCAAAAATTGGCCTATTCGTGCTATTACTTTTAAAACTGGCCTATTTCTGCTATATTTTTTAAAAGTTAGTCTATTTTGAAAATTTGTCCTTTATAAAATTAATCCAACGACCCATATACATTCTAGCAAGTATAAATAATGTAACACCCCGCGAATTCTATAACTGTGAAATTCACAAATTAAAGTATAATTAATTTCAAATCAAAGAACTAAGGGAAACGGGATACGCCATTGCGTTCGTCTCGGAAAAATACGCGAAATAGAGTCCGAGTTTTCGAAAAACGGAGTCCGTATGAAGAAGATATGGCCTTCGGAAGTTTCTGAATTAAGTTTAAAATTCGAACAGAATAAAACAGCTCAGAAAAACAAGTTTTAATTCCAAAATCGGGCCCAATTGGCCAGGGCGGGAAAACTCCCGCCTAATGCACCCAGGTCGACTGGGCTGTCGACCTGGTCTAGCCAGGTCGACAGGGCTGTCGACAGGGCTGTCGACCTGGTCCAGAGCCAGGTCGAACCCAGCCCAACCTGGCTGGCCTATTCTATGTTGGTCGATTTTCAGAAGTCTGCTTTGTCATTAGGGCTAGGTGGCAGGCTCTAATTGGTCTCTCTTTCGAATGAAAGGCTACGATCAATCCAAGCAACATCAATGGTCCTAATCAGTTCATAACCCCTATAAAAATGACCCTAGACTCAACCTAATCTATTCATTCAAAAATAAGAACAAGGCCATCATGTTGCTGAGGAACGACTAAGAGTAGCCACCAATTGGAGAGAGGATTAGGAGGCAAATTCTAAAGCATAAAGCAACCTAATCAAATCAAATCAACAAGGAATCGCATCTCCAAATCCCTAAATTGGAGAATTCACCACACAATTGTAAGTAGAGTATTATTTTGGTATGAACAAATAATTGTGTTGGTTTGTATACTTGATTTGTGGGGATAAAGTAATTCATATTTGTGCGTTACTATGATTCTTATCGATTTGGGATATTGTATACGTTTGGATATTCTCGAATTATGTTATTCATTATAAAAAACTACATGTTTGCGGTAGTTTTATGCAAGTATACGTTTGGAATATTCGCAAATTATGTAATCCATGTTGAAGCTACATGTATGTAGTTGATTAATTGAAATTCATGCAAGTTTGGGGTTTTGCTACTATGCCATCATAATGTATATTTTTGTACATAAATCATTTTGTACGTAATTGGAACAAATTTGGGTTATTATAGTTCATATGAAACTATGTTGAAATTTTGGCACCATGATCTATGTATTAAGCCATGCTTTTGTACTAGAAAACTTATTTGCAAACTTATGAATATGACTAGGCTATGATTGATATTTTGCATAATTGAAATCCATGTTAGGTCTATATTGTTAACAAGAATTATATGATGACATATGTGGTACATAGCTAGGTTAGATTCAAAATCCCTTTTGCAAGTTTGCATGACTAAAGTAAAAATCATGATTTCATGTTAGAAATATTTATGCCATGGTTATGTGAAAAGATTTAAAATCATGATTAAGTCGAACTATACTTTTGTATTAGTAACAAAAGTAAGCACCTTTGTAAACATGTAGTAATCTTATGAACATGATTTGCTTATGTTTGACATTATGCCTGAATAAAAATATAGGTTTATGTTGTAGTTAAGCCTATGTGTCAATAGTGATATTCTTATCTCAACTACAAGTTTACATGCTTTGATTCATGTCACTTATGCTTTATGACCAAAGTATACATTACTACTATGCAAGTACACCAGTTTCTATTTTGTAGTTCCAACGTTATGTTGCAAGTTCATGCGTTCACATTCCCCTCCTTGTGTATGTAATCATGCTTTAAGCCTCCCCTTTTTGCATGGCTAGGTTGGGCTTAAAAAGGCTAAGCCCAACATATATATATAATAAACGAACGTGTTAAACGGGGGAAAATAACGTTGGGTTAAATTTATTAATAAATGAAAATATAAAGTAGAAGGGCCCAAATTCAAGTATGGGTTGGGCCCATGATTGGTGTAACCTTTACACCATTAACTTAATAATGGGCCGCAAATATTTACATATAAGAAAATAAAGAAGAAAGACAAAATATGTAAATGTAGAGCATACGATGTGTTTAACCCGAGGTTGGATTGAGTTGTGATGTAAACCTGCCCGGAACCGCCCGGCTGTCCAGTAGTCACAACAATACCTATCCAATGTGGGTGGTTAAACATGGAGCCCAATAAGGACCCGAGGTTAGACTGAGTTGTGGCGTAAGACTGCCCGGAACCAACCGGCAACAGGCAGCCACAACAATACCTGTCTAATGTGAGAGGTCAAGGCTTTAATAAGACAATTAAGGCTGAGTCAGGATTGTTAGGATTAAGTGAACTAAAGACTTAATCAAAATTGAACATGCTAAACAAAACGGACTGGTGGGGGTTAGGTTAGAAAACACTTAACCAACTTAGCATGTTGGCTAGAGATAGAAAACCTAGTAACGGGGGACCCTTTTCAGCAGTAACCCTAGAAGGTGTATCAGGATACCCTGAAACTAGGCAGGGTGGGGCACGATTACTGGGCTGATTGTAAGAGGTCAAATCGACGGCGGTGGTGTAGCAGTGTAGGTTCTAACGGGGTGCGGGCACACTCCGGCGCAGAAAAATAAAGCACTGGGCACCAGTAGCATACCTGTGCATTCTAAGGTTGTGTCGGGCCGCCGCCATGGGACTTGATACACCCCATGGTGGGACCAGCATAGGTAACTACAACATCGGGGGCCGTAAGACACATGTAACTATGCGAGTAGGAGCCGATCATCATAGAACGGATCACATCACCCTGATTATGGGGTGCCAGTTGGGAACTAGTTTATATGGGTTCAGAGATTAACATGGGGTACGATAGCATATTCGACCCTAGACAACTTAACCAAGTTTATAGTGCTTTCCCACTTCTTGTTTATACTTATCATACCCAGTTCTTTATTCATAGACAGAATAGTACTAGACTTACTCAGGCTTTATGTCTGACTCTACTTTTCTTTCGTCTTCTTTTCTTCCGTTTCCCCCCCAGGTCCACAGGGAGGGAACACTGCAGCTTGACCAGCCTTAACATCCAGCTTGAAGAAGAGAAATTTATTGCTTGGATCTTTTCGTTTTGAACTATGGCTTTGGACAACCACTATGGGGCTTTTGCAGTTTATCTATGTTTTCTTTATGCTTCTTTAAATAATGTAATCAAGACAGATTATGAAAGTGTTATGTTATGTTTTTGGAAAAGATGTAAGACAATTATGGCGATGTTGTTGTAGCACGTATTTGCTTTTATGAAATAAAAGTTGTTGTTTTTTTCCGCTGTTTACAAATATGTGTTCTTATATCTGTCTTGTATATCTGTGACTTATACTTATAAACCTCCACCAAAATTAGGGCATTCCCTTTGAGAGTGACCCTAACGGAGGTGGGGTGTTTCACTTGGTATCAGAGCATAGGTTTACCAGATAAGATAAAAAGTTCTAAAAAAATTTATTTTCAAAAAGGAAATTTAAAGAAGCATTTTTAAAAGAAAAATATTATTTTATTTTAAAAAGGCAAAGTCCCCCCCAAAGCCATAGGTATTATCTCTTATCCTTCGTTTTGAATCTATCCCTTTTGTTTCAGCATGTCCGAAGATCTTAACTTGCCAGAAGGGGTGCCAATACCTGGTTGGTTTAGACGGTTCTTAGAAGCAAGAGCCACTCAGCCAGGTCCTACCGTTCCTCCTCCCCCAGCTGCAGGAAATCATCCAGCTGCAGCGGTACCTTTTCCTCCACCTCCTCCACGGGGAAACACATTTGCTAAGATATGTAAAGATTTTAAAGCTATGGGAGGAAAGGATTTCCATGGAACTGAGTCCTTCGTGGCAGCTAGAAATTGGCTGAAAGAAACGGAGGACCTATTCATCATCTTTGAGGTAGAAGATAGACAAAAAGTACAATTGGCAGTATGGCTATTGAAGGGCGAGGCTTCCTACTGGTGGGAAGTCACTAATGCTGAAAGACCAGTGGAGACATGGGAGGACTTTAGGGCAAGGTTTGAGACTAAATTTCTCTCAGATGCGGAAAGAAGTTTGCAGTTGGAAAAATTCTTATTTCTTAAGCAAGGGGACAAGACAGTCAGAGAGTATGTGAATCAGTTCGATGAGCTGGCTAGGTTTGGGCTTGACCTAGTCAATACCCCACACAAGAAGGCTCTCCGTTTCGTCAAAGGGTTAAATGAGCCATTACACAGTTTGGCCATGACCCATATACCCATGGGAGCCACGTATGAAAGATTGGTGCAAATGGCATTGCTGAACGAGGAGGATAAGGGCAACAAGGAGACAAAGGCAGAAAGCTCTCAAGGGAAGAAAGAGGGTTTGCAGCCTAAGAAGACAGACTTTAAGAAGGGCGGGAAAGGCAACAAAGAGAAGAGGAAGTGTAATTTCTGTGGCAAAGTGGGGCACTTAGTAAAGGACTGCCGGAAAAAGAAGGCCAAGGAGAATGGTGGGTGCTTTTCTTGCGGTGAGATGGGCCACAGGGCTAAGGATTGCCCAAAGAAACGAGGACAGGGGCAGAGGGCTGGATCCACCCCAGGGGCACAGGTTCATGTGCTGGAAGAGCCACCTCTGCAACAGCGAGGTATAAATACTTCTGTAGAAAGTGTAGTTTATCTTTATGATCACCCCGTTCGCACTTTATTTGATTCTGGCGCATCACACTCCTTTATCTCGTCTGCTTTAGTAGAATCTCTGCACCTAAAAACTAGTATGGTAGAGGACCCCTTAATTGTTTCAAACCCAATTGGGGGCCCAGCTCATTTGTCTATGATCTGTTTGGGATTGAAAATTTCTATTCTAAGTGTAGAATTTCAATGTAGTGCCTTTGTTTTGGGCTTTTCGGGTTATGGTTTGATTTTGGGTATGGATTGGCTATCCAGTAATGGGGCCATCCTTGATTGTGAGAAAAGGGTTGTTAGGCTCCTAACCCAGCTCGGTAATACTTTGGAAATTTCTTGTAATCTCTCGTATGCGGTTATGCTTAGTTATCTTGAATCGCTAGATGCCTCTGTTGAAAATTTGCAATCAGTTAAAGTGGTCCGGGAATATCCGGATGTCTTCGAAGAGGTGAAGGGCTTGCCTCCGAAGCGGGAAATAGACTTCCGCATATATCTTGTAGATAATGCAAAGCCCGTTGCGTTGCCCGTTAGACATATGGCTCCACGAGAAAGGAAAGAGCTCAGTAAACAGATTAAAGAGCTTCTAGAAAAGGGGTTCATTAGGAGGAGCATTTCAGAATGGGGCGCTCCGGTGGTGTTCGCTACAAAGGCGGATGGTTCACTCCGTCTATGTGTTGACTATAGGGAGCTCAACAAGTTAACGAAAAAGAATAGGCACCCGCTCCCTAGAATTGATGATTTGTTTGACCAGCTTGCAGGAGCGTCTGTTTTCTCCCAACTCGATTTAGCAACCGGTTTTCATCGGCTAAGGGTGGCTGAAGATAACATCGATAAAACGACGTTCAGAACCCCAGACGGCTTCTTTGAATGGCTTGTCATGCCTTTCGGCTTGACAAATGCACCTGCTTACTTCGTGGACCTGATGAGTAGGGTATTTAGAGATTTCCTCAACAAATTCGTAGTGGTCTTCGTAGATGATATCCTCATCTTTTCAAGGAGTGAAGAGGAACATGCTCAACACTTAAGGGCAATCATGGAAACTTTGCGAGTCCATCAACTAAAAGCAAAATTCTCCAAATGCCACTTTTGGAGAGAAGAGGTGAGGTTTCTTGGGCACATAGTATCCAAACAAGGGTTAGCAGTGGACCCTGCTAAGGTAGTGGCGGTACAGGATTGGAAGACACCAAGGAATGCAACTGAGGTCCGAAGCTTTCTAGGACTAGCGGGTTTCTATCGAAAGTTCATAAGGGATTTTGCGAAAATCTCAGCTCCGCTCACGAAATTGACCAAGAAGAATCTAGTGTTCAATTGGGACTTGGATTGCGAGTTTGCTTTCCAACGACTGCAAAGGGCTCTCACAACAGCCCCAGTTTTGACGCTGCCAGATGGGAGCAAGATGTTCACTGTTTATACGGATGCATGTGGGACAGGGCTAGGCGCCGTCCTAATGCAAGAAGGAAGGGTAGTAGCTTATGGCGGGAGGCAGTTGAAAGTGCACGAAAAGAACTACCCAACCCACGATCTTGAGTTAGCCGCCATCGTCTTTGCACTCAAGTCTTGGCGACACTATCTCCTAGGTGAGAAGTTCAAACTTTACACTGACCATAAATCGTTGAAATATCTTTTCTCGCTGAAGGATCTTAACTTGAGGCAACAAAGATGGATGGAGTTTCTTGCCTCGTACGATTTCGAAATCTCCTACACTCCGGGCAAAGGCAACGTAGTGGCAGACGCGTTGAGCCGAAAGAAATTGACCCTAAGCCCGTTGTTTGTTGAAAGACAAAGCCTAGAGTTTATAGCCAGCTTCGACTTTAGGCCTTCCTCCGATTTCGTACTAGGCTTGCTAGCATCTCTCGAAGTGCGCCCAACTTTAGTGGATTCAGTAGGGACAGCACAACGCGAAGACCCTCAGCTTGTGGAAGCAATTGATAGGCTAATTAGGGGTGAGACTTCAAGTCACCTCAACAGATATTCCATCGACGATAAGGGTTTGCTAAGGCGAGACGGTAGACTATGCGTCCCACAAACAAAAGATTATTAAAGAAGGTTCTCGAGGAAGCACATCACTCCAAGATGACGATACACCCAGGCGGAGATAAAATGTACAAAGATATAAAAAGTACTTTCTTCTGGAACGGCATGAAAAAGGACGTGGCAGAATTCGTTTCTAAGTGCATGGTGTGCCAACAGGTTAAGGCGGAACAGAAAAAGCCTGGCGGACTGCTACATCCTCTGGAGGTCCCGCAGTGGAAGTGGGATAGCATCTCAATGGACTTCATCGATGGGCTGCCTAGGTCTAGGAGAGGCAACACTCGCATTTGGGTAATAGTGGATAGGCTTACTAAAAGCGCCCACTTTTTACCTGTCAAAAGTAAAAGAACTGCCTCATCCCTAGCATCACTTTACCTCAAGGAAATCGTTCGACTCCATGGAATACCATCTAGCATTATTAGTGACCGAGACCCCATCTTCACCAGTGAGTTTTGGCGGAGTCTGCAAGAAGCAGTAGGAACGCAGTTATGCTTGAGCACAGCCTATCATCCCCAAACCGACGGCCAAACAGAGAGAGTGAACAGAGTTTTGGAAGACCTTTTAAGGCTATGCGTCCTTGACTTTGGAGGGACATGGGAAGACCACCTTCCTTTGGTGGAATTTGCCTACAACAACAGCTATCAAGCAACCATCGGAATGGCACCCTTCGAAGCTTTATATGGAAGACCGTGTCGATCACCCACTTGTTGGTGGGAATCTACGGACAAGCTCATACTTGGACCAGATATGATCCGAGAGACTTCAGAGAAAGTAGACTTAATACGAAGAAGGATGAAGACGGCCCAAGACAGACAAAAGTCCTATGCCGACAAGAGAAGGACCGACCTTGAATTTGAGGTTGGAGACAGAGTTTTTCTCAAGGTATCACCACTAAGAAACGTTGTTCGTTTTGGAACCACAGGAAAACTGGCACCAAGGTTCGTAGGGCCATTCCCTATCATCGAGAAAATTGGGAAAATGGCCTATAGATTAGAGCTACCCGAGAAGTTGGCTGGAGTCCACAACGTTTTTCACGTTTCACATCTCCGAAAATGTCTACATGAGTCTGCTGAAGTGGTAGAGCCAAATATCCTCGAAGAGGCCGAAGTGGAACGCGAAGCAACCATAAGAAAAGTTCCAACCCGCATATTAGGAACGGAAGTGAAGAAGCTACGCAACCGTGAAGTCAAGCTCGTCAAAGTTCAGTGGAGCGACGCCAAGGGAGACGCGACTTGGGAAACTAAAGCTAGAATACGCACTGCCTACCCTTTTCTGTTCGACGGTACATCCTTGATCTTTCCTTTTCCTTAAGTTGCGCTTTTATCTATCTTATCTTTTAGGTAGAAACCCTTTGGATGGAAACATGTAATTGAAACATGTTATGGATGATGGTTGCAAGTGGTTGCAAGTGATTGCTAGTGGTTGCTCGTGGTTGCATATACACACACAATCTAGGTTTTAGATCGGCTCAGTCACTTCATATTGCATATGCATATATGTTTGCATTCGTATATGGTTGAACTCTAATATGTTGTCATATGGATGTTGCATTTGTATTGAATGATTGTGCACTCATGAATAGGAAAATTTGCATACATAATGGATTCATGGCACTTACATAATTCGCATTAAGGAGGTCAACTGAATCAGTAGACCGCCTGATTTTGCATTTGATAAGTACATGTACACACACACTTCGCATATGATCATGAAGCATTAGAAGTCTTTTAAGGACAATGGATGCTCGTGTTTGATGGATGAGTAGATGGATGATTGGATGTTAGGATATACATTTTCCTAAACTTGAAGATTTCGGGGACGAAATCCTTTTAAGTGGGGGAGAATGTAACACCCCGCGAATTCTATAACTGTGAAATTCACAAATTAAAGTATAATTAATTTCAAATCAAAGAACTAAGGGAAACGGGATACGCCATTGCGTTTGTCTCGGAAAAATACGCGAAATAGAGTCCGAGTTTTCGAAAAACGGAGTCCGTATGAAGAAGATATGGCCTTCGGAAGTTTCTGAATTAAGTTTAAAATTCGAACAGAATAAAACAGCTCAGAAAAACAAGTTTTAATTCCAAAATCGGGCCCAATTGGCCAGGGCGGGAAAACTCCCGCCTAATGCACCCAGGTCGACTGGGCTGTCGACCCGGTCTAGCCAGGTCGACAGGGCTGTCGACAGGGCTGTCGACCTGGTCCAGAGCCAGGTCGAACCCAGCCCAACCTGGCTGGCCTATTCTATGTTGGTCGATTTTCAGAAGTCTGCTTTGTCATTAGGGCTAGGTGGCAGGCTCTAATTGGTCTCTCTTTCGAATGAAAGGCTACGATCAATCCAAGCAACATCAATGGTCCTAATCAGTTCATAACCCCTATAAAAATGACCCTAGACTCAACCTAATCTATTCATTCAAAAATAAGAACAAGGCCATCATGTTGCTGAGGAACGACTAAGAGTAGCCACCAATTGGAGAGAGGATTAGGAGGCAAATTCTAAAGCATAAAGCAACCTAATCAAATCAAATCAACAAGGAATCGCATCTCCAAATCCCTAAATTGGAGAATTCACCACACAATTGTAAGTAGAGTATTATTTTGGTATGAACAAATAATTGTGTTGGTTTGTATACTTGATTTGTGGGGATAAAGTAATTCATATTTGTGCGTTACTATGATTCTTATCGATTTGGGATATTGTATACGTTTGGATATTCTCGAATTATGTTATTCATTATAAAAAACTACATGTTTGCGGTAGTTTTATGCAAGTATACGTTTGGAATATTCGCAAATTATGTAATCCATGTTGAAGCTACATGTATGTAGTTGATTAATTGAAATTCATGCAAGTTTGGGGTTTTGCTACTATGCCATCATAATGTATATTTTTGTACATAAATCATTTTGTACGTAATTGGAACAAATTTGGGTTATTATAGTTCATATGAAACTATGTTGAAATTTTGGCACCATGATCTATGTATTAAGCCATGCTTTTGTACTAGAAAACTTATTTGCAAATTTATGAATATGACTAGGCTATGATTGATATTTTGCATAATTGAAATCCATGTTAGGTTTATATTGTTAACAAGAATTATATGATGACATATGTGGTACATAGCTAGGTTAGATTCAAAATCCCTTTTGCAAGTTTGCATGACTAAAGCAAAAATCATGATTTCATGTTAGAAATATTTATGCCATGGTTATGTGAAAAGATTTAAAATCATGATTAAGTCGAACTATACTTTTGTGTTAGTAACAAAAGTAAGCACCTTTGTAAACATGTAGTAATCTTATGAACATGATTTGCTTATGTTTGACATTATGCCTGAATAAAAATATAGGTTTATGTTGTAGTTAAGCCTATGTGTCAATAGTGATATTCTTATCTCAACTACAAGTTTACATGCTTTGATTCATGTCACTTATGCTTTATGACCAAAGTATACATTACTACTATGCAAGTACACCAGTTTCTATTTTGTAGTTCCAACGTTATGTTGCAAGTTCATGCGTTCACATTCCCCTCCTTGTGTACGTAATCATGCTTTAAGCCTCCCCTTTTTGCATGGCTAGGTTGGGCTTAAAAAGGCTAAGCCCAACATATAATAATAAACGAACGTGTTAAACGGGGGAAAATAACGTTGGGTTAAATTTATTAATAAATGAAAATATAAAGTAGAAGGGCCCAAATTCAAGTATGGGTTGGGCCCATGATTGGTGTAACCTTTACACCATTAACTTAATAATGGGCCGCAAATATTTACATATAAGAAAATAAAGAAGAAAGACAAAATATGTAAATGTAGAGCATACGATGTGTTTAACCCGAGGTTGGATTGAGTTGTGATGTAAACCTGCCCGGAACCGCCCGGCTGTCCAGTAGTCACAACAATACCTATCCAATGTGGGTGGTTAAACATGGAGCCTAATAAGGACCCGAGGTTAGACTGAGTTGTGGCGTAAGACTGCCCGGAACCAACCGGCAACAGGCAGCCACAACAATACCTATCTAATGTGAGAGGTCAAGGCTTTAATAAGACAATTAAGGCTGAGTCAGGATTGTTAGGATTAAGTGAACTAAAGACTTAATCAAAATTGAACATGCTAAACAAAACGGACTGGTGGGGGTTAGGTTAGAAAACACTTAACCAACTTAGCATGTTGGCTAGAGATAGAAAACCTAGTAACGGGGGACCCTTTTCAGCAGTAACCCTAGAAGGTGTATCAGGATACCCTGAAACTAGGCAGGGTGGGGCACGATTATGGGCTGATTGTAAGAGGTCAAATCGACGGCGGTGGTGTAGCAGTGTAGGTTCTAACGGGGTGCGGGCGTGCACACACTCCGGCGCAGAAAAATAAAGCACTGGGCACCAGTAGCATACCTGTGCATTCTAAGGTTGTGTCGGGCTGCCGCCATGGGACTTGATACACCCCATGGTGGGACCAGCATAGGTAACTACAACATCGGGGGCCGTAAGACACATGTAACTATGCGAGTAGGAGCCGATCATCATAGAACGGATCACATCACCCTTATTATGGAGTGCCAGTTGGGAACTAGTTTATATGGGTTCAGAGATTAACATGGGGTACGATAGCATATTCGACCCTAGACAACTTAACCAAGTTTATAGTGCTTTCCCACTTCTTGTTTATACTTATCATACCCAGTTCTTTATTCATAGACAGAATAGTACTAGACTTACTCAGGCTTTATGTCTGACTCTACTTTTCTTTCGTCTTCTTTTCTTCCGTTTCCCCCCCAGGTCCACAGGGAGGGAACACTGCAGCTTGACCAGCCTTAACATCCAGCTTAAAGAAGAGAAATGTATTGCTTGGATCTTTTCGTTTTGAACTATGGCTTTGGACAACCACTATGGGGCTTTTGCAGTTTATCTATGTTTTCTTTATGCTTCTTTAAATAATGTAATCAAGACAGATTATGAAAGTGTTATGTTATGTTTTTGGAAAAGATGTAAGACAATTATGGCGATGTTGTTGTAGCACGTATTTGCTTTTATGAAATAAAAGTTGTTGTTTTTTTCCGCTGTTTACAAATATGTGTTCTTATATCTGTCTTGTATATCTGTGACTTATACTTATAAACCTCCACCAAAATTAGGGCATTCCCTTTGAGAGTGACCCTAACGGAGGTGGGGTGTTTCAAATAAGCTCTCAACCTCACTCTCAAAACATTACATACTCTCCCATCTACACCTCCATTTTTTCTCTCTACTATTTTCTTAATTCCAAAAACAGGTTAGGTTTCTTCTCTTCTTCTAACTTATATTCTATCTCTTCTAATCTGTATTCTTATACATATATATTATGGATTGAGATAATATATATACATATGTGTGTATATATATATATATATATATATATGAGACTCTAAATATGATTCATATATCTATTAGGAGAATTCGAAGTACGTCGATTCGAAGGCTTAATGAAGATTGTTAGATTCTACACTGAATTCACTATTCTTCTCTTCCTATCTCTGTGAGCGAAAATTGCATTAGTTTTCTATTTCCTATAATTTGTAGTGTAGATTTGTATTGTTATGCTTAAAGGGATTTGGATTTGAACGTAAATCAAATATAAACAAATCCGCCAAATCCCTTATAATTTGCGGAAATGGTCAATCAATGGTCATAGATTAAGTTTCGGTTATTGATGTAATAAAAGATAGTCTTTTGGGTGTTGTACAATTTTTGATAATGATTTGATTCACTTTCTTGTAAATATTGTAAATTTATATATGTATGTACAAAGGCATAAGACTTGAGTATTGTAGATTTAATAGGTTTAAGCGTATGTTCCTAAAATAGATAGCTTGAACGTATTATATACAAATCACTAAAGTCTTTAGTTTTTGTACATATGTATAAATTATATGAAAAGTGAAGCAGTACCAAAAATACCAAAGAGGAGATTTTAATTATGTAGTGGAATTATCACACCTTGTCTTTCTTTTGTTATTGACAAATCATTTAAACCTTGGTTACAAGTTTCTATGTATATGTCGTTATTTCCCTGTTATTGATTGAACATGAATACACATTGTTATGCCATATTAATGAAGTTAGGTAAATAAACTTATAGACCTTATTTTGATGTTAGAATTGACATTTGAACGAATTAGGACGTTTATTCACATGCACTTGATTTACGTTTTATTTATTACTATTTATAACGTAACTAACGTATTATAAATGAGTACTAAATTCATAATAAGAGCATGCTAAATGTGTTAAAAATAGAAAATTAGAATTATAAATGTTCCCATAGTATATTTGTATGCGTGCGAGTATTGATGGCTAATAATTAATATTAACGAAACATAGACACGAGGTTAACCCAAACTTATAACAGAAGCCTGTCCAGAACCGACCAATATATCCAACATCTACAAGTTATTTGGGTTAACATGTGAGGTCTAGGTGCTATGAGTCATGATAATTATTACACAAATACACGTGATTAAGCCCAACTTGCAGTAGAATACATCCCTGAACCACTCGACAAATCCAACATCTACAAGTGGTCGGTATAATATGAGATGTCTTATGTGTGTGTGTGTATATATATATATATTTGTGTGAAGTAGGCCTGCCTTGAGATGGTATTAAGTGGATGACCTACCCTGTTTGGGTACTAAGTGGTCAGGACTAGGTCCAGGCCTAAGGTTCACTCCCTGGTTTAGTACCCAAGTCATTGGACCCACCCTTACAAAGATATTTAGTGGTCATTAGGTCCACCTTTATCTTAAAAGAGTATTAAATGGTCTTAAATTAAAGTGATATACGTTTGAGTGGAGCAGTTCTCTGGAAGTTGTCTCTTCTTATCTAGGGTCCGTGTGAAGGCATACTTAGTGACGGGCAGTAAGAAAATTACTAAGGGACTACTTTATCAAGGGAAGTATTATTTAGCTAGGAGTTAACTCATAATATCGCTTAAAAAGCAAAGCATGGGGTCTATCAGAGGGTCTTAAATGGCAATAAGTGTCCATCTAAACCTGAATTAAGTGGTAGAATACTATTTCTTGTATTACAATAGAGAAAATATTAAATAGCATTGATGATTGTAAGACGAGGTCTTTTGGGACTTGGGTCCTCCATAGGGCCTTAAGTGATCAAAGAAATGCACTCATAAATATATATTTATCTAATGGCTTTAAGCGACCAAATGGTAGTACGCCTCGTAGGGTATTAAGTGATAATAGAATCTCCCTTTATAAATAAGCATAATGGTCTTAAGTGACTTTAGAATTGTCTGCCTAATTAATACATGAATTAGTGTGTTGAATTTACGTAGACATAATTTGATGAATATACTGCTAAATATAGGAAATAAACATTCCTTAAACTTATGTGATTTTCATTCACCAGAATTTATTGTTTTGACATCCCTCCTCATAGCAATTAAACAGGTTAGTAGGTGGGAATACTTAAGCAATGAAGTCATGGAGATTTGAGCCTGACGTATGAGTAGCTATAGTTGTTATTATTACCATGTTTGGTAGTATTAACCATGGGAATTATTATTATTGATGTGCCTTCATTGACAGTTAGAATGTGATGTAATTAACATTATAGTGGTTTTAATTAATGGTTCTTTTATTATATTTTATTCCTTCCGTTGTGAGATTCTGATTTTGTTTTAGTTGGTTCTGTTTATGTAATCATTATAGAAACCAACGATCCATTTAGAATGGCTCTAAATTCCAATGAGCCTTTTCTAGATCGGAATTTAGGCTCATTCTGAAGGGTTATTACTCATGCAACAATAAACTATACTCGTTATCTACAGTTTAATCAATCAATTATTTGAAATGGACGTAAGCCAATATTTGATGAACCATTATAAAAAATTGTGTCTCATTTATTGCTTTCCATTATTATTTTGTGACTATGCTTTAATCTGTGACTGCATTGTGATTATATTCTGATTTGCATAAAAATCATGCGTTGGCACTTGATTGACCAAAATTGTGCGTCAACACCACTAAAACCTAGTTGTTCGTTCAACCTAAGCTCTGATATCAAGTGGAACAACCCACATTTTCAATTCGTAAAGTGCATAATGATACATCCATGATATTAACATGCCAAGCAATCAAATGCTAAATGACAGATTGTTAGGATAAAAGAAAGAAGTTATAGAGCATAATCTCTCTGTGAAATGAATAATCTATAATATAATATTTATCTTTCTACCAAATAAAACAGTAAATTCTATACATACTTCAGAGAACTAGTCTATAAATAAGTTCAGACAGTTATAACAGTCTACCATTAAAAATTCCAAATAATACAACAAATAGATACCGTGGAAAAATAATGAAATACATAAAAATATATTTTAACCTCCTGCTCCTCTCCTTTAGCTTTAAAGAAACTTAAAAGAAAATATACTCGGTCTCTCAGTATTATAAGAAAATAACAAATGGATTAGTTTGGTAAGTCAGCATGAGAAAGCTCAAAACATAAGTAATTTATTCCCATAACTTATAAAACCTTTAAAATTAAAGGTGTTAGCAATAAAATGTACAAGGAAAAGACGAAGGCCAAAAATAAAGTGAAAGGATGTGCAAAAGACAACATTTGTTCAGAAGAGATGAAACCATAATCTCATTGCACACTTTCGAAACCAAGGAAAGAGAGGCAAGAGGTTGACTACCTCTTCCAAAGAGCCTATATCGGCTAAACTCGAAGGGCAACAACCCCATGTATGCAATTCCCAAGCGTAAAGACTAAGCTTAGTATACCTTTTGGTTACCCGAAACAGGAATACATGAAAGCTTGATCCCTTACTAACAAGTCATTGTACATGAAGCGGATAGAAGCTATTGGCATCACCAGCCGTTGAAAGCTCAAGCAAATCTGTTTCCACGGCCTCTTACTAAGACTTCTGCCTCCAAAAGTCTCCTTTAGAAAGATCTTGCGATAAACCTATAGTTGCTCTCCCAAGGAACAGTAGAAAGTGCACTCACATAGCTTCCATATGCACTTCCGGTAGAAGGCTAGGATGAAGCCCGTATGCCATCCGAAGAGCCAACTCGTACCAATAAATACGACCGTAAGGGTCCAAAATCAAGGGATAACTTTTCGTTTTTCAGTCTTGTAATCGTAAGGTATAAATTTTAAACCCTAATTTCGAAATTTATTTTGGGAAAAAAGGGTTTGTAATCATTGAAGTTATCAATAAATGAGTTTTTCCAAGCACGTAAAGTAATGAAGTTGTAAATATTTGATTATTATGTTATTATTGTTATTACTTTGAAGGGTTATTGTTTATTTATTCCGAATACATGATTTCATACAAAAGCATATCATAAACCCTAAATGGACACTAATAATGGAAATCCTAAGTTACCATCACCAAATGGTCGTCCTGTTAGATTAAGAGGTTATGTGAAAACAACATACCAAAGTGCAAATTATAGTTATCTTCTATGTTACAGAATTCTTACTATTAAAATCTTTGTTTCTACAGGAATTCACTTTCAGAGATCACTAGAAACATTCTATAGGAACTCTGCTAAAGAAATAATATTCAATCTTCTACTAGAAAGCACTATTTTAGTGTGTTAACATTATATTTGGCTAATATTTTGGCGCTAGAAGAAGGGATTGAGCCCCCAAAATCCTTAACCTCCTTTTTCAGTAAGAACGCCTTTCTAAGGTCGACAAATGGTTTCTAAACAATGAAGAATTCAGAATAAGCCACGATGGATCGCAGATACCTCAAAAATCGTTTTGTGTCAGCTGATAAGCAATGACCTTAGATTAGGGAAGAATTCCTACAAGATAAACGAATTTCTTCAAGGATTAAGGTATGGACCCTATAGGGAAGACAAACATCTCCACAGCCTTCTGAAGTGAAAGAGGTGGCGACTCCTTCACTTTTTCATTGGGTAACATTGAAGGAAGAATAAAAAAATAATTAAACCAATTTCCTAAAGAAAGGAATGTAATCCCTCTTCGGATAATGTGAAAACCTGACATGGATGATAATTTGGTTAAGTATGGACAAGTAACTTATAACCCTGCAAACCGAAGGTCAACAATGGAAGCTTACAATTCTATAAGGAGTTAACTTTAAAAGTGGAAGCATTAGCTATATCTCACCAAAATTGGGAGGAAACCTATTACACAGACAAATGATGTATAAATCCCTTCCATTATGGAGCGACACCAATCTTCACCTATGAAAGAATTCTATGAGGGGGTGAGGATGAGGAATGAAATCCGAGAATACTTCACATGGATTAAGTTTGAAATGGAACAATGAAAAAGCACCATTCATTACTACCAAAATGGAAACTGAATAGTGAATCACTCTACAAGGAATAGCTGAAAGGGGTAAAGGAATTTTAAGTCTTCAAAGCCTCCAAAAACCTTAAGAGAAAAACAATGGCATCCCACAACAAGGAGCAATCGGTAGCTTTCAAGAAACCCAATACCAATTCTTCAAGAAAAGGCCTAAGGCATAAATGATAAAGGATCGTAACTTAACTGCCTTTGTCAAGGAAATTTTTCTAGAAACCTAAAAAGAATTGGAATATTGGCCATTTAGGAAGCTAAAAAAAGAAAGGAGAAAAATTATTGCATTTCACAAGGTTAATGGACATAAGACTGAACAATGCGGAGTTCTAGAAAAATCAGTCATCAACTTTGTTAAGAAGGGAAAATTTGATAAATATGTAAAGAATTGTTGTAATAAACTAAATAAAGAGGAACTTTATCTTGAAATGAGACCGTTTACATAGTATATGGATAAAGGTATACAACAAAATACGAAATTCGACTTGGTCGAGGGTGAAATGCCATTCACAAATAGATTAACCTAAAACACCAACGTTGTTGGGGAACCTCCCAAAAGGGAGAAGAGGCAAGTACCACACATCCGACACCCGATTAAATCCTAGGAATGTTTAGGTTCTTCCCAAAGAGAGAAGGGGTATGCCAAGGACATACGAGCCTGGCCTCCGGGGTAAACCAACGATATACGAGCCTGGCCCCTGAAGTCATTGACATAGTTAAGTGACCCTCTTGATGAGGGACGAGTAATCTATTCCCGGTACATATCAGTTCCGAGTAAAGCATAAACATGCCACGCCTCTGCTTATGTTCATCCCGCAGAAGGGGCGAAGGCCCAAAAGGAGCAACCCAAAGCATGCCAAGCCTTTTCTTTGGAAAGTACCTAAAAATGAAAAAAGGTAAAGTAAAACCTAAAGCGATTTCATACTTCAAAAACCAGAAGAGGACATTCCGAGTGTCTATTAGAGCTGAAAGATGGCTTCATAATTACTAAAACTGGAAGAGGACATTCCGATCATCTACAAAAGCCGAAGAAGGCTTTGTACTTATTAAAACCAAAAGAAGACATTTCGATCATCTACTTAAGCCAAAGAAGGCTTCGTGCCTATTGAAACTGGGATAGGGCATTCCGGACTTCTATTGTAGATTTCTAAATACCTAAATATGGGTTTCGAGTCTTTTAATAAGCCGAAGGAGGCTTCGTTTTTATTATCACCAAAGTAGGAATTTATGGGCTTCTAAATTTCTAAATATCTAAATCTTGGTTTCAGGTCTTCTAATAAGCCAAAGGAGGCTTCGAATCTATTATTTCTAGGAGATTTTTGAATTTCTAAATTTCTTATTACTCATGTCTGAGTTTTGGGTCTTCTAATAAGACAAAGGAGGCTTAAAAATATTATTTCCAAAGTTGAGATTGCTGGATTTCTAAAAAGTTCATTACCCGAATTTGGGATTTTGGTCTTCTAATAAGCCAAATTTGGCTTCAAATCAATTATTTACAGAGTTGAAATTTCAAATTTTCAAAAAAAATTATTATCCAAATATAGGTTTTTGATCTTATATTAAGCTGAAGGAGGCTTCGAATCAATTATATCCAAAGCTAGGATTTCTAATTTCCAAATTTCTTATTCTCCGATCCTTTAATATGCCGAAGGAAGGCTTTGTAGCTATTATTTTTAAAAACTGGGATTTTTGAACTCCTAATTTTTTTAAGTGCCTAAATCTGGGTTTCGGGTCTTCTGATAAGCCGGAGAAGGCTTTGTATACTTCCAATATTTAATTTTGAACTGTGAACCTAATTTTCAGAAACCACAAATCAAGCGTGTCTTTATATGATCCTTTGAGTTTCTATTAATCAATACTTGAATATGAGCATTGAACTGCTCAGTGGATAAAAAAGGGCTACCGGTAAGATTTTTATGTGATTATTATTTGGCACCTAGATTTAAGCTTCAAAACGTGGTGCAATGAAAGGAAGGTCTACAATTAACAAAATCAAAAAGGTTATCTCTGAGTACTACCATTAAAATTCTAAAAACTAAAGATAATAGTTTTCTCGTTACATAACAATATGGAAAAAAAACCATAAAGATCTGCAAAGGATTCAAGGTTATGTTACATACAACATCTAACAAATACAAAATATACAAATCATGAGATATTTACAATAATACAGAGTTTAAATCTGATCTTCTGGATCTTTTCCATGAGGGCCTCTGACGAAACTAGATCCAAGACAAGGTTGTGGATGGCATATAGAAACTTTTTGAGCTTCTTCTGTTTATGTCTAATAACATCATCACCATCTGTGGATTGAATTTGAAGCTTAAGAGAATGCTCATAAACTTTGTTAACTTCTGAAAGGGGCTTATTGTCCCTTTCATATTCTGCCTCATGCTTCTTATATGAATAGATCTCGCTTTGAAGAATTTTAATTTAGGAAACATTACTACTATAACACAATGGATATACTCCCTCTTCTTCCCTTTGAAATTGTAACAACCCAATTTTTTTCAGCCCTCGGATCGACACTAATACATCCATGGTATTAACATGTCGAACATCCTAGTGTCGGAAAACCGAATCATTAGGGGTTAAAGAAAAAGAAGATATAATAGAATCTCACATTCGTAGCGGATAACCTATAATATATAACAAGTCTTTACAAACTGAAAGAACTTTTATTACATATACAATCATCAGAGTAAACAAAGAATACTAACCTGGACAGTTATAACAACCTGTCTGAACTGCTTATATAACACAAGAACACAATATCACAGCGGAAATAAGAATCTACGAAAATACGTCTTGGACTCTAGCTCCTCTTCTAATATCCAAATGAATCTTTGAAAACCTGAACTGCTTTGTTGCTCATAAAAATTTGAGACCCAAGAGTTTAAAGGAAAGAAACATAAAACTATGGGTCAGACATGGGTCTGATGTGAGAAAACTCAAACAACATGATTATTATATTTCGAAACAATTTTGAAAACAAAGGTATCTTGTAAGACCGCGCCGCACGTAAATACGGATAGGTTTTTACCTGATGATAACTAAAACTCTCCATAGAAAACCCATGATATTATAATAGTGTCTAAAATACAAGTACATAGAAAGTAGTTGAAATGCTTGCATCTCATATTTCAACATAATTGGTTTACATTTGAAACCATAAAGGCACGTATTGGACTTTGGATACCATATAATGACAAGACACTAGGGTACCACCTATCATGGTACCTCTCTAGATAAAGCATAACGAGAGCCTCACATAGACTCCCTGCGAATCAGGACCGACCCAACCCATCTTTGGATTGTTCCGAATACCACCACCTTGGTTGTAATCAACAACCAACCCTTAGCATACAATAATCAAAATGGTCATCCATTATAGATTGGGTGGTGACAATAACCTAAAGGGGAGCTACCCACCTAGCCCTGAAGCATAGCCTCTGTTTCAGTCATTACCGATTGACAAGGCTAAAGGCTACATTTTTACCTTTCATACATCGTACGCACCCATCTTTGGATGCCACATTGTCATTCCGTCAATCACTAATTAACGTCCACAAAAATACCATCTCTAAGTACATACATCTCAGAGAAGGGTGTTAAGCAAAGAGAAGTTGCCTTCTCTGCCACCAATCACATGTACATTTGTAAAAATCAATGTACATGATCTAATAAATGCAATGTCATACATCCATCCATACGAGTTGTCCAAGAACATGACAAATCAAAGGTACTCTTTTACTATATCCAATGGGTAATAATCCCTAGGATTAATAACAAGAAGTCCTTGCATCATGCAGAACCCCAAAACGTAAGGACTGTTGCTACACATATAATCCTGGTAGCTAACCAAAGACATCAACAAGCAACCCTTTTCTCTCCAAAGGTCTACGTCTTTCACTTTATTCTTCAAGTTGTCCTTAATATGTGCAGTTTATGCCCCACTATTGCCCCTCCATATCCCCGATATATCGTGTAGTCGATTTCTACCGCTACGCTATTTTTAAATAGCCTCTGAAATAGCCCATCCGCTTTAAGCCCCGCTATATTCCGTCATTCCTGATATATCCCATTATTTCACCTACACTCCGCTATTTCTTCTATAAAAAACGAATTGAAAACCGACATTTTCATATTATAAGTTTAGTATTATAACAGAATTTTTTGGCATATATTTTTTAGAATAGTAAATAATATAATATTCTATCAAACTTAATCAAACTAATCAAAGTTTACATTTATTTATGCACATGTTTTTATTTAAAATTAAGAATGTACTAATTATAATTAAATTAAATGTTAATTTTCCATTTATTTATCATTTGTATATTTGTAAAATCATTAAACATGGGTTTTATATGCTGTTTTGGACTCACCCGCTATATCCTAGTATTTCCTCGCTTTATCCCCGCTACAATGCACCTCCACCGCATTGAATCCGCTAAGCGCTTTAACTGCACAATCCTTAATACTATCATCTTCGGTGTGTAGCGACCCGAAATCTTCGACACTCGAATCTAGACACTAACACAACCCATGTCCAAACTCCAGTATCAAAAACCCCAGAAAGCTAGTACAAAGAAATTAGAGGGTGAGATAAGAAAGAAAGAATATTATAATAGAAGAATAATAAGAACAAATACAACACAGAGTCTCACATCGCACCATATAATATCGAAATAACTTTTATTTAGAGCTTGAAATATTTCTTACAACATCAGAGTACATCGATACATCTAGACTGTTATAATAGTCTGTCCTCACACAGCGGAACAATTAACGGTATAACATCATACATCTGAACTCCTTCAGCTCGTCTTTGGACTTCACGACATCCGATAATCTGAACAGTACAATTCGGTCTAACCCGAGCATAACAAATACCGGGTTAGTCCGGTGAACCAGAGTGAGAAAAAGTCGCAAAGTTTAAAGGGTCATCCAACTTGATTTTAACGTTCAAATCCTTTTGAAAGAAAAGGGTAATCATAAGACCAAATCCACACATAAATACAGATGGTTTTTACCTTACGATAACCCAAAACATTTTGAAATCAATATCATCTTCTGATATTATAATAGCGTCTAAATACAAATAAATAGAATCTAGCAGAATGCTTGCATCACACACTCCACATATATTGTATACAAACAAAACCACAGGCTCTTATTGGAGATTGGAATCCGACTATGACAAGGCTTGGAACCACCTGCTGATAACATATCTGTAGAGGAGAAAACACTTGGTTTAACAAGAACGTCTTGCAACCGGACCCACACATGACCGACCATTCATTTCACTTGAGTGTGTCGAATGTATATCACCAACGGTGCTCAAACCATCATTTCCTAAAAGAGATAACATCGAAATAATTTAAAGAAGCAAAAGGAATTTCTCTATATAGGCGATTATACACCTTGATGGGGAGCGACCCACATAGCCATGCTGCCTGCCTGATTTTTGTCATTTCCCAGTTTATGAGGCTTGAGGTTTAGCTTACCTTTTTCTAATAGCATACCACCATTCACTTTGAATGCCACATTGTCAGATCTGCTAAATCACTAGATGACATCCACAAAAATGTTCTAGGTGTTAACGCCACCAACAGGAACACGTTTATAAAAATCATTGTATGTGACTCTTAAGAAATACTCTTTCAGACATTTGTCTATGCAGGTCATCTAGGAAAAGGATGAATAGAAGGCACCCTCCTACCATATCCTAGGAATCACCCTATAGATCGATAGCGAGTAGTCCATGCAATTCGTAGATTCCAATCACGACAGAACCATTTTCGAAATATCTCCAGGGATTAGCCAAAGAAATTCAACAATAGTTCCCCTGCTCATGAAGATTTACGGTCTTCATTGATCCATCTCGATCAACATCAGATATCTTCTTCGTTTGCGTATTTGTTGGTCGAAATGGTTTTCGAATATAAATTCGATCCCGGTCTTTCCATACCAATAACCCATTAGGTATGATTTTGATAGTCAGTTATTTAACTATCAAAACAAACAATCATAAAAATAAAATAAATTTATTGGTTTAGTATACAGCGTCACTTGGCCACTAAAAATAAATATATCAAATGTGATACCAAAAATAATATATCTCTTTTATTATATTAATGTTCTCAAATCATTTTATTTATACACTGAAAAAATATATCTTAAAATCACATTCAAGTTTCCCTTTAATTGTCATTTCAAAACATTGCTGCAACATTATGTATTATCTAAGTTGGGAAACTTATTCAACTTATCCTTTTAAACAATCTTTACGATATATTCTTTGTTTCGTTATTTGAATACCGTAATCGTCACTTTTCTTTTTCAGAATAAACTCATTCCAGAATCCCATCTCTTTACTTTTGAAAATGTTGTTATACTTTCAAAAACCCCCTTTATTTCCTTTATTATGGAAATACTATTTCATATTCTTAAGCCCTTTTTTCATTTCTTTTAATCTAGAACCCCATCATATATATTCCCAAAATTTTCAAATAACGTCACATTATTATTTCTCAACATAATAATTACTTCTAACATCTTCTCCATTACAACTAATATCATCCATCGATAATCCTGAAGTCGTTCAAGTTGGGGTATTTTAATTACCTCTCAGACCTTGACCAACAACGTTCTTATCTTAAGATAACTATCAGTTGTAATATAAAACCCCATATTCATTTCCATTGCCAAAACAAATCCCATTTTAGTTATATCTTCATGAAATCTCATCAGTTTACTTTTATGGCGAGTTTAAATCACATCTTTATCACTTAATTCGTCTGACCACTTTAATAGAACCTTGGGTTACGTTTTATTTCCCATTTCATATCTACGTTGGTTTCTAATCGTAAATCAGTAAGAAAATAATTTCCTAAATATCAACCCTGAAGGCCAAAACCAACATCAGATCAACATTCAGAAAATCAATTATCTCAACTGATCTTCAGTTAAGTTTTAATCTCTTTTTATTTCATATCTTAGACTTTTGTTTCCTTCAAAATCCATACTAATAACCCTTTTCAATATATTCAGATAAACTTGAGTTTTATAACTCCGTCCGGCTTGGATTTAATAAAAATCCATTTAAATAAAATTTCAAATAAGAATTCACTTTAAAACTACAATTTAAACTTATCTTCTCTTATCGTTAACTTAATTTTAAAAATTTCATTTATTATATATCAACCTTATTATTTCATAAACCTCCATTAATCCTTTTTAAATCCCAAAATTTCTCACTTTGATTATTATTAAATAAATAATAACTAAATAACAGCATTTATAAAAATGTTTACTTAACCATTTATTATTCCTATTAAATAAATTAATTTATTAAATTCATTTCGGTTAACATAGTTGACTTTGTCAATTCTAAACATGATTAACTCGTTAATCAAATCTCAATCCGTCTTTCCATTTAAGTTAATTTCAAATTAAATTAATTTAAATAATTCCATTTGATCATTATTAAGCAAATAATAATCAAATCAATATAATCTCATTTTAAATTGCTTCTTAAAAAACAGTTAACCTCGGTTATTAAACATCGCATTAATATCCGCTCACTTGCTTATCAGTCTTGTAAATATATAAGAATCATCTTTATAAGATCATTTAATCATCGAGATGAGGCACGTGCTTCGCACATGGATATATTTTGGTACCAAAAATGGTGATTTGGTGGTTAAACAATCAATGTATATATGGTTGATTTATTTCCTTTATATATATATAAACTTCATTTAAAATAATATATTTAAAAATCTATATTTAGTTATAAAATAGATTTTATAACTTCATTTCTATCGAATCACTTGAAGATAAATCAATCTTTATAAAACAGTTTCTTTTTTGGTCATCCACTATAAATTTCTCAACCAATATTTCCCATTGTTTAATATCAAAATAAATGCTGAGTTTGGATTCAAGAATCAATAATCAATCAATCATCCAATCAGATTGGTTAAACAGTTCATGAAACAATCATATGCAAATGAATAATCAATTCAACTGATAGTGGTCAACCAATGATAGTAATTCAAGCATCCAATTTAATTTAAATACATTTACACTATTATAAATGTAACCCACAAGATAAGTTAGCTTTATTGGAATTAATCGTTAAAAATAACGATGTCATTTCATTAAAATTAAACAAACATTTAATTTAAATAATAGATATAAAATATTTAACCATATCAAACAATCATCAATCAACCAATAATTAGCAAACATAGCACACAAATATTAAACCCACCTTATAATAAATATAAAAGGGATAACTAAGTGAGTTTAACTCACCTTGGTTTACTTTCGTCGATTAAAGAGCTTGTTTTTAATTAAATTAAATAGTCTTTTAATTTAATTAAAAATTTCAGCTGTAACCAATTCGAACCAAACCAGCTTCATTTCGAACCCCTAGTCCACACGGTCCCAATGAGACTAATTGTCCGAAAATCTATTAACTTATAACTGAGATATGATATTAACCATTTACAAAACAATTAAATTTTATTTTAACTTTAATTTAAATTAAATTATAAATGATGGCCTTTCCTAAAATTTCTTTTTTCCTATCCAATGCATGAACTCATGTTCAATCCCTCTAGATTCCGCACTGAATCCTGATGCTCACTCAGCTTGAATTTGATCCCTACTTCCACCTTTATATATGTGTTTCACATAGCCCAACGTACCCTTTATATATGTGTTTCACATATCTCCTTTAATCACCAACATCTTCCTGAAACCCAACCTCTTCTACCCAGTATCACTATCTTCCATCTCCTTACCAAAACATTTAATCCTTCCGCACCTTTTTTTCTTCTTTTTTTTTAAAAAAAAAACCACGGAATTCCAAATGCTTTTTTAAGGCCCAAACCGCATACCCACTTGACTGGACCTTTCTTCCTCAAACGATGCTTTCTGAAAGCTCTCCTCACTATATCTTCCCATCAATAATACTCCTGAAGCCTCACGTACTCATTCGCGAACCCACCCACGCATATTTTCATGCGGTACCTCCCTCTTGTTTCCTTCCTTTTCTCTTCTACACGACTGACTTTCTTTCCTATGTATGCGAGACTCACACCCACCCCACATTTTTCTTCTTTATCGAAAACGCCTGGAGCCATTCTCGAACCCAACACAATGTACGCGACACATATGCGATACTACAAACAACCCACTGCCATACTCTGGAACCACATCTCCCCTTTTCTCACACTGTTCTCGCCATTTCAGTCCCCCCCACACACACAGAGTAGCCATCCGGTATCATTCTCCGATGCCTTCTTCTCCGTACACTTGTATCCATGCTTCCACTTTCTTCATTCAAAATCTCTCATGTTCCTTGAAGCCGCTCGTCACCTCGTGCATAACCATGCACATGAGTCCACGTCCCCGAAAAGTTCCCCGAGCCTTTTAAACTCCGCTGTTTTGTTTAGTATTAGGCTTTCTAGTTTTTTTCTTTTTTTCTTTACTGGAACTTGTTTTAAAGGAAGAACAGAGACCTCGTATATATAGCTGCAGATCCTTGGCAAATACGGAATAAGGATTGGCAATCACGGCATTGGATTGATAGGCCTGTAAAATTCAGTGGTAGGAAGAATAGCTGCTCTGATATTTCTTTCTATTAGCTAGGTGATTAGATTTTAGTAGGTTGAAGAAAATATCGGAAATGAGTTTTCATTTCAATAGCTGTGTGTGCGCTATATATTAGAATATAGGGTAGGCAACTAGTGCATTTCATTTAGAATTGGTCTGCAAGTCTCTTTCAGTTCATAGGTGCTTACAGTAGATGATAGGTCCGTGTATTTCATTTAGGGTAGAAGGCAAGTGCATGTGCTTTTTTAAATTGACAAGTACTTGACATTGCAGTGTACAACATAAAGTAGAAGTAAGCTCAGAAATAGGTTTTGTATTTTATCTGCGTGTGTATGTAATTCTTGTGTGTAAAACTATTTGACTATGTGCTGGAACATTTTTGTATTGGGAAGCATACACGCTTATCACGAGAACATAAGCAAGGTCCAACCCACTGACGCAAGTATGGATGAATTTGATCAAAACTTTAAATAGAGTATTTTGTTTCTGTTGGTCTTAAATGGTCCTGTACAGTTAATTAGAAAAGTCGAACAGGTTCGCCAAGGTTCGGGTCTTCCATAACGTAAATATGAGCTAGGTGGCCTAGGTTGACGTAGTGTTTAACATATGGCTACTTCATTGCTAAGTAAAGATGAACATGGTTGTAGAAGTATACTCTTATGGATGATAGGAATGCCTTACAGGCTCTTGCAATGTCCATGAGTGAAGATGGGCTACTACTTATGCCTAGGACAAGATAGAGATGCTACAAAGACATTTGCTTCAAAATGAAGCTAAATAGAAGATAACGTGCGTACCTGTTATGAAAAGTTCCTTGCACATATGAACCGCTATGAAAAAAACAAAAGTACAATCATGTCGAGCGATGTGTCACGACTCCAAAAATAATAATAAAATAAACTAGCTAACTTATTCTGTGAAGTTCCAACAATGCTGATTTAGCGTGGTAAATATGTTAAGTAAAAAGTTGCTTATTTTCCAAAATAAAAACTACAGAAAATTCTATAAATTAAATTAAAAATGCATCTTGAAGATCTTGTCCAAATATGAAACCAATATTTAATTATATTAAATAATCTGCTATGGTTTATAAACGATTTTATAGTGACTTTCTGAAAATTTGATTTGGACATAACTTACAATATATAAGCTGAAATCTCAATTTTCCTCCTTCAACAGAAAATTATAATCAAATAGATCCTAACAATTCTTGTTTCACATAATTCCAACTTGAAACGGATTCTGTATATTCAAATGAAATTCAAAATTCAATTATACGAACTACTGCGACGTTTCGAGTTTGATTTATAATTAAATATAAATTAAACGTTTAGTCGCTGCTTAATAACGAATTTAATATTAAAATCCATTAATATTTCTAATATAATATTTAAAACAAGTTTAAATATTCAAATTCAAATGATCGTAAAATCCGGGTTGTTACATTCTTCCTCTTTAAAAGAATTTCTTCCCCGAAATTGCTAAGTTAAGAAGAATGCTTCAAACCCATTTATTTTCAAAATAATTATATTATAAAATATTATCCCAAAACATTTAAGTTTAAATTTTTACGAAAATTCGCCAACACCTCCTTTGTACTGTTCGATCCAACCAATTACAACTCACCACTCCGGCCCTCACACTGATCAAAAAAAAAAAAAACCAATTGGCAACCCAACTCAGGGATATAAAATTAATCACCAATCAATATAATTAAGGTTTACCAATTTTTCGGGCAACCAAATCTAGTCATGCGACAAATCAACTGACGGCTCTTCCTCATTCCAATCTGTACTTAACTCAATTCCTAATACCAATAAGAGATATAGGGTTAAATCATTTCAGTTTTAATTCATATTTGATTTAATTCAAATTAATCATACTAAAATTTATTTTCTAGTTTTTAGTTCATTCAATTGTTGATGAAATTATTAATCCAACTAATTTATCATCCAATAAACAAACAAGGCATAATCAACACAATCCAATTATCCCATATTTACTTATCTTTAGTTGAATTCAGGTTTATTTAATTCCATATTGAAATTCTTATTCACAATGCTATATGTGAAAATTTTCTCTTGTTAATATTAACTATTCAAATTTACTATCCAATTTGAATTCTCATTCAAATCAATCAAACATGCCGATATATTAATTATTTCTTTTCTATATAAAAATATATTTTGGGGAAAAGGCCAAAACAATATTGTATCAATTTACTAGTTCAACTTGAACCGATCAAAAAACATAATACAAAATCCTTTTTATATAATATTTACAAATACGCTCTCTCATATATATACACTCAATCTCGATCTAGGGTATTACTGACCCAATCTCTATCAAGTTATACCATAGAGCCAAGCTTATTCCTAAACCATTGCTCTGATACGAACAGTAGCGACCTGAAATCTTCGACACTAACACAACCTGTATCCAAAATCCAGTATCGAAAAGCCCATAAAGCTAGTACAAAGAAATTAGAGGGTGAGATAAGAAAGAAAGAATATTAGAATAGAAGAATAAGAAGAACAAACACAACACAGAGTCTCACATCGCAGCGCAACAAAATACAATATCAAAATAAATTTTATTGAGAGCTTGAAATAATTCTTACAACATCAAAGTACAACGATACATCTTGACAGTTATAATAGCCTGTCCTCACATAGTGGAATAATAACAGTATAACATCATACATCTAAACTCCTTCAGCTCGTCTTTGGACTTCACGGCATCCGATAACCCGAACCTGTACAACCCGGTCTAACCCGAGCATTACAAATACCGGGTCAGTCTGGTGAACCAGAGTGAGAAAAACTTGCAAAGTTTAAAGGGTCATCCAACTTGATTTTAATGTCCAAATCCTTTTGAAAGAAAAGGATAATCGTAAGACTAAATCCACACATAAATACTGATGGTTTTTACCTTACGATAACCCAAAACATTTTGAAATCAGTATCTTCTTCTGATACTATAACAGTGTCTAAAAACAAATAAATAGAATCTAGCAGAACGCTTGCGTCTCACGCTCCACATATATAGTATATAAACAAAACCACAGGCGCTTATTGGAGATTGGATTCCGACTATGACAAGGTATAGAACCACCTGCCGAGAGTGCATCTCTACAGGGGAATACACTAGGTTCAATAAGAACGTCTTGCAACTCGACCCACATATGACCGATCACTCATTTCGCTTGAGTGTATCGAATGTATGTCACCAACGGTTAGGCTCAAACCACCGTTTCTAGAAAGGGACAACATCAAAATAGATTAAAGAAGAAAAAGGAATTTCTCTATATAGGTGATTATACACCCTGATGGGAGTGACCTACATAGCCATGTTGCCTACCCGATTTTTGTCATTTCCCAGTTAATGAGGCTTGAGGTTTAGATTACCTTTTTCTAATAGCATACCACCATTCTCTTTGAATACCACATTATCATATCTGCCAAATCACTAATTGATGTCCACAAAAATGTTCCGGGTGTTAACGCCACCAACAGGAGCACGTTAGTAAATATCAATGTATGCAACTCTTAAGAAATACTCTATCAGACATTCGTCCATGCAAGTCATCTAGGAACATGATGAACCGAAGGCACCCTCCTACCATATCCTAGGAATCACCCTATAGATCAGTAGCGAGTAGTCCTTGCAATTCGTAGATTCCAATCACGACATAACCATTGTTGAAATATCTCCAGGGATCATCCAAAGAAATTCAACAATAGTTCCCCCGCTCATGAAGATTTACGGTCTTCATTACTCCATCTCGATCAACATCAGATATCTTCTTCGTTTGCGTATTTGTTGGTTGAAATGGTTTTCGAATATAAATTCAATCCTGGTCTTTCCATACCAGCAATGCATTATGTATGATTTTGATAGTCGGTTATTTAACTATTAAAACAAACAATCATAAAGATAAAATAAATTTATTGGTTTAGTATACAACGTCGCTTGGCCACTAAAATAAATATATCAATTGTGATAACAAAAACTATATATCTATTTTATTATATTAATATTCTCAAATCATTTTATTTATATACTGGAAAAAAATAACTTAAAATAGCATTCAAATTCCCGTTAATTGTTATTTCAAAACATTGCTGCAACATTACGTATTATCTAAGTTGGGAAACTTATTCAACTTATCCTTTTAAACAACCATTACGATACCTCCCTTGTTTCATTATTTGAATACCATAATCGTCACTTTTCTTTTCAGAATAAACTCATTCCAGAAACCCATCTCTTTACTTTTGAATATGTTGTTATATTTTCACAAATCCCCTTTTATTTCCTTTATTATGGAAATACTATTTCATATTCTCAAGCCCCTTTTTCATCCCTTTTAACCTAGAACCCCATCATATATATATATATTCCCAAAATTTTCAGATAATGTCACATTATTATTTCTGAACATAATAATTACTTCTAACATTTCCTCCATTACAACTAATATCATCCTTCGATAATCCTGAAGTCGTTCAAGTTGCATTATTTTATTTACCTCTCAAACCTTGACCAACAACGTTCTTATCTTAAGATAGCTATCAGTTGTAATATAAACCCCCATATTCATTTCCATTGTCAAAACAAATCCCATTTTAGTTATATCTTCATGAAATCTCATCTCTTTACTTTTGTGGCGAGTTTAAATCACATCTTTATCACTTAATTCATCTGACCACTTTAATTCAACCTTGGGTTCCGTTTTATTTCCCATTTCATATCTCTGTTAGTTTCTAATAGTAAATCAGTAAGAAAATAATTTCCTAAATATCAACCCCGAAGGCCGAAACCAACATCAGATCAACATTCAGGAAATCAATAATCTCAACTGATCTTTAGTTAAGTTCTAATCTCTTTTTATTTCATATCTTAGACTTTTGTTTCCTTCAAAATCCATTACTAATTACCCGTTTCAATATATTCAGATAAACTTTGGGTTTTAAAACTCCGTCTGGCTTGGATTTAATGAAAATCCATTTAAACAGAATTTCAAATAAGAATTCACTTTAAAACTACAATTTAAACTTAGCTTATCTTATCATTAACTTAATTTTAAAAATATCATTTATTATAAATTGACCTTATTATTTCATAAACCTCCATGAATACTTTTTAATTCCCAAAATTTCCCACTTTGATTATTATTAAATAAATAATAATCAAATAACAACATTTATAAAAATGTTTACTTAACCATTAATTATTCCCATTAAATTAATTAATTTATTAAATTCATTTCGGTTAACACAGTTGACTTAGTCAATTCTAAACATGATTACTCGTTAATCAAGTCTCAGTTCATCTTTCCATTTAAGTTAATTTCAAATTAAATTAATTTAAATAGTTCCATTTGATTATTATTAAATAAATAATAATCAAATCAATATAATATCATTTTAAATTGCTTCTTAAAAACAATTAACCTCGGTTATTAAACATCACATTAATATCTGCTCACTTGCTTATCAGTCTTGTAAATATATAACAATCATCTTTATAAGATCATTTAATCATCGGGATGAGGCATGTGCTTCGCACATGGATAGATTTTCGTACAAAAAATGGTGATTTTGTGATTAAAACAATCAATGTATATATGGTTGGTTTATTTCATTTATATATATATAATTTATTTAAAATATTAGATTTAAAAATCTATATCCAGTGTAAAATAAATTTCATAACTTCATTCCTATCGATTCACCTGACAATAAATCAATCTTTATAAAACAGTTTGTGTTTTGGCCATCTGCTATAAATTTCTCAATCAATATTTCCCATTGGATAATATCAATATAAATGCTGAATTTGGATTCAACAATCAATAATCAATAAATCATCCAATCAAATTGGTTAAACAGTTCATGAAACAATCATAAGCAAATGAATAATCAATTCAACTGGTAGTGGTCAACCAATGATATTAATTCAAGCATCGAATTTAATTTAAATATGTTTACACTATTATAAACGTAACCCACAAGGTAAGTTTCCTTTATTGGAAATAATCGTTAAGAATAACGATGTCATTTCTTTAAATTAAACAAGCATTTAATTCAAATAATAGATATAAAATATTTAACCATATCAAACAATCATCAATCAACCAATAATTAGCAAACATAGCACACAAACATTAAACCAACCTTATATTAAATATAAGAGGGAGAACTGAGTGAGTTTAACTCACCTTGGTTTACTTTCGTCGATTAAAGCACTTGTTTTTAGTTAAATTAAACAGTCATTTAATTTAATCAAAAATTTCAGCTGTAACTAATCCGGACCAAACCAGCTTCATTTCGGACCCCTTGTCCACACGATCCCAATGAGACCAACTTTCTGAAAATCTGTTAATGTATAACTAAGATATGTTATTAACCGATTTACAAAACAATTAAATTTTATTTTAACTTTAATTTAAATTAAATTATAAATGATGGCCTTACCCAAAATTTCTTTTTGCCCATCCAATGCATGAACTCATGTTTAATCCCTCTAGAATCCACACTGAATCCTGATGCTCACTCGCCTTGAATTTGATCCCCACTTCCACCTTCATATATGTGTTTCGCATAGCCTAACGCCCCCTTCATATATGTGTTTAGCATATCTCCTTTAATCACAAACATCTTCCTGAAACCTAACCTTCACTTTTTTCCATCTCCTAACCCAAACATTTACTCCTTCCGCACCTATTTTTCTTGGTTTTTTTAAAAAAAAACCACGAAATCCCAAATGCTTGTTTAAGGCCCAAATCGCATACCCACTTGATTGGACCTTTCTTCCTCAAACGATGCTTTCTGGAAGCTCTCCGCACTCTATCTTCCCATAAATAATATTCCTGAAGCCTCGCGTACCCATTCATGAACCCACCCGTGCATGTTTTCATGTGGTACCTCCCTCCAGTTTCCTTCCTTTTCCCTTCTACATGACTGCCATTCTTTCTCATGTATGCGAGACTCTCACCCACCCCACACTTTTCTTCTTTCTGCAAATGCCTGGAGCCATTCTCGAACCCAACACAGTGTACGCAACACATATACGATACTACCAAACAACCCACTGTTATACTCCGGACCCGCATCTCCCCTTTTCTCGCACTGTTCTCACCATTTTAGTCCCACGCATACACAGTAGCCATCCGACATCATTCCCCGATGCCCTTTTCTCCTTACACCCGTATCAAGCTTATCCTTTCTTCATTCAGAGCCTCTTATGTTCCTTGAAGCTGCTCATCACCTCGTGCATAACCATCCACGCGAGTCCACGTTCCCAAAAAACTCCATGAACCTTTTAAACTCCACTATTTTGTTTAGTATTAGGCTTTCTAGTTTTTTTCCTTTACTGGAACTTGTTTTAAAGGAAGAAAAGTGACCTTGTATATAGATGCAGACCCTTGGAAAGCATGAAACAAGGATTGGCAATCCCGACATTAGATTGATAGGCCTATAAATTTAAGTGGTAGGAAGAATAGCTGCTCTGATATTTCTTTCCATTAGCTGGGTGACTAGATTTTAGTTGGTTGAAGAAAATGTCGGAAATGAGTTTTCATTTCAATAGCTGTGTGTGTGCGCTATATATTAGAATACAGGGTAGGCAACTGGTGCATTTCATTTAGGATTGGTCTGCAAGTCTCTTTTAGTTCATAGGTGCTTACGGTAGATGATAGGTCTGTGTATTTCAGTTATGGCAGAAGGCAAGTGGATGTGCTTCTTTAAATTGACAAGTACTTGACATTGCATTGTACAACATAAAGTAGAAGTAAGCTCAGCAATAGGTTGTGTTTTTAATCTACGTGTGTATACATTTCTTGTGTGTAAAACTATTTGACTATGTGCTGGAACATTTTTGTATTGGGAAGCGTACACGTTTATCACGAGAACATAAGCAAGATCTTACCCACTGACGTAGATATGGATGAAGTTGATCAAAACTTTATATAGAGTATTTTGTTTCTTTTGGTCTTGAATGGTCCTGTACAGTTAATTGGAAAAGTCGAATAGGTTCACCATGGTTTCTGGGTCTTCCATAGCATAAATATAAGCTAGGTAGCCTAGATTGACGTAGTGTTTAACAAACGGCTACTTCATTGCTAAGTTAAGATGAACATGGGTGTAGAAGTATACTCTGATGGATGATGGGAATGGCTTACAGGCTCTTGCAATGTCCATGAGTGAAGATGGGCTACTACTGATGCCTAGGACAAGATAGAGATGCTGCAAAGACGTTTGCTTCAAAATGAAGCTAAATAAAAGATAACGTGCGTACCCTTTATGAAAAGTTCCACGCACATACAAACCGCTATGGACAAAAACAAAATATAATCATGTCAAGCGATGTGTCACAGCTCCAAAAAATAATAAAATAAACTAGCTAACTTATTCTATGAAGTTCCAAAAATGCTGACTTAGGGTGCAAAATATGTTAAATAAAAAGTTGCTTATTTTCCAAAATAAAAATTACAGAAAAATGCTATAAATTAAATTAAAAATACATCTTGAAGATCTTTTCCAAATATGAAACCAATATTTAATTATATTAAATAATTCGTTATGTTTTGTAAACGATTTTATAGTGACTTTCTGAAAATTTGATTTGGACATAACTTACAATATATAAGATGAAATATCAATTTTCCTCCTTCAGTAGAAAATTATAATCAAATAGAACCTAACGTTTCTTGTTTCACAGAATTCCGACTTGAAACGGATTCTGTATATTCAGTTGAAATTCAAAATTCAATTATATGCACTACCGCGATGTTTCGAGTTCGTTTTATAATTAAATATAAATTAAATGTTTAATCGCCATTCAATAACGAATTTAATATTAAATTCCATTTATATTTCTAATATAATATTTAAAACAAGTTTAAATATTCAAATTCAAATGATTGAAAAATCCGGGTCGTTACACAATGTCTCACACATTCGCTGTTCAGACGGATCAAAGTGGTTTTCAGATACTTGATCTGATCCCAGACTCTTCAAAACGACTATCGATTGTTTCCGGTAAACTCAACACCAGTTCTTTAGAAAATAAATAGACAAGGATAACTATGGAGTTCACCTCCTAACCATTAGTAAGCGGATTTCACTACCACTTATATTTAGAGAATTAAACGAAGTTTATACACATAGTGAATCATTAGCAGGATGACTATGCCGTATAACTCTAGTGTTTCCCTAAGATATTTTCAAAGTAAAATTTTGTTCCAGATTTGATAGTCGGTTACTTAAATATCAAAAACACATACCATATAATCAAAAATTTATTTCTTGCAGTGACCACTAAGCCTCCTTTAATTAATTTCTTATTAATTAAACTTCAAAACTGTTATCTTAAAACATTCACATACTTAACCCTCCGATATAAGTATTTATTTCCCCAAAACCAATCAAGATGGTTTCTCATTTCAAATCCATCTTTAGCGGGTTGCTATAACCCAAATCACTTTATTTTATCTTTAAGAATTTATCTTTTAAGTAACAAATCATTTATGAAAATAATGATTTAAACTCCAAAACTCAACTCTCGTTCACAATTAATACTATTCTTCAAATAAATATGAAATCGTTCAAGTTGGGGTATTCATTTACCTCTCAGACCTTGAGTCAACATCACCTTCATCTTCAGAATAATAGAAGTTAACTGTCTTATGTTATAAAAACAAGTAACTTAAGTTGGCCAAATTTCAAAATGAAATTCAATACAAAATAAGTTCTACAATCCATTCTTTCATTCTCTTACGAATCTAGATCATACTTAACTCAATTTATTTCTTTCAAATAAATTCCTTTGTCAAAATTGACTCACCTGCTTTAAATCCATTTTCTAAAGCAATTACTAAATTTAAAGCTCCCTCCTAAGTTAACCAAATTAACTTAATCCTTGCTAGTTAATAATAACTAACTAAAACCATTAGTTATCTTGAATATAATCAGTAAAATGATTTATTTAATTCTAATCTCAAATTTGAGTTTACTTGTTTATTTTTCAATCATTTTTTAAATGATTAACATGTCTGATCCTTATTGTTAAAACAATTAATTAATTTAAATCTCTTATTTTAAATAATCAATTATCTTTAAAGCATCATTAATTAATAACTTAAGGCAACCATTTATAAAAATGAAATATCTTAATCAGTTCTTAAACTAAGATAATAAAATTCTTATACAAGTATTAATTAAATAATAATTAATTATCGAATAATAAGTAAATAATTATTTACCCTTAGAATAGATAATTAAATATTTATTTAACCTTTAAATAAAGGGAAAGTCTACTTAAACACAAAAATTTGACACAAATTGGAGGACACAAATTCTCATCCGTTGGATCGCCACTGATTTCCACCTTGCATAAAGACAAATTGGTCCAACAATTAATATTTTATGTCCCCTCATTTGTGTCAAATATTTGTATTCAAATAACCGCTAATTAAAAAATAGTTTATCTGTAAACAAAAAATATAAAGATCCAAAATCTTTATTTGCTAATTAATCAATATTTTATAACCTTTATTAATAATTAAATAAGTATTTAAAACGTTTTAAATAAATAATTATTCTTAAACCTTAATCAAATAGTTTTAAGTGATAATCAATCCTTTTGTAAGTCATTAAATAATAATAATAATAATAATAATTGAGCATCAACTAAATAAAATAATCATAAATAACTTCTTAATTAAACTTAATTATAAATAATCTTAAAAACACAATTACTAGATAATTAGTAAATCAGAATATCATTTGTAAAGTAAGTCTTAAGATTTAAATCATTATTATTCAATGATAAACAACATTGAAACTTAATTAGTTAGGTTAATCTTCATAATTAAATTAACTTAAATCATTTAATATATACTTAATTAATTGTTCTAATCTTCGATAAGAACTTTTTAAACATTCCTAAATGGAATATTTAGCTACTAAACTGATTATTTGTAGGAATTTAAATAACTGAAACCGTTTCAAATCTAAGGCTTAGCGATCATAATGGTACTTACATAAGTTACCATATATTTCTCATCCAAATGGGTTCACATATTTATGTCACGTACAAAATTACCAAGATACAAAGGTTCTGGAAATCCACAGTTCATAATCAGTAGTTAAATAACTATTTCATTCATATCAATCAATACTGATAATGACTAATCACATGATTTAACTGTCACTTAGCAAATACATAATTGGATTTTATGATGCTCGGTTGATGTTCATAATTAATGATCTATACCATTCAAAATAACTTGTTAGTATTTTATTTGGAAAAATAAATAATATAGTTTTAAGATGCATAACTCAAACGATGTTATAATTTAAAATCATGCCATTTGAAACGTATCTGTTTTTATATAAAAAAAAATCCACTTAACCCAAACTATCGATTAACCACTCTACATTGTCATGTTTGCTTTTACGTACCCAACGCAATAGTCCGCACATCAAAAAAAGTTCATATAGCACGCCATTTGGATTACAACTCAAGGTATAATCATATATATTTATAAATAAATAAAAACAAGCCAAGCTCTTCACCTTTGTACTAAGCCCAGCCCAAATTCTACACACAAAGATCTTGCCTACCAACCTTCATCTCCTACCTCCTGTTTCTTTTTTCTCAAACCCCATGAAACCATTACTGTGCATGGATAATGTATGACGCACCACAAACGATGACCCAAATCACAAAACACACACTAACAAACGACGTATCATCACCTCTTCTTCTCTCTGGTTATACCTACCCTACCTCTGGCCGACGACCTTGATCAAAAGCCGATCGTTCAAAACCTCTAACAACCCCTACATTTCGCGCAACTTTTCAACATCGATCGATGCAAAAAATCACCATAAGACGAGCCTTGCCATGTCAAGCTCCATTGCACTCTCTAATCCTTACAGCTTCTATTAAATCGCCCTAAAAAGGCAACCCTAGCATCACCCAAAATTTAACGGCCATGGCTCTGCTCTTCCCCTAAGACATTATTCACTCAATCAAACACCACAAGAGCCTCACTAGAAGCAAGAAGAACTTAAAATAGTTTACTGGAACTAGTTTTAAGGAGTTTATATCCTGTATAAGAATTGAATTGGATTTTTGAAGTTGCAAAGGTTATGACTTTTGTAGTTTTGACTTGTAGTGTTTTCCAATTTTACTTTACAACACACACACACACACACACACACACACACACACACATATATATATATATATATATAAAACTTCCATTTATAGGTAACTAGAAGAAGAGATAAACGAAGCAAATGGAATGAAGTAACTAAGAAGATGAATAAATTGAAGATTATACATAATGAACATATCCTAAATTAAAATTTGATTAATTAATTTAGTAAAAGGCCTATTTTCCCTGAACATCATTTTAATTTTTTTTACCAAAGTCTAAACTAGTACACGTACGTTAATGAATTGGTAAGTTTGAAAAAGCTAATGTACTTAAGGTGATTATTATGTTTCTTATAGTTTTTTATATTAATGTATTTAAATCACATCATGTTCTATTTATTTCATAATAATACATTTTAGAAATACTTTACTTATATTACAAGTAAACATCAAATCAAACTTTATATAATATAATTTTAATTTATATAAACTTGTTTTATTATTAAATGTCAAATCATATAGATCTACATTCTATTTCAAAAATTAAATATTTACAAATCTTAAAACTTATTAAATTATCTTATATCTATTCAAATACATTTAAAAAAAATTGGTACTATATTTTAATACATATATACATATTTATAAAAATAATAAAGCTAAGTTCCATATATAAATTATATAGTTTAAAAGGGCTCTTCAAACCAATAAATTGTAATTTGAATGAATAAAATAAATCCTCTATTATTAACTAATCATTTGAAAAAGGAATATAATGATTGAAAGCATAAATCTAATATTTAAAGGAATTAAACATTCTCAAATTAAATTGATAAAATTCCTAGTTATTTCAGAAATACTCTTTGAATTCAAGTTTTACGACATTAACTTAATTCTCCATGACTCCCTCGTTTAAACCTCTAGGTGGATTTACTAAAAAATGAAACTTAGTAGAGGCTTAGACGTTTTAGCAGATGATCGGAAAGCTAAGTTTAAAATTTCGCCAATCATAATAAACTCTAAGGATTTGTTTGAAGACTGACTATCTTCTAGTTAAAAATCTAAATCACAAACTTTATGCTGGAGTTTCAGCATCTCATTATCAAAATGTACATCAGGATTCGTCCTAACCTATCGCTTGGTCTCTTCCAAGTCTTCATTCGTTTTAGAAAGTTTTTGCTTTGAATCCTTTAGTTAGTGTTTCAAACCATGAACCAAAGCCTATTGCATATGGTGTTCCTTAAACCAAACGAAGGCTAGTGGATTACCTATGAATTTAGGGGGATCACCTCGCTCGAAACTTGCAATTGTTCACTTCTAGTGTTTTGACCGGTATGCTCGGTATGCGTTTTCCTTACCGGAGCCACCGGCGGCGACAGTTGATCCTAATCAAGTAACACAAGAATGATATTTAAAATGAATGAAACGAACACATAATTATTAATAAATACTATCACATGGATTTTGCAATACATTTATAAAGGTTATGACCATATTCTTGTTCCTTAAAAAATGGAAATGGCCCCTTTGTAACTATTTTGAAATTTTTTAGTTGGATTTCTCTTTGTAGCTCTTGTTTGTCACTTCCGAGAAAGTCTAGATTAAATTTAGGGTACTTTCTATGAAGTTTGGGTAACCCTTTTAGAAAATTCTCTTAGATGGGTTCTATTGATTTAACTAAGGCAGACCATTTTTGAATTTCTCTTCGTAACTTAGCAAATTTTAACAGGAGGTCCCGGGTGATGGGGCTACCTGAAATTATGGTTCCATGTCTTGGGGACCACCTGAAATTCTGGTTCCATGTCATTGGGGACCACCAGAAATTCTAGTTCCATGTCATTACACAATGACACATACATTATCATACAAAATTCAAATGGTAATTTACATTAATAAGAAATTTTTGTTATGCATATTAAATTTTAGTTACAACATATATAAAAAATACACATCAAATTATCCCTTTCATAGTTCAAAAAGTTTCAAGTGACATTTGAAGAAAGGCCATCGTCAAAGCCTTGGCTTCGCCAGGAAAGGCAAGTGGTAAGCTTTGAATCACAATTCCAAAAAATACAAACACTTTGACGGAGTCCCTTCCGCACAAAATTTTACCCACAATAATGGTAGAATCTTGAAATATATTCCTCAGAAGCAGTCAAAAAAGGTATTTTTTTTAAATTATGATACTATTCACATGTTGAAATTTGAGAATATATTTATCCACGTTGTTGCAAGTTTGTTAGCAAACATGTTAGAAGCATAAGGTTGCACTAAAAACATAGCAGGTTTAGTAATTTAAAAGGAATACCATATATATCTGAACTAAAGGCAGATAGGGGCCATACACAGCCCCCTTTCTTTTTGGGTCTATAGGGGCCTAAGTCCTTAACTAAGAGAGGGATGCATCACTACTGCTCCCCAAAATCGTTAAGGGTTCCAAATATTTTTTCATCAACATGATCCTCTTTTTTTTCTTCCTTACCTTCTTTAGTCGATGGGATCTCAAATGAGGGAAGAGATCTCACATCAATCTCCTTAACTTCAGGAGCAACTTCACGGTGGATGAGTACCCCTTACCTTAGACTAGGAATTTTCTACTTAAGGGGCAGAAGCAAGTCGAAGCTCAAACCTAGACATTTCTCGTGGTTTTTGGCATAATCCATAAGCAACAAAGTCACAAAATAATCTTTGATTACTTGGTCATAAAAATGGTCCAAGTAGCCATCGACTCTCCTTTTAGCCTTCGAAAGGGAACCTATGACCCTGACCAAGCTTTCCTCCTTCCTCTGATGCTCTTTCAAAGATACATATTCTGCCTCTAAACCCTTTTTCCTCTTGGTTACTCGAGAGCTTTTGTCCTTTAGCTCTTCTAGCTGAGCCTTCAGAGTAGTGTCTAACGACTTGGCCTCCTTTTTAGCCTTCTTGGCAGCAACATTACTTCTTATCAAATCCTCAACCTCCTTCCGGAGATAAGAGGCCTCATCCCCCGGATACAAAGGAATAATGGCTGAAGGAAAACCGATTCTTTAGAAGCTGAAGTTACAAAAAAGCAAAATGTTATGAAAATGGAAAGAGTGAAGTAAGGAAATCATAAACTAAAAGGAAGGAAAATGTACTTGAAGAGCAAGAAGAATAACAGATTGATCTACTGAAGACATAGGAAAATTTCGAAAGAGGTTAGTGGCAAGGACTCGAAACTTAGTCTGTCTCTTCGGTGAAGATACCCAAAAGGCTCCAAGAGGAATGGAGGTGACTCCGATGATTGGAGCAAGAGGGAGAGATGAAGGAATCATAAGCTCTTCCTCTATAACACCTGACACAAAGGAATAATAAGTTCAATCATTAGTGCATTTTCATAATGGAATCAAGAATAGAACTATACCTTTTGGTTAAAGGGATAACACCGCTTGAGGTGGCGATGGTGGCCTTAGGAGAAGGCCGGTCTCTTTTCTACTGCCATCATCATTCGATCTTAGGTTTTGAAGATAATTTGGCCATTTTCGAAGCAGGCTCTTTAGAGGAAAACTTTTGGAGCTTCTCTTTAGATTCCTTGAAAATTTAAAAGCATCTTCATAGCAAAGAAAACCTTCGACTCTAAAGAATAAGGAGAAGGTATATTAATAATCGGAGGGGCATATGAAGGCCCAAGGAGAGGCACTCGAACAAACCAACATAATAAGGGAAGGAATGATAATAGTGATAAATCGATAAAGTGAGAAATTACTTTTGGAAGTATGAAGGATTAGTGAGGAAGAGGAAAATCTTACCAGATCACTATGAACCAAGTGGAGACCATGTCTTCAACAAGAGGTTATTATAGGGGGAAACCCTATAGTTTTTTGCTCTTGATGGGGAAGGCCACATTTCTGGAGGATGTCCATAGTTAAGATCCTAAAATTCTTTCCCATCTTCTTTGAAGCTTCTTTAATTATATTTACTCTCTGGTCCAAGTTGGCTTCAAAGGCCTTCGAGATGTCCTCTACAGAAGAAAACATTAGAAAGAGTACTTAACGAAAGGTTAACCTACACTACACGTATTGGAATCCATACCAAGTTCTACAAATTTATCGCTATGGGAGGACACCGAATAAAGAAAAATTAGGTCCCTTAATCATTCTACTCATCAACAGGGTCTTCGGGTAAAGTCTTTTCAGGGTTTGAGTGGTAAAGAGTGAGTTGGCCTTACTGCTTTTGGATAAATTAAGACAATAAAGAAAAACATCTAGACTCAATGATTGATCTTTGGATTCTAGAGCAATCATCTCCGAACACATCATATACGTGTAAATATTTAGGGGAAGCTATATTGGGCAAGGCCGATGCGTTAAAAAAAGGGCAAAAGAAAATCCGAGAAAGTGAAGAACCCATCGCGCTAAATGTGAATGATAGAATAAGCAAAAAATCCGTCGGGACGATTATCCATGGAAGCATCCTCGGAAGAAGGAATGGCCCTCATACCGATAATCAGGAAGTCCTTCAAGGTAGCATCTACCTCTTTTTAGGAGGTAATCAATGACCTCTTTGAGAGGACATCGACCTTTGAGGCTCGCTTTTTTAGAGGAGATGAAGTTCATATGGTAAAAGGGGCTTCCTTCATGGGAAAATTCTTCACGCGTTATTTTCGACCCATAGTGCCGCCAAGTGGCATTGTTTCATAGTTATGAGAGTTATTCAAAAACATATTCAATAGGACATAACCTCTATGTCATTCTTCTTTAAAGAATTATTAATAATTAACAGAACCTCCTAGTAAAATGCTTTCGAAAGGAATGGTAACCCATAAAGACTTCGGCTCAGCAGCTATTGGTTTTAGAAACACCTCTGGTTAACAATGAAAACCCCTTTCTAACTTTAACACCAATGCCCAAAATCATGATAAAAGATTGAGTAAAGGGTTAAAAGAACTGAAAGATGTGTACTCTAGGCCTTAGCAATAGAACACTTGGGTATGTTCTGATTATTAAGTCCAAAATAAACATCCTAACTATATTAAAATTATTTGACTTAATTTGTAATTTGACCTAGATGTATTTTAGCCAAAAAGCAAAGCATATCAAATGCATAAAAAGAAAAAGTAAGGTTGAAATCTGGTAGTATAAAGTTATGATTATAGTTCCACTTGATCTTGTTGATTAACTAAAACACAAATCGATCATCGAAGAATTAGAAACTCCAAACAAGTGAAAATCCCTAGGTCAATTATGGAAATTATGGCGAAAAACAAAGCTTATACCTGAGATTAACACTTGATTTCAAGAGAACTAAACAATTTGGTAAAACTTGATGCTTGCATATTTAAATTGAGGTTTGCAAGTTAGAAGAAAGACAAGGAAGGAGTACAAAGGACAAAGAAGAAGAAAGGACAACCATTGATTCAGAATTGACTGTCCAGATAGGAATATCAAGAGGCGGGAATGATTTCACGAGCATTGAAATTTGGAGCAGTTGACTTGAAAACTCCAGAACACTCCTTCAGCAGATAAGAAAATGTTAGCATCAAATTAAACAAGGAAAAGATGAAGGCCAAATCCAAGGTGAAGGGGTGCATAAACAAGATTCTTTCGGAAGAGATGATACAAAAAGCTCATTATGCACTTACCGAACTATAATGACTAGAACTTCCCCGGTTAAGAAAGCGCGGATTGCTTTGAGAACCACACACATCGGAACGCAAACAGAAGAACATTTCATTGCTTATTACAACAATTCCATCAGAATAGAAGAATATCACAGAGTGAATCAATATTACACATTTGGCAAATACCAGAGATTTAAATTACATTTAAATACATAGCAGCGGAAAAATAATAAAAAACATAATTGAAAGAAATAAATGGATACAGAGCTTTCCGAATATCACTTCAGCTATAAACCACGATCATGTGAATATAAATATGCAAAACCAAAACTACTAGCTGCCCGTGTGGAAAATAGGGGCACCCAGAGTTTAGGTTAAAACAATAAACTCCAGGTCATTCATGTGACTGGTGTGAGAACTAAAACCAATCATTAATCTATATTTTAAAAGAGAGTAATTCAAGGGACCACGCCGTATAACACGGAACGGGTTCCCTCCCAAGAACACTAGTGCATATATCAAAACAGCGCAATGCTTTTTGGAAAAATGAAGCTATTATAAGACCCAGGTCCCATCACACAATGCAACGCAAGCTGGAGGATAGGGTTTTCCCTTATAATAGCCAAACATGCTTGGTACGTTTAAAACAAATCATTTGATACTATAAGTGTATAGTGTCAAAACAATTTCAATCATAAGTATCAATCATAGGCGGCATGGGTACCGTATATCATGTCGCCATACTAGTTCTACAATTAAAACCGCAATGTCACGTATTGGAAATTTGATTTCAGTCATGAGTCGAGGCAAAGGGCAAGCTCCTCTCCGTTCGAGACACTCAAGCAAATGTCTCAGGACCGCACATAGCGATCCTTAGAATTGGTTGGGCCGGTCCTCTCTTACTTTTGAGGATTAGTTATTCCTGAACACACATTTCCCGGTCCTATAGGACCTATATCCGAGGTGCCTCGCATTCCAACAACCACACAGGTAAAAAGTATATAAATGTCAGGGCTGGTAGGTCACTGACATCACCGATAGCTAGAAAGAAACGTCGTGCTCTCCCAACGGTCCTTATCCCGTTCTTGACTCATACCGAGGTGTGAGGCTCGCGAATTAACGATATACACAAAGCTATGCCACATAAGCTGTGCTTTGATCATCAGCCACAAGACTTTGCTTTTTAACCAAAGCCTTAATCATTTGCCACTTAGGCATGCCACACAGGCAATTCATGCCATGCGATTGATATCCATCAATATATAACCTCTGAGCTCGTACGTCTCAAAGAAGGGCGTTAAGAAAGAGAATAAATTCTCCACTGCCAAACAGATATATATTTAATAGAAATCGGTAACACAGAATAAAATCCAACGTCCGACACACAGTCCATTTACAAGTTCGTTCTAGGTCTGAACGAAACCGGAGGAACCTTATTCCTCGCATATCCATCTATCTCCGAGTACGTCTGGACGATCACCAACTGATTCCCTCCTCTTGGGTGTACAGCCCAATCAAGATAATCAATAATCATCCAATCGACGTGAAGACCTCCGGTCTTCAACCACCGTCTTCATCTTTGACTTATCGTCGAATCGGTTATTCAGAATGGGTGAAAACTCGGCCTTTCCGAATAACCCCCGTATATAATAAACAAGTGTTACATAAACACAATATACGCATCACTCCAATTCAGAATATTATTTTATTCAAATTTTCACATTCTTAGGGGAAGGTTCCCATTAATTTTATCAAAGATAAATTCTTTTAAATTTATTCTTTAATCTTCCTTTTGATATCAAATCAACCCATGTTAAGTTTTTCCATACTAGTCAGGATTAGCGAACCACACTGAAGTAATTATTTATTTTATTTCCCAATCCCAACCTATTCATCCCATGGAGCAAAACTGGTAATACTCCTGTGACGAGAAGGAATTTCGCTCGGTCCGAACCAGTCGCTAAACTGATCCAGGCCGTTCGAAACGCCCTATCGTTTGAGAACACGACAAAATAGAACGCATACAGAAGAACATTTCATTGTATATCACAACAATGCATCAGATTACAAGAATATACAGAGTATAAATGAATATTACACAGAAATATCAGAGATTTAAATTACATTTAAATACATAGCAGCGGAAAATAATACAATACACAACTAGAAGGAGATATACGGATACAAAGCTTTCCGGATATCGTTCCAGCTGTAAACCAGGGTCCTGTGAATATAAATCTGCAAAACCAAAACTACTAGCTGCCCGTGTTAAAATAGGGGCACCTAGAGTTTAGGTCAAAACAATAAACTCCAGGTCAGTCATGGGACTGGTGTGAGAACTAAAACAGTTAATCTTTATCTTAAAAGCTAGGTAAATCAAGGGACCACGTCGTATAACACGGAACGGGTTTCCTCCCAAGGATACCAGTGCATAAAACAAACAGCGCAATGCTAAATAAAGAAAAATGAAGCTGTTATAAGACCCAGGTCCTATCACACAATGCAACGCAAGCCGGGGGATAGGGTTTTCCCTTATAACAGCCAAAGAATGCTTGATACGTTTAAAAACAAATCATTTGATACTATTATAAGTGCATAGTGTATAAAACAACTTCAAATCATAAGTATCAATCATAGGCGGCATGAGCGCCCCATCCCACTATGTCGCCATATATAGGTTATACAATCAAAATCGCAAAGTCACGTATTTGGAAATTGGATTTCCGTCTATGAACCGAGGCAAAAGATAGTCCTCAACCGATTCGAGACAATCTAGCCTACCATGTCTCAGGATCAGAGCTCGAGTGACCCTAGGAGCGACAGGGCCGGTCCACCGATGTGGATTAAAATGCCTGAACACTACGTTTCCCCGCCCTTTGGGGCGCAAATGAGCCATCAAATGACTCCATCGGTTCGAGAACGACCGATCAATCCGAGGCGCCTCGCAACAGCAACAACCACATAAGTCAAACTCGTCAGGGCGTGTAAAACCACTGACGCCACTTTTAGCTAGAAAGAAACGCAAGTCCTCCCTGAGGTCCGTCTCCCGTTTTTGGTTCATACCGGGTGTGAAACACGCGAGGTAAACGTCACACAAAGCTACGCCACAAAGGCCGTGCTTTGATCATCACCACAAGACTTTGCTTTTCAACAGAAGCCTCGATCAATTGCCACTTAGGCATGCCACACAGGCAATTCACTCCATGCGTTTGATATCCATCAATATATAACCCCTGAGCTCGTACGTCTCAGAGAAGGGCGTTAAGCAAGAGAATAAATTCTCCGCCGCCAAACAGATATATATTTAATAGAGATCAATCACACGGACTAAAATCCAATGTCAGACACACAGTCCATTTACAAGTCCGTTCTGGGTCTGAACGAAACCGGAGGCACCTAGTACCCCGCATATCCATCGATCTCCAAGTACGTCTGGACAATCACTAACTGTTTCCATCTTCTTGGGTGTACAGCCCAATCAAGATCATCAGTAATTACCCAAATGACGTGAAGACCTCCGGTCTTCGACCATCGTCTTCATCTTTGACTTAACGTCGTATCAGTTATTCAGAATGGGATAAACCCGGTCTTTCCGAATAACTCGCGTATATTTTAAATAAGTGTTACACAAACACAACATACGCCTCATTCCAATTCATCAGTCACTAACCGTAAATTAATCAAGAGAATAATTTCCCAAATATTAACCCCGAAGGCCGAAACCAACATCAGATCAATATCCAGAAAACCATTCTGCTTGGCTAACCGACAGTTAGTTTCTAAATTTCACATTCATAGGGAAAGGTTCCCATTAATGTTATCCAAGATAAATTCCTTGAATTTATTCTTTATTCTTCCTTTGAATTTCGATTCAAACCAGTCGGGATTAGCGAACCTTACCGAAGTAATCATTTATTTTAATTTCCCCATCCCAACCTATTCATCCCATGAAGTAAAACTGGTAATACTTCATATCTAACACCACAGTGTTATCGGTAAATTCAATTACCATTTCACGTTCAAATCTAATTAAAGATTTAACTATCGCCTGGAGCAAAACTGGTGATACTCCATTTTCGATCATTTCAATCTAATTAAAGATTCATCAAAACTCCACTTAGTTTTAATCTTCGACTGGGTTAAAGAATCAGTGTCCTGTAAAACACGGTTCACGATAAACCCAAAATCACATTCCATTAATTATCGGGTTAAAGAACAAGTGTTATTTAAAACACTGTTCACGATGAACCCAAAAATCAATATCAATTCAATTAAATATTATTTAATTGGTACACTTCATTAAATCCAAATAAAAAGATTTAATCTTTTCTCAACTGGGTTCAAGAACAGTGTTAGTGAAACACCATTCACGACATACCCAAATCACATTTGATATTCAATATAAGGCTCTGAATAGAAAATATATCGGCTTATATTCAATATCAAATTCTACGATTAACAAATGCCGTATTGGAAATAACGATAAAAAAATATATATCTTTCAAATTTCCATAACAACATCCGTATAATCATGAATTCCAACATCGAAATATTCCGAAGACAATTTCGATTCAATTCCACTCCAATGCAATCATTGGAAATTCTGGTTATTTTCAAAACCCTTTCAAATTCAATTTATTTCTTTAAAAATAAATAGAATTATAATTCTAGTTTAAAACTAGTTCATTTCGATAAAAATCTATTTTTATCTTTTCAAATATGGAGTTTTTCATCCCAAATCTTCACAAATCATTTCTTATGATTTTACACAAATTATTACTATTTTTAATAATTTTATCAAGGCCCGTACAGTCGATTTCCATCAACGGCCATCGAACTGCACTTACAGCGACCTTTTTCGAATTTGATTTGGACGTAACTCCAAATCCAACCGTTAGATTTTGAATTTCTAATATTCATTAGAAAGCTCTTTTCGATACGAACCCAACGTTCCGGTTTTAGGAGAATCCGACGGTCGGATCTCCCGTAAGGTCCTTTTGAAATAAATGGTCGAAATTCGCGAACTGCCGCGGCGTGGCGCATTCTATTCAGGCCTTTATATTATATATATAATATATATAATATATATATCGTCGATTTCCATTTAAAACGAATTATATAAATAGTTTTAAATTCGTTTCAAAAGCAATTTCAACTTCCATTTCAATTCAAATCGAAATTGAATTCTTCTTTATAAATTCGTTTCAAAATTCATTTCTATTCAATTCCAATTTCAATTCAATTTGAATTCATTTCAATTCACTTTCAATTCGAATTCGTTTTCAATTCAATTCATTTCGAAATCGTTTTCAATTCAATTCATTTCGAAATCGTTTTCAATTCAATTCATTTCGAAATCGTTTTCAATTCAATTCATTTCGAAATCGTTTTCAATTCAATTCATTTCGAAATCGTTTTCAATTCAATTCATTTCGAAATGAATAAAATCGATATAAATATCGATTACGTCAAAATGGCGTCAATCTAATCAACACGGCTTCACAAATTTCTATTTTCAAATATTTCTTTTTCAAATATTTCTTTTTCAAAATAGTTGTTATTATCAAAATATTTCGTTCAACACATGACCAATCTCAATGGATGAGTACTGTCAACACATGAACTTTTATTTTATATCGATAAAGATGTAAATTTTATTACTAAAATATTTCGTTCAACACATGACCAATCTCAATGGATGAGTACTGTCAACACATGAACTTTTATTTTATAATATTCTTTATTTTTCAAATTGGAATGAGGCCCAATCAATTACCATATAAAGTTAATTATATGGATTTTCATGCATTACACACATATAATAGCATTGAAAAATAATCAACCATCAACCAAAGTGCACTACACTGTATAAGCATCAAATATAGATATCTAACGCTTATAACAGCCTGTCAATCAATCGATCGACATATTTAATCAATCAGGATGAGTGAACTTCAAATTTCATCCCAACACCCGTGTGGGGTTTCAAACAATCAAACGTACATTTTATTTGTGCAGTTGGGCGATGTGTAAAATTTATCGACCCAATCAATGTCCTTCAAATAGGTGTACATAAACAAACCGTTCGGTTTGTAAATGAATATTTTATTTATTCACATTCCCGTTAAAAATTATATTTTTAACGATAAAACATTTTATTTCAACCTATGAATTTCTATTCAATTCATTTATTCAATAAAATGATATTTCATTTTTTTTTCTAACATATTTTAGAAAATTTCGGCGGCATAACGGCACGATACTAGAAACGGGACGAGGCCTAGCCTTATCCCCGGTCTAGTGAAGGCCCACGCCATTCACACATCAATCAAAATCACCAAACAACCAAATTCAAATCACATCATATAACTAATCTATGCAACCAAACAAACAAGTCCATGGTCTATGGACGATTGTGTCGGGTGCTACTAAGCACCGTCTGCATCCTAGTATATATATAAATAGAAATGAAATTGAAAGGTGAGAAATTCTCACCTTTAGCTATCCAAGCTCCACGGCACTTCTAATGCAGGAAATCTTTGCCAACTCGCCTTTTTGTCGCTTTCGTTGCCCGCTTTCACTACATATGTAAAAATCGAATTTTACTTCGCTATTCAATATATAAAAATCATATTTTTATTTCGAAGTTCAATATATAAAAATCCTATTTTTAATTCGAAGTTCACTATATAAAAATCACATTTTTAATTCGAAGTACACTATATAAAAACCACATTTTTAATTCGAAGTTCACTATATAAAAATCACATTTTTAATTCGAAGTTCACTATATAAAAATCACATTTTTAATTCGAAGTTCACTATATAAAAATCACATTTTTAATTCGAAGTTCACTATATAAAAATCACATTTTTAATTCGAAGTATAAAAGATTATATTTTGATAACTTTACAACATAAATAAAAATCAGTTTTTAAACAAAATAAAATTCAGTTTTTAAATAAAATAAAATTCAGTTTTTAAATAAAATAAAATACTAAAACTCACCTTTTTTTTTCTCTAGGTCAGAAGGGGGTGGGGGTGTCAGGTGGTCGCGGGTTCGTGAGGGAGGAGGGGGAGGCGCAGAGGCCATCTGCGGCGGGCGGCAGGCGTTTTGGGGGCGTCGCGTTCGTGGAGGAGGTGAGAGGGAGGAAGAGGGATCGGGGAAGAGGCGGAGGCGGGTTGGGGAACCGGAGCGGTGGTGGATGGAGGCCGGGCACCCTGCCCTGAGCGGCGGCGGCTGCTGCGTTCCTCCGTCCTTCTCTTTTTTTTTTTTTGATTTTGATTCTGAAAATCGAAGAAGGGGGGGCAGAGAAATATAGAGAGGAGAGAGGGAGATATTTTTTTTTTAATTTTATTATTTAATTCAAAAAGTTGACTTTTACATACGACCTCTAAACGAGGCCCACCGCCTGTCGTCCGTAGCGTTTTACCCCCATTCCGAACACAATGGGATATGTATCGCAAGCTGATTTGATCGTTTCGATTAGTTTCCGTTGAATTTACATTTAAATCACTATATTGAATTTTAAACGTACATTTCAAATTACCGGGATCACATACTAACCAGAAAAATTCCCAAAAAATATTTTCTAGCTTCGTATTGACGATACGGTCCTAACAAAACTAGTTTCGTCTAATTCTAAGACCGTTTGAAAAATGGCCAATTTCCAGTCGATTAAAATCAACTGAAACTGGTCAAACGCGTTTTCCTTTGCCACGCTCACATATTGATTCGAAAAATTATGAAATTTGGAATCTAGCAATAACTTGACATCACGGACCCAACAAAACTAGTTTCGTCGAAATCCGAGGTCATCTGCAAAATGTCCACTTTTAAGGGCCTGAATTCCATAGCGACTATTCAGAATTTTCAACTGGACATATCTTTTGATTCCCGCTATGAAATTTCGATTGGTCGGATTCGTTGGAAAGATATTACCAATTAGATCCTATTATTTTTGGTTTCACTAAAATCCGGATTGTTTTGCACCCGGTACATTCAATTGAAGTTTGAAATCGAATTATCGAACTACCGCGCCATTTTCAATTCTATTTATAATTATATATAAATATTTATATTCTAACGACGACGTATATAATATATACGTTCGATTTATATTCAAAATAAATTTCTCGTCGATATTATTTAAAATAATCTATTTTAAATAATCAAAATTCGCTAAAATTGCCAAAATAAAATTTTTAAACTGGCCCAGATTTTCGGGTTATTACAATCTCCCCCACTTAAAACTTTTCGTCCCCGAAAAGGAACAAAGTCGAAAGTGGTTTGATTATTCAACTCTACATTCGATCTGGCTTCCCTTCTCTAACTTTTCAGTTTCTGAGAATTTTCCAATTCTTCAAAAATTTGGCTAACACCCTAAATTTTCGAAAAATTTCGCCATAACCTCCCCTGCACCGGGAGCATCGGGGAATTTCAAATAGCTTCCCCGGTCCTTCAGATCTCAAAAAGAAAAAGAAAAAGCCAAGCGGCTAGCCAATAGGCTCATAAAATCATCATCACCCAAACAAAGCAGTAAATTATGTAGTAAACATGTACCTATTTGTCGGGCAAACAAATTTTATTCTCTGCTCTAGCCTCCTTGCTATGACCTGTTCAATGTAAGTACAAGTATATGCAAGCAAATGCGACCAATTTCAATACAATTCAATATTTGTTTCAATTAGGCTAAATGGTTCAAAATTATCAAACAAATAAACAAACAACGCGAACATCAATCAATTAGTTGATTAGCTTTTCAAATTCATAATTTGATATATATACAAAAAATCATGTTTTGATGCCAAATCACAACAATGTATTCTAGCTATATTAGTTTTGGTTCTCACACCAGTCTAATGGAAATATATAGAAAATCACACCTTCGAAACTCGAACATAAATGTTGATGATGCGATCGCTATCATCAATATCATCTTCGGGCGACTAGAGTGTGTTGCTATATCTATCCAATATATTAAAATTTCAAATACACGTGGATCAGACGTATACGCAAAATCTTTATATACTGGACTGTCCAACTCAATATAAATAGATAATCAAATACGAATAATTGGTTTAAAATTTCAAACCAAAAATTTGTTTTCATTTTCAAAAATATACTCTTCACACTCGTTCTAGGATACTACTGATCCCATCTCTAACGAGTCATTCTCGTTGGATATTACTAACCCAATATCTGATGAATTCTTTCGTATGGTTCTAATGTGCCTTGTTCTCTAAGCTTTGTAAACCAAAGCTCTGATACCAACTGTGACGAGAAGGAATTTCGCTCGGTCCGAACCAGTCGCTAAACCAATCCAGGCCGTTCGAAACGCCCAATCGTTTGAGAACACGACAAAATAGAACGCATACAGAAGAACATTTCATTGTATATCACAACAATGCATCAGATTACAAGAATATACAGAGTATAAATGAATATTACACAGAAATATCAGAGATTTAAATTACATTTAAATACATAGCAGCGGAAAATAATACAATACACAACTAGAAGGAGATATACGGATACAAAGCTTTCCGGATATCGTTCCAGCTGTAAACCAGGGTCCTGTGAATATAAATCTGCAAAACCAAAACTACTAGCTGCCCGTGTTAAAATAGGGGCACCTAGAGTTTAGGTCAAAACAATAAACTCCAGGTCAGTCATGGGACTGGTGTGAGAACTAAAACAGTTAATCTTTATCTTAAAAGCTAGGTAAATCAAGGGACCACGCCGTATAACACGGAACGGGTTTCCTCCCAAGGATACCAGTGCATAAAACAAACAGCGCAATGCTAAATAAAGAAAAATGAAGCTGTTATAAGACCCAGGTCCTATCACACAATGCAACGCAAGCCGGGGGATAGGGTTTTCCCTTATAACAGCCAAAGAATGCTTGATACGTTTAAAAACAAATCATTTGATACTATTATAAGTGCATAGTGTATAAAACAACTTCAAATCATAAGTATCAATCATAGGCGGCATGAGCGCCCCATCCCACTATGTCGCCATATATAGGTTATACAATCAAAATCGCAAAGTCACGTATTTGGAAATTGGATTTCCGTCTATGAACCGAGGCAAAAGATAGTCCTCAACCGATTCGAGACAATCTAGCCTACCATGTCTCAGGATCAGAGCTCGAGTGACCCTAGGAGCGACAGGGCCGGTCCACCGATGTGGATTAAAATGCCTGAACACTACGTTTCCCCGCCCTTTGGGGCGCAAATGAGCCATCAAATGACTCCATCGGTTCGAGAACGACCGATCAATCCGAGGCGCCTCGCAACAGCAACAACCACATAAGTCAAACTCGTCAGGGCGTGTAAAACCACTGACGCCACTTTTAGCTAGAAAGAAACGCAAGTCCTCCCTGAGGTCCGTCTCCCGTTTCTGGTTCATACCGGGTGTGAAACACGCGAGGTAAACGTCACACAAAGCTACGCCACAAAGGCCGTGCTTTGATCATCACCACAAGACTTTGCTTTTCAACAGAAGCCTCGATCAATTGCCACTTAGGCATGCCACACAGGCAATTCACTCCATGCGTTTGATATCCATCAATATATAACCCCTGAGCTCGTACGTCTCAGAGAAGGGCGTTAAGCAAGAGAATAAATTCTCCGCCGCCAAACAGATATATATTTAATAGAGATCAATCACACGGACTAAAATCCAATGTCAGACACACAGTCCATTTACAAGTCCGTTCTGGGTCTGAACGAAACCGGAGGCACCTAGTACCCCGCATATCCATCGATCTCCAAGTACGTCTGGACGATCACTAACTGTTTCCATCTTCTTGGGTGTACAGCCCAATCAAGATCATCAGTAATTACCCAAACGACGTGAAGACCTCCGGTCTTCGACCATCGTCTTCATCTTTGACTTAACGTCGTATCAGTTATTCAGAATGGGATAAACCCGGTCTTTCCGAATAACTCGCGTATATTTTAAATAAGTGTTACACAAACACAACATACGCCTCATTCCAATTCATCAGTCACTAACCGTAAATTAATCAAGAGAATAATTTCCCAAATATTAACCTCGAAGGCCGAAACCAACATCAGATCAATATCCAGAAAACCATTCTGCTTGGCTAACCGACAGTTAGTTTCTAAATTTCACATTCATAGGGAAAGGTTCCCATTAATGTTATCCAAGATAAATTCCTTGAATTTATTCTTTATTCTTCCTTTGAATTTCGATTCAAACCAGTCGGGATTAGCGAACCTTACCGAAGTAATCATTTATTTTAATTTCCCCATCCCAACCTATTCATCCCATGAAGTAAAACTGGTAATACTTCATATCTAACACCACAGTGTTATCGGTAAATTCAATTACCATTTCACGTTCAAATCTAATTAAAGATTTAACTATCGCCTGGAGCAAAACTGGTGATACTCCATTTTCGATCATTTCAATCTAATTAAAGATTCATCAAAACTCCACTTAGTTTTAATCTTCGACTGGGTTAAAGAATCAGTGTCCTGTAAAACACGGTTCACGATAAACCCAAAATCACATTCCATTAATTATCGGGTTAAAGAACAAGTGTTATTTAAAACACTGTTCACGATGAACCCAAAAATCAATATCAATTCAATTAAATATTATTTAATTGGTACACTTCATTAAATCCAAATAAAAAGATTTAATCTTTTCTCAACTGGGTTCAAGAACAGTGTTAGTGAAGACACCATTCACGACAAACCCAAATCACATTTGATATTCAATATAAGGCTCTGAATAGAAAATATATCGGCTTATATTCAATATCAAATTCTACGATTAACAAATGCCGTATTGGAAATAACGATAAAAAAATATATATCTTTCAAATTTCCATAACAACATCCGTATAATCACGAATTCCAACATCGAAATATTCCGAAGACAATTTCGATTCAATTCCACTCCAATGCAATCATTGGAAATTCTGGTTATTTTCAAAACCCTTTCAAATTCAATTTATTTCTTTAAAAATAAATAGAATTATAATTCTAGTTTAAAACTAGTTCATTTCGATAAAAATCTATTTTTATCTTTTCAAATATGGAGTTTTTCATCCCAAATCTTCACAAATCATTTCTTATGATTTTACACAAATTATTACTATTTTTAATAATTTTATCAAGGCCCGTACAGTCGATTTCCATCAACGGCCATCGAACTGCACTTACAGCGACCTTTTTCGAATTTGATTTGGACGTAACTCCAAATCCAACCGTTAGATTTTGAATTTCTAATATTCATTAGAAAGCTCTTTTCGATACGAACCCAACGTTCCGGTTTTAGGAGAATCCGACGGTCGGATCTCCCGTAAGGTCCTTTTGAAATAAATGGTCGAAATTCGCGAACTGCCGCGGCGCGGCGCATTCTATTCAGGCCTTTATATTATATATATAATATATATAATATATATATCGTCGATTTCCATTTAAAATGAATTATATAAATAGTTTTAAATTCGTTTCAAAAGCAATTTCAACTTCCATTTCAATTCAAATCGAAATTGAATTCTTCTTTATAAATTCGTTTCAAAATTCATTTCTATTCAATTCCAATTTCAATTCAATTTGAATTCATTTCAATTCACTTTCAATTCGAATTCGTTTTCAATTCAATTCATTTCGAAATCGTTTTCAATTCAATTCATTTCGAAATCGTTTTCAATTCAATTCATTTCGAAATCGTTTTCAATTCAATTCATTTCGAAATCGTTTTCAATTCAATTCATTTCGAAATCGTTTTCAATTCAATTCATTTCGAAATCGTTTTCAATTCAATTCATTTCGAAATGAATAAAATCGATATAAATATCGATTACGTCAAAATGGCGTCAATCTAATCAACACGGCTTCACAAATTTCTATTTTCAAATATTTCTTTTTCAAATATTTCTTTTTCAAAATAGTTGTTATTATCAAAATATTTCGTTCAACACATGACCAATCTCAATGGATGAGTACTGTCAACACATGAACTTTTATTTTATATCGATAAAGATGTAAATTTTATTACTAAAATATTTCGTTCAATACATGACCAATCTCAATGGATGAGTACTGTCAACACATGAACTTTTATTTTATAATATTCTTTATTTTTCAAATTGGAATGAGGCCCAATCAATTACCATATAAAGTTAATTATATGGATTTTCATGCATTACACACATATAATAGCATTGAAAAATAATCAACCATCAACCAAAGTGCACTACACTGTATAAGCATCAAATATAGATATCTAACGCTTATAACAGCCTGTCAATCAATCGATCGACATATTTAATCAATCAGGATGAGTGAACTTCAAATTTCATCCCAACACCCGTGTTGGGTTTCAAACAATCAAACGTACATTTTATTTGTGCAGTTGGGCGATGTGTAAAATTTATCGACCCAATCAATGTCCTTCAAATAGGTGTACATAAACAAACCGTTCGGTTTGTAAATGAATATTTTATTTATTCACATTCCCGTTAAAAATTATATTTTTAACGATAAAACATTTTATTTCAACCTATGAATTTCTATTCAATTCATTTATTCAATAAAATGATATTTCATTTTTTTTTCTAACATATTTTAGAAAATTTCGGCGGCATAACGGCACGATACTAGAAACGGGACGAGGCCTAGCCTTATCCCCGGTCTAGTGAAGGCCCACGCCATTCACACATCAATCAAAATCACCAAACAACCAAATTCAAATCACATCATATAACTAATCTATGCAACCAAACAAACAAGTCCATGGTCTGTGGACGATTGTGTCGGGTGCTACTAAGCACCGTCTGCATCCTAGTATATATATATAAATAGAAATGAAATTGAAAGGTGAGAAATTCTCACCTTTAGCTATCCTAGCTCCACGGCACTTCTAATGCAGGAAATCTTTGCCAACTCGCCTTTTTGTCGCTTTCGTTGCCCGCTTTCACTACATATGTAAAAATCGAATTTTACTTCGCTATTCAATATATAAAAATCATATTTTTATTTCGAAGTTCAATATATAAAAATCCTGTTTTTAATTCGAAGTTCACTATATAAAATTCACATTTTTAATTCGAAGTACACTATATAAAAACCACATTTTTAATTCGAAGTTCACTATATAAAAATCACATTTTTAATTCGAAGTTCACTATATAAAAATCACATTTTTAATTCGAAGTTCACTATATAAAAATCACATTTTTAATTCGAAGTTCACTATATAAAAATCACATTTTTAATTCGAAGTATAAAAGATTATATTTTTATAACTTTACAACATAAATAAAAATCAGTTTTTAAACAAAATAAAATTCAGTTTTTAAATAAAATAAAATTCAGTTTTTAAAGAAAATAAAATTCAGTTTTTAAATAAAATAAAATTCAGTTTTTAAATAAAATAAAATACTAAAACTCACCTTTTTTTTCTCTAGGTCAGAAGGGGGTGGGGGTGTCAGGTGGTCGCGGGTTCGTGAGGGAGGAGGGGGAGGCGCAGAGGCCATCTGCGGCGGGCGGCAGGCGTTTTGGGGGCGTTGCGTTCATGGAGGAGGTGAGAGGGAGGAAGAGGGATCGGGGAAGAGGCGGAGGCGGGTTGGGGAACCGGAGCGGTGGTGGATGGAGGCCGGGCGCCCTGCCCTGAGCGGCGGCGGCTGCTGCGTTCCTCCGTCCTTCTCTTTTTTTTTTTTTTTTTTTTTTGATTTTGATTCTTAAAATCGAAGAAGGGGGGGGGGGGCAGAGAAATATAGAGAGGAGAGAGGGAGATATTTTTTTTATTTAATTCAAAAAGTTGACTTTTACATACGACCTCTAAACGAGGCCCACCGCCTGTCGTCCATAGCGTTTTACCCCCATTCCGAACACAATGGGATATGTATCGCAAGCTGATTTGATCGTTTCGATTAGTTTCTGTTGAATTTACATTTAAATCACTATATTGAATTTTAAACGTACATTTCAAATTACCGGGATCACATACTAACCAGAAAAATTCCCAAAAAATATTTTCTAGCTTCGTATTGACGATACGGTCCTAACAAAACTAGTTTCGTCTAATTCTAAGACCGTTTGAAAAATGGCCAATTTCCAGTCGATTAAAATCAACTGAAACTGGTCAAACGCGTTTTCCTTTGCCACGCTCACATATTGATTCGAAAAATTATGAAATTTGGAATCTAGCAATAACTTGACATCACGGACCCAACAAAACTGGTTTCGTCGAAATCCGAGGTCATCTGCAAAATGTCCACTTTTAAGGGCCTGAATTCCATAGCGACTATTCAGAATTTTCAACTGGACATATCTTTTGATTCCCGCTATGAAATTTCGATTGGTCGGATTCGTTGGAAAGATATTACCAATTAGATCCTATTATTTTTGGTTTCACTAAAATCCGGATTGTTTTGCACCCGGTACATTCAATTGAAGTTTGAAATCGAATTATCGAACTACCGCGCCATTTTCAATTCTATTTATAATTATATATAAATATTTATATTCTAACGACGACGTATATAATATATACGTTCGATTTATATTCAAAATAAATTTCTCGTCGATATTATTTAAAATAATCTATTTTAAATAATCAAAATTCGCTAAAATTGCCAAAATAAAAATTTTAAACTGGCCCAGATTTTCGGGTTATTACAACTCCATATCTAACACCACGGTGTTATCGGTAAATATTAATTACCATTTCACGTTCAAATCTAATCAAAGATTTAACTATCGCTTTGGAGCAAAACTGGTGATACTCCATTCTCGATCACTTTAATCTAATTAAAGATTCATTAAAACTCCACTTAGTTCTAATCTTCCCACAAATCAATATCCTGACTTTAACTGGGTCAAAGAACCAATGTCATCTATAACACGGTTCATGATAAAGCCAAAATCACTTTCCGTTATTAATCGGGTTAAAGAACATGTGTTATTCAAAACACCGCTCACGATAAACCCCAAAAACCAATTTAAATTTAATTCCAATTAAATACTAATTAACTGGACAATTTCACTAAATCTTAATTAAAATATTTATTCTTTTCTAAACTGGGTTCAAGGACAGTGTTATTTAAGACACCATTCAGGACGAACCTAAAATCCCGTTTGATATTAAATACAAGGCTCTGAATAGAAAATATATCGGCTTATATTCAATATCAAATTCTAAAACCAAAAAATATCGTATTGGAAATAACAATATAAATATATCTTCCAAATTTCCATAACTATATCTGTATAATCATGAAATCCAGCATCAAAATATCCCGAAGAAAATTTTGATTCAAATCCATTCCAATTCGTATATTGAAAATTCTGACTGTTTTTTAAACACTCTCAATCCATTTTATTTATTTAAAAATAATTGGATTTTAATTCTAGTTATAAACTAGTTCATTTCGATAAAAATATATTTTTATCCTCTTTAAATATGGGATTTTTCACCCCAATTCTTTCTAAATCATTTATTATGATTTTTACATAAATTATTAATAATTTTAATAATTTTATCAAGGCCCTTACAGTCGATTGCCAATAACGGTCGTCGAACTGCACTTACAACGACCTTTTCCAAATCTGATTTGGATGTAATTCCAAATCCAACCGTTAGATTTCAAATATCTAATATTCATTGGAAATCTCTTTTCGATACGAACCCAACGGTTCTAGTTTTAAGAGAATCCGATGGTCGGATCTCCCGCATCGTCAATTCAAAGTTAATGGTCGAAATTCGCGAACAGCCGCGGCGCGGTGCGATCTATTTAGGCCATTTAATATATATAATATATATATCGTCGATTTCAATTCAAAACGTATTTTATAAATCATTTTAATTTCGTTTTCAAAACAATTTCAACTTCATATTCAATTTCAAATCAAAATTGAATATTCCCTATCATTAATGTATAAATGGTAATATTTTCAAAATATTATATTTTGAAATCACTTCCTTTTCTATACTCATTTAAAAACGAATATAATCGATATAAATATCGTTCGCGTCAAAATGGCGCAAATCTAATGTAACAACTCGAAAATCTGGGCCAGTTTAAAATTTTTATTTTGGCAATTTTAGCGAATTTTGATTATTTAAAATGAATTATTTTAAATAATAACGACGAGAAATTTATTTTGAATATAATTCGAACGTATATATTCATTTGAATCGACGATAGAATATAAATATTTATATTTACGAAAATGGCGCGGTAGTTCGATAATTCGATTTCAAACTTCAAATGGATGTACAGGATTCAAAATAAACCGGATTTTAGTGAAACCAAAAATATTTGAATCTATTGGTGAATATCTTTCCAACGAATCCGAAAAATTGAAATTTCATAGCGGGAATAAAAAGATATGTCCAGTTGAAAATTCTGAATAGTCGCTATAAAATTCAGGCCCTTAGAAATGGAAATTTTGCAAACAACCTCGGATTTCGACGAAACCACTTTTGTTGGATCCGCGATGTCAGGTTATTGCTAGATTCCAAATTTCATAATTTTTCGAATCAATATGTGAGCGTGGCGAAGGAAAACGTGTTTGTCCAGTTTTAGTTGATTTTTAATCGACTGGAAAATGGTCATTTTTCAAACTGTATCAAAATTTGATGAAATTAGTTTTGTTAGGACCGTATCGTCAATACGAAGCTAGAAAATATTTTTCGTGAAATTTTCGAGTTAGTATGTGACCCCAGTAAATTGAAATGTGCGTTCAAATTCAATATATAGAGTTATATGTTGATTTTGACGAAAACTGATCGAAATGATCGAATCAGCTTACGATACATATCTCATTGTGTTCGGAATGGGGGTAATTAGCTATGGACGACAGGCGGTGGGCCAAGTTTCGAGGTCGAAATAAAAAGTCAACTTTTTGAAATTTAAATAATTAAATAAAAAAAATTAAAACTCTCTCTCTCTCTTCCCATTATCACTCCTCAGACCCTCCCCTGTTCGATTCAATATCAATCAGAAAAAAAGAAAGGAGGAGGGGGGATCGCGATCCACCACCGCCCCCCTCCCCGATAGTTCCGCCGTCGCCCAAGGCGGGGCCACCGCGCCGCCTATTCCCCCCCCCCTCGATTCACCCTCTCCTCTTCCTCCTCTCGCGCCAGAGCGAGCCCTGCACCCCCCTTCTACTCCGCCACCGCCTCCTTCTCCACCGCCTTCTCCTCCCTACCCCCTTCTTCCACCTCCAAATCGATCCCCCCTCACCTACACCACCACGAACCAGAAATCGCGCCTTCACCTCCCTAATCCGCCCTCCGTTCGTTGCTGAATCCAAACCCACGAGCCCACTAGCACTTCTTCGACAGCGGACACCCGTTCCCCACCTCCAGTCAGGTCCGGCGCTCCAAAAACGGTGAGCTTTTACCTTTTTATTTAAATATATAGTTTGGCTTACATAAAAACAGGATTTTTAGCTTTATAGGAAAGATTTTATTTTTATGTAAAGAATAGATTATGTTTTTTGAGAAAAGAATAGATTTTTCTTTAGTCAATAAAATATGTGATTTTTATCTATGTGAACAATAAATAAAGTTGTGATTTTTATCTATGTGAACAATAAATAAAGATGTGATTTTTATCTATGTGAACAATAAATAAAGATGAGATTTTTATTGTATGTGAAGATAAAAATATAATTTTTATAATATAGGAAAGTTAAAGATATAATTTTTATACTAATGACATAATAAAAATATAATTTTTATATTATAGAAAGAGTAAAAATTTGATTTTTATATATTGAATAGCAGAGTAAAAATTCGATTTTTATATATTGAATAGCAGAGTGAAATTTTGATTTTTATATATTGAATAGCATAGTAAAAATTCGATTTTTATATATTGAATAGCGAAGTAAAAATTCGATTTTTATATATTGAATAGCGAAGTAAAAATTCGATTTTAATATATTGAATAGCAAAGTAAAAATTCGATTTTTATATATTGAATAGCGAAGTAAAAATTTGATTTTTATATATGTAGTGAATACAGATGACGAAAGTGATGAAAGAAGAAACGACGGAGATTTTCTACATATGAAGAGTCGAGGAGTTTGGATTAGCTATTGGTGAGAACTTCTCACCTTTAATTTAATTTTTCTAGTTAAAAATATATACTAGGATGCAGACGGTGTTTAGTAGCACCCGACACCCGTCGTCCACAGACCATGGACGGCTTGTATGCTTGGTTGTTTGATTTTGATGTGTAGTTGATTGTGTGATGTGATGTGAAATGAAATAAAATATTTATATAGTTAAAAATATTTTATAGTTAAAAATAGAATTTTTAATGTGTATATGAAATGAAATAAAAATAAACAAATCGGACGATTTGTTTATATACACACATTTGACTGATATTGATTGGGACGATAAATTTTACACATTGCCCAACTGCACAAATAAAATATGTGTTTGATTGTTTGAAACCCCACACGGGTATTGGGAGGATATTTGACGTGCACTAATCCCGATTGTTTAGTTGTATGTCGATCGATTGATTGACAGACTGTTATAAGCGTTGAATATTTATATTTGATGCTTATACAGTGTAGAATGCACTTTGGATGATGGTTTATTATTCATCGTTGTTATTGTATACATGTGTTGTAGAAAATCCATATAATTAACATTATATGGTAATTGATTGGGCCTCATTCCATATTTGAAAGAGAAATATTTGAAAAAGAAATATTTGAAATAGAAATATTTGAAATAGAATATTTGGAAATAGAAATATATGAAGCCGTGTTGATTAGACTGACGCCATTTTGACGTGAACGATATTTATATCGATTTTATTCATTTTATAATGAATATCAAAGGTGATTTCAAAATCTGATATTTTGAAAGGAATTGAAATTCGAATTGAAATTGAAAAGAATTGAAATTTGAATTGAAATTGAATAGAAACGAATTCGAATTGAATTGAATATAAAACGAATTCGAATTGAATTGAATGTAAAACGAATTCGAATTGAATTGAATGTAAAACGAATTCGGATTGAATTGAATATAAAACGAATTCGAATTGAATTGAATATAAAACGAATTCGAATTGAATTGAATGTAAAACGAATTCGAATTGAATTGAATATAAAACGGATTCGAATTGAATTGAAAAGAAAATGAATTCAAATCGATTTGAATTGAAATCAATTTGAAATGAATTTAAAATGAATTTATATTGGAAAATTCAATTTTGATTTAAATTTGAAATGAAGTTGAAATCGTTTCGAAAACGAATTTAAAACGATTTATAAAATATGTTTTAAAAAGAAATCGATGAAGTATATATTATATATATATATATATATATATATATATATATATAATGGCCTAAATAGAATGCGCCGCGTCGCGGCAGTTCGCGAATTTCGACCATTGACTTCGAACGGATATTACGGGAGATCCAACCGTCGGATTCTCCTAAAACCAGAACCGTTGGGTTCGTATCGAAAAGAGCTTTCTAACGAATATTAGAAATCTAACGGTTGGATTTGGAATTATGTCCAAATCAAATTTGGAAAAGGTCGCTGTAAGTGCAGTTCGATGGCCATTGATGGAAATCGATTGTACGGGCCTTGATAAAATTATTAAAAATAGTAATAATTTGTGTAGAATCATAAGAAATGATTTGGGAAGGATTGGGATGAAAAACTCCATATTTGAAAAGATAAAAATAGATTTTTGTCGAAATGAACTAGTTTTGAACTAGAATAATAATTTATTTATTTTTAAAATAAATAAATTGGATTTGAAATGGTTTTGAAAATAACCAGAATTTCCAATATTTGAATTGGAATGGATTTGAATCGAAATTGTCTTCGGAATATTTCGATGTTGGATTTCGTGATTATACAGATATTGTTATGGAAATTTGAAAGATATATTTATATCGTTATTTCCAATATGATATTTGTTGGTCGTAGAATTTGATATTGAATATAAGCCGATATATTTTCTATTCAGAGCCTTGTATTTAATATCAAATGTGATTTGGGTTTGTCGTGAATGGTGTCTTCATTAACACTGTTCTTAAATCCTGTTGAGAAAAGATTAAATCTTTTTATTTAGATTTAATGAAGTGTACCAATTAAATAATATTTAATTGGAATTGAATTGGTATTGATTTTTGGGTTTATCGTGAACAGTGTTTTAAATAACACTTGTTCTTTAACCTGATAATTAATGGAATGTGATTTTTGGGTTTATCGTGAATCGTGTTTTAAATGACACTGATTCTTTAACCCAGTTAAAGATTAAAACTAAGTGGAGTTTTAATGAATCTTTAATTAGATTGAAAAGATCGAGAATGGAGTATCACCAGTTTTGCTCTAGGCGATAGTTAAATCTTTAATTAGATTTGAACGTAAAATGGTAATTGAATTACCGATAACACCGTGGTGTTAAATATGAAGTATTACCAGTTTTACTTCATGGGATAAATAGGTTGGGTTTGGAAAATAAAATAAATGATTACTTCGGTGTGGTTCGCTAATCCCGACTAGTTTGAATTGATATTCAAAAGAAGATTAAAGAATAAATTTAAAGAATTTATCTTTGATAAAATTAATGGGAACCTTTCTAAAAGTATAAAAATATTGGAATAAACGAATATTCTGGATTGGAATGAGGCGTATGTTGTGTTTGTGTAACACTTGTTTATAATATACGCGAGTTATTCGGAAAGACCGGGTTTATCCCATTCTGAATAACTGATACGACGATAAGTCGAAGGTGAAGACGATGGTTGAAGACCGGAGGTCTTCACGTCGTTTGGATAATTACTAATGATGTTGATTGGGATGTACACCCAAGAAGATGGAAACAGTTGGTGATCGTCCAGACGTACTTGGAGATCGATGGATATGCGGGGTACTAGGTGCCTCCGGTTTCGTTCAGACCCAGAACGAACTTGTAAATGGACCGTTTGTCTGACATTGGATTTCAGTCTGTGTGATTGATTTCTATTAAATATATATCTGTTTGGTGGCGGAGAATTTATTCTCTTGCTTAACGCCCTTCTCTGAGACGTACGAGCTCATGGGTTATATACTGATGGATATCAAACGCATAGAGTGAATTGCCTGTGTGGCATGCCTAAGTGGCGAATGATCAAGGCTTCTGTTGAAAAGCAAAGTCTTGTGGTTGATGATCGAAGCACGACCTTTGAGGCGTAGCTTTGTGTAACGTTTACTTCGCGAGTTTCACACCCGGTATGAACCAAAAACGGGAGACGGACCTCAGGGAGGACATGTGTTTCTTTCTAGCTAGAAGTGGTGCCAGTGGTTTTACACACCCTGACGATTTTGACTTATGTGGTTGTTGCTGTTGCGAGGCGCCTCGGTTTGATCGGACGATCCGGGTCCGATGGAGTCATTCGTTGGCTCACTTACGCCCCATAGGGCGGGGAAACGCATTGTTCAGGAATTTTAATCCACATCGATGGACCGGCCCTGACGATCCAAGGGCCCACCTGAGTCTGGGTCCTGAGGCTCGGGCTAGACAGTCTCGAATCGGTTGAGGACTATCTTTTGCCTCGGTTCATAGATGGAAATCCAATTTCCAAATACGTGATTCTGCAGTTTTATTTGTAGAGCCTAGTATGGCGACAAAGTGGGATGGGGCACTTATGCCATCTATGATTGATACTTATGATTTGAAGTTGTTTTATACACTATGCACTTATAATAGTATCAAATGATTTGTTTTAACCGTATCTTGCATTCTTGGCAATTATAAGGTAAAAACCCTATTCTCTGGCTTGCGTTGCATTGTGTGATGGGACCTGGGTCTTATAATAGCTTCATTGTTCTTTATTTAGCATTGCGCTGTTTGTTTTATGCACTGGTATTCTTGGGAGGAAACCCGTTCCGCGTTAGCGGCGTGGTCCCTTGATTTCCTGACTTTAAAATAAAGATTTATAACTGTTTTAGTGCTCACACCAGTCCCATGACTGACCTGGAGTTTATTGTTTTAACCTAAACTCTGGGTGCCCTTATTTTCGACGCGGGCAGTTAGTAGTTTTGGTTTTGCAGATTTATATTCACAGGATCCTGCTTTACAGCTGGAACGATATCCGGAAAGCTTTGTATCCGTATATCTCCTTCTACTTGTGTTTTGTATTATTTCCGCTGCGATGTATTTAAATATAATTTAAATCTCTGATATTTCTGTGTAATATTTATTCATACTCTGTATATTCTTGTAATCTGATGGAATTGTTGTAATATACAATGAAATGTTCTTCCGTCTGCATTCTATTTTGTCGTGTTCTCAAAACAATCAGGCGTTTCGAACGGTCTAGATCGGTTTAGCGACTGATTCGGAACGAGCGAAATTCCATGTTGTAACATCTAATCAACACGGCTTTATATATTTCAATAACTTCGTTATTCTATTCAACAAATGAATATTTTTTTCAACACATGAATATATATTTCTTTCAACACATGAATATTCTCAACACATGAGTATTGTCAACACATGACTATTTTTGTTATTTAACATATTTGATAAAATTGTGTTTTATATCGTTTAATTCTTAATTAGACTCTAATTTTATATATGATAAAGATGTAAATTTTATTGTTAAAATATTTTACTCAACACATGAATTTTTTTTTTTCAACACATGACTATTTATTCTATTCAACACATGAATCTATATTTTATAATATTCTTTATTTTCCCAATTGGAATGAGGCCAATCAATTTCCATATAATGTTAATTATGTGGATTCCATACGACACATGTATATAATAGCAAACCATCATCCAAAGTGAACTACACAATTGCATAAGCATTAAATATAAATAATTAACGCTTACACAGTCTGTCGACCAATCGATCGACATACTACTAAATAATTGGGATTAGTGTACGCCAAATCTCATCCCAACACCTGTGTGGGGTTTCAAATCAACAAACACTGAATATTATTTGTGCAGTTGGGCGACGTTGTAAAATTTATCGTCCCAATAAATATCTTTCAAATGGGTGTACATAAACAAACCGTCCGGTTTGTAAATGAATATTTATTTTATTCACATACACGTTAAAAATTATATTTTTAACAATAAATAATTTATCTCAACACATGAATATATTTTCATTCATTTCACATCACAATCAATTTTCACTACACAACAAAATCAAACAAGTCGTCCATGGTCTGTGGACAACGGGTGTCGGGTGGTGCTAAGCATTGTCTGAATCCTAGTATATATTTTTAACTAGAAAACAAGAGTTAAAGTGAGAAGTTCTCACCGACTAGCTAAACCAATTCACCGCGACTCTTCATATATAGGAATCTTCGCTGTGCTCGCCTCTTGTCACTTTCGTTGTCCATAGCCATTACATATATAAAGATCGCATCTTTATATTGTTGCCATGTATATAAAAATCACATTTTTATAACTACGCTATATGAATAAAAATCACATTTTTATACTGCTACTATATAGATAAAAATTCTATTTTTATACCGCTACTATATAGATAAAAATTCTATTTTTATACCGCCACTATATAGATAAAAGTTCTATTTTCATACCGCTATCATATAGATAAAAATTCTATTTTATACCGCTATTATAATTTTTATACCGCTATTATATAGATAAAAATTCTATTTTTATACCGCTATTATATAGATAAAAATTCTATTTTTATACCGCTCTTATATAGATAAAAATTCTATTTTTATACCGCTCTTCTACTAATTAAGATAATATTTTTATATCGCCACTCATATAAAAATCACATTTTTATATCCTCTAGTATATAAAAATCATATTTTTAATATCTCTATAATATAAAAATTATATTTTTATCGTATCACCATACATATAAAAATCAAATCTTTATCACCTCGCTATATGTATAAGACTCAAATTTTTATACGCTATTCCTATAAAGAAATATCGAATTTTTATTCGCTACCAAATATATAAAAATACGATTTTTATAGCACTCTCTAGGTAGATAAAAAAAAATCCTAACTTCCTACACTTAAAAAATCAGATTTTTAATGTTTAAATAAATAAAACAAACTAAATAAATAAATAATGAACTTACAAAGGGGTTAATTGCCGACGGGGTGGAACAAAAGGGGAGAGCGGCGGCTTGGGGAGGTCAGAGGTGGTCGGTGTAACGACCCGGAAAATCTGAACCAATTTAAATTTTTTTATATTGGCTAAAATAATGGATTTTAAATATTTCAAATAAATATTTTAAATAATAAAGATGAAAACTGAGTTTGAATCGACAATTGAAAACGAATATAATTAATTCTAATTATAAACAAGGCCTGAAATGGCGCGGTAGTTTCAAAATTTGAATTCAAACTTCGACTGACTATACCGGGTGCAAAACAAAACGGATTTGAGTGAAACCAAAAATATTTAATTCTGCTAGTGAATACCTTTCTAAGGAATCTGAAAAATCGAAGTTTCATAGCGGAAAGCAAAAGTTATGGCCAAACGAATTTTTAGAAAGGTCGCTATGGTATAGCCCGTGAAATTGGCCATTTTGCAAACAACCTCGGAATTCGACGAAACCACTTTTGTTGGATCCGGGATATGAAGTTATTGCTAGGTTTAAATTTTCATAATTTTTGAAGCTAGTATGTGAGCGTGGCAAAGGAAAATGTGTTTTGGTCAATTACAGTTAAATTGGATCGACCAGAAATGGGCCTTTTTGCAAACGATCTCAGAATTCGACGAAACTAGTTTTGTTGGGACCGTATTGTCAAAACATAGCTAGATTTATTTTTCTGGAATTTTTCGAATCAGTTTGTGGCCCCGGCAAATTGAAATGTACGATCAAATCAAATATTGAATGTTATACATTTTAAATTGAATGAAAACTGACTGAAACAGTCGAATGAGCCTACGAAACATATCCCATTGCGTCCGGGATGGGGGTATTTAGCTAGGGGCGACAGTCGTTGGGTTCGGATTGGTGTTCGTTTGTAAAAACACTATTTAAAAATTTAATAAAACCCATGGGCCAATCAAATTTCATCGTTCATTATTTTAAAAATTAAAAACCATCAGGAAACCGTCGCCGCCTCTCTCTCACCGACGGTTCTCGAGCTCAATCCTTTCCGGCCCTTTTCCCATCGCCTCGGCCATCGCCAGCCATCGCCACCACTTCACCTCGACTCGCCTCCCTCCCCTCTTCAAATCCGACCCTACCTCCACACTTCTCGTCACCGCATCGACGAGATCCACGGCGACGAAGTCAGCGACTTCCCAGCGTCGCCACGGCCAACTCCGGCCACCGATCCGGCCAAAACCCACCTCCGCCTGCTCGCCTCTCTCCCCTCTGCCACGTGATACCCTCCGATCCTTCCAACACTTCGCGGATTTCGAGAAAAATCCTAACCATAGTTCGAACCAAAACAGAAAGGTATCGGTTTGTAATTTTTGAATAGAAAATAACACTTTTAAGTGTTACAAGCTTTGAAAAATCATATCTTTTTAGTGTGTTGACGAAATTCGATGAAACATGAAACATCGGGACCGCAAGGAGGCTCTCTACATTCTAGAAGAGACCGCGGATTTTTCTGAGCTATCTACGATCTTTTGCACCTCGAAAACCAATGTGATATTTCTAATTTATAAAAGATATGGAAAACGACGATGTATAAATTATATAGTCGATGTATGAGTTATATAAGCGTTGTACACCTCTTGTATAAGCGTTGTATAAGTTGTACGTTCGATGTATAAGTTATACATGCGTTGTAAAAATTATATATGTGTTGAAATAGAAATGAAATGCTATATATATATACACACCCCTCGTCCACAAACCATGGACGATATTTATTGGTTGTGATTGGTGTGAAAATTGATTAATAGGGAATGGTTGATTGAAATTATTTGTGGTTGAAATTAATTGATTGTGGTTGAAAAATACCCGTTTGTGGTTGAGAAATATTTTGTTGAATCCACAGAGGATTAGTTTGTGGAAATGAAAAAAATATACATGCTGCCTGCGTGCGAACTAGATGCATGATTCCCCATTGTCAAAAGCTGCGAGGCTTTAAGGTAGAGTGAGGAGCCGTACTAGGGACGGTCCCGGTTTTAACTACCCTGCCGTTATGCTGCCGAAATTTTGAATAATATTCATGTGTTAGAATTATTTTCCTCTGTTGAAATTATATTCGTCTGTTGAATAGAAAACCTTCATGTGTTGAATTGAAATTCATTCGTTGAATAGAAATTCATATGTTGAATGGTATTCGTGTTTTAAATATAAAAATCACCTTTTTATCTATATATACAAACTATAGAAAACCTTCATGTGTTGAATTGAAATTCATTCGTTGAATAGAAATTCATGTGTTGAATGGTATTCGTGTTTTAAATATAAAAATCACCTTTTTTATCTATTTATATAAACTATAGAAAACCTTCATGTGTTGAATTGAAATTCATTCGTTGAATAAAAATTCATGTGTTGAATGGTATTCGTGTTTTAAATATAAAAATCACCTTTTATCTATTTATATAAACTATAGAAAACCTTCATGTGTTGAATCGAAATCCATTCGTTGAATTGAAATTCATGTGTTGAATGGTATTCATATTTTGAAAGAAAATGTTTTATAATAAAAATCCTATTTTTATCATCAATATGAACTATATAAAATAATCTTGTTTTGAAATAAATTGTTTTATAATAAAAATCCTATTTTGATTACCTATATTAACTATATAAAATAATCGTGTTTTGAAATAAATTGTTTTATATTAAAAATCATATTTTTATTATATACATGAATTGTTAAAAATAGTGAAGTGTTGAAATAGAAGACAGTTGGATAAAAATATCATTTTTATCAAATGTATGAAAATCAAATAGTTTTGAAATCGAAGAATCGATATATATATATACAAATAGAATTGAAATATATCGAATAACGAAGCTGCAGTTCGTATTTTGAAACCGTGATTTCAAACGGTTAGTGCGGGAGATCCGACCATCGGATTTTCCTGAAACCGCAACCGTTGGGTTCGCTTTGGAAATATCTTTCCAGCGGCACCAACTTTGTAAAAATCCAACGGTTGGATTGTCTGGAATGTTTAATTCAAATCTGAAGAAAAATAGCGCTAGAATCGATTATATTTATATAAATATATATAAATATAATTATATTTAATCGAATAACGACGCTGCAGTTCGTATTTTGAAATTGAAACTTCAAACGATTATACTGGGAGATCCGACCGACGGATTTTCCCGAAACTGGAACCGTTGGATTTGTTTTGAGAAGATCTTTCTAATGATATAAATTTTGTGAAGATCCAACGGTTATATTTTCAGATATGTGTAAATCAAATCTGAAGAAAAACAGCGCCACGGCCGCGTTATGGCCCGAAGCGTCGTTTTGAATAAATTGGCTATTTTAAAATAAATAAAAATAGTGATAAATAGTTATAAAATATTACGAACGATATGGACGTGAAATTTAGAAATTAACTGAAGGTTAGCTAAGTCGAATGGTCTCCTGGATTTTGATCTGATGTTGGTTTCGGCCTTCGGGGTTAATATTTGGGAAATCGTTCTCTTACTAATTGACGGTTAGTGACTAATGAATTGAAATGATGCATAGTAGTGCTTGTGTAGAACTTGTTTATTATATACGCGAGTTGTTCAGAAAGACCGGGTTTATCCCATTCTGAATAACTGAATCGACGATAAGAAATTGAAGATGAAGACGGTGGTCGAAGATCGGAGATCTTCACCTCGTTTGGATGGTAACCGAGGTCCTAATTGGGAGGCATCCCGAAATATGGATAATGAGTGGTGATCGTCCAGATGTACGTGGTGGTCGATGGGCTTGCAAGGTATATAGTGCCTCCGGTTTCGTTCAGACCCAGAACGGACTTGCAAATGGACAGTGTGTCTGACATTGGAATTTATTCTGTGTGATTGATAGCTATCAGTTGCACGGTGTGAATTGCCTGTGTGGCATGCTAAGATGCAGTGATCAGGGCTTCTATTGAAAAGCAAAGTCTTGTGGTGATGATCAAAGCACCTCCTGTGTGGCGTAGCTTTGTGTATAACGTGAAATCGCGAGCCTCACACCCCGGTATGAACCAGAAACGGGAGAGGACCTCAGGGGGGACGTGCGTTTTCTTTCTAGCTAGAAGTGGCGTCAGTGGTTTTACACGCCCTGATGAGTTTGACTTATGTGGTTGTTACTGTTGCGAGGCGACTCAGTTATATTGGTCGATCCAGGACCGATGGAGTCATTTGTTGGCTCATTTATGCCCCAAAGGGCGGAGAGACGCATTGTTCAGGCATTATAATCCACTCCGTGTGGACCGGCCCTGACGATCCAAGGTACGGTTGCGGCTGTGCCTGAGACTCGTGCTAGACAGTCTCGAATTCGGTAAGGACTATCTTTTGCCTTGGTTCATGACGGAAATCCAAATTCCAAATACGTGACTGTGCGGTTTTGATTGTACACCTATATATGATGACATAGTGGTATGGGGCATTAATGCCGTCTATGATTGATACTTATGATTAGAAATTGCTTTTGAAACATATAAACACTAGTAATAATATCAAACGCTTTTGTTTTATTCGTATCAAGCATATCTTGGCCATTATAAGGTAAAACTCTATCCTTCGGTTTGCGTTGCATTATGTGATGGGAACTGAGTCTTATAATGTCTTCATTTTTATAAAAAGCATTGCGATGTTTCAAAGAATGATTTGTTTTAAAGCACTGGCGATCCGATGGAGTAAACCCGTTCCACGAAAGTGGCGTGGTCCTGTGATTAGCCATATTTTAAATGTGTTGAGTAGATTTCTCATACCAGTCCCATGACTGACCCGTAGTTTGTTTCATTTTCAAACTTGGGTGCCCCTTTTTCTACATGGGCAGCCTTGTGTTCAGGTTTAGCAGGCTTTTTCTGGATAGCGGGAGCTGAAGATGGATTCTATCATTTATCTCTTTTTATGCTGTTCAGCTCCTATTGTACATTATGTTTGTTTTCCGCTGTAGACATTTATGTATAGCTGAACTGTATTTGTACTAAGTATGATCCTGTATACTGTGTAACTCTGATGATTACGTTTATTCGGTGTATTATTTGTACATTATCTGCTGTATTTATTTATTTCTGTTCTGTTGTTATCTGTTTATGTGTTATATTCCAATGATTACCCTAGCCACCGTCAGTACGGGGCTTGGGGTCGTCTCAGTCGGCGCGGGCGGGTTCAGGGCGTCAGGGTGCGGTGGAGGAGGGGGAAAGCTTGGAGCGGCGGATTGGGGCTTTAGGGGATGGGGCTCGCGGGTTTTGAGGCTGGAGAGGGAGGAGGTGTTGAAGGGGAGGAGGAGATGTGATAGGGGGGCACGACGGTGGGCGGCTAGGGCAGAGCGGCGGTTTCCCTTTTTTTTTCAATTTTAAAAACTGTCGGGTATGAAGATGGGGAAGAGAGATTAAAGGAAAGGGCCTAGTATATATTTTATAATTTTATTATTTTAATTTCCAAAAAGTTACCCTTTTCATTCGAAATCAAAATCTAGCCCAACGACTGCCATCCCTAGCGTAATACCCCCATTCTGAACACAATGAGATATGTTTTGTAAGCTGATTTGATCGTTTCGATCAGTTTTCGTCAAAATCACAATATAAATCTATATATTGAATTTGAACGCGCATTTCAATTTGTCGGGGCCACATACGAACTCTAAAAATCCCCGAAAAATATTTTCTAACTTCGTATTGATGATACGGTCCTAACAAAACTAATTTCGTCAAATTCTGAGACCGTTTGAAAAATGGCCATTTTCAGGTTGATTAAAATCAACTGAAACTGGTCAAACGCGTTTTCCTTTGCCACGCTCACATACTGATTCAGAAAATTATGAATTTTGAAACTTAGCAATAGCTTGATATCACAGATCCAACAAAAGTGGTTTCGTCGAAAACCGAGGTCGTTTGCAAAATTTCCATTTTTAAGGGCCAAAATTCCTAGCGACTATTCTGAATTTTCAACTGGGCATAACTTTTGGTTCCCGCTATGAAATTTCAATTTTTCGGATTCATTGGAAATATATTCTCAATTATATTCTAATATTTTTTTGTTTCACTAAAATACGGTTTATTTTGAATCCTGTACATTCATTTGAAATTCGAAATTTCAAACTACAGTGCCATTTTCAATTCCTTTTATATTTAAAATAAAATATTTATACTCTATCGACGATTCATATAAATATATACGTTATAATTCTATTCAAAAATAAATTTCTCGTCGTCATTATTTAAAATAATTCATTTTAAATATTCAAAATTCATTAAAATAGCCAAAATAAAAAATTTAAATTAGCTCGGATTTTCCGTGTTGTTACAATCTCCCCCACTTAAAACTTTTTGTCCCAAAAAAAGAACGAAGATGAAAGTTGTTTTACAAACCAACTCAACTTTCATTATTTTCATTACGGCTTAAGTTCTTCAACTTTTCAGTTTCTAAGAACTTTTCAAATTTTTCAAAAAGTTGGCTAACACCCTAAATTTTTGAAAAATTTCGCCATAACCTCCCCTGCACCGGGAGCTTGGGGATATTTCAAATAGCCTCCCATGGCCCTCACCAATCCAAAAGAAAAAGAAAAAGCCAGTCGGCTCATAAAATCATCAAATCCCCCAGAAATACAATAAACATGCACCAATTTGTTGGGCAAACAATTTTATTCCTCATCTCTAGCCTCCTTGCTATGACTGTTCAATAGATATACATGTATATGCATGCAATTGTAATCATTTTTCAATATAGTTCAATATTCGGTTCAATTTGGCATAAACAGTTAAAAATATCAAACCAATAATCAAACAACACAACTATCAATCAATTAGTTGATTAGCTTTTCAAATTCATAATTTTGATATATATATATATATATATATATAATCATGTTTTTGATGTCAAATCACAACAATAAACCTATCTAGTTTTGGTTCTCACACCAGTCTATTGGAAATATATAGATATCACACTTTCGAAGCTCGAACATAAATACTGATGATGAGATCTCAATCATCAGTATCATCTTCGGGTGTCTAGAATGTGATTCTATATCTATCCAGTATATTAAAACTTCGAATATACGTTCATGACGCGTACATATGAAATCTTTATATACTAGATTGTCTAAATTCAATACAAATAAAATATTCAAATACGTATACTTGAATTTAACTTTCAAAACAAATTTTGTTTTCGTTTTTATCTTTAAAAACACTACTCTTCACACTCATTCTAGGACACTACAGATCCCATCTCTAACGATTTATTCTTATTGGATATTTTTAATCCAACCTCTGATGAATTCTTTCGTTCGGTTCTAATGTGTCTTGTTCTCGAGCTCTGTAAACCAAAGCTTTGATACCACTTTATAACAACCCGAACTTCCCCGGTAAGGAAAGCGCGGATTGCTTTGAGTACAACACACATCGGAACACAAACAGAAGAACATTTCATTGCTTATTAAAACAATTCCATCAGAATACAAGAATATCACAGAGTATGAATCAATATTACACATTTCACAAAAACCAGAGATTTAAATTACATTTAAATACATAGCAACAGAAAAATAATACAAAACATAACTGAAAGAAATATACGGATACAGAGCTTTCCGAATATCCCTTCAGCTATAAACCAGGATCCTGTGAATATAAATCTGCAAAACCAAAATTACTAGTTGCCCGTGCGGAAAATAGGGGCACCCAGAGTTTTGGTTAAAACAATAAACTCCAGGTCAGTCATGTGACTGGTGTGAAAACTAAAACAGTAATTAATCTTTATTTTAAAACAGAGTAATTCAAGGGACCACGCTGTATAACACGGAACAGGTTCCCTCCCAAGAACACTAGTTCATATATCAAAACAGCGCAATGCTTTTTGGAAAAATGAAGCTATTATAAGACCTAGGTCCCATCACACAATGCAATGCAAGCCGGAGGATACAGTTTTCCCTTATAATAGCCAAACATGCTTGGTACATTTAAAACAAATCATTTGATACTATTATAAGTGTATAGTGTCAAAACAATTTCAATCATAAGTATCAATCATAGGCGGCATAGGTACCATATATCATGTCACCATACTAGTTCTACAATTAAAACCGCAATGTCACGCATTGGAAATTGGATTTCTATCATGAGTAGAGGCAAGGGGCAAGCTCCTCTCCGTTCGAGACACTCTAGCAAATGTCTCAGGACCACACACAACGATCCTTGGAATCGGTTGGGCCGGTCCTCTCTAACTTCTGAGGTTAGTTATTCCTGAACACATGTTTCCTGGTCCTATAGGACCTATATCCAAGGCGCCTCGCATTCCAACAACCATACAGGAAAAAGTATATAAATGTCAGGGATGGTAGGTCACTGACATCATCCATAGCTAGAAAGAAACGTCGTGCTCTCCCAACGGTCCTTATCCCGTTTTTGACTCATACCGAGGTGTGAGGCTCGCGAATTAACGATATACACAAAGCTATGCCACACAGGCCATGCTTTGATCATCAACCACAAGACTTTGCTTTTCAACAGAAGCCTTAATCATTTTCCACTTAGGCATGCCACACAGGCAATTCATGCCATGCGATTGGTATCCATCAATATATAACCTCTGAGCTCATACGTCTCAAAGAAGGGCGTTAAGCAAGAGAATAAATTCTCCTCCGCCAAACAGATATATATTTAATAGAAATCGGTCACATAGAAAAAAATCCAATGTCCGACACACAGTCCATTTAAAAGTTCATTCTATGTCTGAACGAAACCTGAGGAACCTTATTCCTCGCATATCCATCAATCTACGAGTACGTCTGGACAATCACCAATTGATTCCCTCCTCTTGGGTGTACAGCCCAATCAAGATCATCAGTAATCATCCAAATGACGTAAAGACCTCCGGTCTTCAACCATCGTCTTCATCTTCGACTTATTGTCGAATTGGTTATTCAGAATGGGTATAAACCCGGCCTTTCTGAATAACCCCCGTATATAATAAACACAACATATGCCTCATTCCAATTCAGAATATTCTTTTATTCAAATTTTCACATTCTTAGGGAAAGGTTCCCATTAATTTTATCAAAGATAAATTCTTTTAAATTTATTCTTTAATCTTCCTTTTGATATCAAATTAACCCATGGTAAGGTTTTCCATACTAGTCGGGATTAGCGAACCACACCGAAGTAATTATTTATTTTATTTCCCAACCCCAACCTATTCATCCCATGGAGCAAAACTGGTAATACTCCATATCTAACACCAAGGTGTTATCGATAAATATTAATTACCATTTCACGTTCAAATCTAATCAAATATTTAACTATCGCTTTGGTGCAAAACTAGTGATACTCCATTCTCGATCACTTTAATCTAATTAAAGATTCATTAGAACTCCACTTAGTTGTAATCTTCCCACAAATCAATATCCTGACTTTAACTGGGTCAAAGAACCAATATCATCTAAAGCACGGTTCACGATAAACCCAAAATCACTTTCCATTGTTAATCGGGTTAAAGAACAGGTGTTATTCAAAACACCGCTCACGATAAACCCCAAAAACCAATTTAAATTTAATTCCAATTAAATACTAATTAACTGGACAATTTCATTAAATTTAATTAAAAGATTTATTTTTTTCTAAACTGGGTTGAAGGACAGTGTTATTTAAGACACCATTCACGACAAACCTAAAATCCCGTTTGATATTAAATACAAGTCTCTGAATAGAAAATATATCGGCTTATATTCAATATCAAATTCTGAAACCAACAAATATCGTATTGGAAATAACGATATAAATATATCTTTCAAATTTCCATAACTATATCTGTATAATCATAAAATCCAACAATGAAATATCCTAAAGATAATTTCGATTCAAATCCATTCCAATTCGTATACTGGAAATTCTGACTGTTTTTAAAACCATTCTCAGTCCATTTTATTTATTTAAAAATAATTGGATTTTAATTCTAGTTATAAACTAGTTCATTTCGATAAAAATATATTTTTATCCTTTTTAAATATGGGATTTTTACCTCAATTCTTTCTAAATCATTTATTATGATTTTACATAAATTATTAATATTTTTAATAATTTTATCAAGGCCCGTACAGTCGATTTCTAATAACGGTCGTCGAACTGCACTTACAGCGACCTTTTCCAAATTTGATTTGGACATAATTCCAAATCCAACTGTTAGATTTCAAATATCTAATATTCATTGGAAATCTCTTTTCGATACGAACCCAACGGTTCTAGTTTCAGGAGAATCCGACGGTCGGATCTCCCGCAACGTCAATTCAAATTCAATGGACGAAATTCGCGAAATGCCGCGGCGCGGCGCGTTCTGTTCAGGCCATTTAATATATATAATATATATATTTCGTCGATTTCAATTCAAAACGTATTTTATAAATCATTTTAAATTCGTTTTCAAAACAATTTCAACTTCATATTCAGTTTTAAATCAAAATTGATTATTCCCTATAATTAATGTATAAATGATAATATTTTCAAAATATTATATTTTTAAATCACTTCCTTTTCTATATTCATTATAAAAACAAATATAATCGATATAAATATTGTTCGCGTCAAAATGGTGCAAATCTAATCAACACGGCTTTATATATTTCAATAACTTCGTTATTCTATTCAACAAATGAATATTTTCTTCAACACATGAATATATATATTTCTTTCAACACATGAATATTCTCAACACATGAGTATTGTCAACACATGACTATTTTTGTTATTTAACATATTTGATAAAATTGTGTTTTATATCGTTTAATTCTTAATCAGACTCTAATTTTATATACGATAAAGATGTAAATTTTATTGTTAAAATATTTTACTCAACACATGAATATTTTCAACACATGAATATATATTTCTTTCAACACATGAATATTTATTCCATTCAACACATGAATCTATATTTTATTCAACACATGAATATTTATTCTATTCAACACACGAATCTATATTTTATAATATTCTTTATTTTTTCAATTAGAATGAGGCCCAATCAATTACCATATAATGTTAATTATATGGATTCCATACGACACATGTATATAATAGCAATGATAAATAATCAACCATCATCCAAAGTGCACTACACAACTGCATAAGCATTAAATATAAATAATTAACGCTTACACAGTCTGTCGACCAATCGATCGACATACTGCTAAATAATTGGGATTAGTGTACGCCAAATCTCATCCCAACACCCATGTGGGGTTTCAAATCAACAAACACTGAATATTATTTGTGTAGTTGGGCGACGTGTAAAATTTATCGTCCTAATAAATATCCTTCAAATGGGTGTACATAAAAAAACCATCCGGATTGTAAATGAATATTTATTTTATTCACAAACACATTAAAAATTATATTTTTAACGATAAATAATTTATCTCAACACATGAATATATTTTCATTCATTTCACATCACAATCAATTTTCACCATACAACAAAATCAAATAAGTCATCAATGGTCTGTGGACAACGGGTGTCGGGTGCTGCTAAGCACCGTCTGCATCCTAGTACATATTTTTGACTAGAAAACAAGATTTAAAGCCGACTAGCTAAACCAATTCACCTCGACTCTTCATATGTAGGAATCTTCGCCGTGCTCGCCTCTTGTCACTTTCGTTGTCCGTAGCCACTACATATATAAAGATCGCATCTTTATATTGTTGCCATGTATATAAAGATCACATTTTTATAACTACGCTATATGGATAAAAATCACATTTTTAAACTGCTACTATATAGATAAAAATTCTATTTTTATATCGCTACTATATAGATAAAAATTCTATTTTTATACAGCTACTATATAGATAAAAATTCTATTTTTATACTGCTATCATATAGATAAAAATTCTATTTTTATACCGCTATTATATAGATAAAAATTCTATTTTTATACCACTATTATGTAGATAAATATTCTATTTTTATACCGCTATTATATATATAAAAATTCTATTTTTATACTGCTATTATATAGATAAAAATTCTATTTTTATACCGCTATTATATAGATTAAAATTCTATTTTTATACCGCTCTTCTACTAATTAAGATTATATTTTTATATCGCCACTCATATAGAAATCACATTTTTATATCCTCTAGTATATAAAAATCATATTTTTAATATCTCTATAATATAAAAATCATAATTTTATCGTATCACTATATATATAAAAATAAAATCTTCATCACCTCGCTATATGTATAAGACTCAAATTTTTATACGCTATTCCTATAAAGAAAAATCGAATTTTTATTCGCTACCACATATATAAATATACGATTTTTATAGTGCTCTCTAGGTAGATAAAAAAATCCTAACTTTCTACACTTAAAATATCAGATATTTAAGATTTAAATAAATAAATAAATAAATAAATAATGAACTTACAAAGGGTTTAATTGCCGACGGGGTGGAACAAAAGGGGAGAGCGGCGGCTTGGGGAGGTCAGAGGTGGTCGACGCAGGCGGGTTCAGGGCATCAGGGTGCGATGGAGGAGGGGGAAAGCCTGGAGCGGCGGATTCGGACTTTAGGGGATGGGGCTCGCGGGTTTTGAGGTTGGAGAGGGAGGAGGTGTTGAAGGGGAGGTGGAGATGCGATAGGGGGGCGCGACGGTGGGCGGTGGCGGCAAGGGCAGGGCGGCGGTTTCCCTTTTTTTTCTCCTTTTTTCAATTTTAAAAAATGTCGGGTATGAAGATGGGGAAGAGAGATTAAAGGAGAGGGCCTAGTATATATTTTATTATTTTATTATTTTAATTTCCTAAAAGTTACCCTTTTCATTCGAAATAAAAATCTAGCCCAACAACTGCCGTCCCTAGCTTAACACCCCCATTCTGAACACAATGGGATATGCTTCATAAGCTGATTCGATCGTTTCGATCAGTTTTCGTCAAAATCAAAATATAAATCTATATATTGAATTTGAACGCGCATTTCAATTTACCGGGGCCACATACGGACTCTAAAAATCCCCGAAAAATATTTCCTAACTTCGTATGACGATACGGTCCTAACAAAACTAATTTCATCAAATTCTGAGACCATTTGAAAAATGGCCATTTTTAGGTCGATTAAAATCAATGAAAACTGGTTAAACGTGTTTTCCTTTGCCACGCTCACATATTGATTCAGAAAATTACAAATTTTGAAACCTAGCAATAGCTTAACAGCAAAGATCCAACAAAAGTGGTTTCGTCGAAAACCGAGGTCATTTGCAAAATTTCCATTTTTAAGGGCTAAAATTCCATAGCGACTATTCTGAATTTTCAACTGGGCATAACTTTTGATTCCCGCTATGAAATTTCAATTTTTCGGATTCGTTGGAAATATATTCTCAATTATATTCTAATATTTTTGGTTTCGCTAAAATCCGGTTTATTTTGAATCCTGTACATTCATTTGAAATTTGAAATTCGAAATTCGAAATCGAAATTTCAAACTACCGTGCCATTTTCAATTCCTTTTATATTTAAAATAAAATATTTATACTCTATCGACGATTCATATAAATATATACGTTCTAATTCTATTCAAAAATAAATTTCTCGTCGTCATTATTTAAAATAATTCATTTTAAATATTCAAAATTCATTAAAATAGCCAAAATAAAAATTTTAAATTGGCTCGGATTTTCCGAGTTGTTACAATCTCCCCCACTTAAAACTTTTTGTGCCCAAAAAGGAACGAAGCTGAAAGTTGTTTTACAAACCAACTCAACTTTCATTATTTTCATTACGGCTTAAGTTCTTCAGCTTTCAGTTTCTAAGAATTTTTCAAATTTTTCAAAAATTTGGCTAACACCCTAAATTTTCGAATAATTTCGCCGTAACCTCCCTTGCACCGGGAGCTTCGGGATATTTTTAATGGCCTCCCATGGCCCTCACTAATCCAAAAGAAAATGAAAAAGCCAAGAGGCTAGACAATCGGCTAATAAAATCATCAAATCCCCAAGAAATACAATAAACATATACCTATTTTTCGGGCAAACAATTTTATTCCTCTTCTCTAGCCTCCTTGCTATGACCTGTTCAATAGATATACATGTATATGCATGCAATTGTAATCATTTTTCAATACAGTTCAATATTCGGTTCAATTTGGCATATATGGTTAAAAATATCGAACCAATAATCAAACCACACAACCATCAATCAATTAGTTGATTAGCTTTTCAAATTCATAATTTTGATATATACACAGAAAATCATGTTTTTGATGTCAAATCACAACAATAAACCTATCTAATTTTGGTTCTCACACCAGTCTAATGGAAATATATAGATATCACACTTTCGAAGCTCGAACATAAATACTGATGATGAGATCTCAATCATCAGTATCATCTTCGGGTGTCTAGAATGTGATTCTATATCTATCCAGTATATTAAAACTTCGAATATACGTTCATGACGGGTACATGTGAAATCTTTATATACTGGATTGTCCAAATTCAATACAAATAAAATATTCAAATACGTATACTTGAATTTAACTTTCAAAACAAATTTTGTTTTCGTTTTTATCTTTAAAAACACTACTCTTCACACTCGTTCTAGGACACTACCGATCCCATCTCTAATGAGTTATTCTTATTGGATATTTCTAATCCAACCTCTGATGAATTCTTTCATTCGGTTCTAATGTGTCTTGTTCTCAAGCTCTGTAAACCAAAGCTCTGATACCACTTTATAATGACCCGAACTTCACCGGTAAGGAAAGCGCAGATTGCTTTGAGAACAACACACATCGGAACACAAACAAAAGAACATTTCATTGCTTATTACAACAATTCCATCAGAATAGAAGAATATCACAGAGTATGAACCAATATTACACATTTGACAAATACCAGAGATTTAGATTACATTTAAATACATAGCAGCGGAAAAATAATCCAAAACATAACTGAAAGAAATACATGGATACAGAGTTTTCGAATATCACTTCAGCTATAAACCAGGATCCTGTGAATATAAATCTGCAAAACCAACACTACTAGCTGCCCGTGCGGAAAATAGGGGCATCCAGAGTTTAGGTTAAAATAATAAACTCCAGGCCAGTCATGTGACTAGTGTGAGAACTAAAACAGTTATTAATCTTTATTTTAAAAGAGTGTAATTCAAGGGACCACACCGTTTAACACGGAACGGGTTCCCTCCCAAGAACACTAGTGCATATATCAAAACAGCGCAATCTTTTTTGAAAAAATGAAGCTATTATATGACCCAGGTCCCATCACACAATGCAACGCAAGCCGGAGGGTAGGGTTTTCCCTTATAATAGCCAAACATGCTTGGTACATTTAAAACAAATCATTTGATACTATTATAAGTATATAGTGTCAAAACAATTTCAATCATAAGTATAAATCATAGGCGGCATGGGTACCATATATCTTGTCGCCATACTAGTTCTACAATTAAAACCGCAATGTCACGTATTGGAAATTGGATTTCCGTCATGAGTCGAGGCAAGGGGCAAGCTCCTCTCCGTTCGAGACACTCTAGCAAATATCTTAGGACCACACACAGCGATCCTTGGAATCGGTTGGGCTGGTCCTCTCTTACTTTTGAGGATTAGTTATTCTTGAACACACGTTTCCTGGTCCTATAGGACCTATATCCGAGGCGCCTCGCATTCCAACAACCACACAGGTAAAAAGTATATAAATGTCAGGGTTGGTAGGTCACTGACATCACCCATAGCTAGAAAGAAACGTCGTGCTCTCCCAACGGTCCTTATCCTGTTTTTGACTCATACCGAGGTGTGAGGCTCACGAATTAACAATATATACAAAGCTATGCCACACAGGTCGTGCTTTGATCATCAACCACAAGACTTTGCTTTTCAACAGAAGCCTTGATCATTTGCCACACAGGCAATTCTTGCCATGCGATTGATATCCATCAATATATAACCTCTGAGCTCGTACGTCCCAGAGAAGGGCGTTAAGCAAGAGAGTAAATTCTCTACCGCCAAACAGATATATATTTAATAGAAATCGGTCACACAGAATAAAATCCAATGTCCGACACACAGTCCATTTACAAGTTCGTTCTGGGTCTTAACAAAACCGGAGGAACCTTATTCCTCGCATATCCATCGATCTCCAAGTACGTCTGGACGATCACCAACTGATTCCTTCCTCTTGGGTGCAAATCCCAATCAAGATCATCAATAATCATCCAAACGACGTGAAGACCTTCAGTCTTCAACCACCGTCTTCATCTTCGACTTATCGTCGAATCGGTTATTCAGAATGGGTATAAACCCGGCCTTTCCGAATAACCCACTTATATAATTGTTGACACACTTTTTGGAAAAAGCTGTCACACATGGAGTTCCTGAATGATAACATGCTCAAGCGATGGAAACAACGTCAGAAGACATAGAGAGATTTGGTAAAAATCACATCTTCAACATAAACAGGCCCAAAACTCCTATCAGACGACCTTTTTTGGGCCAGAAAACAGCAAGTACGGAGCCGAGCTTTGTAATTCTCGTAGACCTCTGAATTAGCTTCAGTTTGAGCTTTGGTATGGCTCAATCGGACTTACGGTTTGAAAGTTATGCCCGTTTTCGTAAACTAGTGCAATTCGGCAATTTCCTGGATAAAGCGACGAAGCGTCACATGTCCTCTCGTATCGCCCCTCATTGGATAGCCCCCCTGAGTGCACGACCCGTTCGTGGTACACCTTCAGAGCACGACCCGATCTCCAGCACTTCACTCCGATCTCAAGACCTGCAGATACACGCGCTGTTTTGACCTATTCCCATGCCATATCTTGCTCCTACTTAACCGGATCAGGTGCCACGTACCCCATGACGATCCATTCAACCCAGAAGCTCTCCTACAGCTATAAATATACCATTTCAAGGCATTTTAAAGGACTTGTTGGCTGAGACTTTCTCCTACATCTCCACAGCCTCTGACATTACTGATTACGAGGATTTTTCACCTTTCTACATCTAAATTCTCCTATTATAATCTCAATAAACACACGGATTGTGTGTCTGCATGTTACCGATTCTTGTAATCTGTCAGTATAACAATAAGATTATAAAGTGGACGTAGGCTACATCTACAGCCGAACCACTATAAAAACTTTGTGTGTCTCCTCTTTATTTACTGTTTTCTGAATTCTGTGATCTGTGATCTGCATTTGGGTGTTAGTGCCAATTTTTGGTCTAACGTTTTGGCACGCCAGGTAGGGGCACACGACAACTTCAAATTTTACTTGGATTTTTTGGCTATTGGAATAATGGCAATCAAAAGGAAGAAAACTGGAACTTCCGCTCATGCTGAGGACGCTGACGCTGAAGACACAAGGAACGAGGCGAGCCAGGAGGCTTCCTCTCATGAAGATCCTTCTGCATACCTGACCAGAGACGAGATGGATGGCGTTCTTGCTGAATTGAGGGATCAAATGGTAAGGCAAGAAGATCTCCTCCAAAAACAACAGAAATTGATTGACCAATTCTTCGCTCGGATGGATGGAAGGCCGAGCAACGAACAAGTCACTGGAAATGAAGCTATAGAAGTGGCTCGTGCATCACATGGACTCAGGGGTAACCCTCTTGCTTTTGGTAACGCTCGGGAACAACCGAATTCAGCTTCAGATCGGATGGACAACAGAGCACAAGCTCCCACTAAGCAACATGAAGCAGCTCGTGAAGGGGCTCCAGAATCCAGTCGGATTGCCCCCTTGCTTTATGACCCTAGCTCACGGGCCAACCTCCATGGTTCACAACCGGGTCGGTCGCCCCGCATGAGCCACGATCCGCGATCCACTCCCGGCAGCTCACCAACAGCTTCCGTTTTCTCCTACACTCAACGTTGGGGGCACCAGCTTTGATCTTGGCAACTTACAACAGCTTTTTGAAGACAATCGACTCGCTGATCTGATTCAACGCCTCACGAGAGGCCGCACTTATCAGAATGATGTAGATGACGTCAATCACAACCCATTCACTCAGGAAATCAGAAATTCCTGCAATCCACCAGATTTCAAACTTCCGCAAATGGAGCCCTACAACGGCAGGACAGATCCTACCGTGCATCTCATGCACTACAAACGGCATATGGAAGTTCAATCGGCCTCGGAAAACATAAGGCCAAATGATTTCCCCTCTTCCTGACGGATATAGCAGCCATGTGGATTCGACAGCTAGAAACGGAATCGATCAACAGGTAGACTATGTTGGTCGCTCGCTTCCTTGAACAGTTTCGGGTCCACATTGCACGACCCAAGAACGTCATGTCGCTCACTACAATTAAGCATAAGCCCAGAGAAACTCTGTGTTCATTTCTGGGAAGATTCGATGTTGCAGTAGCATCAGTTGATCTCCTTGAACTATCGATGGTACTGATGGCGACAGTATCCGGTGTTCTAGATAACACGAAATTCAAAAAATCTTTGTACTGAGATCCACCGCGAAATCTCAGTGACTTCTGCCTTGAAGCAGATATATTTCTGCGGGAAGAAGTTGCAACTTCTGAGAAACACATTCTCGATGTCAACATGCTCAAAGATGGAGAACCATCTGATTCTAGAAAAGGCAAAGGAACAGCCAATGCAAAGAATGATCGTAATGCTCCACCCCGGAGAGAGTCCTGATATGATAAATACACTGAACTGAATGACACTCTGAGCAACATCTATATGGATACAGGATGTGCTACCTCATATCCAAGGCCTCCCAAGAGGGAGCCAACCTTAGCACAACGCAACTCCGGTAGACATTGCATATTTCATGACATGGACGGTCACAACACTGATGACTGCAGACATTTGCGTGACTTTATTGAGGCTCGGGTTAGGTGAGGAGAACTACCCGAGTACGTCACTCAACCAATAGCGACCACACCTGCGTTACCACCACCGACTCCCCGGAGAGGGAACGATCCTGGATCGAGCAATCGCGGGCTTATCATTAACTGATCCCACTCAGTGGATCTCTTCAGTTTGCTGGACTCCAGTCCGTAGTTCATGTTTTTAGGTTTTTAGGCGACTTCTTGCCCTCCTTTGTTTTCCCTGCATGTAATAAGAGTCGTCACATCAGCCCACACGCACGGAACCGACTTGTGGTCTCCAGTCGTGTCCGGCAAACGACCGCTACATTTTCATGAATTAGCAATAAGCATGAGCTCTGGCTCCTAACTGGATCCGTCCAGTACAAACATGAGCTACGGCTCCCAATTGGATCCGACCAGAATAAACATGAGCTCCGGTGCCTAACTGGATCCGTCCAGTATAAACAAATCCTCTTGTGCTGTTCCTTGGTCGTCTTACTCCGGTAAGGCTATCTTAGAACCTCATGTGCTTTTCCTTCGTCGTCTTACTCCGGTAAGGCCATCTTGGAACCTTTATTGCTTTTCCTTGGTCGTCTTACTCCGGTAAGGCCGTCTTGGAACCCCTCTAACATCTCCTCGAATGGTTTACTCCGGTAAGGCCATCTAGGAAATATTCTTGCATTGTTTGTTTTATTTTATTGTAGGTACAAACTCCTGGTCTTCTTGGATTTATCTGGCCTTAATACCATCCCGCATGATCGTCGGTTTTCTGGCCTTAATACGATCCGGCGTGATCGTCGCATTCTGGATTTGGATTTCTCATATTATCCAGAACACATCTTCCTTCAACCTACAAGATATGTTCTGGGGGCAAATGTGTTGACACACTTTTTGGCAAAAGCTGTCACACATGGAGTTCCTAAATGATAATATGCTCAAGCGATGGAAACAACGTCAGAAGACATAGAGAGATTTGGTCAAAATCACATCCTCAACATAAACAGGCCCAAAACTCCTATCAGATGACCTTTTTTGGGCTCGAAAACAACATTTACAGAGCTTTGGTTTGGCTCAATCGGACTTACAGTTTAAAAGTTATGCCCATTTCCGTAAACTGATGTAATCCGGCAATTTCCCGGATAAAGCGACGAAGCGTCACATGTACTCTCGGATCGCCCCTCATCGGATTACCCCCCTCAGACCACAACCCAATCGTGGTACACCTTCAAAGCACGACCCGATCGCCAGCACTTCACTCCAGCTCCAACACTTCAGTTCAAAAATGGACCCGCTCGTGGTGCAAATGGTGGTCATGATCCGCCATCACGATCCGACCCCGTTACCACGATCCGATCTCCAGACCTGCATATACACGCGCTGTTTTGACCTATTCTCATGCCACATCTTGCTCCTACTTAACCAGATCGGGTGCCACGTACCCCATCACGATCCGGTCAACCCAGAAGCTCTCCTACAGCTATAAATACACCATTTCAAGGCATTCTAAAGGACTTTTTGGCTGAGAATTTCTCCTACATCTCCACAGCTTCTGCCATTACTGATTATGAGGATTTTTCACCTTTCTACATCTAAATTCTCCTATTATAATCTCGATAAACATACAAATCGTGTGTCTGCATGTTACTGATTCTTGTAATCTGTCAGTATAACAATAAGATTATAAAGTGGACGTAGGCTACATCTACAGCCGAACCACTATAAAAACTTTGTGTGTCTCCTCTTTATTTACTGTTTTCTGAATTCTGTGATCTGTGATCTGCATTTGGGTGTTAGTGCCAATTTTTGGTCTAACATTTTGGCGTGCCAGGTAGGGGCACACGACAACCTCAAATTCTGCTTGGATTTTTTGGCTATTGGATTAATGGCAATCAAAAGGAAGAAAACTGGAACTTCCGCTCATGCTGAGGACGCTGAGGCTGAAGACACAAGGAACAAGGCGAGCCAGGAGGCTTCCTCTCATGAAGATCCTTCTGTATACCTGACCAAAGACGAGATGGATGGCGTTCTCGTTGAATTGAGGGTTCAAATGGCAAGGCAAGACGATCTCCACCAAAAACAACAGAAATTGATGGACCAATTCTTCGCTCGGATGGATGGAAGGCCGAGCAACGAACAAGTCACTGGAAATGAAGCCATAAAAGCAGCTCGTGCATCACATGGACTCGAGGGGAAACCCGTTGCTCTTGGTAACGCATAGGAACAACCGAATTCAACTTCGTATCGGATGGACAACAGAGCATAAGCTCCCACTCAGCAACATGAAACAGCTCGTGAAGGGGCTCCAGGATCCAGTCGGATCGCCCCCCGCTTCACGACCTCAGCTCACGGGCCAACCTCCATGGCTCACAGCCGGGTCGGGTCGCCCCCCATGAGCCACAATCCGCGATCCGCGATCTGCTCCCGGCAGCTCACCAACAACTTCCGTTTTCTCCTACACTCAACGTTGGGGGCACCAACTCTGATCTTGGCAACTTACAACAGCTTTTTAAGGGAAATTGACTCGCTGATCTGATTCAACGCCTCATGAGAGGCCTCACTTATCAGAATGACGTAGATGAGGTCACTCACAACCCATTCACTCAGGAAATCAGAAATTCCTGCAATCCACCAGATTTCAAACTTCCGCAACCGGAGCCCTACAACGGCAGAACAGATCCTACCGTGCATCTCATGCGCTACAAATGGCATATGGAAGTTCAATCGGCATTGGAAAACGTTATGGCTAAATATTTTCCCCTCTTCCTGACTGATATAGCAACCATGTGGATTCGGCAGCTAGAAACGGAGTCGATCAACAACTCGACTATGTTGGTCGCTCGCTTCCTTGAACAGTTTCGGGTCCACATCGCATGACCCAAGAACGTCATGTCACTCGCTACAATTAAGCAGAGGCCCAAAGAAACGCTGCGTTCATTTCTGGAAAGATTTAATGTTGCAACAGCATCAGTTGATCGCCCTGAACCATCGATGGTACTGATGGCGGCAGTATCCGGCGTTCTAGATAACACGAGATTCAAAAAATCTTTGTACCGAGATCCACCACGAAATCTCGGTGAATTCTGCCTTGAAGAAGACAGATTTCTATGGGAACAAGATGCAACTTCTGAGAAACTTATTCTCGATGTCAACATGCTCAAAGATGGAGAACCATCTGATTCTGGAAAAGGCAAAGGGACAGCCAATGCAAAGAATGATCGTAGTGCTCCACCCCGGATAGGGTCCAGATACGACAAATACACTGAACTGAATGACACTCTGAGAAATATCTACGTGGAGGTGCTGCCTCATATCCAAAGCCTCCCAAGAGGGAGCCAACCTTAGCACAACGCAAATTTGGTATACATTGCATATTTCATTACATGGACGGTCACAACACTGATGACTGCAGACATTTGCATGACCTTATTGAGGCTCGGGTCAGGCGAGGAGAACTACCCGCGTAAGTCACTCAACTAATAGCGCCCACACCTACGTTACCACTACCGACTCCCCGGAGAGGGAACGATCCTGGATTGAGCAATCGCGGGCTTATCATTAACTGATCCCACTCAGCGGATCTCTTCAGTTTGCTGGACTCCATTCCGTAGTTCATGTTTTTAGGTTTTTAGGCGACTTCTTTCCCTCCTTTGTTTTCCCTGCATGTAATAAGAGCCGTCACATCAGCCCACATGCACGGAATCGACTTGTGGTCTCCAGTCTTGTCCGGCAAACGACCGCTGCATTTTCATGAATTAGCAATAAGCATGAGCTCCGGCTCCTAACTGGATCCGTCCAGTACAAACATGAGCTACGGCTCCCAATTGGATCCGACCAGAACAAACATGAGTTCCGGTTCCTCACTGGATCCGTCCAGTATAAACAAATCCTCATGTGCTTTTCCTTGGTCGTCTTACTCCGGTAAGTCCGTCTTGGAACCTCATGTGCTTTTCCTTGGTCGTCTTAATCCGGTAAGGCCATCTTGGAACCTACATTGCTTTTCCTTGGTTGTCTTACTCCGATAAGGCCGTCTTGGAACCCCTCTAACATCTCCTCGGATGGTTTACTCCGGTAAGGCTATCTAGGAAATATTCTTGCATTGTTTGTTTTGTTTTATTGCAGGTAAAAACTCCTGGTCTTCTTGGATTTATCTGGCCTTAATACGATCCCGCGTGATCATCGGTTTTCTGGCCTTAATACGATCCGGCGTGATCGTCCCATTCTGGATTTTGATTTCTCATATTATCCAGAACACGTCTTCCTTAAACCAGTAAGATATGTTCTGGGGGGCAAACGTGTTGACGCATTTTTAGCAAAAGCTGTCACACATGGAGTTCTTGAATGATAACATGCTCAAGCGATGGAAACAACGTCAGAAGACATAGAGAGATTTGGTCAAAATCACATCCTCAACATAAACAGGCCCGAAACTCCTATCAAATGACCTTTTTTGGGCCTGAAAACAGCAATTACAAAGTTAAGCTCTGTAGCTCTAGTAGATCTCTGAATTAGCTTCAGTTTGAGATTTGGTTTGGCTTAATCGGTCTTACGGTTTGAAAGTTATGTCTGTTTCCGTAAACTGGTGCAATCCGGCAATTTCGTCGATAAAGCGACGAAGCGTCACATGTACTCTCGGATCGCCCCTCATCGGATAGCTCCCCTCAGACCACGACCCCTTCGTGGTACACTTCAGAGCACGACTCGATCGCCAGCACTTGACTCCAGCACCAGCACTTTAGTTCTCAAATGGACCCGCTCGTGGTGCACATGGTGGTTATGATCCGCCATCACGATCCGACCCCATTACCACGATCCGATCTCCAAACCTGCAGATACACGCGCTGTTTTGACCTATTCTCATGCCATTTCTTGCTCCTACTTAACCGGATCAGGTGCCACGTACCCCATCACGATCCGGTCAACCCAGAAGCTCTCCTACAGCTATAATTACACCATTTCAAGGCATTTTAAAAGACATTTTGGCTGAGACTTTCTCCTACAACTCCACAGCCTCTACTATTACTGATTACGAGGATTTTTCACCTTTCTACATCTAAATTCTCCTATTATAATCGTAATAAACACACGGATTGTGTGTCTGCATGTTACGGATTCTTGTAATCTGTCAGTATAACAATAAGATTATAAAGTGGACGTAGGCTACGTCTACAGCTGAACCACTATAAAAACTTTGTGTGTCTCCTCTTTATTTACTATTTTCTGAATTCTGTGATCTGCATTGGGGTGTTAGTGCCAATTTTTGGTCTAACATTTTGGCGTGCCTGGTAGGGGCACACGACAACTTCAAATTCTGCTTGGATTTTTTGGCTATTGGATTAATGGCAATCAAAAGGAAGAAAACTGGAACTTCCGCTCATGCTGAGGACGCTGACGCTGAAGACACAAGGAACGAGGCGAGCCAGGAGGCTTCCTCTCATGAAGATCCTTCTGCATACCTGACCAGAGACGAGATGGATGTCGTTCTCGCTAAATTGAGGGATCAAATGACAAGGCAAGACGATCTCCTTCAAAAACAACAGAAATTGATGGACCAATTCTTCGCTCGGATGGATGGAAGGCCAAGCAATTAACAAATCACTAGAAATGAAGCCATAGAAGCGGTTCGTGCATCACATGGACTTGGGGGCAACCCCCTTGCTCTTGGTAATGCTCAGGAACAACCGAATTCAGCTTCGGATCGGATGGACAACAGAGCATAAGCTCCCACTCAGCAACATGAAGCATCTCGTGAAAGGGGCTTCAGGATCCAGTCGGATCGCCCCCTGCTTCACGACCCCAGCTCACGGGCCAACCTCCATGGTTCACAATCGGGTCGGGTCGCCCCCCATGAGCCACAATGCGTGATCCGCTCCCGGCAGCTCACCAACAGCTTCCATTTTCTCCTACAATCAACGCTGGGGGCACCAACTCTGATCTTGGCAACTTACAACAGCTTTTTGAAGGAAATTGACTCGCTGATCTGATTCAATGCCTCACGAGATGCCGCACTTATCAGAAAGATGTAGATGATGTCAATCACAACCCATTCACTCAAGAAATCAGAAATTCCCGCAATCCACCAGATTTCAAACTTCCGCAACTGGAGCCCTACAACGGCAGAATAGATCCTACCGTGCATCTCATGCGCTACAAACGGCATATGGAAGTTCAATCGGCATCGAAAAACTTCATAGCTAAATGTTTTCCCCTCTTCCAGACTGATGTAGCAGCCATGTTAATTCAACAGCTAGAAACGGAATCGATCAACAGCTGGACTATGTTGGTCGCTCGCTTCCTTGAACAGTTTCGGGTCCACATCGCACAACCCAAGAACGTCATGTCGCTCACTACAATTAAGCAGGGGCACAGAGAAACTCTGCGTACATTTCTGGAAAGATTCAATGTTGCAGCAGCATTAGTTGATCGCCTTGAACCATCGATGGTACTGATGGCGGTAGTATCCGACGTTCTAGATAACACGAAATTCAAAAAATCTTTGTACCGAGATCCACCGCGAAATCTCGGTGAATTCTGCCTTGAAGCAGATAGAATTCTGCAGGAAGAAGATGCAACTTCTGAGAAACGCATTCTCGAAGTCAACATGCTCAAAGATGGAGAACCATCTGATTCTGGAAAAGGCAAAGGAACAACCAATGCAAAGAATGATCGTAATGCTCCACCCCGGAGAGGGTCCCGATGCGAAAAATACGCTGAACTGAATGACACTCTAAGCAACATCTACGTGGAGGTGCTGCCTCATATCCAAGGCCTCCCAAGAGGGAGCCAACCTTAGCACAACGCAATTCTGGTAGACATTGCATATTTCATGACATGGACGGTCACAACACTGATGACTGCAGACATTTGCGTGACATTATTGAGGCTCGGGTCATGCGAGGAGAACTACCCGAGTAAGTCAATCAACCAATAGCGCCCACACTTGCGTTACCACCACCGACTCCCCGGAGAGGGAACGATCCCGGACCGAGCAATCGCAAGCTTATCATTAACTGATCCCACTCAGCGAATCTCTTCAGTTTGCTGGACTCCAGTCCGTAGTTCATGTTTTTAGGTTTTTAGGCGACTTCTTGCCCTCCTTTGTTTTCTCTGCATGTAATAAGAGCCGTCACGTTAGCCCACATGCACGGAACCGACTTGTGGTGTCCAGTCGTTTCCGGCAAACGACCGCTGCATTTTCATGAATTAGCAATAAGCATGAGCTCCGGCTCCTAACTGGATCCATCCAGTACAAACATGAGCTACGGCTCCCAATTGGATCTGACCAGAACAAACATGAACTCCGGTTCCTAACTGGATCCGTCCAGTATAAACAAATCCGCATGTGCTTTTCCTTGGTCGTTTTACTCCGGTAAGTCCGTCTTGGAACCTCATGTGCTTTTCCTCTGTCGTCTTACTCCGGTAAGGCCATCTTGGAACCTTCATTGCTTTTCCTTGGTTGTCTTACTCCGCTAAGGCCGTCTTGGAACCCCTCTAACATCTCCTCAGATGGTTTACTCCGGTAAGGCCATCAAGGAAATATTCTTGCATTGTTTGTTTTATTTTATTGCAGGTACAAACTCCTGGTCTTCTTGGATTTATCTGGCCTTAATACGATCCCGTGTGATCGTCGATTTTCTGGCCTTAATAGGATCCGGCGTGATCGTCGCATTTTGGATTTGGATTTCTCAGATTATCCATAACACATCTTCCTTCAACCAGCAAAATATGTTCTGGGGGGCAAACGTGTTGACACACTTTTTGGAAAAAGCTGTCATACATGGAGTTCCTGAATGATAACATGCTCAAGCGATGGAACCAACGTCAGAAGACATAGAGAGATTTGGTCAAAATCACATCCTCAACATAAACAGGCCCGAAACTCCTACCAAACGACCTTTTTTGGGCCCGAAAACAGCAATTAAGGAGCTATGCTTCGTAGCTCTCGTAGATCTCTGAATTAGCTTTAGTTTGAGCTTTGGTTTGGCTCAATCGGACTTACGGTTTGAAAGTTATGCCTGTTTCCGTAAACTGGTGCAATCCGGCAATTTCCTCGATAAAGCGACGAAGCGTCACATGTACTCTCGGATCGCCCCAGTACACTTAAGAGCATTACCCGATCGCCAACACTTGACTCTAGCTCCAGCACTTTAGTTCTCAAATGGACCCGCTCGTGGTGCACATGGTGGTTATGATCTGCCATCACGATCCGACCCCGTTACCACGATCCGATCTCCAGACCTACAGATACACGCGCTGTTTTGACCTATTCTCATGCCATATCTTGCTCTTACTTAACCGGATCAGGTGCCATGTACCCCATCACGATCCCATCAACCCAGAAGCTCCCCTACAGCTATAAATACACCATTTCAAGGCATTTTAAAGGACTTTTTGGCTGAGACTTTCTCCTACATCTCCACAGCCCCTGCGATTACTGATTATGAGGATTTTCCACCTTTCTACATCTAAATTCTCCTATTATAATCTCAATAAACACACGTATTGTGTGTCTGCATGTTACTGATTCTTGTTATCTGTCAGTATAACAATAAGATTATAAAGTGGACGTAGGCTACATCTACAGCCGAACCACTATAAAAATTTTGTGTGTCTCCTCTTTATTTACTTTTTTCTAAATTCTGTGATATGTTATCTGTATTTGGGTGTTAGTGCCAATTTTTGGTCTAACATTTTGGCGCGCCAGGTAGGGGCACACGACAACTTCAAATTCTGCTTGGATTTTTTGGCTGTTGGATTAATGGCAATCAAAAGGAAGAAAACTGGAACTTCCGCTCATGCTGAGGACGCTGACGCTGAAGACACAAGGAACGAGGCGAGCCAGGAGGCTTCCTCTCATGAAGATCCTTCTGCATACCTGATCAGAGACGAGATGGATGCCGTTCTCGCTGGATTGAGGGATCAAATGACAAGGCAATACGATCTCCTCCAAAAACAACAAAAATTGATGGACCAATTCTTCGCTCGGATGGATGGAAGGCCGAGCAACGAACAAGTCACGAGAAATGAAGCCATCGTAGTGGCTCGTGCATCACATGGACTCGGGGGAAACCCCCTTGCTCTTGGTAATGCTCAGGAACAACCAAATTCAGCTTCGGATCGGATGGACAACAGAGCACAAGCTCCCACTCAGCAACATGAAGCATCTCGTGAAAGGGGCTTCAGGATCCAGTCGGATCGCCCCCTGCTTCACGACCCCAGCTCACGGGCGAACCCCCATGGTTCACAATCAGGTCGGGTCGCCCCCCATGAGCCACAATCCGCGATCCGCTTCCGGCAGCTCACCAACAGCTTCCGTTTTCTCCTACACTCAACGCTGGGGGCACCAACTCTTATCTTGGCAACTTACAATAGCTTTTTGAAGGCAATTGACTTGCTGATCTGATTCAACGCCTCATGAGAGGCCACACTTATCAGAATGACATAGATGACGTCAATCACAACCCATTCACTCAGGAAATCAGAAATTCCCGCAATCCGCCAGATTTCAAACTTCCAGAACTTGAGCCCTACAACGGCAGAACAGATCCTATCGTGCATCTCATGCGCTACAAACGGCATATGGAAGTTCAATCGGCATCGAAAAACATCTTGGCTAAATGTTTTCCCCTCTTCTTGACTGATACAGCAGCCATGTGGATTCAGCAGCTAGAAACGGAATCGATCAACAGTTGGACTATGTTGGTCGCTTGCCTCTTTGAACAGTTTTGGGTCCACATCGCACGACCCAAGAACGTCATGTCGCTCACTACAATTTAGCAGAGGCCCAGAGAAACTCTGCATTCATTTCTGGAAAGATTCAATGTTGCAGCAGCATCAGTTGATCGCCCTGAACCATCGATGGTACTGATGGCGGCAATATCCGACGTTCTAGATAACACGAAATTCAAAAAATCTTTGTACCGAGATCCACTGCGAAATCTCGGTGAATTCTGCCTTGAAGCCGACAGATTTCTGCGGGAAGAAGATGCAACTTCTGAGAAATGCATTCTCGAAGTCAACATGCTCAAAGATGGAGAACCATCTGATTCTAGAAAAGGCAAAGGAACAGCCAATGCAAAGAATGATCGTAATGCTCCACCCCGGAGAGGGTCCAGATACGACAAATATGCTGAACTGAATGACACTCTAAGCAACATCTACGTGGAGGTGCTGCCTCATATCCAAGGCCTCCCAAGAGGGAGCCAACCTTAGCACAACGCAACTCTGGTAGACATTTCATATTTCATGACATGGACGGTCACAACACTGATGACTGCAGACATTTGAGTGACCTTATTGAGGCTCGGGTCAGGCGAGTAGAACTACCCGTGTAAGTCACTCAACCAATAGCGCCCACACCTGCGTTACCACCACTGACTCCCCGGAGAGGGAACGATCCCGGATCGAGCAATCGCGGGCTTATCATTAACTGATCCCACTCAGCGGATCTCTTCAGTTTGCTGGACTCCAGTACGTAGTTCATGTTTTTAGGTTTTTAGGCGACTTCTTGCCCTCCTTTGTTTTCCCTGCATGTAATAAGAGCCATCACATCAGCCCACACGCACGGAACCGCCTTGTGGTCTCCAGTCGTGTCCGGCAAACGACCGCTGCATTTTCATGAATTAGCAATAAGCATGAGCTCCGGCTTCTAACTGGATCTGTCCAGTACAAACATGAGCTACGGCTCCCAATTGGATCCGAACAGAACAAACATGAGCTCTGTTCCTATCTGGATCCGTCCAGTATAAACAAATCCTCATGTGCTTTTCTTTGGTCGTCTTACTCCGGTAAGTCCGTCTTGGAACCTCATGTTCTTTTCCTTGGTCGTCTTACTCCGGTAAGGCCGTCTTGTAACCTTCATTGCTTTTCCTTGGTTGTCTTACTCCGGTAAGGCCGTCTTGGAACCTCTCTAACATCTCCTCGGATGGTTTACTCCGGTAAGGCCATCTAGGAAATATTCTTGCATTGTTTGTTTTATTTTATTGCAGGTACAAACTCATGGTCTTCTTGGATTTATCTGGCCTTAATACGATCCTGTGTGATCGTCGGTTTTCTGGCCTTAATACGATCCAACGTGATCGTCGCATTCTGGATTAGGATTTCTCAGATTATCCAGAACACATATTCCTTCAACTAGCAAGATATGTTCTGGGGGGCAAACGTATTGACACACTTTTTGGCAAAAGCTGTCACGCATGGAGTTCCTGAATGATAACATGCTCAAGTGATGGAAACAACGTCGGAAGACATAGAGAGACTAGGTCAAAATCACATCCTCAACATAAACAGGCCGAAACTCCTATCAAACGACCTTTTTTGGGCCCGAAAACAGCAATTACGGATCTACGCTCCGTAACTCTCGTAGATCTCTGAGTTAGCTTCAGTTTGGCTCAATCGGACTTACGGTTTGAAAGTTATGCATGTTTCCGTAAACTGGCGCAATCCGGCAATTTCCTGGATAAAGCGACGAACCGTCACATGTACTCTCGGATCGCCCCTCATCGGATAGCCCCCCTCAGACCACGACCTGTTCATGGTACACTTCATAGCACGACCCGATCGCCAGTACTTGACTCCAGCTCCAACACTAGTTCTCAAATGGACCCGCTCGTGGTGCACATGGTGGTTATGATTCACCATCACAATCCGACCCCGTTACCACGATCCGATCTCCAGACCTGCAGATACACGCGCTGTTTTGACCTATTCTCATGCCATATCTTGCTCCTACTTAACCGGATCAGGTGCCACGTACCCCATCACGATCCGGACAACCCAGAAGCTCTCCTACAGCTATAAATACACCATTTCAAGGCATTTTAAACGACTTTTTGGCTGAGACTTTTTCCTACATCTCCACAGCCCCTGCCACTGCTGATTACGAGGATTTTTCACCTTTCTACATCTAAATTCTCCTATTATAATCTCAATAAACACATGGATTGTGTGTTGCATGTTACTGATTCTTGTAATCTATCAGTATAACAATAAGATTATAAAGTGGAAGTAGGCTACATCTACAGCCGAACCACTATAAAAAATTTGTGTGTCTCCTCTTTATTTACTGGTTTCTGAATTCTGTTATCTGTGATCGGCATTTGGGTGTTAGTGCCAATTTTTGGTCTAACATTTTGGTGTGCCAGGTAGGGGCACACGACAACTTCAAATTTTGCTTGGATTTTTTTTCTATTGGATTAATGGCAATCAAAAGGAAGAAAACTGGAACTTCCGCTCATGCTGAGGACGCTGACGCTGAAGACACAAGGAACGAGGCGAGCCAGGAGGCTTCCTCTCATGAAGATCCTTCTGCATACCTGACCAAAGACGAGATGGATGCCGTTCTCGCTGAATTGAGGGATCAAATGACAAGGCAAGACGATCTCCTCCAAAAACAACATAAATTGATGGACCACTTCTTCGCTCGGATGGATGGAAGGCCGAGCAACGAACAAGTCACTGGAAATGAAGCCATAGAAGCGGCTCATGCATCACATGGACTCGGGGGCAACCCCCTTGCTCTTGGTAATGCTCAGGAACAACCGAATTCAGCTTCGGATCGGATGGACAACAGAGCACAAGCTCCCACTCAGCAACATGAAGCAACTCGTGAAGGGGCTTCAGGATCCAGTCGGATCGCCCCCTGCTTCACGACCCCAGCTCACGGGCCAACCCCCATGGTTCACAATCGGGTCGGGTCGCCCCCCATGAGTCACAATCTGCGATCCGCGATCCGCTCCCAACAGCTTCCATTTTCTCCTAACTCAACGCTGGGAGCACCAACTCTGATCTTGGCAACTTACAACAGCTTTTTGAAGGCAATTGACTCGCTAATCTGATTCAACGCCTCACGAGAGGCCGCAATTATCAGAATGACGTAGATGACGTCAATCACAACCCATTCACTCAGGAAATCAGAAATCCCCGCAATCCACCAGATTTCAAACTTCCGCAACTGGAGCCCTACAACGGCAGAACAGATCCTACCGTGCATCTCATGCGCTACAAACGACATATGGAAGTTCAATCGGCATCGAAAAACGTCATGGCTAAATGTTTTCCCCTCTTCCTGACTGATATAGCAGCCATGTGGAGTCAGCAGCTAGAAACGGAATCGATCAACAGATGGACTATTTTGGTCGCTCGCTTCCTTGAACAGTTTTGGGTCCACATCGCACGACCCAAGAACGTCATGTCACTCACTACAATTAAGCAGAGGCCCAGAGAAACTCTGCGTTCATTTCTGGAAAGATTCAATGTTGCAGCAGCATCAGTTGATCGCTCCGAACCATCGATGGTACTGATGGCGGCAGTATCCGACGTTCTAGATAACACGAAATTCAAAAAATCTTTGTACCGAGATCCACCTCGAAATCTCGGTGAATTCTGCCTTGAAGCAAACAGATTTCTACGGGAAGAAGATGCAACTTCTGAGAAACGCATTCTCGAAGTCAACATGCTCAAAGATGGAGAACCATCTGATTCTGGAAAAGGCAAAGGAACAACCAATGCAAAGAATGATCGTAATGCTCCACCCCAGAGAGGGTCCAGATACGACAAATATGATGAACTGAATGACACTCTAAGCAACATCTACGTGGAGGTGTTGCCTTATATCCAAGGCCTCCCAGGAGGGAGCCAACCTTAGCATAACGCAACTCTGGTAGACATTGCATATTTCATGACATGGACGGTCACAACACTGATGACTGCAGACATTTGCGTGACCTTATTGAGGTTCGGGTCAGGCGAGGAGAATTACCTGAGTAAGTCACTCAACCAATAGCGCCCACACCTGTGTTATCACCACCGAGTCCGCGGAGAGGGAATAATCCTGGATCGAGAAATCACGGGCCTATCATTAACGGATCCCACTCAACGGATCTCCTCAGTTTGCTGGACTCCAGTCCGTAGTTTATGTTTTTAGGTTTTTAGGCGACTTCTTGCCCTCCTTCGTTTTCCCTGTATGTAATAAGAGGCGTCATATCAGCCCACACGCACAGAACCAACTTGTGGTCTCCATTCGTGTTTGGCAAACGACCGCTGCATTTTCATGAATTAGCAATAAGCATGAGCTCCGGCTCCTAACTGGATCCATCCAGTACAAACATGAGCTACGACTCCTAATTGGATCTGACCAGAACAAACATGAGTTCCGGTTCCTAACTAGATCCATCCGGTATAAACAAATCCTCATGTGCTTTCCTTGGTCATCTTACTCCGGTAAGGCCGTCGTGGAACCTCATGTGCTTTTCCTTGATCGTCTTACTCCGGTAAGGTCATCTTGGAACCTTCATTGCTTTTCCTTGGTCGTCTTACTCCGTTAAGGCCGTCTTGGAACCCCTCTAACATCTTCTCGGATGGTTTACTCCGGTAAGGCCATCTAGGAAATATTCTTGCATTGTTTGTTTTATTTTATTGCAGGTACAAACTCCTGGTCTTCTTGGATTTATCTGGCCTTAATACGATCCCGTGTGATCGTCGGTTTTTTGGCCCTAATACGATCCGGCGTGATTGTCGCATTCTGGATTTGGATTTCACAGATTATCCAGAACACATCTTCCTTCAACCAGCAAGATATGTTCTGGGGGGCAAACGTGTTGACACACTTTTTGGAAAAAGCTGTCACACATGGAGTTCCTGAACGATAACATGCTATAGCGATGGAAACAATGTCAGAAGACATAGAGAGATTTGGTCAAAATCACATCCTCAACATAAACAGGCTCGAAACTCCTATCAGACGACCTTTTTTGGGCCCGAAAACTGTAATTATGGAGCTTTGCTCCATAACTTTCGAAGATCTCTGAATTAGCTTTAGTTTGAGCTTTGGTTTGGCTCAATCGGACTTACGGTTTGAAAGTTATACCTGTTTCCGTAAACTAGTGCAATTCGGCAATTTCCTGGATAAAGCGATGAAGCGTCACATGTACTCTCGGATAGCCACTCATCGGATAGTCCCCCTCAGACCACGACCCGTTCGTGGTACACCTTCAGAGCACGACCCGATCGCCAGCACTTCACTCCAGCTCCAACACTTCAGTTCTCAAATGGACCCGCTTGTGGTGCACATGGTGGTCATGATCCGCCATCATGATCCGACCCCATTACCGCGATCCGATCTCCAGACCTGCAGATACACATGCTATTTTGACCGATTCTCATGCCACATCTTACTCCTACTTAACCGGATCGGGTACCACGTACCCCATCACGATCCCGTCACCCAGAAACTCTCCTATAACTATAAATACACCATTTCAAGGCATTTTAAAGGACTTTTTGGTTGAGACTTTCTCCTACATCTCCACAGCCTCTGCCATTACTGATTATGAGGATTTTTCACCTTTCTACATCTAAATTCTCCTATTATAATCTCAATAAACACACGGATTGTGTGTTTGCATGTTACTGATTCTTGTAATCTGTCAGTATAACAATAAGATTATAAAGTGGACGTAGGCTACATCTACAGCCGAACCACTATAAAAACTTTGTGTGTCTCCTCTTTATTTACTATTTTCTGAATTCTTTGATCTGTGATCTGCATTTGGGTGTTAGTGCCAATTTTTGGTCTAACATTTTGGTGAGCCAGGTAGGGGTACACGACAACTTCAAATTCTGCTTGGATTTTTTTGACTATTGGATTAATGGCAATCAAAAGGAAGAAAACTGGAGCCTCCGCTCATGCTGAGAGCATTGACGCTGAAGACACAAGGAATGAGGCAAGCCAGGAGGCTTCCTCTCATGAAGATCCTTCTGCATACCTGACCAGAGACGAGATGGATGGTGTTCTCGCTGAATTGAGGGATCAAATGGAAAGGCAAGACGATCTCCTCCAAAAGCAACATAAATTGATGGACCAATTCTTCGCTCGGATGGATGGAAGGCCGAGCAAAGAACAAGTCACTAGAAACGAAGCCATAGAAGCGGCTCATGCATCACATGGACTCGGGGGCAACCACCTTGCTCTTGGTAACGCTGAGGAACAACCAAATTCAGCTTCGGATCGGATGGACAACAGAGCACAAGCTCCCACTCAGCAACATGAAGCAGCTCATGAAGGGGCTCCAGGATCCAGTCAGATCGCCCCCTGCTTCACGACCCTAGCTCACGGGCAACCCTCCATGGTTCACAACCTGGTCGGGTCTCCCCCCATGAGCCACAATCCGCGATCCGCTCCCAACAGCTCACCAACAACTTCCGTTTTCTCTTACACTCAACGTTGGGGGCACCAACTCTGATCTTGGCAACTTACAATAGTTTTTGAAGGCAATTGACTCGCTAATCTGATTCAACGCCTCACGAGAGGCCGCAATTATCAGAATGACGTAGATGACGTCAATCACAACCCATTCACTCAGGAAATCAGAAATTCCCGCAATCCACCAGATTTCAAACTTCCGCAACTGGAGCCCTACAACGGCAGGACAGATCCTACTGCGCATCTCATGCGCTACAAATGGCATATGGAAGTTCAATCGGTATCGGAAAACGTCATGGCTAAATGTTTTCCCCTCTTCCTGACTGATATAGCAGCCATGTGGATTTGGCAGCTAGAAACGGAATCGATCAATAGGTGGACTATGTTGGTCGCTCGCTTCCTTGAACAGTTTCGGGTCCACATCGCACGACCCAAGAATGTCATGTCGCTCACTACAATTAAGCAGAGGCCCAGAGAAACTCTGCGTTCATTTCTGGAAAGATTCAATGTTGCAGCAGCATCAGTTGATCGCCCTGAACCATCGATGGTACTGATGGCGGCAGTATCCGGCGTTCTAGATAAAACGAAATTCAAAAAATCTTTGTACCGAGATCCACCGCGAAATCTCGGTGAATTCTGCCTTGAAGCAGATAGATTTCTACGGGAAGAAGATGCAACTTCTGAGAACTGCATTCTCGATGTCAACATGCTCAAAGATGGAGAACCATCTGATTCTGGAAAAGGCAAACGAACAGCCAATGCAAAGAATGATCGTAATGCTCTACCCCGGAGAGGGTCCAGATATGACAAAAACACTGAATTGAATGACACTCTGAGCAACATCTACGTGGAGGTGCTGCCTCATATCCAAGGCCTCCCAAGAGGGAGCCAACCTTAGCACAACGCTACTCTGGTAGACATTGCATATTTCATGACATGGACGGTCACAACACTGATGATTGCAGACATTTGTGTGACCTTATTGAGGCTCAGGTCAGGCAAGGAGAACTACCCGAGTAAGTCACTCAACCAATAGCGCCCACACCTGCGTTACCACCACCGACTCCCCAGAGAGGGAATGATCCCGGATCGAGCAATCGCGGGCTTATCATTAATTGATCCCACTCAGCGGATCTCTTCAGTTTGCTGGACTCCAGTCCATAGTTCATGTTTTTAGGCGACTTATTGCCCTCCTTTGTTTTCCCTGCATGTAATAATAGCCGTCACATCAGCCCACACACACGGAACCGACTTGTGGTCTCCAGTCGTGTCCAGCAAACGACCGCTGCATTTCATGAATTAGCAATAAGCATGAGCTGCGGCTCCTAACTGGATCCATCCAGTACAAATATGAGCTACGACTCCCAATTGGATCCGTCTAGAACAAACATGAACTCTAGTTCCTAACTGGATTCGTCCAGTATAAACAAGTCCTCATGTGCTTTCCCTTAGTCGTCTTACTCCGGTACGGCCGTCTTGGAACCTCATGTGCTTTTCCTTGGTCGTCTTACTCCAGTAAGGCCATCTTGGAAGCTTCATTACTTTTCCTTGGTCGTCTTACTCCGGTAAGGCTGTCTTGGAACCCCTCTAACATCTCCTCGGATGGTTTACTCCGGTAAGGCCATCTAGGAAATATTCTTGCATTGTTTGTTTTATTTTATTGCAGGTACAAACTCTTGGTCTTCTTCGATTTATCTGGCCTTAATACGATCCCGTGTGATCGTCGGTTTTCTGGCCTTAATACGATCCGGCGTGATTGTCGCATTCTGGATTTGGATTTCTCAGATTATCTAGAACACATCTTCCTTCAACCTGCAAGATATGTTCTGGGGGGCAAACGTGTTGACACACTTTTTGGCAAAAGCTGTCACACATGGAGTTCCTGAATGATAACATGCTCAAGCGATGGAAACGAAGTCAGAAGACATAGGGAGATTTGGTCAAAATCACATCCTCAACATAAATTGGCCCGAAACTCCTATCAGACGATTCATTTTGGGCCCGAAAACAGCAATATGGAGCTAAGCTCTGTAACTCTCGTAAATATCTGAATTAGCTTTAGTTTGATTTTGGTTTGGCTCAATCGGACATACAATTTGAAAGTTATGCCCGTTTCCATAAACTAATGCAATCCGGCAATTTCCTGGATAAAGCGACGAAGCGTCACATGTACTCTCGGATCGCCCCTCATCAGATAGCCCCCCTTAGACCACGACCTGTTCGTGGTACACCTTCAGAGCATGACCTGATCGCCGGCATTTCACACCAGCTCCAACACTTCAGTTCTCAAATGTACCCGCTCGTGGTGTACATGGTGGTCACGATCCGCCATCACGATCCGACCCCGTTACCACGATCCGATCTCCAGATCTGCAGATACACGCGTTGTTTTGACCTATTCTCATGCCACATCTTGCTCCTACTTAACCGGATCGGGTGCCACGTACCCCTTCACGATCCGGTCAACCCAGAAGTTCTCCTACAGCTATAAATACACCATTTCAAGGCATTTTAAAGGATTTTTCGGCTGAGACTTTCTCCTACATCTCCACAGCCTCTTCCATTACCAATTACGAGAATTTTTCACCTTTCTACATCTAAATTCTCCTGTTATAATCTCAATAAACACATAGATTGTGTGTCTGCATGTTACTGATTCTTGTAATCTGTCAGTATAATAATAAGATTATAAAGTGGACGTAGGCTACATCTACAGCCGAACCACTATAAAAACTTTGTGTGTCTCCTCTTTATTTACTGTTTTCTGAATTCTGTGGGTGTTAGTGCCAATTTTTGGTCTAACAATAATAAACAAGTGTTACACAAACACAACATATGCCTCATTCCAACTCAGAATATTCTTTTATTCAAATTTTCACATTCTTAGGGAAAGGTTCCCATTAATTTTATTAAAGATAAATTCTTTCAAATTTATTCTTTAATCTTCCTTTTGATATCAAATCAACCCATGTTAAGGTTTTCCATACCAGTCGGGATTAGCGAACCACACCGAAGTAATTATTTATTTTATTTCCCAATCCCAACCTATTCGTCCTATGGAGAAAAACTGGTAATACTCCATATCTAACACCACGGTGTTATCGGTAAATATTAATTACCATTTCACGTTCAAATCTAATCAAAGATTTAACTATCGCTTTGGAGCAAAACTGGTGATACTCCATTCTCGATCACTTTAATCTAATTAAAGATTCATTAAAACTCCACTTAGTTTTAATCTTCCTACAAATCAATATCCTGACTTTAACTGGGTCAAAGAACCAATGACATCTAAAACACGGTTCACGATAAACCCAAAATCACTTTCCATTGTTAATCGTGTTAAAGAATAGGTGTTATTCAAAATACCGCTCACGATAAACCCCAAAAACCAATTTAAATTCAATTCCCATCAAATATTAATTAACTGGACAATTTCACTAAATCTTAATTAAAAGACTTATTCTTTTCTAAACTGGGTTCAAGGACAGTGTTATTTAAGACACCATTCACGGCGAACCCAAAATCCCATTTGATATTAAATACAAGGCTCTGAATAGAAAATATATCGGTTTATATTCAATATCAAATTCTGAAACCAACAAATATCGTATTGGAAATAACGATATAAAAATATCTTTCAAATTTCCATATCCATATGTGTATAATCATGAAATCCAACATTGAAATATCCCAAGATAATTTCGATTCAAATCCATTCCAATTCGTATATTGGAAATTCTGACTGTTTTTAAAACCACTCTCAATACATTTTATTTATTTAAAAATAATTGGATTTTAATTCTAGTTATAAACTAGTTCATTTCGATAAAAATATATTTTTATCCTTTTTAAATATGGGATTTTTCACCCCAATTCTTTCTAAATCATTTATTATGATTTTACACAAATTATTAATATTTTTAATAATTTTATCAAGGCCCGTACAGTCGATTTCCAATAATGGTCGTCGAACTGCACTTACATCGACCTTTTCCAAATTTTATTTGGACATAATTACAAATCCATCCGTTAGATTTTAAATATCTAATATTCATTGGAAACCTTTTTTCGATATAAACCCAATGGTTCTGGTTTCAGGAGAATCCGACGGTCGGATCTCCCGCAACGTCAATTCAAAGTCAATGGTCGAAATTCGCGAATTGTCACGGCGCGGCGCGTTCTATTCAGGCCATTTAATATATATAATATATATTTTTTTATATATTTCATCGATTTCAATTCAAAACGTATTTTATAAATCGTTTTAAATTCGTTTTCAAAAGAATTTCAACTTCATATTCAATTTTAAATCAAAATTGAATATTCCCTATCATTAATGTATAAATGATAATATTTTCAAAATATTATATTTTGAAATCACTTCCTTTTCTATATTCATTATAAAAACGAATATAATCGATATAAATATCGTTCGCGTCAAAGTGGTGCAAATCTAATCAACACGGCTTTATATATTTCAATAACTTCATTATTGAAACGACCCGAAATCCCCCTTACGGAAAATCATGGATTGAGTTGAGGACAAGACAAATCAGAACTCAAAATAAAAGAACATTTCATTGCTTATTACAACAATTCATCAGAATACAATAATATACAGAGTATTAACAAATAATATACATTATAAAATATCAGAGATTACAATACATTACATAGCAGCAGAAAATAATACAATATACAACTAGGAGTAATATACGGATACAGAGCTTTCCGAATATCGTTCCAGCTGTAAATCAGGATCCTGTGAATATAAATCTGCAAAACCAAAACTATTAGCTGCCCGTGTCAAAATAAGGGCACCCAGAGTTTAGGTTAAAACAATAAACACCAGGTCAGTCATGGGACTGGTGTGAGAACTAAAACATTTATTAATCTTTATTTTAAAGTTAGGTAAATCAAGTGACCATGCCGTATAACACGGAACGGGTTTCCTTCCAAGAATACCAGTGCATAAAACAACAGCGCAATGATAAATAAAGAACAATGAAGCATTAATAAGACCCAGGTTGTAACACCCCGTGAATTCTATAACGTTAAGCTTCACAAATTAAAGTATAATTAATTCCAAATGTAATAATTAAGGGAAATGGGTTACACCATTGCATTCGTCATGGAATTTTGCTTGAGATAGAGTCCGAATTTGCGCGAATCAGACTCCGTATGAAGGAGTTATGGCCTTCGGAAGTTTCAGAATAAAATTTAAATTTAAACAGCTCAGTTTAAATTTCAAAATTCGAATTTCAGGTTCAAACTGGGCTGGGCGAGAAAATTCCCGCCCAGAGACCAGGTCGACCATGGTGTCAACCTGGCCTCCCAAGGTCGACCATAGTGTCGACCAGGTCCCCCCCAGGTCGACCATAGTGTCGACCTGGGTTTCGACCTGGCTGGCTAGGTCTAGCTCTGGCTCGAATTTCTATGGCCCCGTGTGTCACTAGGGCTAACGTGTCACCTCTTGATTGGCTCCTTGAACATTGTATGACCTAGATTCCTCATGTCTTCATCTGACGGCTCAAAACAAATTAAAAATCTATAAATACACCCTAAGTCTCAACTGAAAAATCACACAAAAAAATAAGAAAGGAGTCATCATGCTGCTAGGGAGGAATTGAACATAGCCGTCAAGAGAGAAAGGCCTAGAGATGAATCAAATTAAGAAGAAGATTAAAGTTTAATCAAATTAATCAACGCAACGTTAGTCTACCCAAAGGAGCGCATCTCAATTTCAGAATTCAGAATCCAGAATTCAAGATTCTGCATTCGTTGTAAGTATAGTGACCTTTCAGAATATGAATAAAAATTGTGATGTGATTCGATGTAAATGAAAATAGAATTTTGTTATTGTATTATATAAATTCTATGTATTGTGATGATTCTATCATGACTTGTGTACTGATGTTTGTGGCATAAATTAAATTGATGCAAGCCTATTGAACAATTGTATATGAAAACAATGGCACTTGCAAGTTTGTGGCAAAAACTAGAATTTTATCCCTTTATGTTTATGCCTATGACATGGACCTTATACATTCACTAAGTCTAAATTAAGGCTTATGTAAACACGTTCTAGATTTGAAACCTTTTATGCCTACATGACCCAAAACCTATGATATCATTTTCATGTTTATTTGCAAGTATAATTGGATCTATGTTAAGCATCGTTTGGGTTTCATAAACTATGCAAGTTCATGTTGAAATAGGCTATGTGATTAGATGCTATAATTGGACATTTTGGTGAATATACAACATGCTGGTTTTGTGTTTGACATTACGCCAAGTTAAACATGTTTAAACACAAGTTTGTATTAGCCTAAACTATGCCATTTCATATGTCACCTACTTAGTTATACTTTGATTTGAATGCAAGTTCACATGACCCATCATTTATGTTAGTATCCCTAAATTGCAAGTTCATGCGCCACACACCCTTATATGTTGTAAAATATTACATGCTCATGATTACCCCTTTTCTTACGCTTATAAAGTTGGGATGAATTGTGTCAAGCCCAACATTTGTTATAACGTTGGAACGTATAAACGGGGGTAATAACGTTGGGTGTAAAACATGAAAATATATGTTGGCATGTTTGGCACATGCCAACGACAATGACATTTAAAGCGGTATGAATTGTTATGCCCAAGAATTAAAGATATGACATTTAAATATATAATTGAGAAATAATAAAATATGTAAATTTTGAAAGCACGATATGCTTAACCCGAGGTTGGATTGAGTAGTGATGTAAACCTGCCCGGAACCGCCCGGCTGTCCAGTAGTCACAACAATACCTATCCAATGTGGGTGGTTAAGCATTGAGCCCAATAATGACCCGAGCTTAGACTGATCTACGGTGTAAACTTGCTCGGAACCGACCGGCATATCCAGTAACCGTAGCAATACCTGTCTAATGTGAGTGGTCAGGTGCTCCTAAGAGGCCAAGGACAGATGGTAGGGATAAGTCAACTATAACACTTAACCAAATTCAACATGTTAACAAGAATTGATGGGTGGGGTTAGGTAAATACAGACACTTGACCACTTAACATGTTTGACTAGAAAATCCTGGTAACGAGGGACCCGTTTCAGCAGTAACCCAAATTAGGTATTGTAGCACCCCACCTCCGTTAAGGTCACTCACAAAGGGAATGCCTTAACTTTGGTGGAGCATTTTAGTAAACAGAAACAGAATACTACAAGACAGATAAACAGTACTTGAAAATTTATAACTTTATTTCAAACAAAAGCTTGGTTACATCCTTTCAAATCACAATATCAGAATTCAAGTACAAAATACCAGTCTTGTACAAAAGCCTTCATAATGCATAGTTTAAAATCCCCATAGAAGAAGACAAGCCATACTTTAAGCACTGCAAGCGGAAGAAATCTGGATCAAGCTAGAGTATTCCCTTCTGCAAAACCTGGGGGAACGGAAGAAAGGAGGCGAAACAACAAGGATCAGACAAAAGTCTGGCAAGTCCAGTGATTTTCAGTTATGAACAGATAATAATAACATGACATGAAAATAAAACAGGATGAGAGATAACTGTAACAGATGTAGCAGATATAACAGAAGAACAGAATGATATAAGCAATTGCTTTACACTTCTCTGCACTAATACTAGTATAACCGAATTAGGTGTCACCCTAATGTCTAAACTGAAACAGAAACGGGTACAACAGAAACAAAATGCTAATAATGGGCCTTTACTACCCGATCAGAAACAGACAGAAGCAGAAACAGATTAATCCCTACGGAAACAGAATGTAGAATTAGATGTACACTAGTAATGGGCCTTTACCACCTGAACAGACGGTACCACTCAGAAATAGACAGGTGTTACCTCCCAACAGAAACAGACAGAACTAAGTGTACCCTAAAACCCTACCCCAAGCGATCGGCTCCCTAATACATAAATATCCTGTGTCGGCCCCACAGTAGGGTGTATCACTCCTTAAAGTGACAACCAATTGGCACAGACCTATTTATAGATGTCACAGCGTCTTACATCCTCAGAGACAGACCGGGATCCATGCACGCACATGACCCGGTTGGAACGCACCATCAACACCCCTCGCCATTATCAGAATGAACCACTTATAATTAGTTCAGTAAGCGTGCCCGGACCCATCCTACTGTTGGGTCAAAGTTTTGATACCAGAAAGGGTTACTGACTAATATGGGTCCCAAACAACAGATGACACAAGTAATTCCCCTCCTAACCTTGTGTCCCCAGACTAACAGATTTCAGATTAACTTGTTTACAAGTTCAGACATACAGAAATCAGATCAACCAGTTCACAGACAAGTTTTCAGACTAACGGATCAGATATACAGATTTAACAGACTTACCGATTAACTAGTTACAGATTAACAGACTTACAAATTTGTCTAACTTTGTAATTGGGCCTACAGATTCACGGAACAGATTTGTTAAATTTATCAGTCTAGTGGATTTAATCCTATCCACCCAACACGTTTTAGACATCATATTTATCTCAGATTTTCATTAATTAAATATTAATGCCCAGACCTCTTACATTAGACTGACAGTTTGCGGCTACTGGTTAGGCCGGTTGGTTCCGGGCAGATTTCTGTCGCAAACTGAGTCTAACCTCGGGTTTTCGAGCACGTTATGACTAACTTCTCACATTAGAACCTATTGTTTGCGGCCACTGGAATATGCCGGGCGGTTCCGGGCAGAATTACGCTGCAAACTCATTCTAACCTCGAGTTAGCCATGTTTATCTTTGCGGCCAATTTATTAATAATTTACCATTTGTGCCCACGCCTACTATACATGTCAATTATTCATAGCTAATTCAGATTATGTCAATAACAGGCTGAATATATCAACTTAACAGACATAGCAGATAACAGATTTAGGCGACTTAACGGATTCAGTAGATTAAGCAAACTAGCAGATTTAGCAGATAACAGATTAGGCATCTCAACAGATTTAGGTTGGCATTTTTAACAGAATTAGCAGATGACAGATTTGGCAGATGAACAGATCTAGCAGACTAGGCAGTAGGGCAGAACTAGCAGATTAAGCAATATAACAGAACTAGCAGATTAGGCAAATATAGCAGAACTAGCAAATTAGGCAAATATAACAGATTTAATCATTCCTTAAAGTTTCACAACATATCTTGCCTAATTATAAATCTTGCCTAAGTTCACATGCATAAATAATAGTCATGATTCACAATATGATCATATACCTCATGTTTGCATTAAATTTGCATGTCACAGATTATGGTCATAATTTACATGTCCCAATTTAGTTCAACTTGCCTAGTACAAAAGATTCACATATGAATTATACTAAATATAGCTATTGACAAAAATCTCCTACTTAGGTATTATTCACATTTGATAGATATCCTACTTTAATGTAAATCTTTATACCTAAACCATATTCTCCTTATCTCAAGTCATATGTTAACATACCATGGTTCCTCTTCTTCCAATTCGCAGAATATGCATAGATCTAAATCTAGTTTACAACCTATGTCCTTTTTCTTAAATCAGTCACAGATTAACCAACTTCTCAAGTCGTATGTTCAGTATTCTTTATGCCACAAATTCAAGTCATAGGTTCAATTATATGCCTTAGATTTATGTCCTAAGTTCCAAGTTCAACCCATGTTCTTTCCTCAAATCAGTCACATATCGGTCATGCCTATTTCATGCATTATTCATTTTATTGTCCCAAATATTTTAGCATATGTTAATCTCTTAGGAGATTGGCGCAGGATCGTAGTAGCCTGGCTATAGAACAAAAAGAAGAAGAGATACAGAATAAAATAGATCAGAACAGAACATACACAATCTCAAATTCAGATGTACAATCATGTCACAATTATGATTAAAGTTTATATCGGAAACTAACTGCACTTGACTTGGTTGGATTCTAAAAGAAAAAGGTGTTGTAGCTGTTCTCTTTTAATCCTAATCAGAATTGGAGGAAGAAGAAGCACAAGTCTTAGCTTAGGTTTCAGCAGAGTAGAGACACCATTGATTTATTTATTTTTAGAGAGGAAGAGAGCAATGGAGGCTAGAGAATTGTATATGAGATTTAGGTTTAGGTTAGGGATGTATATATAGGTGTAGGAAGTTATTTAGGACCATTAGAATAACCCTGAATCATGAGAACCATTCAAATGCAAAATCTGCATTCGAGCAAATCGGCCCACGTGATGACAGCCAAACACCCTGGATTAACCCCTAGTCGACCCAGCGGGGCTTGGGTCGACCTCAAAAATGGGCCGTTTCGGTTATTTCCCCCTTCCAATTCGCTGTTTTGAACCTTTTTTGCATGTTTATTTATTTAATTTTTATATATATCTATATATATTTCTCCCATATGCATATAAACTTCAAGGCTTAATAACTTCTTCATAATTAACCATTTTTTTTATATTCTCAGAAAATACGGGGTGTTACATTCTCCCCTCCTTAAAGGATTTCGTCCCCGAAATCTTCAAGTTAAGAAGAATGTATCCTAACATCCAACATCCATCTACTCAACCATTCAATCACAGGCATCCATTGTCCTTAAAAGGTTTCTAATGCCGTATGAACATATGCAAAGTGTGTGTATATGTTTCTTATCTAATGCAAAATCAAGCGGTCTACTGATCCAATTGACCTCCTTAATGTGAATCATGTTAGTGTCATGAGTCCAAATATGTATGCAAGAAATCCTATTTGATACACATCATTTCTATATGAGTGCATAACCATTCATCCAAATGCAACATCCATGTGCTGAGTCAATCATTTTGCATCCACAAAATTGAAAATGCTCACACATCCATATGCAGTATGAGAGTGTTTTCGAGCCGATCTAGTGCCTAGTGTGTGTATATGCATCCACGAGCAACCACTAGCAACCACTTGCATCCACTTGCAACCATCAAACATAACATGTCTCAAACACATGTTTACACCCATTAGTTTCTACCTAAAGTTCGAAGATTCGATCGATAGGATATAGTCGAATGATGGAAGCGAGTACAGATAAAACGAAGACTTGGTTCCCATTAGACATTGGTTGAGAAAATAATTCCCCTAAGTATCAACCCCGAAGACCGAAATCAACATCAGATTGACACCCAGAGGATTACCCTTTTTAGACAATGTCAGAACTGGAAATCAGAATTATTCAGATATTTACAGACTACTGATACAGATCAGGTTCCCTAATGATTCTTAGGAAGCTAAGCATGATAAAATCATATCCCACAAAACCTCAGAATGTATGCGTCATACTTGACGCCTAACATAGATATCTCTCAAACCCCAATCTATCACAAACAGATTAATCATAACCCTTATGGGTTTGAGTCTACAGTGGAATCAGAAACAATACTAGTATTAAAGTGCAGAGTATCGATTACAGAATCAAAATACCAGAATCAGAAAGAGTTTTAACTCAACAATCAGATTAAGAAATTAAACCTCCTACAGAAAGTTTTCCTAATCCTATCCTATCCACTAGCCTCGAGAGTGTTCCCCTTCCCTCCAGAAGTTGGTCCTGCCCTTGTCCTCGTTTCTTCGGGCAGTCCCTAGTGAAGTGTCCCATCTCACCACAGTTGAAGCAAGTGCCCTTCTTTGGATCCACTTTCTTATCGTGTGTCCTATCCATGTCTCCGATGTACGTTCTCCATTCGTGACCTTCCACCAAAATGAAGCTTCATCCTTCATTAACCAAGCAGCTGGTTGAACCTTCCTCCCATCATCTATCTCAAAGGTACCAACAAGTCCTCCACTTCATTCAACCAACTTCTAGCCTCAACAACGTCTCAGTCCCATAAAGCGGTTTTCCGCCCATTGCACGGAAGTCCTTACATATCTTAGAAAAAGCATCTATACGCGGAGGAAGAGATTCAAAAAGGGAAAGAGGAAGGAACTCGAAACAAAGAATCGAAAGAAAGATATATGGCTTTTGGGGATTATGTTTTTTTTTTTCAAAATAAGCTTTACTTTTGAAAATACTTCCTTTTTAAAACCTAGTTTTCAAAAACTTTTCATCAAATCTGGTAACCTTCAGCTCTGATACCAAGTGTAACACCCCACCTCCGTTAAGGTCACTCACAAAGGGAATGCCTTAACTTTGGTGGAGCATTTTAGTAAACAGAAACAGAATACTACAAGACAGATAAACAGTACTTGAAAAATTATAAATTTATTTCAAACAGAAGCTTGGTTACATCCTTTCAAATCACAATATCAGAATTCAAGTACAAAATATCAATCTTGTACAAAAGCCTTCAGAATGCATAGTTTAAAATCATAATCCCTACAGAAGAAGACAAGCCATACTTTAAGCACTGCAAGCGGAAGAAATCTGGATCAAGCTAGAGTATTCCCTTCTACAAAACCTGGGGGGGAACGGAAGAAAGGAGGCGAAACAACAAGGGTCTGACAAAAGTCTGGCAAGTCCAGTGATTTTCAGTTATGAACAGATAATAATAACATGACATGAAAATAAAAATAGATGAGAGATAATTGTAACAGATGTAGCAGATATAACAGAAGAACAGAATGATATAAGCTATTGCTTTACACTTCTCTGCACTAATACTAGTATAACCGAATTTGGTGTCACCCTAATGTCTAAACTGAAACAGAAACGGGTACAGAATAATTTAACAGAAACAGAATGCTAATAATGGGCCTTTACTACCCGATCAGAAACAGACAGAAGCAGAAACAGATTATTCCCTACGGAAACAGAATGTAGAATTAGGTGTACACTAGTAATGGGCCTTTACCACCTGAACAGACGGTACCACGCAGAAACAGACAGGTGTTACCACCCAACAGAAACAGACGGTACCAACAGAAACAGACAGAACTAAGTGTACCCTAAAACCCTACACCAAGCGATCGGCTCCCTAATACATAAATATCCTGTGTCGGCCCCACAGTAGGGTGTATCACTCCCTAAAGTGACAACCAATTGGCACAGACCTATTTACAGATGTCACGGCGTCTTACATCCTTAGAGACAGACCGGGATCCATGCACGCACATGACCCGGTTAGAACACATCATCAACAACCCTCGCCATTATCAGAATGAACCACTTATAATTAGTTCAGTAAGCATGCCCGGACCCTACCTACTGTTGGGTCAAAGTTTTGATACCAGAAAGGGTTACTGACTAATATGGGTTCCAAACAACAGATGACACAAGTAATTCCCCTCCTAACCTTGTGTCCCCAGACTAACAGATTTTAGATTAACTTGTTTACAAGTTCAGATATACAGAATTCAGATCAACCAGTTCACAGACAAGTTTTCAGACTAACGAATCAGATATACAGATTTAACAGACTTACCGATTAACTAGTTACAGATTAACAGACTTACAGATTTGTCTAACTTTGTAATTGGGCCTACAGATTCACGGAACAGATTTATTAAATTCATCAGTCTAGTGGATTTAATCCTATCCACCCAACACGTTTTAGACATCATATTTATCTCAGATTTTCATTAATTAAATATTAATGCCCAGACCTCTCACATTAGACTGACAGTTTGCGGCTACTGGTTAGGCCGGTTGGTTCCGGGCAGATTTCTGTCGCAAACTGAGTCTAACCTCGGGTTTTCAAGCACGTTATGACTAACTTCTCACATTAAAACCTATTGTTTGCGGCCACTGGAATATGCCGGGCGGTTCCGGGCAGAATTACGCCGCAAACTCATTCTAACCTCGAGTTAGCCATGTTTATCTTTGCAGCCAATTAATTAATAATTTACCATTTGTTCCCACGCCTACTATACATGTCAATTATTCATAGCTAATTCAGATTATGTCAATAACAGGCTGAATATATCAACTTAACAGACATAGCAGATAACAGATTTAGGCGACTTAACGGATTCAGCAGATTAAGCAAACTAGCAGATTTAGCAGATAACAGATTAGGCATCTCAACAGATTTAGGTTGGCATTTTTAACAGAATTAGCAGATGAAAGATTTGGCAGATGAACAGATCTAGCAGACAAGGCAGTAGGGAAAAACTAGCAGATTAAGCAATATAACAGAACTAGAATATTAGGCAAATATAGCAGAACTAGCAAATTAGGCAAATATAACAGATTTAATCATTCCTTAAAGTTTTACAACATATCTTGCCTAATTATAAATCTTGCCTAAGTTCACATGCATAAATAATAGTCATGATTCACAATATGATCATATACCCCATGTTTGCATTAAATTTGCATGTCACAGATTATGGTCATAATTTACATGTCCCAATTTAGTTCAACTTGCCTAGTACAAAAGATTCACATATAAATTATACCAAATATAGCTATTGACAAAAATCTCCTACTTAGGTATTATTCACATTTGATAGATATCCTACTTTAATGTAAATCTTTATACCTAAACCATATTCTCCTTATCTTAAGTCATTTGTTAACATACCATGGTTCCTCTTCTTCCAATTCACAGAATATGCATAGATCTAAATCTAGTTTACAACCTATGTCCTTTTTCTTAAATCAGTCACAGATTAACCAACTTCTTAAGTCGTATGTTCAATATTCTTTATGCCACCAACTCAAGTCATAGGTTCAATTAATTGCCTTAGATTTATGTCCTAAGTTCCAAGTTCAACCTATGTTCTTTCCTCAAATCAGTCACATATCGGTCATGCCCATTTCATGCATTATTCATTTTATTGTCCCAAATATTTTAGCGTATGTTAATCTCTTAGGAGATTGGCGCAGGCTCGTAATAGCCTGGCTATAGAACAGAAAGAAGAAGAGATACAGAATAAAATAGATAAGAACAGAACATACACAATCTCAAATTCAAATTTACAATCATGTCACAATTATGATTAAAGTTTATATCGGAAAATAACTGCACTTGCCTTGGTTGGATTCTAAAAGAAAAAGGTGTTGTAGCTGTTCTCTTTTAATCCTATTCAGAATTGGAGGAAGAAGAAGCACAAGTCCTAGCTTAGGTTTCAGCAGAGTAGAGACGCCATTGATTTATTTATTTTTAGAGAGGAAGAGAGCAATGGAGGCTAGAGAATTGTATATGAGATTTAGGTTTAGGTTAGGGATGTATATATAGGTGTAGGAAGTTATTTAGGACCATTAGATTAACCCTGAATCATGAGAACCATTCAAATGCAAAATCTGCATTTGAGCAAATTGGCCCACGGGATGATAGCCAAACACCATGGATTAACCCCTAGTCGACCCAGCGGAGCTAGGGTCGACCTCAAAAAAGGGCCGGTTCGGTTATTTCCCCCTTCCAATTCGCTGTTTTGAACCTTTTTTGCACGTTTATTTATTTAATTTTTATATATATCTATATATATATTTCTCTCATATGCATATAAACTTCAAGGCTTAATAACTTCTTCATAATTAACCATTTTTTTTATATTCTCAGAAAATACGTGGTGTTACAGGTACCAACGGTACCCTGAAACTAGGCTGCGTGGGGCATGATTACTGGGTTGATTGTAAGCAGTCAAACGAAGGCGGTGGGTGCACAGTGCAAGTCTAACGGGGTGCGGGCGTGCACAGACTCCGAAGCAGACAGCCAGGGCACTGGGGACACCAGTAGTATAACCTATGCCTTCTAGAATTTGTGTCGGGGCCGCCACCATGGGTCTTGATACACCTCATGGTGGGACCAGCATAGGTATCTACAATTCTTGGGGGCCGTATGACACATGTTAAGGCGAGTAGGACCTATCTTTCGAAAATGGGGATCACTTCACCCTCACCAAGGGGTGCCAGTTAGAATAAACTCAAGTAGATGCAGAGATATGGTATGGGTGCGATAGTACATCCGACACTTCCTTAGCTTGTGACACTTTCCGATTTTCAGTATATATCTATCATGCCCTTTCCTTATTCACATACTGAAGAGTTACTAGATTTACTCAGGCTTTATGTCTGACCCTATTTTTCTTTTCGTCTTCTTTTCTTTCGTTCCCCCCCCCAGGTCCACAGGGAGGAAACAACTCAGCTCAGTCGGGCTCTTTACAAGCCCCAAGAACGTAGATGTATGATTTGGATCTCTTTTGCTCGGATTATGGGTTTGGATATCACTTTGGGGATTTTTGTCACTTTATTTATGTTTTATGCTTCTTTAATAATCAAGACAGTTATGAGGTTGTAATGATGGAAGTTATTTGAGACAATTATGGAATGTCATGTTTTGAGCACGTATTGATGAAATAAAAGTTTGTTTGGTTTCCGTTGTTTAAAATATGTGTAGTTATATCTGTCTTGAGTTTATCTGTGGCTTTTACTTATAAAACTCCACCGAAATTAAGGCATTCCCTTTGTGAGTGACCTTAACAGAGGGGGGGTGTTTCACTTGGTATCAGAGCATAGGTTTACCAGATAAGATAAAAGTTTTTGAAATTGTTTTCAAAAAGAAAGTTTATAGAAGCATTTTTTAAGAAAAAGTGTTATGTTTATAAAAAGACAAAATCCCCCAAAGCCATGTGCCCTATCTATCTCTCTCTATCCTTTGTTTTGAATCTTTCCTTTCTATTTCAGCATGTCTGGGGACCTTACTCCCCAGCTACAGATGCTCTTACTCCTCCTCCTCCTCTACGTGAACCAGCAAACGGAAGAATCGCCAAACAAGAAGACGGATAATGGTCAAGGGGGAGAGACCACTACAATAATAACAAGACACGTGAGAAAAGGAAATGTTATTTCTGTGGCATTGTTGGACATGTGGTGAACGACTGCAGAAAGAAGAAAAGGAAGATTAGTGCTACTTGCTTCTATTGCGGTGAGGCTGGACACATGGCTAAGGACTGCCCTAAGAAGCAAGGGCAAGGCCGCAAGCAGGACCTTCTGGGGGTACCTCTTTAACCTCTTCTCCTAGATGCTTTGTATTATCCTGCTTATCTTCTCAATCCTATCTTGAGAACTTTAGGTAGTAATATTTCTGTAGAAAGTGTAGTCTATCTTTATGATCATCCAGTTCGTACACTTTTTGACTCTGGCACATCACACTCTTTTATTTCATCTGCCTTAGTAGAATATCTGCATCTAGACACTAGTATGGTAGAAGATCCCTTAGTAGTTTCAAATCCAATTGGGGGCTCCGCTTACTTGTCAATGGTTTGTTTGGGTTTGAAAATCTCTATTCTCAGCGTTGAGTTTAGTTGTAATGCCTTTGTCTTGGGCTTCTCGGGATATGGTTTGATCTTAGGCATGGACTGGTTATCCAGTAATAGTGCCATTCTTGATTGTGAGAAAAGAGTAGTTAGACTCTTGACTCGGCTTGGTAACACTCTAGAAATTTCTTGTAATCCCTTGAATGTTGTTATGCTTAGTTATCAAGAGTCGCATATGCTTCTGATGAGAATTTGCAATCAGTAAGAGTAGTCCGGGAATATCCGGATGTCTTTGAGGAGGTGAAAGGCTTACCTCCAAGGAGGGAAATAGACTTCCGCATATATCTTGTGGATAATGCAAAGCCTGTAGCTTTACCTGTCAGACACATGGCTCCAAAGGAGAGAAAGGAGCTCAGTAAGCAAGTTAAAAAACTTCTCGAAAAGGGGTTCATTAGACGGAGCATTTCAGAATGGGGTGCTCCAGTGGTGTTCGCAACCAAAGCGGACGGTTCGCTTCGCCTTTGCGTCGACTATAGGGAGTTAAACAAATTGACCAAGAAAAATAGGCACCCTCTTCCTTGAATCGATGGTTTTTTTGATCAGCTTGTTGGTGCGACGGTCTTCTCCCAGCTTGATCTGGCAACTGGGTTCCATTAGCTAAGAGTAGCTGAAGATAGCATTGATAAAACAACGTTCAGAACCCCAGATGGTTTCTTCGAGTGGCTTGTCATGCCTTTCGGCTTGACAAACGCACTCGCTTATTTCGTAGACCTAATGAGCAGGGTGTTCAGAGAATTCCTCAACAAATTTGTAGTTGTCTTTGTAGATGATATCTTAATCTTCTTAAAGAGTGAGGAAGAGCATGCTCAGCATCTGAAAGAAATAATGGAAACTCTTCGAGCTCATCAACTAAAAGCAAAATTCTCCAAGTGTCACTTCTGGAGAAAAGAAGTAAGATTTCTGGGGCATATAGTGTCCAAAGATGGGTTGGCCGTGGACCCCGCGAAAGTGGTGGCATTGCAAGATTGGAAGACATCAAGAAATGTAACCGAAGTTCAAAGCTTTCTTGGGCTAGCCGGTTTTTACCGAAAGTTTACTAGGGATTTCGCGAAAATCTCAGCCCCACTCACAAGGCTAACAAAGAAGAATCTGGCGTTCACTTGGGATTTGGACTACGAGTTTGCTTTCCAACGATTAAAAAGGGATCTCACAACAGCCCCGGTTCTGACTTTGCCAGATGGAAGCAAAATGTTCACTGTATACACGGATGCATGTGGAATGGGACTAGGCGTTGTTCTAATGCAAGAAGGAAGGGTAGTAGCTTATGGTGGAAGACAATTGAAAGTTCATGAAAAGAACCACCCAACCCACGATCTCGAGTTAGCCGCCATCGTCTTTGCGCTTAAGTCTTAGCGCTATTATCTCCTAGGTGAGAAGTTCGAATTATACACTGACCATAAATCATTGAAATATCTCTTCTCGCAGAAGGATCTTAACTTGAGACAGCAAAGATGGATGGAGTTTCTTGCCTCGTATGACTTTGAAATTTCCTATAATCCCGGCAAAGGCAACGTAGTAGCAGATGCGTTGAGCCGAAAGAAACTGACCTTAAGCCCTCTCTTTGTGGAAAGGCAAAGCCTGGAGTATATAGCCAGTTTTAACTTTAGGCCCTCCTCAGATTTTGTACCGGGTTTGCTAGCATCTCTCGAAGTACGTCCTACTCTCTTGGACTCAATAGGGCTGCACAACGAGAAGACCCTCAGCTTGTTGATGTAATTGATAAACTTATTAGGGATGAGACTTCTAGTCACCTCAGTAGATACGCCATCGATGATAAGGGTTGGCTGAGGCGAGATGGAAGATTATGCGTCCCACAAGCAAGGGAGTTGACAAAGAAGGTTCTCGAGGAAGCGCATCATTCCAAGATGACCATACACCCTGGCGGTGATAAGATGTATAAGGATATAAAAAGGACTTTCTTTTGGAACAACATAAAACAAGACGTGGCAGATTTTGTTTCTAAGTGCATGACCTGCCAACGGGTCAAGGCGGAACAGAAGAAGCCTGGAGGACTACTTCACCCTTTAGAGGTCCCACAGTGGAAGTGGGATAGCATTTCAATGGACTTCATTGATGGACTACCTAGGTCGAGAAGAGGCAACACTAGCATTTGGGTAATAGTGGATAGGCTTACTAAAAGCGCCCACTTTATACCTATCAAGAGTAGAAGGACTGCCGCATCTCTAGCATCTCTTTATCTCAAGGAAATAGTTCGACTCCATGGGATACCCTCCAGCATTGTTAGTGACCGAGACCCTATCTTCACAAGCGAGTTTTGGCGGAGTCTGCAAGAAGCTGTAGGCACACAGTTATGTTTGAGCACGACCTATCACCCCAAACCGATGGCCAGACGGAAAGGGTGAATAGATTTTTAGAGGATCTTTTGAGACTTTGCATTCTTGACTTTGGAGGGACTTGGGAGGATCACCTTCCTTTAGTGGAATTTGCCTACAACAACAGCTACCAAGCTACCATCGGTATGGCACCCTTCGAAGCCTTGTATGGAAGACCGTGAAAATCACCAACTTGTTGGTGGGAGTCTACAGATAAGCTTATACTTGGGCCAGACATGATTCGAGAGACTTCGGAGAAAGTAGACTTGATACGTAAGAGAATGAAGACTACCCAAGACAGACAGAAATCCTACGCCGACAAAAGAAGGATCGACCTTGAGTTTGAGGTTGGGGACAGGGTTTTCCTTAAGGTATCACCTTTAAGGAACGTCGTTCATTTTGGATCCGTAGGAAAGTTAGCACCAAGATTTGTAGGACCATTTCCTATCATCGAGAAGGTTGGGAAGATGGCCTATAGATTAGAGCTACCCGAGAGACTGGCCGGAGTTCACAACGTCTTTCATGTTTCTCACCTCCGGAAGTGTTTGCATAAGTCTGCGAAAGTGGTGGAACCTAACATTCTAGAAGAAGCCGAAGTGGAACGTGAAGCAACTGTGAGGAGAGTTCCAACCCGCTTCTTAGGAACTGAAGTGAAAAAGCTACGCAACCGCGAAGTCAAACTCGTTAAAGTTCATTGGAGCGACGCCGAGGAAGACGCGACTTGGGAAACTGAGGACAGAATACGCGCTGCTTACCCTCTTCTTTTTGAGGGTACACTTTGATCACTCTTTTTCCTTAAGTTATGCTTTATCTATCTTTTTAGGTATATCTCCTCGGTCCTTTTCCTAACTCCTTAGGTAGAAAACAAATGGATGCAAACATGTATTTGAAAACATGTTATGGATGATGGCTGCAAATGGTTGCTAGTGATTGCTAGTGGTTGCTCGTGGATGCATATACACACACACCCTAGGTTATAGATCGGCTCAGTCACTTCATATTGCATATGCATATATGTATTCTCATTTGTATATGGTTGAAACTTGATATGCTGTCATATGGTCGTCGCATTTGTATGAATGGTTGTGCACTCATGTAGAATTATGAGTAGGAAAAAATTTGCATACATAATGGATTCATGACACTTACATGATTCGCATTAAGGAGGTCAACTGAATCAGTAGACCGCCTGATTTCTGCATTAGATAAAGACATGTACACACACTATGCATATGATCATGAAGCATTAGAAGTCTTTTAAGGACAGTGGATGCCTATGTTTGTTGGATGAGTAGATGGACTGTTGGATGGCAGGATATACATTCTTCCTAACTTGAATATTTCGGGGACAAAATCCTATTAAGTGGGGGGGGGGGAGAATGTAACACCCCGTGAATTCTATAACATTAAGCTTCACAAATTAAAGTATAATTAATTTCAAATGAAAGAATTAAGGGAAACAAGTTATGCCATTGCATTGGTCTCGGAATTCTACTTGAGATAGAGTCTGAATTTGCGCGAATCGGACTCCGTATGAAGGAGTTATGGCCTTCGGAAGTTTCAGAATAAAATTTAAATTCAAACAGCTCAGTTTAAATTTCAAAATTCGAATTTTAGGTTCAAACTGGGATGGGCGGGAAAATTCCCGCCCAGAGACCAGGTCGACCATAGGGTCGACCATGGTGTCGACCTGGCCTCCCCAGATCGACCATAGTGTTGACCTGGTCCCCCCCCCCCCAGGTCGACCATAGTGTCGACCTGGGTGTCGACTTGCCTGGTCGACCTGGCTGGCTAGGTCTGGCTCTGGCTCGAATTTCTGTGGCCCTGTGTGTCACTAGGGCTGACATGTCACCTCTTGATTGGCTCTTTGAACTTTGTATGGCCTAGATTCCTCCTGTCTTCATCTGACGGCTCAAAACAAATTAAAAATCTATAAATACACCCTAAGTCTCAACTGAAAATTCACACAAAAAATAAGAAAGGAGTCGTCTTGCTGCTTGGGAGGAATTGAACATAGCTGTCAAGAGAGAAAGGCCTAGAGATGAATCAAACTAAGAAGAAGATTAAAGTTTAATCAAATTAATCAACGCAACGTTAGTCTACCCAAAGGAGCGCATCTCAATTTCAGAATTCAGAATCCAGAATTCAAGGTTCTGCATTCATCGTAAGTATAGTGACCTTTCAGAATATGAATAAAAATTGTGATGTGATTCGATGTAAATGAAAATAGAATTGTGTTATTGTATTGTATAAATTCTATGTATTGTGATGATTCTATCATGACTTGTGTATTGATGTTTGTGGCATAAATTAAATTGATGCAAGCCTATTGAACAATTGTATATGAAAACAATGGCACTTGTAAGTTTGTGGAAAAAACTAGAATTTTATCCATTTATGTTTATGCCTATGACATGGACCTTATACTTTCACTAAGTCTAAATTAAGGCTTATGTAAACACGTTCTAGATTTGAAACCTTTTATGCCTACATGACCCAAAACCTAAGATACCATTTTCATGTCTATTTATAAGTATAATTGGATCTATGTTAAGCATCGTTTGGGTTTCATAAACTATGCAAGTTCATGTTGAAATAGGCTATGTGATTTGATGCTATAGTTGGACATTTTGGTGAATATACAACATGCTGGTTTTATGTTTGACATTATGCCAAGTTAAACATGTTTAAACACAAGTTTGTATTAGCCTAAACTATGCCATTTCATATGTCACCTACTTAGTTATACTTTGATTTGAATGCAAGTTCACATGACCCATCATTTATGTTAGTATCGCTAAATTGCAAGTTCATGCGCCACACACCCTTATATGTTGTAAAATATTACATGTTCTTGATTTCCCCTTTTCTTACGCTTATAAAGTTGGGCTAAATTGTGTCAAGCCCAACATTTGTTATAACGTTGCGAACGTATAAACGGGGGTAATAACGTTGGGTGTAAAACATGAAAATATATGTTGTAATGTTTGGCACATGCCAACGACAATGACATTTAAAGCGGTATGAATTGTTATACCCAAGAATTAAAGATATGACATTTACATAGATAATTGAGAAATAATAAAATATGTAAATTTTGAAAACACGATATGCTTAACCCGAGGTTGGATTGAGTTGTGATCTAAACCTACCCGGAACCGCCCGGCTGTCCAGTAGTCACAACAATACCTATCCAATGCGGGTGGTTAAGTATTGAGCCCAATAATGACCCGAGGTTAGACTGAGCTACGGTGTAAACCTGCCCGGAACCGACCGGCATATCCAGTAACCATAGCAATACATGTCTAATGTGAGTGGTCAGGTGCTCCTAAGAGGCTAAGGACAGATGGTTGGGTTAAGTCAACTATAACACTTAACCAAATTCAACATGTTAACAAGCATTGATGGGTGGGGTTAGGTAAATACAGACACTTAACCACTTAACATGTTTGACTAGAAAATCCTAGTAACGAGGGACCCGTTTCAGCAGTAACCCAAGTTAGGTATCAACGGTACCCTGAAACTAGGCAGGGTGGGGCACGATTACTGGGCTGATTGTAAGCGGTCAAACGACGGCGGTGGTTCCACAGTGCAGTTCTAACGGGGTGTTGGTGTGCACACACTCCGGAGCAGACAGCCAGGGCACTGGGGACACCAGTAGTATAACCTATGCCTTCTAGAATTTGTGTCGGGGCCGCCACCATGGGTCTTGAAACACCCCATGGTGGGACCAGCATAGGTATCTACAATTCTTGGGGGCCGTATGACACATGTTAAAGAAAGAAAAGAGCCGATCTTTCGAAAATGGGGATCACTTCACCCTCACCATGGGGTGCTAGTTAGAATAAACTCAAATAGATGCAGAGATATGGTATGGGTGCGATAGTACATTCAACACTTCCTTAGCTTGTGACACTTTCCTATTTTCAGTATATATCTATCATGCCCTTTCCTTATTCACATACTGAAGAGTTACTAGATTTACTCAGGCTTTATGTATGACCCTATTTTTCTTTTCGTCTCTTTTCTTTCGTCCCCCCCCCCCCCAGGTCCACAGGGAGGAAACAGCTCAGCTCAGTCAGGCTCTTTACAAGCTCCAAGAACGTAGATGTATGATTTGGATCTCTTTTGCTCGGATTATGGCTTTGGATATCACTTTGGGGATTTTTGTCACTTTATTTATGTTTTATGCTTCTTTAATAATCAAGATAGTTATGAGGTTGTAATGATGGAAGTATTTTGAGACAATTATGGAATGTTATGTTTTGAACACATATTGATGAAATAAAAGTCTGTTTGGTTTCCGCTGTTTAAAATATATGTATTTATATCTGTCTTGAGTTTATCTATGGCTTTTACTTATAAACTTCCACCAAAATTAAGGCATTCCCTTTGTGAGTGACCTTAACGGAGGTGGGGTGTTTCACAGGTCCTATCACGCAATGCACCGCAAGCCGGAGGATAGGGTTTTTACCTTATAATAGCCAAAGAATGCTTGATATGCTAAATTTCATGTTTTATTATTACTATAAGTGCATAGTGTATAAAACAACTTCAAATCATAAGTATCAATCATAGATTGCATAAGTGCCCCATACCACTATTTCTCCATACTAGGGTCTACAATCAAAACTGCAAAGTCACATATTGGAAGTTGGATTTCCATCTGTGAACCAAGCCAAAAGATAGTCCTCTTCTAAATTCGAGACAATCTAGCCCATGTCTCAGGCAAGTACTCAATCAAGCCTTTGGATCATCAGGGTCGGTCCACCGATGTGGATTAAAATGTCTGAACACTGCGTTTTCCCGCCCTTTGGGGCGTAATTGAGCCAAATGACTTCATCGGCTCCACACAGTCACCGATATATCCGAGGCGCCTCGCAACAGCAACAACCACATATGTGAAAATAATATAAATGTCAGGGTTGGTAGGTCACTGACACCAACCTAGCTAGAAGGAAACGCATGCCCTCCCTGATGTCCTCTCCCGTTTCTGGTTCACAACCTGGGTGCAAGGCTCGCGAATCAACATTACACAAAGCTATGCCACACAGGCGGTGCTTTGATCATCAACCACAAGACTTTGCTTTTCAACAGAAGCCTTGATCAATTGCCACTTAGGCATGCCACACAGGCAATTCACTCCCTGCGATTGATATCCATCAATATATAACCCCTGAGCTCGTACATCTCAGAGAAGGGCGTTAAGCAAGAGAATAAATTCTCAGCCGCCAAACAGATATATATCTAATAGAAATCAATCACACAGAATAAAATCCAATGTCAGACACACAGTCCATTTACAAGTTCGTTCTGGGTCTGGACGAAATCAGAGGCACCTTGTACCTCGCATGTCCATCGATCTCCAAGTACGTCTGGACGATCACCAACAAATTCCCTCCTATTGAGTGTACAATCCAATCAAGATCATCAGTAATCACCCAAATGATGTGAAGACCTCTGGTCTTCCACCACCGTCTTCATCCTCGACACCACGTCGAATCAGTTATTCAGAATGGGATAAACCCGGTCTTTCTGAATAACTCATGTATATAATAAACAAGTGTTACACAAACACAACATATGCCTCGTTCCAATTCAGAATATTCTTTTATTTAAATATTCTTACACTTTGGGAAAGGTTCCCATTAATTTTATCAAAGATAAATTCTTTAAATTTATTCTTTAATCTCCTTTTGAATATCAATTCAAATTAGTCGGGATTAGCGAACCACACCGAAGTAATCATTTATTTTATTTCCCAATCCCAACCTATTCATCCCATGAATTAAAACTGCTAATACTTCATATCTAACACCACTGTGTTATCGGTAAATTCAATTATCACTTCACGTTCAAATCTAATTAAAGATTTAACTATCGCCTGGAGCCAAAATGGTGATACTCCATTCTTGATCACTTCAATCTAATTAAAGATTCATTAAAACTCCACTTAGTTTTGATCTTCCCAAAAATCAATATCTTGTCTTTAACTGGGTTAAAGAACCAATGTCATCTAAAACACGGTTCGCTATAAACCCAAAATCACATTCCATTCCAATTCAATTATTGAAACTTCTGGTTACTTTTAGAACCCTTTCAAATCCAATTTATTTATTTCAAAAATAAATAAATTATTATTCTAGTTCAAAACTAGTTCATTTCGATAAAAATCTATTTTTATCTTTTCAAATTTAGAGTTTTCATCCCAATTCTTCACAAATCATTTCGTATGATTTTACACAAATTTTTACTTTTTTTAATAGTTTTATCAGGGCCCGCTCAGTCGATTTCCATCAACGTCCATCGAACTGCACTTACAGCAACCTTTTCCAAATCTGATTTGGACATAATTCCAAATCCAACCATTAGATTTCAAATCTCTAATATTCTTTAGAAAGCTCTTTTCGATACAAACCCAACGATTCCGGTTTTAGGAGAATCCGACGGTCGGATCTCCCGTAATATCCATTCGAAGTCAATGGTCGAAATTCGCGAACTGCCGCAGCGCGACGCGTTCTATTCAAGCCATTTTATATATATAATATATATATTATATATATTTCGTCGATTTCCTTTTAAAACGCATTTTATAAATCATTTTAAATTCGTTTTCAAAACGATTTCAACTTCATATTCAATTTCGATTCAAAATTGAATATTCCACATCATCGATATACAAATGATAATATTTTCAGTACGTTCTATTGTGAAATCACTTACTTTTCTATATTCATTTTAAAAACGAATATAATCGATATAAATATCGTTCACGTCAAAATGGCGTCAATCTAATCAACACAGCTTTTATTTAACACATGAATGTTTATTCTATTCAACACATGAATATTTATTCTATTCAACACATGAATTTATTTCTATTCAACACATGAATTTATTTTCTATTCAACACATGAATATGTATTCTACTCAACACATGAATATTTATTCTATTCAACACATGAATTTATTTCTATTCAACACATGAATATTTATTCTATTCAACACATGAATTTATTTTTATAATATTCCTTATTTTCCAAATTGGAATGAGGCCCAATCAATTACCATATAAGGTTAATTATATGGACTTTCTACAACACATGTATATAATAGCAACGATAAATCATCAACCATCATCCAGAGTACACCACACAACTGCATAAGCATTAAATATAAATAATTAACGCTTACACAGTCTGTCAACCCATCGATTGACATACAACTAAACAATCGGGATTAGTGTACGTCAAATATCATCCCAATACCCGTATGGGGTTTCACATCAGCAAACACAGATTTTTATTTTTGTAGTTGGGCGATGTGTAAAATTTATCGTCCCAATTAATATCAGTCAAATCGGTGTACATAAACAAATCGTTCGACTTGTAAATGAATATTTATTTTACTTCAACACATGAGTATATATTTTATTTCAACACAAACAATCACACAAGCATACAAGTCGTCCATGGTCTGTGAACGATGGGTGTCAGGTGCTAATAAGCACCATCTGCATCATAGTATATATTTCAACTAGAGAGCAAATAAAAATAAAAGTGAGGAGTTCTCACCGATTAGCTAAACCAAACGCCACGACTCTTCATATGTAGAAAATCTTCGTCGCTCGCCTTTTTTCACTTTCGTCGTCCGTGTTCGCTACATATATAAAAATCACATTTTTATATTGTTGCTATGTATATAAAAATCACATTTTTATAATTACTCTATATGGATAAAAAATCACATTTTTATACCGCTACTATATAGGTAAAAATTCTATTTTTATACCGCTACTATATAGATAAAAATTCTATTTTTATACCGCTTCTGTATAGATAAAAATTCTTTTTTTATACCACTACTATATAGATAAAAATTCTATTTTTATACCGCCACTATATAGATAAAAATTCTTTTTTTATACCACCACTGTATAGATAAAAATTCTATTTTATACCGCTACTATATAGATAAAAATTCTATTTTTATACCGCTACTATATAGATAAAAATTCTATTTTTATACCGCTACTATATAGATAAAAATTCTTTTTTATACCGCTACTATATAGATAAAAATTCTATTTTTATACCGCTACTATATAGATTAAAATTCTATTTTTATACCGCTACTATATAGATAAAAATTCTATTTTTATACCATTAATATATAAATAAAAATGCTATTTTTATACCGTTACTATATAGATAAAAATTCTATTTTTATAACGGTGTTCATATAATAAAGATTAGATTTTTCTCTCGCCATTCTCTATATAAAAATCAAATTTTTCTCTAGCCATTATCTGTATAAAAATCACATTTTTATATATAGAGATCGGAATTTTATATCTCTACTACCTATTCAAATAAAATCAAATTTTTATTTATTATAAAAGTCCTAGTTTTATAAAATAAAAAAATTATAGCTTCATATATTATAAATAAATAAATAAAGACTTATCTTTGTACAATAAAATCTTATCTATTTATAACTAATGAAATAAATAAAAAAATCAGATTTTTTTTCTAATTAAAATAAGTAAAACAAAATAAAAAAGAAAGAAAAGACTCACTATATTTTCATTCAGATGGTGGTGGAGGACCCGGTGCGGCTGAATGGTGGTGCGGGAGGGGGAGCAAGCGGTGGTGGGCTGTGGTCAGGCGGGTGGCGGGCTGGAGGAGCGTCGGCTTGAGTGGGGGTCTCGCGCGTCTCGCGGTGGTTGTGGGTTAGAAGAGGAAGAGGAGGGGAGAAGGAGGGTCGAGGGGAGAGAGGTGCGCTCGATAGCGGTGGCGCCCCTATCGAGGCGGCGACGAACTAAGCGCGCACGGGGGAGGGGCGGGGGGGCGCTGTGAATTGCGATCCCCCTTTTTTTAATTTTTTTCTCTTTTTTCGATTTAAAAGTCGATTTGTTAAAGTGACCAGGGGGGCCTGTTTGACTAAGCAAGGAGAGAGAGGGAGGTTTCTATTTTCTTATTTATTTAATTATTTAATTTCAAAAAGCAACTTTTTATTTCGACCTCAAAATCGAACCCACCGACTATCGTCCATAGCTAGTTATCCTAATTCCGAACACAATGGGATAGGTATCGCAGGCTGATTCAACTGATTCGATCAGTTTCCATCAAAATCAAAATATAAATCTATATATTGAATTTGAACGCACATTTCAATTTACCGGGGCCATGTACGGACTTTATAAATTCTAGAAAAATATTTTATAGCTTCGTATTGACGATACGGTTCTAACAAAACTAATTTCATCAAATTCTGAGACCGTTTGAAAAATGACCATTTTCCAGTCGATTGAAATCAACTAAAACTGGTCAAACGCGTTTTCCTTTGCCACACTTACATATCGAATTGAAAATTTACGAATTTTGGAATCTAGCAATAATTTGACATCTCAGATCCAACAAAAGTCATTTCGTCGAAAACCGAGGTCGTTTGCAAAATTTCCATTTTTTTAAGGGCCAGAATTCCATAGCGACTATTCTGAATTTTCAACTGGACATAACGTTTTATCCCCGCTATGAAATTTCAATTTTTCGGATTCTTAGAAAGATATTCTTAAATAGATTCAAATATTTTTTATTTCACTAAAATTCAGTTTATTTTGAATCCTGTACATTCATTTGAACTTTGAAATCAAATTTTCGAACTACCGCGCCATTTTCAATTCCTTTTATAATTTAAAATAAATATTTATATTCTAACGACGATCTATACAAATATATACATTCTAATTCTATTCAAAATAATTTTTTTTTGCAGTTATTATTTAAAATAATTCATTTTAAATATTCAAAATTCGTCAAAATTGCCAAAATAAAATTTTAAAATTGGCTTGGATTTCCGGGTTATTACAATCTCCCCCACTTAAAACTTTTCGTCCCCGAAAAGGAACGAAGCCGAAAGTTGTTTAACTAATCAACTAAACTTTCATTATTCTCATTATGGCTTAAGTTCTTTAACTTTTCAGTTTCTAAGAACTTTTCAATTTTTTCAAAAATTTGGCTAACACCCTAAATTTTCAAAAAATTTCGCCATAACCACCCCCGCACCGGGAGCTTCGGGATATTTCAAATAGCCTCCCATTGCCCTTACCAATCCAAAAAGGAAAAGAAACGGCCAAGCGGCTCATAAAATCATCCAAACCCAATAAATTCGTAAACATGTACCTATTTGTCGGGCAAACAATTTTATTATTCTGCTCTAGCCTCCTTACTATGACCTGTTCAATGTAAGTACATGTATATGCATGCAAATGTGATAAATTTTTCAATACGATTTACTTTTTTGGTCAATTTGGTTAAATGGTTCAAATTCTAATTAATCACAACAATAATCCAACAACACAATCAACAATCAATTAATTGATTAACATTTCAAATTCATAATTTTGATATATACAAAAATCAGATTTTGATGCCAAATCAAAACAATAGGCCCTATATAATATTGGTTCTCACACCAGTCGATTGGAAATATATAGAAATCCCTCTTTCGTCACTCGAACATAAATTCTGATGATGAAGCTTCAATCATCAGAACCATCTCCGGGCGACTAGAGCGTGATTCTATATCTACCCAATATATTAAAACATTGAATACCCGCGGATCAGGCATATACGCAAAATCTTTATATATTGGATTGCCCAAATTCAATACAAATAAATAATCAAATACGAATAATTGATTTAAATTTTCAAAACAAAAATTGTTTTCATTTTAAAAATATACTCTTTACACTCGTTCTAGGATACTACTAATCCTATCTCTAACGAGTCATTCTAATTGGATATTACTAATCCAATCTCTGATAAATTCTTTCGTATGGTTCTAATGTGTCTTGTTCCCGAGCTTTGTAAACCAAAGCTCTGATATCACGACGAAACGCCCCGAAATCCCCCTTACGGGAAATCATGGATTGAGTTGAGGACAAGACAAATCAGAACCCAAACGAAAGAACATTTCATTGCTTATTACAACAATTCATCAGAATATACAGAGTATTAACAAATAATATACATTATAAAATATCAGAGATTACAATACATTAGATAGCAGAGGAAAATAATACAATACACAACTAGGAGTAATACACGGATACAGAGCTTTCCGAGTATCGTTCCAGCTGTAAATCAGGATCCTATGAATATAAATCTGCAAAACCAAAACTACTAGCTGCCCGTGTCAAAATAAGGGCACCCAGAGTTTAGTATAAAACAATAAACTCCAGGTCCGTCATGGGACTGGTGTGAGAACTAAAACAGTTATTAATCTTTATTTTAAAGTTAGGTAAATCAAGGACCATGCCATCTAACACAGAACGGGTTTCCTCCCAAGAATACCAGTGCATAAAACAACAGTGCAATGCTAAATAAAGACCAATGAAGCTATTATAACACCCATGTCCCATCACACAATGCATCGCAAGCCGGAGGATAGGGTTTTTACCTTATAATAGCCAAAGAATGCCTTATACGCTAAATTTCATGTTTTATTATTAATATAAGTGCATAGTGTATAAAACAACTTCAAATCATAAGTATCAATCATAGACGGCATAAGTGCCCCATATTATTATGTCGCCATACTAGGCTCTACAATCAAAACCACAAAGTCACGTATTGGAAGTTGGATTTCCATCTGTGAACCGAGCCAAAAGATAGTCCTCTACCGAATTCGAGACAATCTAGCCCATATCTCAGGCAAGTACTCAGTCAAGCCTTTGGATCGTTAGGGCCGGTCCACCGATGTGGATTAAAATGCCTGAACACTGCGTTTCCCCGCCCTTTGGGTGTAAATGATCCAAATGACTCCATCGGCTCCACACAGTCACCGATATATCCGAGGCGCCTCGCAACAGCAACAAACACACAGATGGAAAAAAAATGTCAGGGCTGGTAGGTCACTGACACCACCCTAGCTAGAAGGAAACGCATGCCCTCCCTAATGTCCTCTCCCGTTTCAGGTTCACAACCAGGGTGTGAGTCTCGCGAATCAACGTTACACAAAGCTATGCCACACAGGCGGTGCTTTAATCATCAACCACAAGACTTTGCTTTTCAAAAGAAGCCTTGATCAATTGCCACTTAGGCATGCCACACAGGCAGTTCACTCCATGCGATTGATATCCATCAATATATAACCTCTGAGCTCGTACGTCTCATAAAAGGGCGTTAAGCAAGTGAATAAATTCTCCGCCGCCAAACAGATAAATATCTAATAGAAATCAATCACACATAATAAAATCCAATGTCAGACACACAGTCCATTTACAAGTTCGTTCTGGGTCTAAACGAAACCGGAGGCACCTTGTACCTCACATATCCATCGATCTCCAAGTATGCCTGGATGATCACCAACTGATTCCCTCCTCTTGGGTGTACATCCCAATCAAGATCATCAATAATCACCCAAACGATATGACGACCTCCGGTCTTCGACCACCATCTTCATCCACGACACCACGTCGAATCAGTTATTCAGAATGAAATAAACCCGGTCTTTCTAAATAACTCGCGTATATAATAAACAAGTGTTACACAAACACAACATACGCCTCATTCCTATTCAGAATATTCTTTTATTCAAATATTCTTACACTTTTGGGAAAGGTTCCCATTAATTTTATCAAAGATAAATTCTTTAAATTTATTCTTTAATCTCCTTTTGAATATCAATTCAAATTAGTCGGGATTAGCGAACCACACCGAAGTAATCATTTATTTTATTTCCCAATCCCAACCTATTCATCCCTTGAAGTAAAACTGCTAATACTTCATATCTAACACCATGGTGTTATCGGTAAATTCAATTACCACTTCACGTTCAAATCTAATTAAAGATTTAACTATCGCCTGGAGCCAAACTGGTGATACTCCATTCTCGATCACTTCAATCTAATTAAATATTCATTAAAAATCCACTTAGTTTTAATCTTCCCAAAAATCAATATCCTGTCTTTAACCGGGTTAAAGAACCAATGTCATCTAAAACACAGTTCACTATAAACCCAAAATCACATTCCATTCCAATTCAATTATTGAAACTTCTGGTTACTTTTAAAACCCTTTCAAATCCAATTTATTTATTTCAAAAGTAAATAAATTATTATTCTAGTTCAAAACTAGTTCATTTCGATAAAAATCTATTTTTATCATTTCAAATATGGAGTTTTCATCCCAATTCTTCACAAATCATTTCTTAAGATTTTACACAAATTATTACTATTTTTAATAATTTTATCAGGGCCCGCACAGTCAATTTCCATCAACGGCCATCGAACTGCACTTTCAGCGACCTTTTCCAAATTTGATTTGGACATAATTCCAAATCCAACCATTAGATTTCAAATCCCTAATATTCGTTAGAAAGCTCTTTTCGATACGAACCCAACGGTTCTGGTTTTAGGAGAATCCGATAGTCGAATCTCCTGTAATATCCATTCGAAGTCAATGGTCGAAATTCGCAAACTGTCGCGGCGTGGTGCGTTCTATTGAGGCCATTCTATATATATAATATATATATATTATATATATTTCGTCGATTTCCTTTTAAAATGCATTTTATAAATCGTTTTAAATTCGTTTTCGAAACGATTTCAACTTCATATTCAATTTTGATTCGAAATTGAATATTCCACATCATCAATATACAAATGATAATATTTTCAAAACATTCTATTTTGAAATCACTTACTTTTCTATATTCATTTTAAAAACGAATATAATCGATATAAATATCGTTCAAGTCAAAATGGCGTCAATCTAATCAACATGGCTTTTATTCAACACATGAATGTTTATTCTATTCAACACATGAATATTTATTCTATTCAACACATGAATTTATTTCTATTCAACACATGAATTTATTTTCTATTCAACACATGAATATATATTCTATTCAACACATGAATATTTATTCTATTCAACACATGAATTTATTTCTATTCAACACATGAATTTATTTTCTATTCAACACATGAATATTTATTCTATTCAACACATGAATTTATTTTTATAATATTCTTTATTTTCCAAATTGGAATGAGGCCCAATCAATTACCATATAAGGTTAATTATATAGATTTTCTACAACACATGTAACAACCCGAAAATCTGGGCCAGTTTAAAATTTTTATTTTGGCAATTTTAGCGAATTTTGAACATTTAAAATAGATTATTTTAAATAAAAACAACGAGAAATTTATTTTGAATATAATTCGAACGTATATATTATATACGTCGTCGTTAGAATATAAATAATTATATATAATTATAAAAGGAATTGAAAATGGTGCGGTAGTTCGATAATTCGATTTCAAACTTCAATTGAATGTACCGGGTGCAAAACAATCCGGATTTTAGTGAAACCAAAAATAATATTATCTAATTGAGAATATCTTTCCAACGAATCCGACAAATCGGAATTTCATAGCGGGAATCAAAAGATATGTCCAGTTGAAAATTCTGAATAGTCGCTATGGAATTCAGGCCCTTAAAAATGGGAATTTTGCAAACGACCTCGGATTTCGACGAAACCACTTTTGTTGGGTCCGTGATGTAAAGTTATTGCTAGGTTTCAAATTTCATAATTTTTCGATTCAATATGTGAGTGTGGAGAAGGAAAACGCGTTTGACCATTTTCAGTTGATTTTAATCGACTGGAAATTGGCCATTTTTCAAACGGTCTCAGAATTTGACGAAACTAGTTTTGTTACGACCGCATCGTCAATACGAAGCTAGAAAATATTTTTCTGCAAATTTTAGAGTTCGTATGTGACCCCAGTAAATTGAAATGTGCGTTCAAATTCAATATATAGAGTTATATGTTGATTTTGACGAAAACTGGTCGTAACGGCCGAATTGGCTTACGCAGCATATCCCATTGTGTTCGGAATGGGGGTGATTAGCTAGGGACGACAGTCATTGGACTTGATTTCGAGTTCAAATGAAAAGTCAACCTTTTAAAAGAAGAAAATAATAAAATAATAATTAAATTAAATTTTATATATTAGCCCCCCTACTTTATCTCCCTCACTCCCACGTTATTTCAGATCTGAGAAAATAATAAATAAATAAATAAATAACTCTCCACGCGATCTCGTTTTGCTCCACGCCACCGAGGATGATCCGCCGCCGTTCCCTCCGACACACCCCAACCGAGCTCCGCCTCTCCTCGACCCCGCCAGCGACGTCCAGACCCCATCCGCCTTCCTCCTGCGCGAGCCCCAAATCGAGCCATCGGAGCACGATGGCGCCACCAGTCCAGCGCCGCACTGTGGTTGGCCCCACCGACCGCACCCCCCATGAAACTAGCTGCAGCCTCCCTCGACCTCCATCTCGATCCACGAACCAGCCCCGCCCCCGAAGACTGAACCACACCCTAAGTTTCCAGCCCCAAAATGCCCGGTCCCCAATCCGAACGCCGCCACCTCGAGTGCTACGCCAGCAGAAACCATCGCGAACCCCCACGTCCATTCGAGCGCGCACCCACCGGAGACCTCCAGCGACTTCGGGTTCGGGTGAAAAACAGTGAGCACCTTTTTTCTAATTATCCATTGTCTTTTAAATCTGAAACTATACATCGTCTTATAGATCTGAAAATATACATTGTTTTAAGAATTGAAAACTTTGAGTTTAAAACTGAAAACTTACATTGAATTTAAAACTGAAAACATTAAAGATGTAGTCTCTAAGTAGGAAAAGGTTCGATTTTTATATAATTGAATAGCAAAATAAAAATTTGATTTTTATATATTGAATAGCGAAGTAAAAATTCGATTTTTATATATTGAATAGCATAGTAAAAATATGATTTTTATATATTGAATAGCGTAGTAAAAATATGATTTTTATATATTGAACAGCGAAGTAAAAATTAGATTTTTATATATTGAATAGCGAAGTAAAAATATGATTTTTATATATTGAATAGCATAGTAAAAATATGATTTTTATATATTGAATAGCGAAGTAAAAATTCGATTTTTATATATTGAATAGCGAAGTAAAAATATGATTTTTATATATTGAATAGCGAAGTAAAAATATGATTTTTATATATTGAATAGCATAGTAAAAATATGATTTTTATATATTGAATAGCATAGTAAAAATATGATTTTTATATATTGAATAGCATAGTAAAAATTCAATTTTTATATATGGAATAGGAAAATAAAAAAATTCGATTTTTATATATCGAATTGCGAAGTAAAAATGTGATTTTTACATATGTAGTGAATACAGGCAGTGAAAAGTGATGAAAGAAGAAACGACGAAGATTTCTATATTTGAAGAGTCGTGACGTTGGATTAGCTAATCTATGAGAATTTCTCACTCTTTAATTTAATTTTCTAATTATGTATATATACTAGGATGCAGACGGTGTTTAGTAGCACCCGACACCCATCGTCCACAGACCATGGACGGCTTGTATGCTTGTTTGTTGGATTTGATGTGTAGTTGATTGTGTGATGTGATGTAAAACAAAATAAAATATTTATACAGTTAAAAATATTTTATAGTTAAAAATAGAATTTTTAACGCGTATATGAAAGGAAATAAAAATAAACAAATCGGACGATTTGTTTATATACACACATTTGACGGATATTGATTGGGACGATAAATTTTACACATCGCCCAACTGCACAAATAAAATCTGTGTTTGATTGTCTGAAACCCCACACAGGTATTGGGATGATATTTGACGTACACTAATCCCGATTGTTTAGTTGTATGTCGATCGATTGATTGACAGACTGTTATAAGCGTTGAATATTTATATTTGATGCTTATACAGTGTAGAATGCACTTTGGATGATGGTTGATTATTCATCGTTGTTATTGTATACATGTGTTGTAGAAAATTCATATAATTAACATTATATGGTAATTGATTGGGCCTCATTCCAGTTTTAAAATAGAAATATTTGAAATAGAATATTTGAAAATAGGAATATATGAAGCCGTATTGATTAGATTGACGCCATTTTGACATGAACGATATTTATATCGATTTTATTCATTTTATAATGAATATCGAAAGTGATTTCAAAATCTGATATTTTGAAAAGAATTGAATATAAATAAATTCGAATTGAAATTGAATATAAATAAATTCGAATTGAAATTGAATATAAATAAATTCGAATTGAAATTGAATATAAATAAATTCGAATTGAAATTGAATATAAATGAATTCGAATTGAAATTGAATATAAATGAATTCGAATTGAAATGGAATAGAAATGAATTCGAATTGAAATTGAATTGAAAACGAACTGAAATTGAATTAGAAATCAATTTGAATTGAAATCAATTTGAAATGAATTTCAAATGAATTTAAATTGGAATATTCGATTTTGATTTGAAATTGAATATGAAGTTGAAACCGTTTTGAAAATGAATTTAAAACGAGTTATAAAGCACATTTTGAATTGAAATCGACGAAGTATATATTATATATATTTTATATATAATATAGTGGCCTGAATAGAACGCGCCGCGCCGCGGCAGTTCGCGAATTTCGACCATTGACTTCGAACGGATATTACGGGAGATCCGACCGTCGGATTCTCCTAAAACTGGAACCATTGGGTTCGTATCGAAAAGAGCTTTCTAACGAATATTAAAAATTTGAAATCTAACGGTTTGATTTGGAGATACGTCCAAATCAAATTTAGAAAAGGTCGCTGTAAGTGCAGTTCGATGGCCGTTGATGGAAATCGACTGTACGGGCCTTGATAAAATTATTAAAAATAGTAATAATTTGTGTTAAATCATAAGAAATGATTTGGGAAAAATTGGGATGAAAAACTCCATATTTGAAAAGATAAAAATAGATTTTTACCGAAATGAACTAGTTTTAAACTAGAATAATAATTTATTTATTTTTAAAATAAATAAAGTGGATTTGAAATGGTTTTGAAATTAACCAGGATTTCCAATATATTGATTGGAAATGGATTTGAATCGAAATTGTCTTCGGAATATTTCGATGTGAGATTTTGTGATTGTACAGGTATTGTTATAGGAAATTTGAAAGATATATTTATATCATTATTTCCAATACGATATCTGTTGGTCGTAGAATTTGATATTGAATATAAGCCAAGATATTTCCTATTCAGAGCCTTGTATTTAATATCAAATGTGATTTGGGTTTGTCGTGAATGGTGTCTTGACTAACACTGTTCTTGAACCCAGTTGAGAAAAGATTAAATCTTTTTCTTTAGATTTAATGAAGTGTACCCATTAAATAATATTTAATTGGAATTGAATTGATATTGATTTTTGGGTTTATCGTGGACAGTGTTTTAAATAACACTCGTTCTTTAACCCGATAATTAATAGAATGTGGTTTTGGGTTTATCGTGAACTATGTTTTAAATGACACTGATTCTTTAACCCAGTTAACGATTAAAACTAAGTAGAGTTTTAATGAATCTTTAATTAGATTGAATAAATCGAAATGGAGTATCACCAGTTTTGCTCCAGGCGTTAGTTAAATCTTTAATTAGATTTGAACGTGAAATGGTAATTGAATTTACCGATAACACCGTGGTGTTAGATATCAAGTATAACCAGTTTTACTTCATGGGATGAATAGGTTGGGATTGGGAAATTAAAACAAATGATTACTTCGGTAAGGTTCGTTAATCCCGACTAGTTGAATCGAAATTCAAAAGAAGATTAAAGAATAAATTCAAGGGATTTATCTTGGATAAAATTAATGGGAACCTTTCCCTATGAATGTGAAATTTAGAAACTAACTGTCGGTTAGCCAAGCAGAATGGTTTTCTGGATATTAATCTGATGTTGGTTTCGGCCTTCGGGGTTAATATTTGGGAAATTATTCTCTTGATTAATTTACGGTTAGTGACTGATGAATTGGAATGAGGCGTATGTTGTGTTTGTGTAACACTTATTTAAAATATACGCGAGTTATTCGGAAAGACCGGGTTTATCCCATTCTGAATAAGTGATACAACGATAAGTCGAAGATGAAGACGGTGGTTGAAGACCGGAAGTCTTCACGTCGTTTGGGTGATTACCGATGATCTTGATTGGGCTGTACACCCAAGAAGATGGAAACAGTTGGTGATCGTCCAGACGTACTTGGAGATCGATGGATATGCGGGGTACTAGGTGCCTCCGGTTTCGTTCAGACCCAGAACGGACTTGTAAATGGACTGTGTGTCTGACATTGGATTTTAGTCTGTGTGATTGATCTCTATTAAATATATATATCTGTTTGGCGACAGAGAATTTATTCTCTTGCTTAACGCCCTTCTCTGAGACGTACGAGCTCAGGGGTTATATACTGATGGATATCAAACGCATAGAGTGGATTACCTGTGTGGCATGCTAAGATGCAAATGATCAAGGCTTCTTTTGAAAAGCAAAGTCTTGTGGTTGATGATCAAAGCACCGCCTGTGTGGCATAGCTTTGTGTAGAGTTGATTCGCGAGCCTCGCACCCCGGTTGTGAACCAAAAACGGGAGAAGGACCTCAGGGAGGGCATGCGTTTCTTTCTAGCTAGGGTGGTGTCAGTGACCTACCAGCCCTGACATTTATATACTTTTCACCTGTGTGGTTGTTGCTGTTGCGAGGCGCCTCGGTTTGATCGGACGATCCGGGTCCGATGGAGTCATTTATTGGCTCATTTACGCCCCAAAGGGCGGGGAAACGCAGTGTTTAGGAATTTTAATCCACATCGGTCGACCGGCCCTGAAGATCCAAGGGCCCACCTGTGTCTGGGTCCTGAGACACGGGCTAGAGCGTCTCGAATCGGTTGAGGACTATCTTTTGCCTCGGTTCATAGATGGAAACCCAATTTCCAAATACGTGACTTTGCGATTTTGCTTGTATAACCTATATATGGCGACATAGTGGTATGGGGCATTCATGCCGCCTATGATTGATACTTATGATGTGAAGTTGTTTATACACTATGCACTTATAATGGTATCAAATGATTTGTTTTAAACGTATCAAGCATTCTTGGCTATTATAGGGTAAAAACCTTATCCTCCGGCTTGCGTTGCATTGTGTGATGGGAACTGGGTCTTATAATAGCTTCATTTTTCTTTATTTAGCATTGCGCTGTTTGTTTTATGCATGGTATTCTTGGGAGGAAACCTGTTCCGTGTTATACGGCGTGGTCCCTTGATTTACCTAACTTTAAAACAAAGACAAATAACTATTTTAGTTCTCACACCAGTCACATGACTGACCTGGAGTTTATTGTTTTAACCTAAACTCTGGGTGCCCCTATTTTGACACGGGCAGCTAGTAGTTTTGGTTTTGCAGATTTATATTCACAGGATCCTGGTTTACAGCTGGAATGATATCCGGAAAGCTTTGTATCCGTATATCTCTTCTAGTGGTGTATTGTATTATTTTCCGCTGCTATGTAATTTATTGTAATCTCTGATATTTCTGTGTAATATTTATTTGCTTATACTCTGTATATTCTTGTATTCTGGTGCATTGTTGTAATATACAATGAAATGTTCTTTTGTATGCGTTCTATTGTGGCTTGTTCTCGAACTATCCGCGCTTTCCTAACCGGGGAAGTTACGGGTTTTCACAACACATGTATATAATAGCAACGATAAATCATCAACCATCATCCAGAGTGCACCACACAACTGCATAAGCATTAAATATAAATAATTAACGCTTACACAGTCTGTCAACCCATCGATTGACATACAACTAAACAATTGGGATTAGTGTACGTCAAATATCATCCCAATACCCGTGTGGGGTTTCACATCAAAAAACACAATTTGTGCAGTTGGGCGATGAGTAAAATTTATCCTCCCAATTAATATCAGTCAAATCGGTGTATATAAACAAATCGTTCGATTTGTAAATGAATATTTATTTTACTTCAACACATGAGTATATATTTTATTTCAACACAAACAATCACACAAGCATACAAGTCGTCCATGGTCTGTGGACGATGGGTGTTAGGTGCTACTAAGCACCGTCTGCATTCAAGTATATATTTCAACTAGAGAGCAAATAAAAATAAAAGTGAGGAGTTTTCACCGATTAGTTAAACCAAACGCCACGATTCTTCATATGTAGAAAATCTTTGTCGCTTGCCTTTTGTCACTTTCGTCGTCCGTGTTCACTACATATATAAAAATCACATTTTTATACTGTTGCTATGTATATAAAAATCACATTTTTTTAATCACTCTATATGGATAAAAAATCACATTTTTATACCGCTACTATATAGGTGAAATTCTATTTTTATTCCGCTACTATATAAATAAAAATTCTATTTTTATACAGCTACTATATAGATAAAAATTCTTTTTTTATACCGCTACTATATAGATAAAAATTCTATTTTTATACCGCTACTATATAGATAAAAATTCTTTTTTATACCACTACTATATAGATAAAAATTCTATTTTTATACCGCTACTATATAGATAAAAATTTTATTTTTATACCGCTACTATATAGATAAAAATTCTATTTTTTATACCACTACTAAATAGATAAAAATTCTATTTTTATACCGCTACTATACAGATAAAAATTCTTTTTTTTATACCGCTACTATACGGATAGAAATTCTATTTTTATACCGCTGCTATATAAATAAAAATTATATTTTTATACCGCTACTATATAGATAAAAATTCTATTTTTATACCGTATATATAGATAAAAATTCTATTTTTATAATGGTGTTCATATAATAAAGATTATATTTTTCTCTCGCCATTCTCTATATAAAAATCACATTTTTCTCTAGCCATTCTCTATATAAAAATCATATTTTTATATATAGAGATCGTCTTTTATATCTCTACTACCTATTCAAATAAAAATCATATTTGTATTTATTATAAAAGTCCTAATTTTATAAAATAAAAAATCATAGCTTCATATATTATAAATAAATAAATAAAGACTTATCTTTGTATAATAAAATCTTATCTATTTATAACTAATGAAATAAATAAAAAAATTAGAATTTTTTCTAATTAAACTAAGTAAAAAAAAAGACTCACTGTATTTTCGTTCAGATGGTGGTGGAGGACCTGGTGCGGCTGAATGGTGGTGCGGGAGGTGGAGCAAGCGGTGGTGGGCTGTGGTCAGGCGGGTGGCGGGCTGGTGGAGCGTCGGCTCGATGGGGGGTCTCGTGCGTCTTGCGGTCGCTGTGGGTTAGAAGAGGAAGAGGAGGGGAGAAGGAGGGTCGAGGGGAGGGAGGTGCGCTCGACGGCGGTGGCGCCCCTATCGAGGCGGCGGCGAACTAATCGGGGGGGGGGGGTGTGAATCGCGATCCCACCCCCTTTTTTTTCTCTTTTTTCGATTTAAAAATTGATTTGGTAAAGTGACCCGGGGAGGGGGGGGCTGTTTGACTAAGCAAGGAGAGAGAGGGAGGTTTCTATTTTCTTATTTATTTAATTATTTAATTTCAAAAAGCAACTTTTTATTTCGACCTCGAAATCGAACCCACCGACTGTCGTCCACAGCCTATTACCCCCATTCCAAACACAATGGGATAGGTATCGCAGGCTGATTCGACTGATTCAATCAGTTTCCGTCAAAATCAAAATATAAATCTATTATTGAATTTGAACGCACATATCAATTTACAGGGGCCACATACGGACTTTGAAAATTTCAGAAAAATATTTTCTAGCTTCGTATTGACGATACATTTCTAACAAAACTAATCAAATTCTGAGACTGTTTGAAAAATGGCCATTTTCCAATCGATTAAAATCAACTGAAACTGGTCAAACGCGTTTTCCTTTGCCACGCTCACATATTGAATCGAAAAATTACGAATTTTGGAATCTAGCAATAATTTGACATCTCGGATCCAACAAAAGTGGTTTCGTCGAAAACCGAGGTAATTTGCAAAATTTCCATTTTTTTAAGGACCAGAATTCCATAGCGACTATTCTGAATTTTCAACTGGACATAACTTTTTATCCCCGCTATGAAATTTCAATTTTTCGGATTCGTTAGAAAGATATTCTCAAATAGATTCAAATATTTTTGGTTTCACTAAAATCCAGTTTATTTTGAATCATGTACATTCATTTAAACTTTGAAATCGAATTTTCGAACTACCGCGCCATTTTCAATTCCTTTTAAAATTTAAAATAAATATTTATATTCTAATGACGATCTATATAAATATATACGTTCCAATTCTATTCAAAATATTTTTTTCTCCATTATTATTTAAAATAATTCATTTTAAATATTCAAAATTCATCAAAATTTTCAAAATAAAATTTTTAAATTGGCTCGGATTTCCGGGTTATTACAATTCTATTCAACAAATGAATATTTTATTCAACACATGAATATATATTTCTTTCAACACATGAATATTATCAACACATGAGTATTGTCAACACATGACTATTTTTGTTATTTAACATATTTGATAAAATTGTGTTTTATATCGTTTAATTCTTAATCAGACTCTAATTTTATTTATGACAAAGATGTAAATTTTATTGTTAAAATATTTTACTCAACACAATCTTTCAACACATGAATATTTATTCTATTCAACACATGAATCTATATTTTATTCAACACAAGAGTATTTATTCTATTCAACACATGAATCTATATTTTATAATATTCTTTATTTTCCCAATTGGAATGAGGCCCAAACAATTACCGTATAATGTTAATTATATGGATTCCATACGACACATGTATATAATAGCAATGATAAATAATCAACCATCATCCAAAGTGCACTACACAACTGCATATGCACTAATATAAATAATTAACGCTTACACAGTCTGTTGACCAATCGATCGACATACTACTAAATAATTGGGATTAGTGTACGCCAAATCTCATCCCAACACTCGTGTGGGGTTTCAAATCAACAAACACTGAATATTATTTGTGTAGATCGGCGACGTGTAAAATTTATCGTCCCAATAAATATCCTTCAAATGGGTGTACATAAACAAACCGTCTGGCTTGTAAATGAATATTTATTTTATTCACATACACATTAAAAATTATATTTTTAACGATAAATAATTTATCTCAACACATGAATATATTTTCATTCATTTCACATCACAATCAATTTTTACCACACAACAAAATCAAACAAGTTGTTCATGGTCTGTGGACAACGGGTGTCGGGTGCAGCTAAGCACCGTCTGCATCCTAGTATATATTTTTAACTAGAAAACAAGAGTTAAAGCCGACTAGCTAAACCAATTCACCGTGACTCTTCAAATGTAGGAATCTTCGCCATGCTCGCCTCTTGTCACTTTCGTTGTCTGTAGCCACTACATATATAAAGATCGCATGTTTATATTATTGCCATTTATATAAAAATCACATTTTTATAACTATGCTATATAGATTAAAATCACATTTTTATACTGCTACTATATAGATAAAAATTCTATTTTTATACTGCTACTATATAGATAAAAATTCTATTTTTATACCGCTACTATATAGATAAAAATTCTATTTTTATACTGCTATTATATAGATAAAAATTCTATTTTTATACCGTTATTATATAGATAAAAATTCTATTTTTATACCGCTATTATATAGATAAAAATTCTATTTTTATACCGCTATTATATAGATAAAAATTCTATTTTTATACCACTCTTATATAGATAAAAATTCTATTTTTATACTGCTCTTCTACTAATAAAGATTATATTTTTATATCGCCACTCGTATAAAAATCACATTTTTATATCCTCTAGTATATAAATATCATATTTTTAATATCTCTATAATATAAAAATCATATTTTTATCGTATCACTATATATTTAAAAATCAAATCTTTATCACCTCGTTATATGTATAAGAATCAAATTTTTATACGCTATTCCTATAAAGAAAAATCGAATTTTTATTTGCTACCACATATATAAAACTACGATTTTTATAGCGCTTTCAAGGTAGATAAAAAAAATCCTAACTTCCTACACTTAAAGAATCAGATTTAAAATGTTTAAATAAATAAAACAAACTAAATAAATAAATAATGAACTTACAAAGGGGTTAATTGCCGACGGGGTGGAGCAAAAGGGTAGAGCGGCAGCTTGGGGAGGTCAGAGATGGTCGGCGCAGGCGGGTTCAGGGTGTCAGGGTGCGGTGTAGGAGGGGGAAAGCTTGGAGCGGCGGATTGGGGCTTTAGGGGATGGGGCTCGCGGGTTTAGATGCTGGAGAGGGAAGAGGTGTTGAATGGGAGGAGGAGATGCGATAGAGGGGTCGCGACGGTGGGCGGTGGCGGCTAGGGCAGAGCGGCGATTTCCCTTTTTTTTCAATTTTAAAAACTGTCTGGTATGAAGATGGGAAAGAGTGATTAAAGGAGAGGGCCTAGTATATATTTTATTATTTTAATTTCCAAAAAGTTACCCTTTTCATTCGAAATCAAAACCTAGCCCAACGATTGTCGTCCCTAGCGTAATACCCCGATTCTGAACACAATGGGATATGTTTCGTAAGCTGATTCGGTCGTTTCGATCCGTTTTCGTCAAAATCAAAATATAAATCTATATATTGAATTTGAACGCGCATTTCAATTTACTTGGGCCACATACGGACTCTAAAAATCCCCGAAAAATATTTTCTAACTTCGTATTGATGATACGGTCCTAACAAAACTAATTTCGTCAAATTCTGAGACCGTTTGAAAAATGGCCTTTTTCAGGTCGATTAAAATCAACTGAAACTGTTCAAACGCGTTTTCCTTTGCCACGCTCACATATTGATTCAAAAAATTACGAATTTCGAAACACAGCAATATCTTGACATCACAGATCCAACAAAAGTGGTTTCGTTGAAAACCGAGGTCATTTGCAAAATTTCCATTTTTAAGAGTCAAAATTCCATAGCGACTATTCCGAATTTTCAACTGGGAATAACTTTTGATTTCCGCTATGAAATTTCAAATTTTCGGATTCGTTGGAAATATATTCTCAATTAGATTCTAATATTTTTGGTTTCGTTAAAATCCGGTTTATTTTGAATCCTGTACGTTCATTTGAAATTCGAAATTGAAATTTCAAACTACCGCGCCATTTTCAATTCCTTTTATATTTAAAATAAAATATTTATATTCTAACGACGATTCATATAATATATATGTTCTAATTCTATTCAAAAATAAATTTCTCGTCGTCATTATTTAAAATAATTCATTTTAAATATTCAAATTCATTAAAATAGCCAAAATAAATTTTTTGAATTGGCTCGGATTTTCCGGGTCGTTACACGAACCAAGGGTACAGAGGCAAGAGTTTTACCACTACTTCCAGAAAGCCCCTGTTGGCTTAACCTGAAGGGCAACAACCTCAAACATGTAATTCTCAAGCGTAAAAGGCTAATCTTTATATACCTTTCGGTTACCCAAAACGAGAATATAGGAAAGCCTGAGCCCTTACCGGCAAGTCATTGTACATGAAGGAAAGAAAAGCTGTTGGAATCACCAGCCAACAAAAGCTCTAGAAAATTTGTTTCCACAACCTCTTATTGAGATTTTGCATTCGTAAGCCTCCTTTCGAAACTCTTGTAATAGTCTTATAGTTGCTCTATTAAGGAACGACAGAAAGCACAATCATAAAGATTCCATATGCACTTTTAACAGAAAGCCAAGACGAAGACCATATGCCAGTCGAAGGGTCATCCTGCACTTATAAATATGACCCAAGGGGTCCAAAATTAGGGATCAACTTTTTATTTCTCAATCTTATAAATGTAAGTATGAATTGTAAACCTTAATTTTTAAATTGATTTGGGGAAAAAGAGTTTGTATTCATTGAAGTCATCAATAAAGGAGTTTTGCTAAGAAATTAAGGTAATGAAGTTGTAATTATTTAAATATTATGTTATTATTGTTTTAACTTTGTAGGATTATTTTCTAATGATCCTGAGATACGTTAGTCCGTCCAACAGCCTTATCCAAGGACTACAAAAGGATCTGACCATCACATTAGTTCGTTCCAAATCCATGATATTTGAAACCATGTAAAAATTCGCTCATTGATTGTTCCTTAAAACCGTCTAGCCTACCTAAGTTCTTAGGTCACATTCTAACCACCCTTCAAGGTCTCCATAACCCAAGAAAAACCAAAAGTAGTTATATTAAAATGATGGTTATTCAAGATTGTCCTACTCTATCCGGATCCAATGTTTCCTTCTTGAGCTATCAAGAGGCCTGACTTCAGATAACCGAAAGTGCATCATAGACCCTAAATGGATATCAATAATGGAAATCCTAAGTAACAAAAAGTTTGTCCTGTTAAATCGAGAGAGTTATGCCTAAACTACATAGAAATATCAAAGTGCAAATTACAACTATCTTCTAACTTATGGAAATCTTACTGTTCAAATCTTGCTTTCTATAGGAATTCACTTTCGGAGATCACCGTAAATATTCTATAGGAACTCATCTATGAAAAAAATATTTAATCCAGAACTCATCCATTATGTAAGCAAAGGATTCTACTGGAGCACACTGTTTTAAGGGATTAACCATAAATTTGGCTAACAAAAGGTATTTCATAGGACCACGTTACAAATAAATACGGACTGGTTTTTACCTTATGGTATTTTACCTTATGATAATTAACATGGCGAGAATGCTTTCATCTCATGTTCCAGCATAATTACTATACAATCAAATCCAAAAGCTCCTAATGGAGAATGGATTGCAACTATTAAAGGGTAACAATGTATCCATCCACTTGTACACTTCTAGGTAAAAAGTATGGAAGGCTACAACTCTGTTACCACTTAATTACTTAGGATTGATATTACTACTTACTAGATAGCGTTAAATATAATCACCATAGATAGTAATCATCCAATTGGTAGCCAAAGAAAATAAAGATACTGATAATACATAGAAGATGATCATATCTTAATGTAGGCGACCCAAATAGCCCTTACTATGTCCCTACCTAAATCATTTACTGGGAGATTATGCTACAGATCTTGTTTTCCTTATAAATTGCAAATCATCTCGGAATGCTAACACTACCAATTTAATAGATATGCAATGACAACATTCATCCATACAAGTTCATTCTAGGTATGAACACAATCGAATAACTCCCTCTGTAGTCATCTTCATGGTATTTCCAATTCGAAATGCATCAGTAGGATTGAAGTGGTTTTCAGATAACAAGGTTCGACATGTTCTTTCAAAACGACAATCGATGATTTTTGGGAAACTTAACTCCTTTCGAAATAAACTGGCAACATATAAGTGCAGAGATCGTCTTCTTTCCGTCTACAAGAACGAATTTTCTTATCATTTGACTCATAAAAATATTGCAAAGCTGGCTAAAGATTTGATAGTCGGTAATTTGACCATCAAATGCATGAACAACAATCATCCAAGGACTTAATTTCTTGTAGCAATCACTAAGCTTCTTTTAATAAATCACTTACTTACAAAATCTCATTTCATAATATTTATTTAAATATTCATATCTTTATCTCATCAACATAAGTATACTCACAAAACTTTATATTTTTAATGCGTGGAAAATATATCCACAATGTATATTGTATACGTATGTTCACCACAATTATGGAAAAAATTACATATTTGAAAATCATATTAAATGATCATGAAAAGTTTTTGAAGAAGAAATAGGTATAACAATAAATAAAATATACAAATAAACCCAAACATTATTCCTCTAGTATAAAGTGTGGAAAAGTGTCCATACCACCAGAAGTAAGAAAGTCAATTTAGGAGAACCAAATCTACATTTCTTTTATAAGTCTCTACGATAAATCCTTTAATAAATTTTATACTAAACCCTGTCGATATCTTTAAAGTCCTTTTTGATAAATCTTTTATAAATTTGTAACGAACCGGATTTTTGGAAGGGGTTGTAGTAGCTTAGAAAATTTTGGCGCTTAAATTTAAATTAAATTAAAATTCAATCGTTGAAATTAGATGGTTGTATTTAGGATTTGGACATCGATCCACTTTTTTTGAATTAGTATTTGCTTTTAAAATGAAAATGCATTTGTAATCTCAGTGTGAACATTTTTGCCAAAGTTAACATTATTAACGAATACTAGTTTGGAACCCGTGTTCCGCACACGGGTCAACCTTGAAAGCAGTGTGAACGTCTGGTTGATAAGTGATACTTATATTATTAAGTAATTTGAAATTATTTGTAGAATTCAACATAAAAATACGGATCTTGTAATTTAATCTTAAAAATGTATTTGAAATTTGATTACGATTTTGAAATTGAGTTTATTTTCAATTTCGAATCATTTTGTAAGTGTGAATTTAAATCTGTTTTGTTAGATTTTTTTTACAGTATTAATATTTTTAAACGAATTTATATATATAGTATTGAGAGATTATACGTTTGAAAATATAAATTAAATTTGAGAATTGATTTGTATTAATTTTAAACTTGTATTTGAATATGCATAATTTCATGTATGTTCATTTTACATAATATTGGTATATTAAGGGTATGCCACACTTGTAAATTGGTTCTGGATTCTTCTTCGCGTGTTCTGGCTTCTGGATTGTTCATGCGCGTGACCCTTTCCTTCTTTAATTTTCACCATGCCTTTGGCATCAAGCAGGACTTTTCCCAAAAAAGAAAATCTATTTTCCTCCTTAAGCTTCTAAAATCGTTTTCCCCCTAATCAATCATGGCTCCACCGAAATTCAGAAAGCACAAAATCAAGCCAAACCCGGACATCAATTCTGAACCCTCTCCGCCTCGTCGACCTTTGCGCCGCTAAACCGTCTCCTTCCTCCTCTTCCCCTCGTCTGGACGAGTGCCGCCTCACCACTATGGCACGGATCCACTTACACTTCACCTCAACAAATGCTGATGTGGTGGCGAATTTTATGAGCGTGAAGTGCATGGAAATGTTTCCTGGCAATGGAAAGGAACCTTGGGTCTTCACAGAATAGTTCTTGCATTTGTTGGGGAGAATCTTTTCTTCATTTGCAAGAGTGAAAACAATTCACGGTGGAAAAATAATGGGATTATGTTCAGATGCATGTTATATGGGGGAAGGTGGAGATTGTTGCTTGCAACTGTAAGGATCACATTTGGAGCTTGTGATCTGGATTTTTAGGCCGATGGAGGACCATGCGGAGTCCATTTTACTCACGGACTCCGACGGTGATTCATGTTCGGAGCAGAACATGTTGGCAAACCTATAGTAGTTGCCTCCGTTAACCAAGCTCGACGTGAACCACCAGACGAGCGCCGCTGTCCGTCACCACAACAAAAGTAAGTTCTCTTATGATTAAAATTATTTCAAGTCATAGACTTCGTTTTGTTTGTTTTGTGGATGGTTCCTTTCTCTTGGGTATGAATTTCGGTTTTAAAACAATGTTTTCTGTTAAACATGTCCATGCATTTGCATTCATGATGTCGCTCCTACTCCTAGTTTTATTCTTGGGTTGGTTTGTTCAAATGTTCATTTGTTAAATGCCACTGAGAGCTTGTTCTTTCATCAATCTCCTGTTTAAAAATTTATGGGAATTACTGGATATATTGGGCTGACTTCACTTATTTATTTAGAATAAAGTCCTTCCAGTTTTGGTAGCTTTGATGTAGTTAACATGGCTGTACATATAATTAGAAGCCACTTTGTTGTATTGAAATACACACATGCAAGACCAGCCGCCATCCCCACTTGGTTCTGGTCTTAGCTCCTTATTTCCGCAAGTAGTTAGACACTTTGTTTATTTTGTTACCAATACTGTCCTATGTATTAGAAGAAAAAAAAATCATGAGTAGAATGGTACTCAAAGGAATGCGGCTTGGAAGAAAACACATGTTTTTGTTTGTTTTCTTACTGCTATGTTGTATCCACAAGGTTGATGGTTGCACTTATAATTTTTTTTCAAAACCTTACTTTCTCAGTTCATTTGGAACTGTTTTGACTGGCCTGCCCTTGTGTTTTTTTAAACCCATGTTGTGTCAGTCTTGGCCTCACTTTCTTTGTCCTAGTACTTGACTCCACTGTGCTGTAAGATTCCCGGACCCATGCTTGCTGAAGTTTGTCAATAATCGGCTCACTTTTTTATGGAGTCAAGTACATATACATCTTAGTTCTTACTATGAACGTGTTTGAATTTTATGCTAGGAAGTCTCCAAAGTTTTTACTTCTATGAATGAATATTTTGATTTTTTTAGCGGGAAGGTATGAACATAGTGTTTGACTTCTTTGAGGTGCAAATGAAGAGGGAAGTGTGAGCAGAATGTATGATAAGGAGTTGTTTACACAGCATTATTTTCCTTGCCTTTGTTGGCATATGATTTTAATATAAAAGGTATGTTTTGGTGAGTTGAAATAAAGCCTGAATTTACTTTGATTGTTTCTCTAACTTTTGAGAACTGAAAAGAATGCATTGTCCTCTTCCTTAATTTAATACATGCGCATGGGAGCACTTGTCTCCATTTTGATTTCATGCATGTAGAGTAAGCTGAAAATAAAACATGCTAATACTTTAGCGGAGAAGATAAGTATGCACTTATATAGAGTACAAATACTTGATAGATAGGAAAAGAAGCAACATGAAAAATGTTTTTCCACTTAAACTTTATAGATAAGTCAATGTGCATGAAAGATAAGTAACGTGTGTGTATAGATATTTTTAAAGAGTGGCATTGTACAGAGAATGAATGTTCACGCAGCCCCAATGTGTCCTTCCTTGTTTTTTGACTCAAGATTATGGTACATGGTACGACCTTCTGCTGGTGTTGTAGTTCATTACTGTTGCATGATTTTCATGCAGTGTGGTACCATTTTCGCAATTGGTAGATTACGTATGACTTCAATGATTAGTTTGCACCATATGTTTAGGGTTTTAATATTTTATTTTCTAGTGTTTTTTTGTCACCATAATTGGTTATTTGACAATTTTTTTTGGATTAAAGTAACTTTACATCAATATGTTTGCTTGCATGTTAGTTGCAATGTTTCTTCTGTACCTTGCAGCTACACAAAATACTTTATGTAAGTTTAAAGTTTTCATACGTCAACAAATTTACTACTTGATTAGGAATTTTTGGATTAAAATACAAAAAGATATGTTGTCCACCTGTTTCAGTCATCACTTTGCCTACTTTTCCTTTCGGTTGTCATACATGTTGCTTTTGCTTTCATGAGTGTTTACATCCTTCATATTTTTAATAGTTTTACTGACATAACCGAGTAGACACACACCTGGATATAATTACATATGCATTTAATTATCCCTTGTGGTCTGCGTTTGTCACCCTGGAACATTACGCAATTCGAGAATTAGCTACCTTACCTTCCTTGTTTTGGTTTGTTTACATTTATTATTAACATGTTATTGAACCCTGGTGTGCCATTTTTCCTGCCGCTCATGACACTGTCTAAACCATGCAGGAACTTCGACCCATTGTGCTATATATGTTTTGGCAATCCTCATTAGTAACTTACTTGAATTATTTATTGTAATTGTTGGGGTTAAACTGATTATATTTATATGTTTGTTTCAAAGTAACTGACTTGAAATAAGTTTAATCCTGACCCGAGTGTTTTGTGTTTTTTTTTTGCATGGAACGCTCGAGCCAGGTCTTAAGTGTTCCAGATTTAAAGATTTCTGATAGCAAATTGGAAAGGCACGAGAAGACGCATATGCGCACAAGCCAGACTAAAAGTGTAACTTTTATTCTTTTATAAAAAAAATTCATGTATACGTTTTATTATTCTTCTGCTGTATAAATAAAAAATAATTTTTTATATGAAACCTTATTCCACTGCAATCATTGTACTTTGTGATTCTGTGTAAATTTCATTTTAAACCCTGTAAGCCAACAACAATCCGTCGTTTTGAACGCTTCTAGTTGGTTCAATTACAGACTCGGGGCGGTCTAAATGGCAGGCTGTTACATTTGGTATCAGAGTTATGGTTTTTCTAAAACTTGGCTTATTGGCTTTGAAACTCATTAGAGATAGGGTGAAAATACCCTAGGATGAGTGAAATTGATATAAAATCACTATCGAGAGAGCGCGATTTGGGGTTTTGGAAAAAAAATTAATAAAAATAATAAATACTTCGAATTTGACAAAATGGTTTGGTATTTGAAATAAAGTAAGAATACCAGTGATAATAAATCAATAATAAAGACAACCAAGAGAGAACTAATTATTTTGATTATTTAAATTAAATAATTTTATACATATATAGCTTGAACTGTACATAGTTTCCATTAAGAAATTTTATATGACAAGGATTTTGAGTGAACGGATTAGTAAGACCAAGCGGTATGGGACGTTTGGTAATATTTTTCTAGTTACTCTCTTGACTTCTCATATGGAATATTCGGTTGTTTTTGTATTCTCCATTGTGAGATTTGCTTCCTAAAATATACTTGTGACATTATATGTTATATTTGAGGAATTACTGTTTGGAAATATACTTCAATGACTGAATTGAAGTGTTTGCTAAGTTGACATGCTTTCATGTCATCGGTATGACGATTCTTTTTGTTCAATATCACAACTATTGTGATTTGATTTATTTTATCATATTGTTTTTATATATGATAAAATTGTATATCATCTTTGTTTTGTTTGGGTTATGATTATTATTTTGTTTTGCATGTGATGGTATATTTTCAAAGCATGATTAAGTTTATAAAGTGTTTTGACATTATAAACACTTTGAACTTCATTGCATATATATATTATATTATAAAATAATATTCGTATAATACTTTTGATTTTGGGATTGGGATAGTTTGGACTCTGTTGTACCAATGGACCAAAATTCTATCTTGGTCGACCTGATTCATGATCGCAACCTGAATCGGTGGTATTAAATTTTGTTCATCTACCACCAAAGGTCAAACGATCAGCTACATTGGGCAATTTTTTATCGGGATTCCTGATCGGCGGGTCACGGACTACATCAGATGGAGGCATAGGGGTCCCACGTGTAGTGTCGTGAATGGGTAGCATACGGCCTTCGCCTAAGACCATCTTGGTTATACTGGGTTGATCTCCAGGTGTTGTTATGGCGTTATGAGTAAGTTACGGTGAGGATGTCTCGATGCGCGCTCGAGCTCTACTACTGTGATTTTACAATACTAGCGTCTGTTTATTTGGTATTTATGAGTCAAGTTACATTTATCCCATAATCCCTTATCATTCTATTACTACATTATTATAATTGATTATATTATCATATTGTTTTTATATATGATAATTGTCATGAGTATCGTATTGATTTATATATGATACTCTGATTGATTATATTGTTTTTATATATGATAATTGTTATGAGTATCTTATTGATTTATATATGATACTCTGATTGATTATATTATCATATTGTTTTTATATATGATAATTATTATGAGTATCGTATTGATTTATATATGATGCTCTGACTGGTTATATTATCATATTGTTTTTATATATGATAATTGTTATGAGTATCGTACTGATTTATATATGATACTCTGATTTGATTATATTATCATATTGTTTTTATATATGATAATTGTTATGAGTATCATATTGATTTATATATGATACTCTGATTGATTATATTACCATATTGTTTTTATATATGATAATTGTTATGAGTATCGTATTAATTTATATATGGGACTCTGATTTGATTATATTATCATATTGATTTATATATGATAATTGTATATTGATTTATACTCTGGTTTGATTGACAAATGACAAAAGCCATGAAGATCTTATTGACTTAATTATTTATCATAAGATATTTATTATAAGTATCTTATTGTTTGAACATCGTATTGATTTATATATGGTACTCTATTTTGGGATATTTTATTGTATTGTTTTTATATATGATAAATGTTATGTGGATTTCATTAGTTCATGATACTCTGACTTAATTATTATGAGTATCCTATCAATTTGTGTATGATTTGTTGAGAGTTTCGCATTGATTTATATGCGATACTCTGTTTTGATTTAATTTATCATGTTGATTTACATATGATATTTGTTAAGAGCATCACATTGATTTAGATGTGATACTATGGTTAGATTTATTATAAGTATCATATTGTTTATATGTGATATTTTAGCTCGGTTTATTTCATCATATTGCTTTATATATGATATATGTCATGAAATGTTTTATTTATACAAATTACTTTGTTATAGTTATTCTTTTACCATTTGGTTGTAATTGTTATGAGTATCGTTTTGATTTAAAAATGATACTCTAACCTAATTCATTTTATCATATTGTTTTATATATGATAGATGATATAAGTATCTGTAAATGATACCCTGACTTGATTCGTTATCATGATTACCAACCCAATTTCATCATATTTTCTAAAATTATGGAATCATATTGATTTATATACAGTACCTTTATATTGGAAACGGGGAGTAGGTATCCTAATATACGCATCTTACTTGGGGTAAGAATTGAAATTGCTACAAAATTGAATAATCAAAGTTTATAATTCCGTGCTGCTATAATCTAAATAAGAAACGACCCAAAATTCCCCTTGCGGGAAATCACGGATTGAGTTGGGGACAAGACACAAAGGAACGCAGACAGAAGAACATTTCATTGCTTATTACAACTATTCCATCAGATTACAAGAATATACAGAGTATAAATCAATATTACACATTATAAAATATCAGAGATTACAATAAATTACATAGCAGCGGAAAATAATACAATGCACAAACTAGAAGTAATACACGGATACAGAGCTTTCCGAGTATCGTTCCAGCTGTAAATCAGGATCCTGTGAATACAAATCTGCAAAACCAAAACTACTAGCTGCCCGTGTCAAAATAAAGGCACCCAGAGTTTAGGTTAAAACAATAAACTCCAGGTCAGTCATGGGATTGGTGTGAGAACTAAAACAGTTATTAATCTTTATTTTAAAGTTAGGTAACTCAAGGGACCACGCCATATAACACGGAACGGGTTTCCTCCCAAGAATACCAGTGCATAAAACAACAGCGCAATGCTAAATAAAGAACAATGAAGCTGTTATAAGACCCAGGTCCCATCACACAACACAACGCAAGCCGGAGGATAGGGTTTTACCTTATAACAGCCAAAGAATGCTTGATACGCTAAACTTCATGTTTTAATTCTTAATCAGACTCCAACCGCAAATTAGTAAGAGAACGATTCCCTAAGTATTAACCCCGAAGGCCGAAACCAACATCAGACTAATACCCAGGAAACCACCCATCTTAGCTCGTTTCCAGTTAGTTTCTGATTTTATATACAATCATAAATATCAATCATAGGCGGCATGAGCGCCCCATCCCACTATGTCGCCATATATAGGATTACAACTAAAATCGAAACGTCACGTATTGGAAGTTGGATTTCCATCTGTGAACTGAGGCCAGGGATCGTCCTCAACCAATTCGAGACAATCTAGCCCACGTCTCAGGAACAGAAGCAACTGCACCATGGATCGTCAGGGCCGGTCCACACGGAGTGGATTATAGTGCCTGAACAATACGTCTCCCCGCTCTATGTGGGCGTAAATGATCCAACGAATGACTCCATCGGCTTCACATAGTCACCGATATATCCGAGGCTCCTCGCAAACCAACAACCACATAAGTCAAACTCGTCAGGGCGTGTAAAACCATTGACGCCACTTCTAGCTAGAAGGAAACGCATGTCCTCCCCGAGGTCCTCTCCCATTTCTGGTTCACAACCGGGGTGTGAGGCTCGCGAATCAACGTTACACAAAGCTATGTCACAAAGGCCGTGCTTTTATCATCAACCACAAGACTTTGCTTTTCAACAGAAGCCTTGATCATTTGCATCTTAGCATGCCACACAAGCAAACCACTCCATGCAACCGATATCCATTAATCACACAGAATGATATCAAATGTCAGACATACAGTCCATTTACAAGTCCGTTCTGGGTCTGAACGAAACCGGAGGCACCTAGTACCCCACATATCCATCGATCTTCAAGTACGTCTGGACGACCACTAACTGATTCCCTCCTCTTGGGTGTACGGACCAATCAAGATCATCAGTAATTATCCAAACGACGTGAAGACCTCTGGTCTTCAACCACCGTCTTCATCTTCGACTCATCGTCGAATCAGTTATTCAGAATGGGATAAACCCGGTCTTTCCGAATAACTCGCGTATATAATAAACAAGTGTTACACAAACACAACATACGCCTCATTCCAATTCATCAGTCACTAACCGTAAATTAGTAAGGGAACAATTCCCCAAATATTAACCCCGAAGGCTGAAACCAACATCAGATCAATACCCAGGAAACCATTCATCTTAGCCAACCTACAGTTAGTTTCTAAATTTCACATTCTTAGGGAAAGGTTCCTATTAATTTTATCAAAGATAAATTCTTTTAAATTTATTCTTTAATCTTCCTTTGAATATCACTTCAAACTAGTCGGATTAGCGAACCACACCGAAGTAATTATTTATTTTATTTCCCAATCCCAACCTATTTATCCTATGAAGTAAAACTGGTCATACTTCATATCTAACACCACGGTGTTATCGGTAAATTCAATTACCATTTCACATTCAAATCTAATTAAAGATTTAACTACCGTCTGGAGTAAAACTGGTGATACTCCATTCTCGATCTTTTCAATCTAATTAAAGATTAATTAAAACTCCACTTAGTTTTAATCTTTAACTGGGTTAAAGAATCATTGTCATTTAAAACACGGTTCACGATAAACCCCAAAATCGCATCACATTTTAATCATTCCCTAACTGTAAATTAGCAAGTGAGCAATTCCCTAAGTATTAACCCCGAAGGCCGAAACTAACATCAGATCAATACCCCAGAAACCATTCAACTTAACTTACCTCCAGTTAGTTTCTGATTTTCTTAACTCCATTGGTTCTAAGAACAGTATTATTGAGGATATCGTTCACGACAACCCAAAATCGCATTCCATTAATTATCGGGTTAAAGAACAAGTGTTATTTAAAACACCGTTCACGATAAACCCAAGAATCAATTCGAATTCAATTCCAATTAAATACTATTTAATTGGTACACTTCATTAAATCTAAATAAAAGGTTTAATCTTTTTCTCAACTGGGCTTAAGAACAGTGTTAATGAAGACACCATTCACGACAAACCCAAATCACATTTGATATTAAATACAAGGCCCTGAATAGAAAATATATCGGCTTATATTCAATATCAAATTCTACGACCAACAAATATCGTATTGGAAATTACGATATATATATCTTTCAAATTTCCATAACAACATCTGTATAATCACGAAATCCAACATCGAACTATTCCGAAGATGATTTCAATTCAAATCCGTTCCAATTCAATCATTGGAAATCCTGGTTATTTTCAAATCCAATTAATTTATTTTAAAAATAAACGAATTATTATTCTAGTTCAAAACTAGTTCATTTCGATAAAAATCTATTTTTATCTTTTCAAATATGGAATTTTTCATCCCAATTCTTCACAAATCATTCCTTATGATTTTACACAAATTATTACTATTTTTCATAATTTTATCAAGGCCCGTACAGTCGATTTCCATCAACGGCCATCGAACTACACTTACTTCGGCCTTTTCCAAATTTGATTTGGACATAATTCCAAATCCAACCGTTAGATTTCAAATCTCGAATATTATTTGAAAATATCTTTTCGATACGAACCCAACGGTTCTGGTTTTAGGAGAATCCGACGGTCGGATCTCCCGTAATATCCATTCGAAATCAATGGTCGAAATTCGCGAACTGCCGCTGCGCGGCGCTTTCTATTAAGGCCATTATATATATATAATATATACATTATATATATTTCATCGATTTCCTTTTAGAACGTATTTTATAAATCGTTTTAAATTCGTTTTCGAAACGATTTCAACTTCATTTAAAATTCAAATCAAAATTGCAATTTTCCTTATAAATTCGTTTTAAATTCATTTCAAATTGATTTCAATTCAAATCGATTTTTAATTCAATTACAGTTCGTTTTCAATTCAATTCAATTTCTATTCGAATTCATTTCTATTCAATTTCAATTCGAATTCAGTTCTATTCAATTTCAATTCGAATTCAATTCTATTTAATTTCAATTCGAATTCATTTTCAATTCGAATTCATTTCAAATTGATTTCCATTCAATTTCAATTCGATCCGAATTCATTTTATTTTCAATTCAATTCGAACTCTAATTCATTTCAATTCAATTTAATTCGAATTTCATTTCAAAATATTCAATTTTGAAATTACTTTTCAATATTCATTATAAAAACAAATATAATCGATATAAATATCGTTCGCGTCAAAATAGCGTATATCTAATCAACACGGCTTTATATATTTCTATTTCAAATATTCTATTCAAATATTTCATTTCAAATATTTCTTCTCAAATATTTTATTCAAATATTTCTCTTCAAATATTCTATTTCAAAACTGGAATGAGGCCCAATCAATTACCATAGGTTTTATTTCTATGGATTTCCATACAACGCTTGTATATATCAACAATGACAAATAATCAACCATCATCCAAAGTGCATTCTACACTGTATAAGCATCAAATATAAATATTTAACGCTCATAACAGTCTGTCAATCAATCGATCAACATACAACTAATTATCGGGATTAGTGTATGTCATATATCATCCCAATACTCGTGTGGGGTTTCAAACAATCAAACACAGATTTTATTTGTGCAGTTGGGCGATGTGTAAAATTTATCGTCCCAATCAATATCAGTCAAATGTGTGTATATAAACAAATCGTTCGATTTGTTTATTTCATTTCATATACACGTTAAAAATTCTATTTTTAACTATAAAAATATTTTTATTTCAATCCACTTCACACAACAACTACACAACAAAATCAAACAAACAAGCCATCCATGGTCTGTGGACAACGGGTGTCGGGTGCTACTAAACACCGTATGCATCCTAGTATATATTTTTAACTAGAAATTTAAATTAAAGGTAAGGAGTTCTCACAGAGGGTTCCACTCCGTCGTGGTTTGCTTTTGAACTGCTGAACCGTCTGGATCTGTTTGAAATTCCAATGCAGTTCTTGTCCCGCTGTTCATAATAAAAATTATATTTTTATCACTTCATTCTAATAAATAAAAATCATATTTTTATTTCTACTCTATATATTTTTACAACGCTTATTTCTATATAAAAAATTTATTTTTATATTTCTACTTCTTACATACAGATCGAATTTTTACTATTTATATAATATAAAAATCGTATTTTTTACTTCACTAAAAATCATATTTTTGTTTCGCTACATATATAAAGATCAAATTTTTATACTCTTTATTATATAAAAATCATATTTTTAATACTTTTACTTTATAAAAATTATATTTTTATATTTCACATATGATAAAAATCAAATTTTTATTATTTTTATGATATAAAAATCATATCTTCTCGATTCGATACTCCATAAAAACATATCTTTATACTAGCTACCTATATAGTAAAAATTAAAAATTATCATTCTAAAAATCGTATTTTTACGATCTTAAAATCATGTAATTTACCTTATGCTATCTATATATATTAAAGATCAGATTTTTATAATGATATGCATATTTAAAACTGAAAACGAAATTAATACATACAAAAACTCACTGTTTTTCGCTCGTCGGAGGGGCTTAGCGCGTCGGGGGTGGCTGCTAGTGCTCGCGGTGCTGTGGGGAGAGAAAGGAGGTGGTGGCAGCGAGGTAGGTGATTGGAGTGAGGGGATGGCGGGGGGGTGGGGGGGGGGGAGGGGGAGGGGGGAGGGAGTTGAACGGCGATGGCAGTTGCACGGGGGGGGGGGGGGGGTCTTTTTTTTGAAATGAACTAACGGGGGGGGGGGGGGGCTGAGGGTATAGGAGAGAGGAAGGGAGATATTTTTTTATTTATTTAATTATTTAATTTCAAAAGCAACTTTTAATTTCGACCTCGAAACGAAACCCACTGCGTGTCGTCCATAGCTAATTACCCTCATCCCGAACACAATAAGATATGTTTCGCAACCCGATCGGCTGTTTCGATCAGTTTCTGTTCAAATCAAAATATAACTCTATATATTGAATTTAAACACGCACTTCAATTTACCGGGGCCACATACGACCTCTAAAAATTCCAGAAAAATTATTTCTTGGTTTGTATTGACGATACGGTCCTAACAAAACTAACTTCGTCGAATTCTGAGATCGTTTGAAAAATGGTCATTTTCTAGTCGATTAAAATCAACTAAAACTGGTCAAACGTGTTTTCCTTTGCCACGCTCACATATTAACTTCAAAAATTACGAATTTTGAAACCTAGCAATAATTTGACATCTCGGATTCAACAAAAGTGGTTTCGTCGAAAACCGAGGTAGTTTGCAAAATTTTCATTTTTAAGGGCCAGAATTCCATAGCGACTATTCTAAATTTTCAACTGGACGTATCTTTTGATTCCCGCTATGAAATTTCAATTTTTCGGATTCATTAGAAAGATATTCTCAATTAGATTCTAATATTTTTGGTTTCACTAAAATCCGGTTTATTTTGCACCTAGTACATTCATTTGAATTTTAAAATCGAATTATCGAACTACCGCGCCATTTTCTATTCCTTTTATAAATATAAATAAATATTTATATTCTAACGACGATCTATATAAATATATACGTTCGAATTCTATTCAAAATAAATTTACTGTCGTTTTTATTTAAAATAATTCATTTAAAATAATCAAAATTCACCAAAATTGCCAAAATAAAAATTTTAAATTAGCTCGGATTTCCGGGTTATTACAAAATAAGATGGGGAAGATCATCGAAGTTTCAACTAATATATGTTGGAGACTTAAATTAAGATGCGATTTTAGAATTTTTGTAATGTTGAATAAGTAAATTGCGAGGACGCAATTTCATTAAGGGGAGGAGTCTGTAACAACCGGGATTTTTGAAAGGGGTTGTAGTAGCTCAAAAAAATTTGGCATTCAAATTTAAATTAAATTAAGATTTAATCGTTGAAATTAGATGGTTGTATTTGGGATTTGGACATCGAACTACTTTTTTTGAAATAGTATTTGCTTTTAAAATGAAAATGCATTTGTAATCCTAGTGTAAACATTTTTGCCAAAGTTAACATTATTAACGAATACTAGTTTGAAACCCGTGCTCCGCACACGGATCAACATTGAAACAGTGTGAGCATTTGTCAATGTCTGGTTGATAAGCAATACTTATGTTATTAAGTAATTTGAAATTATTTATAGAATTCAACATAAAAATACGGATCTTGTAATCTAATCTTAAAAATGTATTTGAAATTTGGTTATGATTTTGAAATTGAGTTTATTTTCAATTCCGAACCATTTTGTAAGTGTGAATTTAAATCTGTTTTGTTAGATTTTTTTTTTTACAGTATTAATATTTTTAAACGAATTTATATATATAGTATTGAGAGATTATACATTTGAAAATATAAATTAATTTTTTGAATTGATTTGTATTAATTTTAAACTTGTATTTGAATATGTATAATTTCATGTATGTTCATTTTACATAATATTGGTATATTAAGGGTATATTACACTTGTAAACTAGTTGTGGATTCTTCTTCACGTGTTCCGGCTTCTGGATTGTTCATGCGCGTGACCCTTTCCTTCTTTAATTTTCACCATGCCTTTGGCATCAAGTAGGACTTTTCCAAAAAAGAAAATCTATTTTCCTCCTTAAGCTTCTAAAATCATTTTCCCCCCAATCAATCATGGCTCCACCGAAATTCAGAAAGCACAAAATCAAGCCAAACCATGACATCAATTATGAACCCTCTCCGCCTCGTCGGCCTTTGTGCCGCTAAACCGTCTCCACCTTCCTCTTCCCCTCGTCTGGACGAGTGCCGCCTCACCACTATGGCAGGGATCCCCTTCCACTTTACCTTAACAAATGTTGATGTGGTGGCGAATTTTTGAGCGTGAAGCGCATGGAAATGTTCCCTGGCAATGGAAAGGAACCTTGTGTCTTCACAGAATAGTTCTTGCATTTGTTGGGGAGAAGCTTTTCTTCATTTGCAAGAGAGAAAACAATTCACGGTGGCAGGATAATGGGATTATGTTCAGATGCATGTTATATGGGGGAAGGTGGAGTTTGTTGCTTGCAACTATGAGGAGCACATTTGGAGCTTGTGATCTGGATTTTTAGGCCGATGGAGGACCATGCGAAGTCCATTTTACTCACGGACTCCGACGGTGATTCATGTTCGGAGCAGAACATGTTGGCAAACCTCCAGTGGTTGCTTCCGTTAACCAAGCTCGACATGAACGACCGGACGAACACCACTGTCCGTCACCACAATAAAAGTAAGTTCTCTTACAATTAAAATTATTTCAAGTCATAGACTTCGTTTTGTTTGTTTTGTGGACGGTTCCTTTCTTTTGGGTATGAATTTCGGTTTTAAAACAATGTTTTCTGTTGAACATGTCCATGCACTTGCATTCATGATGTCGCTCCTGCTCCCAGTTTTATTCTTGGGTTGGTTTGTTCAAATGTTCATTTGTTAAATGCTACTGAGAGCTTGTTCTTTCATCAATCTCCTGTTTAAAAATTTGTTGGAATTACTGGATATGTTGGGCTGACTTCACTTATTTATTTATAATAAAGTCCTTCCATTTTGGTTGCTTTGATGTAGTTAACATGGCAGTACATATAATTAGAAGCTACTTTGTTGTACTGAAATACACACATGTGAGACCAGCCGCCATCCCCACTTGGTTCAGGCCTTAGCTCCTTATTTCCGCAAGTAGTTAGACACTTTGTTTATTTTGTTACCAATACTTTCCTATGTATTAGAAAGAAAAAGGAAAAAAATCATGAGTAGAATGGTACTCAAAGGAATGCGGCTTGGAAGAAAACACATGTTGTTGTTTGTTTTCTTAATGTTATGTTGTATCCACAAGGTTGATGGTTGCAATTTTTTTTTTTTCAAAACCTTACTTTCTCAGTTCGTTTGGAACTGTTTTGATTGGCATGCCCTTGTGTTTTTTTTAAACCCATGTTGTGTCAGTCTTGGCCGCACTTTCTTTATCCTAGTACTTGATTCCAGTGAGCTGTAAGATTCCCGGACCCATGCTTGCTGAAGTTTGTCAATAATCAGCTCATTTTTGTATGGAGTCAAGTACATATACATCTTAGTTCTTACTATGAACGTGTTTGAATTTTATGCTAGGAAGTCTCCAAAGTTTTTACTTCTGTGAATAAATCTTTTGAATTTTTTAGCGGGAAGGTATGGACATAGTGTTTGACTTCTTTGAGGCGCAAATGAAGAGGGTAGTGTGAGCAGAATGTATGATAAGGAGTTGTTTATACAACATTATTTTCCTTGCCTTTGTTGGCATATGGTTTAATATAAAAGGTATGTTTTGGTGAGCTGAAATAAAGCCGGAATTTACTTTGATTGTTTCTCTAACTTTTGAGAACTGAAAAGAATGTATTGTCCTCTTCCTTAATTTAATACATGCGCATGGGAGCACTTGTCTCCATTTTGATTTCATGCGTGTAGAGTAAGCTGAAAATAAAACATGCTAATACTTTAGCGGAGAAGATAAGTATACACTTATATAGAGTACAAATACTTGATAGATAAGAAAAGAAGCAACATGAAAAATGTTTTTCCACTTAAACTTTATAGATAAGTCAATGTGCATGAAAGTGTGTGTAAAGATATTTATAAAGAGTGGCATTGTACAGAGAATGAATGTTCATGCAGCCCTAATGTGTCATTCCTTGTGTTTTGACTCAGGATTATGGTACATGGTACAACCTTCTGCTGGTGTTGTAGTTCAATACTGTTGCATGATTTTCATGCAGTGTGGTACCATTTTCGCAATTGCTAGATTACGTATGACTTCAGTGATTTGTTTGCACCATATGTTTAGGCTTCTAATATTTTATTTTCTAGTGTTTTTTTATCACCATACTTGGTTATTTCACAATTTTTGTTTGGATTAATGTAACTTTACATCAACATGTTTGCTTGCATGTTAGTTGCAATGTTTCTTCTATACCTTGCAGCTGCACAGTATACTTTATGTAAGTTTAAAGTTTTCATACGCCGAAAATTTTACTATTTGATTAGGAATTTTTGGATTAAAATACAAAATGAAATGTTGTCCACCAGTTTCAGTCATCACTTTGCCTACTTTCCCTTATGGCTGTCATACATGTTGTAGTTTTTACATCCTTCATATTTTTAATGGTTTTACTGACATAACCGAGTAGACACACACCTAGATATATTTACATATGCATTTAATTGTCCCTTGTAGTCTGCATTTGTCACCCTGACACATTATGCAATTCTAGAATTAGCTACTTTAGCTGCCTTGTTTTGGTTTGTTTACATTTATTATTGAACATGTTATTGAACCCCGGTGTGCCATTTTTCCTGCCGCTCATGTCACTTTCTAAACCATGCAGGAACTTCGACCCATTGTGCTATATATGTTTTGGCAGTCCTCATTAGTAACCTACTTGAATTATTTATTGTAATTGTTGGGGTTAAACTGATTATATTTATATGTTTATTTCGAAGTAACTGACTTGAAATAAGTTTAATCCTGACCCGAGTGTTTTGTGTTTTTTTTTGCATGGAACGCTCGGGTCAGGTCTTAAGTGTTCCAGATTTAAAGATTTCTGCTAGCAAATTGGAGAGGCACGAGAAGACGCATATGCGCGCAAGCCGGACTAAAAGTGTAACTTTTATTCTTTTATAAAAGAAAACTCATGTATATGTTTTATTATTCTTCTGCTGTATAAATAAAAAAATAAATTTTTATATGAAACCTTATTCCGCTGCAATTATTGTACTTTGTGATTCTGTGTAAATTTCATTTTAAACCCTATAAGCCAATAACAATCTGTCGTTTTGAACGCTTCGAGTCGGTTCAATTACAGACTTGGGGCGGTCTAAATGGCGGGCTGTTACAATTTTTTAATAAAAATACTGATTAAAATCGCATTAGAAATATATTATAAGCTTGTATAAAAAAATTATCATTTTTAAGGTAAATTCTTTACGAAACTATTTAACACGATATTACAAATCTTCTTTGTAAAAATATAAATAATTGAAATTCATTAGAAGATATTATCTAAAAACCAAAATCCACCATAAAACAGTATATTATTTATAAGTAGTTTTCTTAAGACAACTGTAACAACCCGGTAATTTAGAACCAATTTAAAATTTTTATTTTGGCAATTTTAATGAATTTTGAATATTTAAAGCGATCTATTTTAAACAATTATGATGAAAAATTTATTTTGAATAGAATTAGAACGTACATATTTATTTGAATCAATGTTAGAATATAAATATTTATTTTTAATCATAAATGGAATTGAAAATGGCGCGGTAGTTTGAAAATTCGATTTCAAATTTCAAATGAATGTACATGATTCAAAATAAACCGGACTTTGGTGAAACTAATAATATTTGAATCTATTTGAAAATATATTTCCAAAGAATCCGAAAAATCAAAATTTCATAGTGGGAATAAAAAATTATGCCCAGTTGAAATTCAAAATAGTCGCTATGGAAATATAGCCCTTAAAAATAGCCATTTTGCAAACGATCTCCGTTTTCGACAAAACCACTTTTATTGGTACCGGAATGTAAAAATATTAATAGATTCCAATTTTCATAATTTTTGGAATCAATATGTGAGCGTGGCAAAAGAAAATGTGTTTTGTCAATTTCAGTCAATTTGGATCGACCAGAAAATGACCATTTTTCAAACGGTCTCCAAATTCAATGAAATTAGTTTTTTTTAGGACTGTATCGCCACAACATAGCCAAATTTATTTTTCTGGAACTTTTAGGGTCCGTATGTGGCCTAGTAAATTAAAATGTGCATTCAAATTCAATATAAAGATTTTTGTTTTGATTTTGATGAAAACTGATCGTAACAGCCGAATTTGAAACATATCCCATTGTGTTCGGAATGGGGGTAATTAGCTAGGGCGACAGTCATTGGGTCTCATTTGGAGTTCGAATAAAAAGTCAACCTTTTTGAAAGTTAAATAAAAATATATAATTCTTTTACAAACCCCCCTTCTATTTTTTCAGATCGAAAGCCCTCCCCCCCCCCCCCCCCCCCGTCCTTCGTTTTCTTGAACGAAAAATGGCCGATGGAGCCATCGCTGCTCCTCCTCCTTGGGCGCCGCCACCCTCCAGCGAAGTTCGCCACCATCGATCAGAGAGCACCCCCTTCCCCTCCTCTCCATCGCAAACGCGGACCCCACCCCTTCGACGATCAACCGTCGTGCCCCCATGTAACACCCCGTAATTTTAAATATTAAATTAACAAATTTAAGAACACTTAATTTTTAGGAGAAGAATTACGTGAAATTTGTTACGCCATTGCGTTAGTCTCAGAATTCTGCTTGAGATAGAGTCAGAGTTTGCGTAAATCGGGCTCCGTTGAAGAAGTTATGGAGTTCAGGAGATTTCAAGTTTAAACAGAAATTAAATTAAAATAGTAATTAAAAGTCAAAACAGTTCGAAATTCGAAATTCAGTCAGAGCGGACTGAGCGGGAAATTTCCCGCTCAGAGGTGTCAACCCCCTCCCCCATAGGGGGAGTCGACATAGGTGTCAACCCCCCTCCCCCAGTAAGGGTGTCGACATAGGTGTCGACCCCCCATAGGAGTCGACCCCTTTTTGATCCAGATCTGTAATAACCCGGAAATGCGAGCCAATTTAAATTTTTTATTTTGGCAATTTTAACGAATTTTGATTATTTTAAATGAATTATTTTAAATAATATCGACGAGAAATTTATTTTGAATAGAAATAGAATGTATATATTTATTTGAATCATCGTTAGAATATAAATATTTATTTTAAATTATAAAAGGAGTTGAAAATGGCGCGGTAGTTCGATAATTCGATTTCAAAGTTCAAATGAATGTACCGGGTGCAAAATAATCCGGATTTTAGCGAGACCAAAAATAATATTATCTAATTGAGAATATCTTTCCAAAGAATCCGAAAAATTGGAATTCCACAGCGGGAATCAAAAGTTATGTCCAGTTAAAAATTCAGAATAGTCGCTATGGAATTCTAGCCCTTAAAAATGGAAATTTTGCAAACGACCTCGGTTTTCAACGAAACCACTTTTGTTGGATCTGTGATGTCAAGTTATTGCTAGATTTCAAAATTCGTAATTTTCTGAATCAATATGTGGGCATGGCAAAGGAAAACGCGTTTGACCAGTTTTAGTTAATTTTAATCGACTAGAAAATGGCATTTTTCAAACGGTCTCGGAATTTGACGAAATTAGTTTTTTTAGGACCGTATCGTCAATACGAAGCTAGAAATTATTTCTCGGGAATTTTTCTAGTTAGCATGTGGCCCCAGTAAATTGAAATGTGTGTTCAAATTCTATATATAGAGTTATATTTTGATTTTGACGAAAAATGATCGAAACGATCGAATCAGCTTATGATACATATCCCATTGTGTTCGGAGTGGGTGTAATTAGTTATGGACAACAGGTGGTGGGACTCGTTTAGAGGTCAAAATTAAAAATTGCTTTTTGGAATTAAATAAATAAATTTTTTTATATATATATAACCCCTCAGTCTTCTCTCTCCCCTCACTTATTCAGTTTAAAACAAAATAAAAAAAGGGATGAGCGAGGGGGGAAACCGCCGCCGCGCCCATCGCGGCCCCCCCAGGTGGCGCGTCGACCACCGAGCCTCCCCCTCCTCTCTCCTCTTCTTCGAGCCCCCATAGCCCTAGGGACCCACCATTGCACTCCCTTCTGGTTGGAACCCGCACCAGTACCCCCCTTCTAAGGCAGCGCCGACCACCGTAGAGCCCCCTTCCTCCAGCGAGCTCAGACGCCCCTACCCCCTCTTCTCTCTCTCCATTTAACACCCAGGCCCCAAAACCGAGGGCAGTCGCCACCAAGGGCCGCAACTACGACCGTCTACGACCGCCGCAGGTCCGGCGCACCACCCCAACGCCGTCAGCAACCCTCCTTCCCCTTTGAAATTGAGTTTTTAACTTATTTATCTATTTATGTATGTTAAAAAGGGTGAGCTTTACTTAGATAAAAATGCGGATTTTTATTTAGTTAAAAATACGATTTTTAATTTAAATAGGATTTTTCGTTGATAAAAATGGGATTTTTAGCTAACGAAGAATATGGTTTTCAGAAATATGATAAAGGCGAGATTTTTATTTATATAAAGGCGAGATTTTTATTTATATAAAGGCGAGATTTTTATTTATATAAAGGCGAGATTTTTATTTAGATAAAGGCGAGATTTTTATTTATATAAAGGCAAGATTTTTATAAAGTATAAGTATTAAAAATATGATTTTTATATTATATAACTAATAAAAATTCGATCTTTATTATGTAGGTGATATAAAAATTATATTATTAAATTGCTAGCAAGATAAAAATTATAATTTTTATCATAGAAGTAGCATTATAAAGGAGTGATTTTTACATATGTAGCAGAGATATAAAAATACGATTTTTATATAGAGAATGGCGAGAGAAAAATAGAATTTTTATCTATATAGTAGCGGTGTAAAAATAGAATTTTTATCCTTATAGCTTAGTTATAAAAATGTGATTTTTATACACATAGCAACAATATAAAAATGCGATTTTTATATATGTAGTGGCTACGCGCAACGAAATTGACAAAAGGTGAGCACAACGAAGATTTCTACATATGAAGAGTCATGGTGTTGGTTTAGCTAGTCACTGAGAACTTCTCACTCTAAATTTTGTTTTCTAGTTAGAAATATATACTAGGATGTAGACGGTGTTTAGTAGCACCCGACACCTGTTGTCCACAGACTATGGACGACTTGTATGCTTGTTTGATGTGTTGTGAAATTTGTTTGTGATGTTGATGTGAAATAGAAAATAAAAATTCATGTGTCGAAATAAATTAATTTTCGTTAAAAATTTAATTTTTAATGTGAATGTGAATAAATAAATATTCATTTACAAACCGGACGGTTTGTTTATGTACACCCATTTAAAGGACATTGATTGGGACGATAAATTTTACACGTCGCCCAAATACACAAATAATATTCAGTGTTTGTGGATTGAAACCCCACACGGGTGTTGGGATGATATTTGGCGTACACTAATCCCGATTATTTAGTTGTATGTCGATCGATTAGTCGACAGACTGTGTGAGCGTTAATTATTTATATTTGATGCTTATGCAGTTGTGTGGTGCACTTTGGATGATGGTTGATTATTTATCATTGCTATTATATACAGGTGTTGTATGGAATCCATATAATTAACATTATATGGTAATTGATTGGGCCTCATTCCAATTGGGAAAATAAAGATTATTATAAAATATAGATTCATGTGTTGACAGTACTCATTTGTTGAGATTAGTCATGTGTTGAAGGAAATATAGATTCATGTGTTGAACGAAATATTTTAACAATAAAATTTACATCTTTATCATATATAAAATTAGAAACTAACTGGAAAATAGATAAGATGAGTGGTCTCCTGGATATTGATCTGATGTTGGTTTCGGCCTTTGGGGTTAATATTTAGGGAGTTGCTCTGTTGTTAATTTACGGTTAGAGTCTGGTTAGAAAGTAAACGATAGAAATCATAATTTTATAAAATATATTAAATAACGAAAATAGGCACGTGTTGACAGTACTCATTTGTTGAGATTAGTCATGTGTTGAAAGAAATATAGATTCATGTGTTGAATAGAATAAATATTCATTTGTTGAATAGGATAACGAAGTCATTGAAAAATATAAAGCCGTGTTGATAAGAGATGCGCTATTTTGACGCGAACGATATTTATATCGACTATATTCGTTTTTATAATGAATATTGAAAAGAGATTTAAAAATTGAATATAAAATGAATTTTAATTGAATAGAATATAAAATGAATTCAAATTGAATAGAATATAAAATGAATTCGAATTGAGTAGAATATAAAATGAATTCAAATTGAATAGAATATAAAATGAATTCGAACTGAATAGAATAGAAAATGAATTTGAATTGAATTGAATATAAAATGAATTCGAATTGAATTGCATATAAAATGAATTCGAATTGAATTGAAAAGAAAATGAATTCGAATTGAATTGAATATAAAATGAATTCGAATTGAAATGAATTCAAATCGAATTGAAAACGAACTGAAATTGAATTGAAATTGATTCAAATTGAAATCAAATATAAATGAATGTAAAAAGAATTTATAATGGAAAATTCAGTTTTGATTTGAATTTGAAATGAAGGATGAAATTGTTTTTGAAACAAATTTGAAACGATTTATAAAATTCATTTTAAAAGGAAATCGACGAAATATATATATATATATATATATTATATGTATATAATGGCCTGAATATAACGCGCAGCGCCGCGGTAGTTCGTGAATTTCGACCATTGACTTCGAACGGACATTACGAGAGATTTGACCTTCGGATTCTCCTAAAACTGGAACCATTGGGTTCGTATCGAAAAGAGCTTTCTAATAATACAAGAGATTTGAAATCTGATGGTTGGATTTGGAGATACGTCCAAATCAATTTCAGAAAAGGTCGCTGTAAGTGCAGTTTGATGACCGTTGTTGGGAATCGATTATACGTGCCTTGATTAAATTATCAAAAATATCAATAATTTGTGTAAAATCATAAGAAATGAGTTGGAAAGAATTGGGCTGAAAAATCCCATATTTGAAAAATAAAAATAGATTTTTATCGAAATGAACTAGTTAGTAACTAGAATAATAATTTATTTATTTTTAAATAAATAGATTGGATTTGAAATGGTTTTAAATAACCAGAATTTCCAATATATGAATTGGAATGAATTTGAATCGAAATTGTCTTTGGAATATTTCGATATTAGATTCCGCGATTATACAGATATTTTGGAGGAAATTTGGAAGATATATTTTATATCATTATTTCCAAAGCGATATTTGTAGATTTCAGAATTTGATATTGAATATAAGCCAATATATTTTCTATTCAGAGCCTTGTATTTAATATCAAATGGGATTTGGGTTTGTTGTGAATGGTGTCTTCATCAACACTGTTCTTAAACCCCATTGAGAAAAGATTAAATCTTTTTATTTAGATTTAATGAAGTATACCAATTAATTGATATATTTACTTGGAATTGAACTAGAATTGATTTGTGGGTTTATCGTGAACCGTGTTTTAAATAACACTTGTTCTTTAACCCAATAATAAATAGAATGTGATTTGGGTTTATCGTGAGCTGTGTTTTAGATGACATTAGTTCTTTAACCCAGTAAAAGGAGTTTTAATGAATCTGTAATTAGATTGAAATGTGAATTGATAATTTAAATTATCAAATTAGGAAAGTGAGCGAGAATGGAGTATCACCAGTTTTGCTCCAAAGCGATAGTTAAATCTTTAATTAGATTTGAACGTGAAATGGTAATTAATTTTACCGATAACACCATGGTGTTAGATATGGAGTATTACCAGTTTTTCTTCATGGGATGAATAGGTTGGGATTGGGAAATAAAATAAATAATTACTTCGGTGTGGTTCGCTAATCCCGACTAGTTTGAAAAACCATAATTTGGTTTGAAATGACATCCAAAGGAAGATTAAAGAATAAATTTAAAAGAATTTATCTTTGATAAAATTAATGGGAACCTTTCCCTAAGAATGTGAAATTTAGAAACTCACTGTAGGTTTGCTAAGATGAATGGTTTCCTGGGTATTGATCTGATGTTGGTTTCGGCCTTCGGGGTTAATATTTGGGGGATTGTTCTCTTGCTAATTTACGGTTAGTGACTGATGAATTAGAATGAGGCGAATGTTGTGTTTGTGTAACATTTGTTTATTATATACGCAGGTTATTCAGAAAGGCCGGGTTTATATCCATTTTGAATAACCGATTCGACGATAAGTCGAAGATGAAGACTGTGGTTGAAGACCGGAAGTCTTCACATCGTTTGGGTGATTATCGATGATCTTGATTGGGATGTACACCTAGGATGAGGGAATCAGTTGGTGATCGTCCATACGTACTTGGAGATCGATGGATATGCAAGGAAAGTGCCTCCGGTTTCGTTCAGACCCAGAAGGAACTTGTAAATGGACTATGTGTCTGACATTGGATTTTATTTTGTGTTGATTGATCTCTATTAAATATACATCTGTTTGGCGGCAGAAAATTTATTCTCTTTCTTAACGCCCTTCTCTGAGACGTACGAGCTCAAAGGTTGTATATCGACGGACATCATTCGCATGGAGTGAATTGCCTATGTGGCACGCCTAAGTGGCAGATGATCAAGGCTTCTGTTGAAAAGCAAAGCTTTGTGGTTGATGATCAAAGCACGGCCCACGTGGCATAGATTTGTGCATAGCGTGGATTCGCGACCTCACACCTCGGTATGAGTCAAAAACGGGATAAGAACCGCTGGGAGAACACGACGTTTCTTTCTACTTATGATAGTGTCAGTGCTTAAACTGGCTGACATTTATATTACTTTCATCTTTGTGGTTGTTGGAATGCGAGGCGCCTCGATTATAAGTCTGTAAGGACCGGGAAACGTGTGTTCAGGAATAACTAATCCTCAAACGTAAGGGAGGACCGGCCCAGCTGATTCCAAGGGTTACCCAGAGTGCGTAGTCCTGAGGCATTTGCTAGAGTGTCTCGAAGCAGAGAGGAGCTTGCCCCTTTCCTCGACTCATGACGGAAATCCAATTTTCAATACGAGATATTTTGGTTTTATTTGTAGAGCCTAGTATTGGCGACATGATAGATGGTACCCGTGCCGCCTATGATTGATATTTATGATTTGAATTGTTTTGACACTATACACTTATAATAGTATCAAATGATTTGTTTTAAACGTACCAAGCATGTTTGGCTATTATAAGGGAAAACCCTATCCTCCGTCTTGCGCTGCATTGTGTGATGGGACCTGGGTCTTATAATAGCTTCATTTTTCGAAAAAGCATTGCGTTGTTTATTCTATGCACTAGTGTTCTTGGGAGGAAACCCGTTCCGTGTTATACGGCGTGGTCCCTTGAATTACTCTCTTTTAAAGTAAAGTTTTAATAAATGTTTTAGGTCTCACACCAGTCACATGACTGACCTGGAGTTTATTATTTTAACTTAAACTCTGGGTGCCCCTATTTTCGACATGGGCAGTTAGTAGTTTTGGTTTTGCAGATTTATATTCACAGGATCCTGATTTACAGCTGGAACGATGCTCGGAAAGCTCTGTATCCGTGTATCGCCTTCAGTTGTGTTTTATATTATTTTTCCGCTGCTATGTAATTTATTGTAATCTCTGATAGTTGTCGAATGTATTTTATTCATCCATACTCTGTATATTCTTGTATTCTGATGGAATTGTTGTAATATACAATGAAATGTCCTCCTGTTTGTGTTCCGATTCGTCTTGTCCTCAATGCAATCCGGGCTTTCCTTACCGGGGAAGTTACGGGTTACTACATTTGGTATCAGAGCTTTGGTTTACAGAGCTCGAGAACAAGACACATTAGAACTGAATGAAAGAATTCATTAGATATTGGATTAGTAATATCCAATTATAATGACTCGTTAGAGATAGAATTAGTAGTATCCTAGAACGAGTGTGAAGAGTATATTTTTCAAATGAAAACAATATTGTTTTGAAAATTTAAACCATATGTTCGTATTTGAATATTTTATTTGTATTGAATTTGGGCAATCCAGTATATAAAGTTTTTGCATATACACGTCATGATCATATATTCGAAGTTTTAATTTACTGGATAGATATAGAATCACATTCTAGAGACCCGGGGATAATTCTGGTGATGTGGCCACATCATCAGTATTTATGTTCGTATTTCGAAAGTGTGATATCTATATATTTCCATTAGACTGGTGTGAGAACTAAAATATAGCTAGAATACATTGTTGTGAATTGGCATCAAAAATGTGATTTTTGTATATATATCAAAATTATGAATTTGAAACGATAATCCACTAATTGATTGAAGGTTGTGTTGTTGTTTATTTGTTTGATAATTTTGAACCATTAGGCCAAATTGAATCAAATATTGAACTGTTTTGAAAACTGTTTGAAAATGCATGCATATACATGTACTTACATTGAACAGGTCATAGCAAGGAGGCTAGAGCAGAAGAATAAAATTGTTTGCTTGACAAATAGTACATGTTTACCATAATTTACTGTTTTTGTTTGGGTGATGATGATTTTATGAGCCGATTGGCTAGCCGCTTGGTTTTTTCTTTTTCTTTTGGATTGAAGAAGGCCATGGAAGGCTATATGAAATATCCCGAAGTCCCATGTGCAGGGGAGGTTATGGCGAAATTTTTCTAAAATTTAGGGTGTTAGCCAAATTTTTGAAAAATTTGAAAAGTTCTTAGAAACTGAAAATTTGAAGAACTTAAACCATAATGAAAATACCGGAAGTTGAGTTGATTTGTTAAACAACTTTTGGCTTTGTTCCTTTTCGGGGACGAAAAGTTTTAAGCGGGGGAGATTGTAATAACCCGGAAATGCGAGCCAATTTAAAAATTTTATTTTGGCAATTTTAACGATTTTTGATTATTTAAAATGAATTATTTTAAATAATATCGACGAGAAATTTATTTTGAATATAAATAGAACGTATATATTTATTTGAATCATCGTTAGAATAAAAATATTTATTTTAAATTATAAAAGGAGTTGAAAATGGCGCGGTAGTTCGATAATTCGATTTCAAAGTTCAAATGAATGTACCGGGTGCAAAATTATCCGGATTTTAGCGAGACCAAAAATAATAGAATCTAATTGAGAATATCTTTCCAACGAATCCGAATAATTGGAGTTTCATAGCGAGAATCAAAAGTTATGTCTAGTTGAAAATTCAGAATAGTCGCTATGGAATTCTGGCCCTTAAAGCGGAAATTTTGCAAACGACCTCGGTTTTCAACGAAACCACTTTTGGTGGATCTGTGATGTCAAGTTATTGCTAGGTTTCAAAATTCGTAATTTTCTGAACCAATATTTGGGCATGGCAAAAGAAAATGCGTTTGACCAGTTTTAGTTGATTTTAATCGACTAGAAAATGACAATTTTTCAAACGGTCTCGGAATTTGACGAAATTAGTTTTTTTTAGGACCGTATCGTCGATACGAAGCTAGAAATTATTTCTTGGGAATTTTTCTAGTTAGTATGTGGCCCCGGTAAATTGAAATGTGCGTTCAAATTCAATATATAGAGTTATATTTTGATTTTGACGAAAACTGATCAAAACGATCGAATCGGCTTACGATACATATCCCATTACGTTCGGAGTCGGGGTAATTAGCTATGGACGATAGGCGGTGGGTCTCGTTTAGAGGTCGAAATTAAGAGTTGCTTTTTGGAATTAAATAACTAAATAAATATATTTTTATATATAACCCCTCAGTCTTCTCTCTTCCCTCACTTATTCAGTTTAAAACGAAATAAAAAAAAGGGATGAGCGACGGGGGGGAAACCGCCGCCGCCCATCGCGGCCCCCCAGGTGGCACGCCGATCACCGAGTCTCCCCCCTCCTCTCTCCTCTTCTCCGAGCCCCCATAGCCCCAGGGACCCACCGTCGCACCCCCTTCTGGTAGGAACCCGCGCCAGTACCCCCTTCTAAGGCAGCGCCGACCACCGCAGAGCCCCCCTTCCTCCAGCGAGCTAAGACGCCCCTAACCCCTCTTCTCTCTCTCCATTTAACACCCAGGCCCCAAAACTGAGGGCAGTCGCCACCAAAGGCCGCAACTCCGACCGACTACGACCGCCGCAGGTCCGGCGCACCACCCCCAACGCCGTCAGCAACCCTCCTTCTCCTTTGAAAGTGAGTTTTTAATTTATTTATCTATTTATGTAGGTTAAAAAGGGCGAGCTTTACTTAGATAAAAATGCGGATTTTTATTTAGTTAAAAATACGATTTTTATTTAATATAAATAGGATTTTTCATTGATAAAACTGGGATTTTTAGCTAATGAAAAATATGGTTTTCAGAAATATGATAAAGGTGAGATTTTTATTTATATAAAGGTGAGATTTTTATAAAGTAGAAGTATTAAAAATATGATTTTTATATTATATAACTATTAAAAATTCGAACTTTATTATGTAGACGATATAAAAATTATATTATTATATTGCTAGCAAGATAAAAATGTAATTTTTATCATAGAAGCAGCGTTGTAAAGGAGTGATTTTTACATATGTAGCAGAGATATAAAAATACGATTTTTATATAGAGAGTGGCGAGAGAAAAATAGAATTTTTATCTATATAGTAGCGGTGTAAAAATAGAACTTTTATCCTTATAGCGTAGTTATAAAAATGTGATTTTTATACACATAGCAACAATATAAAAATTCGATTTTTATATATGTAGTGGCTACAGGCAACGAAATTGACAACAGGCGAGCACGACGAAGATTTCTACATATGAAGAGTTGTGGTGTTGGTTTAGCTAGTCGGTGAGAACTTCTCACTCTAAATTTTGTTTTCTAGTTAGAAATATATACTAGGATGCAGACGGTGTTTAGTAGCACCCGACACCCGTCGTCCACAGACCATGGACGACTTGTATGCTTGTTTGATGTGTTGTGAAATTTGTTTGTGATGTTGACGTGAAATAGAAAATAAAAATTCATGTGTCGAAATAAATTAATTTTCGTTAAAAATATAATTTTTAACATGAATGTGAATAAATAAATAAATATTCATTTACAAACCAGACAGTTTGTTTATGTACATCCATTTGAAGGACATTGATTGGGACGATAAATTTTACACGTCGCCCAACTGCACAGATAATATTCAGTGTTTGTGGATTGAAACCCCACACGGGTGTTGGGATGATATTTGGCGTACACTAATCCTGATTATTTAGTTGTATGTCGATCGATTGGTTTACAGATTGTGTGAGCGTTAATTATTTATATTTGATGCTTATGCAATTGTGTGGTGCACTTTGGATGATGGTTGATTATTTATCGTTGATATTATATACAGGTGTTGTATGGAATCCATATAATTAACATTATATGGCAATTGATTGAGCCTCATTCCAATTGGGAAAATAAAGAATATTATAAAATATAGATTCATGTGTTGACAGTACTCATTTGTTGAGATTAATCATGTGTTGAAGGAAATATAGATTCATGTGTTGAACAAAATATTTTAACAATAAAATTTACATCTTTATCATATATAAAATTAGAAACTAACTGGAAAATAGATAAGATGAGTGGTCTCCTAGATATTGATTTGATGTTGGTTTCGGCCTTTGGGGTTAATATTTAGGGAGTTGCTCTGTTGTTAATTTATGGCTAGAGTCTGATTAGAAAGTAAACGATAGAAATCATAATTTTATAAAATATATTAAATAACGAAAAAAGGAACGTGTTGATAGTACTCATTTGTTGAGATTAGTCATGTGTTGAAAGAAATATAGATTCATGTGTTGAATAGAATAAATATTCATTTGTTGAATAGGATAACGAAGTCATTGAAAAATATAAAGCCGTGTTGATTTGAGATGCGCTATTTTGACGCGAACGATATTTATATCGATTATATTCGTTTTTATAATGAATATTGAAAAGAGATTTAAAAATAATTTTTATGAATTCGAATTGAATAGAATATAAAATGAATTCGAATTGAATAGAATATAAAATGAATTCGAATTGAATAGAATATAAAATGAATTCGAATTGAATAGAATAGAAAATGAATTCGAATTGAATTGAATATGAAAGGAATTCGAATTGAATTGCATATAAAATGAATTCGAATTGAATTGAAAAGAAAATGAATTCGAATTGAATTGGATATAAAATGAATTCGAATTGAAATGAATTCAAATCGAATTGAAAACGAATTGAAATTGAATTGAAATTGATTCGAATTGAAATCAAATAGAAATGAATGTAAAAAGAATTTATAATGGAAAATTCAATTTTGATTTGAATTTGAAATGAAGGTTGAAATTGTTTTTGAAACAAATTTGAAACGATTTATAAAATTCGTTTTAAAAGGAAATCAATGAAATATATAATATATATATATATAATGGCCTGACTAGAACGCACCGCGGTAGTTCGTGAATTTCGACCATTGACTTCGAACGGACATTACGGGAGATCCGACCGTCGGATTCTCCTAAAACCGGAACCGTTGGGTTCATATCAAAAAGAGCTTTCTAACGAATACAAGAGATTTGAAATTTGACGGTTGGATTTGGAGATACGTCCAAATCAATTTCAGAAAAGGTCGTTGTAAGTGCACTTCGATGACCGTTGTTGGGAATCGACTGTACGGGCCTTGATTAAATTATCAAAAATATCAATAATTTGTGTAAAATCATAAGAAATGATTTGGAAAGAATTAGGCTGAAAAATCCCATATTTGAAAAGATAAAAATAGATTTTTATCGAAATGAACTAGTTATTAACTAGAATAATAATTTATTTATTTTTAAATAAATAGATTGGATTTGAAATGGATTTTAAATAACCAGAATTTCCAATATATGAATTGGAATGGATTTGAATCGAAATTGTCTTTGGAATATTTCGATATTAGATTCCGCGATTATACAGATATTTTGGAGGAAATTTGGAAGATATATTTTATATCGTTATTTCCAAAGCGATATTTGTGGATTTTAGAATTTGATATTGAATATAAGCCGATATATTTTCTATTCAGAGCCTTGTATTTAATATCAAATGGGATTTGGGTTTGTCGTGAATTGTGTCTTCATCAACACTGTTCTTAAACCCCACTGAGAAAAGATTAAATCTTTTTATTTAGATTTAATGAAGTATACCAATTAATTGATATATTTAATTGGAATTGAATTAGAATTGATTTGTGGGTTTATCGTGAACCGTGTTTTAAATAACACTTGTTCTTTAACCCGATAATAAATAGAATGTGATTTGGATTTATCGTGAGTTGTGTTTTAAATGACATTAGTTCTTTAACCCAGTAAAAGGTGTTTTAATGAATCTGTAATTAGATTGAAATGTGAATTAATAATTTAAATTATCAAATTTGGAAAGTGAGCGAGAATGGAGTATCACCAGTTTTGCTCCAAAGCGTTAGTTAAATCTTTAATTAGATTTGAACGTGAAATGGTAATTAATTTTACCGATAACACCGTGGTGTTAGATATGGAGTATACCAGTTTTGCTTCATGGGATGAATAGGTTGGGATTGGGAAATAAAATAAATAATTACTTTGGTGTGGTTTGCTAATCCCGACTAGTTTGAAAAACCATAATTTGGTTTGAAATGACATCCAAAGGAAGATTAAAGAATAAATTTAAAAGAATTTATCTTTGATAAAATTAATGGGAACCTTTCCCTAAGAATGTGAAATTTAGAAACTCACTGTAGGTTAGCTAAGATGAATGGTTTCCTGGGTATTGATCTGATGTTGGTTTCGGCCTTCGGGGTTAATATTTGGGGGATTGTTCTCTTGCTAATTTACGGTTAGTGACTGATGAATTGGAATGAGGTGTATGTTGTATTTGTGTAACATTTGTTTATTATATACGCGGGTTATTCAGAAAGGCCGGGTTTATACCCATTTTGAATAACCGATTCGACGATAAGTTGAAGATGAAGACGGTGGTTGAAGACCGGAAGTCTTCACATCGTTTGGGTGATTACTGATGATCTTAATTAGGCTGTATCCATGATGAGGGAATCAGTTGGTGATCGTCCAGACGTACTTTGTAACGCCCCACACCCGCTACGGTCACTCACTAAGGGAATGCCATAACATCGGTGGAGTATTTTAAGTGAATATAGAACAGAAAAATTACAACAAGACAGATATAAGTAATAGTTGAGAATTTAAAACATCATTTCAATTCCAGCGGAAAGTAATACATGTTTGGTTACACCAAAACCATAAATAAGAGTCAAGTACATAATATCCATCCTGATAAAAACAAAAATACATAATCCCACTACATAACCTAATAGCCATAATAGAAAAGATAAACTGAGCTTTACATCCACGGTCCAAGCTCCAAAAGATAGATAAAGCAGTCTGATCAAAGCCCACTAGTGCTAGGCCCACTCTGAAAACCTGAGGGTTGGGAAAAAGATAAAGAAACAATGGGGTCAGACATAAGTCTGAGTGAGTCCTATAACCCTAACAATACAATCATTAAAGTAATTAGGGTATGATATAAACAAGGTACGGTACCTCTGGGGATAATGACTACACTAAGTAGCCAACTAAACACAGGATGTACTAAGATAACCGAAAAGACGCATTTATCCACCCAAGGATAATTACTAGATTGCACCACCCCAGATCTACCCACCCAAGGGTAATTCCTACACTGCACCACACCAGTTCTACCCACCCAAGGGTAATTCCTACTTAAAGGTTGATCCCACTAAGTGTACTTAGTAATTTTACCCAGTAGTTTCGTGTACCCCTAGCTGACTACATAGGTGCCGTCTGCCCCTATCTCCACTAGGTGTACCCACTACTCCCAAGCGATCGGCTCCCTACCGTAGATACCCGTGCTGGCCCCACAGTGGGGTGTATCACTCCCCAAAGTGGCAACCCGATAATCAATGGTGCACGGCTTATACCTACACGATGCAACAACGTCTTACCTACCAGCCCGGGTCCACACACGCATATGAAACCCGTTGGACTCGCGTTGCCACCGCTACCCCGTTTTGGCCTCTTATAGTCAAGCTCAATATGCGTGTCCCGTCCTCGACTTGGGTCGAGCCCACAAAGATACGTTTGGGATATTGGTTGAAATGGCCCCCCACAAGCTACTACTTAAGCTTGTCATTTTATCTAGTGCATCCCACTTAACCCCTTTTATAATCATGCCCACTTACATGTTAAGGTTTGGTTAAGTCATCTAATTATATTTCAATTGCCACTTAAGGCCCCCACAAGCTACTACTTAAGCTTGTCATTTAATTATATTTCAATTGCCACTTAAGGCCCCCACAAGCTACTACTTAAGCTTGTCATTTAATTATATTTCAATTGCCACTTAAGGCCCCCACAAGCTACTACTTAAGCTTGTCATTTGATTATATTTCAATTGCCACTTAAGGCCCCCACAAGCTACTACTTAAGCTTGTCATTTAATCATATTTCAATTGCCACTTAAGGCACCCACTAGATTTCCGCATGCCACCCAAGGCACTTACTTGATTCCCACATGCCACCCAAGGCACTTACTTAACCCTTTAATCATGTTTAATTACATGTTCCACTTTGGTTAAGTATTCTAATCGTATTTTCTATTGCCACCCAAGGCAACCCACTAGTTTCCTCATGCCACCCAAGGCACCCCCACTAGTTACTACATGCCACCCAAGGCACCCACTTAACCCCTCATGCCCCTCTACATGCTAATTTGGTTAAGTGTTTCTTAATTAATTAAGATCGTAACCTTTGTAAAGACCTCTCACATTAGACTGTCTTTTATGGCAGCTGGATATGCCGGTTGGTTCCGGGCAGCCTTACACCATAACAGAGTCTAACCTCGTGTCTTTACACTTGTCACATATTTAGTTTATGACTAAGACCTCTCACATTGGGCCAATCATTTGTAGCCGCTGGATTTGCCGGTCGGTTCCGGGCAGTCTTATGCTACAAAAGGGTCCAACCTCGTGTCTTAGTAGATTAATTACACCTAATTAATCACCCCCATAATTTGTATTAATTATCCCTAATTAATCACAAATATTTAAGAATATGGGTAGACCTAACTCAATAGGTAAATTCCCAATTCCATAATATGGGTAGACCTAACTTAATAGGTAAATTCCCAATTATGTCCATCCACTTTACGGTATGTTTAATCATACCCACTTCACACAATTTTATGTGTTCCTTAATTTTTACCCCATCGTCCCCACGTAAATACGTTAACATGACATACTTCAAAAGAGAAGATTCATCATACACACAATGGGTTCAACTTAGCATATCATTAGCATTATCATGGGTTTAAAAAGGTGTCAACTTGTATATATGACCATAAACCCAACTTGCATAAATAACCCACCCAAACTTGCATGAATCGCATATGTCATAAAGATGGTAACTTGCTTAAATGTTCATGTCATAGACCTATCATAAAGGTGTCAACTTGCATACATGTCATAGGTCTAAAAGGGATGAACTTGCACATGTACTTATGTCATACATAGAGGCAAACTTGCATATGAACTTGCATCATAACTTGCATGTGAACTTGCGTCATAACTTGCATATGAACTTGCATCATAAATTGCATATGAACTTGCATCATAACTTGCATATGAACTTGCATCATAACTTGCATAAAACCAAACACTTAGCATGCATAAAACCAAATACTTAGCATGCACAAAACCAAATACTTAGCATGCACAAAACCAATTACTTAGCATGCATAAAACCAAATACATAACTTGCATAACATGTTACATATAAACTTGCATATAATCTCACATATAGCTTGCATAACATGTTACATATGCATCAATGTTCAACATAGTGTTTTGCATAGTGAGCATCATAAAACATAGCATTAAACTTGCATATAGCATAAAACTTGCAAAACACACAACATACACTATACTAAACTTGCATAAGCACATTTATCCACAAACATAGCCATATCTTGTCATATCCTATCATAATCAATTTAACAATTGATTATTAAGGCTATAGAAACTCACCACTAAACTCCAATAAGCAAACCCTTGCCAAAAATCACCCAAAAACTCTAGCCTTGAACATAAAGCTTGCAACTTGATGATGAATGCAAGCTAATGATCACTCATACAACTCAAAGATGCTTGTATGAACATGAAAGCCTTCATAGAAATAGTATTAGAAAGAGGGTGGAGGCTAGGCTTTTGAGTGGAGGCCATGATTATAGAAAATTTTGGCATAGTTTAGTTAGAGTATAGGATTATGATCATTTAGGGCTAGCTTAGGGTCTTATTTATAGGATTAGGCAAGTATTTTAGGCCATTAGATTAACCCTAAATTAGATTAGGACCATCAGATCTCGGAAGCTTCCAGAAACCAGCCCCAAAACACAGCCCAAACCCTGAGATGGTGCACCAGGCCAAACTGGCCGAGCACCCCCTGTCGACACCCAAGTCGACAGGGCTGTCGACTTGGTCCTAGCCAAGTCGACTGCCCAGTCGACAGGGCTGTCGACCTGGCTAGCTAGGCGGGAATTTTTTCCCCCTGCGCCCAATGGCCCCAATTTCAAAATTTGAACCTGAATTTTAAATTTGTTTTGAACTTTGAATTTTCTGTAAACTTCATTGGGCCATAACCGGGCCATACGGACTCCGATTCTCGAAAACTCGGACTCTATTTCGCGTATTTTTCCGAGACGAACGCAATGACGCAGCCCGTTTCCCCCAATTCTTACATCTGAGATTATTTATTCTGTAATTAGTGAATTTTAGCATTAACCGAAATTCGGGGTGTTACATTCTCCCCTCCTTAAAGGATTTCGTCCTCGAAATCTCTAAGCTAAGGATAATGCATATCCTACCATCCAAACAACCATCTACTCAATCCATCAAACACGGGCATCCATTGTCCTTAAAACAATTTCTAATGATGTATGAGCATATGCAAAAAGTGTGTGTATATGTTCCCTATCTAATGTATGAACATATGCAAACCATGATAGTGCCATGCATCCATTATGTATGCGAGAGAACCCTATCGACACATACAATATCTACATGAGTGCACAATCATTCACCAAAATGCATCATCCATATGATAACACAATCATTATACATCCAAAAATATAGCTACCTACACACAATTATATGCAATATGCAATATGAAGTGATTGAGCCGATCTAGTGTCTAGAGTGTGTGTATATGCATCCACGAGCAACCACTAGCAACCACTTGCATCCACACGCATCCATCAAACATAACATGTCTCAAACACATGTTTCAACCTTAGGTTTACCCTATCTAAATGTCAAAGGTACTAATGAGAGGACATACTAAAGATAAGATAAGCACTAGACAAACGATAAAGAAGACGTTTAAAGGACATACCCTCAAAAAGGAATGGGTGTAACGAACGCATCTTCGCTTCTATCTCCCCAGTAGCATTGCTCTCACCTTTTCCCTTTTTCACTTTGACTAGTCGAACCTCTCTGTTTCTCAACTTCCTAATCTCTGACCCAAGGATGCGGGTAGGAGCTCGTCGAATAATCACATTACGCTCTACCTTTACTTCTTTAAGCAAGCTCGGCTCTACCACCTTTGCGGTCTCATGTAGGCACTTCCTCAAATGTGACACATGGAATACATCATGTACAACACTAAGTCTGTCGGGCAACTCCACCAATGGAAGATGCTCTCCTCATGTACCTCCAAAATCTAAGATACATAGCCTCAAAAGGTCTTCTAAAATACGATTCACCCTCTCGGTCTGGCCGTCCGTCTGAGGATGATATGCGGTACTCAAACACAACTGAGTCCCTAACGCCTCTTGCAAACTCTTTCAAAATTCTCTAGTGAAGGTAGGATCTCGATTGCTCACTATACTGGAAGGTACACCATGCAATCTAATAATCTCTCGAATGTAAACTGAAGCTAGCCATGGAGCAGTTCTCTTACTCTTCACGGGTATGAAATGGGCACTCTTAGTAAGTCTATCTACCACAACCCAAATTCCCGTATTACCTTTCCTCGATCTTGGTAATCCATCGAGACACTATTCCACTTCCATAGCGGAACCTCCAATGGGTGAAGCAACCCACCGGGTTTCTTCTGCTCCGCTTTCACTTGCTAGCACACCAAGCATCTAACGACATACTCGGCCACATCTTTCTTCATACCGGCCCAAAAGAAAACTCGCTTCATGTCTTGGTACATCGTGTCCCCACCGGGATGAATGGTCATCTTCGACCGATGTGCATCATCAAGTATAGCCTTCCTTAAACCCTCGTCTTGCGGTACACAAAGTCAACCGTCTCTACGCAACCACCCCTTATCATCTAGGGTGTACCTACTCAAATGGCTGGACGACTCCCCCCCTTATGAGCTTCTCTACTAACTCAACCAACTGTGGGTCGTCTCGCTGTGCCTCGCCAATCCGCCCCAAAAGAGTAGGCCTAACCTCCAAGGAGGCTAGCAAACCAGGTACATAGTCAACGGAAGGTCTGAAATCAAACATCGACATAACTTCCAAGCTTCGTCGTTCCATGAACAATGGACTCAAGGACAACCTTTTTCTGCTCAAGGCGTCCGCCACCACGCTATCTCGAAATCATAGGATGCTAAGAACCCCATCCACCTTTGCTGTCTCAAGACTATGCGCTCGAAGAGCCTCCAACACTTCCTTAAGATGTAGGGCATGCTTTTCTCCACTTCTGGAGAAAACCAGGATATTCTCTCATACAAAATCGTCACAACTATCCATCTCTCACGCAGACCATCTTAGTCGAACTTGACATCCCCCAAGTGCAAGCCCCAAAGGCCTAAACCAATATCAGACAAACACCCAAGGGACACCTCCTTCGAATTCAGACGACCTACGTGAGATGATACTAGTAAAAACGGCTAAATAATTAAGCCCTTGTCCAACTCTGGGTGTCCTCGCCAGTCTCGCTCCAAAACCACCGTTTATCCCATAACTGGCTTTGCTCAACCTATTGAGCACATACGAAAACTTATTTCGCTCCTAGAAAAGACCAAGATGTCAATTACAAAGACCATCACGAACTTATTTAGGTACTCCCTGAACACCCTTCTCATCAAATCAATATGCGGGGGCGTTCGTCAAACCAAATGGCATCACCAGCCACTCATAAAAACCATCCGGAGTCCTCAAGGCAGTCTTCTCTATACTATCCTCAGCCACTCTCAATTGACGAAACCCCGTGGCTAAGTCCAACTGCAAAAATACTGAGGCGCCAACTATCTGTTCAAAGAGATCATCAATCCTCGGCAATGGGTGTCTATTCTTCTTTGTGAGTTTATTTAGTTCTCTTTAGCCTACACAAAGTCTGAGGGACCCATCCGCCTTCGTGGCAAAAACTACTGGAGCACCCCACTCCGATATACTTCGTCTTATGAACCCCTTCTCAAGCAAATCGCCTACTTGCTTATGGAGTTCCCTCCTCTCACGAGGAGCCATGTGGCACACTGGCCAAGATACTGGTTTGGCATTGTCTACCAGATATATTCGGAAGTCAATCTCCCGCTCCGGAGGTAAGCCCTTCACCTCCTCAAACACATCCGAGTATTTCCCGGACCACTCTAACAGATCGCAAACTCTCGACCGACGTGTCAAGCGATTCTAGATAACTTAGCATAAAGTTTCCATGGGATTACAAGAGATCTCGAGAGTGTTACCCAAGCGGGTCATAAGCCTAACAACTCTCCCTTCAAAATCAAGAACGGCACCCCTACTGGATAACCAGTCCATGCCCAAAACTAACCCATAGCCCGTGAAGCCCAAGAAGCATCACATCTAAACTCAACGCTAAGTATAGAAACTTTCAAACCCAAACACATCATGGAGCCCCAATTGGGTTTGAAACAACTAAGGGATCATCTACTAACTGGTGTCTAAGTGCAGTGACTCAACTAACAATAATGAGATAAACGAACTCGATGCGTCAGAATCAATTAAAGTTCGAACTGGATAATAAAGAAATCCGAATTCCAACCTAGACGGTCCTATCCCCATCTGGTACACTAGCCGTGAGGGAATACAACTACCCTCCAGGAGATTCCGTACCTTGCCCTTGCCTCTTTGGACAATCCTAATAAGGTGTCCTATTCCTCCAAAAGGATAACTACTCGCCTTCTTCTTCCCATTCTCCACTCGTAACCTCCCACCAATGAGGTTTCATCCTTCATTAACCAAACAACTATTTGAGCCTTCCTCCCATCGTCTATCCAATAGGTACCTACCAGTCCTCCTCCTTCTTGAACCAACTTCTAATCCGACTAATGTCTAAGTCCCTTGAAGTGGTTTTCCATTCTTATCTATCTTAGAAAGATCATCTATACACGGAGGGGAAACTCAAAACGAGAGAGGAAGAGATTCAGAACGGAGAATTCGTAAGATAAAGATATGGCTATTGGGGATTATGCTTTTCTTTCAAAAACTTTTCTCTTAAAAGACAGGTTTTTGAAAATACTCCTTTCAAAAATATTCTTAGAAAATAGTTTTTCTAAAAAATTTATCTATTCTGGTAACCTTAAGCTCTGATACCACGTGTAACGCCCCACACCCGCTACGGTCACTCACTAAGGGAATGCCATAACATCGGTGGAGTATTTTAAGTGAATATAGAACAGAAAAATTACAACAAGACAGATATAAGTAATACTTGAGAATTTAAAACATCATTTCAATTCCAGCGGAAAGTAATACATGTTTGGTTACACCAAAACCATAAATAAGAGTCAAGTACATAATATCCATCCTGATAAAAACAAAAGTACATAATCCCACTACATAACCTAATAGCCATAATAGAAAAGATAAACTGAGCTTTACATCCACGGTCCAAGCTCCAAAAGATAGATAAAGCAGTCTGATCAAAGCCCACTAGTGCTAGGCCCACTCTGAAAACCTGAGGGTTGGGAAAAAGATAAAGAAACAACGGGGTCAGACATAAGTCTGAGTGAGTCCTATAACCCTAACAATACAATCATTAAAGTAATTAGGGTATGATATAAACAAGGTACGGTACCTCTGGGGATAATGACTACACTAAGTAGCCAACTAAACACAGGATGTACTAAGATAACCTAAAAGACGCATTTATCCACCCAAGGATAATTACTAGATTGCACCACCCCAGATCTACCCACCCAAGGGTAATTCCTACACTGCACCACACCAGTTCTACCCACCTAAGGGTAATTCCTACTTAAAGGTTGATCCCACTAAGTGTACTTAGTAATTTTACCCAGTAGTTTCGTGTACTCCTAGCTGACTACATAGGTGCCGTCTGCCCCTATCTCCACTAGTTGTACCCACTACTCCCAAGCGATCGGCTCCCTACCGTAGATACCCATGCTGGCCCCACAGTGGGGTGTATCACTCCCCAAAGTGGCAACCCGATAATCAATGGTGCACGGCTTATACCTACACGATGCAACAACGTCTTACCTACCAGCCCGGGTCCACACACGCATATGAAACCCGTTGGACTCGCGTTGCCACCGCTACCCCGTTTTGGCCTCTTATAGTCAAGCCCAATATGCGTGTCCCGTCCTCGACTTGGGTCGAGCCCACAAAGATACATTTGGGATATTGGTTGAAATGGGCCCCCACAAGCTACTACTTAAGCTTGTCATTTTATCTAGTGCATCCCACTTAACCCCTTTTATAATCATGCCCACTTACATGTTAAGGTTTGGTTAAGTCATCTAATTATATTTCAATTGCCACTTAAGGCCCCCACAAGCTACTACTTAAGCTTGTCATTTAATTATATTTCAATTGCCACTTAAGGCCCCCACAAGCTACTACTTAAGCTTGTCATTTAATTATATTTCAATTGCCACTTAAGGCCCCCACAAGCTACTACTTAAGCTTGTCATTTAATTATATTTCAATTGCCACTTAAGGCCCCCACAAGCTACTACTTAAGCTTGTCATTTAATCATATTTCAATTGCCACTTAAGGCACCCACTAGATTTCCGCATGCCACCCAAGGCACTTACTTGATTCCCACATGCCACCCAAGGCACTTACTTAACCCTTTAATCATGTTTAATTACATGTTCCACTTTGGTTAAGTATTCTAATCGTATTTTCTATTGCCACCCAAGGCAACCCACTAGTTTCCTCATGCCACCCAAGGCACCCCCACTAGTTACTACATGCCACCCAAGGCACCCACTTAACCCCTCATGCCCCTCTACATGCTAATTTGGTTAAGTGTTTCTTAATTAATTAAGATCGTAACCTTTGTAAAGACCTCTCATATTAGACTGTCTTTTATGGCAGTTGGATATGCCGGTTGGTTCCGGGCAGCCTTACACCATAACAGAGTCTAACCTCGTGTCTTTACACTTGTCACGTATTTAGTTTATGACTAAGACCTCTCACATTGGGTCAATCATTTGTAGCCGCTGGATTTGCCGGTCGGTTCTGGGCGGTCTTATGCTACAAAAGGGTCCAACCTCGTTTCTTAGTAGATTAATTACACCTAATTAATCACCCCCATAATTTGTATTAATTATCCCTAATTAATCACAAATATTTAAGAATATGGGTAGACCTAACTCAATAGGTAAATTCCCAATTCCATAATATGGGTAGATCTAACTTAATAGGTAAATTCCCAATTATGTCCATCCACTTTACGGTATGTTTAATCATACCCACTTCACACAATTTTATGTGTTCCTTAATTTTTACCCCATCGTCCCCACGTAAATACGTTAACATGACATACTTCAAAAGAGAAGATTCATCATACACACAATGGGTTCAACTTAGCATATCATTAGCATTATCATGGGTTTAAAAAGGTGTCAACTTGTATGTATGACCATAAACCCAACTTGCATAAATAACCCACCCAAACTTGCATGAATCACATATGTCATAAAGATGGTAACTTGCTTAAATGTTCATGTCATAGACCTATCATAAAGGTGTCAACTTGCATACATGTCATAGGTCTAAAAGGGATGAACTTGCACATGTACTTATGTCATACATAGAGGCAAACTTGCATATGAACTTGCATCATAACTTGCATATGAACTTGCATCATAACTTGCATATGAACTTGCATCATAACTTGCATATGAACTTGCATATGAACTTGCATCATAACTTGCATAAAACCAAACACTTAGCATGCATAAAACCAAATACTTAGCATGCACAAAACCAAATACTTAGCATGCACAAAACCAATTACTTAGCATGCATAAAACCAAATACATAACTTGCATAACATGTTACATATAAACTTGCATATAATCTCACATATAGCTTGCATAACATGTTACATATGCATCAATGTTCAACATAGTGTTTTGCATAGTGAGCATCATAAAACATAGCATTAAACTTGCATATAGCATAAAACTTGCAAAACACACAACATACACTATACTAAACTTGCATAAGCACATTTATCCACAAACATAGCCATATCTTCTCATATCCTATCATAATCAATTTAACAATTGATTATTAAGGCTATAGAAACTCACCACTAAACTCCAATAAGCAAACCCTTGCCAAAAATCACCCAAAAACTCTAGCCTTGAACATAAAGCTTGCAACTTGATGATGAATGCAAGCTAATGATCACTCATACAACTCAAAGATGCTTGTATGAACATGAAAGCCTTCATAGAAATAGTATTAGAAAGAGGGTGGAGGCTAGGCTTTTGAGTGGAGGCCATGATTATAGAAAATTTTGGCATAGTTTAGTTAGAGTATAGGATTATGATCATTTAGGGCTAGCTTAGGGTCTTATTTATAGGATTAGGCAAGTGTTTTAGGCCATTAGATTAACCCTAAATTAGATTAGGACCATCAGATCTCGGAAGCTTCCAGAAACCAGCCCCAAAACACAACCCAAACCCTGAGATGGTGCACCAGGCCAAACTGGCCGAGCACCCCCTGTCGACACCCAAGTCGACAGGGCTGTCGACTTGGTCCTAGCCAAGTCGACTGCCCAGTCGACAGGGCTGTCGACCTGGATAGCTAGGCGGGAATTTTTCCCCCCTGCGCCCAATGGCCCCAATTTCGAAATTTGAACCTGAATTTTAAATTTGTTTTGAACTTTGAATTTTCTGTAAACTTCATTGGGCCATAACCGGGCCATACGGACTCCGATTCTCGAAAACTCAGACTCTATTTCGCGTATTTTTCCGAGACGAACGCAATGACGCAGCCCGTTTCCCCCAATTCTCACATCTGAGATTATTTATTCTGTAATTAGTGAATTTTAGCATTAACCGAAATTCGGGGTGTTACATACTTGGAGATCGATGGATATGCGAGGAAAGTTCCTCCGGTTTCGTTCAGACCCAGAACGAACTTGTAAATGGATTGTGTGTCTGACTTGGATTTTATTCTGTGTTGATTGATCTCTATTAAATATACATCTGTTTGGCGACGGAGAATTTATTCTCTTACTTAACGCCCTTCCCTGAGACGTACGAGCTCAGAGGTTGTATATCGATGGACATCAGTCGCACGGAGTGAATTGCCTGTGTGGCACGCCTAAGTGGCAGATGATCAAGGTTTCTGTTGAAAAGCAAAGCTTTGTGGTTAATGATCAAAGCACGGCCCACGTGGCATAACTTTGTGTATAGCGTGGATTCGCGAGCCTCACACCTTGGCATGAGTCAAAAACGGGATACGGACCGCTGGGAGAACACGATGTTTCTTTCTAGTTATGATGGTATCAGTGCTTAAACTGGCTGACATTTATATTACTTCCATCTTTGTGGTTGTTGGAATGCGAAGCGCCTCGATTATAGGTCTGTAAGGACCGAGAAACCTTTGTTCAGGAATAACTAATCCTCAAACGTAAGGGAGGACCGACCCAGCTGATTCCAAGGGTTACCCAGAGTGCGTAGTCCTGAGGCATTTGCTAGAGTGTCTCGAGGCGGAGAGGAGCTTGCCCCTTGCCTCGACTCATGACGGAAATCCAATTTTCAATACGAGATATTTCGGTTTTATTTGTAGAGCCTAGTATTGGCGACATGATAGATGGTACCCATGCCGCCTATGATTGATATTTATGATTTGAATTATTTTGACACTATACACTTATAGTAGTATCAAATGATTTGTTTTAAACGTACCAAGCATGTTTGGCTATTATAAGGGAAAACCCTATCTTCCGGCTTGCGTTGCATTGTGTGATGGGACCTAGGTCTTATAATAGCTTCATTTTTCGAAAAAGCATTGCGTTGATTATTCTATGCACTGGTTTTCTTGGGAGGAAACCCGTTCCGTGTTAGACGGCGTGGTCTCTTGAATTACTCTCTTTTAAAGTAAACTTTTAATAACTGTTTTAGGCCACACACCAGTCACATGACTGACCTGGAGTTTACTGTTTTAACCTAAACTCTGGGTGCCCCTATTTTCGACACGGGCAACTAGTAGTTTTGGTTTTGCAGATTTATATTCACAGGATCCTAATTTACAGCTGGAACGATGCTCGGAAAGCTCTGTATCTGTGTATCGCCTTCAGTTGTGTTTTTATTATTTTTCCGCTGCTATGTAATTTATTGTAATCTCTGATATTTATCGAATGTATTTTATTCATCCATACTATGTATATTCTTGTATTCTGATGGAATTGTTGTAATATACAATGAAATGTCCTCCTGTTTGTGTTCCGATTCGTCTTGTCCTCAAAGCAATCCGGGCTTTCCTTACCGGGGAAGTTACGGTTACTACAAGATCCACTGACGAATTTCATAGGCCTGAGCTGATGTGGCCTTCTCTGATTGGCCAATGGCTAATTTCTGAGGTATTAGGGCTTATGTGTCGTGCTATGGTTGGCTGGATGACTCTTTGGTTTGATGGCTCTGATTTCTCCTAAACTAATCTAAAGGCTAGAATTAATCCTAGACTTCTATATAAACACCCCAAACCTTAACCCTAAACCTCACAATCTCATTCTATTATGCCGTCATGTTGTCCATCCCTAAGCTAGCCTAGCCTCCATCTTCTCCAAATTAGAAATCAAGTTAGAAAGCTCCAAACCAAATCCAAACTTGAGAATCAAACGTCTACATCAAAGGATAGCTTAACAAATTCATAAATCAGATCCTAGAATACAAGATCCGTTCTTCTTCTATCAGTTCATGTTATTTTTAGATTTAAACAACTGATAGTAATCTTGCTATTTAATAAAATGGATCTAAGTCTATGCTTGATGATGAGATAATCTTTTCTGATTTGCCCCTATCTTTCTATTGAATCTATGATTTTACATGCCTAAGAAGTTATTATATTGATTCAGTCATGCCTATCTTTATTGAACATCGATTATATAATCCTTTTTGGTTCATGATGTTATTCTTTTGCCTGCGATAATGATTGTATCAACTTATTCAAGAATCTATCTTTATTGGATCTAAATTTCTTGTATTAGGTCTGTTGTTACATGCCTATTTTTATTTTATGCTCTTTCTCTCTTTCCCTATTTCCTTTTTCTTTTATAAACCTGGGTTACCTTCGAACCTAAGCTGAAATCACGAAATATGTACGATTGGAATACGGGGAATATTTGGGTATAACTTTTTTTGGTGAAATTGTTGCGCATAACTTGTAACTGGCATTTGGGGAATAATCTATTTAGTAATAGTGGAACATAATATGTAACTTGTGATTTGGGGCATAATTGTTATTGTTACAAACTTGGGGAAAATTTGGAATATTAAAACTTGATTGGGCATAACTATTGATTGGGACGCCAAGCATAATGAATATTGTGATTATGGGGCATGACTATTATTGAAAATTTGGGGAGATTAGGTGTAACCTATTTTGAGCAATAACTTGAAATTTAATTTGTAGGGCATAACTTGCAATTCGCTTGGTTGGGCATAACTTGAGAATTGGAACATGACTAGTTTTGTAAAATTTAGGATAATTATTATATAAAATCTAGACATGGACATGTATAGTAAATATGTAAATTGGCTAAAGATGAACGTGCCTAACCCGAGGTTAGATTGAGTTGCGGCGTAAGACTGCCCGGAACTGCCCGACAAATCCAGCGACTGCAACAATATAGATCTAATGTGAGAGGTTAGCGCATTAAGCACAAAACCCGAGGTTAGAATGAGTTTGCAGTAGAAGTCTGCCTGGAACCGCTTGGCACATCCAGCAACCTCAAACAACGGTTTTAATGTGAGAGGTTGAGGCATTAATGAATGAATTAATGCTAATGAACAGACATGCTAAGAATGGTAGGTTAAGTTAACACAAGAAGGCAACACTTAACCAATATAACATGATGTGTGATAGGGCAACGCTTAACCAAGGTAACATGAAAAGTGGAAGGGTTAAGTTGATAGGAAACACTTAACCAATATGACATGTTAGGTGGGTGGGTTAAGTTAACATGGACAAGAAGACAACTTAAACAATATTATATGAACAAAGTGGATAGGGCTAACACAAGATTAACCAATAATACATATGGACTTAATAAGGGGAAGGTTTAAGTAAATCTTGGGTAAGTGGGTAATATTAGTATATATAGGCCCACAAACTTAACCGTCAAATAAACATACGTGAATCAGTGAGAGGGTTAAGTAACACATGAATAGGCAACACTTAACCAGTACAACATGCTAATTAAGAAAATAGGTGGGGTTAAGTTAAATTGAGAACACTTAACCATTAAAGCAATGTTGATTAAGAAACCCTAGTAACGGGGACCCATTTCAGCAGTAACCCACATAGATGTATCATGATACCCTGAACTAGGCAGGGTAGGGCACGATTACTGGGATGATTATAAGCAGTCAAAATAGCGACGGGAGGTGCAGCAATGTAGTTCCGACGGAGTATAGGCATGCATGAGCTCCGGAGTGGAAAAGCAGGCACTGGGCATCAGTAGTATACACTGTGCATCTTGAATCGTGTCGGGTCGCCATCATGGGAATTGATACACCCCATGATGGGGTCAGCATAGGTATCTACATACAAGCAGGGCCGAATGACACAAGTAATGAATGCATACAAGCGAGGTCAAATGACAAAAGTAATACATACATGCGAGTTAGGGAGCCGATCAATAGGGTAGTAAGGGTACATCTAACATATCCATGGCAATTAGGCAGATTGAGGTAGGATCTTCATAATAGATGTACACCTGAAGGCTACCACAATTGCGGGGATTGGGATCACATTATCATTTTATACAGATTTCTAGTTGGGACACTAGTTAGGTGGTGTAGAGATATAGAAACCAGAATAACAGCGTAGTAGCGAATCAGAGAAAAAGTAGAAGCGCATTCAGTTTATCTTGCCTTATCATATCTTATGCTAATCTTATCTTGTTATCCCTCTTATCATGGTATTCTCTTATATTCAGTTTATTCATGTCATGTTGCTTTTACCTGTTTACATACTGAAAGTCACTGGACTGGCCTGGCTTTATGTCTGACCCGTTTTCTTTCGTCTTCTTTTCTTCCGTTTCTTCCCCCAGATAGTCAGGGAGGGAATAGCTCATCTCAATTTGGACCGTTTCTCTTTCCAAGCTTGAAGATTCTTTGATGTATTGCCTGAATCCTCTTATCTTTGGCTATGGCTGTGTTTGCACTTTAATTTGGGAACTTATGCTACTTTGCTATGTTTTATGCTTTTTATATACTTAGAAGTTTTCGAATCAAGAGAGAAGTTTTATGTAGTACTTTTAAGTATGATTGAGTCAATTGTTGTAAAAGCTTGACTGAACCACGTTGCTTATAAAATGACTTTGTTTTCCGCTGCTTTATTTATTTGTCTTGTAATTTATCTACATCTTTTACCTATAACGCTTCACTGAAGTTAATGCATTCCCTTTGTGAGTGACATTAATGGAGGTGGGGTGTTACACTTGGTATCAGAGTTGAAGGTTACCGGATTAGATAAAAGATTTGAAAAATTATTTTCAAAATGGTTTTAAAAGAAGCAATTCCAAAAGAAAAGTTCTGTTTTAAAGGCATATTACCCAAAGCCATATGCACTAACTTTTGATCTTCTGTTTGAATCCTTGTTTCCTTCTTTTCTGAGTTCCCGGGGCTCATGGCTTTTTGGGAGGTAACCTCATCGCGGCACGGTTCCGTAGGCTTGATGAGACTACGACACCTGTCAAAGGGTAAAGAAGTGCCCAATTTCCATATATAACTGCAGTAGTTTCACCTACAGCTAATTTTCTTTCAAGCTTTGTAGGGTTTTCCATGCAATGGAGGCAGCTTTTAAGAGACTTGTTAACATGTTACGCAAGGATGGTAAAGATGAGAATGAGAGAGTTTGGCTAAGGAGCACAACCCAAGGATGAGAAACTCATGAATAAGGACTTGGTTCACAAAGGAGGTAAAAGAAAGAGGTGTAAGTGGAAGAATCACAGGACAAGAAGGAAGGAAAGAATAGTAAAACCTAAGATAAGGGGAAGTGTATTTATTATGGTATAACAGGTCATATAATTAAGGACAAGGGCAAGAACAAAGAACAGGATTTTCAGGAGAGCAAGTGCATGCTCCCACCGCCAGTGTACCGGAGAGAGAGGTAGTAATTTGTTGAGAAAGTTTAGTTTTTCTTTTGGTCATCCTATTAGTGCTCTTTTTGATTTTAGCGCTTCACATTTGGTTATATCTGCTTCCATAGTTGAGTTTCTACACCTTAGTACTCGTATAGTAGAAGATCCCATTATTGTCTCAAATCCAACAGGTGGTTCGGCTCATTTATCTTTGGTTTGTAAGAATTTGAGAATAGCTTATTAAGTATTGAGTTTAAGTGTAATGCTTATGTTTTTGGTTTCATGGGATATGGGTTGATTCTAGGCATGGATTGGCTAGCTAGTAATTGGAAAAGGAGGGTAGTTAGGCTTTTGACTTGCCTTGGGAACACCCTCGAGATTTCGTGCGATCCTAAGGGATCAGTTTGGCTTAGCTACCTAGAATCACTTGATGCATCTATCGAAGATTTGCAATCTGTTAGAGTAATCCATGAGTACGCAGATGTTTAGGGGTTTGTCCCCTAAAGCGCGAGATAGACTTCCGCATATATCTAGTTGACAATGCAAAGCCAGTTGCATTATCTGTATGACACATGACTCCAAGGAAAAGGAAGGGCTCAGTAAACAAGTAAAAGAGTTACTTGAGAAAGAGTTCATAAGTCAAAGTATTTCTGAATGGGATGCTCTAGTTGTTTTCGCTACAGCGGCAGATGGTTCACTTCGCCTGTACATAGATGATATTTTGGTTTTCTCTAAGAGTGCGGAAAAACATGCTTTGTATCTAAGGGAAATCTCGGGTACCCTCTAAGCGCATCAGCTTAAGGATAGATTCTCCAAATATCATTTTTGGAGAGAAGAAGTAAGGTTTCTATGACATGTGATATCCAAGGAAGGGATAATAGTAGATCCCGCAAAAGTAGTCACGGTGCAAGATTAGAAGGTCCCAAGAAATGCAATGGAAGTAAGAATTTTTCTTGGATTAATGGGATGGTATAGGAAGTTAATTAAGGACTTTGTGAAGGTGTAACACCCCACTCCCGCTATGATCACTCACTAAGGGAATGCCATAGCATTGGTGGAGTATTTTAGTGAATATAGAACAGAAAAATTTCAACAAGACAGATATAAATAGTACTTGAAATTTTAAAACATCATCTCATAACAGCGGAAGTAAAACATGTCTGGTTACATCATAAAACCACAATAAAGGTCAAGTACAATATCCATCAAAATAAAGAAGTACATAATCCCACTCTCATACAATAGCCAAACAAAAGAAAAGATAACTGGATAACTGGAGCTTTACATCTATCCAAGCTCCTAAAGACTGGAACAGCAATCCGATCAAGCTCCACTACTGCTAGGATCCACCGTAGGACCTGAGGGTTGGGAAAAAGATAAAAACAACAGGGTCAGACATAAGTCTGAGCGAGTCCTATAACTTTAACAATACAATCGTTAAAGTAACCAGAGAAGACATAAACTGATATACGGTAACATATAGGGATGAATGGCTACCCTAAGCAGTCAACTAAACGAAGATAAAGGATAAAGACGCATCTACCCTCCCTAAGGTAAATTACTAAACTGCACCACACCAGTCGTTCCTAACTTAAAGGTTGATCCCACCCAAGGACTTATAAAATTTACTAATTAGTACCTGCGTACCCCTAGGTGACCAAGTAGGCGCCACGGGGCCCTACAATCCACTAGGTGTACACACTACTTCCCATTCGATCGGCTCCCTAACGTAGATACCCGTGCTGGCCCCACCGTGGGATGTATCATTCCCCAATGTGGCAACCTGATGGAACTAAAGGTGCACGGCTTATATCTACTCGATGCAACAACGGCTTACCTACCAGCCCGGGCCCACTCACGCATATGAAGCCCGTTGGACTTGCGTTGCCACCGCTAACCCGTTTGCCTCTTACAGTCAAGCCCAGTATGCGTGTCCCGTCCTCGACATGGGTCGAGCCCACAAAGATACGTATGGGTTACTGGTTGAAATGGGCCTCCACAAGCTACCCACCTAAGCTTGTCCCTTTTTCTAGTATATCCCACTTAACCCTTTAATCATGTTTTAATTACATGTTCCATTTTGGTTAAGTATTCTAATCGTATTTTCTATTGCCACCCAAGGCAACCACTAGATTTTCTCATGCCACCCGAGGCACCCACTTAACCCCTCATGTCCCTCTACATGCTAATATGGTTAAGTGTTTCTTAATTAATTAATTAAGAACGTAACCTTTGTAAAGACCTCTCACATTAGACTGTCTTTTATGACCGCTGGTTAAGCCGGTTGGGTCCGGGCAGCCTTATGTCATAACAGAGTCTAACCTCGTGTCTTTACATTAATTACGTATTTAGTTTGTGCCTAAGACCTCTCACATTGGGCTAACATTTGTAGCAACTGGTTAAGCCGGTTGGGTCCGGGCAGTTTTACGCTACAACTGAGTCCAACCTCGTGTCTTAGTCAATTAATTACACCTAATTAATCACCCTCATAATTTTATATTAATTATCCCTAATTAATCAAGTTTTCTTAACATGGGTAGACCTAACTTAATAGGTAAATTCCCATGGGGTAGACCTAACTCAATAGGTAAATTCCCAACACATAGTATGGGTACACCTAACCAAATAGGCAAATTCCCATACTATGTTTATTTATTTTGTGTTATGCATAATTATATTAATTTCACACAATCTTATTAACTTATGCATTTAATTACCCCATCGTTCCCACGTAATTTCGTTCATGATATAACACATATAAAAGGTGTCAACTTGCATATGAATGAACATGTTTCAAAGGTGCCATCTTGCATATTAACAAACACATAACTTGCATATGAACTTGCATAACATGTCACATAACTTGCATATAATATGTCACATAACTTACATATTCATTTTGCATAACAAACTTGCATATTAGCTTATAGACTTGCATAATGTGTCATCATGAACTTGCATATTAATAAACATGTAACTTGCATATTTACATACATGTAACTCGCATATTAACAAACATGTAACTTGCATATAAAGAAACATGTAACTTGCATATTTACATACATGTAACTTGCATATTAACAAACATGTAACTTGCATATTAACAAACATGTAACTTGCATATTTACATACATGTAACTTGCATATTAACAAACATGTAACTTGCATATTTACATACATGTAACTTGCATAGCATATTACCATGAACTTGCATAACATGCATATGATTACATAGCCCACAACTTGCATATTTAGCATCATGCAAACATAACATACATCATATTAAACTTGCATAAGCTTACATACTCAACATGCATAAACATAAGATTAATGCTAACATCATATCATATGATTCAAAGCTCATTAACCCACATACAAAACCATAAATCTCATCACATCTCATCTAATTAGTTTACCAAAAGATCATCAAAGTGATAGAAACTCACAACTAGCAACTTTGAACACCAAATGAAGAAGATTAAGATGCTAAGAAGGGATTAGAAGTTGATTAGAGAGTGATTAGTATGCAACCCTCTTCATAAAATTAGTGGAGGCCATGAGAGCTAGCATTTTGCCATAGTTTAGTCACTAGGTTTAATTATGAATGAATTAGGGTAGGTTAGGGTCTTATTTATAGATTAGGCAAGTGTTTTAGGCCATAGGATTAACCCTAGATTCAATCCAAGCCATCAAAGCATGTCTTGGGGAAGAAGTCAAGTGTAGGAACCATCTAGGGCCTTTAGATTAAAGATGGACCATGAGAACCATTCAAATGCAAAATCTGCACTTGAGCGAATCGGCCCACGGGTTGACAGCCAAACACCCTGGATTAACCCCTAGTCGACCCAGCGGGCTCGGGTCGACTTCAAAAATCGGCCGGTTCGGTTATTCCCCTCTCCCAATTCGCTGTTTTGAGCATTTTTGCATATTTATTTATTAAATTTTCAATTATATATATATATATATATCAATATATATATATATATATATCTACACAACCCATTTCACTTAATTAAGTATACTTTAATTTGGGAATTTTCGTGAAACTTCGCGAGGCCATATCTTGGTCATACGGACTCCGATTTTCGAAAACTCGGACTCTATTTCGCGTATTTTTCCGAGACGAACGCAATGGCATAGCCCGTTTCCCTTGATTCCCATTTTAGAATTAAATTCTGCCTCGATTTATGTTATTACAGGTTATTGAAAATACGGGTTGTTACATTCTCCCCTCCTTAAAGGATTTCGTCCCCGAAATCTTCAAGTTAGGAAGAACGTATCCTACCATCCAATCATCCATCTACTCAAAGCATCATCCACGAGCAATCATTGTCCTTACAAGATTCTAAATGCTGGATGGATATATGCAAAAGTGTGTGTATATGTACTTACCTAATGCAAAAATCAGGCGGTTACTGATACAGTAAACCTCCTTAATGCAAACCATGATAGTGCCATGCATCCAATATGTATGCGAAACCCTATTGACACATACAAATTTCTACATGCGTGCACAACCATACACAAAAATGCATCATCCATATGATAACACAGCCATGATACATCCATCAATCTAACTACCACATCCATTTATGCAATATGCAACATGAAGTGACTGAGCCGATCTAGTGCCTAATGTGTGTGTATATGCATCCACGAGCAACCACTAGCAAACAATTGCATCCATATGCATCCATCAACCATAACATGTTTCAAACACATGTTTCAACCATAGGTTTTACCCTATCTAAAGGTCATAGGTATTAGCGAGAGGATATACTAAAGATAAGATAAGTACTAGACAAGCAATAAAGGAGAAGTTAAAAGACATACTCTCAAAAAGAAATGGATACAAAGAACGCATCTTTGCTTCCGTCTCCCAAGTAGCATTGCTTTCGTCATCTCCCCATTGCACTTTAACTAGCTGAACTTCTCTGTTCCTCAACTTCCTAGTTTCTGACCCAAGGATGCGAGTAGGAGCTCGTCGAATCGTCGCATCACGCTCTACCTCTACATCTCTAAGCAAGCTCGGCTCTACCACCTCCGCGGTCTCATGTAAGCACTTCCTCAAATGTGATACATGGAATACATCATGAACACCACTAAGTCTGTCGGGCAACTCCACCCTATATGCCATCCGTCCAATCCTTTCCTTAATAGGAAACGGCCCAACAAATCTCGGTGCTAACTTCCCTACGGACCCAAAGCGAACAACATTTCTCAATGGAGATACTTTGACAAAAACCATGTCCCCAACCTCAAACTCAAGATCCGTCCTTCTCCGATCCGCATAAGATTTCTGTCTATCTTGCGCTGCTTTCATCCTTTTTCGAATTAAATCAATCTTCTCTGAAGTCTCTCTAACCATATCCGGCCCAAGCAAGATCTTATCCGTAGATTCCCACCAACATGTAGGAGATCGACAAGGCCTTCCATAAAGAGCTTCGAAAGGAGCCATACCAATACTGGACTGAAAGTTGTTATTATATGCGAACTCCACTAAAGGAAGATGTTCTTCCCATGTACCTCCAAAATCCAAGATACAAAGCCTCAAAAGATCTTCTAAGATACGGTTCACCCTCTCAGTCTGACCGTCCGTCTGAGGATGATATGCGGTGCTCAAACACAACTGAGTCCCTACCGCCTCTTGCAAACTTCTCCAAAACTCACTAGTGAAAATAGGATCTCGATCACTCACAATGCTGGATGGTACGCCATGCAATCTAACAATCTCTCTAACATAGACTGAAGCAAGCCATGGAGCGGTCCTCTTACTCTTTACGGGTATAAAATGGGCACTCTTGGTAAGTCTGTCTACCACAACCCAAATTCCCGTATTGCCCTTCCTCGATCTCGGTAACCCGTCGATGAAATCCATCGAGACACTATCCCACTTCCACTGTGGAACTTCCAATGGGTGTAGCAACCCACCGGGTTTCCTTTGCTCCACTTTAACTTGTTGGCACACTAAGCATCTAGCCACATACTCGGCCACATCTTTCTTCATACCGGCCCAGAAGAAAACTCTCTTCATGTCTTGGTACATTTTGTCTCCACCGGGATGAATAGTCATTCTTGAACGATGTGCATCATCCAAAATAGCCTTCTTCAAACCCTCATCTTGCGGTACACAAAGTCTACCGTCTCTATGCAACCATCCCTTATCATCTATGGTGTATCTACCCAAATGGCTGGACGACTCCCCTCTTATAAGCTTCTCTACCAACTCAACCAACTGTGGGTCGTCTCGCTGAGCCTCGCCAATCCGTCCCAAAAGGGTAGGTCTAACTTCCAAGGATGCCAACAAACCAGGTACAAAATCAACAGAAGGTCTAAAGTCAAACAAAGAAAGAAACTCCAAGCTTCGTCGTTCCACGAACAATGGACTCAAAGATAGCCTTTTTCTACTTAAGGCGTCTGCCACCACGTTACCCTTACCAGGGGTATACGCTATCTCGAAATCATAGGATGCTAAGAACTCCATCCACCTTTGCTGTCTTAAGTTTAAATCCTTCTGAGAGAATAAGTACTTCAATGATTTATGGTCGGTGAACAACTCGAATCTCTCACCAAGAAGATAATGGCGCCAAGACTTAAGTGCGAAAACAATCGCGGCCAACTCTAGATCATGGGTAGGGTAATTCTTCTCATGCACTCTCAATTGTCTCCCTCCATAGGCTATTACCCTTCCCTCCTGCATCAAGACTGCGCCTAATCCTGTTCCACAAGCATCGGTATAAACAACCAACGGCTTACTCCCATCCGGGAGCACTAAAACTGGAGCGGTGGTCAAAGCTCTCTTTAACCGTCGGAAAGCATCATCACAATCTACATCCCACGAGAAAACCAGATTCTTTTTCGTCAAGCGGGTTAATGGGGCTGATATCTTCGCGAAGTCTTTGATGAACTTCCTATAATATCCTGCCAACCCCAAGAAACTTCTTACCTCGGTAGCATTTCTAGGAACTTTCCAATCCTGGATAGATACTATCTTTGCGGGATCCACAGCTATCCCTTCCTTAGAGACCACATGCCCTAAGAATCGCACTTCTCTTCTCCAAAAATGGCATTTAGAGAATTTAGCTTTAAGACTATGCGCTCGAAGAGTCTCCAACACTTCCTTGAGATGTAAGGCATGCTCTTCTTCATTCTTGGAAAAGACCAAGATGTCATCCACAAAAACTACTACAAACTTATTCAGATACTCTCTGAACACTCTACTCATGAGATCAACAAAGTATGCGGGGGCGTTTGTCAACCCAAATGGCATCACTAGCCACTCATAAAAACCATCCGGAGTCCGGAAAGCAGTCTTCTCTATACTGTCCTCCGCCACTCTTAACTGATGAAACCCTGTAGCTAAGTCCATCTGCGAAAATACTGACGCGCCAACCAACTGATCAAAGAGATCATCTATCCTCGGTAATGGGTGTCTATTCTTCTTCGTGAGCTTATTAAGTTCTCTATAATCCACACAAAGTCTGAGGGACCCATCCGCCTTCGTGGCAAACACTACTGGAGCTCCCCACTCCGATATACTTCGCCTTATGAACCCCTTCTCAAGCAACTCCCCTACTTGCTTATGAAGTTCTCTTCTCTCACGAGGAGCCATGTGGCGTACTGGCAAAGACACTGGTTTGGCATTATCCACCAAATAAATTCGGAAATCTATCTCCCGCTTCGGAGGCAAACCCTTTACTTCTTCAAACACATCCGGATATTCCCGGACTACTCTGACAGAACACAAACTCTCGACCGAAGCATCGAGCGATTCAAGATAACTTAGCAAAACAGATTCCATGGGATTGCAAGAGATCTCGAGAGTGTTACCCAAGCGGGTCATGAGCCTGACAACTCTCCTTTCGCAATCAAGAACGGCACCATTACTGGATAACCAGTCCATGCCCAAGATCAACCCATAGCCCGTGAAGCCCAATACAAAAGCATCACATCTAAACTCAACGCTAAGTATAGAAATCTTCAAACCCAAACATATCATAGACAGATATATGGAGCCCCCAATTGGGTTTGAGACAACCAAGGGATCATCAACTAGACTGGTGTCTAAGTGCAGTGACTCAACTAACGATGATGAGATAAAAGAATGCGATGCGCCAGAGTCAAACAAAGTACGAACTGGATGATCAAACAGAAAAACCAGACTTTCAACGGAAATAGTTCTACCTCTCTGCTGAATCGGTGGAACTGAGAGAACCTGAACTTGCCCCCCTGACTGAGGTGGTGCTATAAGAGCTTGCACCTGGCCTCCTGAGGTAGACCCCGTCTTCTGCCCCTTCTTTGGGCAGTTTTTCACAAGATGCCCTGCTTCACCACAATGAAAGCAACCGGTTTTCTTCTTTTTGCGACAATCCTTACTAAGGTGTCCTGGTGTTCCACAATTGAAGCACTTCTTCTTCGTCTTCTTTTTGTCACCATCGCCTTTTCCGCCCTTGCCTTGTTGTTGCTGTTGCGGTTTCTTCTGATCCCCCTTTTTCTCTGGTGCCTTAGAATTCTTATCATCCTCATGCATAAGTGCCATGTAGACAAGCTTCTCAAAAGTGGCCCCCATAGGAATGTGAGTCATAGCTATTCCTTGCAATGGTTCGTTCAAGCCTCTAACGAACCTCAAAGCCTTCTTCTCCGGTGTATTCACCAACTCTATGCCAAACCTTGCTAATTGATTGAATTTGTTGACATATTCTTTCACCGTGAGATTCCCTTGCTTCAAATTCAAGAACTTCTCCATAAACAGATTCTCTTCCGCCCTTGAGAGAAACTTAGCCCCAAACCTTTGCTTAAAATCTGCCCAAGAGTCAACAGGGCGTTCTCCATTAGTGACCTCCCACCAGAATGAGGCCTCTCCCTTCATTAACCAAGCCGCCAACTTGACTTTCTTTCCCTCTTCCACATCAAAGATATCCAGCAACTCTTCCACTTCCTTAAGCCAATCTCTAGCCTCTACGAAAGTCTCTGAACCAAGAAAAGGTTTTCCTCCTATAGCCTTGAACTCCTTGCAAACCTTAGCAAAATTATCCACTCTAGGCTGAGGAGGAGGAGCGGTTGTCTCTGGTGTAGTAGCATTGGCCGGACCCGCAGCCGCGGCCCTAGCCTCTTGCAACCTCCTATACCATAGTGGTATAACTAAACCCTCCGGGATGTTAAGATCTTCAGCCATGCTGAAACGAAAGAGGAAAGATTCAAAAAGGAGATTCCGAAAGATAAAGATATGGCTATTGGGGATTATGCTTTTCTTTTTCAAAAACTTTTTCTCTTAGAAGACATGCTTTTAAAAATCCTTTCTTCGAAAATACTCTTAGAAAGTAGTTTTTCTCAAAAATTTTATCTGTTCTGGTAACCTTAAGCTCTGATACCACGTGTAACACCCCACTCCCGCTATGATCACTCACTAAGGGAATGCCATAGCATTGGTGGAGTATTTTAGTGAATATAGAACAGAAAAATTTCAACAAGACAGATATAAATAGTACTTGAAATTTTAAAACATCATCTCATAACAGCGGAAGTAAAACATGTCTGGTTACATCATAAAACCACAATAAAGGTCAAGTACAATATCCATCAAAATAAAGAAGTACATAATCCCACTCTCATACAATAGCCAAACAAAAGAAAAGATAACTGGATAACTGGAGCTTTACATCTATCCAAGCTCCTAAAGACTGGAACAGCAATCCGATCAAGCTCCACTACTGCTAGGATCCACCGTAGGACCTGAGGGTTGGGAAAAAGATAAAAACAACAGGGTCAGACATAAGTCTGAGCGAGTCCTATAACTTTAACAATACAATCGTTAAAGTAACCAGAGAAGACATAAACTGATATACGGTAACATATAGGGATGAATGGCTACCCTAAGCAGTCAACTAAACGAAGATAAAGGATAAAGACGCATCTACCCTCCCTAAGGTAAATTACTAAACTGCACCACACCAGTCGTTCCTAACTTAAAGGTTGATCCCACCCAAGGACTTATAAAATTTACTAATTAGTACCTGTGTACCCCTAGGTGACCAAGTAGGCGCCACGGGGCCCTACAATCCACTAGGTGTACACACTACTTCCCATTCGATCGGCTCCCTAACGTAGATACCCGTGCTGGCCCCACCGTGGGATGTATCATTCCCCGATGTGGCAACCTGATGGAACTAAAGGTGCACGGCTTATATCTACTCGATGCAACAACGGCTTACCTACCAGCCCGGGCCCACTCACGCATATGAAGCCCGTTGGACTTGCGTTGCCACCGCTAACCCGTTTGCCTCTTACAGTCAAGCCCAGTATGCGTGTCCCGTCCTCGACATGGGTCGAGCCCACAAAGATACGTATGGGTTACTGGTTGAAATGGGCCTCCACAAGCTACCCACCTAAGCTTGTCCCTTTTTCTAGTATATCCCACTTAACCCTTTAATCATGTTTTAATTACATGTTCCATTTTGGTTAAGTATTCTAATCGTATTTTCTATTGCCACCCAAGGCAACCACTAGATTTTCTCATGCCACCCGAGGCACCCACTTAACCCCTCATGTCCCTCTACATGCTAATATGGTTAAGTGTTTCTTAATTAATTAATTAAGAACGTAACCTTTGTAAAGACCTCTCACATTAGACTGTCTTTTATGACCGCTGGTTAAGCCGGTTGGGTCCGGGCAGCCTTATGTCATAACAGAGTCTAACCTCGTGTCTTTACATTAATTACGTATTTAGTTTGTGCCTAAGACCTCTCACATTGGGCTAACATTTGTAGCAACTGGTTAAGCCGGTTGGGTCCGGGCAGTTTTACGCTACAACTGAGTCCAACCTCGTGTCTTAGTCAATTAATTACACCTAATTAATCACCCTCATAATTTTATATTAATTATCCCTAATTAATCAAGTTTTCTTAACATGGGTAGACCTAACTTAATAGGTAAATTCCCATGGGGTAGACCTAACTCAATAGGTAAATTCCCAACACATAGTATGGGTACACCTAACCAAATAGGCAAATTCCCATACTATGTTTATTTATTTTGTGTTATGCATAATTATATTAATTTCACACAATCTTATTAACTTATGCATTTAATTACCCCATCGTTCCCACGTAATTTCGTTCATGATATAACACATATAAAAGGTGTCAACTTGCATATGAATGAACATGTTTCAAAGGTGCCATCTTGCATATTAACAAACACATAACTTGCATATGAACTTGCATAACATGTCACATAACTTGCATATAATATGTCACATAACTTACATATTCATTTTGCATAACAAACTTGCATATTAGCTTATAGACTTGCATAATGTGTCATCATGAACTTGCATATTAATAAACATGTAACTTGCATATTTACATACATGTAACTCGCATATTAACAAACATGTAACTTGCATATAAAGAAACATGTAACTTGCATATTTACATACATGTAACTTGCATATTAACAAACATGTAACTTGCATATTAACAAACATGTAACTTGCATATTTACATACATGTAACTTGCATATTAACAAACATGTAACTTGCATATTTACATACATGTAACTTGCATAGCATATTACCATGAACTTGCATAACATGCATATGATTACATAGCCCACAACTTGCATATTTAGCATCATGCAAACATAACATACATCATATTAAACTTGCATAAGCTTACATACTCAACATGGATAAACATAAGATTAATGCTAACATCATATCATATGATTCAAAGCTCATTAACCCACATACAAAACCATAAATCTCATCACATCTCATCTAATTAGTTTACCAAAAGATCATCAAAGTGATAGAAACTCACAACTAGCAACTTTGAACACCAAATGAAGAAGATTAAGATGCTAAGAAGGGATTAGAAGTTGATTAGAGAGTGATTAGTATGCAACCCTCTTCATAAAATTAGTGGAGGCCATGAGAGCTAGCATTTTGCCATAGTTTAGTCACTAGGTTTAATTATGAATGAATTAGGGTAGGTTAGGGTCTTATTTATAGATTAGGCAAGTGTTTTAGGCCATAGGATTAACCCTAGATTCAATCCAAGCCATCAAAGCATGTCTTGGGGAAGAAGTCAAGTGTAGGAACCATCTAGGGCCTTTAGATTAAAGATGGACCATGAGAACCATTCAAATGCAAAATCTGCACTTGAGCGAATCGGCCCACGGGTTGACAGCCAAACACCCTGGATTAACCCCTAGTCGACCCAGCGGGCTCGGGTCGACTTCAAAAATCGGTCGGTTCGGTTATTCCCCTCTCCCAATTCGCTGTTTTGAGCATTTTTGCATATTTATTTATTAAATTTTCAATTATATATATATATATATCAATATATATATATATATATATATATATCTACACAACCCATTTCACTTAATTAAGTATACTTTAATTTGGGAATTTTCGTGAAACTTCGCGAGGCCATATCTTGGTCATACGGACTCCGATTTTCGAAAACTCGGACTCTATTTCGCGTATTTTTCCGAGACGAACGCAATGGCATAGCCCGTTTCCCTTGATTCCCATTTTAGAATTAAATTCTGCCTCGATTTATGTTATTACAGGTTATTGAAAATACGGGTTGTTACAGAAGGTATCAGCCCCACTTACTATATTGACGAAGAAGAACCTAACTTTTGCCTAGGATTTGGATTGCGATGTTGCTTTCCAACAACTGAAGAGAACCCTGACAACAACCCCAGTCTTGACATTGCCTGACACCACAACAAAATATGATATTAATAACGCTATTTAATAACGCATTTTTTAAAGTGTTATTATTTACACTTGATTATTTGCTTTTTAAGTGATTTTGTGTGTAACGGCTTCTCTCACAATCCAACTTCTCTTGTAATGTAACCCTCCCCTCACAGAAAATTTCACGGCTTCCCTCCAACTTCACAAAAAAATGTTTCAATCCCTCCAAATCCATTTCCTCTCCCCCCAAAACCATTTTGCCTCACAAAAAAGATGGTCGTTTCGCTTTAATCTCCTCGCCCTAATGAAGAAAGCAAGCTCCTTCCATCTCCAATCTCCTCAACCGATCCGTCAAAGCTAGGGAAGATTTGGGCGTTTTGGATTTAATCTTCGATTTCGATTCTGATAAGCAAATCCCATTCTCAAGTAAGGTGGTTAGTGATTTAGAACATTGTAGATTTGCAGCGAATTCGCTAGGGCAGCAAACTGGCTGAGCTGTAGTCCTTTCCAAACTAGGTTAATAACTTTTGCTTTCCCTTCGATACCTACGCCAATTTTATAGAAGCTGAAAAGTTGTTTTCTTTCCTTTTTTTATGTTTTCTTATATCTTTTGTCATCTACACGTTTATAAGTTCAGTTTGATGAAATTTTGATTTTAGGGAAGGAATGGGGACAAGAGGGAAGCAGTGGACAGAGATCTTGTCATGGGAGTCTAGAGCATTTATTTATCATAATTTTCTTGTGAGATTCTTTCCTCTTACATATTATTGCCTTATATTTAGCTATTTAAGTTATATTAATGTAAGAGCTCATAAAGTGTACAGTATCATGAGTTGATGGCTGGCCTGGTGTCAATTAATTGTGCTTGATTAATCCCATACCTTCAATTTGTTTGGCAAGAATAAAATGTGGTCAACTCTAGGTTGCATTCCTGTTTAGTATGATGATATTCCAGAGGTTAGGTTTCCTTTACAAGGGGTATATCAAATGCCACAAGTAACAAGGCTTATGCTTATATGCTGCTTTTGGTATAACTTGAAAATTAATTTTGAGGATTTTGATGACATAGTTATATTCTGAGTGGGGGATGAGGTAAGAACTGATCCTAACATGTTTCTTACTATTAATTTTCTTGCTTACTAGGACATGAATAGGTCACTTGCAAAATCATTTGGAGAAGATATAATGTGATTATACTTTTCAGATCATGATCGCCATCAAGGTTAAACTTTGGGAATGTGCAAGGAGACATTATAGTTTAATAGTTTGAAAATACACATGGTAATTTGCATTTCCCCCGTAACTCCAAATGATTTATGACTACATTCCCATGATTTCCATGTCTGCTGTAATAGAAACTGAAAACAATTTGTATGCAATAAGCCTTGAATCTGGACTAACTATTATAGAATTCCATCATAATATTAGATCAGCAAATTACTTGACTTTCAAAACACTGTATTCTCCTATGTCCTTGGCTATTTTAAAATTAGTAATTTTGCTATTTATTCCGATAAACATTGCTATAAATGACCAACACTAATTCACACTGTAAATAAAAATTGACAATAGATATTGAATAATTATGTACCATAATTTCTTATATTACTTAACAAAAAGTAAAAAATGACAAGTCTGGGTATTTATATAGTATAGCTAACAATTTAGCAAATTACTTTCGTATTTATTTGGTTTGATAACAATATAGATCTACGATAACCTTGTTATATCCTGTTCTCTTGTCCAAGGCTGAATGTGAATATTTGATTAAACTAGCCGAGCCTCATATGACAAAGTCAATAGTTGAGGACAACGCTACTTGAAAGAGTAAGGACAGCAGGTTAGCCATGACATTTCATATTACCTTAGGCTCTGTGCAACCTAGATTATCAAAGATTTAATTCCATACATTATATGTTTATATAGGGTGAGGACGAGTTCAGGGAAATTTCTTCAAAGAGGCCAAGATGATGTAATTAAGGAAATTGAGAAGCGAATAGCTGATTTTACATTTATACTTGTAGGTACATGCATACACAAAGATCATATATGATTGCCACATTATACTTATTCCAATACTAGTTCTATTGAATTTTTTAAAAGGCTATGGCTTGCATGTGTTCTCTTTATGGTGCTGTGTCTTTTGCTTGCATGCATAGACATGCCATCAGCAACATGATAGACAATAAAATAATTTTTTATCTCTGATATGAATGGTTTCTTGACTTAAAGTATGATGATTTGTGCCAATTTCTAAATCATGGAAGGTTTGCAAACACGGTTGTGGGATAAAAACCAAGAAAAAAATTATTAATTTTGGAACAGAATAGCTAATTAATTAGGAAAAAGAAAATCTGGTTAGTATTTTTTAAACTTAGATAATTCATGATTTTGGTTTGGACCTACCGTATCAGTTTCGATAGCACAGCTTATTATTGTTTGGGTTAAAATTTTGATTTAGCTTTCTAATATGGGTAGTTTATTAAAGTATTCATTTTCATATCAGTAATATATTAGTATTTTTGTTCGAATTACAATGGTAACATTAAATAATTTATTTTGTAATAAACCATACTTGCGAACCATCATTGTTTAGAAATTGACGCATGTCAACATTGTATTGAGATTCACTTATGATACCATATTGCATTGGTAAATGAATGATCGACATTCAGCATTAACACTCCATAATTTGTTACATTTCGTTTTTATTTATTAGCTTATATTCTAGCCTTGATTTTTTGTTCAATTAAGCGATGATTATACTGGAATTTTATTTTGAACTGTACTTGATATCACAAAATAGAGCGCTGGAACAAATAAAAGAAACCAGGTTAAAGAAAATATTAGTTGGCATTTTTCAACTCGCTGACCTTGTTGTAAAATGACGAGTTGCTAACCAGTCAATTCTTATGGTCAAGCTTTTCGTTATCTACTTAAAAATAACGTAGTTTATGATAAGTTGTTAATGCCATTGCGAGCTGGATGATCAATAGTATGATCATGGGTTGTTGAGGAGATTTATATACTTGACTATTTTCCAAAATTAACTCTCATACCTATTTGGTAATGCTTAAAAATAATATTGTCGACGCGAGAGCGAGGGCGCGGGAGAGAGGGAGGGTGAGGGCGAGGGATGATTAAACCAGTGATACTCACATTCCACTCATGTCCCAGCGGATGATATTTGCTAAGCTTTACTTTTTCACAAGTAATTATTCACAATTTAAAAAAGGAGGATATACAAGGTTCACCACTCGAGTACTGGGCAGCCTAACAAAGAGAATTCCTACATTATCTTAGATGAGTAATAGAGAATTCAAATATAAATGTTGATGTTATACAATTGTGTTACATTCTAGTTCCTAGAAAATATTCACATATGCAAATGAATGGGATTATGCAAACTGCAGTCTACAATTAATAGTTGAAGCATTTGTATAATACAATAATGCTAAAAAAACATTTGGGTTTTAGATGATATTATAAAAAATATAATAATTGCCAATTACTCTTTGTACGAGACAATAATGCATGTTCGTATTAAATTTACTATCTCAGTGCTAAGATTACAAAAGAATTGTGTAAACACTGCGGTAAACACTAAACTGGATCTTTGAAATTTAAGTTTATACTAATAAAGTGGACATTTAACTATGAATCGTACAACTGCCCTATTAAAGAAATCATATAACATCCATGTTGCTTAACCATAATAGTTGATGGTTATAAACAACCATTTTTGGTGAATTTTAGTGCTTTCAGTATTTCCAAAAAGGAGGTCCATTTATATATGACAAGTTAAAACATTATTTCTATTTGGAAACAAGAAGCATGGAGAACAAATCAGTTGTATTGGATTGAAGACTAAAGTATTAAATTATCCGAGTGATTTTTATTCACGTCCTTAAATAGTCGAGAAATTTTATCTTTTTTTTTTGGCAAATCTTAATTTTGATGCTCTATATAGTTCGTAGATGGACAAGTATATCATGAACAAAGTAAAACCATATCCCATTATGACTAAAATACTATGACGATGGTGATAAAAATGAAAAAGAAACATAGATCTATGTTTTCTTTTCTTATTAGTAAACAGTAATATTATTCACATTGAAGGCCCAGGAGGACTGAGAAGAGGAAAATGTGTGCTCATAAGTTGGTTGTGATCCTCCACAGCGATGTCATCCTCCTTAGGTAGCATAAGCCCATCAGCACCGATGCTAGAATCAAGAATGGGATACCTGATCTGATGATCCATTTGTCCCATACCATTGCCTCCGGTTGTAATTTCAATGTTGCTCACATCAAACGGAAGTGTAGGCCTGACCCCATAATCCAAATTTCGAAGGTTCAAAATGTTTAGAAAAGAGGAGGGATCATTATTGGTTAGGGGACTTGGGATAGCTCGGGAGACCTAATTTGGTTCAGGAAAAGGGAATAATCTGCTGCTGTAAACTGATTAATGGAGCTTTTAGGAGGAACTTCATGGTTATGTTTGCCTTTGTATGTTGTGATGACTACAATAAAGTTGTATGCTGCTCTTTCTATGTGTTTCCGTATCGTGCACCTTGCACTCATGCACATGTAGTAGCCTCTAGGATTACGGTTTCCTGTGACAACTTTCTGACCATACTTGCGCCACCTATGGCCATCGTCAATTAGGTCTACTTCACTTACTGTTTGAAACACAAACCTAGTCTCACGGGCTCCTATTGCACCAGTGTAATTTGTCCCAATAGCACAAACATCAAAACTTCTTCTGTTAGACTCATTCTCATTTCCCCCGCCATCACCCTGGTTTCCAATATTGGAGTGAGTTTCTCCATCCACCAACTCTTCAGTATTGTAACAACCCGAATTCTAACAACATGTTAAAACAGGAATCAAGGCAGAATTAAATGTTATAATCTGAATCAAGGGAAACGGGTTATGTCGTTGCGTTCGTCTCGGAAAAATACGTGAAATAGAGTCCGAAATTTCGTAAATCGGAGTCCGTATGACCGAGATATGGCCTCGCGAAGTTTCACGAAAAATTTAAATTCAAAATAGATTCAAAATTTCAGAAAATCAGGGTAGGCGGGAAAAATCCCGCCCAGACCAGGTCGACCAGGGGGTCGACCTGGGTGTCGACCTGGGTGGGATCAGGTCGACTGGGGAGTCGACCCCGGGGTCGACCTGGGGGTCGACCTGCCTGGTCGAACCCAGGCAGTCTGGTGCACCTGTTTTGCTGTTTGGCTCGGTTTTGGAGGCTGGTGACGATTTTTAAGGGCTCGGATCTATCCTAGGGTTTATCCTATGGCCTAAACTACTCCTAATCTCTATAAAAACACCCTAGGACCTAACCTAAATCACTAAAAATCATTCTAGCAACTAAGTGCTGCCAAAATCTATCTTGATCATGGCCTCCATCTCCAACTCCAAGGGCTTATGCATTCAAATCGGATTCAAATCAAAAGGTGCAAGCTTTCTACATCAAATCAAGGGAGTGGATCAACGTTGCTACGCAAATTTCATAACGATTCTACGACAAGACGATTCATGCTCATAATCCCTTAGCCACGCTATGTAAGTTCTAGCTACTTCTAGATCTAAACGGTAGTTTTAATGATGGCATGGAATAAAATGTGATGAAACATAAGTATGCTAGCCTATGTGAACTTAGTCATTGGCCCTTTCTTGAAACTATGACCTTGGGCTATGTTTTAGCGACTAAATCATGTTACACAAGTTGCATTTGACTTAGTTTATCATGCAAGTTCGAATCTTTACTTAGGAAATGCTAGCATGAACCCTTGGGAACCATTTTGACTTGTAAACTACTTGCATGAACTTGATTTGGGGATTGTGCATGTTAAGGAACCTAAACCCCTCATGATTATTAACATGCATATGATGAACCTATTATGCACATGTTAGGATTTCCACCCTATGTCACCATTTCCATGATAATCACCCTTTTTGCTAGATTTGGAATCATACATGTTTGAGGCCTATAATGCATATGCTAGTTGAGTGGTACACCTTGGTCTCAAATTGCACCATGTTTGACTTGTAACCATCTTTGACATCTTATACCCATCCTTGTTATATTATTCCTACTATGTTGACTTGCTTTCATTTGCGTTGGGAATACGATTTGGGTAGTAAAGGCAAACGTGACTATGACATGAAAACATGACTTGGAATATGACTTGAAAACTTGACATGGAATATTGGCATAGGTTATACATGAAAACATGTTTAAGATAAACTTGACATGAACATGACACGTAGAAAAACATGGAAATGGCCAACTCGAGGTTGGGTTGAGTTTGTAGCATAAATCTGCCCGGACCCGCCCGACAAATCCAGTAGCTACAAACAATAGGACCCAATGTGGGTAGTTGGTCATATCGCGCTAGAAACCCGAGGTTAGACGAGGTTGTGGTGTAAATCTGCCCGGACCCGCCCGGCGTAACCAGTAACCACAACAACGTCTAATGTGAGAGGTTGAGAGTGCATTAATTCAATTAATGCCACATGATAAGGTTAAGTAAATCTGACTAATGACACTTAACCGATATGACATGAATGGGTAGGTTAAGTGAAACCGGACTTGATTTCTTAATGACACTTAACCGTAAAATACAGTTAGGGGATGGGGTTAAGCTAATCCATACTTAACTAATCCGACTCGGTAATTAGATGGAGTTAAGTTAACCTAGACTTAACTAATCTAAACACGGTAATTCGATGGGGTTAAGTTAAACACTTAAACAATCTAAACATGATAATTCAATGAGGCTTAAGTAACCAATGCTTAACCAATTTAGCATGATAATTTAAAGAGGTTAAGTAACTTATACTTAACCAATTATACATGATGATTTGATGAGGTTAAGTAACCTATACTTAACCAATCTAATATGAGAACTTGATAGGGTTAAGTCACAAGACCGTTTAAATATACTTAACCATTGTAATACGATTAGTAGATGGGGTTAAGCTAATCCATACTTAACTAATCCGACTCGATAATCTGATGGGGTTAAGATAATCTATGCTTAACCAATCTAACACGATAATCTGATAGGGTCGAGATAAACTAATACTTAACCAATCTGACTTGATAATTGAATAGGGTTAAGTCATGAGCTTCTTGGTATACTTAAACAACTTGTAGGGCTAAGTCTTGAGCTTAAATACTAAGCCAATCTTGACATGATTCGTAGGCGGGTTAAGTTATGGACTGGAATGACAACACTTAACCCATTAGACAAAACCCTAGTTTAGGGGACTAGGTGGAAAATCGTAGTTAACAAGGATAATGGGAAAGGGAACTAAGTGATAAACCTTAGTCTATGATAACTAAGTAATAATTCTTAGTCAAGGGATTTGGACCAGTTCACTGATAGATGAGTAACCCGATACGGTAGGTCATCGCTTAAACACAAGTGGAGGAGCAAATTATCTGATTTAGATAAAGGCTCCAACGAACTGGGTGACAACGCAGTAGCTTCGGGGGACGTGAGGGTACTCTTGGTATCCCTCTGTGAGGTTGCAGATGATCCGCCTGGGCTCACAGAGGTTAAGGTCTGCGGTAGAAGAACCAAGAGTATGCCTTGGTTGCTGTGCGAGCAACCTAAAGACGGGGATGGATTAGCGTGGAGTCGACGATACTTGATTTTTGCCCTGGATAGCGCGTCGTCGACTACCTACCATCTTTAGTCAATCGTGTACGAATGGAAAGGCAGAGAACTCCCAACAGACCATGTTCTTGCTATCGAGTCATGGGTGAGGTTGGCCAATAGGAAAGTGGGGCATAGTGGGGCCAGAGTATAGTTCTCGTGCATGATTTTTCTTGGATTGCCTTTCAGTAGTTGAGGGAGGGGTCACGTGGGACCATAGCCACGAATACAAAAACATACCTTGATATCTGCATTCGGCAGACGACTTAAAGCTCCCGACCGAGTCTCGTATTTCTTGATTTGCCCTGGCACGGGACTCGGATGGCACATTGAGATACATGTGCAGTTAGACATGGAAAAATGATTCACGATGCTTACATGGGGAAAAGGGCGCGGTTGACGGGTAGCATAATCCCTAGTAGTCCTAGGTGGCTAAAACCCAAACCGAGATACGAAAACGTTCATTAGGTAGCATAATCCCTAGTGGTCCTAGGTGGCATAAATCCTAGGTGAACACGCGATAGTTCATGGTAAGAAAACATAACCAGATCAAGGGTAGCAGTCCAAAACAACTTCAAGGATAAAATGGTACTACGATGAGGTGGTATAGATTTACATGGGAAAGCCCGTACGGCCTACGGCAAAGGACTGAACTTATACATGGAAAGAAATATACGAGTTAGGAAAACCTATGGACGCGATATATTAGGTTGACATGGACCATTTCATGACTTTGGTCAAGGGACATTTTATAGTTAACTCAGGACACGGGTTGGGATACTAGTACGGGAGGTGCAGAGCAAATATACATGATAGATACCTTGGGATATTATACTTGACAGAAACCTGATGATGTGATACTTTGATTTGCCTTGACACCGTAGTTTATCATGATACCTTAGTTTATCTTGATACCGTAGTTCACCCTATTATCTTGGTTTAGTTTTTCTATCTTGTCGTCATCCTTATGTTTATTTTCAGTTTATGCATGTCATGTTACCTTTATCTGTTTTATGTTGGAAGTAGATAGGACTTACCAGTCTTTATGACTGACCCCATTTGTTTTCGCCTCTTTGTCTTCCGTTCCCCCCCCCCCTAGGTTTTCAGGGAGGAAATATTGTTGTTTAGATCGGACCTCTTCGGCTTGAAGGTCATCATATATAGCTTGGACTTTTCTTAGCTATGGCTGTTTCACCGCTTTATTTTGGGGGAATAATTTATGAAAAGGTTTTATGCTTGTTTACTATTGCAAGACAAGTTTTGATATATTCTGATGTAAAAGGCTTTAGACCTTATTTTATAAGGTAATGAAATTTGTTTTACTTCCGCTGTTTTATATATGTTCTGTCTTGTAATATTTCTGTGCATGTTTACCTAGATAATACTCCACCAAAGCTAGTGCATTCCCTTTGTGAGTGACCCTAGCGGAGGTGGGGTGTTACATTTGATATCAGAGCAGAAGGTTACCAGGCTGGGCAAAAGTTTTTAAAACCTTCTGAAAACTATTTGAGAAACCATTTACAAGGAAGCATTTTTCAAGAAAAGTTTTTAAAGGCTATTCCCCAAAAAGCCATTAGCACTATCCTTTGTTTCCTTGATTGAATCTCTTTTCCTTTCTTTCCACCATCGGTAGTCACAGTAGTTTTAACTGCGACTAATCCTTATCTAGCCACGTAAGTGTTTTCCGTGCGATGGAGGAAGTTCTCGAGAGACCTGTTGTCGCGTTATAAGAAAGGATAGTAAGAACAAGGATAAGGGACACGAGCTTGAGGATAGGCAACTAGTTGGTATGGCTTAAGCCACAATGGAGGAAAAACGGGACGGGTAGTTAAGAATTATGGGACAAGGACAAGATCATCGAGAGGGCAATTGTATACTCTCATTTCTAGCGTATCTCGTAAGGATGGTAACGATCTTGTTAAACGTTTAGCTTTTCCTCTCTATCATCCCGTCAGGACTTTGTTTTGATCATAGCATCATTTAAGTCTGCTTCGATAGTTGAGTCTCTGCACCTTAGTACTAGCATGATAGAGGATCCCATTTTTGTCCCAAATCTAGTTGGAGGATCGGTCCATTTATTCATGACATGTTTGGAATTGAGAATGTAAATGCCAAGTGTTGAGATTAGAAGCAATGCTTATATTATTGAGCTATGGATGGATTCTAGGGATAAAGTTGTTATCCAGTTAGGGATACCATTCTCGGTCTTGGAAAGAGGGTAGTTAGACTCTTGACTTGCCTTGGTAATACCCTCGGAGTCTCATATAACCTTTTGGGTTCTGTCATGATTAGTTACCTAGAATCTCTTGATGCGTTTATCGGAAATCTCTGACCTAATCGAGTAGCATTTGCCAATAAGGAGGATAGTTCATTCCGCTTAAGCATGGGTTATAGGAATCACCCTAGTAAGTGCACGTGGTAACATGGATTGGCATCGGTAAACGGGATCCAGGATTCACTAGCGAATTTTGGAGAGCTTGCATTAGTATGCAGATATGTTTGAGCTAAGTATACTAGGGAAAGAATAAATAAAACGAGAGGGGACAGTGAAATGAGTTTCAACTCATATCTTGGAAATAGAATCAACGAGCTACAAAATCATGGAGTTAAAAGATGGTCGAGGTACAATGGAATTAAGCTCATGGAAATGCGGCTTAGATGTGCGCATCATATCTCTTTTTAAGAGCATATCTTTGATCCCTGGTTTTTTCCTGTGGAACTTACTTGTATGCCATCTGTTGTGGACATCCTCTTGGTTCTGTTTTCAGTCTTATTTCTGATACAAACCCCGTAAGGAGTTTGACTTGTTTATCTCCTCGATCCTATCTTGAGAACCTTAGGTAGAACCCTATGGATGCAAACATGTATTTGAAGCATGTTATGATTGATATGGTTGCAAATGGTTGCAAGTGGTTGCTAGTGGATGCGCGAGTACACATTAGATACTAGATCGACTCACTCACATTTCATATTGCATATGCACGAGTATTTATACTTGTTTATGGATGAAATTGAATATGTTATCATGCGGATGTTGCATATGAATGAATGTTTGTGCACGCATATGGTGTATATATGACTAGGACTATTTGCATACATGTTGGATTCATGGCACTAAACAAGCTTTGCATTAGAAAGATCATTCAGGCCTGATCATTAGCATTAACTAAGGACCATATACACACACTTTCCGCATGTATTCATAAAGCATTAGAAGTCTTTTAAGGACCATGGTTGCATGTGGACAATGTTTTGAGTAGATGGATGATGATCGTAGGATACGTTCTTCCAAACTTGGAGATTTCGGGGACGAAATCCTTAAAGGAGGGGAGAATGTAACAACCCGAATTTTAACAACATGTTAAAACAGGAATCAAGGAAGAATTAAATGTTATAAACAGAATCAAGGGAAATGGGTTGCGCCGTTGCGTTCGTCTTGGAAAAATACGCGAAATAGAGTCCGAAATTTCGTAAATCGGAGTCCGTATGACCGAGATATGGCCTCGCGAAGTTTCACGAAAAATTCAAATTCAAAACAGATTCAAAATTCCAGAAAATCAGGGTAGGCGGGAAAAATCCCGCCCAGACCAGGTCGACCAGGGGGTCGACCTGGGTGTCGACCTGGGTGGGACCAGGTCGACTGGGGAGTCGACCCCAGGGTCGACCTGGGGGTCGACCTGCCTGGTCGAACCCAGGCAGTCTGGTGCACCTGTTTTGCTGTTTGGCTCGGTTTTGGAGGCTGGTGACGATTTTTAAGGGCTCAGATCTATCCTATGGTTTATCCTATGGCCTAAACTACTCCTAATCTCTGTAAAAACACCCTAGGACCTAACCTAAATCACTAAAAATCATTCTAGCAACTAAGTGCTGCCAAAATCTATCTTGATCATGGCCTCCATCTCAAACTCCAAGGGCTTATGCATTCAAATCGGATTCAAATCAAAAGGTGCAAGCTTTCTACATCAAATCAAGGGAGTGGATCAACGTTGCTATGCAAATTTCATGACGATTCTATGACAAGACGATTCATGCTCATAATCCCTTAGCCACGCTATGTAAGTTCTAGCTACTTCTAGATCTAAACAGTAGTTTTAATGATGGCATGGAATAAAATGCGATGAAACATAAGTATGCTAGCCTATGTGAACTTAGTCATTGGCCCTTTCTTGAAACTATGACCTTGGGCTATGTTTTAGCGACTAAATCATGTTACACAAGTTGCATTTGGCTTAGTTTATCATGCAAGTTCGAATCTTTACTTAGGAAATGCTAGCATGAACCCTTGGGAACCATTTTGACTTGTGAACTACTTGCATGAACTTGATTTGGGGATTATGCATGTTAAGGAACCTAAACCCCTAATGATTATTAACATGCATATGATGAACCTATTATGCACATGTTAGGATTTCCACCCTATGTCACCATTTCCATGATAATCACCCTTTTTGCTAGATTTGGAATCATACATGTTTGAGGCCTATAATGCATATGCTAGTTGAGTGGTACACCTTGGTCTCAAATTGCACCATGTTTGACTTGTAACCATCTTTGACATCTTATACCCATCCTTGTTATATTATTCCTACTATGTTGACTTGCTTTCATTTGCGTTGGGAATACGATTTGGGTAGTCTAGGCAAACGTGAATATGACATGAAAACATGACTTGGAATATGACTTGAAAACTTGACATGGAATATTGGCATAGGTTATACATGAAAACATGTTTAAGATAAACATGACATGAACATGACGCGTAGAAAAACATGGAAATGGCCAACTCGAGGTTGGGTTGAGTTTGTAGTATAAATCTGCCCGGACCTGCCCAGCAAATCCAGTAGCTACAAACAATAGGACCCAATGTGGGTAGTTGGTCATATTGCGCTTGAAACCCGAGGTTAGACGAGGTTGTGGTGTAAATCTGCCCGGACCCGCCCGGCGTAACCAGTAACCACAACAACGTCTAATGTGAGAGGTTGAGAGTGCATTAATTCAATTAATACCACATGGTAAGGTTAAGTAAATCTGACTAACGACACTTAACCGATATGACATGAATGGGTAGGTTAAGTGAAACCGGACTTGATTTCTTAATGACACTTAACCGTAAAATACAGTTAGGGGATGGGGTTAAGCTAATCCATACTTAACTAATCCGACTCGGTAATTAGATGGAGTTAAGTTAACATAGACTTAACTAATCTAAACACGGTAATTCGATGGGGTTAAGTTAAACACTTAAACAATCTAAACATGATAATTCAATGAGGCTTAAGTAACCAATGCTTAACCGATTTAGCATTATAATTTAATGAGGTTAAGTAACTTATACTTAACCAATTATACATGATGATTTGATGAGGTTAAGTAACCTATACTTAACCAATCTAATATGAGAACTTGATAGGGTTAAGTCACAAGACCGTTTAAATATACTTAACCATTGTAATACGATTAGTGGATGGGGTTAAGCTAATCCATACTTAACTAATCCGACTCGATAATCTGATGGGGTTAAGATAATCTATGCTTAACCAATCTAACACGATAATCTGATAGGGTCGAGATAAACTAATACTTAACCAATCTGACTTGATAATTGAATAGGGTTAAGTCATGAGCTTCTTGGTATACTTAACCAACTTGTAGGGCTAAGTCTTGGGCTTAAATACTTAGCCAATCTTGACATGATTCGTAGGCGGGTTAAGCCATGGACTGGAATGACAACACTTAACCCATTAGACAAAACCCTAGTTTAGGGGACTAGGTGGAAATCATAGTTAACAAAGATAACGGAAAAGGGAACTAAGTGATAAACCTTAGTCTAGGATAACTAAGTAATAATTCTTAGTCAAGGGATTTGGACCAGTTCACTGATAGATGAGTAACCCGATACGGTAGGTCATCGCTTAAACACACGTGGAGGAGCAAATTATCTGATTTAGATAAAGGCTCCAACGAACTGGGTGACGAAGTAGTAGCTTCGGGGGACGTGAGGGTACTCTTGTTATCCCTCTGTGAGGTTGCGGATGATCCGCCTAGGCTCACAGAGGTTAAGGTCTGCGGTAGAAGAACCAAGAGTATGCCTTGGTTGCTGTGCGAGCAACCTAAAGACGGGGATGGATTAGCGTGGAGTCGACGATACTTGATTTTTGCCCTGGATAGCGCGTCGTCGACTACCTACCATCTTTAGTCAATCGTGTATGAACGGAAAGGCAGAGAACTCCCAACAGACCATGTTCTTGCTATCGAGTCATGGGTGAGGTTGGCCAATAGGAAAGTGGGGCATAGTGGGGCCGGAGTATAGTTCTCGTGCATGATTTTTCTTGGATTTCCTTTCAGTAGTTGAGGGAGGGGTCACGTGGGACCATAGCCACGAATACAAAAACAGACCTTGATATCTGCATTCGGCAGACGACTTAAAGCTCCCGACCGAGTCTCGTATTTCTTGATTTGCCCTGGCACGGGACTCGGATGGCACATTGAGATACATGTGCAGTTAGACATGGAAAAACGATTCACGATGCTTACATGGGGAAAAGGGCACGGTTGACGGGTAGCATAATCCCTAGTAGTCCTAGGTGGCTAAAACCCAAACCGAGATACGAAAACGTTCATTAGGTAGCATAATCCATAGCGGTCCTAGGTGGCATAAATCCTAGGTGAACGCGCGATAGTTCATGGTAAGAAAACATAACCAAATCAAGGGTAGCAGTCCAAAACAACTTCAAGGATAAAATGGTACTACGATGAGGTGGTATAGATTTACATCGGAAAGCCCGTACGGCCTACGGCAAAGGACTGAACTTATACATGGAAAGAAATATACGAGGTAGGAAAACCTATGGACGCGATATATTAGGTTGACATGGGCCATTTCATGACTTTGGTCAAGGGACATTTTATAGTTAACTCAGGACACGGGTTGGGACACTAGTACGGGAGGTGAAGAGCAAATATACATGATAGATACCTTGGGATATTATACTTGACAGAAACCTGACGATGTGATACTTTGATTTACCTTGAAACCGTAGTTTATCATGATACCTTAGTTTATCTTGATACCGTAGTTCACCCTGTTATCTTGGTTTAGTTTTTCTATCTTGTCGTCATCCTTATGTTTATTTTCATTTTATGCATGTCATGTTACCTTTATCTGTTTTATGCTGGAAGTAGATAGGACTTACCAGTCTTTATGACTGACCCCGTTTGTTTTCGCCGCTTTGTCTTCCATCCCCCCCAACCCCCAAGGTTTTCAGGGAGGAAATACTGTTGTTTAGATCGGACCTCTTCAGCTTGAAGGTCATCATATATGGCTTGGACTTTTCTTAACTATGGCTGTTTCACCGCTTTATTTTGGGGGAATAATTTATGAAAAGGTTTTATGCTTCTTTACTATTGCAAGATAGGTTTTGATGTATTCTGATGTAAAAGGCTGTAGACCTTATTTTATAAGGTAATGAAATTTGTTTTACTTCCACTGTTTTATATATGTTCTGTCTTATAATATTTCTGTGCATGTTTACCTAGATAATACTCCACCAAAGCTAGTGCATTCCCTTTGTGAGTGACCCTAGCGGAGGTGGGGTGTTACAAGTATAGTTAGATGAAAACACGCTGATGGCATCTTGGTTCTGAGCAATGTTTGAGAAATTTTATCTTATTTGTTTTTTATTCACAAGTCAGAAAAGGACTGAATTATAAGTCTGGGTATTTTGGCAGACATAAGTCTGGGAAGTGCATAAGTTTATCAATGTATTGGATTTAAGTATTGATTTGAAGTACTCTGCGGGTACGGGTTGGACTTTGGTTTTAATTATTGTAACCAGACTCGGGTGTGAGTTTTATGATACTCGGACCAAACCTAGCTGATTGATCGGCCTAATTGTCACTATCGTCTACCCAATGCACAAAGCTTCTGCTTGAGATAATCTCGGGGTGGGAAGTTTATACACAGCCTTACCTTATTACCTGGAGTTTGTTTCTAGAACTTGGTCGATAAACCAAGCAAAATTCAAATCTAGCAAAGTTTGAGTGAAACTCATAGTAAGCTTTTGTATTCAAAGGAAACCTTGCCACCTAAAACATGTACTTTTTGTATTTGGATAAATTTGATTATGGTTACGTTTGAATGCTTGATATATTTATCTGTTATGTTTCTGTTCAGGACATCTTGTACTTCTTTCTGAAATATCAATGCTCGGCTATTCATTAGACTTATTACATAATTGTACATATTATTTTGATATTGTCGTGTGTCAAATATCTGACTAAACCATTACATCACATCCCATGTTCACATCATATCTTTGTAATGTTCGACTATTTATCATACGTAAAGGTTCACTGATGTATGTAACTAATCAACATTTTGATCATGTAGATTTGTATCAGGGTCCCATTTTGGTGCTCTTCAGAATGAAACATAAAATCATGTTTGATACTGACATAGGGTTAAGATCTTGAAAACCTTATAGCAGCCAACAGCTCATGCAGTATTTGTACATATAGCTATATGCATATGTGATTCAGATATAAAGTTCATCGGAATTTGATAGCTTTTTGTGTAAGTGATCTACATATCATCGTATCATCTCTCCATAGGCTACCTATTTCAATATTTTTTGTCCACTAAAACATATTTCTTCCGAATTGATGATTAATACAAATATTTGTAATATATAATATATTGCAATAATTACATTGATGGTGTATGATGAGGTTTTTGTTTTGAAGCAGCAGTTTTGGTGTAGTTTTAGGATGACGATGTGTTGAACTAGGTTGTTAGTCTATTCAAGTGGTGTGGAGAGTTGATGAGGGAAGTTGGTGGTTTGTTACTACGAGGTATGAGCATTGATTTTCATATAAGCCTCTAGAAGGCTTATGCACAGTTTTAGGCAATGATAAACCATGTTATATGATTCCATCTGGCTATAATCAATAGTATTTTCCTTATAGAAATAGTGTTTTTTTTCATTATTTTGTTTCTCAACATTTTAAATGCGCTGGTTGGAACATTCTTACAATTACAATGATGAGCAACCAATTTTACATAACAGAATAATCTTTCCAATGAAATTCAGTTTGCATTTTAATGTACTATGCTGGTATACATTATGGGTATGTTTGGAATCATCTTCTTTCCAGTTCTTGCATCAGACACATAAAAAATCTTATGCTGAATTGGAGATATGAGGTATGAGCATTGTAGAGGTTTATATGATAATACAAGCTAAGATTATTTTTCCTTTCTTATGGGTATCAGACTGGATTCAAGTCTGTGATAGCGGATGCTAGTTGATAGCAGAGGAGATGCTGGTGATTTTGCGAGGTAGGAAGTCAGTTTTTGCTTTGTGGTAATGGCGTTTGAGGTCTGGGCTGTGGGGTGTGATGGTATATGGTGTCTATCTCATATATATTCTCTATATTATGTGAAACTTTTGATTTTTCAGGTTCTTTGGCAGGTTGATGGATCAAAAGGAGTTGTGTGTTCAACATTGTTACTGTTTGTTTATGCAGAGAATTAAGAAACTCAGAAAAGATGTAATTAGATAATATGACCATGTATATGTAATACATGTCTTCCATATTCCATTTAGTTGATCAGATTATCTCCATTATTGATTTGGAGGTGAAAATTCCCATAAATATGGACGTATACAACAACTATGAAGTTTTCTGAAAACAATAATATTACCATGTACATGTAATACATGTCATACAAAATTCCATTTAGATAATCGTTCTGTTGATTACATAAAAAGTTTTTTCCTTACATATTATTTAAGATCTTGCTCATATTCATTGCTGATAGGTGACAGACACAATGAACATGTCCTGCACCTGAACCTATAAATAGTTCACCATGTTCCTAATTATCTCATGAAAGATAAAAAGTATTTCAAAAGTTTGTGAAACTTTTTATTTATTTATTTTAAAGACAATGATATTCTTTATGGACTGTTTTGAATTTTTATATTTGCAGGTCCTAAATTTTTTTCATGAGGAAATAGGACATGACTTTGGTGATGGTGCTGCGATTACCAATGAAGGGTGAGTTATTCAACAATATTGTTGTGATTATAACAGACCTAGTTTGTATAACTTGTTCCGATTGGTGTTTTGTCTAGCAGGCTTGGGTTGTTTTATCTAGTAGGATTGGGTTGTTTTGTCTTGTGTCTTTTGTCTGTTAACTGAAAATATGAACTTTGTTCTGTATTTTGTGTAAAGAATGAAATAAAAACATTCTTTTTATCATTTAAAAAGAGTGAAGTAAAAATACTCATTTTGTTTACATTGAAATGAATTAGAGTTAAACAAAATTTTTGTAGAAAGTAAAATATACATTTTGCAAGAAAATGAAAATTAGAATAAAAAAAAATACATTTTGCTAGAAAATGAATATTGGAATAAAAAGTACATTATATTAGAGAATGTAAATTAAAATAAAAAGGATTATTTTTGTCATATTAAAATGATGAATTAGAAAGAGACATTTTTGTCATTTCAAAGGAGATGAAGTAAAATATTCATTTTGTCATGAAAATGAATGATACCAAAAATATGTATTTTGGTAAATAAATAAGAGTTATGATTTTTATTGTCATTTGTTCACAATAAAAGAATTGAAATATACGTCTGTGATGTTGAAGTGTTTGATGTGTTAAATATATTGTTAGTATATTCAAACTGAATATTACACTTCCATTTACAAGTCATCCGACTTGTTTATGTGATTGGGACGATAATTTTTACACATCGCCCAAGTGCACAAATAATTTATTATTTGTTTGTTGGATGAAGCCCCACACGGGTGTTGGGATGATATATGACCTACACTAGTCCCAATATTTAGTGTAGAATCCACTCTGGTTGATTATTTGGATGTGTGATAAATATTTATCATGATTGATGATTATATGCAATATATGGTTGTTGGTTGAGTCACATTCCAATAAAGAATATTCTAGAAAAAGAATATTTTAGATAATATATTTTTGAAAAGAATATTTTAGAAAAAGAATATATTTTGGGAAAATATTTTTTTTTATTGAAATGCACTAGTTATCAACTAGAATAAATCATTAAATTTAGATTTAATAAAGTTTTCCAATTTGTCAGTATTTAATTGGAATTAAATTAAATAAAGTGGATTTGGGTTTGTCGTGAATAGTGTCTTAAATAACACTGTTCTTAAATCCCATATGAAAAAAAATATCTTTTAATTTAGCTTATTAAAGTTTTAATTATATTTAATAATTGGAATAAGAAAAAAAAGGCGCGTTGGGTTTATTGTGAACTGTGTTTCTAAGCGACATTTGTTCTTTAATCCAACTGACAGTGAAAATATGATTTTGAATTTATAAATCTTTTATTAAGATTTGAATGGGAATTTTCCCAAAAGTAAAGTTTTCCAATTTAATATATTAATTTGGAACTGAATGGAATTCGAATTATTAATAACCGAGATAAGCTTCTGTAAAAGAAGACCGATACTACATATCGGGATTTAAAAGGCTTTGCCGTTATTCCATGTATATTATTGGTCGGATACATAAATTTATAACGATTATATATTGATTTGATTTCTGTGAAGATTCCATATTTCATGGAAGATTATTTTGGGTTTACCGTGAACTATGTTTTTAAATGACATTAGTTCTTTAACCGAGTTAAAGATAAGATTAATTTCTTGAATTTAAATAATCATTGAACAACGAATTTTAATATCTAAAACCAAATTGAGATTTTTAATCTTTTATAAGAAAGTTTTAAGTGCAAAGTTAGAGAATTTATCTTTGATAAAATAATGTGAATATTTTATTTAAAGGAATATTCTGAATTGGAATGAGGCGTTGGATGTGTTTTTATAGTACTTGATTTTTAATCATAAATACGCGAATCATCCGGAAAGACCGGGTTTAACCCATTCCGAATAATTACTACGACGATGAAGAGTCGAAGATGAAGGTGGTGTTTGAAGACCGACGATCTTCACATCAAATGGATGTGTTGCTACAGAGACCCTTGATGGGAGTAGCTACCTTGAAGGGGCTTCAGTGGTGGTCGTCCGGACTATTGTTGATTGTTCGGATTTGGTTTTCGCTCAGACCTAGAGCATAAGCTAGTAAATGGATGCGTATCTGACATTGGATTTCATTCCATGTGAATTAAATCAATTTCTGTTAATGTATGTCTGTTTGGTGGTGGAGGATTTATTCTCTACTTAACACTCTGGTATATATTAATAGTGATTGATCGCATGGCGTGAATTGTCAATGTGGCACGCCAAGATGCAATTGATAAAGGCTTTTGTTGAAAAGCAGGGCCTTGTGGGATGATCAAAGCATAGCCTATTACGGCATAGCTTTGTGTATATCGTGACTTCGCGAGCCTCACACCCCGGTATGAGTCAAAAATGGGATATGGACTGCAGGGAGTGCACACGTTTCTTTCTAGCTAGTGGTAGTGTCAGTGCTTTGACACGGCCTGACATTTTACTTATGTGGATGATGGATTTTGAGGCGCCTCGGATTTTTATAGGCCGTTAGTGGTCATATTATAGGTTCAAAGGAACCGGGAAGCGTGCGTTCAGGCATAATTAATCCACTACCCTTAGGTAGGGACCGGCCCTAAGATCCAAGGGTTCACTGCGGGGGATCCTGAGGCATTTGCTAGAGTGTCTCGAATCGGAGAGGAGATTGCCCCTAGCCTCGACTCATGATGGAAATCCAATTTCCAATATGACCTTGCGGTTTTGATTGTAGAACTAGTATGGCAACATAGTAGGATGGGGTACTATGCCGTCTATGATTAATACATTATGATTGAAACTGTTTTTGAAATATATATACCCATAGATATATACACTAATATTAAATCCGTTTTATCGTATCAAGCATCTTTTGACCATTATAAGGTAAAACCCTATCCTCCGGTTTGCGTTGCATTGTGTGATGGGACTTGGGTCTTATAATGGTTTCATTTTTCTAAAAAGCATTGCGTTGTTTAACGATTTACTTTAATTTATGCACTGGCAATCCAATGGAGTAAACCCGTTCCGCATTAGCGGCGTGGTCCTGTGATTAGCCTTATTATTAGATAAGTTTAGTTAAGATTTCTCATACTAGTCCCATGACTGACCTGTAGTTTGTTTCACTGGCAAACTCGGGTGCCCATATTTTCCATATGGGCAGTCGAGTAGCTTTTTGCAGATATATTTACAGGATCCTGGTTTACAGCTAAAGCGGTATTCGGAAAGCTTTGTATCCATGTATTCCTTTTGGTTGTATATTTGTATTAATTTCCGCTGCTATTTAAATGTAATTTAAAACCCTGATATTAATGTATTTCTTTTGTGTAACATATATTCATACTCTGTTATATTCTTGTAATCTGATGTAATTGTTGTAATCAGCAATAAAATGTTCTTCTGTTTTGTGTTCTGATGTGTGTTGTTCTCAAGGCAATCCAGCCTTTCCTTAACTGGGAAGTTTGGGTCGTTTCAGTTGGTATCAGAGCTTTGGTTTACAGAGCTTGAGAACAAAACACATTAGAATCGAACGAAAGAATTCATCAAAGATTGGATTAGTAATATCCAATGAGAATAACTCGTTAGAGATAGGATCAGTAGTATCCTAGAACGAGTGTGAAGAGTATTATTTTCTTTAAAATAAAAAACAAATTTAGTTTTGAAATTTTATCTAAAAATACGTATTTGAGTATATTATATTTTAATGTGGACAATCGAGTATATAAAGATTTCGAATATACGAGTAATTAACGGATATTCGAAGTTTTAATATACTGGATAGATATAGAATCACACTCTAGACGCCCGGGGATAATTCTGGTGATGTCCGGACATCATCAATATTTATGTTTGAGTCTCTAAAGTGGGATTCCTATAAATTTCCATTGACTGGTATGAGAATCAACACTTAGTTAGGACACATTGCTGTGATTTGCACAAAAAATATGATTTTTGACTATATATAAAAGTTATGTATATTTGAAAGGTTAATCACCCAATTGATTGCTGGTTGTGATGTTTGATTATTAGTTTAACTAATAAAAGTATAGAAATGATAATTAATTTAACTAACAAAATTATTGAAACCAATAAATAAAAATTTAATTAAGTTGGTTAATTAAATAACTTTTAGCTTCGTTCCTTTTCGAGGACGAAAAGATTTTAAGTGGGGGCGATTGTAACGACCCGGAATTTGGAGCCAATTTAAAATTTTATTTTAAGGAAATTTTGTTAAAAAAAATGCGTCAGAATTTAAAATTTTCATTATTAAACTATTAAAGAAAAAAGAAAAAAAGTGTGTACAATAAAATTCCTTTTTATTTGTATATGTGAAACATAGAAATTGTATCCATGATAAATTCTTAATGTGAATTTAAATTCTCAATGTAAGCATCTAATTTTGCCACAATAATTTCTTGGTGGGGTAATTTAATCCTTAAAACCCAGTGTAATATGGTAAAGACTATCATACTGATCCTAACATCATTTTTTTCATAAATAAACAAATTGATTGGAAAGGATAATTAATTAAATCTTATATATAGTCACTTTGCCCTCTCCCTTTAATGTAGATTTTAAAAACATCTCCCTTTCTTAAATCCATTTAATCCATGATACTATAAAAATATCTGAAAATGGTAAGTTGCCTATGTTGCACTATAAAATCAAAATTAATGGCGCTGAAATGGCATGAATTGACTTTTGTTAGAAACATCTTTCCAAGTAAAAATTATTGCACCTAAAAGCAGAAAGAAATAATTATAGGATGAACTCATGTCAATTAGAATAATCTTTTTCTAGATTATCAATATGAAAGAAAAGGAAAAAAATATTAGCCATAAAACATTAATACTAATCAATCACTCCACTATTAAAAGTACATGTAAATGTAGAGTTATGAGTTTGTCGCCATGTCAAAAGTTTTCCTAATATAACAAACTAATCACATATTATGCAACACCTTTTTCCATCCATGCCTGCTTTACTATTCTAAAAGAAGTATATTCTTCACTATTCTAAAAGAAGTATATTCTTCACTAACTTATTCATTGTATTTAGACACATTCTTAATTCTTTATCGATCACACTTGGCAAAACATCCTTTTATGCCAACGCTGCAAGAACTTGATATAATGCTACAAAGTCAAGCACACGTTGTAATTAGTATTTGGTATGCTTATATTAATTTATAAATGGAAATTATGTAATATAATATATTTATACGCTACTTTATTCCATTAGTCTTTCATTTTCAAGCATGTTTTTTTAATTTATTAAACGCAATACATTCATTCCTTTGTTAACAATTTAATGCATGCGGTCCATGTCCTAAATGAAGGCAAGCCACGGTTTATATTTTTCAATTTATGTGAAAACTTTTACCCTTTTAAATCTGGAAACACACGTCATATATTTATTTATTTATATAAAAGGGTTAAGTTAATTAAATGAATAATTAAGGACGTATGAAATGGTTCAGATTCATTTAGAAACAAAACTATGTCACTTATTTCTCCTTTCATCTCTTTGTTATTTACGTTTGAAATTTGAATGAAAAATAATTAAATAGAATAAAACATAAAGGGTTAAAAAGAGAATTATATAAATTTATAAATACCCTAAAATTAATCCATAACCCTAATTTCATAAAACAAACATAGCCGCCGCCCCTTCTCTTTTCAATGGCTGAAATGCTCTCTCATTCTTCCTCATTTTTCTTTCAATCTAGTCGATGGTTTCCAAAATTTCTAAAGGGAAAGGTGTAGAGCTAGGGGAGCTCGTCACAACCAACGGTTGAGATCAATTCTTATGCGCTAATTTATGGGAAATCGAGCTCCAAAGTGGCAGCGTTCGCATTAATTTTCGTGGAGACGGGGAGCAATTGGGTTCACGGTGACATGCAATTCACGTAGAAGAGGAAAAAGAAGTTAGCGGCCTTGTTTTGTGCTAATCAATGTATTAAGGTTTAATTAAAAATTAATTTAATTTAATTGTGTAAGGTTATAAAATGAATAACTTATTCATATATCATCAGAACTGAGTGTCGTTCGAAACGTTAGAATCGTGGGATCCAACTCTACAACCCAGAATAGACCAGATCTAAAACTGAGACTGTTGGGAATCCAGAAAAATAGCAATGTGAGATCTCTGATTTAAATTATTTTCTCGCTATTGAAATAATCGTTGTACGTTAATCCAACAGATCTGCGACGTGATTTGATAAATTTTGTTGTATGGGTTGATTTGACATGTCTTGTTATAGATATGTGTTTGTAATTGTAGATCTGTGTAGATCTAACAAATTTCATCAGTTTGATTATAAAATCATCGTGTTTAATATAAAATAAATTTGATTGGATTAAATTAGGATTATTTTTAATCCAATTAAAATTCTGAGTTTACATGACATAGATTTACTTGTTGATTACAATTTATTTGATAAAAACACATTTTTTTTATGAGCATTATTTTTGTTAATAAAAAGGTCAAAGTGAAGAACACATTTTTATTTACATTATTTTGTTAATAAAAAGGACAATAGGAAACTTACATTTTAGATTAACATTTATTAGTTAATTTATAATGACATGAAAAGTTTACATTTTAAATAACATTGTATGTGTTAATTTATAATGACATGGAAAGTTTACATTTTATGTGTTAATTTATAATGACATGAAAAGTTTTACTTTTAGTTAACATTTTATTTGTTAATTAAAAAGGTATGGTAAGATTAACATTTCATTTAACATTTTAATTAACAAATAGTGTAGAACTCTTTTGTTCACATTTTCCATTGTAAATAAAAGTGCAAATTGTGTGAATCACTTTATTTTACATTTTACATTGTAATCAAAAGAACATGATAGAAATTACATTTTATAAACCTTTTATATGTTAATAAAAAGAACATGATTGGAATTACATTTCCATTAATATTTTATATGTTAATAAAAAGCTCAAGGTAGGAGATACATTTTAATTGACATTTTTATGTTGAATAAAAGAACAAGATTAGAAATACAGTTTTATTTACATTGTACTTGTTGAATAAAAGAACAAGATTAGAAATACACTTTTATTTACATTGTAGTTGTTGAATAAAAGAACATGATTATAAAAACACTTTTATTTACATTGTAGTTGTTGAAAAAAAGGATAAGATTGGAAATACCCATTTATTTACATTTTATTTGTTAAATAAAACGATAAGATAAAAAAGACACTTTTATTTTGCATTGTTTTGATGAAAGAATTAAACAAGATTTTCACTTTTGTTTACAATGAAAGAATTAAACAAGATTTTCACTTTTATCTACAATGAAAAAATTTAGCATTTTATGTAGAATATGACATTAGAAATAGAGTTTACCTTTTATATAAAGGATGACATTAGAAATAGAATGTACATTTATGTAAAGGAAATTAAAAGGACATTTTTGTCACTTTGAAATAACGGAAATTAAAAGGACATTTTTGTCACTTTGAAATAACGGAAATTAAAAGGACATTTTTGTCACTTTGAAATAAAGGAAATTAAAAGGACATTTTTGTCACTTTGAAATAAAGGAAATTAAAAGGACAATTTTTTTTGTCACTTGACATGAATGAAATAAATGTATATTTTTGTACATTAAAAAGAATGAACTAGAAAAATGTATATTTTCATACATTAGAAAGAATGAATTAAAAATTGTATATTTTCATACATTAAAAAGAATGAACTAAGAAATGTATATTTTCATACATTAAAGAGAATGAATTGAAAATGTATATTTTTATACATTAAAAAGAAGGAATTAGAAGTGAACATTTTTATACCTTGAAAAGAACTAGATAAAAGTGAACATTGTTTTACATTGAAAAGATTTGACTAAATTATGCATTTTTGGTCAAAGGTAAAAGAATGACAAAAGTATCCATTTTTGTCAAATGTAAAGAATGAAATAAAAACATTCTTTTTATCATTTAAAAAGAGTGAAGTAAAAATACTCATTTTGTTTACACTGAAATGAAATAGAGTTAAACATAATTTTTGTAGAAAGTAAAATATACATTTTGCAAGAAAATGAAAATTAGAATAAAAAAATACATTTTGCTAGAAAATGAATATTGGAATAAAAAGTACATTATGTTAGAGAATGTAAATTAAAATAAAAAGGATTATTTTTGTCATATTAAAATGATGAATTAGAAAGAGACATTTTTGTCATTTCAAAGGAGATGAAGTAAAATATTCATTTTGTCATGAAAATGAATGAAACCAAAAATATGTATTTTGGTAAATAAATAGGAGTTAGATTTGTATTGTCATTTGTTCATAATAAAAGGATTGAAATATACGTCTGTGATGTTGAAATGTTTGATGTGTTAAATATATTGTTAGTATATTCAAACTGAATATTACACTTCCATTTACAAGTCATCCGACTTGTTTATGTGACTGGGACGATAATTTTTACACATCGCCCAAGTGCACAAATAATTTATTATTTGTTTGTTGGATGAAACCCCACACGTGTGTTGGGATGATATATGACCTACACTAGTCCCAATATTTAGTGTAGAATCCACTCTGTTTGATTATTTGGATGTGTGATAAATATTTATCATGATTGATGATTATATGCAATATATGGTTGTTGGTTGAGTCACATTCCAATAAAGAATATTCTAGAAAAAGAATATTTAGATAATATATTTTAGAAAAAGAATATATTTTGGGAATTTTTTTTATTGAAATGCACTAGTTATAAACTAGAATAAATCATTAAATTTAGATTTAATAAAGTTTTCAAATTTGTCAATGTTTAATTGAAATTAAATTAAATAAAGTGTATTTGGGTTTGTCGTAAATAGTGTCTTAAATAACACTGTTCTTAAATCCCATATAAAAAAATATCTTTTAATTTAGCTTATTAAAGTTTTTAATTATATTTAATAATTGGAATAAGAAAAAAAAGGCGCATTGGTTTTATTGTGAACTGTGTTTCTAAGCGACATTTGTTCTTTAACCCAACAGACAGTGAAAATATGATTTTGAATTTATAAATCTTTTATTAAGATTTGAATGGGAATTTTCCCAAAAGTAAAGTTTTCCAATTTAATATATTAAATTGGAACTGAATGGAATTCGAATTAATAATAACCGAGATAAGCTTCTGTAAAAGAAGACCGATACTACATATCGGGATTTAAAAGGCTTTGCTGTTATTCCATGTATATTATTGGTCGGATACAGAAATTTATAACGATTATATATTGATTTGATTTCTGTGAAGATTCCATATTTCATGGAAGATTATTTTGGGTTTACCGTGAACTATGTTTTTAAATGACATTAGTTCTTTAACCCAGTTAAAGATAAGATTAATTTCTTGAATTTAAATAATCATTGAACAATGAATTTTAATATCTAAAACCAAATTGAGATTTTTAATCTTTTATAAGAAAGTTTTAAGTGCAAAGTTAGAGAATTTATCTTTGATAAAATAATGTGAATATTTTATTTAAAGGAATATTCTGAATTGGAACGAGGCGTTGGATGTGTTTTTATAGTACTTGATTTTTAATCATAAATACGCGAATTACCCGGAAAGATCGGGTTTAACCCATTCCGAATAATTACTACGACGATGAAGAGTCGAAGATGAAGGCGGTGTTTGAAGACCGACGATCTTAACATCGAATGGATGTGTTACTACAGAGACCCTTGATGGGAGTAGCTACCTTGAAGGGGCTTCAGTGGTGGCCGTCTGGACTATTGTTGATTGTTCGGATTTGGTTTTCGCTCAGACCCAAAGAATAAGCTAGTAAATGGATGCGTATCTGACATTGGATTTCATTCTATGTGAATTAAATCGATTTCTATTAATGTATGTCTGTTTGGTGGTGGAGGATTTATTCTCTACTTAACACCCTGGTATATATTAATAGTGATTGATAGCATGGCGTGAGTTGTCAATGTGGCACGCCAAGATGCAATTGATCAAGGCTTTTGTTGAAAAGCAGGGCCTTGTGGGATGATCAAAGCATAGCCTATTACGGCATAGCTTTGTGTATATCGTGACTTCGCGAGCCTCACACCCCGGTATGAGTCAAAAACGGGATATGGACTGCAGGGAGTGCACACGTTTCTTTCTAGCTAGTGGTAGTGTCAGTGCTTTGACACGGCCTGGCATTTTAGTTATGTGGATGATGGATTTTGAGGCGCCTTGGATTTTTATAGGCCGATAGTGGTCATATTATAGGTTCAAAGGAACTAGGAAGCGTGCGTTCAAGCATAATTAATCCACTACCCTTAGGTAGGGACCAACCCTGAGATCCAAGGGTTCACTGCGGGGGATCCTGAGGCATTTGCTAGAGTGTCTCGAATCGGAGAGGAGCTTGCCCCTAGCCTCGACTCTTGATGGAAATCCAATTTCCAATACGACCTTGCGGTTTTGATTGTAGAACTAGTATGGCGACATAGTAGGATGGGGTACTATGAAGTCTATGATTAATACATTATGATTGTAATTGTTTTTGAAATATATATACCCATAGATATATACATTAATATTAAATCCGTTTTATCATATCAAGCATCTTTTGACCATTATAAGGTAAAACCCTATCCTCCGGTTTGCGTTGCATTGTGTGATGGGACTTGGGTCTTATAATGGTTTCATTTTTCTAAAAAGCATTGCGTTGTTTAACGATTTAATTTAATTTTTGCACTGGCAATCCAATGGATTAAACCCGTTCGGCGTTAGCGGCGTGGTCCCATGACTGACCTGTAGTTTGTTTCACTGGCAAACTCGGGTGCCCATATTTTCCACACGGGCAGTCGAGTAGCTTTTTGCAGATATATTTACAGGATCCTGGTTTACAGCTGAAGCGGTATTCGGAAAGCTCTGTATCCGTGTACTCCTTTCGGTTGTATATTTGTATTATTTTCCGCTGCTATTTAAATGTAATTTAAAAGCCTGATATTAATGTATTTCTTTTGTGTAACATATATTCATACTCTGTTATATTCTTGTACTCTGATGTAATTGTTGTAATCAGCAATAAAATGTTCTTCTGTTTTATGTTCTGATGTGTGTTGTTCTCAAGGCAATCCAGCCTTTCCTTAACTGGGAAGTTTGGGTCGTTTCAGCGCTCCAGTCCTCTAATGGTTTTGTTTGGTGCGATTTTAACTTTTGGTGTTCGAACTGATGAAACAACAAGTTATGGTTTGAGTTAGGGCCATAATGAGGCAACTGGAAGCAAAATCGAAGGCGGAGTGAGAATATGGAGGGCAAGGCACCTCTTCCGACAGAGTCTGGGGCATTCCGGTGCCGAAGAGCATCGTTGGGTTCACCTAGCATAGGTTCTGGTTACGCAATGGTAAAGGGATGGTTGGGTTCACAAGGTATGAGGCATATGGCGTTTGCAGTGGGGAAGAAAGAGATGAAATCAGTTTGAAAGATAGCAGTCTGGAGAGGAAGGGAATTGAAGTTGGTAATTCGTTGATAGTTGCGTTTGTTGTAGATGGAAGAACAGGAAAAGTATCGACCGGTTCAATGTATAACAGAACGTCATCAGTTGGTAATTAGTTCATTAATTTATTGATTAAAGGGATAATCATTTAATATATGTCGTGTACGTGGGTTCGATGGTTCAGCAAGGGAGATGAGCATGACAGTCAATACAAGAGGTGTTTTGAACTGTGAAGAAGGAAGGGTGAGAAATCTGTAGAAGGACCATGTTTTATATTGAAAAAGGTGGAAAGATTAATGAATAAGTTTCAAGTGCTAATCATGGGTTAGTGTGGTTAGTGGCCGGGAAGAGCTAGAGGAAGTTGGAAGGAAAGAAAATAAGTGAAATGAAACGTGGTCAGTAGTTCAGTTATAAAACCAAATATGCAGCGTGAACAGCGGGATGAGTGGGTAGTTTTCATGAAACATGGTGAAGGAGTTGAAGTATTGGAAAGAGTGCGTGTTATAAAAGAAGAGTGGAGTTAAGGGAGTTCAATCGGGTTTACGGTGAATGATTCCACAGAACGATGACAATGAAACAGAGGTGAAAGCAAAGTCGACTATGATCCTTTGCTAGGAGTTGCGGGCGGTTTAAATTGAAGGAGTTAATCGGGTTTTAAATCTTGATTGAAGAGGATAATGGTAATCAAGAAAAAAACTTAATGACGTTGAATTATTAATTAAATAATTTAAAATTTGTTATAATTTGTAAATATTACATATCGCTCATTCTTGAACAGAATTGAACCGACTGGATCCACTAGTATCATAACGACAAGATCTTCATCGTAAAACTGTTGTGGCTAAAACAAGTGCTACAAGAATTTCCTGATAAAATCAAACGCTCGTTTGATTTTAAGTGAAACAAAAGCAGAACCGTCAACTACGAAACAAAGTGAGTAAACTCACTAACTCTGCTTCATTTATATTTTTATATAAATGAAATTTTAAATTTATTTTTAGTAATTTTACACTGTGCAATGGTTGCTTGGCTAAATAGTTGATAAAATTTACTGATACGATTACATCGTTGATCGATTATTAGTTCGTATATTTCATATTGATGTGAAATAATATTATTGATGCTAATTAACATCTGTGGATGCAGGGAAACATGTTGGAGGAATCCAACTTGATTCCTCAACATTTATTTTACTGTTTTTATTTGATTGTGATATATGATGTGTTATATAATCCATGATTGGATATGTTGTGTTTGAATTACCCTGGCCCTAGAAACTTGGTGTTTTAGATACCGTGAAACATTTTCGAATATGGAAAAGAAAACTTGGATTTAAAAATGGAAATCATTCCCAAAACTAGAAACTAAATTTTGAGTAAGAGTTGAAATTAGAAAAACCAGTTCAAATGGATAAATCAATAATTTGTTTATAAATGCGAATATAAATTAATTGAATTATTTATCATTGAATACATTGAAATATAAATTGAAATTTGAATTTATATAGAGAAGTGGAAATCAGTTTGGAAGTCAATATTTGGAATGAGATTTATACTTAGCAATTATGAAGGAAATTTTAAACAAGATTTTTAATGATTGAAATAAAAAGGAAATAAGACTTATATGAAAAATTATGAATAAAAGTTATATATATATATATATATATATATATATTATTGGGTTTAAGATATTTTTATATGTATGAGTTAAACTGTATATAAAAGAAATATATCCATGATTAAAGTGAATGGTTTAAAGCAAATATTTTGCAAATAAAATATCTATAAAGAAAATTTGGGTTTGAAATAAGAATCCAAATTGGGACTTGAATGGAAAGGGAAACGGATCACTGTTTTAAAAAAAACAACGAGTTTTATTCCAAAATTTGGAATATAAATAACGTTTTGTAGGTTGTAATGATTACAAAGGAATTTGGTAATGATTTGGAAAGGATAAACTCCAAAATGAATTTGGAATTTGAATTAACCTGAAATGGTAGATAAATTTCGAAGTTTGGAATATAAATTGAATATAGACTATTCGAGACAGAGAGAGAGAGAGAGAGAGTATTTATTGAAATTCGATTATATCCAATTTAAGGAAGTAGTTATTTTTACTTTACATTTTAAATCAAATTTATTTATTTATTAATTGAATTAACAAGTACAAGTTATATTTTTATATGCTAATTAATTAGGAACAACGATTATAACGCTACCGTTATAAATCTAAGCAGCGATTATAATGCTACTGTTATCATAAATGTTAATAAATCTAAATAGCGATTTTAGCGCTGTCGTGATAATAAATGTTTTTGTAAATCTAAACAGCAAATTTTAGCGTTGTTGCCATAATAAAAGTTTTGTAAATCTATACAGCGATTTTAGTGCTGCCATCATAATAAATGTGTTATAAATCAAATATTTGGAAACAGCGATTATAACGCTACTGTTATAATCAAAGTTTTTCCGTGAAAGAAGCGTGTTCTTAGATTGGATCCGAAAGTCGCGTAAGTGATGTTTGGTTTAAAGTTGTGAGGTTTGACTATTTTAAAGTTGAGAATGTTGTGCAGTTAAGGTCTGAGAGGTAAATATACCCCAACTTGATTGACTTCATGATTAATGGATAAATGGTTAAGGTTCGATAGTGAAGATTGGTTAACATCCTGGTTGGTTAATAATTGGTTAATGTTTTGAGTTATAATAACGATGTTTTATAACATCGCGTTAATTTAAAAGAATTAGAAATGTTTTTCCCAATAAAATGAGAGATATTTTTTACATATAGAGAATGAAATGAATTGGACAACGAGGAATTAAGAAAGGGAGTTTGGAAATATTTTCCAATATTAATGTGGTATATTTTCTGAACATAGAAAATAAGGATTCGTTAATATATATAGAAATGTTTTCTAATTGGAATAAGAGATATTTTCTCGAATAAAGAAATAAGATATTGGAAATGTTTTTCAAAGAATCGAGAGGGGAAATCGAGCTTCAAAAGGATACGAAAGATAGGGAAACAGGAATTGGAAACAATAATATAATTAAGAGTTGATTTAAAGGGGCCCAATGTAGTTTGATGCTTGATCAATAGAATGTCTATTTGGAAATAGGACCGTCAATTGTATGGATGTTTCTTTGATAGTTAAATCACCGACTGTCAAAGTTTTGATTTATTTTATACCTCCAATGTCAATATGGAGAGACCGGGATCAAATTTAGTATCTGAAAACCACTCCGTATTGGTATAAGCATATGAATTAACTTATGCTGAAGATAATTGAACACGGAGTAAAATGCAAGGGCTGTTCTACTAACCCTAGGTAGAAATTGCCCAAGATGGATTAATAGAACGGTGCCTTCAGTTTGTCCAGACCCAGGACTACTTGTAAGGACGAGTGTCTGACAGAGTATTTCCAAAGGGATTACGTACGTTGATTCCTTTAAATGTACGAAGTTGGTGGCAAAGAAGGGAAACTTATTTAGCCTAACAATATGAGTATTTTTGTGGGAATCAATTAGTGATTTCCGAAGGATCTGACGATGTGGCATTCAAAGTGAATGGTGGCCAAATGTTCTAGAAGATAATTCAAACCTCAAGCATCACAACCAGGAATTGACAAAAATCGGGCAGGCAGCATGGCTAGGTGGGTCGCTCCCATTAGGATGTATAATTACCTATCTAGAGAAATTCCATTTACTTCTTTAATCTGTCGATGCTGTCCCTTTCGGGAAACGGTTGCGGATCCCAACCGTTGGTGATATACGTTCGATACACTCAAGCGAAATGAGTGGTCGGTCATGTGTGGGCAAGGTTTCAAGATGTTCTTTTAAACCCCAGTGTATCCTCTCTAGAGTACACCGATCGGAAGGTGGTTCCATACCTTTTCATGTTGGAAATCCAATCTCCAATAAGCGCTCTGCAGTTTTCGATTTTATATCATATACAGGGCGTGAGATGCAAGCGTTCCGCTAGATTCTATTTATTTGATGTGGACATTACTATAATATCACTGGATTCGATATCAAAATATTTTTGGTTATTGTAAGGTAAAAATAATCCGTGTTTATATGTGGATCGGTCTTACAATTTTCATTCTTTTGAAAGGATTTTGAAAATTAAACAAATGTTTGGAGTTTACTCACACCAGTCCCATGACTGACCTAGAGTTTATTTGTTGTTGTTCCTAAACTCTTGGGTGTCCAAATTTGTATGGGCATTCAAGTAGTCCGGATTTTACAGATTCGCTTGGAGGAGTTTGAAGCAGGAGGCTTCACCAGATTGCTATAGACTATCGTATTTCCGCTGTGTACTATGTTGTATCTGGAAACAGGTGCTTATAACTGTTCCAGAAATAACTGTTGTGCTCTGATGATGGTATGTATATACAGTTACTGATTTGTATTTCAAAAGTTATGTTATTTAATATATTTTATTCGTTCCGCTATGAGATTGTGTTCTTTGTTTTCTTCTATTCTAACTATACTTTCTTTCTATTTCTCATCCTTTAGCTTCTTTCTTATAATGACCTGTATTTCTATGTCATTTGGGTTGGACGTAAGGCGTCATTAGTCAACTAAAAAAGTACGGAAATTTGGGGTTGTTACATTTGGTATCAGAGCTGAAGGTTGAGTGATAACCTTGGCTCTGTGGCGTGACTCAATAGAGATGGGGTTAGAAATGCCCTAGTTTGAGTTTGTGTGTATATATATGAGCGCGTATTTGTAGATTTGATATAATATTGTTTTATATTGTATTGGCTGGTTTGTAGAGTGGTTTATGAATTTTGGTCGATACAGAATGTACAACTGTATCGATGGGTGTTTCTAAACTCTCAAACAAAGAAATTCGATACAGTATTGTTTTAAAATGGGTTAATGAAATAATTTTGCCCAAAAATTATTTTGATATAGAAGGAATAATTTTTGGATTATTATAGTATATTGATTATTGATTGTTATTACAATCAAATGAAATAAAGAAATGTTGAAATGGTTATATATAACCAAGTATAATTTGTATACGGATAATGTATACAAATGAGATAAACTAAGATTAAGTTCAAACCAGAATTGGAATTTAAATTCCCGGCGTTTAGAAAATATTTTCTAAAATATTAAGTAATATAACATTACTTTGAAGGAGTTTTGAATAAGAACAGTTTTAAAGGGATTTTTAAAGGGATTAAACACTGAAATCACTTCAGTGGCGAGAAAATAATTCTGATAATGGGTCACGACATTATCGGTATTCATTTTCAAGTTTCTGAGTGACGGATTGCTACCATAGTAATTTGGAAATGAAAATTTTGTTTGAAAAGGACAAGATATTTTAGAAATTCAAATGTTTTGAATTGAGTCGATTATAAATATATATATATATATGATTTCATACTATTTTGAAATAAAACCCGGGAATTTGAGTTCTAAAAATTAAAATTTAATTTGTATAAGTTGAATAGATTGAAATGGTAAAAATTGTGAATCAAATGGATTGAAATTTAACTTAATCCAAGTTAAATAAAATTGGATTGAATTAGAAATAATACCAAATGAAATAAGACAAAGAAAAATGCTTGAAATTGGAATTAATAAAGTAAATTTGATTTATGTATAAACAAGTTGAATATTTATTGGATGTTGTTTGGAATTAAACCTTGTTGGAATTGAATTCAAGCAGAATAAGAAGGTTGATTTTTGGAAATAGAAATCAGATTTTAAATTAATAAAATGAAAGTGAACTAAGCAGAAGTTGATTATAGTGTGAAAAACTGGAAGTTGGAGTGATTTGAAGCCAACTGGAAATGGATATATGTATACTGAGCAGATATTAAATGGAAGCAAATGCAAGAGATAGAATTATGCCCGACAAAAAGGTACATGTTTACAATATTACTTGGGTTTGATGATTTCATGAGCATATGGGACAAGCCGCTTGACTGTTTGATTTCCTTTTGAATTGGGGAAGGCCTATAAAGGCGAGTTGTGGTTGTACCGATTGAGCCGTGCAAAGGAGATGTTGGCAAAAAAATTCGAAATTTAAAGAGTTAGAAAATTTCCAAGAAATTTTTGATAATTTAAAATCAAGTTGTTAATTGTAATTGAAATAAGAAAACCAAAATTGGTTAATAAAATTTCAAGTGGAATAATGAAATTGATTAATGGATTTAAAATCAATTGGAATGGGTGCGAATATGCAGGAGAGCGTATGGATTGAATGCAAGAATGTGATGATGGATTATCCAAAAATGTTGGACATATCGTTTGGAAAGAATTATGTATGGTCAAGTATTGGTATGAGATTTCGAAGGTTGTTTAAAAATTGGGTTATGAAGATATGGAATATAAGATTTCAACTAAGCAGGTTATGAGGAGACTGATTAGCAATTTCGAGGACGAAATTATTTTAAGGGGGAAGGAATGTAACGACCCGGATTTTTAACCATTGAATTATGAATATTTAAATTTGTTTTAAATATTTTATTTGAATTATATATTAATTTATAGGGAATTTTTTAATAAAACAATATTCTTATTTTTGTTCATAACAATCGCAAATAAACGAAATTTCTGCGTAGTCAATACTACGTTAACTTTAACAAATATATATACTGGAGAATGGCATGTGCTTCACACACGAGCAACAATTAGATTGTAGTTGCATCATTTGGTTGAACTGTTTTGGAATGAAGTGATTTTCTATGAACCAATAATAATACCACATAGTATGAACAACAATATGATCATGTAATTACTATGTTGCAAATGAAACTAATTAAACACTAAAGGAAGGATAGATTAATGTAGTGGGTGCAACATGAATATGAATGGGACATAAGATACATATGAACCACTACAAATCATTAATCTCATTTCACCGTTTTCCAGTTAGATATTGTTAGGCTTTTTACCAGGATCAAACATAAAATATTTGTATCTAACAAAAGAAAGGAATTGCCATATTCAAATTCCTTCACAAGATTATATTGAATCCAACCAATCCGGTTTGACCTTATCTCTAATAAAAGAAATTCTTTACTTGAACGGTAAGGTGTCAGCCGCCTTTGTCTCTTTCAGCATTCTGTTCAAAAGACAATCCATGTTCTTCATGGCTTCTAAACCAAATAGATTTCTCTATTTATATATAATCCATGAAAATAAAGATATACAGCCAACCAGCGTCCCTCTATCACATAGTAGACCTAAGACTGACCCTAAAACATGCCTAATTGAGTCCTATAAGCGCAAATACCTGGTCTACGGAAATTAAATAGCACATGCTGTAAACAGTAGGAATTAAATGAAAGCACATGCTAAGCATAAAGGAAATCAAGCCTACACAGTATAAAATTGTAATACGCACATGAAACTGCAGCCTAGACAATAAACAAACAAAAATCTTACACTATCCAGTACGATCGAAAATGAAACAATGTGACCCCTAAGCTATTTATTTTCCATGGGTTTCAAGTTATTACATGTCATGCCCCCACACACTTCTTCTTCTTTAAATACCGTTCCACTCCTCATTTCTCGTTTTCTGAGATCCAAAACAAACCGTGAGGAAACAATATTCAGAAAATAAATAACTTCAAATAAATGACTAAAAATCATGGATTTTTATAATTTGAAAACCCGGAAGACCGCTCTCCAGTCCTCTAATGGTTTTGTTTGGTGCGATTTTAACTTTTGGTGTTCGAACTGATGAAACAACAAGCTATGGTTTGAGTTTGGGCCACAACGAGGCAACTGGAAGCAAAACCGAAGGCGGAGTGAGAATCTGGAGGGCAAGGCACCTCTTCCGACGGAGTTTGGTGCATTCCGGTGCCGGAGAGCGTCGTTGGGTTCACCGAGTTGTAGCATTGGGTCTAGTAACGCAATGGTAAATGGATGGCTGTGTTAACAATGTGTGGGGCATATGGCGTTTGTAGTGGGGAAGAAAGAGATGAAATCTGTTTGAAAGATAGCAGTCTGGAGAGGAAGGGAATTGAAGTTGGTAATTCATTGATAGCTGCGTTTGTTGTAGATGGAAAAACAGGAAAAGTATCGACTGGTTCAATGTATAACAGAACGTCATCAGTTGGTAATTAGTTCATTAATTTATTGATTAAAGGGATAATCATCTAATATATGTCGTGTACGTGGGTTCGCTGGTTCAGCAAGGGAGATGAGCACGGCAGTCAATACAAGAGGTGTTTCGAACTGTGAAGAAGGAAGGGTGAGAAATCTGTAGAAGGACCATGTTTTATATTGAAAAAGGTGGAAAGATTAACGAATAATTTTCAAGTGCTAATCATGGGTTAGTGTGGTTAGTGGCCGGGAAGAGCTAGAGGAAGTTGGAAGGAAAGAAAATAAATGAAATGCAATGTGGTCAGTAGTTCAGTTATAAAACCAAATAGGCAGCGTGAACAGCGGGATGAGTGGGTAGTTTTCATGAAACATGGTGATGGAGTTGAAGTACTGGAAAGAGCGCGTGTTATAAAAGAAGAGTGGAGTTAAGGGAGTTCAGTCGGGTTTACGGTGAATGATTCCACAAAATGATGATATTGAAACAGAGGCGAAAGCAAACTCGGCTATGATACTTTGCTGGGAGTTGCGGGCAGTTTAAATTGAAGGAGTTAATCGGGTTTTAAATCTTGATTGAAGAGGATAATGGTAATCAAGAAAAAACTTAATGACATTGAATTATTAATTAACTAATTTATAATTTTAATAACTTGTAAATATTATATATTGCTCATTCTTGAACAGAATTGAACAGACCGGATCCACTGGTATCATAACAATAAGATCTTTATCGTAAAACTGTTGTGGCTGAAACAAGTGCTACATGAATTTCATGAAAAAAATCAAACGCTCGTGTGATTTTAAGTAAAACAAAAGCAGAACCGTCAACTACGAACCAAGTTGAGTAAACTCACTAACTCTGCTTCGTTTATATTTTTATATAAACGAAATTTTAAATTTATTTATAGTAATTTTATATTGTGCAATGGTTGCTTGGCTGAATAGTTGATAAAATTGATTGATACGATTACATTTATGATCGATTATTAGTTCTTATAATTCATATTGATGTGAAATAATATTATTGATGCTAATTAACATTTATTTTACTGTTTTTATTTCATTGTGATATATGATGTGTTATATAATCCATGATTGGATATGTTGTGTTTGATTTACCCTAGCCCTAAAAACTTGGTGTTTTAGATACCGTGAAACATTTTCGAATATGGAAAAGAAAACTTGGATTTAAAAATTGAAATTATTCCCGAAACTAGAAATTAAATTTTGAGTAAGAGTTGAAACTAGAAAAACCAGTTCAAATGGATAAATAAATAATTTGTTTATAAATGGGAATATAAATTAATTGAATTATTTATCATTGGATATATCAAAATATAAATTCAAGTTTGAATTTATATAGAGAAGTGGAAATCAGTTTGGAAGTCAATATTTGGAATGAGATTTATACTTAGCAATTATGAAGGAAATTTTAAACAAGATTTTAAATGATTGAAATAAAAAGGACATAAGACTTATATCAAAAATTATGAATAGAAGTTATATATATATATATATAAATGGGTTTAATATATTTTTATATGTATGAATTAAACTGTATATAAAAGAAATATATCCATGATTAAAGTGAATGGTTTAAAGCAAATATTTTGCAAACGAAATATCTATAAAGAAAATTTGGGTTTGAAATATGAATCCAAGTTGGGACTTGAATGGAAAGGGAAATGGATAACTGTTTTTTAAAAAAAAAACAATGAGTTTTATTCCAAAATTTGGAATATAAGTAACGTTTTGTATGCTAGAATGATTACAAAAGAATTTGGTAATGATTTGGAAAGGATAAACTCCAAAATGAATTTTGAATTTGAATTAACATGAAATGGTAGATAAATTTCGAAGTTTGGATTATAAATCGAATATAGACTATTCGAGAGAGAGAGAGTATTTATTGGAATTCGATTATATCCAATTTAGGGAAATAGTTATTTTTACTTTCTGTTTTAAATCAAATTTATTTATTTATTTATTAATTGAATTAACAAGTACAAGTTATATTTTTATATGCTAATTATTTGGGAACCGCTACCGTTATAAATCTAAATAGCAATTATAATGCTACTGTTATCACAAATGTTTATAAATCTAAATAGCGATTTTAGCGCTGTCGTGATAATGAATGTTTTTGTAAATTAAACAGCAAATTTTAGCGTTGTTGTTATAATAAAAGTTTTGTAAATCTATACAGCGATTTTAGCGCTGCCTTTATAATAAATGTTTTATAAATCAAATATTTGGAAACAGCGATTATAACGCTACTGTTATAATCAAAGTTTTCCGCGAAAGGAGCGTGTTCTTAGATTGGATCCGAAAGTCGTGTAAGCGATGTTTGGTTTAAAGTTGTGAACTTTGACTATTTTAAAGTTGAGAATGTTGTTCAGTTAAGGTCTGAGAGGTAAATATACCCCAACTTGATTGACTTCATGATTGATGGAGAAATGGTTAATGTTCGATAGTGAAGATTGGTTAACATCCTGGTTAGTTAACAATTGGTTAATGTTTTGAGTTATAATAACGATGTTTTATAACATCGCGTTAATTTAAAAGAATTTGAAATGTTTTTCCCAATAAAATGAGAGATATTTTCTACGTTTAGAGAATGGAATGAATTGGCCGACGAGGAATTAAGAAAGGGAATTTGGAAATACTTTCCAATATTAATGTGGTATATTTTCTGAACATAGATAATAAGGATTCGTTAATATATATAGAAATGTTTTCTAATTGGAATAAGAGATATTTTCTCGAATAAAGAAATAAGATATTGGAAATGTTTTTCAAAGAATCGAGAGGGGAAATCGAGCCTTCAAAAGGATACGAAAGATAGGGAAACATGAATTGGAAATAATAATATAATCAGGAATTTATTTAAAGGGGCCCAGTGTTATTTGATGCTTGATCAATAGAATTTCCATTTGGAAATAGGACCGTTGATTGTACGGATGTTTCTTTGATAGTTAAATCACCGACTATCAAAGTTTTGATTTATTTTATACCTCTATTGTCAATATGGAGAGACCGGGATTAGATTTAATATCTGAAAACCACTCCTGTAAAGACCCGCAAATTCCCGCCCTTTGGGTCCTGCATAAACCACCCAGGTCTGACCCAAAAAGTGGAAATCTACGAATACTTTAACTTTGGGAATACAACATATTACAACAGATAACAGAAGACTTTTATAACACTATAATAAATGTTACATCAGAGTACAGAATATACATATCAGAGTACATTGGAATACAATTACAGCGGAAGATAAATACAAAAAATGTAATATACTGCAACGGAAGAACACAGCGGAAGACTTTCTATCTCTGGACACAGCTTTAAGCTTCAACCCAGAATCCTGCTTAATATATCTGCAAAAATAGCTACTCGACTACCCGCGTGGAAAATATGGGCACCCGAGTTTGCCAGTGGACAAACTACAGGTCAGTCATGGGACTGGTGTGAGAATTCTACTTAACCTATATAATATAATAAGGCTAATCACAGGACCACGCCACTTTCGCGGAACGGGTTTTCTCCTATAGATCGCCAGTGCATGACTAAAGTAAATCGTCAAAATAACGCAATGCTTTTTAGAAAAATGAAACCATTATAAGACCCAAGTCCCATCACACAATGCAACGCAAACCGGAGGATAGGGTTTTACCTTATAATGATCAAAAAATGCTTGATACGATAAACACGGTATTATATAATAATAGTGTGCAACCAATTTGAAATACATCAAAGTAAATGTATTAATCCTAGACGGCATGAGTGCGCCATCCCACTATGTCGCCATATATAGGTATACAATCAAAACCGCGTGATGTCGTATTGGAAATTTGGGTTTCCATCTGAGTCAAGGCTAGAGAGGAGATCCTTACCGATTCGAGACACTCTAGCAATGCCCTAGGATTGGTACTCTGTCCAACCCTTGGATCCTGCAGGGCCGGTCCACACTTACTTTTGTGGATTAGTTATGCCTGAACACACGTTCCCCGTCCTTTTGGACCTATACTACGGCCAGTGGCGACCGCATAACCCCGAGGCCTCGAAAATCCAATAACCACAATGAATAAATGCCAGCGCTGGTAGGTCCCTGGCATCACTCTAGCTAGAAAGAAATGTGTGCACTCCCTGCGTTCCCTTCTCCCGTTTTAGACTCTACCGGGCTGTGAGGCTCGCGAAGTCACGATATACACAAAGCTATGCCTAAATAGACTGTGCTTTGATCATCAACCACAAGGCTCTGCTTTGCAACAATAAGCCTTGATCAAGTGCAACTTGGCATACCACATCAACAACTCATATCATGCGATCGGTAATTATTTAACATAAAAAAGGGTGTTAAGCAAGAGAATAAATCCTCCACCACCATGCATTTATATATTAAATAAAAAACAAATTTAATTACATGAAATAAATTTCAATGTCAGGCATGCTATCCATTTACAAGTCCGTTCTGGGTCTGAACGAAACAATGTATCCGTCGAGATCTCCAGTACGTCTGGAAGATCATCACTTTTTACCTTGCCTTGGGGGATCCGTCCCAATTCAAGATATCAGTCACCATCAACCAAACGATGTGAAGCTCTCCGGTCTTCAGTCACCGTCTTCATCTTCGACTCTTGATCGTCGTGATGATTATTCAGAATGGGTTAGACCCGGTCTTTCTGAATAACTCGCATATTTGTAATTTAAAATCAACCATACGCCACATTCCAACTCTGAATATTCTTTTAAATAAAAATTATTATTTATATTAAAAGATTCTCATTAACTTTATCAAAGATAAAATAAATAAATTACATTTTTAATCCTTCTAAAAAGATCTATTAATATTCCAATTTTGATTTTTATATCAAAAGTCATTATTACAAGATTATTAATTTCAATAAACCAATCTTGTCTTAAATTGGGTTAAAGAACAAGTATCATTTAAAACACAGTTCACGATAAACCCAAAACCAATTTTCAAAATATGGAATTTCTACATAAACCAAATCAACAAATAATCGTTATAAATTTCTGTACCGGACTAACATTATAAATGGAATAACGGCAAAGCCTCTTAAATTCCATATATAATATCGGTCTTCTTTTACAGAAGCCCGTCTCGATTATTATCAATCGAATTTCCACTTAATTCTAATTTAGTATATTAAATTGGAAAAATCTGATTTTAGAAAATCTTCTTTTAAATCTATAAAATAGATTTATAAATTTCAAATAATAATTTCAATGTAGATTGGATTAAAGGATAAACGTTATTTAAAACATCGTCCACTACAAATCCAATCTACATATCAATAACCAAACATAATTGTTAAGATCTAATGATCTTAAATAAAAGATTTATCCTAAAAATATTTAAAATAATCAATAAAATATTATTTATATAAAATATTCTTTATAATACAAAATCTTTTATTTTACAAATATCCTTTTATTATATAAAAATTCTTTATTTAAAAAGAAATTCTGCATTGGAATGCGACTCAACCATGTACCATATAATTTGGGTCATATGGGTTTCATACATTTCATGTATAGGGTAATGACAGGAAATAACCCTCAATCCATCCATTAACAACCAGAGTGACAATGTCAACTGTGTGAGCATTAAAATAAAACAATAACGCTCATCGCAGCCTGTCGATCAATCGATAGACATATAATTAAACATTGGGATTTGTGTTGGTCAAGTATCATCCCAATACCCGTGTGGGGTTTTCAGCCAACAAACAAATAATAAATTATTTGTGCACTTGGGCGATGTGTAAAAATAATCGTCCCAATCACATAAACAAGTCGGATGACTTGTAAATGGAAGTGTAATATTCAATGTTGAATATATTAACATCACATTTAACACATCAAAATACAACATCACAGGCAAATATTTCAATTCTCTTTATTATGAACATATGACAATAAAAATCGTGACTTTTATTTATTTACAAAAATGCATATTTTTGGTCTCATTCATTTTAATGACAAAATGAATATTCGACTTCATTCTTTTTAATGTATAAAAATATACATCCTTAATTCATTCTCTTTAATGTATGAAAACATACATTTTAAATCCATTCTTTTTCTCAACATAAACAAATATGATGATTTTGTTTCTTAACTTCTAATGCAACAAAATGAAAATTTTGTCTAATCTTTTTCAATGAATAAAGATGTCTATTTTTACTTCATTCATTTTAATGTGCCAAAAATGTCCATTTTGTCTAATTCACTTTTAATATACAAAAATGAGTATTTTGTTTTAGTCTCTTTTCTTATGCATAAAAAAATGTTTATTTTTAATTTAATCTTTTTAATGACACCAAGTGTTCATTTCTAATTAGTTCTTTTTAATGACACAAAATGTTCATGTCTAATTAATCCTTTTTAATGACACAAAATGTTCATTTTTAATTAATCCTTTTTAATGACACAAAATGTTCATTTTTAACTAATCCTTTTAATGTATAGAAAGGTACATTTTCTAATTCACTGACATGTTAACTCAAAATGACAATTTAAATTCACTAATCAAGTCTTGACAAGAATGTTGTTCTTTTTCATTTACAATAGAAAATGTAAATATGTGTTTTTCTACATTCCATTCTTCTTATTTACATAAGAAAATGTAAATAATTGTAATTTCAAATTCCATTCTTTTTACTTACATAAGAAAATGTAAACAAATATATTTCTAAATTTTTATCATACCGTTATAACTCATATATAAATTACATAGAAAAATGTCATTTTTATTTTATCGTTCTAATTCACATCTAAATTACATAGAAAAATGTACCATTAACATCGCTATTTTTATCGCATCAAAAATGTCAAATAAAATGAATCACTAACATTGTCTATTTTTATCGCACCAAAAATGTCGATAAAAATGAATCACTAACATTGTCTATTTTTATCGCACCAAAAATGTCGATAAAAATGAATCACTAACATTGTCTATTTTTATCGCACCAAAAATGTCGATAAAAATGACAACATTAACCATTCTATTTTCACCACGTTCAAAATGACGATAAATATTCAACATTAACAATTCTCTTTTTACCGCATTCAAAATGACGATAAAATATTCAACATTAACAATTCTATTTTTACCACATTCAAAATGACGATAAAATATTCAACATTAACAATTCTATTTTTACCGCATTCAAAATGACGATAAAATATTCAACATTTACAATTCTATTTTTACCGCATTCAAAATGACGATAAATATTCAACATTAACAATTCTATTTTTCCTACTATAGAAAATGTAAATAAATATATTTCTGAATTCTATTCTTTTTATTTATATGAGAAAATGTAAATAAATGTATCTCTAAATTCTATTCTTTTTATTTACAATAGAAAAGGTAAATAAACAATTCACATATTTTGTTCTTCTCATTTACAATAAAAAAATGTAAATAAAATGATTTATATATTTTGTTCTTTTGATTTTACATTTGAGAATGTAAATATGATGATTCACACATTTATCCTTTTCATTTACAATAGAAAATGAAAATAAAAATGATTCACAAATTTTGTTCTTTTTATTTTACATTAGGAAATGTAAATAAAATGATTAGCATATTTTATTCTTTTTACTTACAGTAGAAAATGAAAATAAAATGATTAAAATAATTTTATTCTTTTCATTTACCATAGAAAATGTAAATAAAAACGTATTTTCTAAATTTGTCCTTTTATTTACAAAAGAAATGTAAATAAAAACTTGCTTTCTAAATGTGTTCATTTATTTACAAAGAAATGTAAATAAAAACTTGTTCTTTTATATTTGTTCTTTTTCATTTATAACAGAAATGTAAATAAAATCTCTTTTATTTAAGGACAAAAAGAAATTCATTTGTGTACATGTTCTAAAAATAAAAGAGGATTTTATTTGTTTTACAAGTTCTAATCCAATCTTAACATATAAATATATATATATACTGAATAAAATATGTTATGATCTCATTTTAGATCCAATTCTCTAACCGCAAATAGGATATATATAATTCCAAGCGGATTTGCAAATCATGTACAACAATCATTCAACAAGCAACAATTATCATTTCAAACAACACCCAACTTTTCAGGTCAGAATTAAATGATCAAACAATTATGTTTAATGCAAGAAAATAATTTATAATTAATTAAACAAATAAAATTAGAATCCTCACATTGAATTTTTGGCCAAAATTTTACTGTCTCCTTTTCAGCTGCGGTCTGCGCCATCGCGAAGCTCTTAATTTTGTGATTCCAACGCAATTTACGGTTCATCAAACGGACCTCGTATGAAAGAGTTATGAATTTTTAAAGATCGGGTAATTAAATAATAAAATAATAATAAAAAAAAAAAAGATGCAACCTTCTTCCCCGTCGTTCTTTACTTCGGTCGAACCCATGAAGCCGCCCCCCTTCCTTCTACACGCACCCCTATACAAGCCACCATCGTCCGATCCGAGACCACCACCCGAACCACCTACCTCGCCTCCATCTTCGCCCATACCCACGGCCATCTCGGTGGGACCCATGCTCCAGAAATCGAGCCCGAACGCAGCGGCTTTGGCCTCGAAATTCGTGAAATCCGTGCACCAAAATCCGATCTTAACTGTATAGATTTGTAGCTCTCTGAATTCTCTTCGATTTGGTAGGTCATACGTCAATTTTCGACGAACGGATTGAGAGATCTTAGCATTTGAAGTTCGTGCGTTTTCAGCCTTCGAATTCTGGGCGGCGGCTGACCATTGTTCTAGGGTTTCGGATTTTTTTAATATTTTAATAATATAAATTTCGAAATTCGTGAAATAAAGTGGATTTTCGGACTTTCTCGGATTTGGGCCTGCTTACTGTCGATCTTAACGTTTTGAGGCCTTCTGAACGTGATGGGCTATGTCCCAAGGTCCAATTCCGAAATATACAACAGTTTTTTTTCGGTTTTATTTGAAAATACAATATTAAATTAATTATTTAATTTCTACCGTACATTTAAATATGCCGGGGCCACATACGGCCTCTAAAAATTCTAAAAAAAATATTTTTAGCTTTCTTATGACGAGACGGTTCTAACGAGACCAATTTCGTCGAATTCTGAGACTATTTGAAAAATGGCCTTTTTCAAGTCGTTTAAAATTTACTGTAAATTGACAAAACAGAAATCTTTTTGCCACGGCCACAAATTAATTCTAAAAATTATGAAAAATTAAACTTAACAATATTTTGACATTCCAGATCCAACAAAAGTGGTTTCGTCGAAAACAGAGGTCGTTTGAAAAATGACTATTTTTAAGGCCAATATATTTAATATTAAAAATACAATTTTTTAAACAAATAAATCCCGAAACTCAAAATATAAAAGTGTTTACTGTTTTTTAATGTAGAAACATCATTCTGAACTCAATGGAAGTGGTTTCGAGTTCAAATTCCTTCGTATGCAAAAAGTAGCATTTTGACCTTTATAAATTTCATAGCGACCTTCCTAAATATTGAATTGGCCATAAATTTTGATTTCCGCTATGAAATTTCAATTTTTCGGATTCGTTGGAAAGATATTTTTAAATAGATTCTAATATTTTTAGTTTCACTAAAATCCGTTAAATTTTGCATCCTGTACGGTCAGTCAAAGTTCAAGTTTGACTTTTCAAACTACCGCGTTATTTCTAACTCTTTTTATAATTAAAATTAAATTATTCATTCTATCTTCGATTTGAATCAAATTTGTGATCATTATTATTTAAATAAATTATTTTATATTGTCAAAATTCATTAAAATTTTCTAAAATAAAAATTTTAAATTGGTTCTGATTTTTGCGGGTTATTACAATCGCCCCCACTTAAAAACTTTTCGTCCCCGAAGAGGAACGTAGCTAAAAATTGTAAAATTAACTATGTTAATTTTAAATTTTAATGGTAGATTATCTTTTCAAAATATATATAAAAATCATATTTCAAAGAATAGATTATAAATATCAAAAATACGTTAATTATAAATTCGTAACTCTGAACTCGTTCTAGGGCATTACTAACCCCATCTCTAACGAGCTTACTCATTCTAGGATACTACTGATCCTATCTCTAATGAGTATTCTTATTGGACATTACTAATTCAATCTCTGATGAGTCTTTTGTTCAGTTCTAACGAGTTGTACCCCAAAGATTTGAGCTAACCAGAGCTCTGATACCAACTGTAAAGACCCGCAAATTCCCGCCCTTTGGGTCCTGCATAAACCACCCAAGTCTGACCCAAAAAGTGAAAATCTACGAATACTTTAACTTTGGGAATACAACATATTACAACAGATAACAGAACACTTTTATAACACTATAATAAATGTTGCATCAGAGTACAGAATATACATATCAGAGTACATTGGAATACAATTACAGCGGAAGATAAATACAAAAAATGTAATATACTGCAACGGAAGAACACAGCGGAAGACTTTCTATCTCTGGACACAGCTTTAAGCTTCAACCCAGAATCCTGCTTAATATATCTGCAAAAAATAGCTACTCGACTGCCCATGTGGAAAATATGGGCACCCGAGTTTGCCAGTGGACAAACTACAGGTCAGTCATGGGACTGGTGTGAGAATTCTACTTAACCTATATAATATAATAAGGCTAATCACAGGACCACGCCACTTTCGCGGAACGGGTTTTCTCCTATAGATTGTCAGTGCATGACTAAAGTAAATCGTCAAAATAACGCAATGCTTTTTAGAAAAATGAAACCATTATAAGACCCAAGTCCCATCACACAATGCAACGCAAACCGGAGGATAGGGTTTTACCTTATAATGATCAAAAAATGCTTGATACGATAAACACGGTATTATATAATAATAGTGTGCAACCAATTTGAAATACATCAAAGTAAATGTATTAATCCTAGACGGCATGAGTGCCCCATCCCACTACGTCGCCATATATAGGTATACAATCAAAACCGCGTGATGTCGTATTGGAAATTTGGGTTTCCATCTGAGTCAAGGCTAGGAAGGAGATCCTTACCGATTCGAGACACTCTAGCAATGCCCCAGGATTGGTACTCTGTCCAACCCTTGGATCCTGCAGGGCCGGTCCACACTTACTTTTGTGGATTAGTTATGCCTGAACACACGTTCCCCGTCCTTTTGGACCTATACTACGGCCAGTGGTGACCGCATAACCCCGAGGCCTCGAAAATCCAACAACCACAATGAATAAATGCCAGCGCTGGTAGGTCCCTGGCATCACTCTAGCTAGAAAGAAACGTGTGCACTCCCTGCGTTCCCTTCTCCCGTTTTAGACTCTACCGGGATGTGAGGCTCGCGAAGTCACGATATACACAAAGCTATGCCTAAATAGACTGTGCTTTGATCATCAACCACAAGGCTCTGCTTTGCAACAATAAGCCTTGATCAAGTGCAACTTGGCATACCACATCAACAACTCATATCATGCGATCGGTAATTATTTAACATAAAAAAGGGTGTTAAGCAAGAGAATAAATCCTCCGCCACCATGCATTTATATATTAAATAAAAAACCAATTTAATTACATGAAATAAATTTCAATGTCAGGCATGCTATCCATTTACAAGTCCGATCTGGGTCTGAACGAAACAATGTATCCGTCGATCTCCAGTACGTCTGGAAGATCATCACTTTTTACCTTGCCTTGGGGGATCCGTCCCAATTCAAGATATCAGTCACCATCAACCAAACGATGTGAAGCTCTCCGGTCTTCAGTCACCGTCTTCATCTTCGACTCTTGATCGTCGTGATGATTATTCAGAATGGATTAGACCCGATCTTTCTGAATAACTCGCATATTTGTAATTTAAAATCAACCATACGCCACATTCCAACTCTGAATATTCTTTTAAATAAAAATTATTATTTATATTAAAAGATTCTCATTAACTTTATCAAAGATAAAATCAATAAATTACATTTTTAATCCTTCTAAAAAGATCTATTAATATTCCAATTTTGATTTTTATATCAAAAGTCATTATTACAAGATTATTAATTTCGATAAACCAATCTTGTCTTAAATTGGGTTAAAGAACTAGTGTCATTTAAAACACAGTTCACGATAAACCCAAAACCAATTTTCAAAATAAGGAATTTCTACAGAAACCAAATCAACAAATAATCGTTATAAATTTCTGTACCGGACTAACATTATAAATGGAATAACGGCAAAGCCTCTTAAATTCCATATATAATATCGGTCTTCTTTTACAGAAGCCCATCTCGATTATTATCAATCGAATTTCCACTTAATTCTAATTTAATATATTAAATTGGAAAAATCTGATTTTAGAAAATCTTCTTTTAAATCTATAAAATAGATTTATAAATTTCAAATAATAATTTCAATGTAGATTGGATTAAAGGATAAACGTTATTTAAAACATCGTCCACTACAAATCCAATCTACATATCAATCACCAAACATAATTGTTAAGATCTAATGATCTTAAATAAAAGATTTATTATAAAAATATTTAAAATAATCAATAAAATATTATTTATATAAAATATTCTTTATAATACAAAATCTTTTATTTTACAAAAATCCTTTTATTATATAAAAATTCTTTATTTAAAAAGAAATTCTGCATTGGAATGCGACTCAACCATGTACCATATAATTTGGGTCATATGGGTTACATACATTTCATGTATAGGGTAATAACAGGAAATAATCCTCAATCCATCCATTAACAACAAGAGTGACAATGTCAACTGTGTGAGCATTAAAATAAAACAATAACGCTCTTCGCAGCCTGTCGATCAATCGATAGACATATAATTAAACATTGGGATTTGTGTTGGTCAAGTATCGTCCCAATACCCGTGTGGGGTTTTCAGCCAACAAACAAATAATAAATTATTTGTGCACTTGGGCGATGTGTAAAAATAATCGTCCCAATCACATAAACAAGTCGGATGACTTGTAAATGGAAGTGTAATATTCAATGTTGAATATACTAACATCACATTTAACACATCAAAATACAACATCACAGGCAAATATTTCAATTCTCTTTATTATGAACATATGACAATAAAAATCGTGACTTTTATTTATTTACAAAAATGCATATTTTTGGTCTCATTCATTTTAATGACAAAATGAATATTTGACTTCATTCTTTTTAATGTATAAAAATATACATCCTTAATTCATTCTGTTTAATGTATGAAAACATACATTTTAAATCCATTCTTTTTCTCAACATAAACAAATATGATGATTTTGTTTCTTAACTTCTAATGCAACAAAATGAAAATTTTGTCTAATCTTTTTCAATGAATAAAGATGTCTATTTTTACTTCATTCATTTTAATGTGCCAAAAATGTCCATTTTGTCTAATTCACTTTTAATATAAAAAATGAGTATTTTGTTTTAGTCTCTTTTCTTATGCATAAAAAAAATGTTTATTTTTAATTTAATCTTTTTAATGACACCAAGTGTTCATTTCTAATTAGTTCTTTTTAATGAAACAAAATGTTTATGTCTAATTAATCCTTTTTAATGACACAAAATGTTCATTTTTAATTAATCCTTTTTAATGACACAAAATGTTCATTTTTAAATAATCCTTTTAATGTATAGAAAGGTTCATTTTCTAATTCACTGACATGTTAACTCAAAATGACAATTTAAATTCACTAATCAAGTCTTGACAAGAATGTTGTTTGTAACACCCCGCCTCCGCTAGGGTCACTCGCAAAGGAATGCACTAGCTTTAGAGGGGCATTATTGGTAAATATGCACAGAAATATCACAAGACAGAACATATAAAATAGTGGAAGTAAAATCAAACTTTCATAACATGAATAAATAAGGTCTAAAGCCTTTTACATCAGAGTACATCAAAACCTGTCTTGCAATAGTAAAGAAGCATAAAGACATTTTCATAAATTATTCCCCAAGTAAAAACAATAAAGTAGCCATTAACCTAGAAAAGTCCAAGCCATCCATGATGACCTTCAAGCAGAAGAAGTCCGAACTAAACAACAGTATTTCCTCCCTGTAACCTGGGGGGGAACGGAAGAAAAGAGGCGAAACAAAACAGGTCAGTCAAAAAGACTGAGTAAGCCCTATCTATTATTAGCATAAAAACTAGTAAAGTTAACTGACATGAGAAACTGAGATGAACATAAGTATGATAACAAGATAGATAAGCTAAATCAAAATAACAGGATGAACTACTGAACTCAGATAAACTAAGGTGTCATGATAAATTACGATGTCAAGATAAAACAAGGTATCACATCGTCAGGTTTCTATCAAGTATAATATCCCCAAGATATCTGTCACGTATAACGCCCCGTGATATCTATCCTGTATTTTAGCTCTGCACCTACCATACTAGTATCCCCACCGTGTCATGTGTTAACCAAGAATGACCCTCACTCAAAAGTCGTGTAATGGTCCATGTCAACCTAATATATCGCATATATAGGTTACTCAACTTGTATGTTTTATTCCATGTAAATGTTCAGTCCCTTGCCGTAGACCATACGGGCTTTCCCATGAGATTCTATATTACTTTAACATAGTTCCATGATCCTTAAGATAGGTTTGGACTGTTACCCTAAACCTAGCTAGGGTCTTCCAACATGAATTATTGTTTGTACAACTAGGACTTATGCTACCTAGGGCTGCTAGGGATTATGCTTACCTATTGCACGTTTTCGTATCTCGGTTTGGGTTCAACCACCTAGGGCCACTAGGGATTATGCTAACCGCCAACCGCTCCCTTTTTCCCACGCATTCATCGTGAATCGCTTTTCCATGACTGTATGCACATGTATCACATTGTGCCATCCGAGTCCTGTCATAGGGCAAATCAAGAAATACAGGACTCGGTCGGGAGCTTTCGATTTATCTGCCGATGCAGATGCTAAGGTCTGTTTTTCTTATATGTGGCTATGGTCCCACGAGACCACTCCCTCAACTAGTGAAAGACAAGACAGGATAAATCCTGTATGAGAACACAACACTGGCCAACCCACATCCAAGCCTTACCGCAACCATAATTAGATAACAATTATGGTCTTTTGGGTGTTCTCTGCCTTTTCGTACGTACACGCTTGACCAAAGATGGTAGGTAGCCTGACGAAATGCTATCTAGGGTACGACCGTGTATCGTCGACTATCCCCTATCCATCCCCGTCTTTAGGTCGCTCGTATAGCAACCAAGGCATACTCTTGGTTCTTCTAACGCCGACCTTAACCTCTCATGAGCCTAGTATAATCACCTGGCAGCTCATAGAGGGATACCAAGAATATCCTCACGTTCCCCGAAACCGCTGCTTCGTTACCCAGTTCGCTGGAGCCTTTATCTAAATCAGATACTTGCTCCTACTCGTATACTTAAACGATGACCTACCGTATCAGGTTACTCATCTATCTATGAACTGGTCTAAATTTCCTTGACTAAGAATCATTACTTAGTTATTCTTCAACTAAGGTTTACCACTTAGCATTGTTCCCGTTATCCTTGTTAACTACGGTTATCCACCTAATCCTCAGAACTAGGGTTTACATAATGGATTAAGTGTCACTTAAGTTCATGACTTAACCCGTCTACAAATCCTGTCAAAATTGGCTAAGTATCCGAGTTCAAGGCTTAACCCTACAAACCATGCTCAAGTTGGTTAAGTATATTAAGCAATTCACGACTTAACCTCGTCCAATTATCATTCTAGATTGGTTAAGTATATATTAACTTGACCCTATCAATTTACTTAGTCAAATCGGTCAAGTATATTCAAGCGATTCGTGACTTAGCCTTATCATGTTTTCACGTTATATTGGTTAAGTATTGGTTAACTTAACCACAATAAATTAACGAGTTAGATTGGATAAGTATAGGTCACTTAACCACATCAATTCATCATGTTTAGATTAGTTAAGTGTTTAACTTAACCCCATTAAACTACCAAGTGGGATTAATTAAGTCTAGGCTAACTTAACCCCATCCGATTTCCATGTTTAGACTAGTTGAGTCTAATCTTAACCCCATTCGTTAACCGTATTTTTCGGTTAAGCGTCATTAAGAAAACTTACTTAACCTTACCAGGTTATCGCGTTGGATTGATTAAGTGTTGGTTAACTTAACCCCATCCACTAGTCATATAAAAATGGTTAAGTGTCATTAGGCAAATCAAATTACTTAACCTACCCAACCTTGTCATGTTTTGTTAAGTATCATTAGCCTAATCAAATTACTTAACCCATTTGTCCATGTCATATTTGGTTAAGAGTCATTAATCAAATTAACTTAACCCTATCATGTGGCATTAATTACTTAATGCACCTTCACCTCTCACATTAGACTTTGTTGTGGTTACTAGTTAAGCCGGTCGGTTCCGGGTAGCTTTACACCACAACTTGGTCTAACCTCGGGTTCAAGCACAACATGACCAACTTCTCACATTGGGTCCTATTGTTTGCAACTACTAGTTAGGCCGGTCGGTTCCGGGTAGTTTTACGTTGCAAACTCAACCCAACCTCGAGTTGGCCACACTTATATTATCTAAGTGTCATGTCCATCATGTTTCCCAAAACATGTTACAAGTTTTCAAGCATTTGGGTAGACCTAACTTAATAGGTAAATTCCCAAAGGGTAGACCTAACTTAATAGGTAAATTCCCAAGCTTATGTTTTTATGCATACTTACATGTCAACTTCCATGCTATATTTCAAGTCATGTTTTCAAGTTGTATTTTCATGTCATTAGAAATTACCCATAACATAACCCAACGCTTTTAAACTCGCATATGTGTTCGCGACAACGTAATGGATTAAAAGAAGAGACTTGGCAAAGGCATGACAAAAATGGATATTAAGCCACAAGTTAATCATGGTGGCAAATGAGGCACAAATGTGTTCATTAACTTGCATGTTACATTCTTAAGCCTCAAAACATGCATAAACCCAAACTTGGCACATAAGCGAATCATGGTGACAAAAGATATGGAATGATGACTAGTAACTCGCATATATCATCATATAAGGGTTATGACTTCATATGCAAGTTGACATAAAGGTTATGAGGGTTCTCATGTTGCCTAATGCAACATTTCAACATAAAGGTTGTAGCTTTTAGCTCACAAGATCAAGATAATGACTTCATAAACTTGCATGACATGATATCATGTATCATACTCAATGATCAAACCCAAAGTTGCAACATGAACATTTAACTTCATAGTTAATATCTAAGAGTAGGGAAATGGCTTACATTGCTATGAAGGCACAAAAGATATGACAAAGCCCTTATGCAATCAAATAGACCCAAAATGCAAGCTCTAACATAAAAACCCTTGAGCCAAAATGATCAAAACCCTTGCTTTATGATGCAAAGATAGAAACTTGACTTGAATGCAAGCTAATGACACTCATACAAGCTTGAAAACACTTGTATGCATGGAAAATCTCTCATAGAAACCATTTAGAAATTTTATGAAGAGAGTGGAGGCCATGAGAGGTAAAATTTTGCCATAGTTTAGTTGCATGAATGAATAATGAGGATTTAGGATAGGTTAGGGTCTTATTTATAGATTAGGCAAGTGTTTTAGGCCATAGGATTAAACCTAGATTCAATCCAAGCCATCAAAGCATGTCTTGGGGAAGAAGTCAAATGTAGGAACCATCTAGGGCCTTTAGATTAAAGATGAACCATGAGAACCATCCAAATGCAAAATCTGCATTTGAGCGAATCGGCCCACGGGTTGACAGCCAAACACCCTGGATTAACCCCCAGTCGACCCAGCAGGCTCGGGTCGACCTCAAAAATCGGCCGGTTCGGTTATTCCCCTCTCCCAATTCGCTGTTTTGAACATTTTTGCATATTTATTTATTTATTTAATTTTCAATTATATATATATATATATATATATATATATATATATATATATATATATCAATATATATATATTTCTCTGCGCAGCCCATTTCACTTAATTAAGTATACTTTAATTTGGGAATTTTTCGTGAAACTTCGCGAGGCCATATCTTGGTCATACGGACTCCGATTTTCGAAAACTCGGACTCTATTTCGCGTATTTTTCCGAGACGAACGCAATGACATAGCCCGTTTCCCTTGATTCAGATTTTACAGTTTAATTCTGCCTCCATTTATGTTATAACAGGTTATTGAAAATACGGGTTGTTACATTCTCCCCACCTTTTAGGATTTCGTCCCCGAAATCTCCAAGTTAGGAAGAACATATCCTACCATCCATCATCCATCTACTCAAAACATCATCCACAAGCAACCATTGTCCTTAGATGATTTCTAATGCTGTATGAATATATGCAAAACGTGTGTGTACATGTTCCTTAGCTAATGCTAATGATCAGGCCTGAATAATCTTTCTAATGCAAAATATGTATAGTGCCATGAATCCAACATGTATGCAAATAGTCCTAGTCATATAGATACTATATGCATGCACAATCATTCATTCATATGCAACAACCGCATGATAATACATTCGATTTCATCCATAAACAAGTATAAATACTCGTGCATATGCAATATGAAATGTGACCGAGTCGAGCTAGTATCTAATGTGTATTCGCGCATCAACGAGCAACCACTTGCAACCATATCAATCATAACATGTTTCAAATACATGTTTACATCCATAGGGTTCTACCTAGAATTCCCTGAAACAGGGTCGAGAAGATAAACAGGACAAACTTCTTACAGGGTTTGTAACGGAGAATAGGACCGAGAGGATGTCCACAAAAGATAGCCTACAAGTAAGCTCTACAGAAAACAGGGATCAAGGATATACTCCCAAAAAGAGATATCATGCGCGTATCTAGTCTTTGACCATCAAAGTCGTCTTTTAACTTCCCGATTTTGTAGCTTCTTATTCCTGTTTCCATAACATGAGCTGGAACTCATTTCTTCGTCGCCTCTCGTTCCACTTGCACTTATCATTTTCCTAGAATACTTGACGCAAACATGACTGCGTACTCATGATCTCATGCAAGCTTTCCAAAATTCACTAGTGAATCTTGGATCTCGTTTATATACTATAAGGCATTCCATGTAGAAGAACTTTCTCTTGAAAGTAAACAGATGTCAATCAGGTTATCATGCGCACTTACTAGGGTGATCTCTATAACCCATGCATAAATGAAGTAAACCATCCGTCTTATTGGCGACACCACTCGATCGGGCTTCAAATTTCCAATAAAGGCATCAAAGGATTCTAACTAACTAGTCATGACAGAACCTCAAAAAGGTTACCCGATACTTCGAGGGCATTACCAAGGCTAGTCAAAAGGTCTAACTACCCTCCTATCAAAACCGAGAGTGGCACCCCCTACTGGATAACCACTTCATCCCTAGAATCCATCCATAGCTTATAAACATAAGCATTATTTCCAAACTCAACACTTGGCATAGACATTCCCAAATCCAAACAAGTCATGTATAAATGGACTGATTCTCCAATAGGACTTTGAGACAAAAATGGGATTCTCTATTACGCTAGTACTTAAGGTGCAGAGACTCAACTATCGAAGAAGACTTAAATGATACGAACAACGAAGTCCTAACGGGATGATAGAGAAGAAAAGCTAAACCTTTAACAAGATCGTTACCCTCCTTCCGAGGTACTCTAGAAATGAGAGCATACTACTGCCCTCCCGATGATCTTGTCCTTGTCCCATAATACTTAACTATCCGCCCCGTTTTACCATGCCAAAGGTACTCTCTCGTCATGGGTTTCATTGTTCATCTTTCTCCCTCCTTTGAGGACTAAGCCATACCAACAAGTTGCTCATCCTTAAGCTCGTATCCTTTATCCTTCTTTCTCACGATCCTTTCTTATAACGCGGCCACTGGTCTCTCGAGAACCACCTCCATCGTATGGAAAGCACTTTCGTAGGTAGAAAAGACTAGTCGCAGTTAAAACTACTATGACTACAGATGGAGGAAAGAAAGGAAAAGAGACTCAATTAAGGAAACAAGGATAGTGCTAATGGCCTATGGGGAATAGCCTTTTTCTTTTAAAAGAAAATTTTCTTAAAAAATGCTTCTTTGTAAACGGTTTTTTTTCAAATAGTTTTCAGAAGGTCTTTAAAAACTTTTGCCCAGTCTGGTAACCTTCTGCTCTGATACCACGTGTAACACCCCGCCTCCGCTAGGGTCACTCGCAAAGGAATGCACTAGCTTTAGAGGGGCATTATTGGTAAACATGCACAGAAATATCACAAGACAGAACATATAAAATAGCGGAAGTAAAATCAAACTTTCATAACATGAATAAATAAGGTCTAAAGCCTTTTACATCAGAGTACATCAAAACCTGTCTTGCAATAGTAAAGAAGCATAAAGACATTTTCATAAATTATTCCCCAAGTAAAAACAGTAAAGTAGCCATTAGCCAAGAAAAGTCCAAGCCATCCATGATGACCTTCAAGCAGAAGAAGTCCGAACTAAACAACAGTATTTCCTCCCTGTAACCTGGGGGGAACGGAAGAAAAGAGGTGAAACAAAACGGGTCAGTCAAAAAGACTGAGCAAGCCCTATCTACTATTAGCATAAAAACTAGTAAAGTTAACTGACATGAGAAACTGAGATGAACATAAGCATGATAACAAGATAGATAAGCTAAATCAAAATAACAGGATGAACTACTGAACTCAGATAAACTAAGGTGTCATGATAAATTACGATGTCAAGATAAAACAAGGTATCACATCGTCAGGTTTCTATCAAGTATAATATCCCCAAGATATCTGTCACGTATAACGCCCCGTGATATCTATCCTGTATTTTAGCTCTGCACCTACCGTACTAGTATCCCCACCGTGTCATGTGTTAACCAAGAATGAGCCTCACTCAAAAGTCGTGTAATGGTCCATGTCAACCTAATATATCGCATATATAGGTTACTCAACTTGTATGTTTTATTCCATGTAAATGTTTAGCCCCTTGCCGTAGACCATACGGGCTTTCCCATGAGATTCTGTATTACTTTAACATAGTTCCATGATCCTTAAGATCGGTTTGGACTGTTACCCTAAACCTAGCTAGGGTCTTCCAACATGAATTATTGTTTGTACAACTAGGACTTTGCTACCTAGGGATGCTAGGGATTATGCTTACCTATTGCACGTTTTCGTATCTCGGTTTGGGTTCAACCACCTAGGGCCACTAGGGATTACGCTAACCGCCAACCACGCCCTTTTTCCCACGCATTCATCGTGAATCGCTTTTCCATGACTGTATGCTCATGTATCACATCGTGCCATCCGAGTCCTGTCACAGGGCAAATCAAGAAATACAGGACTCGGTCGGGAGCTTTCGATTTATCTGCCGATGCAGATGCTAAGGTCTGTTTTTCTTATACGTGGCTATGGTCCCATGAGACCACTCCCTCAACTAGTGAAAGACAAGACAGGATAAATCCTGTATGAGAACACAACACTGGCCAACCCACATCCAAGCCTTACCGCAACCATAATTAGATAGCAATTATGGTCTTTTGGGTGTTCTCTGCCTTTCCGTACGTACACGCTTGACCAAAGATGGTAGGTAGCCTGACGAAATGCTATCTAGGGTACGACCGTGTATCGTCGACTATCCCCTATCCATCCCCGTCTTTAGGTCGCTCGTATAGAAACCAAGGCATACTCTTGGTTCTTCTAACGCAGACCTTAACCTCTCATGAGCCTAGTATAATCACCTGGCAGCTCATAGAGGGATACCAAGAATATCCTCACGTTCCCTGAAGCCGCTGCTTCGTTACCCAGTTCGCTGGAGCCTTTATCTAAATCAGATACTTGCTCCTACTCGTATACTTAAACGATGACCTACCGTATCAGGTTACTCATCTATCTATGAACTGGTCTAAATTTCCTTGACTAAGAATCATTACTTAGTTATTCTTCAACTAAGGTTTACCACTTAGCATTGTTCCCGTTATCCTTGTTAACTACGGTTATCCACCTAATCCTCAGAACTAGGGTTTACATAATGGATTAAGTGTCACTTAAGTTCATGACTTAACCCTCTACAAATCCTGTCAAAACTGGCTAAGTATCCAAGTTCAAGGCTTAACCCTACAAACCATGCTCAAGTTGGTTAAGTATATTAAGCAATTCACGACTTAACCTCGTCCAATTATCATTCTAGATTGGTTAAGTATATATTAACTTGACCCTATCAATTTACTTAGTCAAATCGGTCAAGTATATTCAAGCGATTCGTGACTTAGCCTTATCATGTTTTCACGTTATATTGGTTAAGTATTGGTTAACTTAACAACAATAAATTAACAAGTTAGATTGGATAAGTATAGGTCACTTAACCACATCAATTCATCATGTTTAGATTAGTTAAGTGTTTAACTTAACCCCATTAAACTACCAAGTGGGATTAATTAAGTCTAGGCTAACTTAACCCCATCCGATTTCCATGTTTAGACTAGTTGAGTCTAATCTTAACCCCATTCGTTAAACATATTTTTCGGTTAAGCGTCATTAAGAAAACTTACTTAACCTTACCAGGTTATCGCGTTGGATTGATTAAGTGTTGGTTAACTTAACCCCATCCACTAGTCATATAAAAATGGTTAAGTGTCATTAGGCAAATCAAGTTACTTAACCTACCCAACCTTGTCATGTTTTGTTAAGTATCATTAGCCTAATCAAATTACTTAACCCATTTGTCCATGTCATATTTGGTTAAGAGTCATTAATCAAATTAAATTAACCCTATCATGTGGCATTAATTACTTAATGCACCTTCACCTCTCACATTAGACTTTGTTGTGGTTACTAGTTAAGCCGGTCGGTTCCGGGTAGCTTTACACCGCAACTTGGTCTAACCTCGGGTTCAAGCACAACATGACCAACTTCTCACATTGGGTCCTATTGTTTGCAACTACTAGTTAGGCCGGTCGGTTCCGGGTAGTTTTACGTTGCAAACTCAACCCAACCTCGAGTTGGCCACACTTATATTATCTATGTGTCATGTCCATCATGTTTCCCAAAACATGTTACAAGTTTTCAAGCATTTGGGTAGACCTAACTTAATAGGTAAATTCCCAAAGGGTAGACCTAACTTAATAGGTAAATTCCCAAGCTTATGTTTTTATGCATACTTACATGTCAACTTCCATGTTATATTTCAAGTCATGTTTTCAAGTTGTATTTTCATGTCATTAGAAATTACCCATAACATAACTCAACGCTTTTAAACTCGCATATACGTTCGTGACAACGTAATGGATTAAAAGAAGAGACTTGGCAAAGGCATGACAAAAATGGATATTAAGCCACAAGTTAATCATGGTGGCAAATGAGGCACAAATGTGTTCATTAACTTGCATGTTACATTCTTAAGCCTCAAAACATGCATAAACCCAAACTTGGCACATAAGCGAATCATGGTGACAAAAGATATGGAATGATGACTAGTAACTCGCATATATCATCATATAAGGGTTATGACTTCATATGCAAGTTGACATAAAGGTTATGAGGGTTCTCATGTTGCCTAATGCAACATTTCAACATAAAGGTTGTAGCTTTTAGCTCACAAGATCAAGATAATGACTTCATAAACTTGCATGACATGATAGCATGTATCATACTCAATGATCAAACCCAAAGTTGCAACATGAACATTTAACTTCATAGTTAATATCTAAGAGTAGGGAAAGGGCTTACATTGCTATGAAGGCACAAAAGATATGACAAAGCCCTTATGCAATCAAATAGACCCAAAATGCAAGCTCTAACATAAAAACCCTTGAGCCAAAATGATCAAAACCCTTGCTTTATGATGCAAAGATAGAAACTTGACTTGAATGCAAGCTAATGACACTCATACAAGCTTGAAAACACTTGTATGCATGGAAAATCTCTCATAGAAACCATTTAGAAATTTTATGAAGAGAGTGGAGGCCATGAGAGGTAAAATTTTGCCATAGTTTAGTTGCATGAATGAATAATGAGGATTTAGGATAGGTTAGGGTCTTATTTATAGATTAGGCAAGTGTTTTAGGCCATAGGATTAAACCTAGATTCAATCCAAGCCATCAAAGCATGTCTTGGGGAAGAAGTCAAGTGTAGGAACCATCTAGGGCCTTTAGATTAAAGATGAACCATGAGAACCATCCAAATGCAAAATCTGCATTTGAGCGAATCGGCCCACGGGTTGACAGCCAAACACCCTGGATTAACCCCCAGTCGACCCAGCAGGCTCGGGTCGACCTCAAAAATCGGCCGGTTCGGTTATTCCCCTCTCCCAATTCGCTGTTTTGAACATTTTTGCATATTTATTTATTTAATTTTCAATTATATATATATATATATATATCAATATATATATATATTTCTCTGCGCAACCTATTTCACTTAATTAAGTATACTTTAATTTGGGATTTTTTCGTGAAACTTCGCGAGGCCATATCTTGGTCATACGGACTCCGATTTTCGAAAACTCGGACTCTATTTCGCGTATTTTTCCGAGACGAACGCAATGGCATAGCCCGTTTACCTTAATTCTGATTTTACAGTTTAATTCTGCCTCCATTTATGTTATAACAGGTTATTGAAAATACGGGTTGTTACATTGTTCTTTTTCATTTACAATAGAAAATGTAAATATGTGTTTTTCTACATTCCATTCTTCTTATTTACATAAGAAAATGTAAATAATTGTAATTTCAAATTCCATTCTTTTTACTTACATAAGAAAATGTAAACAAATATATTTCTAAATTTTTATCATACCGTTATAACTCATATATAAATTACATAGAAAAATGTCATTTTTATTTTATCGTTCTAATTCACATCTAAATTACATAGAAAAATGTACCATTAACATCGCTATTTTTATCGCATCAAAAATGTTAAATAAAATGAATCACTAACATTGTCTATTTCTATCGCACCAAAAATGTCGATAAAAATGAATCACTAACATTGTCTATTTTTATCGCACCAAAAATATCGATAAAAATGAATCACTAACATTGTCTATTTTTATCGCACCAAAAATGTCGATAAAAATGAATCACTAACATTGTCTATTTTTATCGCACCAAAAATGTCGATAAAAATGACAACATTAACCATTCTATTTTCACCGCGTTCAAAATGACGATAAATATTCAACATTAACAATTCTCTTTTTACCGCATTCAAAATGACGATAAAATATTCAACATTAACAATTCTATTTTTACCGCATTCAAAATGACGATAAATATTCAACATTAACAATTCTATTTTTCCTACTATAGAAAATGTAAATAAATATATTTCTGAATTCTATTCTTTTTATTTATATAAGAAAATGTAAATAAATGTATCTCTAAATTCTATTCTTTTTATTTACAATAGAAAAGGTAAATAAACAATTCACATATTTTGTTCTTCTCATTTACAATAAAAAAAATGTAAATAAAATGATTCATATATTTTGTTCTTTTGATTTTACATTCGAGAATGTAAATATGATGATTCACACATTTATCCTTTTCATTTACAATAGAAAATGAAAATAAAAATGATTCACAAATTTTGTTCTTTTTATTTTACATTAGGAAATGTAAATAAAATGATTAGCATATTTTATTCTTTTTACTTACAATAGAAAATGAAAATAAAATGATTAAAATAATTTTAGTCTTTTCATTTACCATAGCAAAATGTAAATAAAAACGTATTTTCTAAATTTGTCCTTTTATTTACAAAAGAAATGTAAATAAAAACTTGCTTTCTAAAGTTGTTCATTTATTTACAAAGAAATGTAAATAAAAACTTGTTCTTTTATATTTGTTCTTTTTCATTTATAACAGAAATGTAAATAAAAACTCTTTTTTTTTAAGGACAAAAAGAAATTCATTTGTGTACACGTTCTAAAAATAAAAGAGGATTTTATTTGTTTTACAAGTTCTAATCCAATCTTAACACACACACATATATATATATATATATATATATATATATACTGAATAAAATATGTTATGATCTCATTTTAGATCCAATTCTCTAACCGCAAATAGGATATATATAATTCCAAGCGGATTTGCAAATCATGTACAACAATCATTCAACAAGCAACAATTATCATTTCAAACAACACCCAACTTTTCAGGTCAGAATTAAATGATCAAACAATTATGTTTAATGCAAGAAAATAATTTATAATTAATTAAACAAATAAAATTAGAATCCTCACATTGAATTTTTGGCCAAAATTTTACTGTCTCCTTTTCAGCTGCGGTCTGCGCCATCGCGAAGCTCTTAATTTTGTGATTCCAACGCAATTTACGGTTCGTCAAACGGACCTCGTATGAAAGAGTTATGAATTTTTAAAGATCGGGTAATTAAATAATTAAATAATAAAATAATAATAAAAAAAAGAAAGAGACGCAACCTTCTTCCCCGTCGTTCTTTACTTCGGCCGAACCCATGAAGCCGCCCCCCTTCCTTCTACACGCACCCCAATACAAGCCACCATCGTCCGATCCGAGACCACCACCCGAACCACCTACCTCGCCTCCATCTTCGCCCATACCCACGACCATCTCGGTGGGACCCATGCTCCAGAAATCGAGCCCGAACGCAGCGGCTTTGGCCTCGAAATTCATGAAATCCGTGCACCGAAATCCGATCTTAACCGTATAGATTTGTATCTCTCTGAATTCTCTTCGATTTGGTAGGTCATACGTCAATTTTCGACGAACGGATTGAGAGATCTTAGCATTTGAAGTTCTTGCGTTTTCAGCCTTCGAATTCTGGGCGGCGGCTGACCATTGTTCTAGGTTTTCGGATTTTTTTAATATTTTAATAATATAAATTTCGAAATTCGTGAAATAAAGTGGATTTTCGGACTTTCTCGGATTCGGGCCTGCTTACTGTCGATCTTAACGTTTTGAGGCCTTCTGAACGCGATGGGCTATGTCCCAAGGTCCAATTCCGAAATATATAGCAGTTTTTTTTCGGTTTTATTTGAAAATACAATATTAAATTAATTATTTAATTTCTACCGTACATTTAAATATGCCGGGGCAACATACGACCTCTAAAAATTCTAAAAAAAATATTTTTAGCTTTCTTATGACGAGACGGTTCTAACGAGAACAATTTCGTCGAATTCTGAGACTATTTGAAAAATGGCCTTTTTCAAGTCGTTTAAAATTTACTGTAAACTGACAAAACAGAAATCTTTTTACCACGGCCACAAATTAATTCTAAAAATTATGAAAAATTAAACTTAACAATATTTTGACATTCCGGATCCAACAAAAGTGGTTTCGTCGAAAACAGAGGTCGTTTGAAAAATGACTATTTTTAAGGCCAATATATTTAATATTAAAAATACAATTTTTTAAACAAATAAATCTCGAAACTCAAAATATAAAAGTGTTTACTGTTTTTCAATGTAGAAACATCATTCTGAACTCAATGGAAGTGGTTTCGAGTTCAAATTCCTTCGTATGCAAAAAGTAGCATTTTGACCTTTATAAATTTCATAGCGACCTTCCTAAATATTGAATTGGCCATAAATTTTGATTTCCGCTATGAAATTTCAATTTTTCGGATTCGTTGGAAAGATATTTTTAAATAGATTCTAATATTTTTGGTTTCACTAAAATCCGTTAAATTTTGCATCCTGTACGGTCAGTCAAAGTTCATGTTTGACTTTTCAAACTACCACGTTATTTCTAACTCTTTTTATAATTAAAATTAAATTATTCATTCTATCTTCGATTTGAATCAAATTTGTGATCATTATTATTTAAATAAATTATTTTATATTGTCAAAATTCATTAAAATTTTCTAAAATAAATTTTTAAATTGGTTCTGATTTTTCCGGGTTGTTACAACTCCGTATTGGTATAAGCGTATGAATCAACTTATGCTGAAGATAATTGAAGACAGAGTAAAATGCAAGGGCAGTTCTACTAACCCTAGGTAGAAATTGCCCAAGATGGATTAATAGAACGGTGCCTTCGGTTTGTCCAGACCCAAGACAACTTGTAAGGACAAGCGTCTGACAGAGTATTTCCAAAGGGATTACGTACGTTGATTCGCTCAAACGTACGAAGTTGGTGGCAAAGAAGGGAAACTTCTTTAGCCTAACAATCTGAATATTTTTTTGGGAATCAATTAGTGATTTCCGATGAATCTGACGATGTGGCATTCAAAGTGAATGGTGGCCAAATGTTCTGGAAGATAATTAAAACCTCAAGCCTCACAACCGAGAATCGACAAAAATTGGGCAGGCAGCATGGCTAGGTGGGTCACTCCCATTAGGATATATAATCACCTATCTACAGAAATTCCATTTACTTGTTTAATCTATCGATGCTATCCCTTTCGGGAAACGGTTGCTGATCCCAACCGTTGGTGATATACATTCGATACACTCAAGCGAAATGAGTGGTCAGTCATGTGTGGGCCGGGTTGCTAGACGTTCTTGTTGAACCCCAGTGTATCCTCTCTAGAGTACACTGATCGGAAGGTGGTTCCATACCTTGTCATGTTGGAAATTCAATCTCCAATAAGCACCCTGCGGTTTTCGATTTTATATCATATACAGGGCATGAGATGCAAGTGTTCCGCTAGATTCTATTTATTTGATGTGGACATTACTATAATATCACTGGATTCGATATCAAAATATTTTTGGTTATTGTAAGGTAAAAACCATCCGTGTTTATGTGTGGATCGGTCTTACGATTTTCATTCCTTTTGAAAGGATTTTGAAAATTAAACAAATGGTTGGAGTTAACTCACACCAGTCCCATGACTGACTCGGAGTTTATTTGTTATTTTCCTTAACTCTTGGGTGCCCAAATTTGTATGGGCTGTCAAGTAGTCGGGATTTTACAGATTCGCATGGAGGAGTTTGAAGCAGGAGGCTTCACCAGATTGCTATAGACTATCGTATTTTCGTTGTGTACTGTGTTGTATCTAGAAACAGGTGTTTATAACTGTTCCAGGAATAACTGTTGTGCTCTGATGGTGGTATGTATATACAATTACTGTTTTGTATTTCAAAAGTTATGTTATTTAATATATTTATTCGTTCCGTTGTGAGATTGTATTCTTAATTTTCTTCTATTCTAACTATTCTTTCTTTCTATTTCTCATCCTTTAACTTCTTTCTTATAATTATCCGTATTTCTGTGTCATTTGGGTTGGACGTAAGGTGTCATTAGTCAACTCAAAAAGTACGGAAATTTGGGTCGTTACATTTGGTATCAGAGCTGAAGGTTGAGTGATAACCTTGGCTCTGTGGCGTAACTCAATAGAGATGGGGTTAGAAATGCCCTAGGTTGAGTTTATGTGTACATATATGAGCGCGTATTTGTAGATTTGATATAATATTGTTTTATATTGTATTGGCTGATTTGTAGAGTGGTTTATGAATTCTGGTCGATATAGAATGTACAACTGTATTGATGGGTGTTTCTAAACTCTCGAACAAAGCAATTCGATACAGTATTGTTTTAAAATGGGTTAATGAAATAGCTTTGCCCAAAAATTATTTTGATACAGAAGGAATTATTTTCGATTATTATAGTATATTGATTATTGATTGACAATACAGTCAAATGAAATAAAGAAATGTTGAAATGGTTATATATAAACAAGTATAATTTGTATACGGATAACGTACACAAATGAGATAAACAAGGATTAAGTTCAAACCAGAATTGGAATTTAAATTCCGGGTGTTTAGAAAATATTTTCTGAAATATTAAGTAATATAACATTACTTTGAAGGAGTTTTGAATAAGAATAGTTTTAAATGGATTTTTAAAGGGATTAAACACTGAAATCACTTCAGTGGCGAGAAAATAATTCTGATAATGGGTCGCGACATTAGCGGTATTCATTTTCAAGTTTCTGAGTGACGGATTGCTACCGTAGTAATTTGGGAATGAAAATTTTGTTTGAAAAGGACAAGATATTTTATAAATTCAAATGTTTTGAATTGAGTTGATTATAAATATATATGTGATTTCATACTACTTTGAAATAAAACCCGGGAATTTGAGTTCTAAAAATTAAAATTTAATTTGTATAAGTTGAATAGATCGAAATGGTAAAAATAGGGAATCAAATGGATTGAAATTTAACTTAATCCAAGTTAAATAAAATTGGATGAATTAGAAATAATCCCGAATGAAACAAGACAAAGAAAAATGCTTGAAATTGGAATTAATAAAGTAAATTCGATTTATGTATAAATAAGTTGAATATATATTGGATGTTGTTTGGAATTAAACCTTGTTGGAATTGAATTCAAGCAGAACAAGAAGGTTGATTTTTGGAAATAGAAACCAGATTTGAAATTAATAAAATGAAAGTGAACTAAGCAGAATTTGATTACAGTGTGAAAAACTGGAAGTTGGAGTGATTTGAAGCCAACTGGAAATGGATATATGTATACTGAGCAGATATTGAATGGGAGAAAATGCAAGAGATATAATTATGCCAGACAAAAAGGTTCATGTTAACAATATTACTTGGGTTTGATGATTTTAAGAGCTTATGGGGCAAGCTGCTTGGCTGTTTAATTTCCTTTTGAATTGGGGAAGGCCTATAAAGGCGAGTTGTGGTTGTACCGATTGAGCAGTGCAAAGGAGATGCTGGCGAAATTTTTCGAAAATTTAAAGATTTAGGAAATTTCAAAGAAACTTTTGATAATTTAAAATCAAGTTGTTAATTGTAATTGAAATAAGGAAACCAAAATTGGTTAATAAAATTTCAAGTGGAATAATGAAATTGATTAATGGATTTAAAATCAATTGGAATGGGTGTGAATATGTGACGGCCCGCTCCGCACCAGCCTGCATTTCCTTTGGAAGTGCGCTGTACACATGCCCCGATTAGCACGGAACGGTCGCCAAAGAAAGGGGAGAAGGAAATGAACTAATCAAGGAACCTGTAGAATGTCTCATAGCGCATGGAATAAAATACAATAACAACATACTTGACATAAAACAGGTGAGACAGTGCATAAGCTGATAACTAAAATCAACATCAATCATCAGAGCAGCGGAAATCCATATACAGCTTATCACAATTTTCCAAATTTACTGTCTCTAAACAAAAGAAAGCTAAAGTAGAAGATGCACCACCAATGCCCAAGCAGTGATCTTCAACAACACAGGGAGAATATTATATATATTACGTGGAAGCCTCCTGCTCGTCTCCGGATCATCTACCCGTGCATCACCAGCTAACTTGTCTCTAGTCTGCTCGTGTGAGCACCCAGAGTAATAAGAGGAGACATAAAACTCTGAGTCAGACATAAAGCCTGGTATGAGCGATAAGCATCTAAACAGAATAATAACAGGTATACTAAACCATACCTGAACCTGGACCTGCAACCAAAGAGTTAGTACCACATACCGTGCAATACTCTAAGGTGCCATAATAAATAGTGTAAGAATACGGGGGTGGGGTGTGCATGTCACAATGATAGCAAACAAATCATCCATAGCAATCATCCTCACATCTCTCACTCAGTGCCTAAAGCGTACGATATCTACCACTTTGGAACACTAGACAAACTGAGGTAACGATGAATCCCGACTTGTAGAAACCCTGCTATGACCAAGCTAAACATATGGAGTCATGACCAAACATTTCAATGACCCACTTCATTGGTTTTAGCCCTTGGTTCTACCGATGCCATAATGGCCCTGAATCCATCTTCGTCCCTCCTACCATAGTGGTTCAAAGCTATAGACATCGATAACTCCTTGGCACGCGTCCCGCAGCAAAGCCCAACCATGAAGCGAACTCGTTGATTCCCATCTAAATCTTGAGCTCTAACTTCTCATTTGGACTTCCTTTGCATCTCGGGTTTTGATCGAGTTGGAGTTGGTCTTCAAAAGAGACGTCGCATAGAAGTGGTCCTGAATTCGATTCGGTTCGGATATATACGTATAACACGGTTCGGTTCGGTGCAATGCTCCATGGTTTATTCCTGCGTGTGGTTCGGTTCGGTGATCCTTCCCCTTAGACGTCGGTTCGGTTCGGATGTCACGCTCCAGTCGGTTCGGTTCGTCCCTCCTCCAGCTTGCCTGCTCCGATCCGATCTCGTCCCCTGGCCTACTCCGATCCGATCCTGCTCCATAGCCCGATCCGATCCCACCCCCTTATCTGCTCCGATCCGCTTCGCTCCCTAGCTTACCCCGATCCGATCTGCTCTTCAACCTACTCTGATCCGATCCGCTCTTTATAGTTCCGATCCGATCCCCTCGTCCACTCCAACTCTAAGTAAACGGCCTTCCTTCTCGCCAAGCCTCCTCCAGTGACAAGTTCCAATCCAGTTCGAATCCCCTCGGTCAGTTCACAAATCCGATCCGACCCCCTACTCCGATCCGATCCGGTTCGGAACCTGCACATTTCTGCAACTTTCCAGCGAGCTTTCTACGCCATTCGACAGCGCTTTCGACCATTCTAACTACTCTAATCAATCATAAAACATACCATAGAGTCATAGCAATATGTAAGAGCAACCACAAACACCAAACAACAATCCAAATGAATCAAAATAGATCAAAAGTGGCTAAAACCTCACATTTTCCTATAATCCTTCTTAATCATGTTTAAGCGCATACTTAGTAAAACTTAATCAAATCGTCTAAATTTTCTAACAGAGGAATGAAATATTATTTAAGAATTTCTAAGCATTTTTCCAGAATTTATTAGTGTATAAATTCGCTAATCTTCACTAATCACCCTTAATTAACTGTAATTAGTGTCAAAACGATGCTATCACTCACCTTGGCCACAACTAAAATTCTCAGAACTGAAACTCCTCTGATTTGGGGCGAATACTGATGTCCAACGGCAGCTCTAACCTTGCTTTGGTGCCTTTTTCTTCTTAATTTGGTGTTGCTAAGCCTAATCTTCAATTAGAAAGTGATTTGGGGTGTTTTAGATGTAGGAGGCCATTGTTAGAGTGTCTAAGGATGAAAGTGGCGGCTGGAAAATGTCTAAAGAAATGTTTTCTAACCCTAATCAGCGCCTATATACCCCTAAACCCGAAATTCCCCTTTGGGCCTAGCTGTTAATCACCCGGTTAAGCCCAATTAAGCTGTTTTTCACCATCTGAAATTTGTTTCGGCCATATCTCCCAAACGGTGAGTCCGTTTGGCTAATGTGACCACTCTACGGAAAGAGAAACCATCATCCGGAGCCAATAAAAGTGGTTTCAAGTCAAAATTCCTTTCCAGTCAAAAGTTATGGCCAAAATAGTGCCAACTAGGGGTAAAATGGTCATTTAAAAATCGGGAAAAATCATGAACATGGGAAATGACCCCAATAGTCGTCTCCCAAAGTTACCTGACCATACGACTTCGTATATGAAAGAAATAAATATCCTACGATCCTATGATGCGTAGAATGCGGGTCGTTACAGAATATGCAGCAGAACATATGGATTGAATGCAAGAATGTGATGATGGATTGTCCAAAAATGGTGGGCATATCATTCGGAAAGAATTATGAATGGTCAAGTATTGGTATGAGATTTCAAAGGTCGGGTAAAAAATGGGTTATGAAGATATGGAATATAAGATTTCAACTAAGCAGGTTATGAGGAGTTAGGGTTGTAGCATTTTTGCTGATTAGCAATTTTGAGGACGAAATTATTTTAAGGGGGAAGGAATGTAATGACCCGAAATTTTAGCCGTTGAATTATGAATATTTAAATTTGTTTTAAATATTTTATTTGAATTATATATTAATTTATAGGGAATTTATTTAATAAAAGAATATTCTTATTTTTGTTCATAACAATAGCAAATAAACGAAATTTCTGCGTAGTCAATACTACGTTAACTTTAACAAATATATATACCGAAGAATGGCCCGTGCTTCGCACACGAGCAACAATTAGATTTGTAGTTGCATCATTTGGTTGAACTGTTTCAGAATCAAGTGATTTTCTACGAACCAATAATAATACCAAATAGTATGAACAACAATATGATCGTGTAATTACTATGTTGCAAATGCAATTAATTAAACACTAAAGGGAGGATAGATTAATGTAGTGGGTGCAACGTGAATATGAAGGGTACATAAGATACATATGAACCACTACAAATCATTAATCTCATTTCACTGTTTTCCAGTTAGATAACGTTGGGCTTTTTAACAGGCTAAAACATACAATATTTGTATCTAACAAAAGAACAGAGTTGCCATATTCAAATTCCTTCACAAGATTATATCGAATCCAACCAATCCGGTTTGACCTTAGCTCTAAAAAAAAATTCTTTACTTGAACGATAAGTGTCAGCCGCCTTTGTCTCTTTCAGCATTTTATTCAAAAGACAATTCATGTTCTTCATGGCTTCTAAACTAAACAGATTTCTCTATTTATATATAATCAACGAAAAGAAAAGTATACAGCCAACCAGCGTCCCCCTATCACATAGCAGACCTAAGACTGACCCTAAAACATGCCTAGTGGAGTCCTATAAGCGCAAATAGCTGGTCTACGGAAATTAAATAGCACATGCGGTACGCAGTAGGAATTAAATGAAAGCACAGGCTAAGCTTAGAGGAAATCAAGCCTACGCAGTATAAAATTGTAATACGTACATGAAACTGCATCCTAGATAATAAACAAAAAAAATCTTACAATATTCAGTACGATCGAAAATGAAACAACGTGACCCCCAAGCTATTTATTTTTCGTGGGTTCCAAGCTATTACATGCCGTGCCCCACACACTTCTTCTTCTTTAAATATCGTTCCACTCCTCGTTTCTCGTTTTCTGAGATCTAAAACAGACTGTGAGGAAACAATATTCATTAAAATAAATAACTTCGAATAAATGACTAAAAACCATGGACTTTTATAATTTGAAAACCTGGAAGACCGCTCTCCAGTCCTCTAATGGTTTTGTTTGGTGCGATTTTAACTTTTGGTGTTCGAACTGATGAAACAACAAGCTATGGTTTGAGTTAGGGCCACAACGAGGCAACTGGAAGTAAAACCGAAGGCGGAGTGAGAATCTGGAGGGCAAGGCACCTCTTCCGACGGAGTCTGGTGCATTCCGGTGCCGGAGACCGTCGTTGGGTTCACCGAGTTGTAGCATAGGGTCTAGTAACGCAATGGTAAAGGGATGGCTGTGTTCACAATGTGTGGGGCATATGGCGTTTGTAGTGGGGAAGAAAGAGATGAAATCTGTTTGAAAGATAGCAGTCTGGAGAGGAAGGGAATTGAAGTTGGTAATTCATTGATAGCTGTGTTTGTTGTAGATGGAAAAACAGGAAAAGTATCGACTGGTTCAATGTATAACAGAACGTCATCAGTTGGTAATTAGTTCATTAATTTATTTATTGATTAAAGGGATAATCATCTAATATATGTCGTGTACGTGGGTTCGCTGGTTCAGCAAGGGAGATGAGCACGACATTCAATACAAGAGGTGTTTCGAACTGTGAAGAAGGAAGGGTGAGAAATCTATAGAAGGACCATGTTTTATATTGAAAAAGGTGGAAAGATTAACGAATAATTTTCAAGTGCTAATCATGGGTTAGTGTGGTTAGTGGCCGGGAAGAACTAGAGGAAGTTGGAAGGAAAGAAGATAAGTGAAATGGAATGTGGTCAGCAGTTCAGTTATAAAACCAAATATGCAGCGTGAACAGCAGGATGAGTGGGTAGTTTTCATGAAACATGGCGATGGAGTTGAAGTACTGGAAAGAGCGTGTGTTATAAAAAAAGAGTGAAGTTAAGGGAGTACAATCGAGTTTACGATGAATGATTCCACAGAACGATTACAATAAAACAGAGGCGAAAGCAAAGTCGGCTATGATCCTTTGCTGGGAGTTGCGGGCAGTTTAAATTGGAGGAGTTAATCGGGTTTTAAATCTTGATAGAAGAGGATAATGGTAATCAAGAAAAAACTTAATGACGTTGAATTATTAGTTAACTAATTTAAAATTTGTAATAACTTGTAAATATTATATATCGCTCATTCTTGAACAGAATTGAACCGACCAGATCCACTAGTATCATAACGACAAGATCTTCATTGTAAAACTGTTGTGGCTGAAACAAGTGCTACAGGAATTTCATGATAAAATCAAACGCTCGTTTGATTTTAAGTGAAACAAAAGCAAAACCGTCAACTGCGAACCAAGGTGAGTAAACTCACTAACTCTGCTTCGTTTTTATTTTTATATAAACGAAATTTTAAATTTATTTATAGTAATTTTATAATGTGCAATGGTTGCTTGGCTGAATAGTTGATAAAATTGATTGATACGATTACATTGTTGATCGATTATTAGTTCTTATATATCATATTGATGTGGAATAATAGTATTGATGCTAATTAACATTAATTTTACTGTTTTTATTTGATTGTGATATATGATGTGTTATATAATCCATGATTGGATATGTTGTATTTGATTTACGCTGGCCCTATAAACTTGGTGTTTTAGATACCGTGAAACATTTTCGAATATGGAAAAGAAAACTTGGATTTAAAAATGGAAATTATTCCCGAAATTAGAAATTAAATTTTGAGTAAGAGTTGAAATTAGAAAAGCCAGTTCAAATGGATAAATCAATAATTTGTTTATAAATGGGAATATAAATTAATTGAATTATTTATCATTGGATACATTGAAATATAAATTTGAATTTGAATTTATATAGAGAAGTGGAAATTAGTTTGGAAGCCAATATTTGGAATGAGATTTATACTTAGCAATTATGAAGGAAATTTTAAACAAGATTTTAAATGATTGAAATAAAAAGGAAATAAGACTTATACGAAAAATTATGAATAGAAGTTATATATATATATATATAATTGGGTTTAATATATTTTTATATGTATGAATTAAACTGTATATAAAAGAAATATATCCGTGATTAAAGTGAATGGTTTAATGCAAATATTTTGCAAACGAAATATCTATAAAGAAAATTTTGGTTTGAAATATGAATCCAAATTGGGACTTGAATGGAAATGGAAATGGATAACTGTTTTAAAAAAACAACGAGTTTTATTCCAAAATTTGTAATATAAATAACGTTTTGTAGGCTAGAATGATAAAAAAGGAATTTGGTAATGATTTGTAAAGGATAAACTCCAAAATGAATTTGGAATTTGAATTAAGCTGAAATGGTAGATAAATTTCGAAGTTTGGAATTTAAATCAAATATAGACTATTCGAGAGCGAGAGAGAGTATTTATTGGAATTCGATTATATCGAATTTAGGGAAGTAGTTATTTTTACTTTCCGTTTTAAATCAAATTTATTTATTTATTTGTTAATTGAATTAAAAAGTACAAGTTATATTTGTATATGCCAATTATTTGGGAACAATGATTATAACGCTACCGTTATAAATATAAACAGCAATTATAATGCTACTGTTATCATAAATGTTTATAAATCTAAACCGCGATTTTAGCGTTGTCGTGATAATGAATGTTTTTATAAATCTAAACAACAAATTTTAGCGTTGTTGTTATAATAAAAGTTTTGTAAATCTATACAGCGATTTTAGCGCTGCCTTTATAATAAATGTTTTATAAATCAAATATTTGGAAACAACGATTATAATGCTACTGTTATAATCAAAGTTTTTCCATGAAAGGAGCGTGTTCTTAGATTGGATCCAAAAGTCGCGTAAGCGATGTTTGGTTTAAAGTTGTGAGCTTTGACTATTTTAAAGTTGAGAATGTTGTTCAGTTAAGGTCTGAGAGGTAAATATACCCCAACTTGATTGACTTCATGATTGATGGAGAAATGGTTAATGTTCGATAGTGAAGACTGGTTAACATCTTGGTTAGTTAACAATTGGTTAATGTATTGAGTTATAATAACGATGTTTTATAACATCGCGTTAATTTAAAAGAATTTGAAATGTTTTTCCCAATAAAATGAGAGATATTTTCTACTCATAGAGAATGGAATGAATTGGTCAACGAGGAATTAAGAAAGGGAATTTGGAAATAGTTTCCAATAGCAATGTGGTATATTTTCTGAACATAGAAAATAAGGATTCGTTAACATATATAGAAATGTTTCCTAATTAAAAGAAGAGATATTTTCTCGAATAAAGAAATAAGATATTGGAAATGTTTTTCAAAGAACCGAGAGGGGAAACTGAGCTTCAAAAGGATACGAAAGATAGGGAAACATGAATTGGAAATAATAATATAATTAGGAATTGATTTAAAGGGGCCCAGTGTTGGTTGATGCTTGATCGATAGAATTTCCATTTGGAAATAGGACCGTTGATTGTATGGGTGTTTCGTTGATAGTTAAATCACCGATTATCAAAGTTTTGATTTATTTTATACCTCCATTGTTAATATGGAGAGACCGGGATCCAATTTAACATCTGAAAACCACTCCGTATTGGTATAAGCGTATGAATCAACTTATGCTGAAGATAATTGAAGACGGAGTAAAATGCAAGGGCTGTTCTATTAACCCTAGGTAGAAATTGCCCAAGATGGATTAATAGAACGGTGCCTTCGGTTTGTCCGGACCTAGGGCAACTTGTAAGGTCGAGTGTCTGATAGAGTATTTCCAAAGGGATTACGTACGTTGATTCCTTCAAACGTACGAAGTTGGTGGCAAACAAGGAAAACTTCTTTAGCCTAAAAATTTGAGTATTTTTGTGGGAATCAATTAGTGATTTTTGATGAATCTGACGATGTGGCATTCAAAGTGAATGGTGGCCAAATGTTCTGGAAGATATTTCAAACCTCAAGCCTCACAACTGGGAATTGACAAAAATCGGGCAGGCAGCATGGCTAGGTGGGTCGCTTCCATTAGGATGTATAATCACCTATCTAGAGAAATTCCATTTAGTTCTTTAATCTATCGATGCTTTCCCTTTCGAGAAACGGTTGCTGATCCCAACTGTTGGTGATATACATTCGATACACTTAAGCAAAATGATTGGTCGGTCATGTGTGGGTCAGGTTGCAAGACGTTCTTGTTGAGCCCCAGTGTATCCTCTCTAGAGTATACTGATCGGAAGGTGGCTCCATACCTTGTCATGTTGGAAATCCAATCTCCAATAAGCTCCCTGCGGTTTTCGATTTTATATCATATATGGGGCGTGAGGTGCAAGCGTTCCGCTAGATTCTATTTATTTGATGTGGACATTTTTATAATATCACTGGATTCGATATCAAAATATTTTTGGTTATTGTAAGGTAAAAACCATCCGTGTTTATGTGTGGATCGGTCTTACGATTTTCATTTCTTTTGAAAGGATTTTAAAAATTAAACAAACGGTTGGAGTTTACTCACACCAGTACCATGACTGACCCAGAGTTTATTTGTTGTTTTTCTTAAACTCTTGGGTGCCAAATTTGTATGGGCACTCAAGTAGTCGGGAATTTACAGATTCGCTTGGAGGAGTTTGAAGCAGGAGGCTTCACCAGATTGCTATAGACTATCGTATTTCCAATATGTACTGTGTTGTATCTGGAAACAGTTGTTTATAACTTTTCCAGGAATAACCGTTGTGCTCAGATGATGGTATGTATATACAGTTACTGATTTGTATTTCAAAAGTTATGCTATTTAATATATTTTATTCGTTTCGCTATGAGATTGTGTTCTTCGTTTTCTTCTATTCTAACTATTCTTTCTTTCTATTTCTCATCCTCTAACTTCTTTCTTATAATGATCCGTATTTCTGTGTCATTTATGTTGGACGTAAGGTGTCATTAGTCAACTTAAAAAGTACGGAAATTTGGGGTCGTTATGAAGGCAGATAAAATTAAGCTGTAGCTCGTACTTGGTTGTATGTATCAATGAACAAGGCACTGTGTAAGGTGATAATGTATTTTCATTTTAGTAGATTAGGTTGTGTGATACAGGGCATTTCGTACGCATGTGCAATTATCTGACTTAGAGATGAAGTTTATAATGGCTTTATATTTTTATTTTATTTTACTTCAGTTCAATTATAAAATTCCACTGTTAATTAATGTAGTTCACTAAATTTGCAGCGATGAATACAAACCCAAAAAAATTACGAAAATGGACGTCATGGTGTAATTTGACGTTACGGTCCTAATTAAACTAACTTCGTCGAAAACGGAAACCGTTTGCAAAAATGGTATTTTAAAGGACTATAATTTAATAACGATTTCCATAGAGACTATTTTAAAATTTGATTTAACCATAACTAACAATCTATAACACGAAATCTGGATTTTTCTCTTTTATATGAAAATTATAATCAACACGATTCCAAGGTTTCTTATTTCACTGAATCCCGACTTATATAGGATCTTGTATATTCAGTTGAAGTTCAAAATTCCATATTACGAACTGCAACGCCATTTCGAGCTCGTTTTATAATTATATAAATATATAACGTTCATACTTCGTTTTAAACAACGAATTAAATATTAAAATCCATTAATATTCCAAATGTAATATTTAAAATAATAAATTAGTTGACTGCCAAAAATACGTGACGTTACATTCTTCCCTCCTTAAAATAATTTCATCCCCGAAATTGCTAAGGTAAGAAAAATTCTACAAATCCCATTAATTTCCAAATCCAATTTATTTTAAATTGAAAACCAATTTAGTACCGTAAACAAATATTTTCAAAAATAACGAAAATTTTCTTATACTTTAAATTCCCCGAAAAATTCGGCAGAGTCTCCCCTGTATAGAGTGACATCTACGATATCGCAGGAACAAATAATATATATACATCAACCTACATAGTTGGAAAACAAAAACCAAAACCCAAAGTTTTATATTTTCGCACAGGCGTACCTTTTACGAGCGCTACTGAGCATACTTGCTCAACGTATATGCGATTTACTCAACCAATATCAATCTGCCTAGCCATCTGGCACCTGTACTTAACTCAATTCACATATAAGTAATATATATATATACATATATATATATATACATGAAATTCTTAAGTAATATTTCACTAATCAACAAGTATAACACTCCAATTCCAAAATCAAACAGATTGCATCAATTCATTTTCAAATACAGGGTTAAATCATAAATTCCAATTCATATGTTGTTTCATTCCAGTTTAAGTATAATGGAAATTATTCTCTAGTTTAAAAATCCATTTAGCTCCATTGAATTGTTGATTATTCCCATTCAAACAGCTATCATCCAATAACAAACAATTCACAATCAACATCCAATACACAACCAAACCAATTGAATTTACATTCAATATTAATATTTTACTTTGGTTTCACATATTTGAATATCAATCGATTAATATCCAATTGATTTCTATTTGATTATTATTTATTAAAATTTCAAATTTATTCATTCATCAAATTTACAATTTCCAAATTTTTTTATTTGATCTCGATATCATTCTTAATTTAATTACACCTAACAAAGTTAAGTTTTAATTCAAATTTCCAATCCAATTTGAATTCTATTCAAATCAATCAAACACACTAATATGTCAATAATTTGATAAAATCATTTCTTTTCTATAAAAATATAATTTGGGCAAAATTGTTTCATTTACCCTATTTACAAAACAATATTGTATTCATTGTCAGTTCAATGCTTTTTAACACTTGAACCTATCAAACAACACAATACAAAACATTTGTGTATAAAATTTGCAAATACGCTCTCATATATATATATACACACACACACACACACACGCTCAATCTTGATCTAGGGTACTACTAACCCCATTTCTATCGAGTTATACAATAGAGCCAAGGTTAATACTAAACGAATAGCTCTGATACCAGTGTAACGACCTAAGGATTTTCGGTCTCGAAAATCAACATAGATAACTTTACCGTATCTCATGTCAACCTTCCAACACCGAAAAAACTGGATAGTTATAAGAAAGAAATTAGAGGGTGAGGTAAGAAAGAAATATTAGAATAGAAGAAGAACCAACGCAACACAAAGTCTCACATCGCCGCAGAACAAAATATAATACAGAAATAAATCTTTATTGAGAGCTTTTAAAAATATTTACAGTATCAGAGTACATCACAAATCTGGACAGTTATAATAACCTATCCTTGTATACAACACACAACGGAATAGTAGCAATATAATATCATATGTCTGAACTTTTCCAGCTCGTCTCTTCACAACATTCGATACCCTGAACCTGTACAACCCGGTCTAACCCGAGCATTTACAAAACACCGGGTCAGTCTGGAACCGGAGTGAAAAACTCGCATAGTATTAAAGGGGATCATCCAACTTGATTTTAAAGTTCAAAAGTCTTTTTGAAAGAAAAAGATTATCGTAAGACCAAATCCACACATAAATACTGTAACACCCCACTCCCGCTATGGTCACTCTCTAAGGGAATGCCGTAGCATCGGTGGAGTATTCTAGTGAATATAGAACAGAAAAATTACAACAAGACAGATATAAATAGTACTTGAGAAATTTCAAAACATCATTTCATTGCAGCAGAAAGTAAAACATGTTTGGTTACATCACAAAACCATAATAAGAGTCAAGTAAAAAATATCCATCCTGATAAATAAAAGTACATAATCCCAATACATGAACTGATAGCCATAAAAGAAAGGGTAAGTTGAGCTCTACACCTAAAGCAGCCAGATCAAAGCCCACTCGTACTGGGCCCACTCTGATAACCTGAGGGTTAGGAAAAAGATAAAAACAACGGGGTCAGACATAAGTCTGAGCGAGTCCTATAACTTTAACAATACAATCGTTAAAGTAACCAGAGAAGACATAAGCTTGATATACGGTAACGTCTGGGGATGAATGGCTACACTAAGCAGCTAGGTATACTTAGGATAAACTAAGATAACCGTAAAGACGCATCCACCCACCCAAGGATAATTACTACACTGCACCACACCAGTCATTCCTACTTAAAGGTTGATCCCCATAGTGTACTTAGTAATTTAGTAGTTTCGTGTACCCCTATCTGACTACATAGGTGTACCCACTACTCCCCAAGCGATCGGCTTCCCTACGTAGATACCCGTGCTGGTCCCACGATGGGGTGTATCATTCCCCAACATGGCCACCTGATAATATCAACGGTGCACGGCTTTATATCTACACGATGCAACAACGACTTACCAACCAGCCCGGGTCCACACACGCATATGAAACCCGTTGGTCCCGCGTTGCCACCGCTAACCCAGTTTGGCCTCTTATAGTCAAGCCCAATATGCGTGTCCCGTCACCCGACTAGAGTCGAGCCCACAAAGATACGTTTGGGATATTGGTTGAAATGGGCCCCCACAAGCTACCACCTAAGCTTGTTATTTCTAGTGAATCCCACTTAACCCTTTAACCATGTCCCCTTACATGTTATAAATTTTGGTTAAGTCCTTTAATCATATTCTAATTGTCATACAAGGTACCCACTAGATTTCCACATGCCACCCATGGCACTTACTTAACCCTTTAATCATGTTTAATTACATGTTCCACTTTGGTTAAGTATTCTAATCGTATTTTCACATGCCACCCATGGCACTTACTTAACCCTTTAATCATGTTTAATTACATGTTCCACTTTGGTTAAGTATTCTAATCGTATTTTTCTATTGCCACCCAAGGCAACCCACTAGTCTCCTCATGCCACCCAAGGCACCCACTTAACCCCTCATGTCCCACTACATGCTAATATGGTTAAGTGTTTCTTAATTCATTAATTAAGATCATGACCTCATAAAGACCTCTCACATTAGACCGTCTTTTATGACTGGTGGATATGCCGGTTGGTTCCGGGCAGACTTCTGTCATCAAAAGGGTCTAACCTCGTGTCTTTACTTTAATCATGTATTTAATTTATGACTAAGACCTCTCACATTGGGCCGATCATTTGTAGCTGCTGGATGGCCGGTCGGTTCTGGGCAGACTTCCGCTATAAAAGGGTCCAACCTCGTGTCTTAGTTGATTAATTACACCTAATTAATCACCCCCATATTAATTATCCCTAATTAATATCAAGTTTTTCATAACATGGGTAGACCTAACTCAATAGATAAATTCCCATGGGGTAGACCTAACTCAATAGGTATATTCCCACTTATGCTTATTCATTTTATGGTATGCTTAATCATAACCATTTCACACCATTTCATTAACATGTCTATTAACCCCATCGTTTCCCACGTACTTATGCTAACACGACATATTTCCAAGAGAAGATTCTCTCACAATTAACATGGGTTTCACTTAGCATACATTAGCATTAACATGGGTTAAAAGGTGTCCACTTACATCATGATATTAACCCAACTAGCATTACTAAATAACCCAACTTGCATGAACATACATATGTCATGTATAAAGGCAACTTGCATAAGTGTTCATAGGTTATACAAAGGTGAACTTGCATATGTCTTAAAGGTGTGAACTTGCATAACATGTTACATGTTAACTTGCATAACATCATACACATAACTTACATAATATCATAAACATAACTTGTATATCAACATACACATAACTTGCATAACATCATGCACATAACTTGCATAACATCATACACATAACTTGCATATGAACTTGCATAACAACATGCACATAACTTGCATAACATCATACACATAACTTGCATATGAACTTACATAATATCATACACATAACTTGCATATGAACTTGCATAACAACATGCACATAACTTGCATAACATCATACACATAACTTGCATATGAACTTACATAACATCATACACATAACTTGCATAACATGTTGAACTTGCATATGAGCATACACATAACTTGCATAACATGTTGAACTTGCATATATGACTTGCATCTTAAAGGAGGGTAACCATGCATATATATATATATATATATATATATATATATATATATATATATATATATTCATAGCATATAAAGGTATCATCTTGCATATGCATGCATCACATTTTAAAAGGGTAAACTTGCATGTCATGATTTATGCATAATACCAAACACTTAGCATGCATAAAACCACATACTTAGCATGCATAAAATCAATTACTTATTATGCATAAACCCACCACTTAACTTGCATAAACCCACATATCCAACTTGCATAAACTCACATATTCAACATGCATAAACTCACATATTCAACATGCATAAACTCACATATTCAACATGCATAAACATAGGATTAATATTAAACATAGATTAGCATATTCACATCATATCATATGACTTGAAAACCCATTAATCCTCATGCAAAACCATAGATCTCATCATATCTCATCTACTTAATTTAGCAATTGATCATCAAAGTGATAGAAACTCACCAAAACCAAGATTAGCAAACTTATGAAGTATAACTAGTTGCTAAATATGAAGAAGATGATGATTAGAGGTTGATTAGCTTGCAACTTCCTTCATAAATTAGTGGAGGCTCCTCTTAAGTTTGATTTTGGCGGCATGAGGCCATCATTTCTATTTTTAGTATGAATTAGGGTAGTATTAGGGTGTATTTATAGATTAGGTGAGTGTTTTTGGCCCTTAGATTAACCCTAAATTAGATTAGGACCCTTAGATTTCGGCATCTTCCAGAAACCAGCCCTAAGTCCAAGCCCAAACCCTAAACTGGTGCACCCAACCACAGAACTCTCTAGAAACTGTGCAGGTTTCTTGGCTCGGCACGGGCGCACTTCACAAGTGCGCCAGTGTATCTTTGTACTGGCGCACTTCATAAGTGCGCCAGTGCATTCTTGTACTGGCGCACTTCACAAGTGCGCCAGTGCATTTCTGGCCTGTTTCTGGTTTTTCTGCCTAACTTCGTTCGTCCATATCTCTTTCATACGGTACCCGTTTTACGCAAACTCGGACTCTATTTCGCGTATTTTTCCGAGACGAACGCAATGACGCAGCCCGTTTCCCCTAATTCCCACATCTGAGATTATTTATCCTGTAATTAGTGAATTTTAGTATTAACTAAAATTCGGGGTGTTACATTCTCCCCTCCTTAAAGTATTTCGTCCCCGAAATCTCTAAGCTAAGGAGAATGCATATCCTACCATCCAAACAACCATCTACTCAATTCATCAAACACGGGCATCCATTGTCCTTAAAACAGTTTCTAATGATGTATGAGCATATGCAAAAAGTGTGTGTGTATGTTCCCTATCTAATGTATGAACATATGCAAACCATGATAGTGCCATGCATCCATTATGTATGCGAGAGAACCCTATCGACACATACAATATCTACATGAGTGCACAATCATTCACCAAAATGCATCATCCATATGATAACACAATCATTATACATCCATAAATATAGTTTCCTACACACAATTTTATGCAATATGCAATATGAAGTGACTGAGTCGATCTAGTGCCTATAGTGTGTGTATATGCATCCACGAGCAACCACTGGCAAACACTTGCATCCACTTGCATCCATCAACCATAACATGTCTCAAACACATGTTTCAACCATAGGTTTACCCTATCTAAAGGTCAATCAGTACTAACGAGAGGATATACTAAGGATAAGATAAGTACTAGTCAACAATAGAGGAGAAAGTAAAGACATACCCTCAAAAAGAAATGGGTACAATGAACGCATCTTCGCTTCCGTCTCCCAAGTTGCGTTGCTCTCCTCTTCTCCCTATTGCACTTTGACTAGTTGAACCTCTCTGTTTCTCAACTTCCTAGTCTCTGACCCAAGGATGCAGGTAGGAGCTCGTCGAATAGTCGCATCACGCTCTACTTCCACTTCTTTAAGCAAGCTCGGCTCTACCACCTCTGCGGTCTCATGTAAGCACTTCCTCAAATAGGACACATGGAATACATCATGTACACCACTAAGTCTGTCGGGCAACTCCACCCTATATGCCATCCGTCCGATCCTTTCCTTAATAGGAAACGGCCCCACGAACCTTGGTGCTAGCTTCCCAACAGATCCAAAGCGAACCACATTTCGCAATGGAGACACTTTGACAAAGATCATGTCCCCAACTTCAAACTCAAGATCCGTCCTCCTCTTGTCCGCATAAGATTTTTGCCTATCCTGCGTTGCTTTCATCCTTCTTCGAATCAAGTCAATCTTCTCAGAAGTCTCCCTAATCATATCAGGCCCAAGCAGAATCTTATCCGTAGATTCCCACCAACATGCAGGTGATCGACAAGGCCTTCCATAAAGAGCTTCGAAAGGAGCCATACCAATACTGGACTGAAAGCTGTTATTATATGCGAACTCCACCAATGGAAGATGTTCTTCCCATGTACCTCCAAAATCTAAGATACAAAGCCTCAAAAGGTCTTCTAGGACACGATTCACCCTCTCAGTCTGGCCGTCTGTCTGAGGATGATATGCGGTGCTCAGACACAATTGAGTCCCCACTGCTTCTTGCAAACTTTTCCAAAACTCTTTAGTGAAGATAGGATCTCGATCGCTCACTATACTGGAAGGTACATCATGCAATCTAATAATCTCTCGAATGTAAACTGAAGCTAGTCATGGAATAGTCATCTTGCTCTTCACGGGTATGAAATGGGCACACTTAGTAAGTCTATCTACCACAACCCAAATCCCCGTATTACCCTTCCTTGATTTCGGTAATCCTTCGAGACACTATCCCACTTCCTTAGCGGAACTTCCAATGGGTGAAGCAACCCACTTGGTTTCTTTTGCTCCGCTTTCACCAAGCATCTAGCGACATACTCGGCCATGTCTTTCTTCATACCGGCCAAAAAGAAAACTCGCTTCATGTCTTGGTACATCTCGTCCCATGAGAAAACCAGATTCTTCTTCGTCAAGCGGGTTAATGGGGCTGATATCTTCGCGAAGTCTTTGATGAACTTCCTATGATATCCTGCCAACCCCTAAGAAACTTCTTACTTCGGTAGCATTCCTAGGAACTTTCCAATCCTGGATAGATACTATCTTTGCGGGATCCACAGCTATCCCTTCCTTAGGGACCACATGCCCTAAGAATCGCACCTCTCTTCTCCAAAAATGACATTTAGAGAATTTAGCTTTAAGACTATGTGCTCGAAGAGTCTCCAACACTTCTCTGAGATGTAAGGCATGCTTTTCTCCACTTCTAGGGGAAATCAGGATATTCTCCCATGCAAAATCGTCACAACTATCCATCTCTCACGCAGACCACCTTAGTCGAACTCGACATCCCCCAAATGCAAGCCCCAAAGGCCTAAACCAATATCAGACAAAGACCCAAGGGATACCTCCTTCGAATTCAGACGACCTACGTGAGATGATACTAGTAAAAACGGCTAAATAATTAAGCCCTTGTCCAACTCTGGATGTCCTCGCCAGTCTCACTCCAAAACCACCGTTTATCCCATAACTGGCTTTGCTCATCCTATTGAGCACATACGAAAACTTATTCCGCTCCTAGAAAAGACCAAGATGTCATTTACAAAGACCATCACGAACTTATTTAGGTACTCCCTGAACACCCTTCTCATCATATGCGGGGGCGTTCGTCAAACCAAATGGCATCTCCAGCCACTCATAAAAACCACCCGGAGTCCTAAAGGTAGTCTTCTCTATACTATCCTCAGTCACTCTCAACTGACGAAACCTCGTGGCTAAGTCCAACTGCGAAAATACCGAGGCGCCCACTAACTGATCAAAGAGATCATCAATCCTCGACAATGGGTGTCTATTCTTATTTGTGAGTTTATTTAGCTCTCTTTAGCCTACACAAAGTCTGAGGGACCCATCCGCCTTCGTGGCAAAAACTACCGGAGCACCCCACTCCGATATACTTCGTCTTCTAAACCCCTTCTCAAGCAAATTGCCTACTTGCTTATGGAGTTCCCTCCTCTCACGAGGAGCCACGTGGCACACTGGCCAAGACACTGGTTTGGCATTGTCTACCAGATATATTTGGAAGTCAATCTCCCGTTCCGGAGGTAAGCCCTTCACCTCCTTAAAACACATCCGAGTATTCCCGGACCACTCTATAGATTGCAAACTCTCGACCGACGTGTCAAGCGACTCTAGATAACTTAGCATAACAAATTCCATGGGATTACAAGAGATTTGGAGAGTGTTACCCAAGCGGGTCATAAGCCTAACAACTCTCCCTCCACAATAAGAACGGCACCGTTACTGGATAACTAGTCCATGCCCAAAATCAACCCATAGCCCGTGAAGCCCAACACAAAAGCATCACATCTAAACTCAATGCTATGTATAGAAATCTTCAAACCCAAACATATCATGGACAAATAAGTGGAGCCCCCAATTGGGTTTGAAACAACCAAGGGATCATCTACCAGACTGGTGTCTAAGTGCAGTGACTCAACTAATGATGATGAGATAAACGAATGCGATGCGCCTGAATCAAACAATGTACGGACAGGATGATCAAATAGAAAAACCAGACTTTCAACGGAAATAGTTCTACCTCTCTCCCGAATTGGTGGGACCGCGAGAGCTTGTACTTGCCCCCTAGCCTGACCTGGTGCCATAAGAGCTTGCACTTGTCCTCCTGAGGTAGATCCCGTCCTTTCCCCTTTCTTAGGGCAGTCCTTCACTAGATGTCCTGCTTCGTCACAGTGGAAGCAGCCAGCCTTCCTCTTCTTGCGACAATCCTTGCTTAGGTGGCCTAGTGTCCCACAGTTGAAGCACTTCTTCTTTCCCTTGCCACCGTTACCTTTCCCACCCTTATTTTGTTGTTGAGGTTTCTTCTGATCTTCATTCTTCTCGGGTGCTTTATTAGCATTGGGACCCTTCTCTTCCTCATGCATAAGTGCCATGTCCACTAGCTTCTCGAAAGTGGCCCCCATAGGGATGTGAGACATAGCCAATCCGTGCATCGGTTCGTTCAAGCCTTTAACGAACCTCAAAGCTTTCTCTTCTTGTGTGTTTACCAAGTCCATGTTGAATCTCCCTAACTGATTAAACTTGTTAACATATTCTTTCACCGACAAGTTCCCTTGCTTTATGTTCAAGAACCTTTCCACGTGCATATTTTCTTCCGCTTTTGAGAGAAACTTTGCCTCAAACCTTTGCCTGAAATCCATCCAAGAATCAACAGGGCGTTCTCCATTAGTGACCTCCCACCAGAATGAGGCCTCTCCCTTCATTAACCAAGCAGCCAACTTGACTTTCTTTCCTTCTTCCATCTCAAAGATATCTATCAACTCTTCCACCTCCTTAAGCCAATCTCTAGCTCCCACAAAAGGTTTTCCTCCCATAGCCTTAAACTTCCTACAAGTCATAGCAAAAGTATCCGCGCGAGGAGGAACGAGTGCAACGGGTGGAGGAGGAACATTTGTTGAACCTGCAGCGGCGGCCCTAGCCTCTAACAACCTCCTATACCATACTGGTACCGCTACACCGTCCGGAAGATAAAGATCTTCAGCCATGCTGAGACGAAAAAGGAAAGATTCAAAACGGAGAATTCGAAAGATAAAGATATGGCTATCGGGGATTATGCTTTTCTTTCAAAAACTTTTCTCTTTAAAGACATGTTTTTGAAAATATTTCTTCCAAAAATGTTTTTAGGAAAATAGTTTTCTAAAATTTTTATCTGTTCCGGTAACCTTTGCTCTGATACCACGTGTAACACCCCACTCCCGCTATGGTCACTCTCTAAGGGAATGCCGTAGCATCGGTGGAGTATTTTAGTGAATATAGAACAGAAAAATTACAACAAGACAGATATAAATAGTACTTGAGAAATTTCAAAACATCATTTCATTGCAGCGGAAAGTAAAACATGTTTGGTTACATCACAAAACCATAATAAGAGTCAAGTAAAAAATATCCATCCTGATAAATAAAAGTACATAATCCCAATACATGAACTGATAGCCATAAAAGAAAGGGTAAGTTGAGCTCTACACCTAAAGCAGCCAGATCAAAGCCCACTCGTACTGCGCCCACTCTGATAACCTGAGGGTTGGGAAAAAGATAAAAACAACGGGGTCAGACATAAGTCTGAGTGAGTCCTATAACTTTAACAATACAATCGTTAAAGTAACCAGAGAAGACATAAGCTTGATATACGGTAACGTCTGGGGATGAATGGCTACACTAAGCAGCTAGGTATACTTAGGATAAACTAAGATAACCGTAAAGACGCATCCACCCACCCAAGGATAATTACTACACTGCACCACACCAGTCATTCCTACTTAAAGGTTGATCCCCCTAGTGTACTTAGTAATTTAGTAGTTTCGTGTACCCCTATCTGACTACATAGGTGTACCCACTACTCCCCAAGCGATCGGCTCCCCTACGTAGATACCCGTGCTGGTCCCACGATGGGGTGTATCATTCCCCAACGTGGCCACCTGATAATATCAACGGTGCACGGCTTTATATCTACACGATGCAACAACGACTTACCAACCAGCCCGGGTCCACACACGCATATGAAACCCGTTGGTCCCGCGTTGCCACCGCTAACCCGGTTTGGCCTCTTATAGTCAAGCCCAATATGCGTGTCCCGTCACCCGACTAGAGTCGAGCCCACAAAGATACGTTTGGGATATTGGTTGAAATGGGCCCCCACAAGCTACCACCTAAGCTTGTTATTTCTAGTGAATCCCACTTAACCCTTTAACCATGTCCCCTTACATGTTATAAATTTTGGTTAAGTCCTTTAATCATATTCTAATTGTCACACAAGGTACCCACTAGATTTCCACATGCCACCCATGGCACTTACTTAACCCTTTAATCATGTTTAATTACATGTTCCACTTTGGTTAAGTATTCTAATCGTATTTTCACATGCCACCCATGGCACTTACTTAACCCTTTAATCATGTTTAATTACATGTTCCACTTTGGTTAAGTATTCTAATCGTATTTTTCTATTGCCACCCAAGGCAACCCACTAGTCTCCTCATGCCACCCAAGGCACCCACTTAACGCCTCATGTCCCACTACATGCTAATATGGTTAAGTGTTTCTTAATTCATTAATTAAGATCATGACCTCATAAAGACCTCTCATATTAGACCGTCTTTTATGACTGCTGGATATGCCGGTTGGTTCCGGGCAGACTTCTGTCATCAAAAGGGTCTAACCTCGTGTCTTTACTTTAATCATGTATTTAATTTATGACTAAGACCTCTCACATTGGGCCGATCATTTGTAGCCGCTGGATGGTCGGTCGGTTCCGGGCAGACTTCCGCTACAAAAGGGTCCAACCTCGTGTCTTAGTTGATTAATTACACCTAATTAATCACCCCCATATTAATTATCCCTAATTAATATCAAGTTTTTCATAACATGGGTAGACCTAACTCAATAGGTAAATTCCCATGGGGTAGACCTAACTCAATAGGTAAATTCCCACTTATGCTTATTCATTTTATGGTATGCTTAATCATAACCATTTCACACCATTTCATTAACATGTCTATTAACCCCATCGTTTCCCACGTACTTATGCTAACACGACATATTTCCAAGAGAAGATTCTCTCACAATTAACATGGGTTTCACTTAGCATACATTAGCATTAACATGGGTTAAAAGGTGTCCACTTACATCATGATATTAACCCAACTAGCATTACTAAATAACCCAACTTGCATGAACATACATATGTCATGTATAAAGGCAACTTGCATAAGTGTTCATAGGTTATACAAAGGTGAACTTGCATATGTCTTAAAGGTGTGAACTTGCATAACATGTTACATGTTAACTTGCATAACATCATACACATAACTTACATAATATCATAAACATAACTTGTATATCAACATACACATAACTTGCATAACATCATGCACATAACTTGCATAACATCATACACATAACTTGCATATGAACTTGCATAACAACATGCACATAACTTGCATAACATCATACACATAACTTGCATATGAACTTACATAATATCATACACATAACTTGCATATGAACTTGCATAACAACATGCACATAACTTGCATAACATCATACACATAACTTGCATATGAACTTACATAACATCATACACATAACTTGCATAACATGTTGAACTTGCATATGAGCATACACATAACTTGCATAACATGTTGAACTTGCATATATGACTTGCATCTTAAAGGAGGGTAACCATGCATATATATATATATATATATATATATATATATATATATATATATATATATATATATATTCATAGCATATAAAGGTATCATCTTGCATATGCATGCATCACATTTTAAAAGGGTAAACTTGCATGTCATGATTTATGCATAATACCAAACACTTAGCATGCATAAAACCACATACTTAGCATGCATAAAATCAATTACTTATTATGCATAAACCCACCACTTAACTTGCATAAACCCACATATCCAACTTGCATAAACTCACATGTTCAACATGCATAAACTCACATATTCAACATGCATAAACTCACATATTCAACATGCATAAACATAGGATTAATATTAAACATAGATTAGCATATTCACATCATATCATATGACTTGAAAACCCATTAATCCTCATGCAAAACCATAGATCTCATCATATCTCATCTACTTAATTTAGCAATTGATCATCAAAGTGATAGAAACTCACCAAAACCAAGATTAGCAAACTTATGAAGTATAACTAGTTGCTAAATATGAAGAAGATGATGATTAGAGGTTGATTAGCTTGCAACTTCCTTCATAAATTAGTGGAGGCTCCTCTTAAGTTTGATTTTGGCGGCATGAGGCCATCATTTCTATTTTTAGTATGAATTAGGGTAGTATTAGGGTGTATTTATAGATTAGGTGAGTGTTTTAGGCCCTTAGATTAACCCTAAATTAGATTAGGACCCTTAGATTTCGGCATCTTCCAGAAACCAGCCCTAAGTCCAAGCCCAAACCCTAAACTGGTGCACCCAACCACAGAACTCTCTAGAAACTGTGCAGGTTTCTTGGCTCGGCACGGGCGCACTTCACAAGTGCGCCAGTGTATCTTTGTACTGGCGCACTTCATAAGTGTGCCAGTGCATTCTTGTACTGGCGCACTTCACAAGTGCGCCAGTGCATTTCTGGCCTGTTTCTGGTTTTTCTGCCTAACTTCGTTTGTCCATATCTCTTTCATACGGTACCCGTTTTACGCAAACTCGGACTCTATTTCGCGTATTTTTCCGAGACGAACGCAATAACGCAGCCCGTTTCCCCTAATTCCCACATCTGAGATTATTTATCCTGTAACTAGTGAATTTTAGTATTAACTAAAATTCGGGGTGTTACAAATACGGACGACTTTTACCTTACGATAACCCAAAATATTTTTGAAATCAATATCTTTTCTGATATTATAATAGTCTCTAAATACAAGTAAATATCAATCTAGCGGAACGCTTGCATCTCACGCTCCACATATATACTATACAATCAAAACCACAGGAGCTTATTGGAGATTGGATTCTGACTATGAAAAGGTATGGAACCACCTGCCGATAGTGTATCACTAGAGGGAAATACATTGGGTTTAACAAGAACGTCTTGCAACCCGGCCCACACATGACCGACCACTCATTTCGCTTGAGTGTATCGAAAGTATATCACCAATAGTTGGGCTCAAACCACCGTTTCCCAAAAGAAATAGATTAAAGAAGTAGAAGGAATTTCTCCAAATAGGTGATTATACGCCCTAATGGGAGCGACCCACATAGCCATGTTGCCTGCTTGATTTTTGTCATTTCCCGATTGTGAGGCTTGAGGTCAGAATTTTCCTTTTTGGAACATCTGGTCACCATTCACCTTGAATGTCACATCGTCAAATCCACCAGATATCACTAATTGATTTCCACAAAAATACCCTAGTTAGGAGCTAAGAGAATGGCCATTCTCCGCCACTAACTATGATACGTTTGAAGAAATCAACGTATATGATCCCTTTGGAAATACTCTGTCAGACATCCATCCATACAAGTCATCCAGGAACAAGATGAACCGAAACACCCTCCTACTACATCCAATATAGGAATCATCCCATGGATCAGTAGCGAGAAGTCCTTGCAGCCCGTAGAATCGAACCACGGCAGAACCATAGTTTATCTCTGGTTGCAATCCCAAAGATTATTAGCGGTTCTTCTGTTTATGAAAATATATGGCCTTCAATGCTCCATCACGATCGTATTCTGATATCTTCACGTATTTGTTAGTCGGAATGGTTTTCGAATATAAATTCAATCCCGGTCTTTCCGTACCAACAATCATATTAGACAGATCTGATAGTCGATTATTTAACTATCAAAATAAATAGTGATTCAATCATGAAAAACCAATGAGTTCACTGGTTCAGTATTCAGCATCATTGGGCATTTTAATTAAAACAAATATAAATTTAAACTCTTAAATATTTCGATATTACGAATATAACTTTTCGCTTCTTATTTAACATAAGATTTTTCCTTAAATAAATTCATTTTCATGCTTAGGCAAATCCTACATCATATCTGGTCCTCCAATTTCAATTTCAAAACATTAGCCACATAATTCTCTAATATTGGGAAATCAATTCAACTTACTACTCGTAAAACAATGTTATGAAAAATTCTTTATTCATTACTTGAAAAAAAAATCCACGCTTATTCTTATAAAATAAAACTCAACTTTATGTTTCCTTTTAATCTCGCGTATATCGTTATAATTTCACGCAATCCCCTTTTATTTCCCTTTTCTCTCTGGAATCCTCATTATATAATCTCCAAATTTTCACCAAACATTGCTTTATTATTTCTAACCAAGAAATAATAAATTATTACTAAATCCTTTCAACATTTCCAACTAATATCATTCTCAGATAATCCTAAAGTCGTTCAAGTTAGGGTATTTTAATCACCTCTCGGACCTTGATCAACAACGTTCTTATCTTAAGATGAGTACAAGTTGTAATCCAAAACCAATATTTCATTCTAATATCAATACAAATATCATTTAACTATTTTATTCAAAATACGGTTTCATAAACCTTCTTTTTTAAAAAAAAATCTTTCTCGAATATAACCCTTATTTCTTAACTCCATAATTAAGTAATTTCTTATAAACAACACCTTTTTAACTCTGCCTCTTTAAAAAAAATCAACTACAATTCGGATTTGGTTATACAACCCTATGACCCACTTCTTTACCCAAATTCACTTTTATCAAACTCTTTTTAAATATATTCAACCATTTCCCGCTTGGAAAATCTTATTTCAATTCCACAGTTTTACTTAATTCCATTATTAAGTAATGCTAATTTAAAATTAACTCTTTAAAATCTTAAGCCTCATTTATATAACCCTGGTTTATTATAAACCCTTTTTCTCTTAATCTTCTTTTACTTAATTCAAATAATTAAGTTACATTTATCTTAAGCTATCATATTCGCTTAAAATTTCTCTTTATAACTTCGTTATAAAAATTCGGGTTTTAAATATAAAACCACTTCATAAACTCCTTTCACCATTCAACTAGATTTCATTTCAACTTCGATTACTTCTTAAATGAATTTCCAAAAAGTCATTTTCTAAATTATTATTAATTAAATAATAATTATTTCAATAATTAACTCTTTCAGTAGTTAATCTCTTTATTAAAATAATAGCAAATTCCTTTTTAAAAATCTTATTAAAATTAAAACAATATTCATTAAACTATTTTATTCGATAAATTCAAAACAAACTAATTTAATAATCAACTCCAGTTAAAACGGTCGACTTTGCTCAACTTAAACCATAGTTATCTCCGTAATCGATTCCCATTTCGTTCTCCCTTTAAATTAATTAAAATTATAATTAATTTAAGTAATTCCATTTAATTGTTTCTTAACAAAACAATTATCCAAATTTAACTGTTAGGTTAATTTCCTATTCTATATTTATAAATATGATTAACATCAGAATTTACGTTATAAAATCAATTATTAATTATTTATAAACATAAATAATAAATAATAGACATTTATTTCCTTTTTATAAACTTTTATTCAAAATACAGATTTAAAAATCAGTCTTCAGTTATAAAAATAAATTTTATATGTTTGATTTTTAGGCCATATACTACCAGTTACTCAACCAATATTACCCATTGGTTTAAACACAACAAATGTTGAAATTCAGGTCAACGATCATCAACCAAATTAATCATTCAATCAGAACAGTTCTTATGATGATAATATGAAAATAAATAATATTAAATAAATTTGAGGAATCCCGTTGGATCCCTCCACCCTGTTCTTCCCTGTATTCAAATTGGTTAGCTCAATCCCATTAAACTGATAATTTCTATAACAGTAAGTAATGGCTATTTAACATCAACCAATTGGCAAAACAATTCAAACAATTAAGACAAATAAACATGTTTGTAAATAAACGTGACCAAAAAGGCAAGTTACCTTTATTAGATCAATTCGTTAAAATAACGATTTGCTTTTTCACAGAAATTAAACGACGGTTTTAATTTCATTGGTTAAATCAACAAATAAATATATAATTAGCAAACAGACAATCATTGGCAAATAGAACACACAAAATAAAAACCCAATTTATATAAAATATAAATGGGAAGAACTGAGTGAGTTTAACTCACCTTGATCTGATTTGTCGTTGAAATGGTTTCATTACAGTCAAATTAAATAGCGTTTAATTTTAACTATAAATTACAGTTGTCCCCTGCACTGTCCAATTTAGCTTCACAACGCAGTGTTCAGTCATACGATCCCAACGCTTTTTGTTTCGTTCCATTTTGTCAGCACATGTACGAAATATTAATATCATAATTATACATTAAGAAATTATATTAATTTCCCTAATTTCCTTAATTTAAAATCTCATTATACCTCAAATTAGCTAACAAAGTGTTTAATTATATTTGGTAAGGTATATGGTCCGACTACTCTTTAGTGTCTCCTTTTTCAGCAGTGCCCACACTCATGCCTAGAAGAATTCACATATTAAGTTAGTAAAATTTAATTTAATTAACTTAATTAAGCTTTAGATTAAAACTAGTTAATTACGTTTACATTAGAAATGCGGTTGATTATCTTCTTTACTACTTCGTTCCCGTTTCCATGTACATCCTCTTGCAACCGAACACTTCATTTCCGACTGTTCGATGCCTGCAAAATTCCCATTTCAGTGTATATAGTATTTAAGTAATATAGTTAAGTCTTAATCACATATTTAACTAACTAATTATGGTTTCAATTCAATTGGGTCGATCCTTTTATTTTCCCCTAAGCGTCAACCTGTGAGATAAACAATTCAGTTAGTTTATCATCATAAGTAATTTAATCATTGAACTACAAACTACTTATTACTTAATTCACGGTTTCACGTTTCTACAAGGTTAGCACCAAAGAATGAGTCCAAGGGTTTTGCCGCTTTCTTCCGGACTATCTTCGTGCTCATTCCCATTTTGGTCTCTGTGATGAAATTTAAGATTTATGCAATTAAATTATTTAACAACCCTTAATTATAATTAAATTTTAAACTAAATATATTACTTAATCTTAACAGCGAGATGGATTCCTTCAGTCTACTCCATTCTATTTCAATACACCATAGTATTCACGATGCCGCCTCTAATGTCTCACCGCAGCGCCAAACCAGGACTGTCGGAAGTCCATCCAACTGCACCGACGAACGCACCATCTTCGCAACTGACCCTCCTGCTGTACGCTCCACCAAAACTCAATGCCCCTTTAATTCCTGCTGCTACATTCTATAGTACACTAGCTTCATTTCAGCCTTGAATTTACATGCAGTGCCCCTCCACCGTATATACATTCGCTACTCCCACGTCAAAACATTCCACACCATCATGAAAACTGAAGCTCCCATCAACTCCTCATCTGCTAATCACATACCATACCGCGCAACATGCCCAAACCACCAAAACAATTCTGCCGATCCACTCCTTTCCTCATCTTCGACTTGCCGACCCTTTAAACTCCCGCTACAACAACTCCCTCCGACAACCATGCATACCAACTCATTTGAAGTCATCTCTAATGTCAACGTTCTTCCTTACACCAGCCCTTCGTTTGCCCCAAAAAAATGCCCATAGACTTGACTGGCACCTCCGTCTCCTTCCGACGAGTACCCCATGGCACAAGAACATAGGTACGGCGTGAGTTTCAGGTAAGAGTTCTCTTTTATATTTTACACTTTTAGAGACTTGCGGTATTGAAAATGAAGGGGTATGGGTTTCTTTATTTTTAAAAGGGTGAGTTTCTATACACAGTAAAATGAGGGTGATGAAGCCATATATTTATACTGGAGGAACCTTGGTGGGCACAGAGATGAAGTTTGGGCATCACGGTTCATGGTTTGGCAATCACGCAAACGTGCATGGTTAGTGTAGGGTGTGGACTTAGCTGTTAATCGCAGTACATAGCCGGGTGATTAAAATCTACATGTACCTATGCTAGCCAAGGCTTGCAGGAGAGGTAGTTTATTATCTTGATGAGGACGTAATAGGTTAGGCAATAGGCACATTGAAAATATAAGTCTATAGGTGTTTTCAGTTCAAATAGGATTGGGTGTAGAATTTTCCTTAGGCCATCTTGTCGTTTGGTAGGTCCGCAAAAGAAGGTAGATAAAATTAAGCTCTAGCTCGTACTCAGTTGTATGTATCGAAGAACAAGGCACTGTGTAAGGTGACAGAGTATTTTCATTTCAGTAGATTAGGTTGTGTGATACAGGGCATTTCGTACGCATGTGCAATTATCTGACTTAGAGATGAAGTTTATAATGGCTATATTTATTTATTTATTTTATTTTACTTCAGTTCGATTATTAAATTCTACCGTTAATTAATGTAGTTCGTTTTATTCGCATCGATGAATACAATCTCAAAAAATTACGAAAATGGATGTCATGGTGTAATTTGACGTTACGGTCCTAATGAAACTAAATTCATCGAAAACGGAGACCGTTTGCAAAAATGGTATTTTAAAGGACTATAATTTAATAACGATTTCTATAACGACTATTTTAAAATTTGATTTAGCCATAACTAACAATCTATAACACTAGATTTTTCTCTTTTATATGAAAATTATAATCAAAACGATTCCAACGTTTCTTATTTCATTGAATCCCGACTTATATCGGATCCTGCATATTCAGTTGAAGTTCAAAATTTCATATTACGAACTGTAGTGCCATTTCGAGCTCGTTTTATAATTATATAAATATATAACGTTCATACTTCGTTTTAAACAACGAATTAAATATTAAAATCCATTAATATTCCAAATATAATATTTAAAATAATAAATTAATAAATTATTTGACAGCCAAAAATACGGGACGTTACATCCTCACTAAAAATTTTATACAGTTATTTATTTTATAACTGCATATATGAACTGCTCCCCGTCATCCACAGACCATGGAAGACTTGTTAGATTGTTTGGTTTGGTTGATTTATTTGTTTGAATTGGTTTGGGATGAGAATTGAATTGAATTGATTGAATTGTTATATGTGTATGGCATGAGCCGATATCAGGAGAGGGGCAATGCTAGACATTATCCGATTTCAATATTGCGCCGTTATGCCGCCAAAATTTTCTAAAATATATTAGAAACATAAAAATATCATTTTTATGGTATAAATGTACTGAATAGAATATTCATGTGTTGAAATAAATATTTTATAGTTAAAAATATAATTTTTAACATGTATATAAATAAAATAAATATTCATTTCAAATCAGACGATTTGTTTATGAACACCCATTTGACCGATATAGATTGGGACGATAAATTTTACACATACCCCAAACTACACAAATAAAATCTGTGTTTGTTGATTTAAACCCCACACGGGTGTTGGGATGATATTTGACGTATACTAATCCCAACTGTTTCGTTGTATGTCGATCGATAGGTTGACAGACTGTTGTAAGCATTAAATATTTATATTTAATGCTTATACATTGTAGAATGCACTTTGGATGATGGTTGATTGCCTATCATGGATGTTGTAGACATGTATTGTATGAAATCCATATAATCAACATTATATGGTAATTGACCGTGTCTGATTCTGGTTCAGAAAGAAGGAATATTTTAAAATGACAAATATTTTAAAATAATGAATATTTTAAAACAATATTCAGTAAAAGAATCAAAATATGATTTTGATGTCCGATTTGGGATGGACACGAATATATTTAAATATATAAAGCCATGTTGATTAGATTAACGCCATTTTGATGTGAACGATATTTATATCGATTTTATTCATTTCTATAATGAATATCGAAAAGGAATTGATTTCAAAATTGAATGTTTTGAAAATATTATCATTTATATATTATTGATATGGAATATTCAATTTTGATTTGAAATTGAATATGAAGTTGAAATCGTTTTGAAAACGAATTTAAAATGAGTTATAAAATACGTTTTAAATGGGAGATCCGACAGTTCGTGAATTTGAAATTATTTTGAAAACGAATTTAAAATGATTTGAAATAGAACGCACCGCGCTGTGGCGTTCACAAATTTCGACCATTGACATCGAATGGACATTACGGGAGATCCATCCGTCGGATTCTCCTAGAACCAGAAACGTTAGGTTCGTAACGAAAAGAGCTTTCTAAAGAATATTAGAGATTTGAAATCTAAAGGTTGGATTTGGAATTATGTCCAAATCAAATTCGGAAAAGGTCGTTGTAAGTGCAGTTCGATGACTATTTATGGAAATCGATTGTACAGGCCTTGATAAAATTATTAAAAATATCGATAATTAGTGCAAAATCATAAGAAATGATTTGGAAAGAATTGGGATGAAATTTTTTATATTTGAAAAGATAAAAATAGATTTTTATCGAAATGAACTAGTTATGAACTAGAATTATAATCCAATTATTTTTAAATAGATAAATTGGTTTTGAAATGGTTTTAAAAATAACCAGAATTTCAATATATGAATTGGAAGGAGTTGTAATCGAAATTATCTTCGGAGTTTTTCGATATTGGATTCCGTGAATATACAGGCAATATGGAGGAATTTGGAAGATATATATCGTTATCCCAATGCGATGTTTGTTGAGTTCAAAATTTGACATTGAATATAAGCCGATATATTTTCAATTCAGAGTCTTGTATTTAATATCAAATGGGATTTTGGGTTTGTCGTGAGCAATATCTTCAGTAACACTGTTCTTGAACCCCATGTGAAGAGAATAAATCTTTTAGTTAAGATTGTTAGAGTTTCCAATTATATTTAATAATTGGAATAAAATGGAATGCGAATTGGGTTTATCGTGAACTGTGTTTTTAACAACGTTTGTTCTTTAACCCGATTTACAGTGAAATGTGATTTGGAATTTATAAATCTTTTGTTAAGATTTAAAGGGAATTTTCCAAAGTGAAGTTTTCCAATTTAATAAAGTAAATTCGAATGGAATGGAATTCGATTTGGTAACAATCGAAGTGGACTTCTGTGGAGGAAGACTGTTACTATATATGGAATTTAAGAGGCTTTGCCATTATTCCATTTATATTATCGGTTGGATATGGAAGTTCATATTGATTATATATATTGATCTATTTTCCGTGAAGATTCCATTGTTAATGGAATGTGATTTTGGGTTTATCGTGAGCTGTGTTTTAAATGACATTCATTCTTTAACCCTATTAAAGACAAGATTTATTTCTTAACTTTGAATAATCATTAAGTAATTATTTTTTGAAATTAAAACTGAATTAGAGTTTTAATGAATCTTTAAATAGATTGAAAGGTGAATTTGATAACTAAAATTATCAAATTCAAGAAATGATCGAGAATGGAGTATCACCAGTTTTGCTCCAGGCGATAGTTAAATGTTTAATTATATTTGAACGCGAAATGGTAATTAATTTTACCGGTAACACCGTGGTGTTAGATATGAAGTATTACCAGTTTTTCTTTATGAGATGAATAGGATGGGATTGAATAAATGATTACTTCGGTAAGAATCGCTAATCCCGTCTAGTTTGGATAAACCATGATTTTGTTCGAATTGATATGCAAAGGAAGATTAAAGAATAAAATTTAAAGAATTTATATTTGATAAAATTAATGGGAACATTTCCCAAAGGATATGAATATTTAAATAAAAGAATATTCTGAATTGGAATAAGGAGTATGTTGTGTTTTTATAACACTTGTTTATTATATACGTGAGTTATTCGGAAAGACCGGGTTTATCCCATTCTGAATAACTGAATCGGCGATGATTCGACGATGAAGACGGTGGTTGAAGACCGGAGGTCTTCACATCGTTTGGATGATTACTGATGTCTTGATTGGGCTGTACACCCAAGACGAGGTAATAAGTGGTGATCGTTCTAGACGTACTTGGAGAACGACCGGATATGCGAGGGCCCCTCCTGTATTAGACAAATGGGACGAGGAATAAGGTGCCCTCCGGTTTCGTTCAGACCCAGAACGAACTTGTAAATGGATGTGTGTCTGACATCGGATTTCATTCTGTGTGATTGATAGATATCGGTTGCATAGTGTGAATTTCCCATGTGGCATGTTGAGATGCAAATGATCAAGGCTTCTGTTGAAAAGCAGAGTCTTGTGGTTGATGATCAAAGCATGACTTTAATATAGCATAGCTTTGTGTAGCATTAATTCGCGAGCCTTGCACCCCGGTGTGAACCAGAAACGGGAGAGGACTTCAGGGAGGACATGCGTTTCCTTCTAGCTATGAGTGGTGTCAGCGTTTTGCAAGCCCTGACGTTTTACTTATGTGGATGGTGTATAGCGAGGCGCCCCGGTTATTTCGGTCTTTGCGGAGCCGATGGATGGTCTTTATATAGACCAAATTGATGCCCCATAGGGTGGGGAAACGTAGTGTTCAGGCATTTTAATCCACATCGAGTGGACCGGCACAGACGATCCAAGGGTCACTCGAGCTCTGATCCAGAGGGGTGGGCTAGAGTGTCTCGAAGCGGTATGGACGATCCCTTGCCTTGGTTCACAGATGGAAATCCAACTTCCAATACGAGACATTTCAATTTTGATTGTAGAGCCTAGTATGATGATATAGTGGGATGAGGCACTATACCATCTATGATTGATACATTTATATTTGAAGTTGATTTCTTCACTTATAGTAATAATAAAAGTTGAAATTTCACGTACCAAGCATATTTGGCTATTATAAGGTAAAACTCTATCCTCCGGTTTGCTTGCATTGTGTGATGGGACATTAGTCTTATAATAGTTTCATTGTTCTTTATTTAGCATTGCGTTGTTTGTTTTATGCACTGGTATTCTTGGGGTTAAACCCGTTCTGTGTTATACGGCGTGGTCCCTTGATTTACCTAACTTTAAAGAAAAGCTTTAAATAACTGTTTTAGTTCTCACACCAGTCACATGACTGACCTGGAGTTTATTGTTTTAACCTAAACTCTGGGTGCCCTTATTTTCCACACGAGCAGCTAGTAGTTTTGGTTTGCAGATTTATATTCATAGGATCCTAGTTTATAGCTGGAATGTTATTCGGAAAGCTCTGTATCCGTATGTTATTTTCTGTTGTGTTTTGTATTATTTTCCGCTACATTTTAATATGTAAATCTCTTAGATTCAGTAAATGTGTAATACTTATTCATACTTTGTATATTCTTGTATTTTGATGAAATTATTGTAATAAGCAATGAAAAGTTCTTCTTTTTGTGTTCTGATTTGTCGTGTTCTCAACTCAATCCGGGCTTTCCTTTACGGGGAAGTTCGGGTCGTTACATTTGGTATCAGAGCTTTGGTTTACAGAGCTCGAGAACAAGACATATTAGAACCAAGCGAAAGAATTCAGCAGAGATTGGATTAGTAATATCCAATAGGAATGACTCATTATAGGTAGGATCAGTAGTACCCCAGAACGAATGTGAAGAGTATATTGTTAAAATAAAAATGAAAACAAAAATTGTTTTGAAATTTAAATCATATTATCAGTAGTTGAATATTTATTTTAGATTGATTTTGGACAATCGATTATATGGACATTTTGAATATACGCGTAATTAACGTGTATTCAAAGCCTCAAATATAATGGATAGATATGGAATCACACTCTAGTCGCCTGGAAATAATTTTGATGATTGGCACGTCATCTTGGCATTTATGTTCGGGTTTTGAAAGTGGGATTTCTATATATTTCCAATTGACTAGTGTGAGAACCAAAACTAGATAGGGCTTATTGTTGTGATTTGGCATCAAAAATATGATTTTTGAACATATATATTAAAAATATGTGTTTGAAATGATAATCAACTAATTGGTTGATGATGGTGTTGTGTGATTATTCATTTAAACCAACATATAGATGTATGATAAATTTGGGCCAAATTGTATCAAATATTGTACTGAGTTGGAAAATTGATTGAAATTGCATGCATATACATGTATATACATTGGACAGGTCATAGCAAGGAGGCTAGAGAAGAGGAATAAAATTGTATGCCCGACAAATAGGTACATGTTTACTATATTTCTTAGGTTTGGATGATTTTATGAGCCTATTGGCTTGCCGCTTGGCTTTTTCTTTTTCTTTTTGAGATGAGAGGGCCTGTGTGGCGGTTTGGGGATTTTTCCGGTACTCCCCGTACAAAGGAGGTTATGGCGAAATTTTTCGAAAATTTAGGGTGTTAGCCAAATTTTTGAAGAATTGGAAAATTCTTAGAAACTGAAAAGTTGAAGAATGAGAGCCAAACTGAAAGTTGAGTTGATTAGTAAAACAACTTTCATCTCCGTTCCTTTTCGAGGACGAAAAGATTTTAAGTGGGGAAGATTGTAACAACTCGGAAATTCAGAACCAATTTAAAATTTTTATTTTGGCAATTTTACTGAATTTTGAATATTTAAAATGATTTATTTTAAATAATTACGAAGAGAAAATTATTTTGAATAGAATTATAATGTACATATTTATTTGAATCAAAGTTAGAATATAAATATTTATTTTTAATTTTAAAAAGAATTGAAAATGGCGCGGTAGCTTGAAAATTCGATTTCAAATTTCAAATTTCAAATGAATGTACCGGATTCAAAATAAACCAGATTTTGGTGAAACCAAAAATATTTGAATCTATCTGAAAATATCTTTCCAACGAATCCGAAAAATCAAAATTTCATAGCGGGAATAAAAAGTTATGCCCAATTGAAAATTCAGAACAGCCGCTATGGAAATATAGCCCTTAAAAATAGCCATTTTGCAAACGACCTCTGTTTTCGACGAAACCACTTTCCTTGGTACCGGAATGTCAAATTATTTCTAGATTCAAATTTTCATAATTTTTGGAATCAATAAGTGAGCGTGGCAAAAGAATATGTGTTTTGTCGATATTAGTCAATTTGAATCGACCAGAAAATGGCCATTTTTCAAACGGTCTCTAAATTCGACTAAATTAGTTTTGTTAGGACCGTATCGCCAAAACATAGCCAGATTTATTTTTCTGGAACTTTTGGAGTCCGTATGTGGCCCCGGTAAATTAAAATGTGCGTTCAAATTCAATATATAGATTTACATTTTGATTTTGATGAAAACCGATCGTAACAGACGAACTGGATTACAAAACATATCCCATTGTGTTCAGAATGGGGCTAATTAGCTAGGGGCGACAGTCATTGGGTCTCGTTTGGAGTTTGAATAAAAAGTCAACCTTTTTGAAAGTTAAATAAAAAAATATAATATAACATATAATTCTTTTACAACCCCCCTCCCTTCTATTTTCTTCAGATCGAAAGCCCCCCTCCCCCGGTCCTTTGTTTTCTCGAACAAAAAAAGGCCAATGGAGCCATCGCCACTCCTCCTCCTTGGGCGCTGCCACCCTCTAGCGAAGTCCGCCACCACCGATCAGAGAGCACCCCCTCCCCCCCTCTCCGTCGCGCACGCAGACCCCACCTCTTCAGTGATCAACCGCCGTACCCCCACCTCAGAAGCCCAAGCCATGAACCCCCCTTGAATCCTCTGCCACCGACCAAGGAGGCATCTCTGACCACCAGCGAGCACGGCCTCCCTCTACCCCTCTTTAAAAGTGAGTTTTTATTCTTTTTAATTTTATTTATTTATATGAATAATAATTCAATTTTTATTTACATTTTTAACACATAAAGATTCGGTTTTTTTATATATTTAACATAGAAAAGATATGAAGTTGGAAATAATAAAAAGGTTACGATTTTGTTTATGAAAAAGATTTGATTTTTTATCTATAAAAAGATTCTGTTTTTATTTATCGAAAGGATTGATTTTTAAACTAGAACTGGAATGATCTTTTTAAAGAGAAAAGATTGGATTTTTAGAAATGGAACGAATATATTTCTACATATGAAAAGAATATATTTTTATACAAAGAAAGTTTATATTTTTATATAAGAAAGATTATATTTTTATATAAGAAAAGATGAGATTTGTAATATAGAAAAGGAACGATCTTTAGAAATGAAAAGAAGTGATTTTTAAAATGAAGAAGACGTGATTTTTAAAAATGAAATAGTAAGATATTTCTTTGAATGGCATATAAAAATGAAGAAAACATAGAATAAAAATTCGATTTGTATATGTAGGGAAGTAAAAATATGATCTTCATAGATGTAGCGATATAAAAATATGATTTTTAATATAGGAATAACATATTAAAAATACGATATTTAATATGAAGTTAGAGAAATAAAAATATAATTTTTATTATGAAGTTAGTGATATAAAAATATAATTTTAATATAGGAAGAAGCTTTGTAAAAATATATGATTTTTATATATGAAGTGCATTATAAAAATGTGATTTTTAAAATAAAACATCATATTAAAAATGCGATTTTTACTATGAACAGCGGGAAAAGATCGCATTGGAATTTTGGGTAAATCTGAACCGTTTAGAAATAAAAAAAATGGAGGAGTGGGTCCCAAAGGTGAGAACTCCTCACTATAATTTTTTATACAATTATTTATTTTATAACTGCATATATGAACTGCTCCCCGTCGTCCACAGACCATGGATGACTTGTTTGATTGTTTGGTTTGGTTGATTTATTTGTTTGAATTGGTTTGGGATGAGAATTGAATTGAATTGATTGAATTGTTAAGTGTGTATGGCGCGAGCCGATAACAGGAGAGGGGTAGTGCTAGACATTACCCGATTTCAATATCGCGTCGTTATGCCGCCAATATTTTCTAAAATATATTAGAAACATAAAAATATCATTTTTATGGTATAAATGTACTGAATAGAATATTCATGTGTTGAAATAAATATTTTATAGTTAAAAATATAATTTTTAACGTGTATATGAATAAAATAAATATTCATTTACAAATCAGATGATTAGTTTATGAACACCCATTTGACCGATATAGATTGGGACGATAAATTTTACACATTGCCCAAACTGCACAAATAAATTATGGGTGTTGATTGAAACCCCACACGAGTGTTTGGATGATATTTGACTTACACTAATCCCAACTTTTTAGTTGTATGTCGATCAATAGGTTGACATACTATTGTAAGCATTAAATATTTATATTTAATGCTTATACAGTGTAGAATGCACTTTGGATGATGGTTGATTGCTTATCATGGCTGTTGTATATATGTATTGTACGAAATCCATAAGATCAACATTATATGGTAATTGACTATGTCTGATTCCAGTTCAGAAAGAATGAATATTTTAAATGACAAATATGTTAAAATAATGAATATTTTAAAACAATATTCAGTAAAAGAATCAAAATATGATTTTGATGTCCGATTTGGGTTGGACACGAATATATTTAAATATATAAAGACGTGTTGATTAGATTAACGCCATTTTGACGCGAATGATATTTATATCAATTTTATTAATTTCTATAATGAATATCAAATAGGAATTGATTTCAAAATCTAATGTTTTGAAAATATTATCATTTATATATTAATGATATGGAATTCAATTTTGATTTAAAATTGAATAAGAAGTTGAAATCATTTTGAAAACAAATTTAAAACAATTTATAAAATAAATTTTAAATGGAAATTGATGAAATATATATTATATATTTATTATATATATATAATATAATGGCCTGAATAGAACGCGCCGCGCTGCGGCAGTTGGCTAATTTCGACCATTGACCTCGAATGGACATTACGGGAGATCCGACCGTCGAATTCTCCTAAAACTGGAACCGTTGGGTTCGTATCGAAAAGAGCTTTTTAACGAATATTAGAGATTTGAAATCTAACGGTTGGATTTGGAATTATGTCCAAATTAAATTTTGAAAAGGTCGCTATAAGTGCAGTTCGATGACCGTTTATGGAAATCGACTATACGGGCCTTGATAAAATTATTAAAAATATCAATAATTAGTGTAAAATCATAAGAAATGATTTGGAAAGAATTGGGATGAAAAAATTCATATTTGAAAAGATAAAAACAGATTTTTATCGAAATGAACAAGTTATGAACTAAAATTATAATCCAATTATTTTCAAATAAATAAATTGGATTTGAAATGGTTTTAAAAATAACAAGAATTTCCAATATATGAATTGGAAGAGATTAGAATCGAAATTATCTTCGGAATATTTCAATATTGGATTCCGTGATTATATAGGTACTGTGGAGGAATTTGGAAGATATATATATCGTTATTCCAATACGATGTTTGTTGAGTTCAGAATTTGATATTGAATATAAGCTGATATATTTTCTATTCAATGTCTTGTTTTTAATATCAAATGGGATTTTGGGTTTTCCGTGAACGGTGTCTTCAGTAACACTGTTCTTGAACCCCATGTAAAGGGAATAAATCTTTTAATTAAGATTGTTAGAGTTTCCAATCATATTTAATAATTGGAATAAAATGGAATGTGAATTGGGTTTATCGTGAACTGTGTTTTTAACGACATTTGTTCTTTAACCCGATTTACAGTGAAATGTGATTTGGAATTTAGAAATTTTTTGTTAAGATTTGAAGGTAATTTTCCAAAGTGAAGTTTTCCAATTTAATAAAATAAACTGGAATGGAATAGAATTCGATTTGGTAATAATCTAAGTGGACTTCTGTGGAGGAAGACTGTTATTATATATGGAATTTAAGAGGCTTTGTCGTTATTCCATTTGTAGTATCGGTTGGATATGGAAGTTCATATCGATTATATATATTGATCTGTTTTCCGTGAAGATTCCATTGTTCATGGAATGTGATTTTGGGTTTATAGTGAGCTGTGTTTTAAATGACATTAGTTCTTCAACCCGGTTAAAGATAAGATTTATTTCTTAACTTTGAATAATCGTTAAGTAATGATTTTTGGAAATTAAAACTAAATTAGAGTTTTAATGAATCTTCAAATAGATTGAAAGGTGAATTTGATAACTAAAATTATCAAATTCAAGAAATGATCGAGAATGGAGTATCATCAGTTTTGCTCCAGGCGATAGTTAAATCTTTAATTAGATTTGAACGCGAATTGGTAATTAATTTTACTGATAATACCGTGGTGTTAGATATGAAGTATTACCAGTTTTGCTCCATGAGATGAATAGGTTGGGATTGGGAAATTAAATAAATGATTACTTTGGTAAGGATTGCTAATCCCGACTAGTTTGGATAAACCATGATTTGGTTCGAATTGATATCCAAAGGAAGATTAAAGAATAAATTCTAAAGAATTTATCTTTGATAAAATTAATGGGAAACTTTCCCAAAAGATATGAATATTCTGAATTGGAATGAGGAGTATGGTGTGTTTTTATAACACTTGTTTATTATATATGCGAGTTATTCAGAAAGACCGTGTTTATCCCATTCTGAATAACTGAATCGGCGATGAGTAGATGAAGACGGCGGTTGAAGACCGGAGGTCTTCATATCATTTGGATGATTACTGATGTCGTGATTGGGATGTACACCCAAGACGAGGTAATAAGTGGTGATCATTCCAGATGTACTAGGAGATCGACCAGATATGCGAGGGCCTCTCTCCTGTATTGGACATATGAGACGAGGAATAAGGTGCCTCCGGTTTCGTTCAGACCCAGAACGAACTTGTAAATGGATGTGTGTCTGACATCGAATTTCATTCTGTGTGATTGATAGACATCGCTTGCAAAACATGAATTGCTTGTGTGGCATGCTGAGATGCAAATGATCAAGGCTTCTGTTGAAAAGCAGAGTTTTGTGGTTGATGATCAAAGCACGGCTTTAATATAGCATAGCTTTGTGTAGCGTTAATTCGCGAGCCTCGCACCCCGGTGTGAACCAGAAATGGGAGAGGACTTCAGGGAGGACATGTGTTTCCTTCTAGCTAGGAGTGGTGTCAGCGTTTTGCAAGCCCTGACGTTTTACTTATGTGGATGATGGATAGCGAGGCGTCTCGTTTATTTTGGTCTGTGCGGAGCCAATGGATGGTTTTTATACAGACCAGATTGACACCCCATAGGGCGGGGAAACGTAGTGTTTAGGCATTTTAATCTACATCGAGTGGACCGGCCCTGACGATCCAAGGGTCACTCGAGCCCTGATCCTGAGGGCCGGCTAGAGCGTCTCGAAGCGGTAAGGACGATCCCTTGCCTTGGTTCACAGATGGAAATCCAACTTCCAATACATGACATTTTGGTTTTGATTGTAGAGCCTAGTACGGTGACATAGTGGGATGGGGCATTATGCCGTCTATTATTGATACATTTATATTTGAAGTTGATTTCTTTACTTATAGTAATAATAAAAGATGAAATTTCACGTACCAAGCATATTTGGCTATTATACGGTAAAACTCTATCCTCCAGTTAGCATTGCATTGTGTGATGGGACCTGAGTCTTATAATAGCTTCAATGTTCTTTGCTTAGCATTGCGCTGTTTGTTTTATGCATTGGTATTCTTGGGGGTAAACCCGTTCTGTGTTATACGGCGTGGTCCCTTGATTTACCTAACTTTAAAGAAAACTTTAAATAACTGTTTTAGTTCTCACACCAGTCACATGACTGACGTGGAGTTTATTGTTTTAACCTAAACTCTTGGTGCCCATATTTTCCACACGGGCAGCTAGTAGTTTTGGTTTTGCAGATTTATATTCACAGAATCCTGGTTTACAGCTGGAATGATATTCAGAAAGCTCTATATCCGTATATTCTTTTCAGTTGTGTTTTGTATTATTTTCCGCTGGATTGTAACATGTAAATCTCCGATATTCAGTAAATGTGTAATACTTATTCACACTCTGTATATTCTTGTATTCTGATGAAATTGTTGTAATAAGCAATGAAAAGTTCTTTAGTTTGTGTTCTGATTTGTTGTGTTCTCAACTCAATCCGGGCTTTTCTTTACGGGGAAGTTCGGGTCATTACAACAACTAATCGTTTTCAAATATATAAATAAGAAATAAACTTAAAACCATAGTAATAGAGTAATCTCTTATTGTTGCAAAATTAAAGAACTTTAAAACATAAAAAATAAATAATTATCCATAACTCAAAATATAAATAATTATTAATTACATTCTAAAACATTATAAATGGATAATTAATAAATTTTGAATAAATTACAAATAAATGATTATTAAATTTAAAACTTAATAAATAAAATATTCAATTTAAATAACAATATAATTAAATTGTAAACTGACTTTTAAAAACATCACTAACATAATAATGAGGACTTAAAATGTTTATTCTGATAGAGCTTAGCAATCATGATTGTTCTTGATAAACTACCATATACTCCGTTTAACTTTCCAGTAAAATCATGACTATTTACATTAGAAGACGTATATGTAAATAAATAAACAGTTAGCAGTCGTTAAATATATAACTCTCGTTCAACATTAATTAACTAAGACAACCATAAATATTTAAATCAAAATAGCAGTAAAACAGGGATTTATTATGTTTTATGATAATTAGAATAAGCTCAATCAATTACTAGATGGTGTTTACTAGGCCAAGTAGATAACACCAATTATATGATTTGTTCAATTACATTAAGTAAAAAATGAATTAAATCAATACTATTTAATAATTCATAAGTAGTTCAACTTGCGATTTTTTATGAATATAAATAAAGCTTAATTAATATGTAATAGCATTTCAAGATGCTATATCGTAATCCCAGATCAAGTTCAAACAATATAACAACATTTCAACATTTTATACTTAGTTTAAATTCGAAAAATTTACCTAACTTAATAATCCCAATAGGAAACCAATAATATGCTATTATATCCAAACCTAACAACTAGCAATTTCAACAAGTAAACAAACAATAAATAATTTAATCTACTTTATAATACACTGGTTAATCGGAAAGGTGAGTTTTAATAACTTAATTTCATTTCATTTTATTTTACTTTATTTTCAATTTAATGGCAGTTGTGCCAAATCTCCTTTCCACCCTATCACATCCCAAAACATACCAACCGCTCTCCTCTTCCATTGCGCTGCCTGACATTACCCCTGACCAACCTCGGCCGAAGCGTCCTCCCGGCCCTATCGCTACCCTATCCACCTCTCTTGCAAACCTTTCTTCCTCCTCGATTTCTCTAAATCCAGCTACCCTTCTTCCTACCTACTCGGCCTCCACAAACCCTAGCAAACCTCTGATTGAACATTCCTAGACTAACTCTCGCCTCTTCCACCACGTTCCCCGTAATGCAGGTTAGTACAAGCCTGTTCAGTTAGAAATAATATTCAAACGGTGACAAAATGGTCCCATCTAATGTCATAACAGAAGCTGGACAGAAGTATGGAAAAACAATGTGGTTGGATTCTTTCTAGATAAACCACTATCCTACACCATGGTGTTGGAAACCCTGAAACAAAGATGGAAGCTTTAAGGTACCCTCAAAGTGAAATTGGATGGTTCTCTATTTCTATTTGATTTCTCTGATGATTCTGACAAGGACAAAGTAATAAGAGGAGACCCGATAATAATATAGAATAAATTCTTCATAACCAAGCAATGGGATCCAAATGTAAACAATGTAAGTGGTTCTATATAAGCTATTCCACTTTGGGTGAAGATGTTAAGTATTCCAATTTACTTGTGGTCACATATTGGAATAAACTGGCTTGCAAATTGATTGGGCAAAACGATGTGTCTGGATGGTGCCACTTAAGTAATGACTAGGAATCAAGATGCAAAATGCTTAATAGAAATAACCCCAAATATTGAATTGATGAACTCTTTTCCTGTACTTAACCCTGATGATACCATGTAGATAATTCAAGTTGACTATTTATGGCATCCACATATTTGCATTCACTGCAAGGTTTTTGTCTACAAAAGTGCAAATTGCAAGGAAACAAATAAAGAAGAAGTGAACCGAAAAGGAAATGAAGTTGAAGATAAAAAAATGTTGATAAGATAATTGTAATTGTAATGCCACAAAATAAACTAAAGCATTGCCAAAGAATACATGGCCAAAGGTGACTAATAATAGAAAGAAAATCAATATATTCAGGCAGTCAGGAAGAGAAAAAATGTATAGGAAGAAAGTGGAGTTTGGAACAAGTGCTAATGGTAACGAAATGTTAGCTATAAAGACAAAGTTGAAATTGCCAAAACTATTTTTAATAACAGTTTCAATGCTTTATATACTCCTGATGTTGAAGAAATGGAAATAGACAAGGATAAGAGAAAAGTAAGTGTATTAGGAGACAAAGAATAAGATGACATAGAATATTTGAGTGCGAATGAAATTGGAGAAATGAAGAAACGAATACAAATGATACTGTAGTAATAAAGGAAAATGATGAGAATGTGATGGAAAGTGCGCAGAAGCTGGAGACAAAGAAAACAAAAATCAAGAGAAAAGGAAAAACAATGAAAAACTGAAAGACATAAGCCAAAAAGAGAAGCATATTCGGAAAGTTGATAGAGATACAGAAAATGCATGTAAAACACTGTTGTGCATGGGATCATGTATATAAATAAATACAGCTTAGCTGCATTGAATACACACCAATCAACCTCAAAAGTACCATACATATCTAACCTTATCACTTCCAATAATCAACATACATTAACATCTAAATCCATCACAACACCCCTCCCTTCTCCTCCTGAACAATCAAACCATTATCCATTAACAATCAACACTGGAATTATCCCACCTGCCACCATTGCTACCAAACCACCAGATATACACTCTCCCTCTCACATCCACTAACAATAGAGCCATTCCCCTCACTGACTTGTGTATTATGCATAAACCAAAACCAAATAAATCAAAAATCACCAAAGAACCTAATCCAATCCCTGGTAAGAAGAAGAAGAAAGAAGAGAAAAAAGAAGCAATGAATTCTAGAACCTTACATACTCTCTCCTTTTGATATTGATTGTGATATAAACGCATCACATCAATCATTCCCCTGCAAATCACCTTACTCTTCTCCAAGAACAAGAAGCACCACTAAACCCCCTTGTTTAATCACACCGAATAACATTGCTGCATGGAACATAAGGGGAGCTCATAAAACAATCAAACATGGCCAAATAAAAACACTGATCCATAAACACAACGTGCCCCTTATATCCATTTCCAAGACAAAACTTAATCCCACTCTCTCTTCAAAAGCATCTTCCTACATCAATTCCTCTTGGTTCTCTATTACTAGTTATGACTTGGCTCCCTATGACAGATTGCTCATTCTTTATGACCCTAATAGTTTCAAGTTCTCTCCCATCCATCTTGATCACCAATTCATGCGCTTGAAAATTTTCCATATTTCTACCATGACCACCTTGTATATCACCTTCATTTATGCCAGTAACACACATATTATGAGACAAAAAGTGCTAGATTACCTTCCATATTTCAGCCAAAACTCTCATCCTTAGATAGTAAGCTATAATTTCTTGTTCCAATCTGATCACAAGCATAGTGGTAACCCCTTAACCACATCTGACATACCTCCTCTTTACAATTCTATGCATAATGCCTCATTAATTGAGATTCTAACCATTGGTTGTCATGATACATGGTCAAATAAAAGTATTGATGGTACGCGTACATTAACCAGAATTGAACATGCTCTCATGAACCTTAAAACCCTTTCCACTTGGCGTACCATCAAAATAAAAATTTCCATGCCACTCCTTTCTGATCATTTCCCCCTTGATCCTCACATTGGGCTCAACAACTTTTAATAATTAGGTAAATTTCAAATTCTTTGATGAATAGACAATAGATGCTACTTTGTTATAGGTTGTTGAAAAAGCCTGTAACAAACACACTTATGGAAACCCTATGCTGAATTTACAGAGCAAATTAAAGAACATAAAAGAAGTCTTGAAAAAATGGTTAAAAGAAATCTATGGAAAAGGTAATAAAATCTCATCCAAACTCACTAAACAACTGAAACGAGTGCAAGAACTCACTCTACTACCCAATGCTGATAACATGCTACGAAAAGGAAATTATCCAACAACTTGAGGAATTCCTTAAATCTGAAGCAAATATGGCACATCAGAAAAATAAACAGAATGGTCATCTCATGGAGAAATAAACGCAAAGTTATATCGTGCATCATTGAAGATTAGGCATGCTAAAGACTTTATACATCAAATAGAAGATACCCAAAGAATTTTTCATTCCAACCCCTCATATATTGACAATGCATTCTTGACCTACTTCACCAATTGTTTTGGTAATCAACCACCTGAAGCCGACATGTCTTTTCTTAACAACTTATCCCTTGCTACTGTATCTCCTGACATGCAGAGTAATATGACCAGACTTGTTACTAATGTTGGTATAAAGGATTCCATATTCACTATGAGAAAATCAACATCCCCTGGCCCTGATGGATTCATTGTCTCCTTCTTCATACATTGCTGGCATATTATATCTGCAATTCTTTTAAGAGCTGTCCATAGTTTCTTTGTACATAGAAAAATATTGAGCTCCATTAACTCCACCAATCTTGCCCTTTTCCCTAAAACTCAATATCCTAAAGATGTCACTCAGTTTAGGCCTATTGCCTGCTGCAATGTTATATACAAACCCATCTCTAGGATATTGGATAAGAGGCTCAAAAGTGCTACCATCATTAATATCACCTAACTAACCAGCATTCTTACCTAATAGAAACATCATTGACAATTTTTTTATTTACCCATGAATTTCTTAATGGATACCGAGTCAAGAATATATCTCCACGTCCTATACATAAGGATGACATAATGAAGGCTTTTGATTCAGTGATCTGAACTTCTCTCACTAGAATTACGAAGAAAATGAAATTTCCTCTAAAATTTATTAGATGGATATATCTTTGCATTTTGACAGGAAGGTATTCCTTGGTCATTATTGCACACATTGTCGGGTATTTTAAGGGTTATAATGGTACGAGAAAGGGAGACCCAATTTCAACTTGTTTGTTCATTATGATCATGGAGACACGATTGAATTTAAGGGAGAAGTGCAACTTAATACATTCCACCCCCATCCTAAATCCAACTCTCCTCAAATCACCTCATTAGCCTTTGTTGATGACCTCCTCATATTTACCAAACCTACCCCTATCTCTCTTCAGACCATAATGATTTCCCTATCCTCCTTCCACAGATTCTCTGGCCTTCAAATGAACCATAACGAATCCAAAATTCTCCTAGCTCGCCTCACCCCGCAACATATTCAAGCTTGATTATATATTACCAATATGTCCATAATTGAAACTGATATGACATGTTTGAGTATTCCTCTATCCTAAAAAAGAATTACAACTGCAACATTTGCCATTGTATGAGAAGATTACATCTGTCTTCTCGAGAAGGGAAATGGATTTCTAGCTCAGTCTAGGAGGTTTGTGATATTGAATGTAGTGACTTTTTCAATCATTGTATATTGTAGCATATCTTCCTATTGCCATCAAAGCTCCTAGCTAGGTCAAAAACTGCAATGAGAAATTTTCTATGGTCTGGTTTCATACACTCTTGCAAATTAACCCCTATAGCATACCATAAATTTGAAAACCCAAAGAAGAAAGGGGGTCTGGGCATAAAAAATATAAAACATTGGAATGTGGCAGCTATATCAAAACACTTAGAGAATCTTGTTCTAAAAATAAAACACTATGGGTTGAATGGAGCACTAACCAAAATTTGAAACATGATCAGATATGGGTTGTATAACCAAAGGCTAATCACAGTTGGGTTTGGAAGATGATGATTAAAGTGAGAGATAAAATAAAAGCCTACTCTAAGATAAAGATATCAGTGAGAAGTAAAGCAAGTTTTTGGTGCATTCCATGGCTAGATAAAGGTCAAGTCCCATACAATTATGCATTTTTATGACATAATGCAAAGGGGTATACCAATAAATATAAAAGCAATACATGTGTAATCAATGGGCAAATCAGAATTCCTAGCACCAGCAATATCCATATAAATGCTATGTAGTAGAAATTCAATGAGAAGACATATATACATACTCTTGATGATGAAAATGTGTGGAATGATGAGGATCACGAACACTCTACATCGATTGTGTATGAAACTTTAACAGGTGAGAAGCAAATAGATAACTTTGCATGGTACAAGCGAATATGGAACGTGAGAAACAATGAAAAGCTTAACTTTATGATGTGGAAGGTATATACAAATTCCCTTAATAAGCTGAAGAATTTAGCATGCAAGGGTATGAATATTTCTATTCAATGTAAATTATGCAGCTCGGGTGATGAAGACAATCAACATCTATTTTTCAAATGCCCCTTCTCACACTTTTTATGAAGGAAAACCAAATGCAGGGGAGAATTTGCTGCTTCTCTTCTAGACAGTAAAGAGAAATGGATGAGTATATACAAGATAATAAGATGGAAGCGTGAAAAAACATACGAGCTATTGATATTGCTCAAAACAGTGATCAACGAAGTATGGAATGAAAGAAACAGTCGGATTTTCAACCAAAAAAAATAAGCATATTGGAAATATAACATGCGACATGCAAAAGAATATGCAATGAAATATTAATGTCTTCCTATGATTTTGACATTCTTGTCAAAAGCAAGTGGATATGACCCTCTTACCCCCACTTCATTTTATCCTTTGTTTATTTCTTATGATTTATTGCACTATTTATGTTGTAAGGCCTTCTTATGATATAAATATATGGTAGAGACCATTCATTGCCGTTGGCTTCGCCAAAAAAAAGGTGAGTTTTGATGGCTATAATTCCAATTACCACTTCCGCGTTTTGTTTCCATCAAATTTCTAACAACTTTCAAAATCAATAGAAAATTTTTACAAGCTCTAAATACATCCAATTCACTTCCATAACATAGATATTATCATTACGAACCCAACATGACAAATTGCATTGATTTTGACTTAGAATGGGTAAGATATTAAATTTACCAAACTCAGGAATTAATTAACAATCACAATTCACTAATTACTCTAATAAGTTTTAATCGCCTATTAACAAAACCTAATCTTCCCTAACCTAAATCGAACAAAACCCCTTTCACTCCCATCAATGCTTTGATCAACTACCTTCCATCAACATTAGACATCCCTGCCTATGACCATGTATTTACCGGAGCATTCCAACATCGCGATGCATCAACGGCTACCGCTTTCACCATAAGAACGCAACCATCAATGAGAAAAACATACTCAAATAACCCTCTTCATCTCACAATGACAGCTGCCACACCTCAACATTAACAACCAGACTTTGCTAGAATTAAAAGCTTAACCACCTTCATAACTTCTCTTCAGACCTCGATACTAAACTCTTCACCGATGTTGAGCAATTTTCCTAAACCCAATTGTCATTCATTGCCAAATTCCTGTCTCTTCCACCCTCTATTTGATGATCGGCCACGACCTTCGCACTCCTTATTCCCTTGGGCACATCTTCTATGTAGAATTGCTTTAATCGTTGCATACGATTATGACCATTGGATTTGAGAAAAGGAAAAATGGCTAGGGTAATGAATTGGAGAATGGAGAAAACCAATAAACTAAGGTTCTATTTATATACAATCTAAACACTACTCACACTTAACTCTTCCGAACTTCAAATGAGGGCTGCTCATTGGTATTTTATATTAAATACTCCTATTTCAAAACCAATGGAACTAGTTTTAGGATTTAATTCGATCATATATGGAAGTTACCTTACGAATAAATTCTATAAATTAAAATGGTATGCTTTTTGAGCTTACATGACCACACAATACATCCAATCGTTATTGAACTCAATAGCATTTAATAATGTACTATTATGGATTTGTTTGCACTTGTTCGCCAATATTTGAGGCAGTGTACCAGAATGCTAATTTCACTCGTTATTAAAACGAGTTATTATTGGCTAATTCAAATCAGTTCAAATCTCAAGATAAAAATTTACTGTTACTATTCTAACCCAAACAGAACTTAACACGCTTCACAAATCATTTCACTCGCATTAATTCTAAGATTCACTTATATTGAAATAAATTATAATATCCAAATCAATATTCCAAATAAATTCACAATTCACCTATTTAAATATGTTATTTATCTAAAATCAATATTCTAATATTTAAAATTAGTCAAATATTTAAGCATAAAAAAATGTTGTTCTAATAAATACCAACATCACATTGAAGTAAATTCCTCGATAATTATTAATAGTAAAATGAAATTGGATATGATCTAATGTTAAAAATTATTACTATGAGGTAAAATAAAATTAAATAACCTAAACGGACACATCGTATTTGAAAGTCTAATAAGTATTCACTATAACAACCTAGAAATTTTGCTATTTTAAAATATTTGAATATTTATTTTATTTTAAATATTTGTTAAATGGGTTTGCATAAATTAATCACTCTTCTAAATTTATAAGTGATAAATTGAAATTTATTTCTATAATTTGATTTACATTTAGAAATTGCACTTTGAAAAATGAAAATATAAACCAAAATATATTTCTTAGATTTTCAGTTTTAATTGAAATAGTAAATTGATTTTAAATCCTGATAGATATAATCGATATGTATAATAATGAGTGATGTTTCAAATTGATATTTAATAAGTTAATAAATCATTGTATTTTAAAATTTCAAAAGAAATATGATAATGCTTAAGGCATATGCATGTATATATACATACGGATCAACTAAATTTGATATTTAGACTAAGTAATGCATTATGGAACATAAGTATATTCAGTTTAAACAAAATTTGAAAAGTATAATTAAGTATTTAAAAGGAAATGTTCAACTTTAAATTAAAAAAAAACATGATTTAACATATGAATTATTTAAAGGCAAGTTACAACATGTTTTATATGCATTTTACAATGATTCGATCTTTGTGTAATAATGAGGTTTAATATTTAAATTTAAATACATAATAAAAAGATTTTAAAATTTTATATTTTATAAAGATGATTTGATGTTTAGATAATTTAACAAGTTAATATACATTCAATTTTACTTGTTTAAAGCATGATGTGATTTTGTTAAATTAAATTAAAACTTTATGTTTAAATAAGAAATTTACATTGATTTGATTTGATGTTAAATTGCATTTAAGGTTTGTACTAGGTGGCTTGTAATGTAAGACTTAAAAAATACTCAAGGGAATTTTTGACATTCACTCCCATAATATTTACTTATAAAACAAGCTAAATCCTTCTTCATTTTAGTTCTTTTCTTTAACATGTTCATTAACTAAGAAATCAAATCTTTTGCAAAGTTGTTTAGGATTTATAGTCAAGATTTTTGTAGAAAAGCTTGCTTGAAAAATCAATCATGGCAAGGAAAAATTAGTTTAATGTTTTGAACTTTCATAGAAGAAAATTTAGTTTTTAAAGAGAAACAATTTAAAATGTGAGAAACTCACTTGATCTTAAATTTGTGAAGTATGCAAGTTTTTAGTGTTAAACCCGTACGAATCTAGTTTGGTTTTCATGCATGTTTGTTAATGGTTTTACTTTTAACATGCTTAGTATTTTTATTTTTATAAGTAAATGTAGCAATCAATACAAAAATGCTAGAAGGCCCAAAAGTTTTTAGGGTAAATGTCAGGTGTAGAAATAAAAGCGAGGATCTCCTATAATTCCTACTACTTTTTTGTTTCTACTTTCATGTTCCCTGACTTCCCTAGCTTTAAATTCCCTGGCCCTGTAGCATTGTTTGTAATCAGTACCATAATGTTTTAAGTGATTACATGTGATAAAGGTTAGTGATTTATAAGCCTGAATCTTGAATTTTTCTTGTGTATATATGTTTACATGTTTTGAAATTTGAACGACTAAAGTATGTTAAGAAAACTGGGCGATAAAAAAACTCTGAAACTGTTAAAACAAAGAGCTCACCCTTTATTTATGATGAAAAACAAACCATGTCATTCAAAAATCTATCTTCTCAAATCTAATAACTTATGATCCAAGTAGACAACTAGAAACTTGTTTATATATGTGCCTACTTTAGTTTAAATTAGTTTAAGGTTTTTACGTTAACTGTGGAAGCCAGTAATTGGGATTTGCAATAGAGGACTTGTTTTTGGTCAAAGAAAATTAATGTGCTTAATTTTAAATTTATATCACCCATGAATTCAGCTTAGGAAATCACAAATCTTGATGGTAATTTTAGGATTTTTAGCGCCGTAATGAACGAGTAATGTGGAGTTGATCGGAGGTAGGTTTCTATTTCATCTCCTATGATCTGAGAGGTTTAGGGGTAAATTGCCGTACTTGGAGGAGGATGGAGGTAAGGGGTAGTGGTGTTGAATTTACGTGATTCAAATATTTGTTCAAGAGGGAAAGGAATTAGTTAATTGGTTCAATCAACTAGTTATGTTATATATGGAAATATTTAAGAGGATAGTTTGATAGGGAACAAACTGATTACATAATCAATTAATTAATCAATGGATTTATGAATGAGGAAATAAGTATATTTATAAATACATTGATTTTGTAATATAAAGAAATAAATGATTGGCTTGAAGAATCAAGCAAGGAAGGAAATGTACGGAAACTAATTGATTCACTTCCTATTTACACTACTATCAAATCGCAGACATTTGAAAAGGTTTCAAAACAATCGGGAAATTAATTTCTTCATCTTCAAGAAACATTTCATCTTGAATCCTATTTAAACCTTCATATTTGTGGAGAGTGTATCCGCTTATTTAGTATACCCTAATTTTTGCAGTCAATCAATCAGGGGTTTTTAGTGCAACAAGTCTTTGAGGAAATTGATGATTCAATTTGTTATTATAGGGTAGTCTCTTTAATTTCCTACATATAATTTTGTAATCTCTCTTGCGCTCTCTTGTACTCTCTTTCTTCATTGAAATAAATAATAGTTGTTAGGTCCGTGGACGTAGGTTTAACCAAAATAACGTTAAATCTTTGTGTCTTCTACTCTTCTTCTATTTTGTTTTGTTTGGTGATTAATTTTCATTGATTTGGCATTTGATAATTAATCAACAAGCTAGATCCTCTTTTTTGTATTGATTGTGTACCTTTTGTATTCCGCTGTGTAATTTTGAAGTTTGTGCAAATCAAATCAATATTTTGCACAACATATTGTATTGGATATGCAATTATTCACACAATAGTTTGGTATCGAAGGCAGCTAACTTATTCTGGATTAGTTACCAATGGCTAATTCTTTTAATATTGGTATGAAAAATTATGGCATCATCTTCTTTTGGGACATGGAAGGTAAAAGTGAAGGCTAATGACGGTTTTCTTTAGCAACAACTTCATTCACCTAGAGGAAGAGATAAGATGCAGAAGCGCCTTAGAGGAAATATGAATAGGACCCACTTCATAGGTTCTAGAAGAGGTGCTTGCTATTATTGTAAGAATAAGGAACATTTCATATGAAACTATTTAGCTCTTAGAAAAAGAAGAAGAAGAAAGCTTCAACTCTGGCAACAATTAGATCAGATGCAGATTGATCTGGTAGTGATACATCATTATTTTTAGCCAGTATTTCACCTTTAGAGATTACAGGCTAGGTGATTCATTTTGGAGCCCCTTGTCATACGACGCCAGATAGGAGCTGTTTTGTCAGTTATTAGAAGATTAATGGCGGAGCAGTTCATTTGGAGAATGGCACATCTTCTCATGTTATGGGCATTGATAGTGTGAGGTTTAAGATGCATGGTGGTGTTACTAGAACTATTATGGATGTTAGACATGTTCTGGTGCTACATAAGAGTCTGCTCTCAGTTGCAACTTTGAGTAGATTTGGTATGAGGATAATAATGTATGGAGAGAATTTAAGAGTGGCAAAGTGTTCCATGGTAATGATGAAAGGGGTGCGAGTTGATGATATTTATATGCTTCGTGGAGAGACAATCTTGAGAGATTCAGAAGTCTCTACTGATTCTAGCATTCCAAATTCTACTCGGTTATGACGTCTTCATTTAGATCATCTTGATGAGGAGAGCCTTGAAGTATTAAAGAAGTTGTGGTTGACTGGGGTGATTCTCAATCAAAGCCTAGCTCTTGTGGAGTTTGTTCTTTTGGAAAGAAGAAGCATGTCATATTTGATGTTGAAAGACCTAGAGCTACAGAGTTTCTATGGTGTGTTCATTCTTATGTGTGGAGACCCACCCCAATTGCATCTTTAGGTGGAGCCAGTTTCTTCATCTTATTGGATAATTTCTTACATATAGTCAGAGTCTATTTCTTAAAGGCCAAAGACGAAATATTTTTACAAACACATAAGTGGAAGATCTTAGTTGAAAAGAAGTTGAAAAAGCAATTGAGAGTTCTTAGAGTTGGCAATAGTAGTGAATTTACGTCACAAGAATTCACTAACTATTGTGCATCTGAGCATGTATTTAGACATTTTTCTACAAAGTCACATTCTTTTGGAGTGACGGAGAGCATATGTCGGATATTATGGCAAAGAGCAATGAGCTTGAGACCGACTGTTGGTCTAAAAGAGGGATTTCAGGTAGAAGCGATATCTATGGTAGTATTTCTCATCAATCGTACACCTTATATTGCCATAGATTCAAAAATCCCAGAAGAAGTATGGAAAAGAGAGCCTGTTGACTATTCATTCCTTAAAGTGTTTGGTTGTTCAGCATTATTCATTCCTTAAAGTGTTTGGTTGTTCAGCATTATTCATTCCTTAATGTGTTTGGTTGTTCAGCTTATTTAGAAGATGAGAGACATGATAAGTTGAAGCTAGAGGAAGCAAGCACATGTTATTAGGTTATGGAGAAGGAACGAAAAAGTATAGGTTGTGGTGCAAAAAAAACTAAGAGAATTATGGCTAGCAGGCATGCGATATTTGATAAGAGGTCTTTATTGAAGGTGGAACCTCTATCAAGTGATGATGTTAGGAGGACAAAAAGTTAATAAACACATTTGGAGTCATTAGATTGTTTCCATATTCGAAGAGAAAGCAGTATTTCCGATGGTAACATAGTTGATGAGAAGATTTCATAGTTTCAATCTCTAGGTGGAGCTCAGTTGCACAAAAGGCATTTTAGTTCAGTTAGCCCTATTGATAAGCATATTTGTAATGATGATTCTTCATCTTATGCTTTGAATGTTGTAGAGATTGTTGTTGTTGATATTGACAAAGAAAATTATAGCAAAATTCTTATGAAGAATGTTAGAGTATATAATATTGAGTATGTCCTTACTCAATTTGGAATGGAGAAGGTGAAGCGTGTTGCTGAATATCTATTGGTCTCTTGAAGCTTAGCTCCTACATGTTCATCTCCTACATCAGATATGTTGATGAAATTTGATATTCGCTCATATGCATTTTGTTCGCTGATGTGCATACTGTCTGTCTTATTCTTGGAAAAGATTTTGAAGCTCTATTTAGGCAATATTGCCCAGAGTAGGTCACACTGAACTTGATGGTGCAACCTCAACGATTTGATGATATTTGATGATAAAGGGATATTGTTATATTTGAATCAACGTGGAGTGTTGAATTCAGGTGATTCAAATATTTGTTTAAGAGGAAAATAAATTAGTTAATTGATTCAATTAATCAATCAATTATGTTATATGTGGAAATATTTGAGAGGATATTTTAATAAGGAACAAATTATTACATAAACAATTAACTAATCAATGGATTTATAAATGAGGAAATAAGTAAATTTATAAATTCATTGATTTTGTAATATGAAGAAATTATTGATTGGCTTGGAGAATCAAGCAAGGAAGGAAATATATGAAAACCAATTGATTCACTTTCTATTTACACTACAATCAAATCGTAGACATTTGGAAAGGTATCAAAACAATTGGGAAATTAATTTTTTTTCATCTTCAAGCAATTTTTCATCCTTAAGCCTATTTAAATCTTCATACTTTTGGAGAGTGAATATGAGAGAGCATCCACCATTACCCTCTTTTTCAGTGTACCCTAATTTCTACAGCCAATCAATCAGGGGTTTTGAGTGCAACATGTCTTTAAAGAATTGATGATTCAATTTGTCATTATAGGGTAGTATCTCCAATTTGCTACCTATAATTTTGTGATCTCTCATGCTCTCTTTTATACTCTCTTTCTTCATTGAAATAAAGAATAGTTGTTGGGTCTGTGGACGTAGGTAAAGCCGAACCACGTTAAATCATTGTGTCTTCTACTCTTCTTCTATTTTGTTTTGTTTAGTGATTAATTTTCATTGAGTTGGCAGTTGATAATTAATCGACAAGCTAGATCCTCTTTTTTGTATTTTTCCTGCTCCTTTTGTATTCTGTTATGCAGTTTTGAAGTTTGTGCAAATTAAATCAATATTTTGCACATCATATTGGTATTGGGGCAATTTATGCAATTATTCACCCAAAAAGTGGTGGTGATAGTTGTTGGTCCTTCGACGTACGGTGGAGAGGAGGCGCAAGTGAGTCTGGCAAGTCCAACGGTGATGTTATCGAATCGATGTACGATTCAAAATGATTATGACAGTAGTTTTTCCAATCAAATTTGTTGTAGATGTTTGGTTTGGATTGGATTGAGAAGTAAATTTGAGTTGGAGACAATAATGGTGATGGACATGTAGTTTTTGGAGATGGCATGAGCATGTTCGATTTGGGAGATGGGTACAGTGGTGCTCCAGTGTCAACGATCAAGCATACACATGCATGGTAGGGAACTTGTAGATGTTGTGTTTCCATTCTTTCCTATTTAGGTCAGTTCGAACTAAAGTGAGAGATAGGTGAGGAAACATTATAAAGGTCGGGTCTTGGATTTTAACACTGCGCTTTGGCCCAGTTCTATAGAGAGAAAAAGGATCTGAACTATGTTAGTATACCTTTGCTATTATATGCATACAAGCGTGTGTAAATCGACGGTAGTATGGTACTTTAGTCAAAGCAGTTGAACTCGAAGAAGGAAAATAACATGTTAGCTGTTATGATGCATGGTTTGGTATTTTGGTCGCCTAGAAACGTCTAAGTAAATTAGATATTTACTTAAAGTTTGAGTTAAAACTTTGAAATTGAATAACTTGTACATGTTAAATTTGTTTGACGTGAAAATCTCAACATCGAATTCGTATTGATGAGTAAATCATATTGGTTAACCTAACTAATCAATTTGTCAAGTGAAATTTGTTTACAATTAAATTGGCACTAGAATTTAACTATGGTGATTTGTAATTGTAATTCATAACTGACACATGTCATTAGAATAAAACTCCACTTCACTATAATTAAAGTGAAATTATTTTATTAGGCATCCAAGTAGCGGAATAAAACATCATTCTACTTTTGTTAAATCGGACAAGTATTGATCTATCAGTTGATTAAATTGAGTGTTAATTATCAATTGATTATTTACATATATGTTAATTATTTAAATACGTGTCTTACAAGTAAAATGTTATTATTGAATTCAATGGTAGCTTGTTTAAGTATTGATTTCAAATTTAAAAAATGATCTATTTATTAAGAGAATGTTTTAATTGTTAATGATATTAACAACGTTAAGTTAGTTATTATTATAATAACAATGTTTTATAAGTTAATTATTATTTAAATTAACAATGGTTTAGAAGGAATTCTTTACAAGTTAAAGTTATTTAAGATAATAAAATTTTAATTTAAAAAGGTTTAATTATGTTAATTTCTTGTTTAATAGTACTTTAAATTGTTTAATTACTTATAAAGGATGCTTAAATTTGATAAATCATTTTTATAAGTGAGGTTTGAGCAAGCTAAGAATTTACTAATGATGCTTAAGTTAACAAAATTAACTTAAGAAGTGCTTAAATAACGATAATAAGTAAAATATTTTGGGTTATATAAAAAGATTTACTTAATAATTATATTAAACAAAGGAGCTTAATAATAAGAAAGAGATTTAAGAAATCAAATAGTTTATAAAACCTTATTTAAAGGGAATGGTACTCAGAATTTGTGAAGTCATTTATTTGATATCTAGAATTGAGATAGCAAGCTTTTATATATCTTGAATATAAAAATGTTGTTAGTCAAGGTCTAAGAGGTAATGTACCTCAACTTGAACGACCTCATTATTATCTAATGGATAGTATTAGTCTGATGTCCAGATTGATAATATGGAATTAAATATAATAATATGAACAAATGTGTGGACATAAGGAAGTTAAGTTTACAACTAAGTGGTTTTGGTCTCTATAACCAAGGTTTTCAAATAACATTTGTTTAACCCGGTTTATATGATTTAGGTAAGAACCTTTCTTAAGTGGTGGTCAATGTATACTTATATCGGAGGATTAAGTATATTAATTAATTTAAGAGAAAATAATTGATGGGTTTAAATTGATAAGAAATCAATTATGTAAGTCTTAGTAATTTCCTTGGAAAACTGTATATTATTGATGGGTTAATTGGTTACTAATTACCAGCTGTCGAACCTGGTTTAGTGGAAATAAGTTTCTAGTTACTTAAGTTTTCTCATGCTAGTTTTCTAGCCTGACTTAGGCGTTAATTTGTGATATTCTCAGGTCAGACCGAGCATATTTTCAGATTAGGTTTGGCTCTCTTTGGAGCTTCAGGACAGGAGCTGGAGATTCGAGACTTATTGTCATATTATGTATTACTTTGATGTGTATGTCGTTAATTGAGGTTATTGGAGTTTGTAGGGACAAGTTGTTATAACTGTCCATTTTTAATTTGTAAGTTGCACTTTGATGTGTTGATATAAAATCTCAGTTTCCTTTTGTATAAATATGGTTGTATATTATATATAATTCATTACACTGTAAATTTAGGTTTTATCTTTTCTTTTATTCTGCTATTTACCTAACTTTCCAACACTTGATTATTCGGCATGTAAATACCATAAACATATTTATATCAATTTCTAAGGATAAAAAAATTAGGTCGTACATTCTCACACATTGAAAGGAAACTATGAGTTTCTTATTAATGTCGAAAGTATAAATAATCCTCGGTTGTTGATTTAATCCACTAAAATTGTTGACTCTATGATATGGTATGATGCAAAGATCTGAAAATATTACAAGTACATTATCAAAATATGATCTTTATACTTGTATCCAAAGAGATATAATCCATTGACCATGAATATGTCTTTATGAGAAAGATAAATATTATTGAAATGTAGTGAGCCACAAAGATAAGAATATTACCGTAAACTTCAATTATTGACAGAAACGTAATAGATTCACCATTCGATGTGTTCAAGTTCATTCAAATTATTCACAAAAAACACCTTCATAAAACTTTATGATTTATTACATATGTGCTAAAACAAAAATTTCTAAATAATAATTTGAAATGTACTTTTTGCACATAATAACCAAAGTGTCTTGAAGTGAGTAGGAGCAATATTTGAATTTGTCAGTGTTTGGGCATGAGTAAATAATAGATACGGAAGTATCATTTGATTAGCATCAAAGTTGAACAAATATTTTGATAGAAATATCAAATAGTTTGCTTGTTAAACAAAATATAGAGGAAACGTGTGTTGCAACAACCTAAATTTCTACTGGAAATGAATGAGCAAGAGAAAGAGGATTTTGGCAAGAGGACATAGAAACCTATAAGTCCCACATCATCAAAATATTAACACAACCTCTCGTAATATATTAGAAGCCAATAGGCTTATATAAAGTAAAAGGAAGAGGGATTATATAGGGATGTGGGCTAGGCCTTAACACAATAATATATTAAAATGTCAAAGATTGGGCCTTGGGCATGTCCGTTCAGCTGAATTGGAACAACCGTTTGAATTCTGAGCTCATGCACATTAATGACCATGTCGTTAAAGGGTCGCAACCTTTCCAATTCCAATGGTTACCAGTTCCTAGATAGGAACCTCCTCTAGCCTATAAATACACTGTCCAAAATGAGATATAATTCACTATTTAGTCTGCTTGCATTACTTCTTCTTCAAAGTAATCATATGATCTAGTTTATGTAATCTACTTCAGTTCGTCCGAATTCCATTTGCTGGCACTACGCTACGGGGTTGGTCCATTTTATCCTGGGAAACAAATTGTTATTACATCATTTAGTGCATATGGCGACAATATTGTTTCAATATTGTTAGGTCTTTTTTAATACACAATTGTATTACAAATAGACAACAACAACAATCAATGTTACTCAATTATGCACAATTGTCAACTATTTGGAAAAACTCAGATTTCGTGTGTAAAAACTATATTTTGAATGGCTTGGATGATAGCCTCTACAATGTCTATTGTACTATTGCAACATCCAAACAACTCTGGTTGGCTCTGGAAAAGTAGTACAAAACTGATGATGCAGGCATGAAGAAATTCATTGCAGGAAAATTTCTTGACTTCAAAATGGTTGACTCAAAGATGATGATAAGTAAAACTCAAGAACTGCAACTTATCATCCGTCAACTAGAAGATGAAAAGATGACTCTTAGCGAGTCTTTTTGAGTTGCCGCAACTATTGAGAAATTGCTTCCCTCTTGGAAGCACTTCAAGAATTACTTTAAACACAAGCATAAGGAAATGACAATGGAAGAGCCCATAGTTTGGTTGCGCATTGAGGAAGATAGCAGAAATTCTTGGAAAAAGAATTCTCAGAATATTGCTACCAAAGCAAATGTTTGAGTCAGACAAGACTGACAAGATAAAACAGGAGAGTGCTCATAAGAAGTCAAAGAAATTTCTGGGTTCTTGCCACAACTGTGGAAAGAAGGGGCACAAAGCAGCCGAATGTTGCACACCTAAAAAGAAGAAGTTAGAAGAAAATACGACTGATGTTTTGAAAGTCATTTCTGATCTTGATTTTTGTGCAGTAATATCAAATTGCAACCTTGGTGGTAACTCAAAGGAATAGTTTGTAGACACTGAAGCCACTCGACACATATGTGCTAAAAAATGGATGTTTACAACCTATAAAACTGCAACTGATGATAAACAACTTTTTATGGCAATTCTTCTACTTCAAAGGTTGAAGGCAAAGGAAAAGTTGTTTTGAAACTGACTTCTGGAAAGGAATTGACTTTAAATGATGTTCTCCATGTTCCAGAAGTTCACAAGAACCTAATTTCAGGATTTTTACAAAGCAAGCATGGTTTTAAATTGACCTTTGAAACTGATAAATTTGTACTTTCTAAGAATGGAGTGTATGTTGGAAGAGAATATGTGTGTGATGGTTTGTTTAAAGATAATGTAACCACTATTTGTACCACGCACTGATATGAATAAAAGTGAATCTTTTGCTTATATTATTGAATCTTCTAATATATGGCATTCTAGATTAGGGCATGTGAATGTTGACACATTGCGAAAATTGATTAATCTAGAATTTATACCAAAATGCAATATAGATTCCAACTATAAATGTCAAGTTTGTGTAGAAGCAAAGTTTACAAGAGCCTTGTTTCATCATGTTGAACGAGAACCGAACCTCTTGAATTAATACATACTGATGTATGCGATTTGAAAATGTGTCGAACTAGAGGTGGAAAAAGATACTCTATTACATTCATTGATGATTGTACCAGATATTTTCATGTATATCTCATTAGAAGAAAGGATGAAATAGTTGAAATGTTTAAACAATATAAGGCAAAAGTTGAGAATCAACTCAACAAGAAAATAAAATCTTTAAGAAGTGATAGAGGAGGAGAATACGAGTCTCCATTTGAGAATTCTGTGCTGAGCACGGAATTATACATCAAACTACAGCTCTGTATTCATCTCAATCCAACGGTAAAACTGAAGGAAAAATAGAACTCTAAAGTAATGATGGATGCCTTACTAATTAGCTCTGGCTTGTCAGATAATTTTTGGGGAAAAGCTATTCTTTCGGAAAATCAAATTTTAAATAAAATATTTCAAAAGAAAACATCTAAATCTCCTCATGAACTTTGGAAAAATAGACCACCATCCTACAAATTCCTAAAAGTGTGGGGGTGTCTTGCAAAAGTAGAGATACCAAAACCAAAGAACATCAAAATTGGACCAAAAACAATTGATTGCGTATTCATTGGATATGCACAAAACAGTGTCGCATATCGATTTTTGGTACATAAATTTGAAATTGATGGTATTCATGAATATACCATCATTGAGTCAAGAAATGCTAGATTTTTCGTACATATATTTCCCTTGAAACAGGGTACTAAAAATCATACACCTAAGAGACAAAGGGGAGATGAAGTTCCTTATTCTATTAAGAAAAGTAGTAATGAGAAGCTAGTGGAGAAACCAAGAAAAAGTAAAAGGTCAAGGACTTTAAAAGCCTTTGGGCTGGACTTCTATTATGTTAAAAGAAGATCCATTGACATACAAACAAGCCATGTATTTCTACGATGCCCTATATTGGAAAGAGGCAATTAATAACAAGATTTAATCCATTATGTCCAATCATACATAGGAATTAATTGATTTACCTCAGGGATGTAAAACCTTAGGTAATAAATGGATATTAAAATAAAAATTGAAACCTGATGGTTCAGTAGACAAGTACAAAGCTCGTATGGTAGTCCAAGGATTTAGACAAAAAGAATACTTGGACTATTTTGATATTCTCCAGTAACGAGGATAACATTAATTAGAATGTGAAGCGACCCGAACTTCCCCGTGAAGGAAAGCCTGGATTGACTTTGAGAACACGACAAATCGGAATACAAACAGAAGAACATTTCATTGTATATTACAACAATTTCATCAGAATACAAGAATATAACAGAGTATGAATAAATCATATACATTTGATCAATATCAGAGATTTAAATTACATTTAAATACATAGCAGCGGAAAACAAAACAAAAACACAACTGAAATTAATACACGGATACAGAGCTTCCGAATATCGCTTCAACTGTAAATCAGGATCCTGTGAATATATCTGTAAAACCAAAACTACTAGCTGCCCATGCGGGAAATAGGGGCACCCAGAGTTTAGGTTAAAACAATAAACTCTAGGTCAGTCATGTGACTGGTATGAGAACTAAAACAATTATTTAAAACTTTACTTTTAATCAGATATATCAAGGGACCACGCCGTATAACACGGAATGGGTTTCCTCCCCGAGAATACTAGTGCATATAACAAAATAGTGCAATGCTTTTTGGAAAAATGAAGCTATTATAAGACCTAGGTCCCATCACACAATGCAACGCAAGCTGGAGGATAGGGTTTTCCCTTATAATAGCCAAACATGCTTGGTACATTAAAACAAATCATTTGATGCTATTATATATGCATAGTGTTTAAAACAACTTCAAATATAAATGTATCAATCCTCGATGTCGTGGATACCATATATCATGTAGCCAATACTAGGCTCTACAATCAAAACCGCAATTGTCACGTATTGGAAGTTGGATTTCCGTCTGTGAACCAAGGCAAATGATCGCCCTTACCGCTTCGAGACAATCTAGCCTACCAAGTCCCAGGAAAGCGCGCAAACAAGCCTTTGGATTGTCAGGGTCGGTCCACTCGATGTGGATTAAAATGCCTGAACACTGCGTTTCCTCACCCTATGGGGCGTAAACTGGTCATATCCAATCAAATATTGGTCCCAGAATGACCGATATAATTGGGACGCCTCGCTATCCATCATCCACATAAGTAAAATGCCAGGGCAAGTAAAATGCTGACACCATCCTAGCTAGAAAGAAACTCATGCCCTCCCTGAAGTCCTCTCCCATTTCTGGTTCACACCGGGGTGTTAGGCTTGCTAATTAAAGCTACATAAAGCTACGCTATATTAAATCCGTGCTTTGATCATCAACCACAAGACCCTGCTTTTCAACAGAAGCCTTGATCATTTGCATCTCAGCATGCCACACAGGCAATTCACGCTATGCAACCGATGTCCATCAATCACACAGAATGAAATCTGATGTCAGACACACATCCATTTACAAGTTCATTCTGGGTTTGAACGAAACCGGAGGCACCTTATTCCTCCCCCATATGTCCAATACAAGGGAGAGGTCCTCGCATATCCGGTCGATCTCCAAGTACGTCTGGACGATCACCACTTATTACCTTGTCTTGGGTGTACAGCCCAATCAAGACATCAGTAATCATCCAAACGATGTGAAGACCTCCGGTCTTCAACCACCGTCTACATCCTCGACATATCGTCGAATCAGTTATTCAGAATGGGATAAACCCGGTCCTTCTGAATAACTCGCATATATAATATACAGGTGTTATAAAAACACAACATATGCCTCATTCCAATCCAGAATATTCTTTATTCAAATATTCACATTTTTAGGAAAGGTTCCCATTAATTTTACCAAAGATAAATTCTTTAAATTTATTCTTTAATCTTCCTTTGGATATTATTTCAATATAATTAAAGATGCATTAAAACTCCACTTGGTTTTAATCTTCCCAAAAATCAATATTAATGATTGTTTAACTTTGGAAATCATATCCTGCCTTTAACTGGGTTAAAGAACCAATGTCATTTAAAACACGGTTCACGATAAACCCAAAATCACATTCCATTCCATCAGCCTTTGTAACACCCCACATCTTTTAGTGTCACTCACAAAGGGAATGCACTAAGTTCTGTGGAGCATTTAGGGTAAAAGATGCAGATAAATTACAAGACAGACAAAATTAAAACAGCGGAAAATAAAACTTTACTTTATTAATAAAATAGTTTGTACAACAATTGTTTTCCAATATCAGTGTATCATCTGTCTTACAAAATAAAGAAGCATAAAATAACATTTATATTCCCCAATGTAGCATACGCCAGCGATAGCAGCAAAAAAAGAGAGTCTAAAGCACTTTGTCAAAGAATCTTCGAGCTTGGGAAGAGTGACGGTCCAATCTAACCTGAGCTATACTATTCCCTCCTCAACTACCGGGGGGGGGGGGGACGGAAGAAAAGAAGACGAAAGAAAAATGGGTCAGACATAAAGTATGGTAAGTTCAGTTACTTCTAGCAAGTGAACATGGAAAAAAAAGACATGAATTAACTGAATACAAGACAATACCAGGATGATAGGGCCAACAAGATAGGATAAGATTAACACAAGATATGCTAAGACAAGATAAACTGGATATGCTTTAATACTTTCTCCGCTTCGCTATTAACCTGTTATTATGGTTTCTATGTCTATGCACCACCTATCAAGTGTCCCAACTAGTAATCTGTCTAAAATGATAACGCGGTCCCAATCCCAGTAATTGTGGTTGCCTTTAGGCGTACATTTATTATTTCTTACCTAGATCTAATCTAGGGTTTTATATCAAAGTGCTTCCTAGATTCCACTCGGGTTTACGCGGCTTATCTAATGCTTCACAGATTCAGGGTTTATGCTACCTAGGTCCAACTAGGGATTACGCTACCTGTCGAACGATGCCCCTAGTCTAGGACGCACTACCTAGAGTGGTATATGTTCCTAGACTTTCTCCACGTATGTGTCGCGAATCGTTTATCGCTGTCTAGATGCACATGTCCTGAAATGTGCGACTCGAATCCCATGGAAGGGCAATTCTAGAAACACGGAACTCGGTCGGGAGCTTTCAGATATCTGCCGATGCAGATGCTAAGGTATGTTTTTCCAGTGGCTATGGTCCCACCTGACCCCTCCCTCAACTAATGAAAGGCCACCCTTGAAAAATTGAGAACTATACGCTAGCCCCCTATGCCCCACTGTCTTATGGCCATCCTCACCCATAACTAGATAGCAAGTATATGGTCTTTTGGAGTTCTCCGCCTTTCCGCTTTACGTATCTCGACTGACTCAAGATGGTAGGTAGACGACGAGTTGTTATCACAGGGCTACTTGTCTCGCCGAATCACGCTGGTCCACCCTAGTCTTTAGGTTGCCTTAAATTGCAACCAAGGCATACCCTTGGTTCTCCTAACGCAGACCTTAACCTCTGTGAGCCCAGGAGGATCATCTACAGCCTCACAGAGGGATACCAAGAGTACTCTCACGTCCCCTCGAAGCCTCGGGCTTCGTAACCCAATTCGTTGGAGCTTTCTTTAAGATCAGATGGACGTTCGCTCCTCCTCGTGTTATACTAAGAATTACTACTTAGTTTTCCTAACTAAGGTTTACCACTTAGTTTCCTGAATCATCATTTTCTTAACTAAGGTTTACCACTTAGTCCTTTTAACTAAGGTTTACTACTTAGTTCTCTTTCTCGTCAAGTTGGATTGGTTAAGTGTCATTAGTCGATACAAGTTAACTTAACCTATTCATTTGTCATGTTAAACTGGTTAAGTGTTACCAGTAATTCACATTGACTTAACCCTACTAGCATCAAGTTATATTGGTTAGGTATTTACTTAACCCTACCCATTCATCTTGTATCGGTTAAGTGTTCCTTTTTAACTTAACCTTGCCTATCTGTTTTAACTAACATGTTATAACGGTTAAGTGTTCCCTTAGTTAACTTAACCCTAACATTGGTTTGATTAACATGTTCTAATGGTTAAGTATTGTCCCTTCATGTTTTTTACTTAACCCTATTCATTTATCACACTCTGATGGTTAAGTGTTCAAGCTTTCTTAACCCTACGGTCTAGTCCAGCTAACATATTAAATTGGCTAAGTGTATTAAATTTACTTAACCCCAACCTCTAGTCTAGTTAGCATGTTAAATTGGCTAAGTGTATTAACTTTACTTATCCCCAACCTCTAGTCTAGTTAACATGTTAAATTGGCTAAGTGTATTGAATTTACTTAACCCCCACTTTCTAGTCTGGTTAACATATTAAATTGGCTAAGTGTTTTTCTTAGTTACTTAAACCCTACAAATCTTGTATTGTTACCATGTTAAGTTGGTTAAGTGTTCTAGTGAGACGACCCGAATTCCCGTTCAGACGGAAACAAGGTTATCTTTGGAATATAACACAGAAACAGATAATAGCAGAACAGAATTAAATAAATACACCAGAATGAACAACAAAATATACTGGATAAAGTAATCATCAGAGTTACACAGTATACAGGATCTTACTTAGTACAAATACAGTTCAGCTATACATAAATGTCTACAGCGGAAATAAACAAAATATGTACAATAGGAGCTGAACAGCATAAAAAGAAATAAATGGTAGAATCCATCTTCAGCTCCAGCTATCCAAAAAGAACCAGCTAAACCTGAATACAAGGCTGCCCGTGTAGAAAAAGGGGCACCCGAGTTTGAGAGTGAAACAAACTACGAGTCAGTCATGGGACTGGTATGAGAAATCCACTCAACACATATATAATTGGCTAATCACAGGACCACGCCACTTTCGTGGAACGGGTTTACTCCATTGGATTGCCAGTGCTTTAAAACAAATCTTTCTTTTAAACATCGCTATGCTTTTTATAAAAATGAAGCCGTTATAAGACTCAGTTCCCATCACACAATGCAACGCAAACCGGAGGATAGAGTTTTTACCTTATAACGGCCAAATATGCTTGATACGAATAAAACAAAGGCATTTGATATTATTGCTAGTGTTTATATGCTTTGAAAACAATTTAAAATCATAACTATCAATCATAGACGGCATTAATGCCCCATACCACTATGTCGCCATATATAGGTATACAATCAAAACCGCACGATGTCGTATCTGGAAATTGGATTTCCGTCATGAACCAAGGCAAAAGATAGTCCTTACCGAATTCGAGACTGCCTAGCCCGAGCCTTAGGCAAGTACTCTGTCAAGCCTTAGGATCGTCAGGACCGGTCCACCGATGTGGATTAAAATGCCTGAACCATACGTTTCCCCGCCCTTTGGGGCGTAAACGAGCCAACGAATGACTCCATCGGACCTGGATCGTCCGATCAAACCGAGGCGCCTCGCAACAGCAACAACCACATAAGTCAAACTCGTCAGGGCGTGTAAAACCACTGACGCCACTTTTAGCTAGGAGGAAACGCAGGCCCTCCCTGAGGTCCTTTCTCCCGTTTCTGGTTCATACCGGGGTGTGAGGCTCGCGAATTCACGTTATACACAAAGCTACGCCACACAGGCGGTGCTTTGATCATCACCACAAGACTTTGCTTTTCAACAGAAGCCCTGATCACTGCATCTTAGCATGCCACACAGGCAATTCATGCCATGCGACTGATGTCCATCGATATACAACCCCTGAGCTCGTGTGTCTCAGAGAAGGGCGTTAAGCAAAAGAATAAATTCTCCGCCGCCAAACAGGTGTATATTTAACAGAAATCAATCAACTCAGAATAAAATCCAATGTCAGACACACGGTCCATTTACAAGTCCGTTCTGGGTCTGAACGAAACCGGAGGCACTAAATACCTCGCAAACCCTTCGATCACCACGTACGTCTGGACGATTACCACTCATTATCCATATTTCGGGATGCCTCCCAATCAGGACCTCGGTTACCATCCAAACGAGGTGAAGATCTCCGGTCTTCGACCACCGTCTTTATCTTCGACTTTCAATCGTCGGTCAATTATTTGAAATGAGAATTAACTCGGCCTTTCCAAATAATTCACGCATATTTAGAATTTCAAATCAATTTATTTCAATGGTTAAATTATTCGACAACACCAATTGTGTTCTTTACTGTAGTTTTCACACCAAACACATTCAACCATCAAAAGCCACATAAATCAAGCAAATTCAGTTTATTTCCATTCCATATCATTTATAATATTTTATGACGATTTATTGCTATTTTTATTTATTTTAAAATAGCCCATATATTCAAAACGACGCTTCGGGCCATAAAGCGGCCGTGGCGCTGTTTTTCTTCAAATTTGATTTACACATATCTGAAAATCTAACCATTGGATCTTCACAAAATTTAAGTCATTAGAAAGGTCTTTTCAAAACGAATCCAACGGTTCCAGTTTCGGGAAAATCCGACGGTCGGATCTCCCGGTACAATCGTTTGAAATTTCGATTTCAAAATACGAACTGCAGCGTCGTTATTCGATTAAATATAATTCTATTTATATTTATATATAAATAAAATCGATTCTGGCGCTGTTTTTCTTCAAATTTGAATTAAACATTCCAGACAATCCAACCGTTGGATTTTTACAAGGTTGGTGCCGTTGGAAAGATTATTCCAAGGCGAACCCGACGGTTGAGGTTTCGGGAAAATCCAATGGTCGGATTTCCCGTACTAGTTGTTTGAAAACACGGTTTCAAAACACGAACTGCACGGCTTCGTTTCGTTTTAATTTTATTTATATTTATATATTTATATAAATATAGTTCATCCAATGATTTCCATATCGTTTTAACTTCAAATATTTTTCTAATGCCTTAAATTTTGGAAAAAATTCGCCATAACCTCCCCTGCACCGGGAGCATCGGGAAATCGCAAATAGCTTTCCCGGTCCTTCTAATCTCAAAAAGAAAAAGAAAAAGCCAAGCGGCTAGCCAACAGGCTCAAAATCATCACCCAAACAAATCAGTAAATGTGTACCTATTTGTCGGGCACAAAATTTTATTCCTCTTCTCTAGCCCCTTTGTTATAACATGTTCAATGAATATTGCATGTACATATATATACAGTTCTTATCATTTATCAATTTCTATTCGACTTCATATTTGATTTCTATTTGGTTTAAAAACTCCATTCATTCTAATGTTACATAAATAGGTGCAAATCATTTCATTAGCTAATTAATGAATATTTCAACTCATATATGTTTATTTTGAACAAGTGGCTATTTTTAACACTTCTCATTTCAACGATTTATGCATACAATAAAAATGTGATTTTTATTGTAATACAATTCATTTCAAAACACTATTTTTCTATATAGTTCATATAGGTGACAAAATAGGATTTTTATCATAAAACAATTTCTTTTTAAAACGAGATTATTTTACACAGTTCATATAGTCGATAAAAGGCGATTTTTATTATCAAACAATTTATTTCAAAATATGAATACCATTCAACACATGAATTTCTAAACAACGAATGAATATCAATTCAACACATGAATGTTTTCTATAGTTTCTATATATAGATAAAAATGTGATTTTTATTATCGAACAATTTATTTCAAAATATGAATACCATTCAACACATGAATTTCTAAACAACGAATGAATATCAATTCAACACATGAATGTTTTCTATGGTTTTTATATATAGATAAAAATGTGATTTTTATTATCGAACAATTTATTTCAAAATATGAATACCATTCAACACATGAATTTCTAAACAACGAATGAATATCAATTCAACACATGAATGTTTTCTATGGTTTTTATATATAGATAAAAATGTGATTTCCTTTATCGAACAATTTATTTCAAAATATAAATACCATTCAACACATGAATTTCTAAACAACGAATGAATATCAATTCAACACATGAATGTTTTCTATAGTTTCTATATATAGATAAAAATGTGATTTTTATTATCGAACAATTTATTTCAAAATATGAATACCATTCAACACATGAATTTCTAATCAACGAATGAATATCAATTCAACACATGAATGTTTTCTATGGTTTTTATATATAGATAAAAATGTGATTTTTATTATCGAACAATTTATTTCAAAATATGAATACCATTCAACACATGAATTTCTAATCAACGAATGAATATCAATTCAACACATGAATGTTTTCTATAGTTTCTATATATAGATAAAAATGTGAATTTTATTATCGAACAATTTATTTCAAAATATGAATACCATTCAACACATGAATTTCTAAACAACGAATGAATATCAATTCAACACATGAATGTTTTCTATGGTTTTTATATATAGATAAAAATGTGATTTTTATTATCAAACAATTTATTTCAAAATATGAATACCATTCAACACATGAATTTCTAAACAACGAATGAATATCAATTCAACACATGAATGTTTTCTATTCAATGAATAAATATAGTTTAAGCATATGAAAATAATTCAAACACAAGAATATTATTCAAAATTTCGGCAGCATAACGGCAGGGTAGTTATACCGGGACCGTCCCTAGTACGGCTCCTCGCTCTACCTTAAAACCTCGCGGTTTTTGACAATGGGGTTCATTCATCTAGTTCGCACGCAGGCGGCATGTATATATTTATTTCATTTCCACAAACTAATCCTAAGTGGTTTCAACCAAATATTTCACAACCACAAATGGGTATTTTTCAACCACAATCAACCAATATCAATCACAAACAATCCCAAACAATCAATCGCTATCAATCAATTTTCACAAGAATTTCAATCAATAAATATCGTCCATGGTTTGTGGACGAGGGGCGTATATATATATATATATATATATATATATATATATATATATATATATATAAATATAGCAATTCACTTTCATTTCACACACATATATTTATATTTTTAAATCAGAAATCTCTCCAATAGCTATCCAACTTCACGACACTTCACTTAGAGAAATCTTCGCCTTTCTCGCTTTTTGTCGCTTCGTTGCCCGTATTCTCTACATATGTAAAAATCGAATTTTTACTATGTTATTCAATAAATAAAAATCGAATTTTGACTTCGCTATTCAATATATAAAGATTATATTTTTAATATTTCTATGATGTAAAAATTATATTTTTATTGCTTTTAAAAATATAAATTTTCATATCTTACTTCTTTTACTTAATAAAAATTCCGTCTTTTCTATTTTAAAAATATGATCTTTTCCATTCTAAAAATATGATCTTTTCTATTTAAAAAAATTATGATCTTTATTTTTTTCTAAAGTTCTAATCTTTTTCTATTTAAAGTTTAAATCTTTTTTCTTTTAAAATTCAAACCTTTTTCTATTTCAAAGTTTAAACCTTTTCCTATTACTATTCAACCATAAAAATAATATTTTTATACGTTAAAGACTGAAAATAAATCCAAAGTGAATTCATATTAAAATCTAAAAATAAATCCATGTTGTTTACTTTCAGAAATCAAATTTTTAATAATCAAAGTTATTTATATAATGAAACTGATTTTACAATGCTATATATTTATATTTTCAAAACAAAGCATTTTTTTATATTTTTAAAACAAAGATAATTTTATTTTTAAAGCAATGATAACTTTAATATAAAGATTTTTTTTAACACAATGTTGTATATGTTAAATAATATAATTAGTTTACATAAAATAAATAAAAGAAAGAGACCTTCCTCATTCTGAAACAGGCGACAGGAACCCATCAGCTCCCAGGAGGAAACCACCCATCGCACCACCATCTTCACTCCGTCCATCGATCTGACCCTGCCGCTTTGAAGTCGTCGGAGTCACCATCCTCCTCCCTCGCAGCGCGCCAAGCTCGGCCCCACGATCTCCCCCAAAAACCATAGCGAACGACTCACTTTTGAGCTTCAATTTCGCACCAAAGACCACGCGAGGTTCGATCTAACCAGTATCGATTTCAAGATCGGAGAACGCTCTGCGATTTTTGTTTAGATTTAATGATCAATTAGTTGAGGGATTGAATGATTTTAAAGGAGAATGGATCGAGGAATTTTCCGTGTTGAAACTAGAGAGAGCGGCGGCTTCTGAGTAATAGTTAATTAGGGTTCTAATTTTCATGAATTTATACCCTTATTGTTTTATATATTTTTAATTTAAACATTAGTTTTAGTAACTTTTTAATACGAACTCCAAACGATACTCAACGAATGTCAGCCCTAGCTAACTACCCCCATTCCGAACATAATAGGATATGTATCGTAGGCTGATTCAATTGTTACAATCAGTTTCCTTTTGAATTTTCACTTAAATCACTATATTGAATTTTAAACGCACATTTCAAATTACCGGGGTCACATACTAACTAGAAAAATTCCAGAAAAATATTTTCTAGCTTCGTATTGACGATACGGTCCTAACAAAACTAGTTTCGTCGAATTCTGAGACCGTTTGTAAAATGGCCAATTTCCAGTCGATTAAATTCAACAGAAACTGGTCGAACGCGTTTTCTTTTGCCACGCTCACATATTGATTCGAAAAATTATGAAATTTGAAACCTAACAATAACTTGACCCTGCGGATCCAACAAAAGTGGTTTCGTCGAAATCCGAGGTCGTATGCAAAATGTCCATTTTTAAGGGCCTGAATTCCATAGCGACTATTCAGAATTTTCAACTGGACATATCTTTTGATTCCCGCTATCAAATTTCGATTGGTCGGATTCGTTAGAAAGATATTCACTAACAGATTTAAATATTTTTGGTTTCACTAAAATCCGGATTTTTTTGCACCCGGTACAGTCTGACAAAGTTTGAATTCAATTTTTGAAACTGCCACGCCATTTCAGGCCTTGTTTATAATTATAATTAATTATATTTGTTTTCAATTGTCGATTTTAACTCAGTTTTCATCGCCATTATCTAAAATATTTATTTTAAATACTTAAAATCCATTATTTTAGCCAATTTAAAAATTTTAAATTGGTTCAGATTTTCTGGGTCGTTACAATCTCCCCCACTTAAAACTTTTCGTCCCCGAAAAGGAACAAAGTCGAAAGTGGTTTGATAAATCTACAATCACACAACACAACAACCAATCCAATTGTTTTCAACCTTTCAAATATATATCTTTTATATATTCAAATATTATATTTCTAAAACCAGACTATATATATAATCACAAATACGTTATTTAAAAACATATTGCTCTCGACTCGTTCTGAGGCACTTCTGACCCCATCTCTAACGAGTTGTTCTGATTCTGCTATACTCATACTAGGATATTACTGATCCTATCTGTATAGAGTTACCCATCCTAGAACACTACTGCTTCTATTTCTGACGAGTTCATTCAAATGTTATATTCCAGAACTAAGCTTAACCAAAGCTCTGATACCACGATGAGACGACCCGAATTCCCGTTCAGACGGAAACAAGGTTATCTTTGGAATATAACACAGAAACAGATAATAGCAGAACAGAATTAAATAAATACACCAGAATGAACAACAAAATATACTGGATAAAGTAATCATCAGAGTTACACAGTATACAGGATCTTACTTAGTACAAATACAGTTCAGCTATACATAAATGTCTACAGCGGAAATAAAAAAAATATGTACAATAGGAGCTGAACAGCATAAAAAGAAACAAATGGTAGAATCCATCTTCAGCTCCAGCTATCCAGAAAGAACCAGCTAAACCTGAATACAAGGCTGCCCGTGTAGAAAAAGGGGCACCCGAGTTTGAGAGTGAAACAAACTACGAGTCAGTCATGGGACTGGTATGAGAAATCCACTCAACACATATATAATTGGCTAATCACAGGACCACGCCACTTTCGTGGAACGGGTTTACTCCATTGGATTGCCAGTGCTTTAAAACAAATCTTTCTTTTAAACATCGCTATGCTTTTTATAAAAATGAAGCCGTTATAAGACTCAGTTCCCATCACACAATGCAACGCAAACCGGAGGATAGAGTTTTTACCTTATAACGGCCAAATATGCTTGATACAAATAAAACAAAGGCATTTGATATTATTGTTAGTGTTTATATGCTTTGAAAACAATTTCAAATCATAACTATCAATCATAGACGGCATTAATGCCCCATACCACTATGTCGCCATATATAGGTATACAATCAAAACCGCACGATGTCGTATCTGGAAATTGGATTTCCGTCATGAACCAAGGCAAAAGATAGTCCTTACCGAATTCGAGACTGCCTAGCCCGAGCCTTAGGCAAGTACTCTGTCAAGCCTTAGGATCGTCAGGACCGGTCCACCGATGTGGATTAAAATGCCTGAACCATACGTTTCCCCGCCCTTTGGGGCGTAAACGAGCCAACGAATGACTCCATCGGACCTGGATCGTCTGATCAAACCGAGGCGCCTCGCAACAGCAACAACCACATAAGTCAAACTCGTCAGGGCGTGTAAAACCACTGACGCCACTTTTAGCTAGGAGGAAACGCAGGCCCTCCCTGAGGTCCTTTCTCCCGTTTCTGGTTCATACCGGGGTGTGAGGCTCGCGAATTCACGTTATACACAAAGCTACGCCACACAGGCGGTGCTTTGATCATCACCACAAGACTTTGCTTTTCAACAGAAGCCCTGATCACTGCATCTTAGCATGCCACACAGGCAATTCATGCCATGCGACTGATGTCCATCGATATACAACCCCTGAGCTCGTGTGTCTCAGAGAAGGGCGTTAAGCAAAAGAATAAATTCTCCGCCGCCAAACAGGTGTATATTTAACAGAAATCAATCAACACAGAATAAAATCCAATGTCAGACACACGGTCCATTTACAAGTCCGTTCTGGGTCTGAACGAAACTGGAGGCACTAAATATCTCGCAAACCCTTCGATCACCACGTACGTCTGGACGATTACCACTCATTATCCATATTTCGGGATGCCTCCCAATCAGGACCTCGGTTACCATCCAAACGAGGTGAAGATCTCCGGTCTTCGACCACCGTCTTTATCTTCGACTTTCAATCGTCGGTCAATTATTTGAAATGAGAATTAACTCGGCCTTTCCAAATAATTCACGCATATTTAGAATTTCAAATCAATTTATTTCAATGGTTAAATTATTCGACAACACCAATTGTGTTCTTTACTGTAGTTTTCACACCAAACACATTCAACCATCAAAAGCCACATAAATCAAGCAAATTCAGTTTATTTCCATTCCATATCGTTTATAATATTTTATGACGATTTATCGCTATTTTTATTTATTTTAAAATAGCCCATATATTCAAAACGACGCTTCGTGCCATAAAGCGGCCGTGGCGCTGTTTTTCTTCAGATTTGATTTACACATATCTGAAAATCTAACCGTTGGATCTTCACAAAATTTACATCATTAGAAAGGTCTTTTCAAAACGAATCCAACGGTTCCAGTTTCGGGAAAATCCGACGGTCGGATCTCCCGGTACAATCGTTTGAAATTTCGATTTCAAAATACGAACTGCAGCGTCGTTATTCGATTAAATATAATTCTATTTATATTTATATATAAATAAAATCGATTCTAGCGCTGTTTTTCTTCAAATTTGAATTAAACATTCCAGACAATCCAACCGTTGGATTTTTACAAGGTTGGTGCCGTTGGAAAGATTATTCCAAGGCGAACCCGACGGTTGAGGTTTCGGGAAAATCCAATGGTCGGATTTCCCGTACTAGTTGTTTGAAAACACGGTTTCAAAACACGAACTGCACGGCTTCGTTTCGTTTTAATTTTATTTATATTTATATAAATATAGTTCATCCAATGATTTCCATATCGTTTTAACTTCAAATATTTTTCTAACGCCTTAAATTTTGGAAAAATTTCGCCATAACCTCCCCTGCACCGGGAGCATCGGGAAATCGCAAATAGCTTTCCCGGTCCTTCTAATCTCAAAAAGAAAAAGAAAAAGCCAAGCGGCTAGCCAACAGGCTCAAAATCATCACCCAAACAAATCAGTAAATGTGTACCTATTTGTCGGGCACAAAATTTTATTCCTCTTCTCTAGCCCCTTTGCTATAACCTGTTCAATGAATATTGCATGTACATATATATACAGTTCTTATCATTTATCAATTTCTATTCGACTTCATATTTGATTTCTATTTGGTTTAAAAACTCCATTCATTCTAATGTTACATAAATAGGTGCAAATCATTTCATTAGCTAATTAATGAATATTTCAACTCATATATGTTTATTTTGAACAAGTGGCTATTTTTAACACTTCTCATTTCAACGATTTATGCATACAATAAAAATGTGATTTTTATTGTAAAACAATTCATTTCAAAACACTATTTTTCTATATAGTTCATGTAGGTGACAAAATAGGATTTTTATCATAAAACAATTTCTTTTTAAAACGAGATTATTTTACACAGTTCATATAGTCGATAAAAGGCGATTTTTATTATCAAACAATTTATTTCAAAATATGAATACCATTCAACACATGAATTTCTAAACAACGAATGAATATCAATTCAACACATGAATGTTTTCTATAGTTTCTATATATAGATAAAAATGTGATTTTTATTATCGAACAATTTATTTCAAAATATGAATACCATTCAACACATGAATTTCTAAACAACGAATGAATATCAATTCAACACATGAATGTTTTCTATGGTTTTTATATATAGATAAAAATGTGATTTTTATTATCGAACAATTTATTTCAAAATATGAATACCATTCAACACATGAATTTCTAAACAACGAATGAATATCAATTCAACACATGAATGTTTTCTATGGTTTTTATATATAGATAAAAATGTGATTTCCTTTATCGAACAATTTATTTCAAAATATAAATACCATTCAACACATGAATTTCTAAATAACGAATGAATATCAATTCAACACATGAATGTTTTCTATAGTTTCTATATATAGATAAAAATGTGATTTTTATTATCGAACAATTTATTTCAAAATATGAATACCATTCAACACATGAATTTCTAATCAACGAATGAATATCAATTCAACACATGAATGTTTTCTATGGTTTTTATATATAGATAAAAATGTGATTTTTATTATCGAACAATTTATTTCAAAATATGAATACCATTCAACACATGAATTTCTAATCAACGAATGAATATCAATTCAACACATGAATGTTTTCTATAGTTTCTATATATAGATAAAAATGTGATTTTTATTATCGAACAATTTATTTCAAAATATGAATACCATTCAACACATGAATTTCTAAACAACGAATGAATATCAATTCAACACATGAATGTTTTCTATGGTTTTTATATATAGATAAAAATGTGATTTTTATTATCAAACAATTTATTTCAAAATATGAATACCATTCAACACATGAATTTCTAAACAACGAATGAATATCAATTCAACACATGAATGTTTTCTATTCAATGAATAAATATAGTTTAAGCATATGAAAATAATTCAAACACAAGAATATTATTCAAAATTTCGGCAGCATAACGGCAGGGTAGTTATACCGGGACCGTCCCTAGTACGGCTCCTCGCTCTACCTTAAAACCTCGCGGTTTTTGACAATGGGGTTCATGCATCTAGTTCGCACGCAGGCGGCATGTATATATTTATTTCATTTCCACAAACTAATCCTAAGTGGTTTCAACCAAATATTTCACAACCACAAATGGGTATTTTTCAACCACAATCAACCAATATCAATCACAAACAATCCCAAACAATCAATCGCTATCAATCAATTTTCACAACAATTTCAATCAATAAATATCGTCCATGGTTTGTGGACGAGGGGCGTATATATATATATAAATATATAGCAATTCACTTTCATTTCACACACATATATTTATATTTTTAAATTAGAAATCTCACCAATAGCTATCCAACTTCACGACACTTCACTTAGAGAAATCTTCGCCTTTCTCGCTTTTTGTCGCTTCGTTGCCCGTATTCTCTACATATGTAAAAATCGAATTTTTACTATGTTATTCAATAAATAAAAATCGAATTTTGACTTCGCTATTCAATATATAAAGATTATATTTTTAATATTTCTATGATGTAAAAATTATATTTTTATTGCTTTTAAAAATATAAATTTTCATATCTTACTTCTTTTACTTAATAAAAATTCCGTCTTTTCTATTTTAAAAATATGATCTTTTCCATTCTAAAAATCTGATCTTTTCTATTTAAAAAAATTATGATCTTTTTTTTTTTCTAAAGTTCTAATCTTTTTCTATTTAAAGTTTAAATCTTTTTTCTTTTAAAATTCAAACCTTTTTCTATTTCAAAGTTTAAACCTTTTCCTATTACTATTCAACCATAAAAATAATATTTTTATACGTTAAAGACTGAAAATAAATCCAAAGTGAATTCATATTAAAATCTAAAAATAAATCCATGTTGTTTACTTTCAGAAATCAAATTTTTAATAATCAAAGTTATTTATATAATGAAACTGATTTTACAATGCTATATATTTATATTTTCAAAACAAAGCATTTTTTTTTTATATTTTTAAAACAAAGATAATTTTATTTTTAAAGCAATGATAACTTTAATATAAAGATTTTTTTTTAACACAATGTTGTATATGTTAAATAATATAATTAGTTTACATAAAATAAATAAAAGAAAGAGACCTTCCTCATTCTGAAACAGGCGACAGGAACCCATCAGCTCCCAGGAGGAAAACACCCATCGCACCACCATCTTCACTCCGTCCATCGATCTGACCCTGCCGCTTTGAAGTCGTCGGAGTCACCATCCTCCTCCCTCGCAGCGCGCCAAGCTCGGCCCCACGATCTCCCCCAAAAACCATAGCGAACGACTCACTTTTGAGCTTCAATTTCGCACCAAAGACCACGCGAGGTTCGATCTAACCAGTATCGATTTCAAGATCGGAGAACGCTCTGCGATTTTTGTTTAGATTTAATGATCAATTAGTTGAGGGATTGAATGATTTTAAAGGAGAATGGATCGAGGAATTTTCCGTGTTGAAACTAGAGAGAGCGGCGGCTTCTGAGTAATAGTTAATTAGGGTTCTAATTTTCATGAATTTATACCCTTATTGTTTTATATATTTTTAATTTAAACATTAGTTTTAGTAACTTTTTAATACGAACTCCAAACGATACTCAACGAATGTCAGCCCTAGCTAACTACCCCCATTCCGAACATAATAGGATATGTATCGTAGGCTGATTCGATTGTTACAACCAGTTTCCTTTTGAATTTTCATTTAAATCACTATATTGAATTTTAAACGCACATTTCAAATTACCGGGGTCACATACTAACTAGAAAAATTCCAGAAAAATATTTTCTAGCTTCGTATTGACGATACGGTCCTAACAAAACTAGTTTCGTCGAATTCTGAGACCGTTGGTAAAATGGCCAATTTCCAGTCGATTAAATTCAACAGAAACTGGTCGAACGCGTTTTCTTTTGCCACGCTCACATATTGATTCGAAAAATTATGAAATTTGAAACCTAACAATAACTTGACCCTGCGGATCCAACAAAAGTGGTTTCGTCGAAATCCGAGGTCGTATGCAAAATGTCCATTTTTAAGGGCCTGAATTCCATAGCGACTATTCAGAATTTTCAACTGGACATATCTTTTGATTCCCGCTATCAAATTTCGATTGGTCGGATTCGTTAGAAAGATATTCACTAACAGATTTAAATATTTTTGGTTTCACTAAAATCCGGATTGTTTTGCACCCGGTACAGTCTGACAAAGTTTGAATTCAATTTTTGAAACTGCCACGCCATTTCAGGCCTTGTTTATAATTATAATTAATTATATTTGTTTTCAATTGTCGATTTTAACTCAGTTTTCATCGCCATTATTTAAAATATTTATTTTAAATATTTAAAATCCATTATTTTAGCCAATTTAAAAATTTTAAATTGGTTCAGATTTTCTGGGTCGTTACATCTAGTTAACTTAACCCTATCATTCTAACTTAACTGTGTTAAGTTGGTTAAGTGTTCCTATGGACTTAACCCTCCCATTCTATCTTAACTGTGTTAAGTTGGTTAAGTGTTCTTATGGACTTAACCCTCCCATTCTAGTTTAACTTTAATTGTCTTATTAAAGCACCAGCCACTCACATTAGACAAGTATTGTTGTGGCTGCCGGTATGCCGGTTGGTTCCGGGCAGTCTTACGCCACAACTCAGTCTAACCTCGGGCCTTTATCGGGCTCAATGCCTTAACCTCCCACATTGGATATGTATTGTTGTGATCACTGGACAGCCGGGCGGGTCCGGGCAGGTTTACATCACAACTCAATCCAACCTCGGGTTAAGCATGTTCGTATTGTCTAAATTTACTTTTCTCATTTGGGATAAATTCTATAAGTAAATTTCCCCTAATTTACTTATTCCATTATTACTCTTTTAACGTACATTGTCAACATTTATTATTATGGCCCATTTTCCCTATATATCATATTTATAGTTTTTGGTATGTTAATTATACCAAATTAAGTGTCACTAACCATGATTATTCTAAACATGACAATTACTCACAATTGTGACTAAATTCAAAATTTGTGCTAATATACTTATTATGCCAAATTAACTTTAATTGACCCAATTCTGATTTAACATCCTAATTTACAGTTTATGGCAAGACTAGAATTATTATTCTAGTTTACCGTTTACGCCTAAAACTTAGCTTACCTGCCAATACTAAATTTAATATGTCAAATTACATATTCCATAATTCATGTCAAAATTTCAAATTTGCGTTCTAATAAACATGCCATAATACATGTTCTAAATTATGTCAATCATAATTATGTTAATGTTCCACATTATGCTGATTTCCAAGTTTACAACCATGTTTAAGTCAAATTTATGATTTTCCCAAATCGTATTCCCATCGTTCGTGTAATCGTGATTTCATCCTAGATTATAGATAAATCTAGATTCATGGATAAAAAGGGAATGAACCAAAATGCCATGAAAAGATATACATAATGACTAGCCGAAGATGATAATTCACTAATCACAGATCTAACAAATTACACTGAATAAATTGATTAAAGCATCGAAGGCCTATAGATCTGATAATATTATGACATAAAAAGGGTTGAACAAATAACATAGGTTCAAGTATATGGGTAGATCTAACTTAATAAATAAATACCCAAAATCAAGATCCAAGGATAATTAAGAATAAACTGAATTGGTTATCAAGTTTAGATCCAATCTCACAGTCATAAACTTAGGCAATAATATCATGTTCACGAATCATAGGTAATTATCCACTATTGTCCTTGTCATAGGCATTGGTTTATGCTCCTAGTCAAAGGCTTATGTTCATAGTCAAAGGCTTATGGTTTCAAAGGCCACAGTTCCATAGTCATAATCTTAAGCATTGGCAATTTAGTCACAATGTGTTCTAGGCCATAATCAAGAATCAGATCCAAAGTCATAAACAAGCACAGATTCAATGAAATGATGAGGCATATTTCTTATATTCTTTTAATTTCATGTCACAAATAGGTAAGGCGTTCAAATCTAAAAAGTAACCGACTTACATTGATTGGATCTAGAAAAGAATAGAAAGATAGCGTTGCTTGAAGCTGTTGAATCTTTACTTGAATCCTAACTTGTTTTGAATCTTCTCTTGAATTACTTGAGCAGGATATCCTCATCTTGATTTATATTTTATTTTTATCTATTTATTTAGATTTAGAGGAAGAAGAAGAAGCCATGTCCATCAAGAATTTGTGCAGCATAAGGTTAGAGAAGAATGGTGCAAAGAGAAGGAGACTAGGGGGCTATTTATATAGGATTGCAAGTTAATTTGAGCCGTCGATGAAGCCAAGGTTAATCAAAGCCATCCGTTCTAAAGAGAAGCCAATTATGTTCACAATTAATTTCTTAATGTACATTATTAACATTTATTATTAAATTTGCATGCACATTAGATACATCCCCTCTTTACACATTTATTATTAAATTTGTATGCACATTAGATACATCTCCCCTTTACACATTTATTATTAAATTTGTATGCACATTAGATACATCTCCCCTTTACACATTTATTATTAAATTTGTATGCACATTAGATACATCTCCCCTTTACACATTTATTATTAAATTTGTATGCACATTAGATACATCTCCCCTTTACACATTTATTATTAAATTTGTAACTTTAGTGTTAACAGAAATACGGGGTGTTACATTCTCCCCTCCTTAAAGGATTTCGACCCCGAAATCTTCAAGTCAAGAAGAATGTAAATCCTACCATCCAATCATCCATTTACTTAACCATCAAACACAGGCATCCACTGTCCTTAAAGACTTCTAATGCTTGTTTGTTCATATGCATAGTGTGTGTACATGTCTTTATCTAATGCAAAATCAGTCGGTCTACTGATTCAGTTGACCTCCTTAATGCAAATCATGTCAGTGCCATGCGTCCAATATGTATACAAATCCTAATGATACATATTATTTTAATATGAGTGCACAATCATTCACTCAAATGCGACATCCATATGATAACACATTAAGTTCAATTCATAAACAAATACATATATGTAAATGAAATATGAAGGCGTCTGAGTTGATCTAGTGCCTAATACGTGTGTATATGCATTCACGAGCAACCACTAGCAACCATTCGCAACCATCAAACATAACATGTTTCAAATACATGTTTACATCCAAAAGGGTTTCTACCTAAGGATCGATGATACGTCCTAGAGGATATACCTTAAAAGCTAGAAATTAGTATGCATAGAATTCCTAAAAAAAGGAATCAAGGATGTACCCTTAAGAAAAAGGGTATGAGGCGTGTATTCCTTATCTTCAATCTCCCGTATCACGTCTTCTTGAGTTTTACTCAACTGTACCTTAATAGATTCAACTTCACGATTGCGAAGTTTTTTGACCTCCATTTCCAAAATAAACAAATGTCAACCATGATACTGAGTGTATATACTAGGATGATCAGAACTCTCTCCACTTAGCTTTATCCATCATGCCATAACTATGAGGGTCAAAAGGTCACCACGTACTCTTTACCTCTCTTAAGATTAGTCCTTCTCTATATAAAGCGTCTGCTACAACTATTCATTTCTCAAGCAAACCATCCTAGTCGAACTCGACATCCCTCAAGTACAAGCCCCAAAGGCCTAAACCAATATCAGACAAGCACCCGAGGAATGTCTCCTCCGAATTTGGACGATCTACGTGAGATGATCTAAGCAGAAACAACCAAACACTTGAGCACTAGTTGGGATCTTTTACTATACAAGTACTAAGGTGCAGAGACTCAACTATGGAAGCAAATATGAACAAATGCGAAGTGCTAAAACCAAAAGAAAGAGTACAAACAGAAAAGCTAGACTCTTCCAACAGAACTTTACTACCTTTCTCCTAGGTACGCTTAGTGGTGAAAGCATGTACTTGCCCTTCTGAAAATCTTGTCCTTTTTTCTTAATTATATGCCCTATTCTGCCATAGTAAAGATACTTCCTCTTGTCTTAGGTTTTATAATCCCTTCCTCCTTCGTGAGCCAAGTCTACATCCATGAATTCCTCATCCTTGGGTTGTGCTCCTTAGCCAAACTCCTCATCCTCTTTCGTGTGTAGTCATGTTGACAAATCTCTCGAAAGCTGCATCCAACGTACAGAAAACCCTACTAAGCTTGAAAGAAAACTAGCCGCAGGTGAAACTACTACGGTTACAGATGGAAGTCGGGCACTACTTCGCCCTTCGATGAGGTTACCTCCCAGAAAACTAGGAGCCGCAGAGACTCAAGAAAGAAGGGGACAAGAATTCAAATAGAGAATCAGAAGATAGTGCGTATGGCTTTTGGGGAATATGCCTTTAAAACAAAACTTTTCTTTTGAAAATGCTTCTTTTAAAACTGTTTGAAAATAATAATTTATTTCAAATCTTTTATCTGATCCGGTAACCTTCAGCTCTGATACCACGTGTAACACCCCACATCCTTTAGTGTCACTCACAAAGGGAATGCACTAAGTTCTGTGGAGCATTTAGGGTAAAAGATGCAGATAAATTACAAGACAGACAAAATTAAAACAACGGAAAATAAAACTTTACTATATTGATAAAATAGTTTGTGCAACAATTGTTTTCCAATATCAGAGTATCAGCTGTCTTACAAAATAAAGAAGCATAAAATAACATTTATATTCCCCAATGTAGCATAAGCCAGCCATAGCAGCAGAAAAAGAGAGTCCAAAGCACTTTGTCAAAGAATCTTCAAGCTTGGGAAGAGTGACGGTCCAATCTAACCTGAGCTATACTATTCCCTCCTTAACTACCTGGGGGGGGGGGAATGGAAGAAAAGAAGACGAAAGAAAACTGGGTCAGACATAAAGTCTGGTAAGTTTAGTTACTTCTAGCATGTGAACAAGGAAAAACAAAACGACATGAATTAACTGAATACAAGACAATACCATGATGATAGGGCCAACAAGATAGGATAAGATTAACACAAGATATGCTAAGACAAGATAAACTGGATATGCTTTAATACTTTCTCCGCTTTGCTATTAACCTGTTATTATGGTTTCTATGTCTCTGCACCACCTATCTAGTGTCCCAACTAGTAATATGTCTAAAATGATAACGCGATCCCAATCCCAGTAATTGTGGTTGCCTTTAGGCGTACATTTATTATTTATTACCTAGACTAATCTAGGGTTTTATATCAAAGTGCTTCCTAGATTCCACTCGGGTTTACGCGGCTTATCTAATGCTTCACAGATTCAGGGTTTATGCCACCAAGGTCCAACTAGGGATTACGCTACCTGTCGAATGATGCCCCTAGTCTAGGACGCACTATCTAGAGTGGTATATGTTCCTAGACTTTCCCCACGTATGTGTCGTGAATCGTTTATCGCTGTCTAGATGCACATGTCCTAAAATGTGCGACCCGAGTCCCGTGGTAGGGCTATTCTAGAAACACGGAACTCGGTCAGGAGCTTTCAGATATCTGCCGATGCAGATGCTAAGGTCTGTTTTTCCAGTGGCTATGGTCCGACCTGACCCCTCCCTCAACTAATGAAAGGCCACCCTTGAAAAATTGAGAACTATACACAGGCCCCATATGCCCCACTGTCTTATGGCCATCCTTACCCATAACTAGATAGCAAGTATATGGTCTTTTGGAGTTCTCCGCCTTTCCGCTTTACATATCTCGACTGACTCAAGAAGTAGGTAGACGACGAGTTGCTATCACAGGGCTACTGGTCTCGCCGAATCACGCTGGTCCACCCTAGTCTTTAGGTTGCCTTAAATTGCAACCAAGACATACCCTTGGTTCTCCTAACGCAGACCTTAACCTCTGTGAGCCCAGGAGGATCATCTGCAGCCTCACAAAGGGATACCAAGAGTACCCTCACGTCCCCTCGAAGCCTCGGGCTTCGTAACCCAATTCGTTGGAGCTTTATTTAAGATCAGATGGACGTTCGCTCCTCCTCGTGTTATACTAAGAATTACTACTTAGTTTTCCTAACTAAGGTTTACCACTTAGTTTCCTGAATCATCGTTTTCTTAACTAAGGTTTACCACTTAGTCCTTTTAACTAAGGTTTACTACTTAGTTCTCTTTCTCGTCAAGTTGGATTGGTTAAGTGTCATTAGTCGATACAAGTTAACTTAACCTATTCATTTGTCGTGTTAAACTGGTTAAGTGTTACCAGTAATTCACGTTGACTTAACCCTACCAGCATCAAGTTATATTGGTTAAGTATTTACTTAACCCTACCCATTCATCTTTTATTAGTTAAGTGTTCCTTTTTAACTTAACCTTGCCTATCTGTTTTAACTAACATGATATAACGGTTAAGTGTTCCCTTAGTTAATTTAACCCTAACATTGGTTTGATTAACATGTTCTAATGGTTAAGTATTGTCCCTTCATGTTTTTAACTTAACCCTATTCATTTATCACACTCTGATGGTTAAGTGTTCAAGCTTACTTAACCCTACGGTCTAGTCCAGCTAACATATTAAATTGGCTAAGTGTATTAAATTTACTTAACCCCAACCTCTAGTCTAGTTAGCATGTTAAATTGGCTAAGTGTATTAACTTTACTTATCCCCAACCTCTAGTCTAGTTAACATGTTAAATTGGCTAAGTGTATTGAATTTACTTAACCCCCACTTTCTAGTCTGGTTAACATATTAAATTGGCTAAGTGTTTTTCTTAGTTACTTAACCCCTACAAATCTTGTCTTGTTACCATGTTAAGTTGGTTAAGTGTTCTAATTAACTTAACCCAATCGTTCTAACTTAACTGTGTTAAGTTGGTTAAATGTTCCTATGGACTTAACCCTCCCATTCTAGCTTAACTGTGTTAAGTTGGTTAAGTGTTCTTATGGACTTAACCCTCCCATTCTAGCTTAACTTTAATTGTCTTATTAAAGCACCAACCACTCACATTAGACAGGTATTGTTGTGGCTGCCGGTATGCCAGTTGGTTCCGGGCAGTCTTACGCCACAACTCAGTCTAACCTCGGGCCTTTATCGGGCTCAATGCCTTAACCTCCCATATTGGATAGGTATTGTCGTGATCACTGGACAACCGGGCGGGTCCGGGCAGGTTTACATCACAACTCAATCCAACCTCGGGTTAAGCATGTTCGTGTTGTCTAAATTTACTTTTCTCATTTAGGATAAATTCTATAAGTAAATTTTCCCGAATTTACTTATTCCATTATTACTCTTTTAATGTACATTGTCAACATTTATTATTATGGCCCATTTTCCCTATATATCATATTTATAGTTTTTGGTACGTAAATTATACCAAATTAAGTGTCACTAACCATGATTATTCTAAACATGACAATTACTCACAATTATGACTAAATTCAAAATTTGTGCTAATATACTTATTATGCCAAATTAACTTTAATTGACCCAATTCTGATTTAACATCCTAATTTATAGTTTATGGCAAGATTAGAATTATTATTCTAGTTTACCGTTTATGCCTAAAACTTTGCTTACTTGCCAATACTAAATTTAATATGTCAAATTACATATTCCATAATTCATGTCAAATTTTCAAATTTGCGTTCTAATAAACATGCCATAATACATGTTCTAAATTATGTCAATCATAATTATGTTAATGTTCCACATTATGCCAATTTCCAAGTTTACAACCATGTTTAAGTTAAATTTATGATTTGCCCAAATTGTATTCCCATCGTTCGTGTAATCGTGATTTCATCCTAGATTATAGATAAATCTAGATTCGTGGATAAAAAGGGAATGAACCAAAATGCCATGAAAAGATAGACATAATGACTGGCCGAAGATGATAATTCACTAATCACAGATCTAACAAATTACACTGAATAAATTGATTAAAGCATCGAAGGCCTATAGATCTGATAATATTATGACATAAAAAGGGTTGAACAAATAACATAGGTTCAAATATATGGGTAGATCTAACTTAATAGATAAATTCCCATAATCAAGATCCAAGGATAATTAAGAAAAAACTGAATTGATAATCAAGTTTAGATCCAATCTCACAGTCATAATCCTAGGCAATAATATCATGTTCATGAATCATAGGTAATTATCCACTATTGTCCTTGTCATAGTCATAGGCATTGGTTTATGCTCCTAGTCAAAGGCTTATGTTGATAGTCAAAGGCTTATGTTCATAGTCAAAGGCTTATGGTTTCAAAGGCCACAGTTTCATAGTCATAATCTTAAGCATTGGCAATTTAGTCACAATGTGTTCTAGGCCATAATCAAGAATCAGATCCAAAATCATAAACAAGCACAGATTCAATGAAATGATAAGGCATATTTCTTATATTATTTTAATTTCATGTCACAAATAGGAAAGGCGTTTAAATCTAAAAATTAACCGACTTACATTGATTGGATCTAGAAAAGAATAGAAAGATAGCGTTGCTTGAAGCCGTTGAATCTTTACTTGAATCCTAACTTGTTTTGAATCTTCTCTTGAATGACTTGAGCAGGATATCCTCGTCTTGATTTATATTTTATTTTAATCTATTTATTTAGATTTAGAGGAAGAAGAAGAAGCCATGTCCATAAAGAATTTGTGCAGCATAAGGTTAGAGAAGAATGGTGCAAAGAGAAGGAGACTAGGGGGCTATTTATATAGGATTGCAAGTTAATTTCAACCGTCGATGAAGCCAAGGTTAATCAAAGCCATCCGTTCTAAAGAGAAGCCAATTATGTTCACAATTACTTTCTTAATGTACATTATTAACATTTATTATTAAATTTGTATGCACATTAGATACATCCCCCCTTTACACATTTATTATTAAATTTGTATGCACATTAGATACATCTCCCCTTTACACATTTATTATTAAATTTGTATGCACATTAGATACATCTCCCCTTTACACATTTATTATTAAATTTGTATGCACATTAGATACATCTCCCCATTACACATTTATTATTAAATTTGTAACTTTAGTGTTAATAGAAATACGGGGTGTTACAGCCTTTAACTGTAAATTAGCAAGTGAACAATTCCCAAAGTATTAACCTCGAAGGCCGAAACCAACATCAGATCAATACCCAGGAAACCATTCAGCTTAACTAATCTCCAGTTAGTTTCTGATTTTCTTAACTCCGTTGGGACTAAGAACAAGTGTTATTTTGGAAACCATTCACGACAACCCAATACCTCATTCCATTGTTAATCGGGTTAAAGAACAAGTGTTATTTTGGAACACCGTTCACGATAAACCCAAAGCCCATTCCATTAATTATGGAATCTTCACCGAAAAACAAATCAATATATAATCAATATCAATTTCTGTATCCGACCAATAATATAAATGGAATAAGGGCAAAGCCTTTTTAAATTCCATATGTATTAATAGTCTTCCTCCGTAGAAGTTCACTTCGATTATTACCAATCGAATTCCATTCAATTCCAATTTAATATATTAAATTGGAAACTTTACTTTGGAAAATTCCCGTTAAATACTAATAAAAAGATTTATAAATTCCAAATCACATTCCATTGTAAATCGGGTTAAAGAACGAATGTCGTTAAAAACACAGTTCGCAACAAACCCAAAATCCCATTAGTCTCTAACCGTAAATTAGTAAGAGAACGATTCCCTAAGTATTAACCCAGAAGGCCAAAACCAACATCAGATCAATGCTGAGGAAACCATTCAACTTAGCTAATCTCCAGTTAGTTTTAATTTTCTTAAATCCATTGGGTCTAAGAACAATATTATTAAAGATACCATTCACGACAAACCCAGAATCCAATTCGATATAAATTATAAGGCTCTGAATAGAAAATATATCGGCTTATATTCAATGTTGAATTCTGAAACCAACAAATATCGTATTGGAATAACGATATATATATATATATCTTCCAAATTCCTCCACAATATACAGATAATTACAAAACCCAATATCGAAATATTCCGAAGGAAATTTCGATTCCGATCCATTTCAATTCATATATTGGAAATTTTGGTTATTTTAAAACTATTTCAAATCCATTTTTGTTATTTAAAAATATTGGATTATAATTCTAGTTCATAACTAGTTCATTTTGATAAAAAAAAATTATCCTTTCAAATAGATAATTTTTCATCCCAATTCTTTCCAAAACATTTGTTATGATTTTACACAAATTATTGATAATTTTAATATTTTTATCAAGGCTCGTACAGTCGATTTCCATAAACGGCCATTGAACTGCACTTACAACGACATTTTTCAAATTTGATTTGGACATAATTCCAAATCCAACTGTTAGATTTTAAATCTCTAATATTCGGTAGAAATCTCTTTTCGATACGAACCCAACGGTTCTAGTTTTTGGAGAATCCGACGGTCGGATCCCCTGTAATGTCCATTTGAAGTCAATGGTCGAAATTCGCGAACTACCGCAGCGCGAGCGTTCTATTCAGGCCATTATATTATATATATATAATATATATATTTCGTCGATTTCCATATAAAACGTATTTTATAAATCATTTTAAATTCGTTTTCAAAATGATTTCAACTTCATATTCAATTTCAAATCAAAATTGAATATTCCATATCATGGGTATATAAATGATAGTATTTCCAAAACATTATATTTTGAAATCAATTCCTTTCCGATATTTATTATAAAAATGAATAAAATCACTATAAATATCGTTCATGTCAAGATGGCGTCAATCTAATCAACACGGCTTTATATATTTAAATATTTTCGTGTCCATCCCAAATCGGACATCAAAATCATATTCTGATTATTTTCTGAATATTATTTGAAAATATTCTTTATTTTAAAATAATCTTTATTTTAAAGTATTCATTCTTTCTGAACTGGAATCAGACACAGTCAATTACCATATAATGATTATATGGATTTCATACAATACATGTATACAACAACAGTGATAAATAATCATCCATCATCCAAAGTGCATTCTACATTGCATAAGCATTAAGTATAAATATTTAACGGTTACAACAGTCTGTCAACCTATCGATTGACATACAACTAAACAGTTGGGATTAGTGTATGTAAAATATCATCCCAACAACCGTGTAGGGTTTCAATCAAAAAATAATGAATTTTATTTGTGCAGTTGCGCGATGTGTAAAATTTATCGTCCTAATCCATATCAGTCAAATGGGTGTACATAAACAAATAGTCCGTTTTGTAAATGAATATTTTATTTTATTCACATACATGTTAAAAATTCTATTTTTAACGATAAAATATTGTATTGCATTCCACTACACACAATCAATTTTCACAACACAATCAACCAAATAAATAAGTCATCCATGGTTTGTGGACGACGGGTGTCGAGTGCTGCTAAGCACCGCCTGCATCCTAGTATATATTTTAACTAGAAAATAAATTAAAAGTGAGAAGTTCTCACATTGCTTTTGACTTCATCTAAAATTGTAGCAAGCTCAAAAAAATTTCCAGTCTCTTCTAGAATGTAGAAGACGTCGTCACGGTCCCGGTGTCTCTTGTTTCACTGGATTTCGACCACAGATGAAAAAGATATGATTTTTATACAATTGCAATGCTTTAAAGTGTTTAAAACAGTTTAAATTATATAAACCGTACCTTTCAGCTTTTAGTTCAAAATTAGGTTTACAAATTTTGCGAAATCCGTGTAGTTTGAAGGGGATCGGCCTTTACCATGTCGAAGACCTCCGTGAGGCGCGCAAATCGAGGGTGGCGTGATCGGGTCTGGTGGCGGCTACTAACGGCGGCGGCGTTCCAAACAGGTGATCTTCACGGAGGTGACTCTTGCCAAACACTCAATGAAAAATTTCGAATCCTATATGGATTTAAAGCCCTCAGAATTTTCTTCAAAAACCTCTAAAGAACTGATCGATTTAGTTGAGTGGATTGGGAGAGATCGAGGAGAGAAGACGGGTGTGTTTTCCACCGTCGCGATATGGGGTTACGGGTTTGAAAGCGGGGAGAGAGAAAATGAACGTGTTTTCTCATTGGCCGCTTATTTTACAATTATTTTTAATTCTATTAAATTCAAAAATACCCCCTAACCCATACGAACTCCAATTCAAACCCAACAACTATCGCCCTAGCTAAATACCTCCATTCCGAACATAATGGAATATGTTTCGTAAGCCCATTCAACTGTTTCAGTCAGATATTCTTCAAATTAAAATATAGAACATTCAAATATGGATTTGAATGTACATTTTAATTTACCAGGGCCACATACTGACTCTAAAAATTCCATAGAAATTATTTCTAGCTTTGTATTAATGATATGGTCCTAACAAAACTAATTTCATCAAATTTGGAGACTGTTTGAAAAATGGCCATTTTCTAGTCGATCCAAATTGACTAAAACTGACAAAACACGTTTTCTTTTGCCACGCTCACATATTGATCCCAAAAATTATGGGATTTGAAACTTAGCAATAAATTGACATCTTGGATCCAACCAAAGTGGTTTCGTCGAAAATGGAAGTCGTTTACAAAATGGTTATTTTCAAGGGATATATATTATATTAAAATATATATAAATTCCACAACGACTTTTCTGAATTTTAAACTGGACGTAACTTACAATTTATAAAATGAAATCTTAGTATCTTACACTTGTTAGAAAGATATTTTCAAATATATTCTAATATTTTTGGTTTCACTAAAATCCAGGTAATTTTGAATCTTGTACATTCATTTGAAATTTGAAATCGAATTTCCAAACTACCGCGCCATTTTCAATCCTATTTATAATTAAAAATAATTATTTATATTCTAACATCGATTCAAATAAACATATACGTTCTAATTATATTCAAAATAAATTTCTTGTCATTATTACTTAAAATAAATCATTTTAAATATTCAAAATTCATTAAAATTGCAAAAATAAAAATTTTAAATTGGTTCATATTTTCAGGGTTATTACAATCTCCCTTACTTAAAATCTTTTTATCCTCGAAAAGGAACGTAGATGAAAGTTGTTTTACTAATCAACTCAACTTTCGTTATTTTAATTATGCCTTAAGTTTTTCAACTTTTCAGTTTCTAAATTTTTTTCAAATTTTGCTAACACCCTAAATTTTCGAAAAATTTCGCCATAACTTCCCTTGAACGGGAGCATCGGGAAAATCCCCAAACCGCCACACATGCCTCTCCAATCCAAAAAGAAAAGGAAACAGCGAATCGGCTCATAAAATCATCAAAACCCTGAGAAATACAATAAACATATACCTATTTGTCGGGCAAACAATTTTATTCCTCTTCTCTAGCCTCCTTGCTATGACCTGTTCAATGTATATACATGTACATGTATGCAAATGCGATAAATTTTCAATGCAGTTCAAGATTTGATACAATTTGGCTTAATGGTTCCAAATTCTAATTAATCAAAATAATAATCAAACAACACAATCAGCAATCAATTAGTTGATTAACGTTTCAAATTCATAATTTTTTTATATACTCCAAAATCATGTTTTTGATGCCAAATCACAACAATATATTCTAACTATATTTTGGTTCTCACACCAGTCAATTGGAAATATATTGATATCACACTTTCGAAACACGAACATTGATCCTAATGATGGAGCTCCATCATCAAAATCATCTCCCGGCGACTAGAGTGTGATTCTATATCCGTGCGGTCTATTTGAGGCTTCAATACACGCGGATCAGACGTATATTCAAATCTTTATATTCCTGATTGTCCAAATCAATTTAAAATAAATATTCAAATACGAATAATAAAGTTTAAATTTTTGAAACAAAATTTTTTTTCATTTTTATTTTAAAAAACATCACTCTTCACGCTCGTTCTAGGATACTACTGATCCTATCTCTAACGAGTCATTCTTATTGGATATTACTAATCCAATTTTTGATGAATTCTTTCGTTTGGTTCTTACGTGTCTTGTTCTTCGAGCTCTGTAAACCAAAGCTCTGATACCAAACGAAGCGACCCGAACTTCTCCGTAAAGGAAAGCCCAGATTGACTTTGAAAACATGACAAATCAGAAAACAAAAAGAAGAACATTTCATTGTATATTACAACAATTTCATCAGAATACAAGAATATAACAGAGTATGAATAAATCATATACATTTGATCAATACCATAGATTTAAATTACATTTAAATACATTGCAGCGGAAAACAATACAAAAACAAAACTGAAAGTAATACACGGATACATAGTTTTCCGCATATTCCTTCAGCTGTAAATCAGGATCCTGTGAATATAAATCTGCAAAACCAAAACTACTAGATGCCCATGCGGAAAATAGGGGCACCCAGAGTTTAGGTTAAAACAATAAACTCAAGGTCAGTCATGTGACTGGGGAATTGACGGGGGCCCGCACAAGCGGTGGATCTTGTGGTTTAATTCGATGCAAAGCGAAGAACCTTACCAGGGCTTGACATGCCACGAATCCTCTTGAAAGAGAGGGGTGCCTTCGGGAACACGGACAGGGTGGTGCATGGCTGTCGTCAGCTCGTGCCGTAAGGTGTTGGGTTAAGTCTCGCAACGAGCGGCCCAATCCTTTTCCTAAAAAAAAGGATTGAGCCGAGTTTAATTACAATCAATTAGGAGAACAAACAGCAATTGCTGAATTATGTGCGCTTAGTTCTTATATTTTTTGTTTATCTATTTCTGTTTGTCTATCTTATATACTAGTTCGAACTCGAATTTGATCTCTTTCCATACTTCACATGGAAATCCTCGACCAAACGGATATTTCACAGAGAGCCGACAGAGGATTCCATTAATAACCGGCCGTTTTGATTCTTTGGAAAAACTTGATGAATTTAGTCGATCCTTTTAGGAGTTAGGAGTCGCGGCATGTCAAGTTCTGGTAAGGTTCTTCGCTTTGCATCGAATTAAACCACATGCTCCACCGCTTGTGCGGGCCCCCGTCAATTCCTTTGAGTTCAGTTATTAAAAACTTTACTTTAAATCAGATATATCAAGAGACCACGCCTTATAACACGGAACGGGTTTCCTCCCGAGAATATCGGTGCATATAACAAAATAACGCAATGTATTTTGGAAAAATGAAGCTATTATAAGACCCAGGACCCATCACACAATGCAACGCAAGCCGGAGGATAGGGTTTTCCCTTATAATAGCCAAACATGCTTGGTACATTAAAACAAATCATTTGATACTATTATAAGTGCACAATGTTTAAAACAACTTCAAATATAAATGTATCAATCCTAGATAGCATGGGTACCATATATCATGTCATCAATACTAGGCTCTACAATCAAAAATGCAATTGTCACGTATTGGAAGTTGGATTTCCGCCTGTGAACCAAGGCAAGGGATCGTCCTTACCGCTTCGAGATAGTCTAGCCTACCATGTCCCAGGCAAGCACGCAGACAAGCCTTTGGATCGTCAGGGCCGGTCCACTCGATGTGGATTAAAATGCTGAACACTGCGTTTCCCTGCCCTATGGGGGCATAAACCGGTCATATCCGACCAAACCATCGGTCCTGGAATGACCGATATAACCGAGGCGCCTCGCTATCCATCATCCACATAAGTAAAATGCCAAGGCTAGTAAAACGCTGACACCACTCCTAGCTAGAAAGAAACGCATTCCCTTCCTAAAGTCCTCTCCCGTTTCTGGTTCACACCGAGGTGTGAGGCTTGCGAATTAACGCTACACGAAGCTACGCTATATTAAAGTCGTGCTTTGATCATCAACCACAAGAACATGCTTTTCAACAGAAGCCTTGATCATTTGCATCTCAGCATGCCACACAGGCAATTAACGCTATGCAACCGATGTCTATCAATCACATAGAATGAAATCCGAGGTCAGACACACATCCATTTACAAGTTCGTTCCAGGTCTGAATGAAACCGGAGGCACCTTATTCCTCCCCCATATGTCCAATACAATGGAGAGGTACGCGCGTATCCGGTGGATCTCCAAGTACGTCTGGATGATCACCACTTATTACCTTGTCTTGGGTGTACAGCCCAATCAAGACATCAATAATCATTCAAACGATGTGAAGACCTCCGGTCTTCAACCACCGTCTTCATCCTCGACATATCGTCGAATCAGTTATTCAGAATGGGATAAACCCGGTCTTTCTAAATAACTCGCGTATATAATAAATAGGTGTTATAAAAACACAACATACGCCTCATTCCAATCCAGAATATTCTTTATTCAAATATTCACATTCTTTGGGAAAGGTTCCAATTAATTTTATCAAAGATAAATTCTTTAAATTCATTCTTTAATCTTCATTTGGATATCATTTCAATCTAATTAAAGATGCATTAAAACTCCACTTGTTTTTATTTTCCCAAAAATCAATATTAACGATTGTTTAACTTGGGAAATCATATCCTGCTTTTAACTGAGTTAAAGAACCAATGTCATTTAAAACACGGTTCATGATAAACCTGTAACGACCCGGATTTTTGGCGACTTTGGTTATCAACATAAACACGATGTCGATAACCAAAACATCGAAAAATCCTTGTAATTAAAGAAAGAAATTAGAAGGTGAGAATAGATAAGATAGAAACTTTGAATAGAAGAAGAAGAAGACCACAACATCAGAGTAACACGAACCTCACAGCGGAACGAATAACATATAATAGATAACATAACTTTGAAATATAACAGTTATGTATACAATAGCACTTATCAGAGTACATAACTTACAACACAGCGGAAATAACTATAGCTATATGATCTTGAAGCCTCCTGCTCCAAGCTCTCCAAGTATATCTGTAAAATCCTGACTACTTGACTGCCCGTACAAAATTGGACACCCAAGAGTTTAGGGAAAACAACAAAGTAAACTCCGGGTCAGTCATGGGACTGGTGTGAGTAAAACAGTTTAAACATGTATATGAACAAGTAAACGATATCTCATAAGACCACGCCGCAGAACGGAATGGGTTTTTCCCTTATGAGAATCCAAAATATCTTTATATCAAAAACCTTTTGATATTATAATAATGTCTATGTACAAATAGATATCGACTAGCAGAAACGCTTTCATCTCACGTTCTACATATATAGTATACAATCAAAATCGCAAGCACGTATTGGATAATGGATTTCCAACTATGACAAGGTATGGAACCACCTTCCGATCAGTGTACTCTAGGAACGATACACTGGAGTTCAACAAGAACATCTTGTAACTCAGCCACACATGACCGACCACTCATTTTGCTTGAGTGTATCGAATGTATATCACCAACGGTTGGGATCAGCAACCGTTCCCGTATATATATGGGACAGCATTGATAGATTTAAGAAACAAATGAATATTCTCTAGATAGGTGATTATACACCCTACTTCGGTGCGACCAACTTAGCCATGCTGCCTGCCCGATTTCTGTCATTTACCGGTTGATGAGGCTAGAAGCTACGCTTTATCATTACATCAGATTCACTTCGAATGCCACATTGTCGGATCCATTGAAAATCACTAATTGGGGTCTACAATAGTACGTTACGTGTTAGCTAAAGAAGTTTCCTTCTCCGCTTCCACTCTTGGTAAAGTTGAAGAAATCAATGTACGTGACCTTTCTGGAAATACTCTGTCAGACATTCATCAACACAAGTCATCCTCATTCACTTAGAATGTCACATCGTCATACCCGCCAAATCACAAATTGATTTATCCAAAAGTAACACGGGTATACAGCTTAGAGAAACGAATTCCTCCGCCACCAAACGTGAATATGTTTGAATAGATCAACTTACGCGATCCATTGGATATACTCTGTCAGACCTTCGTCCATACAAGTTGTCCTAGGACTGGACAAACCGAAGGCACTATTCAGTATATCCATCTTAGTCACTGTTATCTAAGACTTATACAACAGCCCTTGCATTTTACTCCATCTTCAATTATCTTTGGCATATATGATTCGCAACGCTTATGCCAGATTCGAACGCTTATGCCAATACAGAGTGGTTCTTCGGATAATAATCCAACCGGTCTCTCCATATTAACAACGTTAAAATGGTCAAAACTTCGATAGTCTGTGATTTAACCATCAAAGAAAAACAAGTGTGCAAACAACGATATTATTTCCAGATGGAAATTATATCGGTAAATCATCAACATATATCTATATAAATATTCACATTGCCTTATTTTCTATGTTTAGAAAATATATGTTATTAACACTGGAAAACGTTTTCCATTTGCTTATTTACAAATCACTACTCTTCCCCAACTATCAGTCCCTGACTGTGAACTAGTATGAGAACAATTCCCTAAGTATAAATCTCGAAGGCCGAAACCAACATCAGATAGACACTTAGAAAACCATTCAATTTACTAATCTCCAGTCAGTTCTAATTTTACTAAACTCTATTTGATTAACTCTGATTGATTAACTCTAAGTGGTCAACCTCAATTAATTAACTCTAACTGGTTTTACTTGGTTTGACTAACTCCATTTATTAACTCGACTAACAAATTCAACTCGATTAACTGAACTAATCACTTTGATTAACTCGACAAATTCACTTTGGTTAACTTAACCAATTCACTTAACTAATTCACTTAGTTTAACTTAACTAATTCACTTTGATTAATCTAACTATTCACTTAACTCCTGTCGAATAAACTTTATTCGATAACTCCTCTAACTCTACTCGAATAAACTATATTCGATTAACTCCTTTAATCTATTCGATTTGATAACTCCCCTTTTCGAATAACTAATATTCGATTAACCCACTTCGAATAACCAATAATTGATAACTCCTTCGAATAAACTATATTCGATAATCTCCTCTCGAATAACTAGATTCGATTAACTTAACTTATTTAACTTAACTTGATTAACTCCAATCGAATGACTAGATTCGATCAACTTAACTTATTTAACTCATCTTGATTAACTCCTATCGAATAACTAGATTCGATTAACTTAACTTATTTAACTCATCTTGATTAACTCCTATCGAATAACTAGATACGATTAACTTAACTTATTTAACTCATCTTGATTAACTTGACTTACTTAACTCACTGGTTAACTTGACTTACTTAACTCACTGGTTAACTTGACTTACTTAACTCACTGGTTAACTTGACTTACTAAACTCACTGGTTAACTTGACTTACTTAACCCAACTGGTTAACTTGACTTACTTAACTCACTGGTTAACTTGACTTACTTAACTCACTGGTTAACTTGACTTACTTAACTCACTGGTTAACTTGACTTACTTAACTCACTGGTTAACTTGACTTACTTAACTCACTGGTTAACTTGACTTACTTAACCCAACTGGTTAACTTGACTTACTTAACCCAACTGGTTAACTTGACTTACTTAACCCAACTGGTTAACTTGACTTACTTAAATCAATGGTTAACTTGACTTACTTAACCCAACTGGTTAACTTGACTTACTTAACCCAACTGGTTAACTTGACTTACTTAACCCAACTGGTTAACTTGACTTACTTAACTCACTGGTTAACTTGACTTATTTAACTCACTGGTTAACTTGACTTACTTAACTCACTGGTTAACTTGACTTACTTAACTCACTGGTTAACTTGACTTACTTAACCCAACTGGTTAACTTGACTTACTTAACCCAACTGGTTAACTTGACTTACTTAACTCACTGGTAAACTTGACTTACTTAACCCAACTGGTTAACTCTATTGAACCGGTTAACTCTACTGAACTGGTAAACTCTACTGAACTGGTTAACTCTACTGAACTAGTTAACTCTACTGAACTTGTTAACTCTACTGAACTAGTTAACTCTATTCAACTAACTCGACTCGACTAACCCCTTCCGAATAGCATATTTGTTTTACTAACTTTCGAATACCATATTCGATTTACTCCCTTCGAATACCATATTCTATTTAAATCCTTTCGAATAACTAGATTCGATTAACTTTATTCACTTTATAAAGATTTCCTTTTTAACAACGTTTTATTCATTTGAAAAGATTTACTTTTAAATAACGGTTCTACACTTTAAAAATGATTTCCTTTTTTAACGTTTCCTTTTCAATTCTATTTGCAAATAGTCTACAAATATTTCCTTTTCAAATTTATTCTTGAAATATTCTAACTCCTTAAATTCTCTGAAAAATTCGCCATAACCTCCTTTGTAACGGGAGCATCGGGAAAATCACCAAATCCGCCACACAGCCCTTTTCATTCAAAAAGAAAATGGTTTGTAATTATTTCCTTTTTGAATATCTACTATTTATAAATATTCCAATTTATAAACATTTCTTATTTATAAAAATTCCACTTTATAAATATCTCTTATTTATAAATATCCCATTTTATAAATATTCTATTTTCAATATCACTTTGAAAATCCCCTTATCAACATTTCGGTATGTTATGGTATTCAATCATATCAAATCACGATGTTCAATATCGTCCAAGCACATATAATCGCCCACAGATTTTATATCACATCATATAACAATATATGAAAAACAATAAAATAACTGTTGAGGAATCCAGTCGGATTCCTCCAACCTATCTCCCTACATCCACTGATGTTACACAATATGATTATCATCACTTTCAGTTTAATATAAATTATTCTGATAGCAGAATCAATATATAAGTATTTAACGGTTTATATATATATAATTACATATATATATAGTTTTCACTAACTGACTAGCAGTTCAATCAATCAACCAACACACAGCAATCAACAGATGATTAACAGTTCTAAAAATACATTATAAAAATATAACTGTTCAGAGTTGGTGAGTTTTACTCACATTGGCGCGTTAACCGTTATATAATCGGTTTGCGTTATTTGATTTAGTCGGACAATTTATTTTGCCATAAATTGTAACGAGTCCCGATTCGCTCCCAGTCAGTTCCATTGTGGAGCTCTCGCCCATACGATCTTGTTGGATCTTGTTTCGCTGAATTCCGTCTACGTATGACCAAGTTATGGCAATTACAAATAAATACACATTTTATATATAAAATAAATTAAATTCCCTAAAAATTTATGGGCTTAACCTTTTAAACCCAAGGCCCATCGAGATAAATAAACCCAGACCCGGACCCTTTTTCTTCCTCCTTCACAACGCGATCTCCAGTAAGCAACAAGCCATTTCAGCTCCTTCAACCTCCACATCCTCCTCCCATATACCCTTTAACTTCAAACCGACCTCACCAAACACCATCTCATCGGAAACCGCTCCTTCCCATACCTATTTCGTCGAACCCGACGCAGTCAGATGGAATCCGTCGAGCAGCAGTCCACGAGTTCGATCGACATCCTTTATTCTCAAAAAAATAAAAATATTCATACAGCTTCTATTCGACTACCCGAACCCAAACACAACATCAATCCCCTCGATTTCAACCCCGAATTACAGAATCGACCAACCCTAGTTTTACTGAAGTACATCGACGCGGCCCAGAATGAGATCGAGTTCAATGTAAAGCATCTCAGATCGACGAGCAACACTTCAGGGACTCGAATAAATTCATTACATGATTTATCGATTTTTCTTTTGATTTCTTTTGATTTTTAAAGCGTGGAATTTTCTGTAGAATTTTCATTGGTGGTAGCGGCGCATTTTTCTGTTGACTTGGGAATGTTAGAATTAGGTTTAGAATTTCTAAGGGAGGGGTATTTATAGAGAAATAGGCTGAGATATTTTTGTGGAGATATTTATGAAGATATTTTCATTTTAATATTCGTATCCATCTTCTAAAAATTCCTGTGATCACATACGATACCCAAAAATCATGGAAATGGACATACACTCTCAGTTCGACATTACGGTCCCAACGAAACTGGTTTCGTCGAATTCCGACTCCGTATGCTCACACAGCGTATTTTTAACCGTCGAAATACTGACTGTTTTGCACTCTAAAAATCTGTACGGCCACATACTGACTCTAAAAATCATGAAACTGGAAATTTAACAACTATTTGACATTGCGGATCCAACAAAATTAGTTTCGTCGAATTCCGACTTCGTTTGCAAAACTGGCTATTTTTAAAGCTCTAAATAGCCTATTTAAATATATAAATATATTTAAATATAATTGAATTAAATATTTAAAATTAAATATTATCGTCTATATTCACATGGAATACCGTACAGTTTCAGAAAAATTCTATATTGATTTCTAACTCGATATTTCAATCTGGGTCAACCCGATATTCGATTTATATTGAAATTTCTTTTTTAAAATATAAATAATTCCTTTATAAATTATAAAGGAATTCTACAGCGACTTTTCTAAAATTTGATTTGGACATAAATCAAAATCTACACGACGAAATCCCGATCTTTCTCTTCCACTAGAAAGATATACTCCACCTGTTCCACACGTTTCTTGTTTCACAGAAATCCGATTTAAAACGAATCCTGTATATTCAGTTGAAGTTCTAATCGCCAAATATCGAACTGCAGCACCATTTCAAGCTCGATTTTAATTATATTATAATTCGACGTTCAAATTGTCGTTATTTAAATATATTCATTATTCTAATTCAATTCTAAACTGAATTAAATATCACAGATGATCCGGTTCACACCATATCGTCATTTCAGCCAATTCTGATTATTTCAGAATTTAATATATTATTTAATTAAATATTCCTCATTATTTATTCCCACGATCATTAAATTCACTATATCACTATTTATATAATTAAATAAATTAATTATAATACCTCTGCCAATGCGGTTCATTACAATCTTCCCCACTTAAAATAATTTCGTCCTCGAAATTGCTAAGTTAGAGGACGACCCTATCTATTTGGTAAAAGCTTATCGGTTTACCCCTTATCTCTGGTTTCAACTGAACCAACTAATATCGACTAAAATATTAATTCCTTCTGACTAACTAAAATTTTCGAAAATTCTGAAAATTTTCTAACACTTTAAATTCTCGGAAAATTCCTCATAACCTCCTTTGTACAGCCCTATCGGTAAAACTCCAACTCGCCTCTCTAGGCCTTCTCCAACCCAAAAGAAAATCAAACAGCCAAGCGGCTTGCCAATTCGGCTCATAAATCTCATGCTTATATAAAATATAAACTTGTACCTTTTTTTGTTGGGCATATCAACCCTATCAGTTTCACCTGCTGTCAATTCAGCATATACCACTGTAATTCCAACTTGATCCCAAATCAATTTATCTTTAACACACCCATTCGCTTATGCCTAAGTCGAATTTCATTTTAAACTCAAGCACTATTCTTGAATTCAAATCCATAACTCACCAGCCCAATATAATTCCAGATTATCTCTAATCAAGTCTAATTCTATTTGACACTAATCTATTTCAAATGATTTTCACTTACTGGCTTTTAATTCAACCCCAATTCTATTGGATTTTACAAATTCTACTTTAATTTCTTTAAATTCAAACAACCTTTTCTTCCTGGAAGTTTTTAAACAGTTTACCTCTTTCAAAAATCAAATTTTCCTTTTTGCAATTCAACACAACTTGTTTTCCCAAAACAAATTCAAAACAAAATCCTTGGTAGTAATCCGTCACTTACATACTCGAAAATGAACACCGATGATGCTGCAGTCATCATCAGAATTATTTTCCAACTATCAAAGTGAGTTCAATACTATATCACTTTTTAAAACCATTTCTAAACCTCTCCACCTTGAAATCAATTCCAAATACCATTTGAAATGCTTTAAACAAATTTAAAATCTCCCAGGACTTTAAAATTCTCTTATACTTAATCCAAATCTGTTAACAAACACCTTTCCAAATCTCCAAGGTTTTATTTTCAATTCTGATTTAAATTCTGATTTAATTCATCTGATTTCACGTATTTCACTTATATGAATTATGATTGGTTATAAATAACCATTTCACATGTTATAATCTTACTCGATTATAATCACATCCTATATATGATAACATATCACATCTCCATACTGTGTCGGTCCATCGTATTCAAGTGTTTATTTACTCCTACCGATACAGTGGATCAAACTGATCGACCAGAACTCATAAACAACTCAGCCAATGAATCTCCACAATATAAAACAAATTTTTATATCAAATTACAAATACGCACTTGTATATATACACTCAAACTCAATCTAGGGTATTACTAACCCTATCTCTACCGAGTCACGCCACAGAGCCAAGTAATTCTTAACTTAAGCTCTGATACCAACTGTAACGACCCGGATTTTCGGCGACTTTGGTTATCGACATAAACACGATGTCGATAACCAAAACATCGAAAAATCCTGGTAATTAATGGAAAAAATTAGAAGGTGAGAATAGATAAGATAGAAACTTAGAATAGAAGAAGAAGAAGAACACAACATCAGAGTAACACGAACCTCACAGCGGAGCGAATAACATATAATAGATAACATAACTTTGAAATATAAAAGTTATGTATACAATAGCACTTATCAGAGTACAGTACTTACAACACAACAGAAATAACTATAGCTATATGATCTTGAAGCCTCCTGCTCCAAGCTCTCCAAGTATATCTGTAAAATCCTGACTACTTGACTGCCCGTACAAAATTGGACACCCAAGAGTTTAGGGAAAACAACAAAGTAAACTCCGGGTCAGTCATGGGACTGGTGTGAGTAAAATAGTTTAAACAGGTATATGAACAAGTAAACGATATCTCATAAGACCACGCCGCAGAACGGAACGGGTTTTTCCCTTATGAGAATCCAAAATATCTTTATATCAAAAACCTTTTGATATTATAATAATGTCTATGTACAAATAGATATCGACTAGCAGAAACGCTTTCATCTCACGTTCTACATATATAGTATACAATCAAAATCGCAAGCACGTATTGGATAATGGATTTCCAACTATGACAAGGTATGGAACCACCTTCCGATCAGTGTACTCTAGGAACGATACACTGGAGTTCAACATGAACATCTTGTAACTCAGCCACACATGACCGACCACTCATTTTGCATGAGTGTATCGAATGTATATCACCAACGGTTGGGATCAGCAACCGTTCCCGTATATATATGGGACAGCATTGATAGATTTAAGACACAAATGAATATTCTCTAGATAGGTGATTATACACCCTACTTCGGTGCGACCAACTTAGCCATGCTGCCTGCCCGATTTCTGTCATTTACCGGTTGATGAGGCTAGAAGCTACGCTTTATCATTACATCAGATTCACTTCGAATGACACATTGTCGGATCCATCGAAAATACTAATTGGCGTCTACAATAGTACGTTACGTGTTAGCTAAAGAAGTTTCCTTCTCCGCTTCCACTCTTGGTAAAGTTGAAGAAATCAATGCACGTGACCTTTCTGGAAATACTCTGTCAGACATTCATCAACACAAGTCATCCTCATTCACTTAGAATGTCACATCGTCATACCCGCCAAATCACAAATTGATTTATCCAAAAGTAACACGGGTATACAGCTTAGAGAAACGAATTCCTCCGCCACCAAACGTGAATACGTTTGAACAGATCAACTTACGCGATCCATTGGATATACTCTGTCAGACCTTCGTCCATACAAGTTGTCCTGGGACTGGACAAACCGAAGGCACTATTCAGTATATCCATCTTAGTCACTGTTATCTAAGACTTATACAACAGCCCTTACATTTTACTCCGTCTTCAATTATCTTTGGCATATATGATTCGCAACGCTTATGCCAATACAGAGTGGTTCTTCAGATAATAATCCAACCGGTCTCTCCATATTAACAACGTTAAAATGGTTAAAACTTCGATAGTCTGTGATTTAACCATCAAAGAAAAACAAGTGTGCAAACAACGATATTATTTCCAGATGGAAATTATATCTGTAAATCATCAACATATATCTATATATATATATTCACAATGCCTTATTTTCTATGTTTAGAAAATATATGTTATTAACACTGGAAAACGTTTTCCATTTGCTTATTTACAAATCACTACTCTTCCCCAACTATCAGTCCCTGACTGTGAACTAGTATGAGAACAATTCCCTAAGTATAAATCCCGAAGGCTGAAACCAACATCAAATAGACACTTAGAAAAGCATTCAATTTACTAATCTCCAGTCAGTTCTAATTTTACTAAACTCTATTTGATTAACTCTGATTGATTAACTCTAACTGGTCAACCTTAATTAATTAACTCTAACTGGTTTTACTTGGTTTGACTAACTCCATTTATTAACTCGACTGACAAATTCAACTCGATTAACTGAACTAATCACTTTGATTAACTCGACAAATTCACTTTGGTTAACTTAACCAATTCACTTAACTAATTCACTTAGTTTAACTTAACTAATTCACTTTGATTAATCTAACTATTCACTTAACTCCTGTCGAATAAACTATATTCGATAACTCCTCTAACTTTACTCAAATAAACTATATTCGATTAACTCCTTTAATCTATTCGATTTGATAACTCCCCTTTTCGAATAACCAATATACGATTAACCCACTTCGAATAACCAATAATTGATAACTCCTTCGAATAAACTATATTCGATAATCTCCTCTCGAAAAACTAGATTCGATTAACTTAACTTGATTAACTCCTATCGAATGACTAGATTCGATCAACTTAACTTATTTAACTCATCTTGATTAACTCCTATCGAATAATTAGATTCGATTAACTTAACTTATTTAACTCATCTTGATTAACTCCTATCGAATAACTAGATTCGATTAACTTAACTTATTTAACTCATCTTGATTAAATTGATTTACTTAACTCACTGGTTAACTTGACTTATTTAACTCACTGGTTAACTTGACTTACTTAACTCACTAGTTAACTTGACTTACTTAACTCACTGGTTAACTTGACTTACTTAACCCAATTGGTTAACTTGACTTACTTAACTCACTGGTTAACTTGACTTACTTAACTCACTGGTTAACTTGACTTACTTAACTCACTGGTTAACTTGACTTACTTAACTCACTGGTTAACTTGACTTACTTAACCCAACCGGTTAACTTGACTTACTTAACCCAACTGGTTAACTTGACTTACTTAACCCAACTGGTTAACTTGACTTACTTAACTCACTGGTTAACTTGACTTACTGAACCCAACTGGTTAACTTGACTTACTTAACCCAACTGGTTAACTTGACTTACTTAACTCACTGGTTAACTTGACTTACTTAACTCACTGGTTAACTTAACTTACTTAACTCACTGGTTAATTTGACTTACTTAACCCAACTGGTTAACTTGACTTACTTAACCCAACTGGTTAACTTGACTTACTTAACCCAACTGGTTAACTCTATTGAACTGGTTAACTCTACTGAACTGGTTAACTCACTGGTTAACTTGACTTACTTAACCCAACTGGTTAACTCTATTGAATTGGTTAACTCTACTGAACTGGTTAACTCTACTGAACTGATTAACTCTACTGAACTAGTTAACTCTACTGAACTGGTTAACTCTACTGAACTAGTTAACTCTATTCGACTAACTCGACTCGACTAACCCCTTTCGAATAGCATATTCGTTTTACTAACTTTCGAATACCATATTCGATTTACTCCCTTCGAATACCATATTCGATTTAACTCCTTTCGAATAACTAGATTTGATTAACTTTATTCACTTTATAAAGATTTCCTTTTTAACAACGTTTTATTCATTTGAAAAGATTTACTTTTAAATAACGGTTCTACACTTTAAAAATGATTTCCTTTTTATAACGTTTCCTTTTCAATTCTATTTATAAATGGTTTACAAATATTTCCTTTTCAAATTTATTCTTGAAATATTCTAACTCCTTAAATTCTCTGAAAAATTCGCCATAACCACCTTTGTAACGGGAGCATCGGGAAAATCTGAAAACCCGCCACACAGCCCTTTTCATTCAAAAAGAAAATGATTTGTAATTATTTCCTTTTTGAATATCTCCTATTTATAAATATTCCAATTTATAAACATTTCTTATTTATAAATATTCCACTTTATAAATATCTCTTATTTATAAATATCCCATTTTATAAATATTCTATTTTCAATATCACTTTGAAAATCCCCTTATCAACTTTTCGGTATGTTATGGTATTCAATCATATCAAACCACGATGTTCAATATCGTCCAAGCACATATAATCACCCAAAGATTTTATATCACATCATATAACAATATATGAAAAACAATAAAATAACTGTTGAGGAATCCAGTCGGATTCCTCCAACCTGTCTCCCTGCATCCACAAATGTTACACAATATGATTATCATTACTTTCAGTTCAATATAAATTATTCTGATAGCAGAATCAATATATAAATATTTAACGGTTTATATATATATATATATATAATTACATATATATATATAAATATAATTTTCACTAACTGACTAGCAGTTCAATCAATCAACCAACACACAACAATCAACAGATGATTAACAGTTCTAACAATACATTATAAAATATAACTGTTCAGAGTTGGTGAGTTTTACTCACATTGGCGCGTTAACCGTTATATAATCGGTTTGCGTTATTTGATTTAGTCGGACAATTTATTTCGCCATAAATTGTAACGAGTCCCGATTCGCTCCCAGTCAGTTCCATTGTGGAGCTCTCGCCCATACGATCCTGTCGGATCTTGTTTCGCTGAATTCCGTCTACGTATGACCAATTTATGGCGATTAAAAATAAATACACATTTTATATATAAAATAAATTAAATTCCCTAAAAATTTATGGGCTTAACCTTTTAAACCCAAGGCCCATCGAGATAAATAAACCCAGACCCGGACCCTTTTTCTTCCTCCTTCACAACGCGATCTCCAGTAAGCAACAAGCCATTTCAGCTCCTTCAACCTCCACGTCCTCCTCCCATATACCCTTTAACTTCAAACCGACCTCACCAAACACCATATCATCGGAAACCGCTCCTTCCCATACCTATTTCGTCGAACCCAACGCAGTCAGATGGAATCCGTCGAGCAGCAGTCCACGAGTTCGATCGACATCCTTTATTCTCAAAAAATCCAAAAATATTCGTACAGCTTCTATTCGACTACCCGAACCCAAACACAACATCAATCCCCTCGATTTCAACCCCAAATTCCAGAATCAACCAACCCTAGTTTTACTGAAGTACATCGACGCGGCCCAAAATGAGATCGAGTTCAACGTAAAGCATCTCGGATCGACGAGCAACACTTCAGGGACTCGAATAAATTCATTACATGATTTATCGATTTTTCTTTTGATTTTTAAAGGGTGGAATTTTCTGTAGAATTTTCATTGGTGGTAGCGGCGCATTTTTCTGCTGACTTGGGAATGTTAGAATTAGGTTAAGAATTTCTAAGGGAGGGGTATTTATAAAGAAATAGGCTAAGATATTTTTGTGGAGATATTTATTAGATATTTCCATTTTAATATTCGTATCCATCTTCTAAAAATTCCTGTGATCACATACGATACCCAAAAATCACGAAAATGGACATACACCCTCAGTTCGACATTACGGTCCCAACTAAACTGGTTTCGTCGAATTCCGACTCCGTATGCTCACACAGCGTATTTTTAACCGTCGAAATACTGACTGTTTTGCACTCTAAAAATCCGTACGGCCACATACTGACTCTAAAAATCACGAAACTGGAAATCTAACAACTATTTGACATTGCGGATCCAACAAAATTAGTTTCATCGAATTCCGACTTCGTTTGCAAAACTGGCTATTTTTAAAGCTCTAAATAGCCTATTTAAATATATAAATATATTTAAATATAATTGAATTAAATATTTAAAAATAAATATTATCATCTATATTCACATGGAATATCGTACAGCTTCAGAAAAAGCCTATATTGATTTCTAACTCGATATTTCAATCTGGGTCAACCCGATATTCGATTTATATTGAAATTTCTTTTTTAAAATATAAATAATTCCTTTATAAATTATAAAGGAATTCTACAGCGACTTTTCTAAAATTTGATTTGGACATAAATCAAAATCTACACGACGAAATCTCGATCTTTCTCTTCCACTAGAAAGATATACTCCACCCGTTCCACACGTTTCTTGTTTCACAGAAATCCGATTTAAAACGAATCCTGTATATTCAGTTGAAGTTCAAATCGCCAAATATCGAACTGCAGCGCCATTTCAAGCTCGATTTTAATTATATTATAATTCTACGTTCAAATTGTCGTTATTTAAATATATTCGTTATTCTAATTCAATTCTAAACTGAATTAAATATCACAGATGATCCGGTTCACACCATATCGTCATTTCAGCCAATTCTGATTATTTCAGAATTTAATATATTATTTAATTAAATATTCATCATTATTTATTCCCACGATCATTAAATTCACTATATCACTATTTATATAATTAAATAAATTAATTATAATACCTCTGCCAATGCGGGTCATTACAAAACCCAAAATCACATTCCATTCCATTAGCCTTTAACCGTAAATTAGCAAGTGAACAATTCCCTAAGTATTAACCCCAAAGGCCGAAACCAACATCAGATCAATACCCAGGAAACCATTCAACTTAACTAATCTCTAGTTAGTTTCTGATTTTCTTAACTCCGTTGGGTCTAAGAACAGTATTATTAAAGATACCATTCACGACAACCCAAAACCTCATTCCATTGTTAATCGGGTTAAAGAACAAGTATTATTTTGAAACATCGTTCACGATAAACCCAAATCACATTCCATTAATTATGGAATCTTCACGGAAAAAAAATCAATATATAATCAATATCAATTTCCGTATCCGACCAATAATATAAATGGAATAACGGCAAAGCCTTTTTAAATTCCATATGTATTAACAGTCTTCCTCCACAGAAGTTCACTTCGATTATTATCAATCGAATTCCATTCAATCAATTTAATATATTAAATTGAAAACTTTACTTTGGAAAATTCCCGTTAAATCTTAATAAAAAGATTTATAAATTCCAAATCACATTCCACTATAAATCGGGTTAAAGAACGAATGTCGTTAAAAACATAGTTCACAACAAACCCAAAATCCCATCAGTCTCTAACCGTAAATTACTAAGAGAACGATTCCCTTAGTATTAACTCCGAAGGCCGAAACCAACATCAGATCAATACCCAGGAAACCATTCAACTTAGCTAATCTCCCGTCAGTTTCTAATTTTCCTAACTCCATTGGGTCTAAGAACAGTATTATTAAAGATACCATTCACGACAAACCCAAAATCCAATTCGATATTAAATACAAGGCTCTGAATAGAAAATATATCGGCTTTGAATTCTGAAACCAACATATATCGTACTGTAATAACGATATATATATATCTTCCAAATTCCTCCACAATATCCGTATAATCACAAAACTCAATATCAAAATATTCCAAAGGTAATTTCGATTCCGATCCATTCCAATTCATATATTGGAAATTCTGGTTATTTTAAAACCATTTCAAATCCATTTTAATTATTTAAAAATATTGGATTATAATTCTAGTTCATAACGAGTTCATTTTGATAAAAGTATATTTTTATCCTTTCAAATAGGGAATTTTTCATCCCAATTCTTTCCAAATCATTTGTTATGATTTTGCACAAATTATTGATATTTTTAGTATTTTTATCAAGGCCCGTACAGTCGATTTCCATAAACGGCCATCGAACTGCACTTGCAACGACCTTTTTCAAATTTGATCTGGATACAAATCCAAATCCAACCGTTAGATTTTAAATCTCTAATATTCGTTAGAAAGCTCTTTTCGATACGAACCCAAGGTTCTGGTTTTAGGAGAATCCGACGGTCGGATCTTCCGTAATGTCTATTCGAAGTCAATGGTCGAAATTCGTGAACTGCCGCAGCGTGACGCGTTCTATTCAGGCCATTATATTATATATATAATATATAATATATATTTCGTCGATTTCCATTGAAAACGTATTTTATAAATCGTTTTAAATTCGTTTTCAAAACTATTTCAACTTCATATTCAATTTCAAATCAAAATTGAATATTCCATATCATCGATATATAAATGATAGTAGTTTCAAAACATTATATTTTGAAATCAATTCCTTTTCGATATTCATTATAAAAATGAATAAAATTGATATAAATATCGTTCACGACAAAATGGCGTCAATCTAATCAACACGGCTTCATATATTTAAATATTTTCATGTCCATCCCAAATCGGACATCAAAATCATATTTTGATTCTTTTCTGAACATTATTTGAAAATATTCTTTATTTTAAAATAATAGTTATTTTAAAATATTCATTCTTTATGAATTGGAATCAAACACAGTTAATTACCATATAATGATTATATGGATTTCATACAATACATGTATACAACAACGGTGATAAATAATCATCCATCATCTAGAGTGCATTCTACACTGCATAAGCATTAAATATAAATATTTAACGCTTACAACAGTTTGTCAACCTATCGATTAACATACAACTAAATAGTTGGGATTAGTGTACATCAAATATCATCCCAACACCCATGTGGGGTTTCAATCAACAAATAATGAATTTTATTTGTGTAGTTGGGCGATGTGTAAAATTTATCGTCCCAAGCCATATCAGTCAAATGGGTGTACATAAACAAATAGTCCGATTTGTAAATGAATATTTTATTTGTGTATACGTTAAAAATTCTATTTTTAACGATAAAATATTTTATTTCATTCCACAATACACAATCAATTTTCACAACACAATCAACCAAACAAATAAGTCATCCATAGTCTGTGGACGACGGGTGCCGGGTACTGCTAAGCACTGTCTGCATCCTAGTATATATTTTAACTAGAAAATAAATTAGAAGTGAGAAGTTCTCACATTGCTTTCGGCTTCGTCTAAAATTGTGGCGAGCTCTAAAAATTCTCCGGCCTTTTCAAGAATCTAGAAGATGTCATCACGGTCCCGGTGTCTCTTGTTTCACTAGATTTCGACCACAGACGAAAAAGATATGATTTTTATACGATTGCAACGCTTTAAAGTGTTTAAAACAGTTTAAATTATATAAACCGTACCTTTCAGCTTTTAGTTCAAAGTTAGGTTCACAAATTTTGCGAAATCCATGTAGTTTGAAGGGGTTCGGCCTTTACCACGTCGAAGACCTCCATAAGGCATGCAAATTGAGGGTGGCGCGATCGGGTATGGTGGTAGCTACTGACGGCAACAACACTCCAAATAGGTGATCTTCATGGAGGTGATTCTGGCCAAACACTCAATGAAAAATTTTGAATCCTATATGGATTTAAAGCCCTCAGAATTCTCTTCAAAAACCTGTAAAGAACTGATCGATTTAGTTGAGTGGATTGGGAGAGATCGATGGGAGAAGCCAAGATTGTTTTCCACCGTCGCGATATGAGGTTACGGGTTTGAAAGCGGGGAGAGAGAAAATGAACGTGTTTTCTCATTGGCCGATTATTTTATAATTATTTTTAATTCTATTAAATTCAAAAATACCCCCTAACCCATACAAACTCCAATTCAAACCCAACGACTATCGCCCCTAGCTAAATACCCCCATTCCAAACACAATGGAATATGTTTCGTAATCCCATTCGACTGTTTCTGTCAGTTATTCTTCAAATTAAAATATGAAACAATCAAATATGGATTTGAATGTACATTTTAATTTACCGGGGCCACATACTGACTCTAAAAATTCCAGAGAAATTATTTCTAGCTTTTTATTGACGATACGGGCCTAACAAAACTAATTTCATCAAATTTGGAGACCGTATGAAAAATGTCCATTTTCTGGTTGATCCAAACTGACTGAAACTGACAAAACACGTTTTCTTTTGCCACGCTCACATATTGATCCCAAAAATTATGGAATTTGAAACTTAGCAATAAATTGACATCTCGGATCCAACCAAATTGGTTTCATTGATGTAAGTCCCGCCTTTTTGACCGCTTCAAATTAGTGATTATACTAACCTAAAACGTCCAAATCGACAGATCGTTAGTTAGCTTACAGAGTTTAAAGACAGAATCAACACAGAACACGGAATAATTATATAACCTAGTGTTGGACAGCAGAAAATAACCTTTATTTATTATTCAAACTTTTGAGTACAAGATATTGATATACAGCGGAATGTAAAAAAATAATAATTTGAAAACAGGAAATATTTACTGTAACAAATCTTCAGAGTGCGCCTCCTTGGAATCCCCAACTTCTGTCAATCTTCGAATACTAAGCTGTATCTTTAAAATTTGTATCACTCGGGTCTGAACTGAGCATTCCATGCAAAAACATAAAACACTCGAGTCATGATTAATCATAGTTCAAGTAAATTAACTTCATATAAACTGAAATATAACAGTTAGTTACAGCACGGATGTCATTAATAAAATAATTAGTGGTGGTATCTATTCATATCAGTGTATCTAGATTAAGTATGATATCTATTCATACTAGTGTATCCCAATCAAGTATGATATCTGTTCTTATCTGTTATATCCAAGAACAAGATCAAGTATGGCGTCCGTTCATACTGGTTCTGTAACACCCCGTATTTTCTGTAATCATAATATTAACAAATCAAGGCAGAATTAAATTTTAAAATAAGAATCAAGGGAAACGGGTTGAGCCATTGTGTTCATCTCGAAATTCTGCTTGAAAACGAGTCCGAGTTTTCGAAAAACGGAGTCTGTATGACCAAGTTATGACCCTCCGAAGTTTCAGAGATTTTCAGAATCGAAAACAACTCGAAAATTCGAATTCAATTTCAAATTCAAAATCCCAGAACAGGCTGGGCGGGAAAATTCCCGCCCATGGACCAGGTTGACCTTGGGGTTGACCATAGAGTCGACCTTCCAGGGGCCAGGTCAACCATAGTGTCGACCGGGGGTCGACCTGCTCCCGAAACCCAGTTTTTGAACCTGGTTCATTCTGATGTATCCGGTCTCGTTTTCTGTCTAGATTCATCCGCCTAATCCTATATAAACAGCCCCCTAGCCTCATTTTCTCTACACAATTTCATTCTGTCTATACTCTGCCTTTTTTCTACTTAAAAATAAAAATGGCGTCGCTACTCTGCTGGAATCAAAACTTGGACTAATGCATCTTCTTCGAACCTGAATAGAATTAAAAGCTAAATCAAATCTCAAATCAAAGTTTAGAACTACAACAACAATTAAAGAGGAGTAATTCAACATTTCTGCATCAACAACGGTTTATTATCCTTTCTTAAAACCACCAAAGGCAAGTACAGTTGTTTTCCGATATAAACGTTAATTATGATTGTGACATGAATTGTAAATCTAAATCTGAGGTTATGTCTGTTCTGTTCTGTTTAGATCTATCTTATTCTGTATCTCTTTCTTCTTTCTGTTCTATAGCCAGGCTACCATGAGCCTGAGCCAAATCTCATAAGAGATTAACGCACGAACGCTAAAATGTTTGGGAAAAATAATGAATGATGCATAATTGGACAGGACTGATTCGAGGACATGACATAAAATCTAAGGCATATAATTGGACATGTGGCATATTTAACATATGACTTGAGATTGAGGCATAAAATATATTGGACATATGACTTGGGATTCGGGGCGTAGATTTAACCGTAAACATGAAAATAATTTAGATACATAGTACATGTTGTAATCTAGATCTGTAGTTAATTTGAGAAATAAACATATGTTAGATCTAGATCTGTTCATACTAGGTACGATGATCTGCGATTTGGGAGAAGGGGAATTATAGGACAACTTGAAACTTGGGGACATAATGCATGTTTTAAATCAAGATCTGATGTTAGAGTTTAAAGATAATTTACAACATGTTATGCATGAACGATAATGCATGTTGAGGACATACTACATGTTATTGTTTGAAAATCTAGATTTTTGGACATATTCTTTTATGTAAAAATTCATGACTTGAAAAAGGAATATGTGACTTCGGCATAAAGACCTATACAAAAACATGATAACTATTAATGTGAATGCACCTAAATAAGGGTTTTTGAATATCTGGCATCATAGGCTATAATATGGCATAATTCATATTGTTTATCGTGATTTATGGAGAATATTCTGTACTGTGTAATGTTTAAAAAGAATAGGAGCATATATGGTATTATGAATTATGACCATGATTTGGCAAGTGAGTTTAGGCTAAATTTATGATTAGGCAAGATATGTAAATAGAGTTTTAGATGTATATAATCTGCTAAATCTGTTATCTGCTAAATATGTTAAATTGCCTAATCCGTTATCTGCTAAATCTGTTGAATTTCCTAAACTGCTAAATCTGTTGAATTTCCTAAACTGCTAAATCTGTTATCTGCAAAATCTGTTGAATCGCTTAAACTGCTAGATCTGCTACCTGTTGAATTGTCTGATCTGTTGAAAACTAGATAATGGTGATCTGGGTATGGAAATCCGTAGGCTCGACCTAAGATTTAGTAAAACATGGAAATTTGATTAATCTGTTGTATCCTGTGAAGAAGTTTAATCTGTTAAATAAATAAAATTAGTCTGATATCTGAAAAATCTGTATTGGAATGAATTGGCTATGACACGAGGTTAGGCTCTGTTTGCGGTAGAAGCCTGCCCTGAACCCACCGGCTTAACCAGCGACCGCAAACTGCCAGTCTAATGTGAGAGGTCGTAGGCATAACTAAAATATGCTTAGACACGAGGTTAGGTCTGGCTTGTGGCAGAAGTCTGCCCGGAACCGCCCGGCATATCCAGCGGCCATAAGCAACCGACCTAATGTGAGAGGTCTGTGCATTATTATTTAATTAATGCAAATCTGGGATAAATATGATGTCTAAAACGTGTTGGGTGGATAGGGTTGAACCAATTGGACTAATGAATTTAACAAACCTGATTCGTGAATCTGTAGGCCCAATTACAAAGTTAGACAAATCTGTAAATCTATTAAATCCATATATCTGATCCATTAGTCTAAAAACTTGTCTGATCTGTGAACTAGTTGATCTGAACTCTGTATGTATGAACTTGTAAACAAGTTAATCAGAAATCTGTTAGTCTGGGGACACAAGGTTAGGAGGGAAATTACTTGTGTCATCTGTTGTTTAGGACCCATATTAATCAGTAACCCTTTCTGGTATCAAAACTTTGACCCAACAGTAGGTAGGGTCCGGGCACGCTTACTGAACTAATTATAAGTGGTTCATTCTGATAATGGCGAGGGGTGTTGATGGTGCGTTCCAACTGGGTCATTTGCGTGCATGGATCCCGGTCTGCCTCTGAGGATGTAAGACGCCGTGACATCTGTAAATAGGTCTGTGTCTTACAAAGGTTGCCACTTTAGGGAATGATACACCCTTCTGTGGGGCTGGCATAGGGTATTTATGTATTAGGGAGCCGATCGCGTGGGGTAGGACTTAGGGTACACTTAGCTCTGTCTGTTTTTGTGGAGTACCTATATTTCTGTTGGGTGGTAACACCCATCTGTTTCTGCGTGGTACCGTCTGTTGGGGTGGTAAAGGCCCATTTACTAGTGTACACCTAATTCTACAATCTATTTCCATAGGGATTAATCTGTTTCTGTTTCTGTACCTTCTGTTCTGGTGGTAAAGGTCCATTATTAGCATTATGTTTTTGTACCTTCTACTGGGGCGGTAAAGGCCCATTACTAGCATTCTCTTCTGTGGAAATTATTCTGTTCCTATTTCTGTTTAGTTTAGACATTAGGATAACCCTAATCCTGTTATACTAGTATTAGTGCAGAGAAATGAAAAGTAATATTATTCTGTTTCTTCTGTTTAACCTAAGTACATCTGCTGCTGTAACACCCCGTATTTTTAATATAATTAAAAATGAAATAAAATATATGAAAATATGCTTATGATAGGTAAATAATGGTGATACATAAGGAGAATTAATTAATACATGGAAGAGAAGAAAAATTACTTCGATAACGATGTATGTAACGGAAAAGGTAGTAAAATAAGGATAATTAATTTAAGAATCAGGAATTATGTAAAATGGACATCACCATTGCATTCCTCTCGAAAGTTTACATGAAATAGAGTCCAAGTTTTCGAAAATCGGAGTCCGCATGACCAAGATATGGCCAAAACAAGATTCAGAAGGTTTCGGTCAGCACAGAACTGGCCAGTTGGACCTGGGTGTCGACCTGGGGGCCAGGTCGACCAGGGGGTTGACCTAGGAGTCGACCTCCCCCATGAGGGTCGACTATAGTGTCGACCTCCCCCCTGCAGGTCGACCTGGTCGGCCTGTTTCGGGCCAGAACCCATTTTTGAGGCCTGGGACGAGTTTTGATGGTCCAGATGGGTTTTAGGGTTTATCTGATGGCTGAAATGAATTGCTACACCTATAAAATAACACTAGACCTAGCCTAACTCACACAAATCATTCTTACACCATTATGCTGCTAAAATCTCTCTTGAGCCGTGGCCGCCGTCTCCAAATTAAAGCTTAAGCGTCCAAACTCAAATCAAATCAAAGATCAATGCTTCTACAACAAATTCAAGGGGATAGATCAATGACACTGCAACTTTCTAAGATAAATTCACTTCTTAATTCATTAGCCATTCTCTGTAAGTGCTAGTTATTTTCAGATCTAAATATTTAATATTAATATGGGCATGAAATGAAGTGGAATTGAATCTAAGTATGTTTATCAATTCAGATCTACTCCTTTTGCTTTTTGAATCTTTAGTTTTGAGGCTTGTCTACCTTTATTCTCATGACAAGTTTGTGATTTATTCATCAGTTTCCTTGATTCGTAATGATGTTATCATCAAGTTGTAATCTTTATGCCTATCATGATGTTGTTTTCTCTCTGATCTATTTATTATGCAAATTTCTACCTCCCCTATTTATTTTCTTTTGATGAACCTTGGTCAACTTCGGACCTTGGCCTAAAATCGCAATTCACGTACGAGATGTATACGGGGGAATATGGGATTACTGCCTATATGGGTATGATTAATAATTGGCAACATGAAATTGGATATTATCATTTAATTTTTAAGTTTGGGGTAGATCTGTAAAGTTTGGTATAATCTTGTTATGATAAAATTTGCATAAATATTATATACATGGAATTCGACATCAATTGGATCTATGTAAATTAAATCAAAAGATTAGGCTTATGTTAATTAGGCATATGTAGATTTGGGAATTTTAGCATGAAAGCGATTGTAAACTTTATAATTGGCATAAACATGTATTATGAACTTGGGCAACTGGCATGTATTGAAACAAAAAAGATTATAGCTTGGGATAACTACATCATGAATCATCGGATTTGGGTATGAAACTTGATACATGTAATTTTAGCTAGATCTTGACATATGAAAAAAAGAATGAAACTTGGTATATATGTAAACTGACTAGAATTGGGTACATATATTAGTTGGTACATAATAGCCTTAAAAGAGGGATAAATATAAATTGAGATAAGTCGCCTTTAATGGCCTAAGATAAATTGTGGTAAAATTGGTATGATTTTGCATTCCATTAATTGATGGACATAATTGAGTCAATTATGAACATCGTTAAATTAGGAATTAATTGATAATTTGAATAGGGGAAATAAATTCAAATTGGGGTAAAAGATTATAAGTGATAATCAATGCTTAGGACACGAGGTTGGACTCGTTTGTGACGTAAACCTGCCCGGAACCGCCCGGCGAATCCAGTAGTCACAAATGTCAGCCCAATGTGAGAGGTCCTAGGCCCAAATTAAAAACGTAACAGTTGTAAAGACACGAGGTTAGACTCTTTTATGGTGTAAGACTGCACGGACCCGCCCGGCAAATTCAGCTGCCATAAATGTCAGTCTAATGGGAGAGGTCTTTATAAGGTTACGGCCTTAATGAATTAAGAAATACTTAACTAGATAAACATGTGGTGGGACATGGGGGTTAAGTGGGTGACATGTGGGTGACATGCGGAAATACGAATAGTAATACTTAACCAACGTAACATGGTAATTAGACCAGTGGGTAGGGTTAAGTAAATAAGAAAACTTAACCAACATGATATAAATGGGTGGGTTAAGTAATATGATTAGGTTAATCTGGACACTTAACCAATTTAATAAGTTGACTACAGGTGTGGGTAAGATTAAGCAAATGTTTAACCATTATAACATGATTAAACGTAACATGCTCCCATCACTCGACTGTATCCTATCGATCGAGTCTTCGACCTATAGATAGGAATCCTATGGATGTAAACATGTGAGACATGTTATGTTTGACGGTTGCAAGTGGATGCAAGTGGTTGCTAGTGGTTGCTCGTGGATGCATATACACATACTAGCCACTAGATCGGCTCGAAAACACTCTCATATTGCATATGGATGTGTGAGCATTTTCAATTTCTGTGGATGCAAAATGATTGACTCATCACATGGGTGTTGCATATGAATGAATGGTTGTCACTCATACAAGAATGATATGTATCAAATAGGAAAATTGCATACATGTTGGACTCATGACACTGACATAGTTCGCATTAAGGAGGTCAACTGAATCAGTGGACCGCCTGATCTTTGCATTAGATAAGGAACATATACACACACTTTTGCATATGTTCATACAACATTAGAAGTTTTCTAAGGACAATGGATGCTTGTGGATGATGGTTGAGTAGATGGATGACTGGATGGTAGGACACATTTTACTTAACTTGAAGATTTTGGGGATGAAATCCTTTAAGGAGGGGAGAATGTAACACCTCGTATTTTCTATAATCATAAGATTAACAAATCAAGGCAGAATTAAATTTTAAAATAAGAATCAAGAGAAAAGGATTGCACCATTGCGTTTCTCTCAAAATTCTTCTTGAAAATGAGACCGAGATTTCGAAAAACGGGGTCTGTATGACCGAGTTATGACCCTTGGAAGTTTCAGAGATTTTCAGAATCGAAAACAACTCGAAAATTCGAATTCAATTTCAAATTCAAAATCTCAGAACAGGCTGGGCGGGAAAATTCCCGCCCATGGACCAGGTTGACCTGGGGGTCGACCATAGAGTCGATCTCCCAGGGGCCAGGTCGACCATAGTGTCAACCTGGGGGTCGACCTGCTCCCGAAACCCAGTTTTTGAACCTGGTTCATTCTGATGTATCCGGTCTCGTTTTCTATCTAGATTCGTCCGCCTAATCCTATATAAACAGCCGCCTAGCCTCATTTTCTGTACACAATTTCATTTTGTCTATACTCTGCCTCTGTTCTAATCAAAAATAAAAATGGCATCGCAACTCTGCTGGAATCAAAACTTGGACTGATGCATCTTCTTCCAACCTGAATAGAATTAAAAGCTAAATCAAATCTCAAATCAAAGTTTAGAACTATAACAACAATTAAAGAGGAGTAATTCAGCATTTCTGCATCAACAACAATTTATTATCCTTTCTTAAAACCACGAAAGGCAAGTACAGTTATTTTCCGATATAAACGTTAATTATGATTATGACATGAATTGTAAATCTGAATCTAAGGTTATGTCTGTTCTGTTCTGCTTAGATCTATCTTATTCTGTATCTCTTTCTTCTTTCTGTTCTATAGCAAGGCTACCACGAGCCTGAGCCAAATCTCATAAGAGATTAACGCACGAACGCTAAAATGTTTGGGACAAATAATGAATGATGCATAATTGGACAGGACTGATTCGAGGACATGACATAAAATCTGAGGCATATAATTGGACATGTGGCATATTTAACATATGACTTGAGATTGAGGCATAAAATATATTGGACATATGACTTGGGATTCGGGGCGTAGATTTAACCATAAACATGAAACTAATTTAGATACATAGTACATGTTGTAATCTAGATCTGTAGTTAATTTGAGAAATAAACATATGTTAGATCTAGATCTGTTCATACTAGGTATGATGATTTGGGAGTAAGGGAATTATAGGAAAACTTGAAACTTGGGGACATAATACATGTTTTAAATCAAGGTCTGATGTTAGAGTTTAAAGATAATTTGCAACATGTTATGCATGAACGATAATGCATGTTGAGGACATACTACATGTTATAGTTTAAAAATCTAGATTTTTGGACATATTCTTTTATGTAAAAATTCATGACTTGAAAAAGGAATATGTGACTTAGGCGTAAAGACCTATATAAAAACAGGATAACTATTAATGTGAATGCGCCTAAATAAGGGTTTTTGGATATCTGGCATCATAGGCTATAATTTGGCATAATTCATATCGTTTATCGTGATTTATTGAGAATATTCTGTACTGTGTAATGTTTACAAAAAAATTTAGGAGCATATGTGGTATTATGAATTATGACCATGATTTGGCAAGTGAGTTTAGACTAAATTTATGATTAGGCAAGATATGTAAATAGAGTTTTAGATGTATATAATCTGCTAAATCTGTTATCTGCTAAATCTGTTAAATTTCCTAATCTGTTATCTGCTACATCTGTTGAATTTCCTAAACTGCTAAATCTGTTATCTGCAAAATCTGTTGAATCGCTTAAACTGCTAGATCTGCTACCTGTTGAATTGTCTGATCTGTTGAAAACTAGATAATGGTAATCTAGGTATGGAAATCCGTAGGCAAGACCTAAGTTTAGTAAAACATGGAAATTTGATTAATCTGTTGTATCATGTGAAGAAGTTTAATCTGTTAAATAAATAGAATTAGTCTGATATCTAAAAAATCTGTATTGGAATGAATTGGCTATGACACAAGGTTAGGCTCTGTTTGCGGTAGAAGCCTGCCCGGAACCAACCGGCTTAACCAGCGACCGCAAACTGCCAGTCTAATGTGAGAGGTCGTAGGCATAACTAAAATATGCTTAGATACGAGGTTAGGTCTGACTTGTTGCAGAAGTCTGCCCGGAACCGCCCGGCATATCCAGCGGCCACAAGCAACCGACCTAATGTGAGAGGTCTGTGCATTATTATTTAATTAATGCAAATCTGGGATAAATATGATGTCTAAAACGTGTTGTGTGGATAGGGTTGAACCAATTGGACTAATAACCCATTTCGTGAATCTGTAGGCCCAATTACAAAGTTAGACAAATCTGTAAATCTGTTAAATCCGTATATCTGATCCGTTAGTTTGAAAACTTGTCTGATCTGCAAACTAGTTGATCTGCACTCTACATGTCTGAACTTGTAAACAAGTTAATCAGAAATCTGTTAGTCTGGGGACGCAAGCTTAGGAGGGAAATTACTTGTGTCATCTGTTGTTTAGGACCCATATTAATCAGTAACCCTTTCTGGTATCAAAACTTTGACCCAACAGTAGGTAGGGTCCGGGCACACTTACTGAACTAATTATAAGCGGTTCATTCTGATAATGGCAAGGGGTGTTGATGGTGCGTTCCAACCGAGTCATGTGCGTGCATGGATCCCGGTCTGCCTCTGAGAATGTAAGACGCCGGGACATCTGTAAATAGGTCTGTGTCATACAAAGGTTGCCACTTTAGGGAATGATACACTCTTCTATGGGGCTGGCACAGGGTATTTATGTATTAGGGAGCCGATCGCGTGGGGTAGGACTTAGGGTACACTTAGCTCTGTCTGTTTTTGTGGAGTACCTCTATTTCTGTTGGGTGGTAACACCCATCTGTTTCTGCGTGGTACCGTCTGTTGGGGTGGTAAAGGCCCATTTACTAGTGTACACCTAATTCTACAATCTATTTCCATAGGGATTAATCTATCTCTGTACCTTCTGTTTGGGTGGTAAAGGCCCATTATTAGCATTCTGTTTTCGTACCATCTGTTGGGGCGGTAAAGGCCCATTACTAGCATTCTCTTCTTGGAAATTATTCTGTTCCTATTTCTGTTTAGTTTAGACATTCGGATAAACCTAATCCTGTTATACTAGTATTAGTGTAGAGAAATGAAAAGTAATATTATTCTGTTTCTTCTGTTTAACCTAAGTACATCTGCTGCTTCTGTTACTGTTATCTCTTATCCAGCTTATTTTCATGTTGTAATTATTATTATTTGTTCATATGCTGAAGGTCACTGGACTTGCCAGACTTTATGTCTGGCCTTGCTTGTTTTCGCCCCTTTTTCTTCCGTTCCCCCCCTAGGTTTGCCAAGGAGGGAATACTTTAACTTGATCCGGATTTCTTCTGCTTGAAGTGCGTAAAGTATGGCTTAACTTCTTATGGCATCTTCTGTGGGGATTATGATTTTAAAGTTTTGTACTCTGATGACTTTCTGAACAAGACTGATATTTATGTACTTGAGTTTTTGGTAAAGATGTAACCATATTGATTTCTGTTTTCTACTGTAATAAAGTTATAATTTCTCAAGTATTGTTTATCTGTCTTGAAATTTTTTGTTCTGTTTACTAAAATGCTCCATCAAAGTTAAGGCATTCCCTTTATGAGTGTCCTTAACGGAGGTGGGGTGTTACAGGTTCTACATAACTGACAAGATCGAGTGCGGTGTTTGAAACTATTATTTGAGCATTCACCGCATTATTTAAATTTGAGGACGCATAACATTATTTTTTTTAGAAAAAACATTATAATTCAAATATATACAACATAGTGAATTGTAGTGGCTGGACTTGGCAACATATTAACATGACATTCAAATTGATGCAGCAAAAGGTGTTTGGCAACATAATAACACGCCATTCAAAATAATGCAGCATGACAGCATATGGAGAAGTAATGTATGCTTAGGTTGAGATAAAACATGGTGAATATGCATTCCAGGTTACACGCACCAAGTACCATGTATGTATGATATAGTGTACAAGTCTATGAAGGAATACATGAAATATACAGGCTTGCGCAAGCTCATGGTCCTGGGAATGCTCAAGAGAAATTTCAAGTGTACCGCAGCATGAAATTACATTGCTCCAAGTATGCATGAACAAATATGAGAAGCTCAAACATGAATGGACAATATGTGGCATGAAACAAATATGAGCAGCTTAACATTCGTGTAGTTAAATGTATGTTTCAACTCATAAGTTAGAAATCTCAAATTCAAGAAAACCATGAGACAAATCAAAGCACCATGCGTCATTTTCTTTTCTTCTTTTATAGAATAGTTCCTACAGGCTTAGGGCTGTCACTTAAGCTACTCAAATATCACCTAGCCAGGATACTATTTAATTTATATAGCAATATGCTAAAACAAACATAGCATGAATCAAATGAGGTAGCACATAACTGAAGTGGGGTTTAGATGTAACAAAGGTTAGTAAGCCATAATTATGCCTGGCCTAATTTAACTACAGAAAGTAGCTAATTATATAAGTTTCTTATGTTAACAGTAAGTTCACGATATTCCCAGTTAACAGCAGTGCAATGAGTTTTCTAAAGGGAGACACACTTAACGGAAGTGCATGAAGGTTTCAGATTTGCCAACCACAAGGTATTTGTGTGTTATTATATTTTATACAAGAGACAATCTTCGAATATATCAAACTTACCAAAACTGCTAGCATACAATAGTAAGCTTAACGATTCACAACAAGGCTCAAGTGACAGTAATGGATGGTTTTCAGTTTATAAAGCACTAATCTAGGCAGCTCGTACAATTCCTCAGTCCATCGGAACGCGTATATATACATATGCCAAGACATGTATATACAAATACTATGATGTGTATATATATACACATATAGTTGGCCACCACATATATGCACAGTTCAGTGTTAAAACGTCCCATAGTAAATAACATAGGCATACACTATCAAGGCAATTCATAGAATAATCCAAAGGTCCAAAGGTGACTTGACAATGAATACATTTATACGTTTAGCAAGTGATCATATTCAAAAATATGCATAAGGGTCCAATCAAAACTATCAAGATATAAATGATTAAAATTTTGAAAATACCATCTACAATTACGATGTTACTTTATATGCAGTTTTTTTTATCTTTAATCCCAGATTATCATAACAATTTGAGTTCCAGTCTAATAAGGTCAAATCAGCACATATACAAATTTACAGTCAAGCCAGGTTAAGTGCAAGCCATCATCCACCTTTCAAATGCATAAATATACACATGTGTTTATATGTATATGCATATACACTCAAAGCGACGAATATCAGTGCTTGCCGAAAACAAAGCAGGGTATAAAACCAATGTATTCAAGAAAAACAGGGGTGCGACAACTACATATATAAAAGTAGCACCAATACTCAAAGTGTCAATGATCCATATGCGAGCAAACGTGACAACGATATAACCGGGCCAATGTATTCAAGCAAAACAGGGGTGTGACAACTTCATATATGCGAGCAAACGTGACAACGATTATAACCGGGCCTGAATCAAAACTATGAATATGTTTTGAATAAATATATTTATTTTAATGAACTTATATGTATCTTTTTTTCCTAACATTCGAGGTAAGAACTTCATTTGGATTTTTAACTACATGTAAAACCTGTTCGTAATGGTCCCCTTGTATGTTACCTATCATGATGGACAGAAGTGCCTATACATGCTAACAGAATTATTTTCTTTTCCCTTTACATTTTTGAATATTCACATCTTAAAGAATCAACCTTTATCAGTAAACATATATCGGCCCAAGCATGAGGACTGACAAAACAGCTCAACCACCAGCAGAAAGGAAAGAAAACTATCATATTTAGTTCGAATCGAAGTCAAATTACTTGGAACTAAAATTGATCGTGAGTGAAATCTCACCATAAACAGCAGAAGGCATAGCAAATGAACTACAATTGACGAGGTGAATTTGGTCGTGGTGGAAATTTAGGGCTAACAAGATCGATTTTTGCTCTATGACGATGGCGGCAACGCTGGCTTCGATTCGAGATGCTGGAGTTGGAATGGCCTTCGATCTTTGCTAGAGCCTCAATTTCATAATAGAAGGTGGAGTGATCATCCGTAGTGGCGAGTCAATTTGGGAACAAAGCTTCCAATTAGGGTTTAGCGAAGCGTTTGATTTTGGTGGAAGGAGAAGGAGCGATGGAGCGATTGAAGAAAGTGGAGCGGACTTCTGATTTAGGGCAAACAATCCAGGGCTTTGGCCACCATTAAAATTAAAAAGGAGAACAATTTTTTTTGCTGAAGGAGATCGGGGAAAACGTAGTTTTTTTATAGAAGAGGGATCGCGAGGATAAGAACAATGTAAAATCGTATATGTGTAGGGTAGCGTGAATTTTAAAATGATTGGTCGGCTATGTATTAACTGAGGGAGGTTTTATATTAGGGTAAAATTATTTGGGGGGGTTTATTTATGGTTAAATTAAATAATAACTTCTACCACAAATGGTCATCGAACGCTCAAAATTCGTACCGTCAATACATCTCAAAACACGACCAAAAATTATATGTTACTTTTCGCCTTCACGTTCCGACTCAAGTAAAATTAATTCAGTTGTATTCCGTCTTTGTCTATTTATGATGTTTATTATTTTTATTTTTACTATTTATCGGTTCACCGATTTTATTCTTCTTGTTCCAAAACTAGTCCGTTCATTTTCAAATTTTAAAACATACAATTTCATTTTCACAACACACACATTCCCAAGCCAATTTCCTTTATATTTTGACAAATTGAAATTCCTCAATTCATTAATGTCGACTACATTTATCTTTAAATTTAGTCGTTCATATTTTTCCCAGTTGAAATTCCAAATCCAATTCAAATATTACTGATATTTGATTTCTTACCAACCATTCTGAATATTAAATTCATTTCATATACAAACAATATATTATTGATTTTAAATTTCTAACTCTAGTATCAATATAAAAATTAATTATCTGAAACCAAATCTTTAATTAATTTGTCGAAATTTCTGGGATGTTACATTCTTTACCCCTTTAAAACTTTTCGTTCTCGAAAAGAAGAGATCGTTATAGTTATACCAACACATACTTCTAATTCTTTTTATTCCAATCCTTGTAAAATTCTTCCACAACTAATTTAAATATCGATATTTAAGTTATTGGTCCCTTTCGTTTATCATATTCAATCAACTCGGAAGATCAAATTTCTTTTCCTATAGTCGGGCTCAATTTTAATCAATCCGATTTTTATTTATTTCCATGCTCTTTAAATTCCAATCAATTTTCTTGGGCCCGCTTTCTATCTCAAATTAATTTGAGATATTTCGCCTTTCTCATTCTATTTAATCATTTGATTTCTTCCAAAACCAACCTCTTTTTTTTTTTAATTCCAACTCAGCCAAATCTGGATCTCAAGTTTATCTCAAATTCCATCATAAACATCATTTATCAATGTTATTTATTCATCGTTGCAACTGTAATGGGTCTAGGCTTAGCAATCATCAACCTAATCTTCTTACCTTCAATTCAATCCATTTAGTCTTTTCAAACACTCATTGAAGAGTATAAATAACATCTGCTCTTCAAGTCACAAATTTTCGACTTGAAAATCTCTAAAACCCAAAATCTTTTAACTTCTATATATAACACTGAATTCATGCAGAAAACATTCGTATGATTTCTTCAAAGCTATGGATTTAAAAATACATTGAGATTCTCTTTCTTGACTTACTAAATCAGGTATGATTTTAATCTCGAATTATTTATTTGAAAATATTTGATCTCGAAGTTTGACAAGTCTATTGTCGTTCTCACAGATGTTAGGCGTACGTTGGCCAAACGCACAACTAAAATCTCCAAGTACTAAATATCCCTGCTTCAACTCCCAGTAAAAATATTTCATAAAATCCCTTTTTAAAACAGATACGGAACATACCAATGTGATATTGATATGTTGATCGTTCATGAATCGCAGATACACAATGGTTTCGTTTGGATCCCCCAGAAAACATCTGTACCCGTAGGAAATCACTTCCCTGCGAATTTCGTCATGGACAGATCAACGGAAGGTACTTAAGAATCAAAACTGATCTGAGGTCATTAAGCGTTGGTTGCTTTCTCTCAAGATCATGAAATCAAATCATGGAATGATGAAAATAAATCAAGTCACAAGGAATAACCCAGTCATGAAGACAAACTACCGCATTAAACAGGTGGCTCACTCACTAAGATATATCAGTGGACCGCAGGTACACAATGGTTACGCTTGGGTCCCCTAGGAAATATCCATACCCGTAATCTTTCACAGCTCTACGGATTACACCCTTACAATTTGACTGTAGATCGCAGCAGTCACAATGGTTACACTTGGTTCACCCAAGAAACATCCGTTTGCCGTAGGCTATCTGCAGCCCTGCGAATTTCGCTACACAGTCGAATTCCAACGATTTAGATCGCAGCGATCACAATGGTTACGCCTGATTCCTTCAGGAAACATCCGACCGCCGTAGGCTATCTGCAGCCCTGCGAATTACGCTAGTAGTCGTGGTCAATGGCAACTCATGAGTTTTATGTTCGGACAACCTACTACCACCAGCAGCATATCTAAGCTCGAATTTCAAAGAGAAGGAAGGTACTTTCCTTATTTTTCTTTGAAAACATATAATAATATATAATATAGTATTTTATTCCAAAACCCCTCATAAATCATACTTATGTCAGCTTACATAAGATTTTTTTCCAAATCATATATTCAAACATCTCATTCCTTGTATACAATTTTATCTTGGATCGATTACTTTTCAAATCACTAGTTTTCTAATTCACTGCATTCTTATATATTTTTCCATATATATTTTGGAAACCACTATCCATACTCGAATATTCTCAAACTTCATCCCGATCTCAAAATTTCAGTTTCGATCTTTTTAATCAACTCAGATTTATGCCTGTATTGGTTATAAACCAAATTTTCTTTCAAATTCCCAATTTTTTAGTTCATCATTTCATACACATTGTTATTCTCTCAAAATTCCAGAAATTTTTTCTTTTTATGACAAATTTCTTTTTCACACTCTATTTCTCTTTCGTGTTCACATCCTTCGACCGTCAATTAGCAAGCGAACCATTCCCTAAGTACCAAACCCGAAGGCTGAAACTAACACTAGATCAACACTCAGAAAATTATTCAATTTAACTAATCTCTGATCAATTTATAAATTCCGTAACTCCATTTCTTATCAAATCATTGCTTACCCAATCCCCAAATTCAGTTTACGAATCTATTTCTCTTATGTTCTGTCGCTCTTCGTTCTCGTTTGTGCGGCTTTTTATCCTTCAGTTCTCGCCATTCTAATTCATCAAATACGTTAACTCCTCATGACCTTTAGCAAACATTCCCAATCATCATATTTATTTTCTATAATTCTAGAAAATTTCTTATTGGAAAACATTTCCATATATTTGCATATCTTTATTTTCTATAGAAAATATATTTTATTTTCATGGAAAACATGTCTATATATGTTATTTGGATTAAAACAGATGTTTAATAAAACATCGTTATTCCCACTTAACCGTTGACACTCATTAACTTACTTCACTTAACTCACTCTTGATATCGAACCTTAATCATTTCTTAATCAATAACGACGTCAATCGAGTTGGGGTATAATTACCTCTTAGACTTTAATTGAGCAGCATCAATAACTTTGAAATAGATACTTTCACAACTTTGAATACCAACAAAACATTTATTTCGTAACTTTCGAATTCAAGTTAAAATTTATTTCCTGTACAAAAATTGTTGACAATACTTCAAGCCTTTTTAAAATTATACTTTATTAATTTCTCTGAATACATTAATAATGAATTAATAGTATATTAAATTTTTAATTAAGCCGAAAAATAAACAGTATTCCCAATATAACTAACTTCCATGAATAACTTCTTTTCGAATAATCTTTTATTCGCTAATATATTCCAAACTTCGGAAAAATCTCAATTGATTCATATTCTGAACTTCAAAATAATCTCACCGTACTAGTTAACTCAATTTTCCTTATTCCCAATTTCATTTTCAATATTTTCATTTCCAAATTTTATTTTCTTCCAAATATTATTCCTTTTACAGGAATATATACTCGTCACATCAAATTAGTTTTGATTTTATTTAAATATCGGTTCAAATCTTTTCACAATCTTTATTCGTATATCGCTTCATTTACAGTTCTTGTTTACAATTCACTTCTTGTAAATTAAAATTAACAAGTTTATACTTACTATTGAATTCATCTATTTGACCATACATTATTGGTTTGAAACCAATTATAAATTTCCTTGCCAACACACTTTGACACAATCGAATTCCCATTATATGCTTTTCAATTTTATTTCCATTAATTTATATTCCGAATTTCTAAATAAAATTCATCGTTTCCTTTTTGAAACGATTTCAAAATTTTCCTTTTCATTCAAATTCCTATGTGAATTCTTATTTCAATAAATTCCAGTTGTCTTTGATTGCTAAAATTCACAGTTACAAAAATTTATTCGTTGATTCTCTTATAATTTTCTTCCTTGGATATCCTTCGATGATGGATCTAGATTCAAATCTAAGGGGATCTTATCGAAGAATAATTCTCACAAACCTAAATTCGAAGATTGGGGATTTCGAATAAAATTTTAAATCTCAAAATTAATTTTTTTTTTAATTTTTTCTTCCGCCGTATTAGTTTAAAACTACGAATTTTCAAAATACTAATATTTTCAAAAATAATTTATCTTTCAAAATTTATTTTAAGAAAATATTTTCAAATTTTTTATTTCAAAATCTTTTTATTTTCAATCTGTTTCAAACTCAATAAGCTAGCTTTGAATAAACCAAAGCTCTGATACCACTTGTAACGTCCCGCCTTTTTGACCGCTTCAAATTAGTGATTAAACTAACTTAAAACGTCCAAATCGACAGATCGTTAGTTAGCTTACAGAGTTTAAAGACAGAATCAACACAGAGCACAGAATAATTATATAACCTAGTGTTGGACAGTAGAAAATAACCTTTATTTATTATTCAAACTTTTGAGTACAAGATATTGATATACAGCGGAATGTAAAAAATAATAATTTGAAAACAGGAAATATTTACTGTAATAAATCTTCAGAGTGCGCCTCCTTGGAATCCCCAGCTTCTGTCAATCTTCGAATACTAAACTACATCTTTAAAAAAATTATCACTCGGGTCTGACCCGAGCGTTCCATGCAAAAACATAAAACACTCGAGTCAGGATTAATCATAGTTCAAGTAAATTAACTTCAATATAAACTGAAATATAACAGTTAGTTACAGCACGGATGTCATTTATAAAATAATTAGTGGTGGTATCTATTCATATCAGTGTATCTAGATTAAGTGTGATATCTGTTCATATTAGTGTATCCAAATCAAGTGTGATATCTGTTCTTATCTGTTATATCCAAGAACAAGATCAAGTATGGCGTCCGTTCATACTGGTTCTACATAACTGACAAGATCGAGTGCGGTGTTTGAAACTATTATTTAAGCATTCACCGCACTATTTAAATTTGAGGATGCATAGCATTATTTAAAAAAAACATTATAATTCAAATATATACAACATACTGAATTGTAGTGGCTGGACATGGCAACATATTAACATGCCATTCAAAATGATGCAGCAAAAGGGATTTGGCAACATATTAACACGCCATTCAAAATAATGCAGCAAGACAGCATAGGGAGAAGTAATGTATGGTTAGGTTGAGATAAAACAAGGTGAATACGCTTTCCAGGTTACACGCACCAAGTACCATGTATTTATGATATAGTGTACAAGTCTATGAAGGAATACATGAAATATACAGGCTTGCGCAAGCTCATGGTCCAGGGAATGCTCAAGAGAAATTTCAAGTTTACCGCAGCATGAAATTACATTGCTCCAAGTATGCATAAACAAATATGAGAAGCTCAAACATGAATGGACACTATGTGGCATTAAACAAATATGAGCAGCTTAACATTGGTGCAGTTAAATGTATGTTTCAACTCATAAGTTAGAAATCTCAAATTCAAGAAAACCATGAGACAAATTAAAGCACCAGGCATCATTTTCTTTTCTTCTTTTATAGAATAGTTCCTACAAGGTCAGGCTTAGGGCTGTCACTTAAGCTACCCAAGTATCACCTAGCCAGGATACTATTTAATTTATATAGCAATATGCTAAAACACATACAGCATGAATCAAATGAGGTAGCACATAACTGAAGTGGGGTCTAGATGTAACAAAGGCTAGTAAGCCATAATTATGCCTGGCCTAATTTAACTACAGAAAGTAGCTAATTATATATCTTTCTTATGTTAACAGTAAGTTCACGATATTCCTAGTTAACAGCAGTACAATGAGTTTTCTAAAGGGAGACACACTTAACGGAAGTGCATGCAGGTTTCAGATTTGCCAACCACAAGGTATTTGTGTGTTATTATATTTTATACAAGAGACAATCTTCGAATATATCAAACTTACCAAAACTGCTAGCATACAATAGTAAGCTTAACGATTCACAACAAGGCTCAAGTGACAGTAATGGATGGTTTTTAGTTTATAAAGCACTGATCTAGGCAGCCCGTGCAATTCCTCAGTCCATCGGAACGCATACATATACATATGCCAAGACATATATATATACATATACTATGATGTGTATATATATATACACATATTGTTGGCCACAACATATATGCACAGTTCAGTGTTAAAACGTCCCATAGTAAATAGCGTAGGCAAACATTATCAAGGCAATTCATAGAATAATCCAAAGGTCCAAAGGTGACTTGACAATGAATACATGTATACGTTTAGCAAGTGATCATACTCAAAAATATGCTTAAGGGTCCAATCAAAACTATCAAGATATAAACGATTAAATTTTTTAAAATGCCATCTACAATTATGATGTTACTTTATATGCAGTTTTTTTTATCTTTAATCCTAGATTATCATAACAATTTGAGTTCCAGTCTAATAAGGTCAGATCAGCACATATACAAATTTACAGTCAATCCAGGTTAAGTGCAAGCCATCATCCACCTTCTGAATGCATAAATATACACATATGTTTATATGTATATACATATACACTCAAAGTGACGAATATTTGTGCTTGCCGAAAACAAGGCATGGTATAAAACCAATTATTCAAGCAAAACAGGGGTGCGGCAACAACACATATGAAGGTAGCACCAATACTCAGAGTGTCAATGATCCATATGCGAGCAAACGTGACAACGATATAACCGGGCCAATTTATTCAAGCAAAACAGGGGTGTGACAACTTCATATATGCGAGAAAACGTGACAACGATTATAACCGGGCCTGAATCAAAACTATGAATATGTTTTGAATAAATATATTTATTTTAACGAATTTCTAACTACACGTAAAACCTGTTCATAAAGGACCCCTTGTATGTTACCTATCATGATGGACAGAAGTGCCTATACATGCTGACAGAATTATTTTCTTTTCCCTTTACATTTTCGAATATTCACATCTTAAAGAATCAACCTTTATCAGTAAACATATATCAGCACAAGCACGAGGACTGACAAAACAACACAACCACCAGGAGAAAGGAAAGGAAGCTATCATATTTAGTTCGAATCGAAGTCAAATTACTTGGAACTGAAATTAATCGTGAGTGAAATCTCGCCTTCAACAGTAGAAGGCGTAGCAAATGAACTACAATTGACGAGGTGGCTTTGGTCGCGGTGGCAATTTAGGGCTAGAAGATCGATTTTTTCTCTATGAAGACGGCGGCAACACTGGCTTCGATTCGAGATGCTGCAGTTGGAATGGCCTTCGATCTTCACTGGAGCCTCAATTTCATAATTGAAGGTGGAGTGATCATCCGTAGTGGCGAGTCAATTTGGGAACAACGTTTCCAATTAGGGTTTAGCGAAGCGTTTGATTTTGGTGGAAGGAGAAGGAGCGGTGGAGCAATTGAAGAAAGTGGAGCGGACTTCTGATTTAGGGAACATAATTCAGGGCTTCGGCCACTAATAAAATTAAAAAGGAGAACAATTTTTCTGCTGAACGAGATCGGGGAAAACGCAGTTTTTTTATAGAAGAGGGATCGCGAGGATAAGAACAACATAAAATCGTATAGGTGTAGGGTAGCGTGAATTTTAAAATGATAGGTCGGCTATGTATTAACTGAGGGAGGTTTTATATTAGGGTAAAATTATTTGGGGTTGGGTTTATTTATGGTTAAATTAAATAATAACTTCTACCACAAACGGTCATCGAACGCTCGAAATTCCTACTGTCAATACATCTCAAAACACGACCAAAAATTATATGTAACGTTTCGCCTTCGCGTTCTAACTCAAGTAAATTAATTCAGTTGTATTCTGTCTCTGTCTGTTTATGACATTTTTTTTTACTATTTATCGGTTCGTCGATTTTATTCTGCTTGTTCCACAACTACTCCGCTCGTTTTCAAACTTTAAAACATACAATTTCATTTTCACAACACACACATTCCCAAGCAAATTTCCTTTATATTTTGACAAATTAAAATTCTTCACTTCATTATTGTCGACTACATTTATCTTTAAATTTAGTCGTTCATATTTTTCCTAGTTGAAATTCCAAATCCAATTCAAATATTACATAGTAAATATTTGATTTCTTACCAACCATTCTGAATATTAAATTCATTTCATATACAAACAATATATTATCGATTTTAAATTTCTAACTCTAGTATCAATATAAAAATTGATTATCTGAAACCAAATCCTTAATTAATTTGTTGAAATTTCTGGGACGTTACAGTTGAAAACGGAGGTCGTTTACAAAATGGCTATTTTCAAAGGCTATATATTATATTAAAATTTATATAAATTCCCCAACGACTTTTCTGAATTTTAAATTATACGTAACTTACAATTTATAAAACAAAATATCATTATCTTACATCCGTTAGAAAGATATTTTCAAATAGATTCTAATATTTTTGGTTTCACTGAAATCCGGGTTGAATCATGTACATTCATTTGAAATTTGAAATCGAATTTTCAAACTACCGCGCCATTTTCAATTCCTTTTATAATTAAAAATAAATATTTATATTCTAACGTCGATTCAAATAAGTATATACATTCTAATTCTATTCAAAATAAATTTCTCATCGTTATTATTTAAAATAAATCATTTTAAATATTCAAAATTCATTAAAATTGCCAAAATAAAATTTTTAAATTAGTTCAGATTTTCCGGGTTATTTCAGAATGCTTATTGCAATTATATACATGCATGACTTAGAAATACATCAAATGGATGTTAAAACTGCATTCTTGAATGGTGAACTAGAGGAAGAAATTTATATGAAACAACTTAAAGGATTTCTAAGCTCAGAAAATGAGAATAAATTTTGCAAACTGGTAAAATCACTTTATGCCCTTAAGCAAGCTCCAAAATAGTGGCAAAGCTCCAAAATAATGGCATGAGAAGTATGTTCTCAAATGGATTCACGATAAATGAATCAGATAAATGTGCGTACATAAAACACACACATATTGGATATGTCACTGTTTGTCTCTATGTTGATGACCGGTTGATTCTAAGTAATAACAAAGCCATAATAACATCTACAAAGGATATGTTATCCTCTAGATTCGATATGAATGAGCTAGGACTGACTGATGTGACATTGGATGTAAATATTCCGAGAACATCACATGGATATGCATTATCCCAATCGCATTACATCACCAAAATACTTGAAAAAGTCAAGCAATATAATATAACTATTGCAAAATCACTAGTAGATATGAACCAAAATTGGGTAAAGAACACTGGTGATGGTATCTACCGGTTAGAATACCTTGGTATAATAGGTAGTATCATGTATGTTATGAACTGTACTGGACTGATATCACATTTGTTATAAGCAAACTAAGCAGATTTACCAACAATCCTGGTAAACATCATTGGAAAGCGATAATTTGAGTTCTAGGATATCTAAAGTATATGAAGAGCTATGATCTATACTATACAAACTATCCTTCATTAGTGGAAGGATACAGTGATACAAACTGGATCATTGGATCACATGATATAAAGTCTAGAAGTGGATATGTGTTCACTTTAGGAAATGGAGCAATTTCATGGAAATCATCCAAACAGACTTGTATCGCTAGATTTACGACGGAATCAGAGTTTATTGCACTTGATAAGACTGCAGAAGAAGCATAATGGATTCGAAGCTTCTTGGAAGACATTCTTGATTGGAGCAAACCTATGCCTCCAATACGTATACATTGTTATAGTCAATCAACTATTGGAAGAGCTAATAGTACACTATACAATGGTAAATTGCAATAACCCGGAAATCTGAGCCAATTTAAAAATTTTATTTTGGCAATTTTAGCGAATTTTGATTATTTAAAATGCATTATTTTAAATAAAAACGATGAGAAATTTAATTTGAATAGAATTAGAATTTATATTTTTATATAGATCATCGTTAGAATATAAATAATTATTTATAATTATAAAAGGAATTGAAAATGGCGCGGTAGTTTGAAAATTCGATTTCAAAGTTCAAATGAATGTACTAGATTCAAAATAAACCGGATTTTGGCAAAACCAAAAATATTAGAATCTAATTGAGAATATCTTTCCAACGAATCCGAAAAATAGAAATTTCATAGCGGGAATCAAAAGTTATGTCCAGTTGAAAATTCAGAATAGTCGCTATGGAATTATGGCCCTTAAAAATGGAAATTTTGCAAATGACCTCGGTTTTCGACGAAACCACTTTTGTTGGATCCGTGATGTCAAATTATTGCTAGGTTTCAAAATTAATAATTTTCTGAATCAATATGTGAGCGTGGCAGAGGAAAACGCGTTTGACCAGTTTTAGTTGATTTCGATCGACCTGAAAATGGCCATTTTTCAAACGAACTTAGAATTCGACGAAATTAGTTTTGTTAGGACCGTATCGTCAATACGAAGCTAGAAAATATTTTTTGGGAATTTTTAGAGTTCATACGCGGCCCCGGTAAATTGAAATGTGCGTTCAAATTCAATATATAGAGTTATATGTTGATTTTGACGAAAATTGATCGAAACGATCGAATCAGCTTACAATGCATATCCTATTGTGTTCGGAATGGGGGTAATTTGCTATGCAAGACAGTCGGTGGGTTCGATTTCGAGCTTGAAATAAAAAGTTGCTTTTTGAAGTTAATTAAATAAAATAAAATATATTATTATATATCCCCCTTAATCCTTTCTCTCCCTCCTTTTCGTTCAGAATGAATTAAAATAAAAAAATAAAAAGCGGAAATCGCGTCGCCCCGCCCCCCTTCCGCCGCCATCGCCTTCACCAAGACGAGTGCCTCCCTTCTTCCCCGATCCTCCTCCCTCTTCCTTCCCTCTCCTCCCTAAACCGCCGCAACCCAAACCCGCACACCCCCTTGGCCTCGCCCACCGCAACCACCTAGCCACCCCCCAACATCAAATTCCGATGCCAAGCCCCCCATCAGTAGCGCCGACCACCGCAAAAAAACCCCTCTCTCTCATGTTCGTTGCAAGCTCAGACCCCCCCTCCTCTGTACAAACCGCCGCCTTTCATTGTGCCTGCGCCACCTCGAGACGCCACCACCTCAGTAACGATGGACCTCCCCCTACGGTGGTGAGTGGTTTATTTAATTTTAATTTCATTTTTAATGTAGATAATATTGTGTTAAATCTATATTTTTCTGAACAAAAGTATTTGATTTTTTTTAACAAAAAAGATTTGATTTTTAGTGGTATAAAGTTTTGATTTTTAACATAGGAAAAATGAGATTTTTATATGCGAGAAGTTAGGATTTTTAGTGATTTTCATAAAGTAGAAGTATTAAAAATACGATTTTTATAAAGTAGAAATATAAAAATACGATTTTTATAAAGTAGAAGTATTAAAAATATTATTTTTATAAAGTAGAAGTATTAAAAATATTATTTTTAGTGAAGTAAAAATACGATTTTCATATATAAAATAGCATTATAAAAATGTGATTTTTATAGCGATGATGTAAAAATTCGAACTTTATATAAGAAGTAGAAATATAAAAATATAATTTTTATATAGAAAGAAGCATTGTAAAAATATATGAAGTAGAAATAAAATATGATCTTTATTTATTGAAATGAAGTGATAAAAATATAATTTTTATTGTAAACAGCGGGACAAGGACTGCATTAGAATTTCAAACTGATCCAGATGGTTCAGCAGTTCAAAAGTAAAGCACGGCGGAGTGGAACCCTCGGTGAGAACTTCTCACTTTTAATTTATTTTCTAATTGAAATATATACTAGGATGCGGACGGTGCTTAGCAGCACCCGACACCCGTCATCCACAGACCATGGATGACTTGTTTGTTTGATTGTGAAATTTGATTGTGTGATGTGGAATGAAATAAAATATTTTATAGTTAAAAATATGATTTTAACGTGTATAAAATAAATAGTAATAAACAAATCGTAGATTTGTTTATATACACTGATTTGACTAATATTGATTAGGACGATAAATTTTACACATCGCCCAACTGCACAAATAAAAATCTGTGTTTGTTGATTTGAAACCCCACACGGGTGTTGGGATGATATTGACGTATACTAATCCCAAATTGTTTAGTGTTATGTCGATCGTTTGATTGTCAGACTGTATGAGCATTAATTATTTATATCTAATGCTTATGCAGTTGTGTGGTGCACTCTGGATGATGGTTGGTGATTTTTCGTTGCTATTATATACATGTGTTTAGGAAATCCATATAATTAACCTTATATGGTAATTGATTGGGCCTCGTTCCAATTTGGAAAATAAGGAATATAATAGAAAATAAATTCATGTGTTGAATAGTATAAATTCAGGTGTTGAATAGAAAATAAATATTCATGTGTTGAATAGAAAATAAATATTCATATGTTGAATAATATAAATTCATGTGTTGAATAGAAAATAAATATTCATGTGTTAATGGAATAAACATTCATGTGTTGAATAGAAAATAAATTCATGCGTTGAATAGAAAATAAATTCATGTGTTGAATAATATAAATTCATGTGTTGAATAGAAAATAAATATTCATGTGTTGAATAGATTAAACATTCATGTGTTGAATAAAAGCCGTGTTGATTAGATTGACGCCATTTTGACTTGAACGATATTTATATCAATTTTATTCATTTTATAATGAATATAGAAAAAAAATTGATTTCAAAATATAACGTTTTGAAAATATTATCATTTGCATATCGATGATGTGGAATATTCAATTTTGATTTGAAATTGAATATGAAGTTGAAATCGTTTTGAAAACGAATTTAAAACGATTTATATAATACGTTTTAAAAGAAAATCGACGAAATATATATATATATATATATATATATATATATATATATATATATTATATAATGGCCTGAATAGAACGCGCCGCGCTGCGGCAGTTCGCGAATTTCGACCATTGACTTCGAATGACTTTACAGGAGATCCGACCGTTGGGTTCGTATCGAAAAGAGATTTCTAACGAATATTAGAAATTAGAAATCTAACAGTTGGATTTGGAATTATGTCCAAATCAAATTCGGAAAAGGTCGCTATAAGTGCAGTTCGATGGCCATTGATGGAAATCGACTGTACGGGCCTTGATAAATGTAACACCCCACACCCGCTAAGGTCACTCACTAAGGGAATGCCTTAACTTCGGTGGAGTATTTTAAGTGAATATAGAACAGAAAAATTACAACAAGACAGATATAAATAATACTTGAAATCTAAAACATCATTTCAATTGCAGCAGAAGTTAAACATGTTTGGTTACATACCAAAACCAACTAAAACAAGAGTCAAGTACTAAATATCCATCCTGATAAAACATAAATACATAATCCCACTACATAACCAATAGCCATAATAGAAAAGATAAGCTGGGCTTTACATCACGGTCCAAGCTCCAAAAGATAGATAAAGCAATCTGATCAAAGCCAACTAGTGCTAGGCCCACTCTGAGAACCTGAGGGTTGGGAAAGAGATAAAAACAACGGGGTCAGACATAAGTCTGAGTGAGCCCTATAACTTTAACAATACAATCATTAAAGTAATTAGGGTATGATATAAACTTGGTACGGTGATGACTGGGGATAAATCACTACACTAAGCAGCCAACTAGACATAGGATGAACTAAGATAACGGTAAAGACGCATCTACCCACCCAAGGGTAATTACTACACTGCACCACACCAGTCATTCCTACTTAAAGGTTGATCCCACCCAAGGACTTAGAAAATTTACCCAGTAGTCTCGTGTACCCCTAGCTGACTACATAGGTGCCGTCTGCCCCTATCTCCACTAGGTGTACCCACTACTCCCCAAGCGATCGGCTCCCTAACGTAGATACCCGTGCTGGCCCCATAGTGGGGTGTATCACTCCCCAAAGTGGCAACCCGATACAACCGACGGTGCACGGCTTATACCTACACGATGCAACAACGTCTTATCTACCAGCCCGGGTCCACACACGCATATGAAACCCGTTGGACTTGCATTGCCACCGCTAACCCGTTTTGGCCTCTTATAGTCAAGCCCAGTACGCGTGTCCCGTCCTCGACATGGGTCGAGCCCAATAAGATACATATGGGTTACTGGTTGAAATGGGCCCCCACAAGCTACCCTCCTAAGCTTGTCCCTTCTAGTGTATCCCACTTAACCCTTTTTTAATAATCATGTCCACTTACATGTTTAAAGTTTGGTAAAGTCATCTAATCATATTTCAATTGCCACTCAAGGCACCCACTAGATTTCCACATGCCACCCAAGGCACTTACTTGATTTCCCCATGCCACCCAAGGCACTTACTTAACCCTTTAATCATGTTTAATTACATGTTCCACTTTTGTTAAGTATTCTAATCGTATTTTCTATTGCCACCCAAGGCAACCACTAGAATTTTCCACATGCCACCCAAGGCACCCACTTAACCCCTCATGTCCCTCCATATGCTAATATGGTTAAGTGTTTCTTAATTGATTAAGACCGTAACCTTTGTAAAGACCTCTCACATTAGACTATCTTTTATGGCAGCTGGATTTGCCGGTCGGGTCCGGGCAGCCTTACGCCATAACAGAGTCTAACCTCGTGTCTTTACACTTGTCACGTATTTAGTTTATGCCTAAGACCTCTCACATTGGGCCAACCATTTGTAGCCGCTGGATTTGTCGGTCGGTTCCGGGCAGTCTTATGCTACAAAAGGGTCCAACCTCGTGTCTTAGTCGATTAATTACACCTAATTAATCACCACCGTAATTTGTATTAATTATCCCTAATTAATTACAAATTTAACGATGTACATAATTGACTCAATTATGTCCATTCACTTTATGGTATGCATAATCATACCAACTGCACACCATTTTATTAACATGAATATTAACCCCATCGTTCCCCACGTAATACGTTGACATGACATATTTAAAAGGGAAGATTCATCACAAACACAATGGGTTCAACTTGCATAACATTAGCATCAACATGGGTTTAAAAGGTGTCAACTTGCATATATAATCATAGCATCAAACCCAACTAGCATAAATAATCAACCCAAACTTGCATGAATCACATATGTCATAAAGAGGGTAACTTGCATAAGTTACTTATATCATACAAAGGGGTAAACTTGCATATGTATGTATGACATACAAAGGGGTTAACTTGCATATGTATGCATATCATACAAAGGTGTAAACTTGCACATGTTACTTGCATATAATCAACCACCAAACTTGCATAACATGTCATATATGGACTTGCATATAATCAACCACCAAGCTTGCATAACATGTCATATATGAACTTGCATATAATCAAACACCAAACTTGCATAACATGTTATATATGAACTTGCATATAATCAAACACCAAACTTGCATAACATGTTATATATGAACTTGCATATAATCGAACACCAAACTTGCATAACATGTTATATATGAACTTGCATATAATCGAACACCAAACTTGCATAACATGGTGTCATAATGGATCAATGTTTATCATAGTGACTTGCATAACTAGCATCATGAACATATAGCATAAAACTTGCTTCACTAGCATCATGAACTCATAGCATATGACTTGCATAACTTGCATAACATCATGAACACATAGCATATGACTTGCATAACTTGCATAACATCATGAACACATAGCATATGACTTGCATAACTTGCATAACATCATGAACACATAGCATATGATGAACACATAACATATGACTTGCATAACTTGCATAACATCATGAACACATAGCATATGACTTGCATAACTTGCATAACATCATGAACACATAGCATATTACAACATAACTTGCATTGATCCACATTCATAGCCATAACCTCATTATATCCTATCATAATCAATTCAACAATTGGTCATTAAGGCTATAGTACTCACAACTTTTTGATTAGCACTCTTATGAAGAAGATTAAGTTGCTAGAGTTGATTAGAATATGATTTGAGAATCTATCTTCTTCTACAATTTGATGGAGGCTCCTTCAAGTTGCATTTTGACGGCATAACGACGTTGTATCTATTTTTAGTATGAATTAGGGTAGTCTTAGGGTGTATTTATAGAAATAGGATGTAGTTTAGGCCCTTAGATTAACCCTAGATTAGGTTAGAGCCGTCAGATTTCGTCATAAGCCACCAGAACACAGCCTAAAGATCAAACCAGTGCACCCAGGTCACACAGACCGACAGGAGGGGTCGACCCCTGGGTCGACACATGGGTCGACCACTTGGGGGGGTCGACACCCATGTCGACCCCTGTGTCGACTCCCTCTGTCTGGCGGGAATTTTTCCCGCCTCTTCTGAAACTTGAAATTTTAATATTTAAATCTGTTTTGAATTTTCTGAAACTTCTTTGGGCCTTAACTGGGTCATACGGACTCCGATTTTCGAAAACTCGGACACTATTTCGCGTATTTTTCTGAGACGAACGCAATGGCGTAGCCCGTTTCCCCTGATTCATATTTTAAAATTTAATTCTGCCCTGTTTTATATTATAGCAAGTTATTCAACATACGGGGTGTTACATTCTCCCCTACTTAAAGGATTTCGTCCCCGAAATCTCTAAGTCAAGAAGAACGTATCCTACCAACCAAACAACCATCTACTCAAACCATCAAACACTGGCATCCATTGTCCTTAAAATTTCTAATGCTGTATGAACATATGCAAAAAGTGTGTGTATATGTTTCCTATCTAATGCAAAATCAGGCGGTCTACTGATTCAGTTGACCTCCTTAATGCAAACCATGATAGTGCCATGCATCCAATATGTATGTGAAAGAATCCTATCGACACATACTATCACTACATGTGTGCACAACCATACACCAAAATGCATCATCCATATGACAACACAACCATTATACATCCATTAATATAGCTACCTACACAAAATTATATGCAATATGAAGTGACTGAGCCGATCTAGTGTCTAAAGTGTGTGTATATGCATCCACGAGCAAACACTAGCAAACATTTGCATCCACGCGCATCCATCAATCATAACATGTCTCAAACACATGTTTCAACCATAGGTTTACCCTATCTAAAGGTCAAAGGTACTAATGAGAGGACATACTAAAGATAAGATAAGTACTAGACAAATGATAAAGGAGAAGTTAAAAGACATACCCTCAAAAAGGAATGGGTACAATGAACGCATCTTCGCTTCTGTCTCCCAAGTAGCATTGCTTTCATCCTCTCCCCGTTGCACTTTGACTAGTCGAACCTCTCTGTTTCTCAACTTCCTAATCTCTGACCCAAGGATGCGGGTAGGAGCTCGTTGAATAGTCGCATCACGCTCTACCTCCACTTCTCTAAGCAAGCTCGGCTCTACCACCTCTGTGGTCTCATGTAGGCACTTCCTCAAATGTGACACATGGAATACGTCATGTACCCCACTAAGTCTCTCGGGTAAATCCACTCTATATGCCATCCGTCCAATCCTTTCCTTAATAGGAAACGGTCCTAAAAATCTTGGTGCTAACTTCCCAACGGACCCAAAGCGAACAACATTCTGTAATGGAGATACTTTGACAAAGACCATGTCCCCAACCTCAAACTCAAGATCCGTCCTCCTCTTATCCGCGTAAGATTTCTGCCTATCTTGTGCCGCTTTCATCCTTCTTTGAATCAAATCAATCTTTTCCGAAGTCTCTCTAACCATATCGGGCCCAAGCAAGATCTTATCCGTAGATTCCCACTAACATGTAGGTGATCGACAAGGCCTTCCATAAAGAGCTTCGAAAGGAGCCATACCAATACTAGACTGAAAGTTGTTATTATACGCGAACTCCACCAATGGAAGATGCTCTTCCCATGTACCTCCAAAATCTAAGATACATAGCCTCAAAAGGTCTTCTAGAACACAATTCACCCTCTCGGTCTGGCCGTCCATCTGAGGATGATATGCGGTGCTCAAACACAACTGAGTCCCCACTGCTTCTTGCAAACTCTTCCAAAACTCGCTAGTGAAGATAGGATCTCGATCGCCACTATGCTCGAAGGTACACCATGCAACCGAGCTATCTCTCGAAGGTAAACTGAAGCTAGCCATGGAGCAGTCCTCTTGCTCTTCACGGGTATGAAATGGGCGCTCTTAGTAAGTCTGTCTATCACAACCCAAATTCCCGTATTACCCTTCCTCGATCTTGGTAACCCATCAATAAAATCCATCGAGACGCTATCCCACTTCCATTGCGGAACTTCCAATGGGTGAAGCAACCCACCAGGTTTCTTTTGCTCCACTTTCACCTGTTGGCACACCAAGCATCTAGCGACATACTCGGCCACATCTTTCTTCATACCGACCCAAAAGAAAACTCGCTTCATGTCTTGGTACATCTTGTCCCCACCGGGATGAATGGTCATCTTCGAACGATGCGCATCCTCAAGTATAGCCTTCCTCAAACCCTCGTCTTGCGGTACACAAAGTCTACCGTCTCTATGCAAGCACCCCCTATCGTCTAGGTTGTACCTACTCAAATGGCTGGACGACTCCCCCCTTATGAGCTTCTCTACTAACTCAACCAACTGTGGGTCATCCCGCTGTGCCTCGCCAATCCATCCCAAAAGAGTAGGTCTGACCTCTAAGGATGCTAGCAAACCGGGTATAAAGTCAACGGAAGGTCTGAAATCAAACATCGAGATAAATTCCAAGCTTCGTCGTTCCACGAACAATGGACTCAAGGACAACCTTTTTCTGCTTAAGGCGTCTGCCACCACGTTACCCTTGCCAGGGGTATACGCTATCTCGAAATCATAGGATGCTAAGAACTCCATCCACCTTTGCTGTCTCAAGTTCAAATCCTTCTGAGAAAACAAGTACTTTATTGATTTGTGGTCAGTGAACAATTCGAACCTCTCTCCAAGAAGATAATGGTGCCAAGTCTTAAGCGCAAAAACAATAGCGGCCAACTCTAAATCATGGGTAGGGTAATTTTTCTCATGCTTTCTCAACTGCCTTCCCCCATAGGCTATTACCCTTCCCTCTTGCATTAAGACTGTGCCTAGTCCTGTCCCACAAGCATCGGTATAAACAACAAATGGCTTACTCCCATCTGGCAACACTAAGACTGGAGCTGTGGTTAAAGCTCTCTTTAACCGTTAGAACGCATCATCACAATCTACGTCCCATGCGAAGACTAGATTCTTCTTTGTCAAGCGAGTTAATGGGGCTGATATCTTCGCGAAGTCCTTGATAAACTTCCTATAGTAGCCAGCCAACCCCAGAAAACTCCTCACCTCGGTAGCACTCTTCGGAACCTTCCAATCTTGGATGGATACTACCTTCGCGGGATCCACAGCTATCCCTTCCTTGGAGACCACGTGCCCCAAGAACCGCACTTCCTTCCTCCAAAAGTGACATTTAGAGAATTTATCCTTAAGGCTATGTGCTCGAAGAGTCTCCAACACTTCCCTAAGATGTAGGGCATGCTCTTCTTCACTCTTAGAAAAGACTAAGATGTCATCCACAAAGACCACCACGAACTTATTAAGGTACTCCCTGAACACCCTACTCATCAAATCAACAAAGTATGCGGGGGCGTTCGTCAAACCAAATGGCATCACAAGCCACTCATAGAAACCATCCGGAGTCCTAAAGGCAGTCTTGTCTATGCTATCCTCAACCACTCTCAACTGACGAAACCCCGTGGCCAAGTCCAACTACGAAAACACTGAGGCGCCAACCAACTGATCAAAGAGATCATCAATCCTCGACAATGGGTGTCTATTCTTCTTTGTGAGCTTGTTGAGTTCTCTATAGTCTACACAAAGTCTGAGGGACCCATCCGCCATCGTGGAAAAAACTACTGGAGCACCCCACTCCGATATACTTAGTCTTTTGAACCCCTTCTCAAGCAACTCCCCTACTTGCTTATGGAGTTCCCTCCTCTCACGAGGAGCCATGTGGCGCACTGGCAAAGATACTGGTTTAGCATTGTCCATCAGATATATTCGGAAGTCTATCTCCCGCTTCGGAGGTAAGCCCTTCACCTCCTCAAACACATCCGAGTACTCCCGGACCACTCTAACAGATCGCAAACTCTCGACCGAAGCGTCAAGCGATTCAAGATAACTTAGCATAACAGAATCCATGGGATTTCAAAAGATCTCGAGAGTGTTACCCAAGCGGGTCATAAGCCTAACAACTCTCCTTTCGCAATCAAGAACGGCACCATTACTGTATAACCAGTCCATGCCCAAAATCAACCCATAGCCCGTGAAGCCCAAACAAAAGCATCACATCTAAACTCAACGCTAAGTATGGAAATCTTCAAACCCAAACATATCATGGACAAATAAGTGGAGCCCCCAATTGGGTTTGAAACAACCAAGGGATCATCTACTAAACTGGGGTCTAGGTGTAGTGACTCAACTAATGATGATGAGATAAACGAATGTGATGCGCCAGAGTCGAATAAAGTTCGAACAGGATGATAGAGAGAACCAAATTTCATCCTCGACGGTCCTACCCCCATCAGGTATACCCGTCGTGAGGGAATACATCTACCCTCCAGAAGATCCTGTACTTTGTCCTTACCTCTTTGGACAATCCTAATAAGGTGTCCTATTTCTCCAAAACAACTAGCCTTCTCCTTCACATTCTCCATTCGTGGCCTTCTTACCACGATGAGGTTTCGTCCTTTATTTACCTAACAGTTATTTGAATCTTCCTCCCTTGTCCATCATAAAGGTACCCACAAACCCTCTACCTCCTTGGACTAACTTCTTAGCCCGATAAACGTCTAAGTCCCTTGAAGTGGTTCTTCCGTCCTTCATACGGAAGTCCTTATTTATCTTAAAAAGACATCTATACGCGGAGGGGAAATTCAAAAAGAGAAAGAGGAAGAGATTCAAAACGGAGAATCGAAGGAAGGATGTATGGCTCTTGGGGATTATGTTCTTTTCTTTCAAAAACTTTTCTCTTAAAAGGCATGTTTTTGAAAATACTTCTACCAAAAATGTTTTTAGAAAAATAGTTTTCTAAAAAAATTATCTGTTCCGGTAACCTTAAGCTCTGATACCACGTGTAACACCCCACACCTGCTAAGGTCACTCACTAAGGGAATGCCTTAACTTCGGTGGAGAATTTTCAGTGAATATAGAACAGAAAAATTACAACAAGACAGATATAAATAATACTTGAAATCTAAAACATCATTTCAATTGCAACAGAAGTTAAACATGTTTGGTTACATATCAAAACCAACTAAAACAAGAGTCAAGTACTAAATATCCATCCTGATAAAACATAAGTACATAATCCCACTACATAACCAATAGCCATAATAGAAAAGATAAGTTGGGCTTTACATCACGGTCCAAGCTCCAAAAGATAGATAAAGCAATCTGATCAAAGCCCATAAGTGCTAGGCCCACTCTGAGAAACTGAGGGTTGGGAAAAAGATAAAAACAACGGGGCCAGACATAAGTCTGAGTGAGCCCTATAACTTTAACAATACAATCATTAAAGTAATTAGGGTATGATATAAACTTGGTACAGTGATGACTGGGGATAAATTACTACACTAAGCAGCCAACTAGACATAGGATGAACTAAGATAACGGTAAAGACGCATCTACCCACCCAAGGGTAATTACTACACTGCACCACACCAGTCATTCCTACTTAAAGGTTGATCCCACCCAAGGACTTAGAAAATTTACCCAGTAGTCTCGTGTACCCCTAGCTGACTACATAGGTGCCGTCTGCCCCTATCTCCACTAGGTGTACCCACTACTCCCCAAGCGATCGGCTCCCTAACGTAGATACCCGTGCTGGCCCCACAGTGGGGTGTATCACTCCCCAAAGTGGCAACCCGATACAACCAACGGTGCACGACTTATACCTACACGATGCAACAACGTCTTATCTACCAGCCCGGGTCCACACACGCATATGAAACCCATTGGACTTGCATTGCCACCGCTAACCCGTTTTGGCCTCTTATAGTCAAGCCCAGTACGCGTGTCCCGTCCTCGACATGGGTCGAGCCCAATAAGATACATAAGGGTTACTGGTTGAAATGGGCCCCCACAAGCTACCCGCCTAAGCTTGTCCCTTCTAGTGTATCCCACTTAACCCTTTTTTAATAATCATGTCCACTTACATGTTTAAAGTTTGGTTAAGTCATCTAATCATATTTCAATTGCCACTCAAGGCACCCACTAGATTTCCACATGCCACCCAAGGCACTTACTTGATTTCCCCATGCCACCCAAGGCACTTACTTAACCCTTTAATCATGTTTAATTACATGTTCCACTTTGGTTAAGTATTCTAATCGTATTTTCTATTGCCACCCAAGGCAACCACTAGATTTTTCCACATGCCACCCAAGGCACCCACTTAACCCCTCATGTCCCTCCACATGCTAATATGGTTAAGTGTTTCTTAATTGATTAAGACCGTAACCTTTGTAAAGACCTATCACATTAGACTATCTTTTATGGCAGCTGGATTTGCCGGTTGGGTCCGGGCAGCCTTACGCCATAACAGAGTCTAACCTCGTGTCTTTACACTTGTCACGTATTTAGTTTATGCCTAAGACCTCTCACATTGGGCCAACCATTTGTAGCCGCTGGATTTGCCGGTCGGTTCCGGGCAGTCTTATGCTACAAAAGGGTCCAACCTCGTGTCTTAGTCGATTAATTACACCTAATTAATCACCCCCATAATTTGTATTAATTATCCCTAATTAATTACAAATTTAACGATGTACATAATTGACTCAATTATGTCCATCCACTTTATGGTATGCATAATCATACCAACTTCACACCATTTTATTAACATGAATATTAACCCCATCGTTCCCCATGTAATACGTTGACATGACATATTTAAAAGGGAAGATTCATCACAAACACAATGGGTTCAACTTGCATAACATTAGCATCAACATAGGTTTAAAAGGTGTCAACTTGCATATATAATCATAGCATCAAACCCAACTAGCATAAATAATCAACCCAAACTTGCATGAATCACATATGTCATAAAGAGGGTAACTTGCATAAGTTACTTATATCATACAAAGGGGTAAACTTGCATATGTATGTATGACATACAAAGGGGTTAACTTGCATATGTATGCATATCATACAAAGGTGTAAACTTGCACATGTTACTTGCATATAATCAACCACCAAACTTGCATAACATGTCATATATGGACTTGCATATAATCAACCACCAAGCTTGCATAACATGTCATATATGAACTTGCATATAATCAAACACCAAACTTGCATAACATGTTATATATGAACTTGCATATAATCAAACACCAAACTTGCATAACATGTTATATATGAACTTGCATATAATCGAACACCAAACTTGCATAACATGTTATATATGAACTTGCATATAATCGAACACCAAACTTGCATAACATGGTGTCATAATGGATCAATGTTTATCATAGTGACTTGCATAACTAGCATCATGAACATATAGCATAAAACTTGCTTCACTAGCATCATGAACTCATAGCATATGACTTGCATAACTTGCATAACATCATGAACACATAGCATATGACTTGCATAACTTGCATAACATCATGAACACATAGCATATGACTTGCATAACTTGCATAACATCATGAACACATAGCATATGACTTGCATAACTTGCATAACATCGTGAACACATAGCATATGATGAAGGCGTAGCATATGACTTGCATAACTTGCATAACATCATGAACACATAGCATATGACTTGCATAACTTGCATAACATCATGAACACATAGCATATTACAACATAACTTGCATTGATCCACATTCATAGCCATAACCTCATTATATCCTATCATAATCAATTCAACAATTGGTCATTAAGGCTATAGTACTCACAACTTGTTGATTAGCACTCTTATGAAGAAGATTAAGTTGCTAGAGTTGATTAGAATATGATTTGAGAAGCTATCTTCTTCTACAATTTGATGGAGGCTCCTTCAAGTTGCATTTTGACGGCATAACGACATTGTATCTATTTTTAGTATGAATTAGGGTAGTCTTAGGGTGTATTTATAGAATTAGGATATAGTTTAGGCCCTTAGATTAACCCTAGATTAGGTTAGAGCCGCCAGATTTCGTCACAAGCCACCAGAACACAGCCCAAAGATCAAACCAGTGCACCCAGGTCACACAGACCGACGGGGGGGGGGGGGTTCGACCCCCGGGTCGACACATGGGTCGACCCCTTGGGGGGGTCGACACCCATGTCGACCCCTGTGTCGACTCCCTCTGTCTGCGGGGAATTTTTCCCGCCTCTTCTGAAACTTGAAATTTTAATATTTAAATCTGTTTTGAATTTTCTGAAACTTCTTTGGGCCTTAACTAGGTCATACGGACTCCGATTTTCGAAAACTCGGACTCTATTTCGCGTATTTTTCCGAGACGAACGCAATGGCATAGCCTGTTTCCCCTGATTCGGATTTTAAAATTTAATTCTGCCCTGTTTTATATTATAGCAAGTTATTCAACATACGGGGTGTTACAATAAAATTATTAAAAATAGTAATAATTTGTGTAAAATCATAAGAAATGATTTGTGATGAAATGGGATGAAAAACTCCATATTTGAAAAGATAAAAATAGATTTTTATCTAAATGAACTATTTTTGAACTAGAATTATAATCCCATTTATTTTTAAAATAAATAAAGCGGATTTGAATTGGTTTTGAGAATAACCAGAATTTCCAATAATTGAATTGGAATGGATTTGAATCAAAATTGTCTTTTGAATATTTCGATGTTGGATTTCGTAATGATATAGATATTGTTATGGGAATTTGAATGATATATTTATATCGTTATTTCCAATACGATATTTGTTGGTCGTAGAATTTGATATTGAATATAAGCCGATATATTTTCTATTCAGAGCCTTGTATTTAATATCAAATGGGATTTGGATTTATCGTGAACGGTGTTTTAAATAACATTGATTTTTAACCCAGTTAAAAACAGGATATAATTTTCCCAAGGTAAATAATCATTTATATTGATTTTTGGGAAGATTAAAACTAAGTGGAGTTTTAATGGATCTTTAATTAAATTGAAATGATCGAGAATGGAGTATCACCAGTTTTGCTCCAGGCGATAGTTAAATCTTTAATTAGATTTGAATGTGAAATGGTAATTGAATTTACCAATAACACTGTGGTGTTAGATGTGAAGTATTACCAGTTTTACTTTATGAGATGAATCAGTTGGGATTGGGAAATAAAATAAATGATTACTTCGGTGTGGTTTGCTAATCCCGACTAGTTTGAATTGATATTCAAAAGAAGATTAAAGAATAAATTTAAAGAATTTATCTTTGATAAAATTAATGGGAACCTTTCCCAAAGTAAGAGAATATTTGAATAAAGGAATATTCTAAATTGGAATGAGGTGTATGTTGTGTTTGTGTAATACTTGTTTATTATATACGCGAGTTATTCAGAAAGACTGGGTTTATCCCATTCTGAATAACTGATTCGACGTGGTGTCGAGGATGAAGACGGTGGTCGAAGACCGGAGGTCTTCACATCATTCAGGTGATTACTGATGATCTTGATTGGGCTGTACACCCAAGAGGAGGGAATCAGTTGGTGATCGTCCAGACGTACTTGGAGATCGATGGATATGCGAGGTACAAGGTGCCTTCGGTTTCGTTTAGACCCAGAACGAACTTGTAAATGGACTGTGTGTCTAAAATTGGATTTTATTCTGTGTGATTGATTTCTATAAAATATATATCTGTTTGGCGGCAGAGAATTTATTCTCTTGCTTAACGCCCTTCTCTGAGACGTACGAGCTTAGGGGTTATATATTGATGGATATCAATCGCATGGAGTGAATTGCCTGTGTGGCATACCTAAGTGGCAATTGATCGAGGCTTCTGTTGAAAAGCAAAGTCTTGTAGTTGATGATCAAAGCACCGCCTGTGTGGCAAAGCTTTGTGTAGCGTTGATTCGCGAGCCTCACACCCCGGTTGTGAGCCAAAAACGGGAGAGGACCTCAGGGAGAGCATCTGTTTCCTTCTAGCTAGGGTGGTGTTAGTGACCTACGAGCCCTGACATTTATATTATTTTCACCTGTGTGGTTGTTGCTGTTGCGAGGCGCCTCGGATATATCGGTGACTGTGTGGAGCCGAGGGAGTCATTTGGCTCATTTACGCCCCAAAGGGCGGGGAAACGCAGTGTTCAGGCATTTTAATCCACATCGGTAGACCGGCCCAGACGATCCAAGGGTCACTCGAGCTCTGATCCTGAGGCTCGGGCTAGACAATCTCGAATCGGTGAGGACTATCTTTTGCCTCGGTTCACAGATGGAAATCCAACTTCCAATACGTGACTTTGCGGTTTTGATTGTAGAGCCTAGTATTGGTGACATGATATATGGTACCCATGCCGTCTATGATTGATACTTATGATTGAAATTGTTTTGACACTATACACTTATAGTAATAATAAAAGATGAAATTTAGCATATCAAGCATTCTTTGACTATTATAAGGTAAAACCCTATCCTCCGGCTTGTGTTGCATTATGTGATGGGATCTGGGTCTTATAATAGCTTCATTGTTCTTTATTTAGCATTGCGCTATTGTTTTATGCACTGGTGTTCCTGGGAGGAAACCCGTTCCGTGCTATACGGCGTGGTCCCTTGATTTACCTAACTTTAAAATAAAGATTAATAACTGTTTTAGTTCTCACACCAGTCACATGACTGACCTGGAGTTTATTGTTTTAACCTAAACTCTGGGTGCCCTTATTTTCCGCACGGGCAGCTAGTAGTTTTGGTTTTGCAGATTTATATTCACAGGATCCTGGTTTACAGCTAGAACGATATCCGAAAAGCTCTGTATCCGTATATCTTTTTTAGTTGTGTATTGTAATTTTTTTCCGCTGTAGTGATGTATTTAAATGTAATTTAAATATCTGATATTCTCTATATAATATTTATTCATACTCCGTATATTCTTGTATTCTGATGGAATTGTTGTAACTAACAATGAAATGTTCTTCTGTTTATGTTCCGATGTGTCTTGTCCTCAAAGTATCTGCTCTTTCCTTGCCGGGGAAGTTGCGGGTTCTTATATAAATTTAGGCATATTCGTCGTAGACATAAAATGATAAGACTTCTTCTCTCTAACGGGGTTATCACAATAGACTACATTCAATCTAAAGATAACTTAGTGGATCCACTTACAAAGGCCTTACCAAGAGAGATAGTTCAAACCTTATTAATGGGAATGGGGTTAAGGCTTATAGACTAAAGGTTTTTCTAAAACGGAATGCACACATAGTTGACTGGAGATCCCAAGATCTAGGTTCAAGGGGACAACGAAATTTAAGAGAAACTTAATGGCACTGCTATACGCAAACCATTCCTATGATAAGTCAGTGCATTATATGTTGAATAAGGATAAGTATTAATACTTTTAATGATGTATGTAATTGAGGAATTAAAGAATACCCTTTACAGAATCACTTACGAAGTGCGAAGGTGTTGTTTCAAAGAGAATTATGAGGCCAAATTCTATAAGCACGTATGAGACCAGGCAAGTGTTCAAGGAAAAAACGAACACATAAAGAGAACGAAGGGTTATAAGAAACATTTATCATGTGTTATCTACTTTGGAATTACACAAAAGGCTTACAGTTAAAGGACAGTCTATGTCTACTGATTCGCATGTGATTCAAATAGGTAATCACTAGGAATGTACAAGGCCCATGTACTACTTCAACTAAATGTGATAAATGGTTCGTGAAACTAAGATCGACTGCTCATTTATGTAGGGGATTGTTGGAAATGAATGAGCAAGAGAAAGAGGAATTTTGGATGAAGAAGAGATAACAACCTATAAGTCACACATCATCAAAATATTAACGCAACTTCTCCTAATATATTGGAAGCTAGTAGTCTTATATAAGATAAAAGGAAAAGGGATTATATAGGGATGTGGGCTAGGCCTTGACATAATAATATATTAAAGTGTCAAAAATTGTGTAATAACCGGGAAAATCAGACACAATTTAAATTTATTTTAGAAATTTTAATGAATTTTGGGTATTTAAAATGATTTATTTTAAATAATAACGATTTAAAATTTATTTAAATCAAAGTTAGAATGAACAAATTTATTTTAATTATATAACGAGCCTGAAATGGCGCGACAGTTTGAAAATTCGATTTCAAATTTCAAATGAATGTACATGATTCAAAATAAATCGGATTTCAGTAAAACTAGAAATATTTGAATCTATTTGAAAATATCTTTCCAATGAATGAGAAAAATCCAGATGTCATAACGGGAATAAAAAGTTATGTCCAGTTGAAAATTCAGAATAGTCGCTATGGAATTTATATATATTTTATATAATATATAGCCCTTCAAAATAGTGATTTTGCAAACGACCTTCGTTTTCGATGAAACTACTTTTGTTGGATCTAGAATGTCAAATTATTGCTTGATTCCAATTTTCATAATTTTTGGAAGTAATATGTGAGTGTGGTGAATTTAAACGTGTTTGGTCAATTCAATTTGAATTTAATCGACTGGAAAATGACTATTTTTCGAACGGCCTTCGAACTCGACGAAATTAGTTTTATTAGGACCGTATCATCAAAACATACCAGATTTATTTTGCTCGAATTTATGGAGTCAGTATGTGACACGGGTAAATTAAAAAGTGCATTTAAATTAAATATATAATGATTTATATTTTAATTTGAATGAAAACTGATCGTAACGGTCGAATTGGCTTGCGAAACATATTCCATTGTGTTCGGAATGGGGGTAATTAGCTGAGGGCGACAGTTGTTGGGTTCGATTTGGAGTTCGATTTAAAAAGTAACTTTTTGGGAAAATATATAAATAAATTAAAAGGAGTCAAAGCCCTTTATCTCCCCAGTCAAACCTAAAACGACCCGAACTTCCCTGGTAAGGAAAGCGCGGATTGAGTTGAGAACAAGCCACATCGGAACACAGACAGAAGAACTTTTCATTGTTAATTACAACTATTCATCAAAATACAGGAATATACAGAGTATGAATTAATATTATACATTTAATATACATCAGAAAAATATCAGATATTACAATTTACAATGCAGCGGAAAATAATACAAAACACAATGAAAAGAATATACGGATACAGCGCTTTCCGAATATCATTCCAGTTGTAAACCGCGATCTTGTGAAGACAAATCTGCAAAACCAAAACTACTAGCTGCCCGTGTGGAAATAGGGGCACCCAGAGTTTAGGTTAAAACAATAAACTCCAGGTCAGTCATAGGACTGGTGTGAGAACTAAAACAGTTATTAATCTTTATTTTAAGGTTAGGTAAATTAAGGGACCATGCCGTATAACACGGATTGGGTTTCCTCCCAAGAATACCAGTGCATAAAACAACAGCACAATGCTAAATAAAGAAAAATGAAGCTGTTATAAGACCCAGGTCCTATCACACAATGCAACACAAGCCGGAGGATAGGGGTTTACCTTATAATAGCCAAAGAATTCTTGATATGCTAAATTTCATATTTTATTATTACTATAAGTGTATAGTGTCGAAACAATTTCAATCATAAGTATCAATCATAGATGGCATAAGTGCCCCATACCACTATGTCGCCATACTAGGCTCTACAATTAAAACTGCTAAATGTCGTATTGGAAGTTGGATTTCCATCTGTGAACCGAGGCAAGGGATCGTCCTCACCGTTTCGAGAAAATCTAGCCCATGTCTTAGGACCCAGACACTGGTGGGACCTTGGATCGTCAGGGCCGGTCCACCGATGTGGATTAAAATGCCTGAACACTGCGTTTCCCCGCCCTTTGGGGCGTAAATGAGTCCTATGACTCCATCGGCTCCACATAATCACCGATATATCCGGGGCGCCTCGTAATCCAACAACCACACAGGTGAAAATAATATAAATGTCAGGGCTGGTGGGTCATGGACACCGCCCTAGCTAGAAACAAACGCATGCTCTCCCTGAGGTCCTCTCCCATTTCTGGTTCACACCGGGGTGTGAGGCTCGCGAATTAATGCTACACAAAGCTATGCCACAAAGGCCGTGCTATGATCATCAACCACAAGACTTTGCTTTTCAACAAAAACCTTGATCATTTGCATCTTAGCATGCCACACAGGCAAACCACTCCATGCAACCGATATCCATCAATCACACAGAATGATATCCAATGTCAGACACACAGTCCGTTTACAAGTCCGTTCTCGGTCTGAACGAAACCGAAGGCACCTTGTTCCTCGCATGTCAATCGATCTCCAAGTACGTATGGACGATCACCAACTGATTCCTTCCTCTTGGGTGTACAACCCAATCAAGATCATCAGTAATTATCCAAACGATGTGAAGACCTTCGGTCTTAGCGACTTCATCCTCGACACATCGTCGAATCAGTTATTCAGAATGGGATTAGTCCGGTCTTTCTGAATAACTCGCGTATATAATCAACAAGTGTTACACAAACACAACATACGCCTCATTCCAATTCAGAATATTCTTTTATTCAAATATTCTTATACTTTGGGAAAGGTTCCCATTAATTTTATCAAAGATAAATTCTTTAAATTTATTCTTTAATCTTCTTTTGAATATCAATTCAAACCAAATTATGGTTTATCCAAACTAGTCGGGATTAGCGAACCTTACCGAAGTAATCACTTGTTAAATTTCCCAACCCCAACCTATTCATCCCATGAAGTAAAACTGGTCATACTTCATATCTAACACCACGGTGTTATCGGTAAATTCAATTACTATTTCACGTTCAAATCTAATTAAAGACTTAACTATTGCCTGGAGCAAAACTGGTGATATTCCTTTCTCGATCATTTCAATCTATTTAAAGATTCATTAAAACTCCACTTGGTTTTAATCTTTCCAAAAATCAATATTAATGATTGTTTAACTTGGGAAATCATATCTTGTCTTTAACTGGGTTAAAGAACCAATGTCATTTAAAACACGGTTCACTATAAACCCAAAATCACATTCCATTCCATCAGCCTTTAACCGTAAATTAGCAAGTGAACAATTCCCTAAGTATTAACCCCAAAGGCCGAAACCAACATCAGATCAATACCCAGGAAACCATTCAACTTAACTAATCTCCAGTTAGCTTCTGATTTTCTTAACTCCGTTGGGTCTAAGAACAGTATTATTAAAGATACCATTCACGACAACCCAAATTCACATTCCATTAACAATGGAATCTTCATGGAAAACAAATCGATAAATATAATCGATATAAACTTCCGTATCCGACTAATAATATAAATGGAATAACGACAACTCCTTTTAAATTCCAGATATATTAGCAGTCTTCCTCCACAGAAATTCACTTCGATTATTACCAAATCGAATTCTATTACATTCCAAATTATTTTATTAAATTGGAAAACTTTACTTTGGAAAATCTCCTTTAAATCTTAACAAAAGATTTATAAACTCCAAATCACATTTCACTGCAAATCGGGTTAAAGAACGAATGTAATTAAAAACATAGTTCACAACAAACCCAATTCACATTTCATTAATCATTGGGTTAAAGAACGAGTGTTATTTAAAACACCGTTCATGATAAACCCAAAAATCAAAATTCAATCCCAATTAAATATCATTTAATTGGCACATTTCATTAAATCTAAATAAAAAGATTTAATCTTTTTCTCAAGTGGGTTTAAGAACAGTGTTAATGAAGATGCCATTCACGACAAACCCAAATCCCATTTGATATTAAATACAAGGGTCTGAATAGAAAATATATCAGCTTATATTCAATATCAAATTCTACAACCAACAAATATCGTATTGGAAATAACGATATATATCTTTCAAATTCCCATAACAATATCTGTATAATCATGAGATCCAACATCGAAATATTCTGAAGACAATTTCGGTTCAAATCCATTCAAATTTATATATTGGAAATTCTAGTTATTTTTAAAACCATTTCAAATCCAATTTATTTATTTTAAAAATAAATGGATTATAATTCTAGTACAAAACTAGTTAATTTTGATAAAAATCTATTTTTATCTTTTCAAATATGGATTTTTTCATTCCAATTCTTTCCAAATCATTTCTTATGATTTTACACTAATTATTGATATTTTTTATAATTTTATCAAGGCCGTACAGTCGATTTCCATCAACGGCCATCGAACTGCACTTACAATGACCTTTTCCAAATTTGATTTGGACCTAATTCAAAATCCAACAGTTAGATTTCAAATCTCTAATATTCATTAGAAAGCTCATTTTGATACGAACCCAACGGTTCCGGTTTTAGAAGAATCTGACGGTCGGATCTCCCGTAATGTCCATTCGAAGTCAATGGTCAAAATTCGTGAACTGCCGCAGCGCGGCGTGTTCTATTCAAGCCATTATATATGTATATAATATGTATATTATATATTTCGTCGATTTCCTTTTAAAACTTATTTTATAAATCGTTTTAAATTCATTTTCAAAACGATTTCAACTTCGTATTCAATTTCTAATCAAAACTGAATATTCCATATCATCGATATATAAATGATAATATTTTCAAAACATTAGATTTTGAAATCTATTCCTTTTCGATATTCATTATAAAAATGAATAAAATCGATATGAATATCATTCACGTCAAAATGGAGTCAATCTAATCAACACGGCTTTATATATTTAAATATATTCGTGTCCATCCCAAATCGGACATCAAAATCATATTTTGATTCTCTTCTGAATATTATTTGAAAAATATTCATTATTTTAAAATAATCATTATTTTTAAATATTCATTCTTTCTGAACTGGAATCAGATACAGTCAATTACCATACAATGTGATTTATATGGATTTCATACACACACGTACACTACAACAATCAAACACAGTCAACCATTACCCAAAGTGCATTCTACACTGCATAAGCATCAAATATAAATATTTAACGCTTATAACAGCCTGTCAATCTATCGATCGACATACAGCTAATTATTGGGACAAGTATATGGCCAATTTCATCCCAACACTCGTGTGGGGTTTTCAAACAATCAAACACAGAATTTATTTGTGCAGTTGGGCGATGTGTAAAATTTATCGTCCCAATCCATATTAGTCAAATGTGTGTACATAAACAAATCGTCCGATTTGTTTATAAATATTTATTTTATATACACATTAAAAAATATATTTTTAACCATAAAATAATTTATTTCATTCCACATCACACAATCAATATTCACACCACAAACAACAAACAAACAAGTCGTCCATGGTTTGTAGAAAACGGGTGTCGGGTGCTGCTAAGCACCGTCTGCATCCTAGTATATATTTGAACTAGAAGACAAATTAAAAGTGAGGAGTTCTTATCTTTGGGTTCCACTCCGCCATTCTCTATTTCTGAACAGTTTGGATTTTCCCCAAATTCCAATGCGACCATTTCCCGCTGTTCATATACAAAAATCACATTTTTACTTCTACTTCATATATTTTTACGACGCTTCTTTCTATATAAAAATTATATTTTTATATTCCTACTTCTTATATAAAGATCGAATTTCGTTTCAACGCTATAAAAATCACATTTTTATTTCAACATATATATAATAAAAATCAGATTTTTATTTCGCAACATATAAAAAAATTACATTTTTATTATCTCTATTATATAAAAATTCTATTTTCAATCCGCTACTCATATAAAAATCGAATTTTTATTTCGCTACAACATATATAAAAATAGTATTTTTATATTCTCTATCTTATAAAAATCATATTTTTATTATCTCTACTATATAAAAATCATATTTTTATTATCTCTATTGTATCAAAATCATATTTTTATTATCCCTATAATATAAAAATCATATTTTTATTATCTTTGTAATATAAAAATCATATTTTTATTCTCTATACTACATATAAATCATATTTTCCTTTTATAAAAATCTTAACTTTCTTTTTATTTTTAAAAATCCTATGATTCTTATTTTATGGCCTCTCATTTAGAAATCATAAGTTTAACCAACAAAAATAAATAAAAACCAGATTAAATACTTACATTCGGCGTTTACTAATGAGGGAGAGGCTGTTCGTCGGAGGGTTGTGTTGCTCGGTTCGTCGGCGGCGAATTTAGGGTTTCAGGTGGAGGGTTTTTGGGTGGCTCACGAGTTTCAGAGGGCTAGGGCTTTGGAGGGGGGTCAACGAATTGGGCGTTGGAGAGGAGGAGAGAGGCGAGGGAAGGGGAATGGGAGGTGGTGGCGCGATGGTCGGCGCTAGGGGTGGCGCGGCGCCTGGAGCGGCGGCGGCTCCATCCTCCATCGCGCTCTCTTTTATTTATTTTTATCTGAATCATATTTTGACTGAAAGAGGAAAGGATAAGGGTTTATTATAAATAAATATATATTTAATTAATTAATTCCCATAAAGTTACTTTTCTATTTGGACCCCAAATCGAACCCAACGATTGTCGCCCAAAGCTAATTACCCCCATTCCGAACACAATGGGATATGTTTTGTAACCCAATTCTAAAATTTCGATCAGTTTCCGTTTAAATTAAAATATAAATCTATATATATTCAATTCAAACATACATTTCAAATTACCGGGGCCACATACTGACTTCGAAAATTCTAGAAAAAGTATTTCTAGCTTCGTATCGGCGATACAGTCCTAACAAAACTAATTTCGTCAAATTTGAAGACCGTTTGAAAAATGGCCATTTTCTGGTCGATCCAAATTTACTAAAACTGTTAAAACACATTTAACTTCGCCACACTCATACCTTGATTCAGAAAATTATGCAAATCGGGATTTAGCAATAATTTGACATCCCGGATCCAACAAAAGTGGTTTCGTCGAAAACAGAGGTCGTTTGCAAAATTGTTATTTTTAAGGGCTATATTTCCATAGTGACTATTCTGTATTTTCAACCAGACATAACTTTTTATTCCCGCTATGAAATTTTGATTTTTCGGGTTCGTTGGAAATGTATTCTCAAATAGGTTCTAATATTTTTGGTTTCACTAAAATCCGGCCTATTTTGAATCCTGTACATTCACTTTAATTTTGAAATCGAATTTCTGAACTACTGCGCCATTTCAGGCTCGTTATATAACTAAAATAAATTTATTTATTTTAACTTCATTGAAAATAAATTTTTTGTTGTTATTATCTAAAATAATCCATTTTAAATATTCAAAATTCATTAAAATCGCCAAAATAAAATTTTTAAATTGGCTCTGATTTCTGGGTTATTACAAAACCCCCATACACTATTCAAACTGAAATCGAAAAAAAAAAGAGCAACGCGAACCCTAAATCATAGCCGCCGTCGATCTCGTTAGCACCCCCTCTCTGCGCGTGTAACAACCCGTAAAATCTGGGCCAGTTTAAAATTTTTATTTTGGCAATTTTAGCGAATTTTGATTATTTAAAATGAATTATTTTAAATAATATCGACGAGAAATTTATTTAGAATATAAATCGAACGTATATATTATACGCGTCGTCGTTAGAATATAAATATTTATATATAATTATAAATAGAATTGAAAATGGCGCGGTAGTTCGATAATTCGATTTCAAACTCCAATTGAATGTACCGGGTGCAAAACAATCCGGATTTTAGTGAAACCAAAAATAATGGGATCTAATTGTGAATATCTTTCCAACGAATCCGAAAAATCAAGATTTCATATTGGGAATCAAAAGATATGTCCAGTTGAAAATTCTGAATAGTCGCTATGGAATACAGGCCCTTAAAAATGGACATTTTGCAAACGACCTCGGATTTCGACGAAACCAGTTTTGTTGGGTCCGGGATGTAAAGTTATTGCAAGATTCCAAATTTCATAATTTTTCGAATCAATATGTGAGCGTGGCAAAGGAAAACGCGTTTGACCGGTTTCAGTTGATTTTAATCAACTGGAAAATGACCATTTTTCCAACGGTCTCAGAATTCGACGAAACTAGTTTTATTAGGACCGTATCGTCAATGCGAAACTAGAAAATATTTTTATGGGATTTATAGAGTTCGTATGTGACCCCGGTAATTTGAAATGTACGTTTAAAATTCAATATAGTGATTTAAATGTAATTTAAACGGAAACTGATTCAAACGGTCGATTCAGCTTGCGGTACATATCCCATTGTGTTCGGAATGGGGGTGAAACGCTATGGGCGACAGGCGGTGGACCTCGTTTAGAGGTCGTATGTGAAAGTCAACTTTTTAATAATTAAATAATAATAAAAAAAAAAAAAATTCCTTCTTTCCTTTAACCCTCAGACCCCCCCCCCCCCCGTTCTAAATTATCTCAAAAAAAAAAAAAAAAGGAAAAAAAAAACAAAAAAAACCTGTAGCCCTAAATGTCGCCGCCGCCTCCTCCCTGGGCCACCGCCGGCCACCGCGCCATCGTGCCCTCCCTCCTCCATCTCGTCCTCGCACGCCAGAATCCCTCCGCCCTCCTATTGCTCTCCTCCTCCCTCTGACGAAGACCGACGCCCTCGAAACCCCCCACACACCATCGCCCTCAACCGCGACCGCCGAACTCTTTTTCCCCCCGCCTGCGCCCTCCTCCACGACGATCCCCCCCCCCTGCGAGCCACCGCGGCAAGCACAGTCCCCCGGCCGTAAGTTTTTTATTTTATTATTTTATTTATTTGTTTTATTTTATATAAATAGAATTTTAAAACTGATTTTTAATTTAAGTTTAAAACTAAATTGATAATGAATTTTAAAAACTGAATTTTATTTGCTTATAAAACTGTTTTTTATTTTTAAAATTTAAAACTGTTTTTATTTTTGAGTAATTTAAAACTGATTTTTTTTTTTTTTGTTAGGGTTTAAAACTGATTTTTTAAGGGGGTTTAAAACAGATTTATAAAAGATTTTAAAACTGATTTTAATTATGATTTTTAAACTGAATTAAAATTTAAAAACTGATTATTTTATTTTTGAGTTGAAAACTGAATTTTATATAATGTGAAAACTGAATTTTATATAATGTGAAAACTGATTTTATATAATGTGAAAACTAGATTTTATATAAAGTGAAAATTAGATTTTATATAAAGTGAAAACTGATTTTTATATATTGAACTTTGAAATAAAAATTCGATTTTTATATATTGAACTTTGAAATAAAAATTCGATTTTTATATATCGAATAGTGAAGTAAAAATTTGATTTTTACATATGTAGTGGCTACGGTCAACGAAGGTGACCAGAATGCGAAACGACGAAGACTTCTGCAAAGGAAGTGCCGTGGAGCTGGATAGCTATAAGTGAGAATTTCTCACCTTTCAATTTTATTTCTAGTTATATATATATATACTAGGATGCAGACGGTGCTTAGTAGCACCCGACACAATCGTCCACAGACCATGGACTTGTTTGTTTGGCTGTTTGGTTATTGATTGTGATATTGGTTTGAATGTGGTTTGTGGTGTGAAAATCGAATCGATAAATTGGTTAGGATTAGACGTGCGCCGTTATAAGGCGAAGGAGTAAGGCTAGGTTAGACACTTACTCCAGATTTTGTGGTTTGCATAATAAAATTGATATGATTGATGTGTGAATGGCGTGGGCCTTCACTAGACCGGGGATAAGGCTAGGCCTCGTCCCGTTTCTAGTATCGTGCCGTTATGCCGCCGAAATTTTCTAAAATATGTTAGAAAAATAAAAATATCATTTTATTTAAAGAATGAATTGAATAGAAATTCATATGTTGAAATAAAATGTTTTGTCGTTAAAAATATAATTTTTAACGTGAAGTGAATAAAATTAAATATTCATTTACAAACCAGACGGTTTGTTTATGTACACTTATTTGAATGACATTGATTGGGAGGATAAATTTTACACATCGCCCAACTGCACAACTAAAATCAGTGTTTGATTGTTTGAAACCCCACACGGGTGTTGGGATGAAATTTGAAGTTCACTCATCCCGATTGATTGAATATGTCGATCGGTTGATTGACAGGCTGTTTTAAGCGTTGGATATCTATATTTGATGCTTATACAGTGTAGTGCACTTTGGTTGATGGTTGATTATTTTTCAATGCTATTATACATGTGGTGTATGAAAAACCATATAATAACTTTATATGGTAATTGATTGGGCCTCATTCCAGTTTTAAAATAGAAATATTTAAAATAGAAATATTTGAAATAGAAATATTCGAAATGGAATATTTGAAAATATCAAAATATGAAGCCGTGTTGATTAGGTTGACGCCATTTTGACGTGAACGATATTTATATCGATTTTATTCATTTTAAAATAAATATTGAAAGTGATTTCGAAATGAATTGAATTGAAAGTGATTTCGAAATGAATTGAATTGAAAACGATTTCGAAATGAATTGAATTGAAAACGATTTCGAAATGAATTGAATTGAAAACGATTTCGAAATGAATTGAATTGAAAACGAATTCAAATTGAATTGAAAACGATTTCGAAATGAATTGAATTGAAAACGATTTCGAAATGAATTGAATTGAAAACGATTTCGAAATGAATTGAATTGAAAACGATTTCGAAATGAATTGAATTGAAAACGATTTCGAAATGAATTGAATTGAAAACGAATTCAAATTGAATTGAAAACGATTTCGAAATGAATTGAATTGAAAACGATTTCGAAATGAATTGAATTGAAAACGATTTCGAAATGAATTGAATTGAAAACGATTTCGAAATGAATTGAATTGAAAACGATTTCGAATTGAATTGAAAACAAATTGAAATGAATTCAAATTGAATTGAAATTTGAATTGAATAGAAATGAATTTTAAAACGAATTTATAAAGAAGAATTCAATTTTGATTTGAATTGAAAAGGAAGTTGAAATTGTTTTTGAAACGAATTCAAAACTATTTATATAATTCGTTTTAAATAGAAATCGATGAAATATATATTATATATATTATATATATAATATAATGGCCTGAATAGAACGCGCCGCGCCGCGGCAGTTCGTGAATTTCGACCATTTATTTCAAACGGACATTACGGGAGATCCGACCGTCGGATTCTCCTAAAACCGGAACCGTTGGGTTCGTATCGAAAAGAGCTTTCTAATGAATGTTAGAAATTTGAAATCTAACGGTTGGATTTGGAGATACGTCCAAATCAAATTCGAAAAAGGTCGCTGTAAGTGCAGTTCGATGGCCGTTGTTGGAAATCGACTGTACGGGCCTTGATAAAATTATTAAAAATAGTAATAATTTGTGTAAAATCATAAGAAATGATTTGTGAAAGTTTGGGATGAAAAACTCCATATTTGAAAAGATAAAAATAGATTTTTATCGAAATAAACTAGTTTTGAACTAGAATTATAATTCTATTTATTTTTAAATAAATAAATTGAATTTGAAATGGTTTTGAAAATAACCAAAATTTCCAATGATTGCATTGGAGTGGATTTGAATCGAAATTGTCTTCGGAATATTTCGATGTTGGAATTCGTGATTATACAGGTGTTGTTATGGAAATTTGAAAGATATATATTTATATCGTTATTTCCAATACGACATTTGTTAGTCGTAGAATTCGATATTGAATATAAGCCGATATATTTTCTATTCAGAGCCTTGTATTGAATATCGAATGTGATTTGGGTTTGTCGTGAATGGTGTCTTCACTAACACTGTTCTTGAACCCAGTTGAGAAAAGATTAAATCTTTTTATTTAGATTTAATGAAGTGTACCAATTAAATGATATTTAATTGGAATTGAATTGGTATTGATTTTTGGGTTTATCGTGAACAGTGTTTTAAATAACACTTGTTCTTTAACCCGATAATTAATCGAATGTGATTTGGGTTTGTCGTGAATGGTGTCTTCACTAACACTGTTCTTGAACCCAGTTGAGAAAAGATTAAATCTTTTTACTTAGATTTAATGAAGTGTACCAATTAAATGATATTTAATTGGAATTGAATTGGTATTGATTTTTGGGTTTATCGTGAACAGTGTTTTAAATAACACTTGTTCTTTAACCCGATAATTAATCGAATGTGATTTGGGTTTGTCGTGAATGGTGTCTTCACTAACACTGTTCTTGAACCCAGTTGAGAAAAGATTAAATCTTTTTACTTAGATTTAATGAAGTGTACCAATTAAATGATATTTAATTGGAATTGAATTGGTATTGATTTTTGGGTTTATCGTGAACAGTGTTTTAAATAACACTTGTTCTTTAACCCGATAATTAATGAATGTGATTTGGGTTTGTCGTGAATGGTGTCTTCACTAACACTGTTCTTGAACCCAGTTGAGAAATGATTAAATCTTTTTACTTAGATTTAATGAAGTGTACCAATTAAATAATATTTAATTGGAATTGAATTGATATTGATTTTTGGGTTTATCGTGAACAGTGTTTTAAATAACACTTGTTCTTTAACCCGATAATTAATGAATGTGATTTGGGTTTGTCGTGAATGGTGTCTTCACTAACACTGTTCTTGAACCCAGTTGAGAAAAGATTAAATCTTTTTATTTAGATTTAATGAAGTGTACCAATTAAATAATATTTAATTGGAATTGAATCGATATTGATTTTTGGGTTTATCGTGAACAGTGTTTTAAATAACACTTGTTCTTTAACCCGATAATTAATGGAATGTGATTTTGGGTTTATCGTGAACCGTGTTTTAAATGACACTGATTCTTTAACCCAGTCGAAGATTAAAACTAAGTGGAGTTTTAATGAATCTTTAATTAGATTGAAAAGATCGAGAATGGAGTATCACCAGTTTTGCTCCAGGCGATAGTTAAATCTTTAATTAGATTTGAACGTGAAATTTAGAAACTAACTGTCGGTTAGCCAAGCAGAATGGTTTTCTGGATATTGATCTGATGTTGGTTTCGGCCTTCGGGGTTAATATTTGGGGAATTATTCTCTTGATTAATTTACGGTTAGTGACTAATGAATTGGAATGAGGCGTATGTTGTGTTTGTGTAACACTTATTTAAAATATACGCGAGTTATTCGGAAAGACCGGGTTCATCCCATTCTGAATAACTGATACGACGATAAGTCGAAGATGAAGACGATGGTCGAAGACCGGAGGTCTTCACGTCGTTTGGGTGATAACTGATGATCTTGATTGGGCTGTACACCCAAGAAGATGGAAACAGTTAGTGATCGTCCAGACGTACTTGGAGATCGATGGATATGCGGGGTACTAGGTGCCTCCGGTTTCGTTCAGACCCAGAACGGACTTGTAAATGGACTGTGTGTCTGACATCGGATTTCATTCTGTGTGACTGATATCGGTTGCATAGAATGGTTTGCCTGTGTGGCATGCTAAGATGCAAATGATCAAGGCTTCTGTTGAAAAGCAAAGTCTTGTGGTGATGATCAAAGCACGGCCTTTGTGGCGTAGCTTTGTGTAACGTTTACCTCGCGTGTTTCACACCAGGTATGAACCAAAAACGGGAGACGGACCTCAGGGAGGGCCTGCGTTTCCTCCTAGCTAGAAGTGGCGTCAGTGGTTTTACACGCCCTGACGAGTTTGACTTATGTGGTTGTTGCTGTTGCGAGGCGCCTCGGATTGATCGGTCGTTCTCGAACCGATGGAGTCATTTAGTTGGCTCGCTTACGCCCCAAAGGGCGGCGAAACGTAGTGCTCAGGCATTTTTAATCCACTCCGTGTGGACCGGCCCTGTCGCTCCAAGGGTCGATGCGTTCTGATCCTGAGACTCGGGCTAGGCAGTCTCGAATCGGTTGAGGACTATCTTTTGCCTCGGTTCATAGACGGAAATCCAATTTCCAAATACGTGCCATTTGCGGTTTTATTTGTAAACCTATATATGGCGACATAGTGGTATGGGGCATTCATGCCGCCTATGATTGATACTTATGATTTGAAGTTGTTTTATATACTATGCACTTATAATAGTATCAAATGATTTGTTTTAAACGTATCAAGCATTCTTTGGCTGTTATAAGGGAAAACCCTATCCCCCGGCTTGCGTTTGCATTGTGTGATAGGACCTGGGTCTTATAACAGCTTCATTTTTCTTTATTTAGCATGGCGCTGTTTGTTTATGCACTGGTATTCTTGGGAGGAAACCCGTTCCGTGTTATACGGCGTGGTCCCTTGATTTACCTAATGATTTAAAATAAAGATTAACTGTTTTAGTTCTCACACCAGTCACATGACTGACCTGGAGTTTATTGTTTTAACCTAAACTCTGGGTGCCCTTATTTTCGACACGGGCAGCTAGTAGTTTTGGTTTTGCAGATTTATATTCACAGGATCCTGGTTTACAGCTGGAACGATATCCGGAAAGCTTTGTATCCGTATATCTTTTTCTAGTTGTATATTGTATTATTTTCCGCTGCTATGTATTTAAATGTAATTTAAATCTCTGATATTTCTGTGTAATATTCATTTATACTCTGTATATTCTTGTAATCTGATGCACTGTTGTTATATATAGTGAAACGTTCTTCTGTATGAGTTCTGCTGTGTCCTGTTCTCGAAATATCCGACGCTTTCCTTTACGGGGAAGTTGCGGGTCTTTACACGTGGTATCAGAGCTTTGGTTTACAGAGCTCGAGAACAAGACACATTAAAACCATACGAAAGAAATCATCAGATATTGGATTAGTAATATCCAATGGGAATGACTCGTTAGAGATAGGATCAGTAGTATCCTAGAACGAGTGTGAAGAGTATATTTTTCAAATGAAAACAATTTTTGTTTTGAAAATTTAAATCAATTATTCGTATTTGATTATCTATTTATATTGAGTTGGACAGTCCAGTATATATAGATTTTGCGTATACGTCTGATCCGCGTGTATTCGAAGTTTTAATATACTGGATTGATATAGAATCATACTCTAGTGGCCCGAAGATGATTCTGATGATTGACTAGTCGTCATTAGTATTCATGTTCGAGTAACGAAGGTGTGATATCTATATATTTCCATTAGACTGGTGTGAGAACCAAAACTAATATAGTTAGAACACATTGTTGTGAATTGGCATTAAAAACATGATTTTTGTATATGTATCAAATTACGAATTTGAAACTCTAATTCACTAATTGATTGATGTTTGTGTTGTTTGTTTAGTTTGTTTGATAATTTTGAACCATTATGCCTAACTGAATCAAATATTGACTTGTATTGAAATTTGGTCGCATTTGCTTGCATATACATATATATATTGAACAGGTCATAGCAAGGAGGCTAGAGCCAGAGAATAAAATTTGTTTGCCCGACAAATAGGTACATGTTTACTACATAATTTCCTGTTTTGTTTGGGTGATGATGATTTTGTGAGCCTATTGGCTAGCCGCTTGGCTTTTTCTTTTTCTTTTTGAGATCTGAAGGACCGGGGAAGCTATTTGAAATTCCCCGATGCTCCCGGTGCAGGGGAGGTTATGGCGAAATTTTTCGAAAATTTAGGGTGTTAGCCAAATTTTTGAGATTTTAGAAAATTCTCAGAAACTAAAGAGTTGGAGAATAGAAGCCAGACCGAGCGTAGGGCTGAATAATCAAACCACTTTCGACTTTGTTCCTTTTCGGGGACGAAAAGTTTTAAGTGGGGGAGATTGTAACAACCCGTAAAATCTGGGCCAGTTTAAAATTTTTATTTTGGCAATTTTAGCGAATTTTGATTATTTAAAATGAATTATTTTAAATAATATCGACGAGAAATTTATTTAGAATATAAATCGAACGTATATATTATACGCGTCGTCGTTAGAATATAAATATTTATATATAATTATAAATAGAATTGAAAATGGCGCGGTAGTTCGATAATTCGATTTCAAACTCCAATTGAATGTACCGGGTGCAAAACAATCCGGATTTTAGTGAAACCAAAAATAATGGGATCTAATTGTGAATATCTTTCCAACGAATCCGAAAAATCAAGATTTCATATTGGGAATCAAAAGATATGTCCAGTTGAAAATTCTGAATAGTCGCTATGGAATACAGGCCCTTAAAAATGGACATTTTGCAAACGACCTCGGATTTCGACGAAACCAGTTTTGTTGGGTCCGGGATATAAAGTTATTGCAAGATTCCAAATTTCATAATTTTTCGAATCAATATGTGAGCGTGGCAAAGGAAAACGCGTTTGACCGGTTTCAGTTGATTTTAATCAACTGGAAAATGACCATTTTTCCAACGGTCTCAGAATTCGACGAAACTAGTTTTATTAGGACCGTATCGTCAATGCGAAACTAGAAAATATTTTTATGGGATTTATAGAGTTCGTATGTGACCCCGGTAATTTGAAATGTACGTTTAAAATTCAATATAGTGATTTAAATGTAATTTAAACGGAAACTGATTCAAACGGTCGATTCAGCTTGCGGTACATATCCCATTGTGTTCGGAATGGGGGTGAAACGCTATGGGCGACAGGCGGTGGACCTCGTTTAGAGGTCGTATGTGAAAGTCAACTTTTTAATAATTAAATAATAATAAAAAAAAAAAAAAATTCCTTCTTTCCTTTAACCCTCAGACCCCCCCCCCCCCCGTTCTAAATTATCTCAAAAAAAAAAAAAAAAAGGAAAAAAAAAACCTGTAGCCCTAAATGTCGCCGCCGCCTCCTCCCTGGGCCACCGCCGGCCACCGCGCCATCGTGCCCTCCCTCCTCCATCTCGTCCTCGCACGCCAGAATCCCTCCGCCCTCCTATTGCTCTCCTCCTCCCTCTGACGAAGACCGACGCCCTCGAAACCCCCCACACACCATCGCCCTCAACCGCGACCGCCGAACTCTTTTTCCCCCCGCCTGCGCCCTCCTCCACGACGATCCCCCCCCCCCCTGCGAGCCACCGCGGCAAGCACAGTCCCCCGGCCGTAAGTTTTTTATTTTATTATTTTATTTATTTGTTTTATTTTATATAAATAGAATTTTAAAACTGATTTTTAATTTAAGTTTAAAACTAAATTGATAATGAATTTTAAAAACTGAATTTTATTTGCTTATAAAACTGTTTTTTATTTTTAAAATTTAAAACTGTTTTTATTTTTGAGTAATTTAAAACTGATTTTTTTTTTTTTTTTGTTAGGGTTTAAAACTGATTTTTTAAGGGGGTTTAAAACAGATTTATAAAAGATTTTAAAACTGATTTTAATTATGATTTTTAAACTGAATTAAAATTTAAAAACTGATTATTTTATTTTTGAGTTGAAAACTGAATTTTATATAATGTGAAAACTGAATTTTATATAATGTGAAAACTGATTTTATATAATGTGAAAACTAGATTTTATATAAAGTGAAAATTAGATTTTATATAAAGTGAAAACTGATTTTTATATATTGAACTTTGAAATAAAAATTCGATTTTTATATATTGAACTTTGAAATAAAAATTCGATTTTTATATATCGAATAGTGAAGTAAAAATTTGATTTTTACATATGTAGTGGCTACGGTCAACGAAGGTGACCAGAATGCGAAACGACGAAGACTTCTGCAAAGGAAGTGCCGTGGAGCTGGATAGCTATAAGTGAGAATTTCTCACCTTTCAATTTTATTTCTAGTTATATATATATATACTAGGATGCAGACGGTGCTTAGTAGCACCCGACACAATCGTCCACAGACCATGGACTTGTTTGTTTGGCTGTTTGGTTATTGATTGTGATATTGGTTTGAATGTGGTTTGTGGTGTGAAAATCGAATCGATAAATTGGTTAGGATTAGACGTGCGCCGTTATAAGGCGAAGGAGTAAGGCTAGGTTAGACACTTACTCCAGATTTTGTGGTTTGCATAATAAAATTGATATGATTGATGTGTGAATGGCGTGGGCCTTCACTAGACCGGGGATAAGGCTAGGCCTCGTCCCGTTTCTAGTATCGTGCCGTTATGCCGCCGAAATTTTCTAAAATATGTTAGAAAAATAAAAATATCATTTTATTTAAAGAATGAATTGAATAGAAATTCATATGTTGAAATAAAATGTTTTGTCGTTAAAAATATAATTTTTAACGTGAAGTGAATAAAATTAAATATTCATTTACAAACCAGACGGTTTGTTTATGTACACTTATTTGAATGACATTGATTGGGAGGATAAATTTTACACATCGCCCAACTGCACAACTAAAATCAGTGTTTGATTGTTTGAAACCCCACACGGGTGTTGGGATGAAATTTGAAGTTCACTCATCCCGATTGATTGAATATGTCGATCGGTTGATTGACAGGCTGTTTTAAGCGTTGGATATCTATATTTGATGCTTATACAGTGTAGTGCACTTTGGTTGATGGTTGATTATTTTTCAATGCTATTATACATGTGGTGTATGAAAAACCATATAATAACTTTATATGGTAATTGATTGGGCCTCATTCCAGTTTTAAAATAGAAATATTTAAAATAGAAATATTTGAAATAGAAATATTCGAAATGGAATATTTGAAAATATCAAAATATGAAGCCGTGTTGATTAGGTTGACGCCATTTTGACGTGAACGATATTTATATCGATTTTATTCATTTTAAAATAAATATTGAAAGTGATTTCGAAATGAATTGAATTGAAAGTGATTTCGAAATGAATTGAATTGAAAACGATTTCGAAATGAATTGAATTGAAAACGATTTCGAAATGAATTGAATTGAAAACGATTTCGAAATGAATTGAATTGAAAACGAATTCAAATTGAATTGAAAACGATTTCGAAATGAATTGAATTGAAAACGATTTCGAAATGAATTGAATTGAAAACGATTTCGAAATGAATTGAATTGAAAACGATTTCGAAATGAATTGAATTGAAAACGATTTCGAAATGAATTGAATTGAAAACGAATTCAAATTGAATTGAAAACGATTTCGAAATGAATTGAATTGAAAACGATTTCGAAATGAATTGAATTGAAAACGATTTCGAAATGAATTGAATTGAAAACGATTTCGAAATGAATTGAATTGAAAACGATTTCGAATTGAATTGAAAACAAATTGAAATGAATTCAAATTGAATTGAAATTTGAATTGAATAGAAATGAATTTTAAAACGAATTTATAAAGAAGAATTCAATTTTGATTTGAATTGAAAAGGAAGTTGAAATTGTTTTTGAAACGAATTCAAAACTATTTATATAATTCGTTTTAAATAGAAATCGATGAAATATATATTATATATATTATATATATAATATAATGGCCTGAATAGAACGCGCCGCGCCGCGGCAGTTCGTGAATTTCGACCATTTATTTCAAACGGACATTACGGGAGATCCGACCGTCGGATTCTCCTAAAACCGGAACCGTTGGGTTCGTATCGAAAAGAGCTTTCTAATGAATGTTAGAAATTTGAAATCTAACGGTTGGATTTGGAGATACGTCCAAATCAAATTCGAAAAAGGTCGCTGTAAGTGCAGTTCGATGGCCGTTGTTGGAAATCGACTGTACGGGCCTTGATAAAATTATTAAAAATAGTAATAATTTGTGTAAAATCATAAGAAATGATTTGTGAAAGTTTGGGATGAAAAACTCCATATTTGAAAAGATAAAAATAGATTTTTATCGAAATAAACTAGTTTTGAACTAGAATTATAATTCTATTTATTTTTAAATAAATAAATTGAATTTGAAATGGTTTTGAAAATAACCAAAATTTCCAATGATTGCATTGGAGTGGATTTGAATCGAAATTGTCTTCGGAATATTTCGATGTTGGAATTCGTGATTATACAGGTGTTGTTATGGAAATTTGAAAGATATATATTTATATCGTTATTTCCAATACGACATTTGTTAGTCGTAGAATTCGATATTGAATATAAGCCGATATATTTTCTATTCAGAGCCTTGTATTGAATATCGAATGTGATTTGGGTTTGTCGTGAATGGTGTCTTCACTAACACTGTTCTTGAACCCAGTTGAGAAAAGATTAAATCTTTTTATTTAGATTTAATGAAGTGTACCAATTAAATGATATTTAATTGGAATTGAATTGGTATTGATTTTTGGGTTTATCGTGAACAGTGTTTTAAATAACACTTGTTCTTTAACCCGATAATTAATCGAATGTGATTTGGGTTTGTCGTGAATGGTGTCTTCACTAACACTGTTCTTGAACCCAGTTGAGAAAAGATTAAATCTTTTTACTTAGATTTAATGAAGTGTACCAATTAAATGATATTTAATTGGAATTGAATTGGTATTGATTTTTGGGTTTATCGTGAACAGTGTTTTAAATAACACTTGTTCTTTAACCCGATAATTAATCGAATGTGATTTGGGTTTGTCGTGAATGGTGTCTTCACTAACACTGTTCTTGAACCCAGTTGAGAAAAGATTAAATCTTTTTACTTAGATTTAATGAAGTGTACCAATTAAATGATATTTAATTGGAATTGAATTGGTATTGATTTTTGGGTTTATCGTGAACAGTGTTTTAAATAACACTTGTTCTTTAACCCGATAATTAATGAATGTGATTTGGGTTTGTCGTGAATGGTGTCTTCACTAACACTGTTCTTGAACCCAGTTGAGAAATGATTAAATCTTTTTACTTAGATTTAATGAAGTGTACCAATTAAATAATATTTAATTGGAATTGAATTGATATTGATTTTTGGGTTTATCGTGAACAGTGTTTTAAATAACACTTGTTCTTTAACCCGATAATTAATGAATGTGATTTGGGTTTGTCGTGAATGGTGTCTTCACTAACACTGTTCTTGAACCCAGTTGAGAAAAGATTAAATCTTTTTATTTAGATTTAATGAAGTGTACCAATTAAATAATATTTAATTGGAATTGAATCGATATTGATTTTTGGGTTTATCGTGAACAGTGTTTTAAATAACACTTGTTCTTTAACCCGATAATTAATGGAATGTGATTTTGGGTTTATCGTGAACCGTGTTTTAAATGACACTGATTCTTTAACCCAGTCGAAGATTAAAACTAAGTGGAGTTTTAATGAATCTTTAATTAGATTGAAAAGATCGAGAATGGAGTATCACCAGTTTTGCTCCAGGCGATAGTTAAATCTTTAATTAGATTTGAACGTGAAATTTAGAAACTAACTGTCGGTTAGCCAAGCAGAATGGTTTTCTGGATATTGATCTGATGTTGGTTTCGGCCTTCGGGGTTAATATTTGGGGAATTATTCTCTTGATTAATTTACGGTTAGTGACTAATGAATTGGAATGAGGCGTATGTTGTGTTTGTGTAACACTTATTTAAAATATACGCGAGTTATTCGGAAAGACCGGGTTCATCCCATTCTGAATAACTGATACGACGATAAGTCGAAGATGAAGACGATGGTCGAAGACCGGAGGTCTTCACGTCGTTTGGGTGATAACTGATGATCTTGATTGGGCTGTACACCCAAGAAGATGGAAACAGTTAGTGATCGTCCAGACGTACTTGGAGATCGATGGATATGCGGGGTACTAGGTGCCTCCAGTTTCGTTCAGACCCAGAACGGACTTGTAAATGGACTGTGTGTCTGACATCGGATTTCATTCTGTGTGACTGATATCGGTTGCATAGAATGGTTTGCCTGTGTGGCATGCTAAGATGCAAATGATCAAGGCTTCTGTTGAAAAGCAAAGTCTTGTGGTGATGATCAAAGCACGGCCTTTGTGGCGTAGCTTTGTGTAACGTTTACCTCGCGTGTTTCACACCAGGTATGAACCAAAAACGGGAGACGGACCTCAGGGAGGGCCTGCGTTTCCTCCTAGCTAGAAGTGGCGTCAGTGGTTTTACACGCCCTGACGAGTTTGACTTATGTGGTTGTTGCTGTTGCGAGGCGCCTCGGATTGATCGGTCGTTCTCGAACCGATGGAGTCATTTAGTTGGCTCGCTTACGCCCCAAAGGGCGGCGAAACGTAGTGCTCAGGCATTTTTAATCCACTCCGTGTGGACCGGCCCTGTCGCTCCAAGGGTCGATGCGTTCTGATCCTGAGACTCGGGCTAGGCAGTCTCGAATCGGTTGAGGACTATCTTTTGCCTCGGTTCATAGACGGAAATCCAATTTCCAAATACGTGCCATTTGCGGTTTTATTTGTAAACCTATATATGGCGACATAGTGGTATGGGGCATTCATGCCGCCTATGATTGATACTTATGATTTGAAGTTGTTTTATATACTATGCACTTATAATAGTATCAAATGATTTGTTTTAAACGTATCAAGCATTCTTTGGCTGTTATAAGGGAAAACCCTATCCCCCGGCTTGCGTTTGCATTGTGTGATAGGACCTGGGTCTTATAACAGCTTCATTTTTCTTTATTTAGCATGGCGCTGTTTGTTTATGCACTGGTATTCTTGGGAGGAAACCCGTTCCGTGTTATACGGCGTGGTCCCTTGATTTACCTAATGATTTAAAATAAAGATTAACTGTTTTAGTTCTCACACCAGTCACATGACTGACCTGGAGTTTATTGTTTTAACCTAAACTCTGGGTGCCCTTATTTTCGACACGGGCAGCTAGTAGTTTTGGTTTTGCAGATTTATATTCACAGGATCCTGGTTTACAGCTGGAACGATATCCGGAAAGCTTTGTATCCGTATATCTTTTTCTAGTTGTATATTGTATTATTTTCTGCTGCTATGTATTTAAATGTAATTTAAATCTCTGATATTTCTGTGTAATATTCATTTATACTCTGTATATTCTTGTAATCTGATGCACTGTTGTTATATATAGTGAAACGTTCTTCTGTATGAGTTCTGCTGTGTCCTGTTCTCGAAATATCCGACGCTTTCCTTTACGGGGAAGTTGCGGGTCTTTACAGCGCGTCGCCGCCTAGGCTGGCTAGAACCCTCGCCGCACCCCCCTTTGACCTACGGTCCTCCCTCTCCAGCCTCAAGACCGCGCCAAAAACTGTTTCTCCACCACACTAGGCCGCCTCCAGCAACCCCCGACCACCAGTAGCCCTGCGCTGCCATCCCTCACCCTCATACCCCCTGTAAATTTTTTAATCTATTTTTGTCTACTTATTTTTATTCATTTGCTGCAGTTAAAATAAAAGATAAAAATTAGTTTTTATATGAATTAGCATGAAATATATATATAAACATTGATTCAAAATGTGATTTTTGTTTATATATTAACAACAACAAAAATGTGATTTTTGTTTATATATATTAACAAAAAATGTAATTTTTGTTTATATATTAAAAATATAAAATTTTGATTTTTATATATATAGCAAAGTGATAAAAATTTGATTTTTATATATAGCGCGAAGTGATAAAAATTTGATTTTTGTATATATGATAGCGCTATAAAAATGTGATTTTTAGATATATTATAGCAGTATAAAATTTGATTTATATATATATATATATATATATATATATATATATATATATATTGTAGCGATATAAAAATGTGAGTTTTAATCATGTATAGCTTAGATAAAAATGCGATTTTTAAATATGTAGCATCATATTAAAAATGTGATTTTTACTATGAACAGCGTGAAAAAGATTGTGTTGGCATTTCGGGCAAGCCCAAACTCTTTAGAAATTTAGAAATAAAATTGGCGGAGTGGATCCCAAAGGTGAGAACTTCTCACTCTAATTTTAATTACAGTTAAATATATATTAGGATGCAGACGGTGCTTAGTAGCACCCGACACCTTTGTTTGAAACCATGGATGTCTAGTTGTTTGTTTGACTGATAAATTGGTTGATTTTGATTTGGGATGTGAATTGAATTGATTAGAATTGGTATGTGTATGGCGCGAGCTAGTAGTAGGCGAGGTATAAGGCTAGACCTTATTTTGGTTCTAATATCACGCCGTTATACTGCCTAAATTTTATAAAAATGTTAGAACAATAAAAATATCATTTTTATTGTATAAATGAACTGTATAAAATATTTATGTGTTGAAATAAATATTTTATAGTTAAAAATATAATTTTTAATGTGTATATGAATAAAATAAATATTCATTTACAAATTGAATGATTTGTTTATGTACACACATTTAACTAATATGGATTGGGATGATATATTTTACACATCTCCCAACTGTACAAATAAATTGGTGTGTGTTGATTGAAATCCCACATGGCTATTAGGATGATATTTGACATATAGTAATCCCAATTATTTAGTTGTATTTCAATCGATTGGTTGACAGACTATTGTAAGCGTTAATTATCTATATTTAACTCTTATGCAGTTGTGTAATGCACTTTGGATGATGGTTGACTGTGTTTGATTATTGTTGTGTACATGTGTGTATGAAATCCATATAAATAAATTATATGGTAATTGACTGTGTTTGATTCCAACTTGAAAAAAATGAATATTTTAAATTGACGAATAATGAATATTTTAAAGTAACTAATTTTTAAAATAATATTCAGTAATAGATCAAAGTATGATTTTGATGTCCGAGTTGGGATAGACACGAAAATATTGAAATATATAAAGCCATGCTAATTAGATTAACGCCATTTTGACGTGAACGATATTTATATTGATTTTATTCATTTTTATAATGAATATCGAAAAGGAAATAACTTCAAAATTTGATATTTTGAAAATTCTATCATTTAAATAATATAATGATATGTAATATTCAATTTTGATTTAAAATTGAAAATGAAGTTAGAATCGTTTTTAAAACTAATTTAAAACGATTCATAAAATACGATTTAAATGGAAATTGATGAAATATAATATATATATATATATATTTAATGGCCTGGGTAGAACGCGCCATGCCGCAGCCGTTTACAAATTTCAACGATTGACTTCGAATTGATATTTCGGGAGAACCAACCATCGGATTCTCCTAAAACTGGAACCATTGGGTTCGTATAGAAAAGAGCTCTCCAACGAATACAAGAGATTTGAAATTTAATGGTTGGATTTGGAATTATGTCTAAATCATATTTGGAAAAGGTTGCTGTAAGTGCAGTTCGATGATCGTTTATGGAAATCGACTGAAAGAGCCTTAATAAAATTATTAAAAACATTGATAATTTGTGTAAAATCATAATAAATGATTTGGAAAGAATTTGGATGAAAAATTCCACATTTGTAAAGATAAAAAATATATTTTTATCAAAATGAACTAGTTATTAACTAGATTTGAAGTCCAATAATTTCTAAATAAATTAAATTGGATTTGTAAATGGTTTTAATATAACCAGAAATTTCCAACTAACAAACTAAAATGGATTTGGAATGGAAATAATATTCGGAATATTTCGATATTGGATTCTGCGATTATACGGATATTGTTATGGAGATTTGGAAGATATATTTATTTCGTTATTTCTAATACGATATTTATTGGTTTCAGAATTTGATATTGAATATAAGCCGATATAATTTCTATTCAGAGCCTTGTATTTGATATCAAATTGAATTTTGGGTTTGTCATGATCAGTGTCTTAAATAACACTGTTCTTAAACCAAGTTGAGAAAAAGAATAAATCTTATAATAAGTTTTCCAATTAATTAATATTTAATTGGAATTGAATATGGATTTTGTGTTTGTCGTGTATGGTGTCTTAAGTAACACTGTTCTTAAACCCCGTGCGAAAAGAATAAATCTTTTAATCAAGATTATTAAAGTTTCCAGTAAATTAACATTTAATTTGAATAAAGTGGAATGTGAATTGGGTTTATTGTGAGCTGTTTTTTTAATGACATTTGTTCATTAACCCGATTAACAGTGAAATGAGATTTGGAATTTATAAATCTTTTAATTAAGATTAATGGGATTTTCCAAAGTAAAGTTTTTCAGTTTAATATATTAAATTGGAATTGAATGGAATTCGATTTGATAATATTCAAAGTGAGCTTCTGTGGAGGAAGACTATTAATATATATGGAATTTAAAAGGCTTTGTCGTTATTCCATTTATATTATTGGTCGGATACGGAAATTGATATTGATTATATATTGATTTGTTTTTCGTGAAGATTCCATTTTTGTGGAAGAGGATTTAGGTTTATGGTGAACTGTGTTTTAAATAACATTAGTTCTTTAACCCATTTAAAGACAGGATTACATGTCTAACATTGTATTTCGAACTGTATGGTTGATCTCTGCTAAATATATATCTGTTCGGTGGCAGAGAATTTATTCTCTTGCTTAACACCCTTCTCTGAGACGTACGAGCTCAAAGGCTATATATCGGCAGAAATCAATGGTACAGTGTAGATGCCGATGCGTCATGTTTGCTTTTTCCAAAGTTAATTAATCATTAATATTGATTTTTGGGAAGATTAAAGCGCAGTGGAGTTTTAATGAATCTTTAATTAGATTGAAATGAGAATGTGATAATTTAAATTATCAAATTTGGGAAATGATCGAGAATGGAGTACCACCAGTTTTACTCCAGGCGATAGTTAAATCTTTAATTAGATTTGAACAGGAAATCGTAATTAATTTTACCGATAACACTGTGGTGTTGGTTATGGAGTATTACCAGTTTTGCTCTATGGGATGAATAGATTGGGATCAAGAAATTAAACAAATGTTTACTTTGGTAAGGTGCACTAATACCGACTAGTTGATAAACCTTAGTTTGGTTTGAAATGATATTCAAAGGAAGATTAAATAGTAAATTTAAAGGATTTATCTTTGATAAAATTAATGGGAACCTTTCCCAAAGCATATGAATATTTAAATAAAAGAATATCCAGAATTGAAATGGGGCGTATGTTGTGTTTTAATGCACTTGATTTTAAAATACGCGAGTTATTCTGTAAGGTCAAGTTTATACCCATTCTGAATAACTGATTCGACAATAAGTCGACGATGAAGACAGTGCTTGAAGACCAGAGTTCTTCACATCATTTGGATGATTACTGATGTCTTGATTGGGCTGTACACCCAAGACAAGGTAATAAGTGGTGATCGTCCAGACGTACTTGGAGATCGACCGAATATGCGAGGACCTCTCTCCTATATTGGACATACGGGACGAGGAATAAGGTGCCTCCGGTTTCGTTCAGACCCAGAACGAACTATTAAATGGATGTGTGTCTAACATTGGATTTTATTCCGTGTTGATTGATCTCTATTAAATATATGTTTGTTTGGTGGCGGAGAATTTATTCTCTTGCTTAACACCCTTCTTTGAGACATACAAGCTCAGAGGTTATATATCGATAGACATCAGTTGCATGGCGTGAATTGCCAGTGTGGCATGCTGAGATGCAAATGATCAAGACTTCTGTTGAAAAGCAGAATCTTGTAGTTGATGATCAAAGCACGTCTTTAATATAGCATAGCTTTGTGTAGCATTAATTCACGAGCCTCACACCTCGGTATGAACCAGGAATGGGAGAGGAATGCAGGGAGAACATGTGTTTCCTTCTAGCTAGGAGTGGTGTCATGGTATGGAGCCCAGACATTTTTACTTATGTGGATGATGGAAAGCGAGGTACCTTGGATATGTCGGTCACTACGGGGCCGATGGATGGATATGGTCGACATACTGACCAGACTTACGCCCCATAGGGTGGGGAAATGTATTGTTTAGGGATTATTAATTAATCCACATAAAATGTGGACCAGCCCTGAAGATCCAAGGGACGATGCGCTCTGTTCCTGAGACATGGGCTAGATTGTCTCGAATTCAGTAACGACGATCCCTTGCCTTGGTTCTAGATGGAATCCAATTTTCAATACATGACATTTCGGTTTTAAATGTAGAACCTAGTATGGCGACATGATAGATGGTACCTATGTTGCCTATGATTGATACATTTATATTTGAAATTGTTTTATACACTATGCACTTATAATAGTATCAAATGATTTGTTTTAAACGTTCCAACCATGTTTGGCTATTATAATGGAAAACTCTATCCTTTGGCTTGTGTTGCATTGTATGATGGGACCTGGGTCTTATAATAGCTTCATTTTTCCAAAAAACATTGCGTTGTTTGTTGTATGCACTGGTATTCTTGGAAGAAAACCCGTTCCATGTTATACGGCGTGGTCCATTAATTTATCTTAATTCTAAAGTAAAGTTTTAAATTACTGTTTTAGCTCTCACACCAGTCACGTGACTGACCTGGGGTTTATTGTTTTAACCTAAACTCTGGGTGCCCCTATATTCCACGCGGTATATATAGCGAAGTGATAAAAATTTGATATATATATATATATATATATATATGATAGTGCTATAAAAATCTGATTTTTATATATATTATAGCGTTATAAAATTTGGTTTTTATATATATTGTAGCGGTATAAAAATGTGAGTTTTAATCATGTATAGCTTAGATAAAAATGTCATTTTTAAACATATAAACATCATATTGAAAATGTGATTTTTACTATGAACAACGTGAAAAAGATTGCATTGGAATTTTGGGTAAATCCAAACTGTTCAGAAATTCAGAAATAAAACTGGCGGAGTGGATGCCAAAGGTGAGAACTTCTCACTGTAATTTTAATTACAGTTAAATATATACTAGGACGCAGACGATGCTTAGTAGCACCCGACACCCTTGTTTGAAACCATGGATGTTTGTTTGTTTGTTTGACTGATAAATTGGTTGAATTTGATTTGGGATGTGAATTGAATTTATTAGAATTGGTACGTGTATGGCACGAGCTAGTATAAGGCGAAGGATAAGGCTAGACTTTATTCCAGTTCTAGTATCGCACCGTTATGATGCCGAAATTTTCTAAAAATGTTAGAACAATAAAAATATCATTTTTATTGTATAAATGAACTGTATAAAATATTCATGTGTTGAAATAAATAATTTATAGTTAAAAATATAATTTTAAATGTATATATGAATAAAATAAATGTTCATTTACAAATCGGATGATTCGTTTATGTACACAAATTTAAATGATATGGATTGGGACGATATATTTTACACATCGCCCAACTGCACAAATAAAATCGATGTGTGTTGATTGAAACACCACACGGGTATTGGGATGATGTTTGACATACACTAATCTCAATTGTTTAGTTGTATGTCAATTGATTGGTTGACAGACTATTATAAGTGTTAATTATATATATTTAACGCTTATGCAGTTATGTAATGCACTCTGGATGATGGTTGACTGTGTTTGATTATTAATGTGTACATGTGTGTATGAAATCCATATAAATAAATATATATGGTAATTGACTGTGTCTGATTCCAATTCGGAAAGAACGAATATTTTAAATTGATGAATAATGGATATTTTAAAATAAATAATATTTTAAAATAATATTCAGTAATAGATCAAAGTTTGATTTTGATGTCCGATTTGGGATGGACACAAAAATATTGAAATATATAAAGACGTGTTGATTAGATTAATGCCATTTGGACGTGAACGATATGTATATTGATTTTATTCATTTTTATAATGAGTATCGAAAAGGAAATTATTTCAAAATCTGATATTTTGAAAATTCTATCATTTAAATAGTATAATGATATGGAATATTCAATTTTGATTTAAAATTGAAAATGAAGTTAGAATCATTTTTAAAACGAATTTAAAACGATTTATAAAATACGATTTAGATGGAAATCGATGAAATATATATATATTTAATGGCATGAATAGAACTCGCCGCGCCGCGGCCGTTCGCGAATTTCGACCATTGACTTCGAATTGATATTTCGGGGGATCCGACCGTCGGATTCTCCTAAAACTGGAACCATTTGGTTTGTATCGAAAAGAGATTTCAAACGAATACAAGAGATTTGAAATCTAATGGATAGATTTGGCATTATGTCTAAATAAAATTTGTCAAAGGTCGCTATAAGTGCAGTTCAATGACCGTTTATGGAAATCGACTTAAAGGGCCTTAATAAAATTATATAAAATATTGATAATTTGTGTAAAATCATAATAAATGATTTAGGAAGAATTTGGATGAAAAATTCCATGTTTGTAAAGATAAAAATATATTTTTATTTAAATGAACTAGTTATTAACTAGATTCGAAATCCAATAATTTTTAAATAAAATAAATTGGATTTGTAAATGGTTTTATTATAACCAGAAATTTCCAACGAACAAATTGGAATGGATTTGGAATGGAAATAATCTTCAGAATATTTCAATATTGGATTCCGTGATTATACAGATATTGTTATGGAGATTTGGAAGATATATTTATACCGTTATTTCTAATACGATATTTGTTGGTTTCAGAATTTGATATTGAATATAAGCCGATATAATTTCTATTCAGAGCCTTGTATTTGATATCAAATTGAATTTTAGGTTTTTCGTGATTGGTGTCTTAAATAACACTGTTCTTAAACTCATTTCAGAAAAAGAATAAATCTTTAAATTAATATTTAGTGAAGTTTTCCAATTAATTAATATTCAATTGGAATTGAATAAAAGAATTGGATTTTGGGTTTGTCGTGAATGGTGTCTTAAATAACACTGTTCTTAAACCCCATGTGAAAAGAATAAATCTTTTAATTAAGATTATTAAATTTTCCGGTTAATTAACATTTAATTTGAATAAAATGGAATGTTTATTGGGTTTATTATGAATTGTGTTTTTAACAACATTTGTTCTTTAACCCAATTAACAATGAAATGAGATTTGGAATTTATAAATCTTTTAATTAAAATAATGGGATTTTCCAAAGTAAAGTTTTTCAGTTTAATATGCTAAATTGGAATTGAATGGAATTCGATTTGATAATAATCGAAGTGTGCTTCTGTGGAGGAAGACTGCTAATATATATGGAATTTAAAAGGCGTTGTCGTTATTCCATTTATATTATTGGTCGAATACGAAAATTGATATCGATTATATATTATTTTGATTTTCCTGAAGATTCCATTTTTATGGAAGAGGATTTGGGTTTATTGTGAAATGTGTTTTAACTGACATTAGTTCTTTAACCTAGTTGAAGGCAGTTACATGTCTAACATTGTATTTCGAACTGTATGATTGGTCTCTTCTAAATATATATGTTTGGTGGTGGAGAATTTATTCTCTTGCTTAACACCCTTCTCTGAGACGTACGAGCTCAAAGGTTATATGAAACGACCCTAGCTTCCCCATTAAGGAAAGCTCGGATTGAGTTGAGAACACGACAAATCAGAACACAAACAAAAGTATATTTCATTGCTCTTACAGCAATTTACATCAGAGTACAAGAATAGACAGAGTATGCACAAATAATATACATTTGATAATTATCAGAGACTAAAATACATTACATAGCAGTGGAAAAATAATACACACAACAGCTTAAAGAAATACACGGATACAGAGCGTTCCGAATATAGCTCCAGTTGTAAACCAGGATCCTGTATAAATAATTCTGCAAAACCAAAACTACTAGCTACCTGTGTTGAAAATAGGGGCACCCAGAGTTTAGGTTAAAACAATAAACTCCAGGTCAATCATGTGATTGGAGTGAGAACTAAAACGGTTACTTAAAACCTTACTTTAAAAACAAAGCAAATCAAGGGACCACGCCGTATAACACGGAATGGGTTTCCTCCCAAGAATACCAGTGCATATAACAAAACAGCCTAATGATTTTTGGAAAAATGAAGCTATTATAAGACTCTGGTCCCATCACACAATGCAACGCAAGCCGGATGATAGAGTTTTACCTTATAATAGCCAAACATGCTTGGTACGTTTAAAACAAATCATTTGATACTATTATAAGTGCATAGTGTATAAAACAACTTCAAATATATATATATATATATATATATATATATATATATCTATCAATCATATATGGCATAGCATCCCACGCTATTATGTCGCCATACTAGGCTCTACAATCAAAACCGAAATGTCACGTATTGGAAGTTGGATTTTCATCATGAACCAAGGCAACGGATCGTCCTTACCGAATTTGAGACTATCTAGCTCGAGCCTCAGGATCAGCCGCAACTGCACCTTGGATCTTCAAAGCTGGTCCTCTCTTACGTTTGAGGATTAGTAATTCTTGAACAATGTGTTTCCCCACCCTACGGGGCATAAATCTGGTCAGTATATCAACCATATCATCCATCGGCCCCACAGTGACCGATATAACTGAGGTGCCTCGCTTTCCATCATCCACATAAGTAAAAATGTCTGGGCTCCATACCATGACATTACTCCTAGCTAGAAAGAAACACATGTCCTCCCTGCAGTCCAATCGCGTTTTTGATTCACACCGGGATGTGAGGCTCGCGAACTAACGTTGTACACAAAGTTATGCCCTTTAAGGTCGTGCTTTGATCATCAACCACAAGACTCTTTTTTCAACAGAAGCCTTGATCATTTGCATCTCAGCATGCCACACATGCAATTCATGCCATGCGACTGATGTCTATCGATATATAACCTCTGAGCTCGTACGTCTCAGAGAATGGCATTAAGCAAGAGAATAAATTCTCCATCGCCAAACAGATATATATTTAATAGAAATCAATCAACACAAAATAAAATCCAATGTCATACACACATCCATTTACTAGTTCGTTCTGCGTCTGAACGAAACCAGAGGCACCTTATTCCTTGTCCCGTGCCCAATATAGAGAGAGGTCCTCGCACATCCGGTCGATCTCCACGTACGTATGGACGATCACCACTTATTACCTCGTCTTGGGTGTACAGCCCAATCAAGACATCAGTAATCATCCAAACGATGTGAAGACCTCCGGTCTTCAACCACCGTCTTCATCGCCGAGTTATCGTCGTATCAGTTATTCAGAATGGGTATAAACCCGGCCTTTCCGAATAACTCGCGTATATAATAAACAAGTGCTACATAAACACAATATATGCCTCATTCCAATTCAGAATATTTTTTTATTTAAATATCTATATCCTTTGTGAAAAGTTCCCATTAATTTTATCAAAGATAAATTCTTTAAATTTATTCTTTAATCTTCCTTTGGATATCAGCTTAAACCAAATTAACGTTTATCCAAACTAGTCGGGACTAGCGTACCTTACCGAAGTAATCGTTTGTTTAATTTCCCAATCTCAACCTATTCATCCCATGGAGCAAAACTTCTAATACTTCATATCTAACACCTTGGTGTTATCGGTAAAATTAATTACCATTTCCCGTTCAAATCTAATTAAAGATTTAACTATCGCTTGGAGCAAAACTGGTGATACTCCATTCTTGATCATTCCCCAAATTTGATAATTTAAATTATCACATTCGCATTTCAAATCTAATTAAAGATTCAATAAAAGTCCACTTGGTTTTAATCTCCCCAAAAATCAATATTAATGATTATTTAACTTTGGAAAATCAAACATGCCGCATCGACAATCTACAATGCACTATTTATTTTTGTCTATACCTCTAAGCTCGTATGTCTTAGAGAAGGGTGTAAAGCAAGAGAATAAATTCTCCACTACCTAGCAGATATATATTTAGCAGAGATCAACCATACAGTTCAAAATACAATGTTAGACATGTAATCCTGTCTTTAACTGGGTTAAAGAACTGTGGTCATTTAAAACACAGTTCACGATAAACCCAAATCATATTCCATTAAGTATGGAATCTTCACGGAAAATAATCAATATATAATCGATATCAATTTCCGTATCCGAATAATAATATAAATGGAATAACGACAAAGCCTTTTAAATTCCATATACATTAACAGTATTCCTCCACAGAAGCTCACTTCGATTATTACCAAATCGAATTCCATTCAATTCCATTCAATTCCAATTTAATATATTAAATTGGAAAACTTTACTTTGGAAAATTTCCATTAAATCTTAATAAAAAGATTTATAAATTCCAAATCACATTTCACTGTAAATCGGGTTAAAGAACGAATGTCGTTAAAAACACAGTTCAAAATAAACCCAAGTCACATCCCATTTTATTCCAATTAAATGTCAATTGACTGGAAACTCTAATAATCTTAATTAAAAGACTTATTCTTTTCACACGGGGTTTAAGAACAGTGTTATTTAAGACACCATTCACGACAAACCCAAAATCCAATTCTTTTATTCAATTTCAATAAATCATAATTAATTGGAAAAACTTCACTAAATCTTAATTAAAAGATTTATTCTTTCCTCAACTGGGTTTAAGAACAGTGTTAATGAAGACACCATTCACGATAAACTCAAAATCCAATTCAATATTAAATACAAGGCTCTGCGGCTTATATTCAATATCAAATTCTGAAATCAACGTATATCATATTGGGAATAATGACATATATATATATATATATATCTCCCAAATTCCTCCACAATATCCATATAATTACGGAATCCGATATCGAAATATTCTGATGATAATTTCGATTCAAACCCATTCCCATTCATATATTGGAAATTCTGGTTATTTTTAAAACCATTCCAAATCCAATTTATTTAAAAATATTGGATTATAATTCTAGTTCATAACTAGTTCATTTTGATAAAAATATATTTTTATTTTTACAAACATGGAATTTTTCATCTGAATTCTTTCCAAATCATTTATTATGTTTTTACACAAATTATTAATATTTTTAATAATTTTATCATGGCCAGTACAGTCGATTTTCATAAACGGTCATCGAACTGCACTTACACGACCTTTTCCAAATTTGATTTGGACATAATTCCAAATCCAACCATTAGATTTCAAATTGCTTGAATTCGCTAGAAAGCTCTTTTCGATACGAACCCAACGGTTCCGGTTTTAGGAGAATCCAACAGTTAGATCTCCGTAATATCAATTTGAAGTCAATGGTTAAATTCGTGAACGGTCACGGCGCGACGCGTTCTATTTAGGCCATTTAATATATATAATATATATATTATATATTTTTCTTCGATTTCCATTTAAAACGTATTTTATAAATTCGTTTTTAAACGATTCCAACTTCATTTTCAATTTTAAATCAAAATTGAATTTTCCTTATCATTATAATATATAAATGATAATATTTTCAAAATATCAGATTTTGAAATCATTTCCTTTTCCATATTCATTATAAAAATGAATAAAATCGATATAAATATCGTTCGCATCAAAATAGCGTTAATCTAAACAACATGGCTTCATATATTTGAATATTTTCGTGTCCATCCCAAATCGGACATCAAAATCATATTTTGATCCATTACTGAATATTATTTTAAAATACTAGTTATTTTAAAATATTCGTTATTCGTCATTTTAAAGTATTTGTTAATTTAAAATATTCGTTCTTTCCGAATTGGAATCAGACATAGTCAACTACCATATAATTTTATTTATATGTATTTCATACGCAAATGTGCACAACAATAATCAAACACAGTCAACCATCATCTAGAGTGCATTACACAACTACATAAGCGTTTACTCTAAATAATTAACGCTTACAACAGTCTGTCGACCCATCGATTGACAAACAACTAAACAATTGAGATTAATGTACGTCAAATATCATCCCAATACCCATGTGGGGTTTCAACCAACAAATATTGAATATTATTTGTGCAGTTGGGCAATGTGTAAAATTATCGTCCCAATCAATGTCAGTCAAATGTGTATACATAAACAAATCGTCCGATTTGTAAATGAATATTTATTTTCATTCATATACTCGTTAAAAATTATATTTTTAACGATAAAATATTTATTTAAACACATGAATATTTTATACAGTTCATTTATACATTAAAAATTATATTTTTATTGTTCTAACATTTTTAAAAAAATTCGGCAGCATAACGGCGCGATACTAGAATCGGAATAAGGTCTAGCCTTATCCCTCGCCTAATAATAGCTCGTGCCATACCCATACCGATTATAATCAATTCATTTCACTTCCCAAACCAAATTCAAACAAATAAACTAATCAACCAAACAACCAAACACACTTGGTTTCAAACAAAGGTGTCGGGTGCTACTAAGCGCCGTCTGCATCCTCGTATATATATCTAACTAGAAAATAGAATTAGAGTGAGAAGAAGTTCTCACCTTTAGGATCCATTCCTCCATTATATATTTCTGAATGGTTTAGATTTGAATTTGTTTCCAACCTGTTCCATCACAATCTATTTCACGCAGTTTATATTAAAAATCACATTTTTAATAACGTTATATTATGTAAAAATCACACCTTTACAATGCTATTATATATATATATCGTATTTTATATTGTTATTCATATAATAAAAACCATATTTTTAAACCGCTATTTCATATATAAAAATCCAATTTTTATACTACTACTTCTTATATAAAAATCCAATTTTTACACCGCTACTTCTTATTTAAAAATCCAATTTTTATACCGCTACTTCTTATATAAAAATCTAATTTTTATTCCACTACATCTTATATAAAAATCTAATTTTTATAAAACTAAAAATATATTCTTTTCTATGATAAAAATCATATTTTTCCTTATGTTATAATATCAAAATCTCAACTTTCATGTATATAAAACTCTTAGCTTTCAAACTTAAAGATCAAATTTTTATGTAAATAAAAATCATATCTTTATGTAGATAAAATCATATCTTTGTATAATTAATAATCAAATCTTTTTGTAAACAAAAATCAAATCTTTTTTTAGTTATTCATATATAAAAATCCTAACTTTATACGAATAAAAATCACATTTTTATTTTGCTACAATATGGTAAAAATCACATTTTTATGTCAATGAAAACATTATAAAAATCGCATTTTTATACAACTAAAATTCATATCTTCTTCTACTAAAAAATATATTTTCTTCCAACTAAAAATCGTATATTTTTTTCTACTAAAAATCGTATTTTTTCTATTAAAAATCTTATCCTTATCCAACATAAAAATCATACATTTTTCAGTGAACTAAGTTAGAATACTTACAAATTTTCTAGGATTTTGCTGTTTGAATTGGAAGAGGAAAGTCATGGTGTTGGTCGCGGTGTCCAAGGGGAGGCGGTGGCTTGCCTGACCGGCGGTGGCTTGCCTGACAGGCGGCGGCAACCCACAGGCGGCGGTGGGCACAGGGGGCGGGGCAATTTAGGGTTTGGGCTTGAAGGGGCATTATGGTTCTTAGAAGAGGGACGGGGAGAGAGGATCAGACGTGAGGAGGGGGGTAGCGCGGCCATGGGGGAGGCGGTCCTCTAGCGGCAGTGCAGTGGACGGAGAGGTGGGTGTGGTTTCCGTCATTGTTTCGTTTTTTTAATTTCTTTTTTTTTCTATATGAACTAAATAAAAGAGAGATAGAGAGAGAAAGAGAATTATATATAATATTTAATTCTCCCAAAAGTTGACTTTCCATTCGAACTCCAAACTAGACCCAACGACTGTCGCTCCTAGCTAATTGCCCCAATTCCGAACTCAATGGGATATGTTTTGTTACCCAATTCGGCTATTACGATCAATTTTCGCTAAATTTAAAATATAAATCATTATATTTTAAATTCAAATGCACATTTTAATTTACCAAGGCCACGTACTGACTCCAAAAATTCCAAAAAAATAAATCTAGCTATGTTTTGACAATACAGTCCTAACAAAAATAATTTTATCGAATTTGGAGACCATTTGAAAAACGGTCAATTTTCAGTCGATTAAATTCAAACTAAATTTGCCAAACACGTTTTCTTTTGCCACCCTTACATGTTGATTCCAAAAATTATGAAAGTTTGAATATAGCAATAATTTGACATTTCGGATCCAGTAAAAGTGGTTTCATCGAAAACGGAGGTCGTTTGCAAAATCGCTATTTTAAGGGTTATATATTATATAAATTCCATAGCGTCTGTTCTGAATTTTCAACTGGACATAACTTTGTATTCCCGTTATAAAATCTAGATTTTTCATATTCATTGGAAAGATATTTTCAAATAGATTCAAATATTTCTGGTTTTCCTGAAATCCGATTTATTTTGAATCGTGTACATTCATTTGAAATTTGAAATCAAATTTTCAAACCACCGCTCCATTTCCAATTACTTTTATAATTAAAATAAATTTATTTGTTCTAACTTTGTTTAAAATAAATTTTTAGTCGTTATTATTTAAAATAAATCATTTTAAATATTCAAAATTCATTAAAATAGCTAAATTAAATTTTTTAAATTGGTTATGATTTTTTGGGTTGTTACATTATATATCAGCAGAAATCAATGATACGGTGTAGATTGTCGATGTGGCATGTTTGATTTGTCCAAAGTTAAATAATTATTAATATTGATTTTTGGGAAGATTAAAGCAAAGTGGAGTTCTAATGAATCTTTAATTAGATTGAAATGAGAATGTGATAATTTAAATTATCAAATTCGGGAAATGATCGAGAATGGAGTACCACCAGTTTTACTCCAGGCGATAGATAAATCTTTAATTAGATTTGAATGGGAAATGGTAATTTATTTTACCGATAACACTGTGGTGTTGGTTATGGAGTTTTATCAGTTTTGCTCCATGGGATGAATAGGTTGGGATTGGGAAATTAAACAAATGATTACTTCGGTTAGGTGTGCTAATCCTAACTAGTTGATAAACCTTAATTTGGTTTGAAATGATATCCAAAGGAATATTAAAGAATAAATTTAAAGGGTTTATCTTTGATAAAGTTAATGGGAACCTTTCCCAAAGGATATGATATTTAAATAAAATAATATTCAGAATTGGAATGAGGCATATGTTGTGTTATATAGCACTTGATTTTAAAATACGCGAGTTATTCAAAAAGGTTCTCGCCATGTGGTTTGGTGGTGAACAGTGGGCTCTTACCCCTGCATTCCCTTGCTTAGGGTTGGTTGATCAGTCGAGAGGCTAGCCGTAAAACAAGGTGACTGGGGATCATCTGGATGCCATGATGGGTATTACCTGTTGCTTTGGGGGATGAAGGGATGGTTGCAAAGCCTACCGGATTTCGTTAGGCTGTTTCAGTTGGTATTAGAGCTTTCGTTTACAGAGCTCGAGAGCAAGACACATTAGAACCGAACAAAAGAATTCATCAGAGATTGGATTAGCAATATCCAATAAGAATGACTCGTTAGAGATAGGATCAGTAGTATCCTAGAATGAGTTAGAAGAGTACTAATTATAAAAAAACAATTTTTATTATGAAAATTTAAACCATTTTATACGTATTTGAATATTTATTTTATATTGAATTTGGACAATCGAGTATATAAAATTTGCATATACGCCTTGCAAATGTATATTCGAAGTTTTTACATACTGGATAGATATGGAATCACACTCTAGTCGGCCGGACATGATACTGATGATTACCGGTATATCAATGTTTATGTTCGAGTGCCGAAAGTGGGATATCTATATATTTCCAATTGATTGGTGTGAGAACCAAAACTAGACAGGGTTATTGTTATGAATTGGCATCAAAAACATGATTTTGCGCATATATATTAAAGATATATGATTGAAAAACTAATCAACTAATTGATTGTTGATTGTGTTGTTTGATTATTAGTTGAACTAAATAACATACTGGAACAATAAAACCAATAAGAGAAATTCAGCCAATTGGAATCAAATGTTGAACTAAATTGAAAATTGTTTGGAAATTGCATATATGTACATGCATATGTATTTGACAGGTCATAACAAGGAGGTTAGAGAAGTGGAATAAAATTGTATGCCTGACAAATAGACACATGTTTTGTAATAACCCGGAAATCCGAGACAATTTAAATTTTTTATTTTGGCAATTTTAGCGAATTTTGAGTATTTAAAATGAATTATTTTAAATAATAACGACGAGAAATTTATTTTGAATAGAATTAGAACGTATATATTTATTTTAATCGTCGTTAGAATATAAATATTTATTTTAAATTATAAAAGGAATTGAAAATGGCGCGGTAGTTCGAAAATTCGATTTCAAAATTCAAATGAGTGTATAGGATTAAAAATAAACCGGATTTTGGTGAAACCAAAAATATTAGAATCTATTTGAGAATACCTTTCCAACGAATCCGAAAAATTGAAATTTCACATCGGGGATATAAAGTTATGCCCAGTTGAAAATTCAGAATAGTCGCTATGGAATTCTAGCCCTTGAAAATGGAAATTTTGAACACGACCTCGGTTTTCAAGGAAACCACTTTTGTTGGATCCGGGATGTCAAGTTATTTCTAGGTTCCAAAATTCATAATTTTACAAATCAATATGTGAGCGTGGCAAAGGAAAACGCGTTAGACTAGTTTTAGTTGATTTTAATCGACTGGAAAATGGCCATTTTTCAAACGGTCTCGGAATTTGACAAAACTAGTATTGTTAGGACCGTATCGTCAATACGAAGCTAGAAAATATTTTTTGGGAATGTTTAGAGTCTGTATGTGGCCCCAGTAAATAGAAAGCCCGTTCAAATTAAATATATAGAGTTATATTTTGATTTTAAACGGAAACTGGTCGTAATGGTCGAATTGGCTTACGGGACGTATCCCATTGTGTTCGGAGTGAGGGTAATTAGTTATGGACGATAGTCGGTGGGTTCGATTTGGGGTTCGAATAAAAAAGTTATCTTTTTGAATTTATAATAATTAAATATAATAATTATATATAAGAATGGCCCACCCCCTTTTTGCTTTTACCCAGTCAAACCCATTACCTCCCCTCCCTTCTCCTTACAGTTCAATTCGATTTAAAGAAAAGAGAAAAAAAAAAGGAAGAAGGAAGAGCGGGGAGGAGCCGCGCTCCCCCCAGCGGCGCGCCACCGCCAGGGCAAGGGCCCCCCTCGATCCTGCGCCATCCACCGCAATCCCTCCTCCCCAACCGCCAGCGCGACGGCGCTCCGCTCCTCCACCCCCTGCTTCTCCAATTCGATCCCCTCCCTAACCCTACCACCTTAAAAACTCCACCGCCAAACACCGTAGGGCCCCGCCTTCGACCTGCGACCGCTGCCGCAGGCCAAACCCCCCTCCTCGGTAAAATCGAGAGCTGTAAGTTCTATTCCTTTTTGTTTTGCATTTAAATAACGTTGTTTATTATTATTTTGGTTATTATTCAGTTTAGTCTATATAAATCAAGAGAATTAGATGAAGAAATTATTGTTTTCAAAAATATGATTTTGTTCACAAGAGAAAGGAATGATTTTTATTAACATAAAAGTTAGAGTTTTTTTTATGCAAGAAAAGATAGAGTTTTATACAAGAAAAGATAGAGTTTATATAGAGAATTTTAAAAATATGATTTTTATATAGTGGAGAATATAAAGATTTGATTTTTATGTCATAGAGATTATAAAAATATTATTTTTATATAAGTAGAAGATTAAAAATATGATTTTTATATTATAGAAGTATTAAAAATTCGATCTTTATTATGTAGAAGGAGCAAAGATGTGATTTTTTATATGGGTGACGATATAAAAATATAATATTTATTATATGAACATCGTAATAAAAATAGAATCTTTATCTATATAGTAGCGGTATAAAAATGTGATTTTTATCCATATAGAGTGATTATAAAAATGTGATTTTTATAAACATAGCAACAATATAAAAATGTGATTTTTATATATGTAGTGGCTACGGGCAACGAAATTGACAAAAGGCGAGCACGACGAAGATTTCCTACATATGAAGAGTCGTGGCGTTTGGTTTAGCTAGTCGGTGAGAACTCCTCACCTTTGATTTATTTCTAGTTTGAAATATATGCTAGGATGCAGACGGTGCTTAGCAGCACCCGACACCCGTCGTCCACAGACCATGGATGACTTGTTTGTTTGATTGATGTGTTGTGAAATTTGATTGTGTGATGGGGAGAGAAATAAAATATTTTATAGTGGAAATATTTTATAGTTAAAAATATAATTTTCAACATGTAAATAAAATAAATATTTATAAACAAATCGGATGATTTGTTTATATACACTGATTTGACTGATATGGGACGATAAATTTTACACATTGCCCAACTGCACAAATAAAATCTGTGTTTGTTGATTTGAAACCCCACACGGGTATTGGGATGATATTTGACGTACACTAATCCCGATTGTTTAGTTGTATGTCAATCGATGGGTTGACACTATGTAAGCGTTAATTATTTATATTTAATGCTTATGCAGTTCTGTGTTGCACTCTGGATGATGGTTGATGATTTATCGTTGCTATTATATACATGTGTTGTAGGAAATCCATATAATTAACATTATATGGTAATTGATTGGGCCTCATTCTAATTTGGAAAATAAAGAATATTATACAATAAATATTCGTGTGTTGAATAGAATAAATATTCATGTGTTGAATAGAAAGAAAATTCATTTGTTGAATAGAAATAAAATTCATTTGTTGAATAGAAAGAAAATTCATTTGTTGAATAAAATAAATTCATGTGTTGAATAAAATAAATATTCATGTGTTGAAGAAAATATTCATTTGTTGAATAGAATAACGAAGTTAATAAATATATAAAGCCGTGTTGGTTAGATTGACGCCATTTTTTATGTGAACGATATTTATATCGATTATATTCGTTTTCATAATGAATATAGAAAAGAAAGTGATTTCAAAATATAACGTTTTGAAAATATTATCATTTGTATATCTATGATGTGGAATATTCAATTTTGATTAGAAATTGAATATGAAGTTGAAATCGTTTTGAAAACGAATTTAAAACGATTTATAAAATACGTTTTCAAAGGAAATCGACGAAATATATATAATATATATATTATATATATAATGGCCTGAGTAGAACGCGCCGCGCCGCGGCAGTTCGCGAATTTCGACCATTGACTTCGAAAGGATATTACGGGAGATCCGACCGTCGGATTCTCCTAAAACCGGAACCTTGGGTTCGTATCGAAAAGAGCTTTCTACCGAATATTAGAGATTTCAAATCTAACGGTTGGATTTGTAATTATGTCCAAATCAAATTTGGAAAAGGTTGGTGTAAGTGCAGTTCGATGGTCGTTGATGGAAATCGACTGTACGGGCCTTGATAAAGTTATTAAAAATAGTTGTAATTTGTGTGAAATCATAAGAAATGATTTGTGAAGAATTGGGATGAAAAATTCCAAATTTGAATAGATAAAAATAGATTTTCATCAAAATGAACTAGTTTTGAACTAGAATTATAATTCTATTTATTTTTAAAATAAATAAAGTGGATTTTAAATGGTTTTGAAAATAACCAGAATTTCCAATAATTGAATTGGAATGGATTTGAATTGAAATTGTCTTTGGAATATTTCGATGTTGGATTTCGTGATGATACAGATATTGTTATGGGAATTTGAAAGATATATTTATATTGTTATTTCCGATACGATATTTGTTAGTCGTAGAATTTAATATTGAATATAAGCTGATATATTTTCTATTCAGAGCCTTGTATTTAATATCAAATGTGATTTGGGTTAGCTGTGAATGGTGTCTTCATTAACACTGTTCTTAAACCCTGTTGAGAAAAAGATTAAATCTTTTTATTTAGATTTAATGAAGAGTACAAATTAAATGGTATTTAATTGGAATTGAATTTGAATTGATTTTTGGGTTTATTGTGAATGGTGATTTAAATAACACTTGTTCTTTAACTCGATAATTAATGAACGTGATTTTGGGTTTTTCGTGAATCGTGTTTTAGATGACATTGGTTCTTTAACCCAGTTAAAGACAGGATATTGATTTCTGTTGAGATTAAAACCAAGTGGAGTTTTAATGAATCTTTAATTTGATTGAAATGATCGAGAATGGAGTATCACCAGTTTTGCTCTAGGCGATAGTTAAATCTTTAATTAGATTTGAACGTGAAACGGTAATTGAATTTACCGATAACACCGTGGTGTTAGATATGAAGTATTACCACTTTTACTTCATGGGATGAATAGGTTGGGATTGGGAAATTAAAACAAATGATTACTTCGGTGTGGTTCGGTAATCCCGACTAGTTTGAATTGATATTCAAAAGAAGAATAAAGAATAAATTTAAAGAATTTATCTTTGATAAAATTAATGGGAACCTTTCCCAAAGTATAAGAATATTTGAATAAAAGAATATTCTGAATTGGAATGAGGCGAATGTTGTGTTTGTGTAACACTTGTTTACTATGTACGCGAGTTATTCAGAAAGACCGGGTTTATCCCATTCTGAATAACTGATTCGACGTGGTGTCGAGGATGAAGACGGTGGTCGAAGACTGGAGGTCTTCACATCGTTTGGGTGATTACTGATGATCTTGATTGGGCTGTATACCCAAGAGGAGGGAATCAGTTGGTGATCGTCCAAATGTACTTGGAGATCGATGGATATGTGAGGTACAAGGTGCCTCCGGTTTCGTTCAGACCCAGAACGGACTTGTAAATGGACTGTGTGTCTGACATTGGATTTTATTCTGTGTGATTGATTTCTATTAAATATATATCTGTTTGGCGGCAGAGAATTTATTCTCTTGCTTAACGCCTTCTCTGAGATGTACGAGCTCAGAGGTTATATATTGATGGATATCAAGCGCATGGAGTGAATTGCCTGTGTGGCATGCCTAAGTGGCAATATGATCAAGGCTTCTATTGAAAAGCAGAGTCTTGTGGTTGATGATCAAAGCACGGCCTGTGTGGCATAGCTTTGTGTAGCGTTGATTCGCGAGCCTCACACCCGGTTGTGAACCAAAAACGGGAGAGGACCTCAGGGAGGGCATGCGTTTCCTTCTAGCTAGAGGTGGTGTCGGTTCTTAAACTGGCTGACATTTATATTATTTTCACCTGTGTGGTTGTTGCTGTTGCGAGGCGCCTAGGATTTATCGATGACTGTGTGGAGCCGATGGAGTCATTTGGCTCATTTACGCCCCAAAGGGTGGGGAAACGCAGTGTTCAGGCATTTTAATCCACATCGGTGGACCCTGTTGCTCAAAGGGTCACTCGAGCTCTGATCCTGAGGCTCGGGCTAGAGAGTCTTGAATCGGTAGAGGGTGATCCCTAGCCTCGGTTCACAAATGGAAATCCAATTTCCAAATATGTGACATTGCGGTTTTGATTATAGAGCCTAGTATGGCGACATGATATATGGTACCCATGTCATCTATGATTGATACTTATGATTTGAAGTTGTTTTATACACTATGCACTTATAATAGTATCAAATGATTTATTTTTAACGTACCAAACATGTTTGGCTATTATAAGGGAAAACCCTATCCCCCGGCTTGCGTTTCATTGTGTGATAGGACCTGGGTCTTATAATAGCTTCATTTTTCCAAAAAGCATTGCACTTTTTTGTTATATGCACTGGTATTCTTGGGAGGAAACCTGTTCCATGTTATAAGGCATGGTCCCTTGATATATCTGATTCAAAGTAAAGCTTTAAATAACTTTTTTAGTTCTCACACCAGTCATATGACTGACCTGGAGTTTATTATTTCAACCTAACTCTGGGTGCCCTTATTTTGACACGGGCAGCTAGTAGTTTTGGTTTTGCGGATTTATATTCATAGGATCCTGGTTTACAGCTGGAATGATATCCGGAAAGCTCTGTATCCGTATATCTCTTCTAGTTGTGTATTGTATTATTTTCCACTTCTGTGTGTTGTAATTTAAATCTCTGATATTTTCTGTGTAATATTTATTCATACTCTGTAGTATTCTTGTATTCTGATGCAATTGTTGTAATAAACAATGAAATGTTCTTCTGTTTGCGTTCTTTTGTTTGTTGTTCTCAAAGTATCCGCTCTTTCCTTTACGGGGAAGTTACGGGTCTTTACATGTTTACTATATTTCTTGGGTTTGGATGATTTTATGAGCCGATTGGCTAGCCGCTTGGCCTTTTCTTTTTCTTTTTGGATGATGAGGGCCCTGCATGGCTATTTACGGTTTTAAATGTCTCCCAGTACAAAGGAGCTTATGGCAAAAAAATTCAAAAATTTAGGGTGTTTGTGACATCCTGGTTTTTGACTGAATTTGTAATGCAATTTATTTTGGGATTTTTTCTAGAAAATTGATTTTGAATAATAAATTGCGAATCATAAATACTGAGTAAAACTCCAAGTATTTATATTTTAATGGTTTAAAATATTTTAATCAATGTATATATGATTATAAAAGCAGTAAATAATGTCGTATCATGTTGTTTTGTATTTTAATGTGTTTTAAAACTGTTCTTAAAAATACAGATAATATAAATATAGAGAATTAGAATAGTATTAGTTAAAAGTCTTATTTACATATTTTAACTTGTTATATATTTATACAAGTAATGTGTTTGATATTGTTTGCATTCAAGCTGGTTTTACTTCATTTAAATATAAAATTTGCATAGAATTACATAAAGAAATGGATAAGGATATTTATAAGAAAATACTCATTTACTTCATACATAAGGAACAACTAATTAAGGGCATAGGCATTTCATGTAGGCTATAAACCAATGCATGACTGGACAAAGCCTGAGAAGCTTAAATCAAGTAGTAGTCTTAACATCCTCTCAATCCAATAGTGTAGCTAGCCTAACCAAATGCCTAGCATCAGACTATTTTAAAACTTGAATATAGGCTGTAGACTATTGTAGACATGCATAAGGAAAGAATTGATAAGAGGTGTGCCGCAGCTAAGGACTAGGACTAGATAGGAATATTTCATGCATGTGCCACAATATACATAGGAGAGTGGGCATTTCAAATTTTTGAAAAGACTGGGTAGAAGGGAAGGCTTCAAATTCTATTTGTTTAGCCAATCACACATATATTTTCACCTGAACTTTCAGCTATTACTATCAAGGTAGCATCTAGCCTTAGCTATAGTGTACCCATTTGCATCCTCTAGCCTGACTGTAGCAATTCGGCTAGTAAAAACATAGGGATTCTTTTCAATCAACTCCTGCAATAGGCATGTTTTATTCAACTGCTATACTAGAAACTGGAACCAAAGACTAGTTTTTGAAAATAACTTCTTACATGTATTTTGAACACTTATTTTATACTCTGTTTTAACCTGCCCATTTGCACCTAAGAATAGAAGCTCTTTTCAGTCACAGTTCACATGAGAAGCCATAACAATGACTTCCCTTTTCAATCAAAGAACAACAATCACTTACTGCTTCTTTTCTACCCTACAAGAATTTAATGAGCCACTATATTTTAATTAGAAATTCACCTATAAATATGTACCTAGAGCACACACATATTCACACACAAAATCTCGACACAAAAATCAGTAAAAAAATCTGAAATCTCAAGAATAAATGGCAGAGGAAACTCATAACTCAAATGGAAGTAAAGAGAACTTAGTCAGTGAGCATTTTAGTGAGTAAACAATTCCCATTTGATTTATTTCTGGTTATACTAGGATACTATTACATATATAGATGCTTATACACTCTTGAATGTGTGGTATTAGTGGTTCAATATTCATTTTTAAATCTGGAATAAAAAGGAGAAAAAACATGTAAACTGAAACCATTAAAAACATTGAGCAAGTTGGCAAATCTATACAGAAATGTGTTGAGATGGTTTTTTTTTTTTTTAAACAAAATGAAAGCCTTGTGATCACTAAAACTAGAAAATGGAATTTTCATAGTTGAGTAAACCCTTTTACCTTAGTCCTCGCTTGTATATATATACACAACTATATAGATGCATTCATTTTCAAATTGAATGGTAATTACTTTTATATCAAATCAAAAACAGGAACATTACCAGGAACAGAAAACTGTGTGTGTATATATTATGATGAGTAGAACTTTTATTTCTTTCAGTTGAATATATATGTATATACTGATAGACATATAATAATTCATATATGTGTCAAAACAAATTTTACTTCATTTGGAAAGGTACCATGGAAGAAAATTTGGAACAGTGTATATAGTTTGTAGTAGGAAAGATGAGGCTCTGTCTCTTAACTAAACAAGTCAATAGAAAAGTAAATTCCATAACTTAAATTCTAGTCGGATTTAAGATTTGGTTTTAACATAAAACTTGTTCATAATTGAGTGGAGATTAATTTAAAAATAAGTTGAACTCAAATAAGTATATATATTGGCAGATATATTTAGATATACAGAAAATGGGATTTAACTCTAAAATTAAATTATCACAGAATCAAAATACAAGCATATGGTTGAATTTCGAATCAAAAAGTATGATTTTTAGAACATGAATCGGAATTTTTAATACCCCATATTGTAGGTTATGATTTACCTAAGATTTCGAGTAAAACAATTTAATTCGGGAGTTTGGATCAATGAAAACAAAAATTGTTTTGTGGGGAGTTGTACGAAGGGTAGACGCGGGTATAAACGGGGTGGGGTGGTTTCTGGTGGTCGGAAAAGTCTGGAGGAAGTGAATATAGGTTTTGAAGAAACAGTTTTGGGTTTGGGTTTTTAAGAGGCTCGTGAGGGGTCCGCACTTGATTGAGTGGGCCATTAATGCGTGTGGAGTTTCATCTGAGGTCGGAGATGGGATTGGAGGTGGTGCAAGGGTTTCCGGTGGTCGGAGATGACTGGGAGGGGTCAGTTTTGTGGCGACCTGGGTGATGCTATTCGATGGAAACAGGGCTGATGGGTACTTTTGAGGAAGAAGGACTCTCGGGGCTCATAAGATTGGTCGATGATGACCCGAGTAGGTGGTGTGACATGTCAAGGGAGGTGCTCGGCTCCCGGATGAACTCAGTGTGCGTTAGTGCGTGCACGTACACGGGGAAGTATACACACTTCTGTGTATATTAGTTTTAATCTGTAGGTTTTTTTTACAAAGATAAGGTAAATGAACTGTTGTTAGGAGGAGAGGTTAGTGGGTCTGAGTTTGAGGGGTGTTTAAATGATAAGCATGAATTTTTTTTTATCAAATAAATGAAGTAGTTACAGATGGTTAAGTAGTGAGAAAGGAAATCAGGGAGAAGGGATTATGTGGAGGTATGGCTTTGTCAGCCTGGGTAAACAGTAGGCAGGATTTTCACACGTGGAGGTGTGGGCCTATTGGGCTTAGCTTTCCTAAAACAAATGTATATTATTTAATTTTATTTAAATTAAATATTTCAATTTAATGTATGGTATGCGCTACTGGAATTGGGCCGGGTCCACTGTTCAGAAAAGGAAAAGAAAAGAACGGGGTTGTTTTCAAATGGGCTTGGCCTGTTTAAAATTTAAAGGAAATTGTTCATGATAAAATGTAAAATATAATTATATATAAAAACTTTGGAAATAAAATGAAATAACAATAAGGAATCAAATTGTAATGGGCCCTTGTTGTATACTTAGCCGATCAATGATGGTGAAAGCCACTTGACGTAGTCATCAAGTTTGAACGACTCAATAAATTGATTATTAAAAGTAATTTTTATTAGATATCATTTAAATATAATCAAATGTAAAATTCGTTGTAAACTGTATTAACATGTAAATAAGGATCCGTAAATGCAACGAATATCGTGTTAAATATTCAACTGAGGGATTGATTTATTAAATCATTATAATCACGTGAATCGTAATTATATATTTTATTTGGCATCTGTCAGCGGAATTAAAACACCGTTCCATTATGTATTTTATTGACTGGATTGTTTAAACCACCCTATCAGCAAAAATAAACACCGTTTTGCTACTTATTAGTTTGATATATTTTATTAGTAAATATATGTGCTCAAATGTTATATTATCAATAGAAAATATTGCATTTATTCACATGGGTGTTTGTGTAAATTGGATGTGACAAATCGAATATTGTCAGTTATAAGAACTGGTATATGCCATGGGAACTGCTAAGTTGTAAATTCTGTGAAACAATTCAGAAATAAATACAATAATTGGATATTATTTTTGTGGATTGAATGGACTATTATAGTATTAAATTGTTTAAAAAGAAAAGATCAGTTAATCAGTTTGTTTAAGCTTAATTTAAGTTAATAGTTTAAATAAGAATTTGTTTATTTATATTAATTTGTTTCAATAGAAAAGGGTTAAATAAATGGTCATTTTAAAACATGAAATGTTTTGGTAAAGAAAATGGGAAGTTCAAATAGTAATGTAACTCTAAACAAATTGTCCGAGATGATGTATTTTAACTTAATTATTCTTTTAATTAAGTAACTTTGTAAAGTGTGTTTGAACACAAATTAAGTTGATTTATTTGAATATAAATAATTAAAGGTTATATGACTTAGCAGATCCAATGGTGTTAAACCTGTTTTATTTTATTTTATATTTGATAGTTAAATAAACGACTATCAAATCTGTGCCTTTTCGTTATCATTTTCAAAGAGACCGGAATCTAATTTCCATTTCGATTCGATATACATCATAATTCAGAGATTTTATTGAAGAACATTGAAGATGGAGTATCGCAAGGGTTGTTCTGTCAATCCTAGGTAGGAATTGCAGGATAGTGCCTTCGGTTTGTCCAGTCCCAAGACAACTTGTATGGACGAATGTTGATAGAGTATGCCTAACAAATCAAGTACGTTGATCTCTTCAAACGTATTTATGTTGGTGGCAGAGGAATTCGTTTCTCTTGCTTTATGCCCATAATATATTTTCGGGTAAGTCAATTAGTGGTTGGCGGTTTTGGCGATGTGGCATTCAAAGAAATGATTTGTCAAAGGTAAGTTCAGCCTCAAGCCTCACAACCGGGAAATGACAAAAATCAGGCAGGCAACATGGCTATGTGGGTCGCTCCCATTAGGGTGTATTGTCATCATCTAGAGAATATTCGTTTTGTTACTTCCTTTCATTTCAGTATCTCCCGGGAACGGTAGCTGCGCAGCCGTAAGGTGAGAATATATTCGATACACTCAAGAGAAATGAGTGGTCAGTCATGTGTGGGCCGAGTTGCAAGACGTTCTTGTTGAACCCAGTGTATTCCTCTCTAGAGGTACACTTTCGGCAGGTGGTTCCATACCTTGTCATATTTGGAAATCCATTATACAATAAGCACTCGCGGTTTTGATTGTATACTATATATGTAGAACGTGAGATGCAAGCGTTCAGCTAGATTGATATTTATTTGTATCTAGACATTATTGTAATATCAGAAGAATATCATTTTTAAAATATGATGGGTTATCGTAAGGTAGAAACCATATACGTTTATGTGTGGATCGGTCTTACGATTATCTTTTCTTTCAAAACGTTTCTGAAAGTTAAACAAGTGTTTGGATTCTCATAAGGGAGAAACCCGTTCCGTTTTTACGGCTGGTCTTACGAGATATCTTTTGTAGAAATCAAGTTGTTTTAAAATCGTTTACTCATACCAGTCCCATGACTGACCCAGAGTTTATTTTTCTGTGTTTTCCCTAAACTCTTGGGTGCCTAAATTTGTACGGGCAGTCAAGTAGTTCAGGATTTTACAGATTTATTTGAAGAAACTTGGAGCAGGAGGCTTCGACGTTTAGATATTTAGAGTTTATTTCCGCTATACTGTATATATGATGTACTCTGATGATGTATGTAAATCCAAATCCAGTTTGTATTTCAGAGATGATTTTATATATTATATTTTGTTTCGCTGCGATTGTGAGATTCTATTGTATTGTTCAGTTCGGTCTCCTATCTATTTTCTTATATTCTAAATTTTCTCTCTTTCTATTTCTCATCATCTAACTTCTTTCTATTAATGATTCATATTTTCGTGCAATTTGGGTTGGACATGAGTGGTATTCAGCCGATTCAAATGGTACGGATTTGTGGGTCATTACAGTGTTAGTCAAATTTTTGAAAAATTAGAAAATTGTTAGAAACTGTAAAGTTGAAGAATGAAAGCCAGAATGAAAGTTGAGTTGGTTAGTTAAACAACTTTCAGCTCCATTCCATTTCGAGAATGAAAGTTGAGAATGAAAGCCAGAATGAAAATTGTTCAGTTAAACAACTTTATCAATTTTAATGAATTTTGGATATATAAAATGATTTATATTAAATAATAATGATTTAAAATTTATTTAAATTGAAATTAGAACAAATAAATTTATTTTAATTATATAACATGCCTGAAATGGCGTGGTAGTTTGAAAATTCGATTTCCAATTTCAAATGAATGTATAGGATTCAAAGTAATTCGGATATCAGTAAAACCAAAAATATTTGAATCTATTTGTAAATATCTTTCCAATGAATGTGAAAAATCCATATTTCATAACAGGAATAAAAAGTTATGTCCAGTTGAAAATTCAGAATAGTCGCTATGGAATTTATGTATTTTATATAATATATAACCCTTAAAAATAGCGATTTTGCAAACGACATCCATTTTCGAAGAGACCATTTTTGTTGGATCCGTAATGTCAAATTATTGCTTGATTCCAATTTTCATAATTTTTGGAATTAATATGTGAGTGTGGTGAATTTAAACATGTTTGGTCAATTCAATTTTAATTTAATCGACTGGAAAATGACCGTTTTTCAAACGGTCTCCAATTTCGATGAAATTAGTTTTGTTAGGACCGTATCGTCAAAACATAGCCAGATTTATTTTTTCTGGAATTTTTAGATTCAGTATGTGGCTCCGGTAAATTAAAATGTGTGTTTAAATTCGATATATAATGATTTATATTTTAATTTAAATGAAAACTGATCGTAACGGTGGAATTGGCTTGCTAAACATATCCCATTGTGTTCGGAATGGCGGTAATTAGCTGGGGGCAACAGTCGTTGGGTTCGATTTGGAGTTCAATTTAAAAAGCAACTTTTTAGGAAAAAAATATAAATAAATTAAAAGAAGTCAAAGCCATTTATCTCTCCAGTCAAACCCCTATTCACCGTTCAAGCTAAAATCGAAATTAAAAAAGAGCAACGCGAACCCAAAATCACCGCCGTCGTCGATCTCGTTAGCCCTACTCTCTGCGCGCCGCCGCCTAGGCTGGCTAGAACTGTAACACCCCGTATTTCCTATGGATATTAAAATAACAAATTAAAGAATACTTAATTGTAAAAGTAAGAATTAAGGGAAACGGGTTACACCATTGCGTTCGTCTCGGAATTCTTCTTGAGAAAGAGTCCTAGTTTGCGTAAATCGGAATCCGTATGAAGAAGTTATGGAGTCCAGAAGATATAATGTCTAAACAGAAAATTATATAATTAAATAATTCAATAAAACTGTTAGACCTAAATATGGTTCTAACACCCAAATTGATTAGAAACAAGATAAAATAAGGCAGAAATAAAAAGGGACACACAAGGTTTATAGTGGTTCGGCGAAGAGATGCCTACGTCCACTTAGTTTTCACTATATTCAGTAATTCAGTTACAAATACAGTGTAAGATTCGCTCACAACTCACTTTTATTCACTCAAAATGATAAAAACAAGAAATGAAAGATGGTTTGGATTTTCCGGGAGTAAAGGAATTCGGACGATGGAGGTACTTGGATTCTTGAAAGTGCTGAAAAAAAATCCTTCTCTTTGTCTCTAGATGGGGTATTTATAGGTGTGAATTTGCCTGAGATGCAATCCGGGTCGGAACACGTGTCATCCATCGCACTCTCTTCGGGTTCGGATGGGCTATCAAGCTGACAACGCATCAATGAGATGGACATTAAGGGTAGGAATTAGTCACATCCGGTCCGGTTCTCCAGGCGACTTTATAGGAGATTTTCCTGGATCATGGGTGCGGGTCGGAGACGAGCAGGTTGGGGGCTCGGATCGGAATACCCGATCCGAACCGGAGTAGCTTGGACGTCTCTCCTTCTCTAACCATACTCCGCTCCGCTCCAGCTTCATGGCAAGCAGATGGCTTTCCGATTTACTTGAGATTTACTGACCTTCCGATCCGATCAGACATGCTTCGCCACTTTATCCAGTAGGAGATATCCGATCCGAACAGAGAATTCTATCCGATCCGAACCGATGTGCTGCAACCACTCTGAAGTGTGGTGTTTTCTTCCGATCCGAACCGGAATCTTATAACTTAAAATACTCTTCAAGGGTTGGTTTCTTGACTTTGTGTTGCCTAGTTCACAAAGTAGGCTAACATTTTGCCCCCTCAAAGGATGCTTTCGTTGTACAAAGCGTGCTTTGATGTCGTTTAACCAGAATTGTCAAGAGTAATGCACGGACTTCTGTTCGATTCGGCGTCCGACCCGAACACATCTTCCTCATTTTTGAGCAGATTTGGGAACTTATCTCGCCATGTAATGCTTCTTGCAGGTATACTCCTCCTTTACTCTCCTTCTCTTCAATTCGAGTCGGATGCTAAATCAATGTGTGAAGTTTCCACTCGGTTCGGATTCCGATCCGAAGCGTATTCGTGGATTTATTTCTTAAACATTGGGCCTTCAGAGAGAGTTGTGCTACTGGGCTTCCACTCCGGTCCGATCGGGCGAGACAAAATAGGGAGACGAGGAGTCAACTCCATTCTTTATATAAACCCATCGCCGTCTTCATTTCTTTCTTCTTCGTTTCTATTGCCGCTCGGACCCAAGCATCGAAAACCTTAAAAACTCTAAACCTCCGAACTCCTTTCTTGTAGATTCCTCAAATCAAGCACATAGGTAGCTTTTTAATCTCGAATAACATCGTAATAAACGCTCTTGATTTCACTTTACGGTCGATTGGAACGGTTTAGACACAGAGCTTCGCTTGAATTCCACGTCGTCACTGGTGGATGCGCCGTCACTTCGAGGCGTCGCGAGGCTGGAGAGGGCAAATTTCTGCCCTTAACAATAGCTTTGGCGATGGAACGGACTCGTTCGTGGGAAAGGGGGAGAAGAGGAAGAAGACAAGGAACGTGGTGACCAACCGGAGTCGGCTCGGGTAGAAGACGAAGGAGCGGAAAGGAAGGAGTAGGATAAGAGATCGGTCCGGGTTTCACACTTTAGAAAGACAGGGAGGACAGAAAACGTCGGTTCGGGTCGGGGAAGTGAAGGTCGAAGTAAATGGATCGGTTGAGTGGTGCTAGTTCGGTTCGGATCGGGCCATCCGATCCGATCAGATCAGTCCTGCCTCCGAACCCATTGCTTCCCTTGTCTCGAACTGGCCCTACTCTAATGACGCATCCGAACCGATTATTATCTGTGTTTGTATTGAGCCAGCCATCACTCACATATCCGAACCGATCCGAACATATCAAATTTGGCACATAAAGACTACCCAATTAATTCAACTAACGCTTACTCTAGATGAATATGCTTCGCGAACAGTTAGGATAGTGCCTTGCGAACATGAACGAGAATCAAGGACAAATCTGACTATTATTTTCTCTTTAAAGCTTCGTCTTGCATTGCTGTACTTCTATTTTGTATTTCCCACATTTGTTGCATACACTTTAGTTCACACACATACACAAAAAGGGGGACACGGGATAATCCACTCTAATCCGTGCTATTGCTTCTTCAATAGTTCCATGACAATGAGGCCCAGACGCTCTTCTCGTTTAGCTGAGAGGAAAGAAGCTCCAGAAACTTCCAACAAAACCACTCTCGAGGATATATCTTCTTCATCTGACCCAGAATGGGACAGCGAGGGTCCGGATTACGGAGTTGGTCATCGGGAAAGCGATGAAATGTCTTCAGAAAATGAAGTTTCCCTAGGCTTTGAGGAGGAAGGAGGGATTGGTGACAACCGAGCACCCGATGAATTTGACTCAGCCATTATATTGGAATCACCTCCAGATTCCGTAGAATCAACAATTGACAATGACCGACTCGTGAGAATTTGCTTGAAGTACGGAATAATGAAGAGAGACACTCTAGTGCCCTCACGTTCTGACCGTCCACATAACCCTCCAGAAGGATATATGACGGTCACTCGTCTGATGTGCATGGTTGGCGCCATTCCTCCTTTCTCGCCTTTCATCGTCGACTTCTTAAGACAAATGCGGATTGCCCCCATGCAGCTGCATCCCAATTCATATGCCTATCTGCATACCTTATTCATAGCATATCGTGAAATTCTAGGCGTGGAGCTTACGTTTGACGACGTTCATTTCTTCTATAATTTCAAACATCGGACTAGGGAAACCCCTTCTTTCTGTTACTTTGAGTCGGTCCCAAAGAGGAAGATAATCTCTACACCGTTTAGCAGCAAGGCTGGAGATTCCAGACTGGAGTGGTTCTATATAAAGCAACAGTCTGGATGCGCCAGAAGATGGACAAAATCAAGTAAAGCACTGATTTTCTGACCTTGGACTCTATACACTTGAATCATCACCCTGACCTGTTTTTCCTTTTTATTTGCAGTCGATAATCCCAAACAGGTATCAGACCAAGTGTTCTTTGATCGAATGCACCGTCTCCTCAATGGCGACCAAAAATTCCTTACTATTGACGAGGTTCTTAAAGATGAGTACCTTCATTTTCACGGGCTGCTATCCGTCTACCGTAGCATCGGTCATGGGACAGTCCCTTATGCATATATTCCTCCAGTGGAAACAGTTCCAGAAATAGGAGAAGGCTCGGGGATTCCTGCAGCTTCTCTTCACACTTCACCCTCTCCCTCTTCCACTCAAGACGATGAGCTGGCTAATCTGGCCAAAAAACATCGTGAAGGGTATGTTGCCCCCGAGGAAACTACCTCGGTAGACAAATCAAAATCTCCCCAAGGGTCGCCACTTCACGCTTCCGAAGGGGATGTTCCTAGCGCCGACGAGCACATATTTCAGGGTTTGGGGGATCTCCCTTTACCCGAGACTATATACACTTCGGAAGATTTCAGAAAGGACCCTCTAGTCTTCACTTCTTCTGAAGAGACTACTCCTGCTAAGGCCAAAGAGCCTGCCCGCACCAGTCTAGCTTCAGACTCGGGTTGGTTGGGGGGACACATACACCACATAGGATGCACTTTGCACCGTAGCACTAGCATTCATTGCACTTCTTTTTCCATGGATCCGTCGATTCTAAACTTCGTTTAACTTATCGTGCAGGCACAATGTCTCGATCCTCTTATGACATAAGAAAGCTTCGCCGCAGCATGTCTAATCCTCCCCAGGATGCCGAATATAACCGCCGGGATGACCGCGGCAGGGAGGAAAGGAGACCCTATGATCCTTATCGATCTCGATCCTCACGCTCCCGCTCCCGCTCACCAGTTCGACCGGAACAGGAAAAATACAAAAGCTATCAAGGTCGTAGAGAGGAGGATAGACCACAATCTAGGGATTCCACTTCCTCCTATGAAAAGCGGGGTAGAGAGAAGACACCTCCAAAGGAAACTGGGTCTAGAAGTAAGCAAAAAGTCCCTGCCACTAAGCGACCTCGGACAGACAAGGGTTCTACAGAATCTTCTTCAGGAAGGGACACTGAACTAACCATCCTCGCCCCTCCTCCACCAGATGCGGGAACCGCAGTAAGGCTGGCATATTTAAAGGAGCAATTTCCCGAGCACTACTTCGAGACTCTGACCTTTCTACCTTCCCTTGAACCTATTTCTTCTAATTGGGCAGAGGAGGCCAGAGCAAAGATTGATTTGGTGGAAAAACAATATACCGAGATGTTCAAGTATTCCCGCACTCTTTCTAGAATCATCCGCACGCTAATGACAAATGCTGACTCAATGCACAAAACTGCAGAGGAAGATGCTAAGGCCCTGAAAACCTTAGGAAAAAATTTAGAAGATACTCAAGCTCAACTAGCTATCGCTCAGAAGAACGCTTCTAACTTCAAACAACAGTTTGAGGACATGCAAAAGCGCTATCATGATTTGCTAGAATCCCACACTCAGGAACGTTCCGAGTTGAAGAAGCAAGCTGACGAAGCCAAGTCAGAGGCTGCTAAGACACGTCTCGCTTATGCTGAGCTTGAGCAGAAGAATGCCGAGTTAGCGAAAAGGAGTGCTGAGTTAGAAAAGAAAAACGCTGATTTGGCTTCAAAATTGTTAGAGGCGGAAAACAGGGCTGCTCTGGCTGAGGGCAATGTTGAATGCGCTATTAAATCTGCGGAGGAAACCCGCAAACAGCTATCAGAGGCGGAGGCCGATATTCAGGGCTTCGGGGAGCTAATGATCGAATTCTTCGCGCACATTATTCGTCGTCGAAACATTTCCTGGATCGAGGACTATCCATCCACTTTGGTTCATGTGTGGAATCAAATCGTTGAGTGGGAAAAAGAAGAGCTTAAGGTCGATTCCCTCGATGAAGATAAGTTGATGGAGAAGTACTTGAGAGACGACGAACCGGAGCGCCTAGCTGAAGGTCGGCGTCTAATTGCTGAGGCCATGGAAGAAGAGAGGCGGAAGTCTAAACAGAAAACCATTCCTGAAGCTGGCTCCTCTTCTTCCGCTCCTGTAACTTCTGAAGTTGAAGGGTATGATCCCGAAAACCCGGGAATTCCCCGATCAACTTTACTATCTCCCATTCCTGAAATAACTCCAGAGGTAGTAGTCACCCCCGCTGAGAAGTCTTCAGAAGGTATCCCTGTCTTTTCTCCTCAACTTGTCAAGGCTACTACTACCTTTGGCTACATGATTGAACGTTCAATGAGAAATCCTTTGCTCTCGCCTGAGTTGATAACCAATGTTTCCCATTTTGTAGGCGTTGAATCCTCCGCGAAGACAGATGTAGTTCAAGGAGCTACCACTGGGACAAAGCCCGCTGATAGGGTCAAAGAAGGAGAAGACAAGGCTGCTTCCACAGACTTGGGGGAAATAAGTGAATCAACTAAGGTGACTACTGCCCATGACGAAGAAATGATTGCAGCTTTAAAAGACGACGGAGGAGACGAGGGGCATGATGAGGAACCAGAAGTTACAATAACCGGGGAGTCGAAAAGCGCTGAGAACATTACCTTGGCCGCCATGAAGGCTGATCAAGACAAGCGCTTGCAATTAAAGGCTGAAGAATTAGACCCTGAGGTCCTCAAGCCCCTTGCAGTTGTGGATGCAGGTTCAAGGTTAGTGGTTAAGCTCTCAACTAGATCTATCACCGAAGAACTTGCTAAAAAATCTTCTTTTGATTCCAGTGCCCAGCCCTCCGGGAAGAAGTCTGCCGGCTCCAGTGCTACACCTTCAGGGAAAAAGAAATCAAAGCGAATTTTGACTGAAGCAGAGAGGGAAGCAAAGGATGCAGAAAAAGCTGCCAAGAAATCGAAGGCTCATCCCAAACCCAAATAGTGGGTTCTCCTGTGTCCTTTTAGCATCTTTGTAAATCAATAAGTGCTGCCACAACAGCAGCTCCCGCACTTTCTTTTTTAGTCATTTCCCTGTACAAATTTATTCATTTGTAAATAAAAATAATTCACTTTTTGCAATGTTTATCTGTTGGCAGCTCTGCACTTATGTAAACATGCATATCTATAGTTATGAAACAAAGTTGTGAAGAGGGGAGATATGCGTATGGGTATGTGTCCCCAGTCATTCTCCGTAAGTTATTCAGTGCCTAACTATGCAATCTGGATGCTCCCGATTTTCTAACGGGATAGCATTTCCTGTATCATCAATATCTGTTGTTTTTCCTGGCATTTCTTTTATACTCTTTCTCACTCTCTTGAGAGTTAGAGTTCGAGTTCAGTTATTTGTTTATCCCCCGGTCGTTCAACGGGAAAAGATTTCTTTCTCGGCGCTCGGTCGGAGACGCCTTTATACTCTCTTTCTCTCTGGAAAGTTAGAGTTCGGAACTGAACCTCTTTCTCAGCGCTCAGTCGGAGACGCTTTTATACTCTCTCTCTTTCTCTGGAGAGTTAGAGTTCAGAATAGAATTTCTTTTTCAGCGCTCAGTCTGAGACGCTTTTATACTCTCTCTCTTTCTCCGGAGAGTTAGAGTTCAGAATGTCGTTTTCTCATTCTTTTATGTCTTATTGCACAAATAATCATTGTGCTTCTTTTTATGCCCAAACTGTTTCAACCTTTTTAGGCTCTAAGTTGTCCTGTATTTTATAATCACAACAGAATAACTAACGAATGGAAATGCATAAAAGTAAATAACACACAATATTTTATAGTCCTTTATTCATATCGTCATATTTTCCAAAGGCAAGTCGTGCCTTATTACAGAGTTTACAGGAAGAACAGCAAAAAGTATAGCATTTCTAATCCAAATATCGCATTAAGTGTTGGGCATTCCATGCTCGAGGGACTTCTTCGCCATCTACGGTCGTTAACTTGAATGTTCCTTTATCAAGTTTCCGTTGGATGACAAAGGGTCCCTCCCATTTTGGGCCGAGGTGAGGAAGGGATGGAAAAACTCTCTTGAGCACCAAATCTCCGGGTTCAAAAGTTCTGAGGCGAACTTTTTTGTCATAATAGCGTGCCATCTGATGCCGATGTCTTGCGGCACGCAAGTCTGCTTCGTCTCTTTTCTCTTCGACTTCATCAAGAGACTCAAGTAAAAGTGCCCGATTCGTCATCGGGTCATAATATGTCACCCTGTGGGAAGGAACTTCCAGTTCAACTGGAATTACTGCTTCTGAGCCAAAGGAGAGGGAGAAAGGGGTATGACCGGTAGCCGTTTTAAACGTTGTTCGATATGCCCACAAAGCTAGGGGCAATTCATCAACCCATTTTGCCTTTGCATGCTCTAATCGCTTTTTGAGGATGGATTTTATTACCTTGTTTATTGCCTCTACTTGCCCATTAGATTGTGGATAGGCAACTGCAGTATATCGTTTGTCTATCTTATATTTCTGGCAAAAGTTTCTGAATTCAGTGCTATCAAATTGAGTCCCGTTATCGGTAATAATCGTCCTTGGGATCCCGAATCGGCATATAATATTTCTGACCACAAAACTTATCACCTTTCTTGTGGTGATCTTAGTCAAGGGTTCAGCTTCCACCCACTTTGTAAAATAATCCACGGCTACTATGGCATACTTAGCCCCTCCTTTAGCGATCGGTAAAACTCCAATGATATCGATTCCCCATGTGGCAAATGGCCAAGGACTCACCATCGATTTAAGCTGGGTTGACGGTGCCCTGGGGATTTTGGCGAATCTCTGGCACTTATCGCAGCGTCGTGAATAATCAGCTGCATCTTTGTTGATCGTAGGCCAGAAGTATCCGTATCGCAATATTTTCTTCGCTAAAGTTTGACCTCCTGTATGATCTCCACACTCACCTTCGTGCACTTCTCTCAGTACACGCTTGATGTCGTCGTGTGCGATACATCGTAACAGGGGCATAGAAAATCCTTGTCTATAGAGAATATCGTCTTGTATAACATATCTGGTAGCTCTGCGCACTACAGCTCTCTTTTCACTCTTCTTTAATGGGAGTGTCCCATTCTTAAGAAAATTCTTGATTGGAGTCATCCATGATTCCTTCTCTGGTTCCGCTTCAAGAACGAATTCCATTTCCATTGACTCAAAGCTTGGCGACTCCAACGTTTCAATTGGAATTACCTCAGTCCCTTCTGGATTGTCAGAACTAGCTAATTTTGCTAGTCTATCCGCTTTCTGGTTTTCTTCTCTGGGAATATGTGTTATGTTGTACCGCTCTAAGCTACTTAATAGCTCTTTCACTTTCTTAAGGTAAGCAACAAGTCGAGGTCCTCGAGCCGCGAACTCCTCTCGCACTTGACAAACAACAATCTTAGAGTCACAAAATATATCCATCACTTTTACTCCGAGGTCTTTAGCGAGTTTCAGCCCGGCAATCAGGGCTTCATACTCAGAGTCGTTGTTTGTTGCCGAAAATTCTAATCGCAGGGCGTAATATAACGACCGTCCCTCCGGAGTGACTAAGACAATTCCAGCTCCGGATCTTCGGTCATTTTTAGCTCCATCTGTATATAATTCCCACGGATTCATCTTTAGCTTATCCTCGGATTTAACCACTCGGTCATTGATTATTTCTTCCTCTGGAATGGTGAACTCCGCAATAAAGTCTGCTAGAGCTTGCCCCCTGATTGACTTTCGTGGTTGAAAATTCAAATCAAACTGGCTTAGTTCTATGTTCCATTTAATCAACCTTCCCGACGCTTCGGGTCTCTGCAACACTTGTCTTAACGGCTGATCGGTGTATATGGTTATTGGATGGGCTTGGAAGTAGTGACGAAGCTTTCGGGATGCAATCAGGAGGCTGTAAGCAAGCTTCTCGATCTTTGGGTAGTTGCGCTCTGCCGTTGCTAATTTCTTACTCACATAGTATACTGGCCTTTGTACTTTGTCTTCCTCTCGAACCAGAACTGTGCTGACAGCGTGAGCCGAGACTGCTAGATAAACAAATAGTTCTTCATGGTCTACGGGCTTTGATAAGATTGGCGGTTTTTCTAACAGTTCTAACAGATTTTGAAAAGCCTCGACACAATCGGGAGTCCACTGGAAGTTCTTCTTTCCCCTTTTTATCAAATCAAAAAATGGAACACATTTATCGGTGGCTTTAGAGATGAATCTACTTAGCGCCGCTACCTTTCCTGCCAGACTTTGGACGTCTTTAATTTTCCTTGGTTCTTTGATATTTCTAATCGCCGCTATCTGGCTAGGGTTGATCTCAATTCCTCGGGAACTCACAATGAAGCCAAGGAACTTTCCCGACGCCACTCCAAATGAACATTTTAAAGGATTCAATTTCATACGGTATTTTCGCAAGATACCAAACATTTCTGCTAAGTCTTGCGTATGACTGGAGGACTGCTTTGATTTAACAAGCATATCATCCACATAAACTTCCATAGTTTTTCCTATTTGATCATAAAACATTCTATTTACCAACCGCTGATAAGTAGCTCCAGCGTTTTTTAATCCGAACGGCATTACAACATAACAATATAATCCCAAATTCGTAATGAAACTCGTATGCTCTTGGTCTGGCACATGCATAGGAATTTGATTGTATCCAGAATACGCATCCATGAAAGAGAGAAGTTCGTGACCTGCTGTCGAGTCTACAAGCTGGTCAATTCTGGGAAGCGGGAAACTATCCTTTGGGCAAGCCTTATTTAAATCTGAAAAGTCAATACAAGTTCGCCACTTTCCGTTTGGCTTCTTTACCAAGACAGGATTCGATATCCAGTCGGGATAAGTCGAATCTCGAACAAATCCATTTTGCTTCAATTTCTCTACTTCTTCTTTGAGAGCAACCGACCTCTCTGGGCCCAGCATGCGTCTCTTTTGCTTCACAGGCGGATGCTTCGGATTTACATTCAATTTGTGACTGATAACGGAAGGCGATATCCCACACATGTCAGCATGGGTCCAGGCGAACACATCTAAGTTTGCCTTCAAGAAGTTCGTCAGGTCTTTAGCACGACGTTGATCCAATTGGGAACCGATCTTCAAAACTTTTGTCGGATCAGCTTTATCAACAGGAATTTCCACTGTTGCTTCATTAGGAGTTGCATTTCTAGCCTCTGGTTCCTCGTCTTTTCTAGGATCCAGGTCTTCAGGCGTTCCTTTTCGCAACTCCCTTGGGTTCAACCTCTCTAATTGCTATGCCGAGTCCCCCTTTGAGGGAGATGAGGCATCCTTACTCTCAGCATTAACTCCTTTCATCAACATCTTCAGTTCGGCCACATAGCAGGCCCGTCCAGAAACCTGATCCCCTCTTATTACTCCAGTCCCGGCTTCGGTTGGGAACTTTAGTAACAAGCACCAAGGGGCGATACAAATTCTAAACTCAGCGAGGGCAGGCCTCCCTAAAAATGCGTTATATGGCGAATCTACGTCCAGTACTACAAACTGAAGCATTCGCACTCTTCTACGTTCTCCTTGCCCTAGGGTCACAGGCAACTCTATATATCCCATAGGAGCTGTCGTCGCTCCGTTGAAACCTCTAATCCATCCTTCACAAGGTTTCAGATCTTCGGGCTCAAGCTTCATCTGATCAAATGACTTCTTGAACAAAATATTAACGGAACTTCCGTTGTCTACTAATACCTTATGGACCAAAGCCGGCCCAATAGTGGTAGTAATAACCAACGGATCATTGGTGGGAGATTGTATTCCCGTGTTGTCTCGGCTGCGAAACACCACGTCATCGAACATGGTTTTTTGTTGTTTGATGGGGGTAACATCTTCCAAATCGTCACCTTCATTCACATCTAGATGCTTGGCCGCATTCACATATTGGTCCATTGACCTAAAGCTTCGGATTGCCGGGTGAGGTCCGCCTACTATGGAGTTGATGACGATCCCTTTACCTTTCTGCTGCGCGGTAGGCTTAGGAGCAGGTAGGATTTGCTTTGGAGCCTGCTCTCCTTGCCCCCTGTCCCTCGGGGCAACTTTGTACTCATCCAACTTTCCTTCACGCAGCAGCTTTTCAATTACATCCCTCAAATGTCGACACTCATTGGTCGAATGTCCATGTGTTCCGTGAAACAAGCAAAATTTCCCTGTCGCCATTTCTTTCTCGGTCGAATCACGAGGTGGCGGTCTTTTGTACTGCAACACATTATACGTGTCCAGGTAAATATTTTCCAATGTGTCATTCAATGGTGTGTAGCTCTCGTAGTTCTGGAATCGGGGCCTCTTGTTTGGGTCGCTTCCCCTATTTCTGTTTCTCCTGTTACCGTTCGAATTACGGTTGTTGTTGTTTCCCCCGCTTCCAGTATTGCTGTTTCCACCCTTGTTTCCTACATTTACTTCAACCTTGCCAGAACTTTCCCCAGACTGCTTCACTGCAATATTACTCTGCACATTCTCCTTTGAAGCTGTCTCAGACTTTCTCTTCCGGTTTGCCCGGGCCTCCTCTCGTCTCAGATAAATATCGGCTTTTTCGTAGAATATCGCCCTTGTGGGGGGTGTCTTCCCAGAAAGGTAGTCTCCAAACTCAGATTCAGGATCGACTCCTTCCTTTAATGCCATCAGAATAGTGGGCTCATGCGGGTCACTGACCTCGGTTACAGCTTGGTTAAAACGATCTAAATATGCCCTTAAAGACTCTCCGGGTGCCTGTTTGATCCTCGACAATTCAATAACACTCTTGGACTTGCGGGCATGTAGTCGAAACTGGTTCATGAAACGCTCGCTTAGTTCTTTGTAATTAGAAATTGAACGAGGAGGAAGTCGGGTAAACCAAAATAAAGCCACATCTTCTAGGTAGATTGGGAACGCTTTGCACTTTACTTCATCGGGGGCAGCAGCGGCATTCATAAGCCACGAATACCGCATCAAGTGCTGTCCTGGATCAGTCCTTCCGTTATACTTGTCCATCTGTGGCAAGTTAAAGCGTCGGGAAAACTGGAAGTCTAGAATATCGTCAGTGAACGGGGTATGGCTTCGTTCGATGCCATAGTCTTCATTTGTATAATTCCGGCTCTCGGACATAATTCGGCGAACCATTGCCTGTACATCGGCACTAGTTAGGGGCTGCTCAGGTTCCCTGGCCCTAGTGTCCGAGTTCCTTCGGGGCTCTTGCTCAGGAGACGCCCTTCTTCTTCGAGCTGTCTCTGCTCGATTCCTTTCCCTGCGTTCCCGGTCGATCTCGGGAAGAGGGGACTGGAGTCTTTGCCCCCGAGAGGGGCTATCGTTTCCTAATGCTCGTGCGATATCCTCGCGAGATCCCAAAGATCCAAACGTTAGCTGCTCCACGTTCTGAGGTCGTTCGAGTGGCCTTCGTTCACGGGGCCTCTCTTCCTCAGAAGATGAAGATTGATCTACTGGTGTATGACGAACTGGTGACGGAGTTCTTTGCCGGCGGAGCTCATTGATTTCCCGACTCATGAGCCTCATATTTTCCTGCATCATGAGATTGGTGCGCTCATGAACTCTCATAGCTTCCCTCGTGCTCTCAAGCATATCAAGCAAGCGCGAGAAATCTCCTTGAGTGATGGGAGCAGATGGATTGGCCTGGCCTCCAACCCTGGCAGCTGGAATTGGAGCATTCGCGGGGACTCGAGTAGATGTTCCAGCTTCACCAAGCATCGGGTCGGATCGGAGGTAGGAAGTCGGGTCGGATCGGAGCTGGGGTGCCTGGTCGGATCGGTTTGCAGCGAGCAAGTCGGGTCGGTTCAGACTGGGGGAGTGCACTGCTTCAGAGTCTCCAACCCGGATCGGATCGGAACTTTCCCCTTGCTGTCGGTTCGGATTTCCTGCATTAATTCTCCCTGCTGCTGAACTCTGCCCCCTAGACCTTGTTACAACAGCATGTTGCTGATCTTCACCAGCTCCATTTCCTTGAACAGACTGGACTTCCTTGCCTTTTCCTCTGGCCATGAGTCTTTGACAATTACTTCAACGAATGTAAGAAAGTGGAGAAGCTTAAGGATTCACTTCTTTGAACTCAACGGTCCAAAAAGTAGAAAGAGATCCCGGAAAATAAAGAATTTTAGATGAGGGTTCTCAGTGAAAGCACCAAAATGTTAGACCTAAATATGGTTCTAACACCCAAATTGATTAGAAACAAGATAAAATAAGGCAGAAATAAAAAGGGACACACAAGGTTTATAGTGGTTCGGCGAAGAGATGCCTACGTCCACTTAGTTTTCACTATATTCAGTAATTCAGTTACAAATACAGTGTAAGATTCGCTCACAACTCACTTTTATTCACTCAAAATGATAAAAACAAGAAATGAAAGATGGTTTGGATTTTCCGGGAGTAAAGGAATTCGGACGATGGAGGTACTTGGATTCTTGAAAGTGCTGAAAAAAAATCCTTCTCTTTGTCTCTAGATGGGGTATTTATAGGTGTGAATTTGCCTGAGATGCAATCCGGGTCGGAACACGTGTCATCCATCGCACTCTCTTCGGGTTCGGATGGGCTATCAAGCTGACAACGCATCAATGAGATGGACATTAAGGGTAGGAATTAGTCACATCCGGTCCGGTTCTCCAGGCGACTTTATAGGAGATTTTCCTGGATCATGGGTGCGGGTCGGAGACGAGCAGGTTGGGGGCTCGGATCGGAATACCCGATCCGAACCGGAGTAGCTTGGACGTCTCTCCTTCTCTAACCATACTCCGCTCCGCTCCAGCTTCATGGCAAGCAGATGGCTTTCCGATTTACTTGAGATTTACTGACCTTCCGATCCGATCAGACATGCTTCGCCACTTTATCCAGTAGGAGATATCCGATCCGAACAGAGAATTCTATCCGATCCGAACCGATGTGCTGCTACCACTCTGAAGTGTGGTGTTTTCTTCCGATCCGAACCGGAATCTTATAACTTAAAATACTCTTCAAGGGTTGGTTTCTTGACTTTGTGTTGCCTAGTTCACAAAGTAGGCTAACAAAAACAAAAACAGTTCGAATTTTGAAAATCACGTGAATCAGCTGTGCAGGAAAATTCCAACCCATAGGGGTCGACTCCCCCAAGGGGGGTCGACATAAGTGTCAACCCCCCAAAAAGGGTGTCGACTGGGGTGTCGACCTTCCCCGTAGAGGTCGACCCCCTCGCCAAGATCCAAACAGTGACGATTTCTGACTTATTGTTGAGTCACTAGGGAATAGGTGGCAATTTCTGGATAGCTCTGTCTAGTCTGGACGGTTCTGATTGCTCCTAGGTTGATCTAATGGCTCACATAAATCTAAACTTCTATATAAGCTACCCCAACCCTCAACCCTAAACCACACAATTTCATTCCAAGGAGCCACAATGTTGTCCATGATCAACCTAGCATAGCCACCATTCTTCTCCAACTAGGAAGCAAACTAGAAAGCAAGTTAGAAGCTACGAATCAAAATCTAAATTGGGGAATCGATAAGTCTTCGTCAAGGGATAGCTTTTCAGTTTCAGAAAACAGATCCCAAAAAACAAGAATTGTCCTTGTTTCGTAAGTTCAGGTTACTTTCAGATGTAAATTCTTAATTTAATTTCTTGGCATGTAATCATCTGAATCTAAGCTATACCTAGTTGTGAGATAATCCTTTTTAGATTTATCTAATCTATTTTATCAGACTTGTGCTTGCGATGTTACTCAAATCTATTTTATTAGATTTGTGCCTGCGATGTTATCCAAATCTATTTTATCAGAATAGTGCCTGCGATGCTATTCAAATGTAATCTATCAGATTTATGCCTGCGATGTAATTCAGATCTATATTTCTTTTCTGTTCCTGATATTACTATTATCAAATCTAGCATTGTATGGCTATTTTATGCCTAATCCTTGATGTTTCCTCTTCTTCCCCTTTTATTTTGGATCTAGGTTGTCTCGAACCTAGACGAAATCTTGTTATATATACGTTTGGAATATGGGGGAATTGTGCCTAATCCATTTTATGTACTATTGGGCGTAACTTGTAACTGAGAGTTGGGTATAACTTGTAATTGATATTGGGCATTATTATCGTTATAACTACAAGATGGGTTAATTAGCATAAAAATCAAGTTTTGGGCATGATTGTTATTGTTCCGAATTTGGGGTAACTTGAAATATTAAACCTATATTGGGGGGAAAAAATGTAAATTGGAATATTAAACCTAGATTGGGCTTAACTATTGGCTGGGACGCCAAGTATAATGAATATTGTAATTTTGGGCATGATTATTATTGCAAATTTAGGAAGATTGGGTGTAACCTATGTTGAGTAATAACTTGAATTTAAATTTGTGGGGCACAACTTGCAATCAGCTTTGTTGGGGTATAACTTGAGAATTGGAACATGACTAGTTTTGTGAAATTGGGATGATTAGCATATAAATTCTAGACTTGGACATGTATGGTAAATATGCTAAAAGATAAACATACCTAACCCGAGGTTAGATTGAGTTGCGGTGTAAAACTGCCCAGAACCGCCCAACACATCCAGTACCTGCAACATCACAGATCTAATGTGAGAGGTTAGCGCATTTAGCCCAAAACCCGAAGTTAGAATGAGTTTGCGGTAGAAGTCTGCCCGGAACCGCTCAGCACATCCAACAACTGCAAACAACAGTTCTAATGTGAGAGGTTGGGGCATTAATAAATTAATTAATGCCAATAAATAGACATGCTAAGAATGGTAAGGTTGAGTAAAATTTAGAACACTTAAACCGTTATAACATGTTAATTAGACAAGAAGGTGGGTTAAGTAAATTTAGAACACTTAACCGTTATAACATGTTAATTAGACAGGAAGGTGGGGTTAAGTAAATTTAGAACACTTAACCGTTATAACATGTTAATTAGACAAGAAGGTGGAGTTAAGTAAATTTAGAACACTTAACCGTTATAACATGTTAATTAGACAAGTGAGCATGGTCAATTAACCAGTACAACATGATGAATGTGAAGGGTTAAGTTAATAAGAAACACTTAACCAATATGACATGATGAATGGGTAGGGTTAAGTTAAAACAAGAGAGAAACACTTAACCAATATAACAGGATGCATGGAAGGGTTAAGTTAACACAAGAAGGCAACACTTAACCAATGTAACACGACAAGTGGGTGGGTTAAGTTAACTTGAATTGATTGATGACACTTAACCAATACAGCATGATGAACGCGTGGGGTTAGGTTAATAAGAAATACTTAACCAATGTAACTTGATGAACAAATGGGGTTAAGTTAATAGGAAACACTTAACCGAATCGAACATGATGAGCGAGAAGGGTTAATAAGAAACACTTAACCAACATGACATGATGAGTGGGTGGGTTAAGTTAACGTGAATGGACAACACTTAACCAATATGACATAATGTGTGGGAGGGTTAAGTACATATCGGGTTGGTGGGTAATATTAGTAAATATAGGCCCACAAACTTAACCATTAAGTAAACATGTTTGAATCAGTGGGAGGGGTTAAGTACGTATCGGGTTGGTGGGAAATATTAGTAAATATAGGCCCATAAACTTAACCAATAAGAAACCCTAGTAACGGGGACTCATTTCAGCAGTAACCCACATAGATGTATCAAGGTACCCTGAAACTAGGCAGGGTGGGGAACAATTATTGGGCTAATTATAAGCAGTCAAAATAGCGACAGGGGGTACGTCAGTGTAGGTTCTGACGGTTTACGGGCATGCACGTACTCCGGAGTGGGAAAAAGCAGGCACTGGGTACCAGTAGTTATACACTGTGCATCTTGAATCGTGTCGGGTTGCTATCATAGGGACTGATACACCTTATGGTGGGACCAGCATAGGGTATCTACACGTAAGAGAGGGTTGATTGACACAGATATAAGGAAAATAATACGAGTAAGGAGTCGATCGATAGGGTAGTAAGGGTACATCTAACACCTTCATGGCAATTAGGCTGATTGAGGTAAGATCCTCATACTAGATGTACACCTGAAGGCTACCACAATTGCGGGGATTGGGATCACATTATCATATGATCATTTTATACAGATTACTAGTTAAGACACTAGTTAGGTGGTGCAGAGATATAGAAATCGGAATAACAGGGTAGTAGTGAAGCAGATAAAGAGTAGAAGTGCATTCACTTTATCTTGCCTTATCATATCTATGCTAATCGTATGTTATCTTGTTATCCTTGTTATCCCGGTGTTGTCTTATATTCAGTTTATTCATGTCATGATGCTTTTGCCTATTTGCATGCTGAAAGTCCCTGGACTTACCAGACTTATGCCTGACCTAGTTTGTTTTCGCCTCTTTTCTTCCGTTTCCCCTCCCCTCCCCCCAGGTTCACAGGGAGGGAATGTTACCACTTAGCGCAGTTTTCTTTCCAAGCTCGAAGATAGTCGATGTATTGCTTTGGACTCTCTCTTCCACTGCTATGGCTGGTTCATACTTTATTGGGGAATATCATTGTTATTTTTATGCTTCTTTTATACTTGGAAGTTTTTGAATCAAGATAGAAGTTTTATGTATTACTTTTAGGTATGATTGAGACAATTGTTGTAAAAGCTTGACTAAACCACATTGTTTATAAAATTACTTTATTTTCCACTGCTTTATCTTGTCTGTCTTGTAAGTTATCTTAATATTTTACCTAAAACACTCCACCAAAGTTAAGGAATTCCCTTTGTGAGTGACCTTAATGGAGGTGCGGTGTTTCAAGAACCCCCGTCGCACCCCCCTTTGACCTCCGATCCTCCCTCTCCAGCCTCAAGACTGCCTCAAAAACCGTTGCTCCACCACGCTAGGCCGCCTCCAGCAACCCCCGACCACCTGTAGCCCTACATCGCCATCCCTCACCCTGAAGACCCCCAATAAGTTTTTTATTTTTTTTACTTTTGTCTACGTATTTTTATTCATTTGCTGTAATTAAAATAAAAGAAAAGAATCAGTTTTTATATGAATTAGCATGAAAAAAAATATAAACATTGTTTTAAAATATGATTTTTTTTTATATATTAACAACATAAAAATGTGATTTTTATTTATACATTAACAACATAAAAATGTGATTTTTGTTTATATATTAACAATATAAAATTTTGATTTTTTTTATATATAGCGAAGTGATAAAAATTTGATTTATATATATATATATAGCGTAGTGATAAAAATATGATTTTTATATATATAGCGAAGTGATAAAATTTTGATTTTTGTATATATGATAGCACTATAAAAATGTTATTTTTATATATATTATAGCGTTATAAAATTTGATTTATATATATATATATTTATTTATATATATTGTAGCATTATCAAAATGTGAGTTTTAATCAAGTATAGCTTGGATAAAAATGTGATTTTTAAATATATAAACATCATATTAAAAATGTGATTTTCACTATGAATAGCGTGAAAAAGATTGCATTGGAATTTCAGGCAAATCCAAACTGTTTATAAATTCAGAAATATAACTAGCGGAGTGGATCCCAAAGGTGAGAACTTCTCACTCTAATTTTAATTACAGTTAAATGTATACTAGGGTGCATACGGTGCCTAGTAGCCCCCGACACCTTTGTTGAAACCATGGATGTTTGGTTGTTTGTTTGATTGATAGATTGGTTGAATTTGATTTGGGATGTGAATTGACTAGAATTGGTATGTGTTTGGCGTGAGCCAGTATTATGCAAAGGATAAGGCTAGACCTTATTTCGGTTCTAGTATCACGTCGTTATGCTGCCAAAATTTTCTAAAAATGTTAGAACAACAAAAATATCATTTTTATTGTATAAATGAACTATATAAAATTGTCATGTGTTGAAATAAATATTTTATAGTTAAAAATATAATTTTTAACGTGTATATGAATAAAATAAATATTCATTTGCAAATCGGACGATTTATTTATGTACACACATTTAACTAATATGGATTGGGACGATATATTTTATACATCGCCCAACTGCATAAATAAAATCGGTGATTGTTGATTGAAACCCCACACGCGCATTGGGACGATATTTGACATACATTAATCCCAATTGTTTAGTTGTATGTCAATCGATTGGTTGACAGATTGTTGTGAGCGTTAATTATCTATATTTAACGCTTATGTAGTTGTGTAATGCACTCTGGATGATGGTTGACTGTGTTTGATTATTGTTGTGTACATGTGTGTATGAAATCCATATAAATAAAATTATATGGTAACTGACTATGTCTGATTCCAATTCGAAAAGAACGAATATTTTAAATTGACGAATAATAAACATTTTAAAACAACTAATTTTTAAAATAATATTCAGTAATAGATCAAAGTATGATTTTCATGTCCGATTTGGGATGGACACGAAAATATTGAAATATATAAAGCCATGCTAATTAGATTAACGCCATTTTGACATGTACAATATTTATATTGATTTTATTCATTTTTATAACGAATATCAAAAAGGAAATTATTTCAAAATCTAATATTTTGAAAATTCTATCATTTAAATAATTTAATGATATAGAATATTCAATTTTGATTTAAAATTGAAAATGAAGTTAAAATCTTTTATAAAATGAATATAAAACGATTTAAAAAATACGACTTAAATGAAAATCGACAAAATATATACTATATATATTACATATATTTAGTGGCCAAAATAGAATGCGTCGCGCCGCGGTCGTTCACGGATTTCGACTATTGACGTCGAATTGATATTTCGGGAGATCCGACCGTCGGATTCTCCTAAAACCGAAACCGATGGGTTCGTATCGAAAAGAGCTTTCCAATAAATACAAGAGATTTGAAATCTAATGGTTGGATTTGGAATTATATCCAAATCAAATTTGGAAAAAGTCGTTGTAAGTGCAGTTCGATGACCGTTTATGGAAATCGACTGAAAGGGCCTTAATAAAATTATTAAAAATATTGATAATTTGTGTAAAATCATAATAAATGAGTTGGAAAGAATTTGGTTGAAAAATTCCATGTTTATAAAGATAAAAATATATTTTTATCAAAATGAACTAGTTATTAACTAGATTTGAAATCCAATAATTTTTAAATAAAATAAATTGGAATTGTAAATGGTTTTAATATAACCAGAAATTTCCAATGAACAAAGTGGAATGGATTTGGAGTGGAAATAATCTTCGGAATATTTCGATATTGGATTCCGTGATTATACGGATATTGTTATGGAGATTTGAAAGATATATTTATATCATTATTTTTAATACGATATTTCTTGGTTTAAGAATTTGATATTGAATATATGCCAATATTATTTCTACTCAGAGCTTTGTATTTGATATCAAATTGAATTTTGGTTTTGTCGTGATCGATGTTTTAAATAACACTATTCTTAAACCAAGTTGAGAAAAAAGAATAAATCTTTTATTTAAGTTTTAGTGAAGTTTTCCAATTAATTAATATTTAATTGGAATTGAATAAAAGAATTAAATTTTGGGTTTGTCGTGAATGGTGTCTTAAATAGCACTATTCTTAAACCCCGTGTGAAAAGAATAAATCTTTTAATTAAGATTATTAAAGTTTCTAGTTAATTAACGTTTAATTGGAATAAAATGGAATGTGAATTGGGTTTATTGTGAACTGTGTTTTTAACGACATTTGTTCTTTAACCCGATTAACTGTGAAATGAGATTTGGAATTTATAAATCTTTTAATTAAGATTAATGGTATTTTCTATAGTAAAGTTTTCCAGTTTAATATATTAAATTGGAACTGAATGAAATTTGATTTGATGATAATCAAAGTGAGCTTCTATGGAGGAAGAATGTTAATATATATGGAATTTAAAAGGCTTTGTCGTTATTCCATTTATATTACTGGTCCGGAACTTGATATCGATTTTATGTTGATTTTTTTTTCCGTGAAGATTCCATTTTTATGGAAGAGGATTTGGCTTTATCGTGAACTCTGTTTTAAATGACATTAGTTCTTTAACCCAGTTAAAGACAGGGTTACATGTCTAACATTGTATTTCAAACTTTATGGTTGATCTCTGCTAAATATTTATTTGTTCCGTGGCGAAGAATTTATTTTCTTGCTTAACACCCTTCTCTGAGATGTACGAACTCAAAGGCTATATATCGGCAGAAATCAATGGTACAGTGTAGATTGTCGATGCGGCATTTTTGATTTTTCCAAAGTTAATCAATCATTAATATTGATTTTTGGAAAGATTAAAGTGAAGTGGAGTTTTAATGAATCTTTAATTAGATTGAAATGAGAATGTGATAATTTAAATTATCAAATTCGGGAAATGATCGAGAATGGAGTACCACCAGTTTTACTCCAGGCGATAGTTAAATCTTTAATTAGATTTGAACAGGAAATGGTAATTAATTTCACCGATAACACCGTGGTGTTGGTTATGGAGTATTACCGGTTTTGTTCCATGGGATGAATAGGTTGGGATTGGAAATTAAACAAATGATTACTTTTGTAAGGTGCGCTAATCCCGACTAGTTGATAAACCTTAATTTGGTTTGAAATGATATCTAAAGGAAGATTAAAGGATAAATTTAATGGATTTATCTTTGATAAAATTAATGGGAACCTATCCCAAAGGATATGAATATTTAAATAAAAGAATACTCAGAATTGGAATAAGGCGTATGTTGTGTTTTATAGCACTTGATTTTAGAATATGCGAGTTATTCAGAAAGGTCGGGCTTATACCCATTCTAAATAACTGATTCGACGATAAGTCGACAATGAAGACGGTGGTTGAAGGCCAGAGGTCTTCACATCATTTGGATGATTACTGATGTCTTGATTGGGCTATACACCCAAGACAAGGTAATAAGTGGTGATCGTCTAGACGTACTTGGAGATCGATCGGATATGCGAGGTCCTCTCTCTTGTATTGGACATATGGGATGAGGAATAAGGTGCCTCCTGTTTCGTTCAGGCCTAGAACGAACTATTAAATGTATGTGTGTCTGACATTGGAATTTATTCTGTGTTGATTGATCTCTAGTAAATATATATCTGTTTGGTGGCAGAGAATTTATTCTCTTGCTTAACACCCTTCTCTGAGATGTACGAGCTCAGAGGTTATATATCGATAGACATCAGTTGCATAGCGTGAATTGCCAGTGTGGCATGCTGAGATGCTAATGATCAAGGCTTCTGTTGAAAAACGTAGCCTTGTGGTTGATGATCAAAGCATGGCTTTAATATAGCATAGCTTTGTGTAGTGTTTATTCGCGAGCCTCACACCCCGGTATGAATAGAAATGGGAGAGGAATACAGAGATAACATGCATTTCCTTCTAGCTAGGAGTGGTGTCATGGTATGGAGCCCAAACATTTTTACTTATGTGGATGATGGAAACCGAGGGAACTCAGATATATCGATCACTACAGGGCCGATGGGTGGATATGGTCTACATATTGACTAGACTTACACCCTATAGGGCGGGGAAACGTATTGTTCAGGGATTATTAATCCACTTAAAATATTGACCGGCCCTAAAGATCCATGGGATGATGCTTTCTGTTCTGGAGACATGGGCTAGATTGTCTCGAATTCAGTAAGGACGATTCTTGCCTTATTTCATAGATGGAATCCAATTTCCAATACATGACATTTCGGTTTAAAATGTAGATGCTAGTATGGCGACATGATAGATGGTACCCATGCCGCCTATGATTGATACATTTATATTTGAAATTGTTTTATACACTATGCACTTATAATAGTATCAAATGATTTGTTTTAAAGGTACCAAGCATGTTTGGCTATTATAAGGGTAAACTCTATCCTCCGGCTTGCGTTTCATTGTGTGATGGGACCTAAGTCTTATAAAAGCTTCATTTTTCCAAAAAGCATTCCGCTGTTTGTTATATGCACTGGTATTCTTGGGAGAAAACCCGTTCCGTATTATACGGCGTGGTCACTTGATTTACCTTATTTCTAAAGTAAAGTTTTAAATAATTGTTTTAGTTCTCACACCAGTCACATGACTGACCTGGAGTTTATTGTTTTAACCTAAACCTAGGTGCCCCTATTTTCCACACGGGCCGCTAGTAGTTTTGGATTTGCAGATTTATTTTTACAGGATCCAGGTTTACAGCTGGAGCTATATTCGGAACGCTTTGTATATGTGTATTTCTCTCAATTGTGTTTTGTATTATTTTCCGCTGCATTGTAATTTGTAAATCTATAATATTTATCAAATGTATATTATTTGTTCATACTATGTATATTCTTGTACTCTGATGTAAATTGTTGTAATAGCAATGAAATGTTCTTATGTTTTTGTTCTGATTTATCATGTTCTCAACTCAATCCGGGCTTACTCTTAAGGGCGGATTTGGGTCGCTTCAGACTGGTCCTTGGGCCTCGGGGCTCTTGGAGTCTGTCGATTGAATAGGGCCGACGTTTGCTGATTGGGCCAGTGCGCTGAAACGATAGTTTTTTCTCAAAATTTTAAAGGCGTGTCCATTCAGTTCAAAATTTGAAAAGCATGTCTATTCAGCTGAATGGGAACAACCATTTAAATATGAGCGCATGTGTTAGCCTGTTTTGTGACCATGCCACCCAAAACCCAAACGGTCAGGGTTACATATGTTAAAGGTTAAAGCTCTTATACATTCTAAAACCAGAGTTCGGATTGGATTGCAGAGCTTGGATCGGATTGCAGAGCTCAGATCAGATTGGATCGAACAACCTTGACTCGGATAGATGGCATCTCTACCTTGCTACATCAACTTCGGGTCGGAGACTACTTCGGAAGGAATAGCCTGGATTCATATTTAACCTGGCTGCAAGTAATAAGACACAACGAATAGGTCGGATTGGATCGGAGGCATTGATCTGATCCCATCCCTTCAACCATAACTGAAGGATTCCGATTCGGTAGCATCAATGGCACAGAACGGATATAGATAGACCCGAACCCCTTTTTTGCTTGAAGCGGTTACCAGGCATATGAGATTGGACCTATTTTTACTCCTCCTTTCATGGGAAGGATTATACTTGGCACACATGAACAAGATTTCGAAGTTCTCTTTGATGCTGCCACGTGACCATTTATCCCAACCGAATTTCTACCCATAAATACATGAATTCACACCACTTTACGGGGACTTTTGGCACTTAGTTCGTTGATGGCAGCCATGAGAAGTTTTCCTTCACAGAAAATCATCATCTCCTCCAATAGAATCCATGAATTTGGAGAGACAAATTCATTGTAATCAAGTGCTTGAGTGATTCAAAGCCTTGTAATTGTAATTCTATGTTGAATTAAGAATCTATAAAGTGGATGTAGGCTCGTTAACGCTGAACCACTATCAATCTTGTGTGTTGATTGATTTCTCTTGCCTTCTCGTATATGATTTCTCATTATTCTCTGTAAAACATGATCAATTGGTGTTAGAACCAATTTTTGGTCTAACATTTTGGTGCTTTCACTGAGAAATGAAGATTCTCAGCTTTTCGGATTATTTATCTACTGTTTGGATCTCCAAGTCCGAAGAGATAATCCGTATTCTCATCACTTTTGAAGCTTTCTATGATTTCTGCAATTTAGTATATTGCGGCTCAAAGAAGAGATTGGAACCGTCAAGTTTCTCGAAGAAGCAAAGTCGATGGAGAGCCTCCAGGTGACAAACAGCTCACGACAACAGCTCGGGCCCCGGATTGAGTGTGTTCGGGTCGTATCCGATCCAATCCGACAACCAAAGATGCCTTTATACCCAAGGCATGGATGTCTCTAGAACGAATAAATGGGTTCGAAATGATCCGCCCGGCACGCTGCAGTGTGGCCCTCGACTTCGGATCGGATCAGATATGTTTCTAATTCAAATAAGCTCTGGATCGGATGCATAGGAAATGATCGGGTCAAATGCAGATTGATCCCTTGGATCGGATGTAGATGAAGTGTAGGCCAATATTCTTGAGGGGTCAGATCAGATCCTATTCGACCAGAACAAGAACCTCTGACCCGAATCAGATGGGGAGATCCAAACCGGTCGCCTGCCGAAGACGTTTCCCCAACCGATCCGATGACATACTCGAACCGCGATCCGGACGCATGACTCAAACGGTAACTTGAAGGTAAGTTCCAACCCAATTTGAAATAGCTGTTTTTGAGGAAAAATGCATTTTTCATATCATTTCAGAAAAGTCTCCATCTACGAAAATCAAAAATGTCGTGCGATGCCCATATTTTTGACCTAACCGGTTAGGTCGATTGTCGTAGAGACTGTAGAGCCCCGGACCCCCACCGGCGCTATGCCCAGACCCGATGATGGCCTCGCCTTCGGCTCGGAGCACGGCTCACCTTCGGCTTGACATATATTTTGGCCAACAGCAGTCATCAAAGCTTGTCAATGAAGATTAAATGGATAGTCAAAGAATATGACAACAAAATGGTGACGACTGGGATTCCTCCAAAAGCCATGACCTCTATTTACCGATATTATTCAATGTGAGGAGCTGTCAATCAGATTCAGCTTGCTATCAATGACAGTGTAAGAGATAATGATTGTCTAATAGCAATCTCCTCTTCTGTAACTCCGATAGTGTATAGATTTCAGAAATACAACTGATGTTGTTCCCTAATGAGCAGTGACCACCTCATTTATGTGACTTAAACATGTCCAATCGGTGGAGCATCGAATGACGGTTATATGGAACAATCCGAGCACTACTCCAAAGATGATTCATATGATCTTAGTGACCATGATTGTCAATAATGGGATGCCGGAAAGCATCCAAGGATCCCAACATCCCAAAGCTACACTTTAATTTCATGATGTGATGAATGAAATATGTCCTGCGGTTCACCTCCCAAGAAACTCGGCTGAACTATGCAATGGCTATTTGCTGTCAGCCTCATCGAGGAAGTCTGATTTCCATTGAATAAGGGTTAAGGTCAATATACTTTGGTGCCCAAAGTTAGGTAATTGTTGAACCACCACATGTTATGATTGGACTATGGATCCTCTCCCGGATTATAGCAACTTGACTACTCACTAGCCACCATACGACCTTGGTCAAGCGATGAGAGCTCGAGATTAAAGAAAATATAAATCAACCATTAGCTTCCTACTTCTTATTTTCATTGTGACATAACGCATGAATATTACTTAAAGTCTCACAAACTTTGTTGTCGTGTTCAAGCTTATCTGATCAAGGTCTAGACTGACCATCTCCAATAGAATTTAGAACTTACATTGTAGCCTAATGTCTATTGCTAAAATTCCCAACCGAAACTGGAGTGGGAATGGTCCATGGTGACTAAGTTACTAGAAGATCCTACTATTTGCCTAAATGGAATATGCTACACATTAGAGATGGAATCCAAATACGCTTCCCCTCCTGATGAGATGGAGTGCGAAGGAGGCATCGGCTTAGCAAGAAAAGGAAACACCACACAAATTGCCCGATAATCTGCCCAAAGACATAGATCTTAGAGAAAATGAAGATTCGGGATGCAGGAGGGCGTCATCTAATGATGTAACTACCCAAAGATTGAAAAGCTCACTTACAGTTTGATGATTGCTTCGAGAAAACTCCGCCACTACTTCCAAATTCATCTAATTGTAATACACACTAATTGGCCAATATGACGGGTCCCACAGCGACCCGAGGCATCTGGATGATTGCTCGAACAAAATATCAAGAAGAACCAGTTTGATCTCAATTCCCTCCTGAAGAAATCCATATAAGGGAAAACGTTACCCGACTTCATCGCTGAGTTTACTGTTCCCGAGGAGGATGTGTTAGATGAAGGAGATCACCCCTCAAAATGAAAGATGAATACCAAGCACCCAGAAGTTGCATACAGACGATGCAAAGAATAATCGACAGTCTGGCCTTGAGTTGTGTCGATTCAAAGGAAATTCCAGACGAAGGGACTACAACTCGCAGCTTACTTAGAACAGGTAGAAGAGCTGTTTGATGGATGAGGACATTACAACATATCTCGTATTCAACACATTAAAAATCAGAAACCAGATTACTTGGCCAAGTTAGAAAGTTCTGAAATCCAGAAGAGATGAAGATAATCCAAATCAAGACACTACAAACTCCGACCATTGATCAGATGGAAGTTGATCAAGTGTTGGAGACCGAACCCGAAAGAGATTCATGGACAACCCCCATATAGAATTTCCTGCAGCACAGACTACATCCAGCAAGGAGAAGTGATGTGCCTCAAGATATGACATGCAAGGCGACATTGCTTATTTCCTTTGGAAGGTTGACATAAGATTGATAGCAACAAGTCCTATTACTGAATACACCATCCTGAATGATTAGACAAAAGCACTCATCAGCTTCCCACTAGATGTGAGATGTACACGAATGAAGCTTCTGACGAACGGCGTCTCAGAGTTAGAAAATGAAGATTCACAATTCCACTCCATTGATCGATTATCTGCCAAGAAACTCATGCCCCAAATGTTGGGGGTAAGAGGAGAATCAAGCATGGAACGCTCGTGATTACATCATCTAATTCAATGTCGATACATCATAAGCCTGCATGACCGATTTCCTCGGTCTTTCTCGAAGAGTTGCGAGTTAAGTGTTTTGAACACTTGAATCTGGATGTTGATTGATTGTTTGTGTATAAGCTTTTATCCTCGGTGTGGGATCGAAGGCATGTCTGTAGACGGATGAGGCATGTTTATCCTTATGACTTCCTCACCAACTTCCTGACATGGAAGGGGCAAAAATCCTTTAAGCATGGACCCATTTTCAGCCATGTCCTACTTCATAGCATGGAGAGTGCAAAGTTCCTCTAACCATAGATCTATTGTTCTCCTGCCAACCACCGTCCTACAACCAATATGATGATGTGCTAGTATTAGCAGTACAGACATGACTCCCTAACACTCAATCCTTGCCTTTGGAATAGGGGCAAGAAGGCGATTCAAAGGAGATGCAACCTCGTCATTCGCCTACAGTGTTTACCTAGCTGCCTTTGTTGCTCCAAGACCCTAATCAAGGTGTGTTCACTCTTGGGACCACCATCCCACGACTGTTTGAAAAGACATTCATCACCAGCTAAATATTTTGGCAGCCATCCCCTGGCAGAGATTAGGCGAGGCAAAATGGACCTACAAAGAACCTATAGTGCCATTTTCGCTTCGGATGATATTCATTCCGTTAAGGGGATTACTCTTTAACCATAACTCTTATATTTTTGCATGCTTTATGAGTTATTGATATAATTAACTCAGATGAACTAATATGTGGATGGTGTAGGTACCTAGGGTTTGATACCGATCAGACTTCTAGCACCCGCATATAGAGTTGTGGAGCAATATCATGACAAGCTTGACTGGACCGCTCGTTTACAAAGCCACGCCCTCCGTCTGAAAGAGGTTGTTTAGCTCAATGAGGATCCAAGATGACCATCCACTCCTTGGCTCATACGTGGCAGAGCTAAAGATAATTATGCATTGAATTTTGCATTTCAAAGTAGGAACTACGATTTTAGATGGATGCAGTTTGACCGTCTACATGGCTCGATCCTATATTTAACACCACCAGATTACATGAATCGAAATGAAGGAGGCATCACTATCCCTTGATATGCTTACTTTTCAATTATGCGATCTACTTTTACATGCTTCCTGAGTTGTTGACATGACTAACTCATGTAATATGAATGATGCAGGTATTCAAATTTCGGTGCCAATTTCTCCTCCCGTAGATTGAATGGAGGAACGCAAAGATTTGGCAAGTGTGGCCCGACCACTTTCCCGATAATGTACATCCGCCAAAGCGAAGCGGGAAGTATGGATTAAAATCGAGTTTGAGAATGACACTCGAGCCGGCAGAATCCCGCTCTTGGGATTAGAGCGCAGAAGGAAAGCTAGGGCGAATAACATGAACATTTTCCTGAATAACTCCAACTCTCATGATTCGAGAGGGAGTATAAAGGACGGGAAAATTACGTCCCCAAGGCGTGATGGTGCACCACGACTAAAGACCGCCTTGATTCCACACTACCCTTGGTATTCGACGAGAGAGTATAAAGGCACCAGGGACTAAGTGCTGCAAATGAACTCCTACCCCACTAAAGGATTGGGGCGCAAACTGAAAGCTGAGTTTGAACTCTATCCTGGGCATATGACAGGAGAGTATAAAGTCATTACGATTAAATGTCATGGAAGGGCTCCTACCTACTGCAGGATAGGACAAGAATGAAAGCTGAGCCCGAAACCCTTATTTCTAGACATGGGGGGCAACACACTGTCGATCCAAATCAATCCCAAAATCCCTGGCTAGGCACTTATTCACTATTGATCAGGGGCATACACACACGTCACACCCGTATGATGTTCGTAGTATAATATGTTATTTATTTGCAGGGATACTGAATTGAAACCCTTATTTGATTTGTGATGCGATTTATTTCTTGCTACTTAGTGTAGTAATGCAATGACTACAAGTATATTGGATTGAAATATATATAACAAACTTGTAAATGTATTATATTGTAGGAATACTGCTTTGTTTGCTGATGGTAGATTTACAGAGGATAACTAGTCAAGAACACGACGCCCGCACTCGCAATAACAACAGGCTAGTAGAAAACAAGTAAAGGGCCATGTCCGGAAGGCTAACGCTGATGCCTAGTGCTAAACTTTTCATGCGACAACCAAAAGGATGCTTTGATAGTGAGTTGTTTAATGACATGTCACACAAGTTAAGGCAACGACCGAAAGGAGGCCCTAAGAGTGACATATCAAACCAACATATAACTGGCCATAGCCCAAGTGCAACAACAAGTTCCACCTCGCAAATACACTGAATGGAAAATGCAATAACTTGAGCACTTGGATAACTCAATCACTTAAGCCTTGAAAGCAATTTCTCTTTTCCATGCATCCATGTATAAATTCAAAAGGCCTCTTGAGAACCATAGAATGGATGCAGAGTGAACGTCCATTTGCTAGTCCTGACAGACTTCCCGATTGAAAGACCCTAGATAAGGGGGCATGCTATTACTTTGACTCCCAGCTTGCAAAGAAGCGAATAACCTGATACTCCAACTCAAGGGCTAAGAAGAAGGAAGAGAGAAATTTCGTCCATGCTGAATATGTCGGTGCAGAAGGCACTAGGAACGAAGGAAGTCAGCAGATTTATTCTTGCGATGATCCCTCAGCATGTCAGACTAGATACAAAATGGATGGTATCATTACAGAATTGAGAACCCGGATGCTCGAAAAGATGAACTTCTCTAGAAGTGACAGAAAATGATGGATAACTTCTTTATATAGATAGATGGAAGGTCGAGCAACTACGACGTACTCGCTGGAGCGAGACCCGTAGGAATTAAAGCGATAACGAATTTTGCTCACGAACTCCCTATTCCGCGGTTCAGATCACATGACACCCCAGGATGAGTGCGCAACGTTGTCTTGAATGAAACAAGGTGCAATCAACCTCCTCCCAGACATTTGCAGCATGCAATTTCTGACTGCAACATTTTGGATGAAAGCGACGGCAATGCAAGAGCCACTAGAAACTTAAACGGAGTCCAACCAGCCTATGCTCCAATTCAGATGAATGCTTCAAATACAAATCAACTTCAACATGAAGCTTCCCATTACTTAGTGTAAGGACAAGTGGAAACATTCTAAGTGACTATAATTTGACCCTATCGCTACCCGACTCCAATCCCCAGAGCCTAGATGGGAGACCAACGACAAACATGAGTTGGACACAAATAAATCATTTTGTATAGATCTCTAACTCATAGCTTGATGAGGGAATACGAATTCAAAGAAGACATGGATTTGATGCGCACCACTTAGCAAAACCCTCGTGGATGAGGGGCATGAGATATTAGTTCCGAGCAGTGGATCACCATCTAGAATCAAAGGACAGAAGCCTGATTGACGACTACTACATATGTGGAACCAAGAAGCCAGAACTGGCTTCCACCTATTCCAAGATTTCATGCTGGGGTACCTGCTCTAAATTGGATAATTGACGACAACTTCTCAAAGATGAAGGCTAGATTCCAACATTAATTGATGCTTTACAAGAGGTGGCACACTCAAAGGCGACATAAGCAATGTCAATCAAAACCCTTGAACAAAATACATCAGGGATCTCAACAAACCCCGGTACTTCAAGCTACCACTTCTGGATCTTGATTTATATTGTTTCTACACAATTTTGGCAGCAAGCATCTGAATCGATCAACCGCTGGAACGCTTTGGTCGCCGACTTCACTAAGCAGTCAAAGGTCCACATCTATCGACCTAAGAATGTCATGCTACTCATTTCAATCAAACAGGATTTTGACGAGATCCTTCATTCCTTCCTTAAAAGATTCAGCACTGCAGTGACACCGGTAGATTGGCTGAACCATCTATGGTGTTTATGGCAGCAGTACCCAGTATTCTTGGTAACTTTAGACATCAAAGTTTTTCTGCATCAAGATCCACCAAGAGGCTTTGGTGAATTCTTCCAACAAGAGTATATTAATGTTGAGATGGATGATCTCAATGTTTTCATGACAGAGAATGGAGCACCATCTGACTTTTGAAATGATAGTGGCGAAAGAAAAGCCCTGGAAAAGACTGGATGGAATGTACAAATCCAAAATGGACCAATTTCATTTATTGAGCCCACGATCTTGATTGTCAAGCTCAATGGAACCAACCATCAAAAATAGACTCAACAAGACTATGACGGCAATTTCGGATTGTGCCAAAGCATGAACGAAGGAGCTTAAATAACTCCCTAATGACATTCTTTCGCTCGCATGATTCACAAACTTACTCTCAACTTCGTGACTGATGGAAGGAGAGTATCTAAGTTCATTGACACTTAACGAGTCAATCCTCGCTTTCTGGCTAAAGAGATGGAATGACACCAAAGCAAATGTGACTCGACCATTATGCATACAACTCCGACTTTTGCTAACTTGAGAAAGAGCACAGAACGACTTAGGTCAACTAAGATTATTAAACCTGCAACTCTGAACTGATGAAACAATGGAAAGTATAAACGTTTTAAGACTAGATGTTTGATTGACTTGATCCAACTCCCACCGATGCTAGGGGAATAAGCACTGACCTCGCTTGCCCTCCACTGATGCTACGGAGCACGAGCTTCAAATAGAAATCTGGCTTTGAACATGACCCTGACTTGATCCGTAATTTAGAACATATGCACTATGTCTATGGAATATGACATGATTCATCTTGACCATCCAAGTGAGCCAACGACCCTACGTGTAACACCCCACGCCCGCTAGGGTCACTCAAAAGGGAATGCCATAGCATCGGTGGAGTATTTTAGTGAATATAGAACAGAAAAATTACAACAAGACAGATATAAATAGTACTTGAAATTTTAAAACATCATCTCACAACAGCAGAAATAAACATGTCTGGTTACATCATAAAACCATGATAAAAGTCAAGTACAATATCCATCAAAATAAAGAAGTACATAATCCCACTCTCTCATACAATAGCCATAACAAAAGAAAAGATAACTGGATAACTGGAGCTTTACGTCTATCCAAGCTCCTCAAGACTGGAACAGCAATCCGATCAAGCTCTACTACCACTAGGATCCACCGTAGGACCTGAGGGTTGGGAAAAAGATAAAAACAACGGGGTCAGACATAAGTCTGAGTGAGTCCTATAACTTTAACAATACAATCATTAAGGTAACCAGAGAAGACATAAACTTGACCTACGGTAATATCTGGGGATGAATGGCTACACTAAGCAGCTTGGTAGACTTAGGATAAACTAAGATAACCGTCAGGACGCATCTACCCACCCAAGGATAATTACTAACTGCACCACACCAGTCATTCCTACTTAAAGGTTGATCCCTTCCAAGGACTTAGAAAATTTCCCCAGTAGTTTCATGTACCCCTAGCCCACTACATAGGTGCCGTCTGCCCCTATCTCCACTAGGTGTACCCGGTAATTCTTACCTAGTAGTTTCGTGTACCCCTACATAGGTGCCGTCTGCCCCTATCTTCATTAGGTGTACCCACTACTCCCCAAGCGATCGGCTCCCTACCGTAGATACCCGTGCTGGTCCCACAGTGGGGTGTATCACTCCCCTAAAGTGGCTACCCAATACTAACGGTGCACGGCTTTATATCTACACGATGCAACAACGGCTTATCTACCAGCCCGGGCCCACACACGCATATGAAACCCGTTGGACTTGCGTTGCCACCGCTAACCCGTTTTGGCCTCTTATAATCAAGCCCAATATGCGTGTCCCGTCACTCGACATGGGTCGAGCCCACAAAGATACGTTTGGGATATTGGTTGAAATGGGCCCCCACAAGCTACCCACTTAAGCTTGTCAAATATCTAGTGTATCCCACTTAACCCTTTAATCATGTTTAATTACATGTTTCCACTTGGTTAAGTATTCTAATCGTATTTTCTATTTCCACCCAAGGCAACCCACTAGATTCCACATGCCACCCAAGGCAACCACCAAATTTCCTCATGCCACCCAAGGCACCCACTTAACCCCTCATGTCCCACTACATGCTATTATGGTTAAGTGTTTCTTAATTAATTAAGACCGTGATCTCCCGTAAAGACCTCCCACATTAGACTGGCTGTTATGACCGCCTGGTTAAGCCGGTAGAATCCGGGCAGTCTTACGTCATAACAGAGTCTAACCTCGTGTCTTTACCTTAATCACGTATTTAATTTATGGCTAAGACCTCTCACATTGGGCTGACATTTGTAGCAACTGGTTAAGCCGGTCGGGTCCGGGCAGTTTTACACTACAAATGAGTCCAACCTCGTGTCTTAGTCGATTAATTACACCTAATTAATCACCCCCATATTAATTATCCCTAATTAATATCCAGTTTTCCATAACATGGGTAGACCTAACTCAATAGGTAAATTCCCATGGGGTAGACCTAACTCAATAGGTAAATTCCCACTTATGGTAATTTATTTTTATGGTATGCTTAATCATACCCAAACATTCATTTATTAACATATTTACCAACCCCATCGTTCCCCACGTAAATCGTTCTCGTTACATGACATAATAAGGGGAAGATCATCACAAATATCATGGGTTTAACATACAACTTTGTCATGGGTTAAGAGGATGTCAACTTGCATATATGAGCATATATTAACCCAACTACATATAACCCAAACTTGCATATTATCATACACATGATTTGCATAACATGTTGCATATGAGCTTGCATATTATCATACACATATCTTGCATAACATGTTGAACTTGCATATAGGCATTCTCATAACTTGCATAACATGTTAAACATGCATTTAAGCATACACATAACTTGCATAAGCATTCACATACTTGCATAAGCATCCACATACTTGCATAAGCATTCACATACTTGCATAACTTGCATATCATGTCATTTAAGCATATACATATCTTGCGAAAGCATTCATATACTCGCATAAGCATGCATAAATTGCATATCACATAAATCTTGCATTTAAACATATATATGACTTGCATAAGCATCCATACACTTGCATAAGCATGCATAACTTGCATATCACTTTCAACTTGCATTTAAACATATACTTAACTTGCATATCACTTTCAACTTGCATTTAAACATATACTTAACTTGCATATCTCACTTTGCTAAACATGCATAATTCCACTTATTAAATATGCATAAATCCACTTATTAAACATGCATATATCAACTTGTTAAACATGCATAAATCAACTTATTAAGCATGCATAAACCAACTTATCAATTATGCATAAACATAGAACAACATAGAGTAACATATCATTATACATGATTCATACTCACTAATCCGCATTTAAGACCATAAGTCTCATTACACCCAATCTACTTACTTTAACAATTGATGTTAAAGTGATAGAAACTCACCAAACTCAAGATTAGCAACCTTATGAGGTAGAATTAGTTGCTAACTATGAAGATAATAATGATTGAAGATTGATTAGAGAGGAATTAGCTTGCAACTTTCTTCTTAGATTAGTGGAGGCTTCTCTTAGAATTTAATTTGGCGGCATGAGGCCATTATTTCTATTTTTGGTAAGGATTAAGGTAGGTTTAGGGTGTATTTATAGATTAAGAGAGTGTTTTAGGCCCTTAGATTAACCCTAGATTTATTTAGGACCCTTAGATTTCGGCACCTTCCAGAAACTAGCCCTAAGACCAAGCCCAAACCCCAAACTGGTGCACCCAACCACAGAACTCACTAGAAACTGTGCAGGTTTCTTGGCTCGGCACGGGCGCGCTTCCCAAGTGCGCCAGTGTATATTTGTACTGGCGCACTTCACAAGTGCGCCAGTGCAATTCTGGCCTGTTTCTGGTTTTTCTGCCTAACTTCGTTCGTCCATATCTCTTTCATACGGTACCCGTTTTACGCAAACTCGGACTCTATTTCGCGTATTTTTCCGAGACGAACGCAATAACGCAGCCCGTTACCCCCAATTCCCACATCTGAGATTATTCATCCTGTAATTAGTGAATTTTAGTATTAACTAAAATTCGGGGTGTTACATTCTCCCCTCCTTAAAGGATTTCGTCCCCGAAATCTCTAAGCTAAGGAGAATGCATATCCTACCATCCAAACAACCATCTACTCAAACCATCAACCACTGGCATCCATTGTCCTTAAAACAATTTCTAATGATGTATGAGCATATGCAAAAAGTGTGTGTATATGCTCCCTATCTAATGTATGAACATATGCAAACCATGATAGTGCCATGCATCCATTATGTATGCGAGAGAACCCTATCGACACATACAATATCTACATGAGTGCACAATCATTCACCAAAATGCATCATCCATGTGATAACACAACCATTATACATCCATAAATATATTTTCCTACACACAATTTTATGCAATATGCGATATGAAGTGACTGAGCCGATCTAGTGCCTAGAGTGTGTGTATATGCATCCACGAGCAACCACTAGCAAACACTTGCATCCATCAACCATAACATGTCTCAAACACATGTTTCAACCATAGGTTTACCCTAACTAAAGGTCAAAGGTACTAACGAGAGGACATACTAAAGATAAGATAAGTACTAGACAAGCGATAAAGGAGAAAGTAACGACATACCCTGAAAAAGAAATGGGTATAATGAACGCATCTTCGCTTCCGTCTCCCAAGTTGCGTTGCTCTCATCTTCTCCCCATTGCACTTTGACTAGCTGAACCTCTCTGTTTCTCAACTTCCTAGTCTCTGACCCAAGGATGCGAGTAGGGGCTCGTCGAATCGTCGCATCACGCTCAACCTCTACATCTCTAAGCAAGCTTGGCTCTACCACCTCTGCGGTCTCATGTAAGCACTTCCTCAGATGTGATACATGGAATACGTCATGAACACCACTAAGTCTGTCGGGCAACTCCACCCTATATGCCATCCGTCCAATCCTTTCCTTGATAGGAAACGGCCCAACAAACCTTGGTGCTAACTTCCCAACGGATCCGAAGCGAACAACATTTCTCAACGGAGATACCTTGACAAAAACCATATCCCCAACCTCAAACTCAAGATCCGTCCTTCTCTTGTCCGCATAAGATTTTTGCCTATCCTGCGCTGCTTTCATCCTTCTTTGAATCAAGTCAATCTTCTCAGAAGTCTCTCTAACCATATCGGGCCCTAGCAAGATCTTATCCGTAGATTCCCACCAACATGTAGGTGATCGACAAGGCCTTCCATAGAGAGCTTCGAAAGGAGCCATACCAATACTGGACTGAAAGCTGTTATTATATGCGAACTCCACTAATGGAAGTTGCTCTTCCCATGTACCTCCAAAATCTAAGATACAAAGCCTCAAAAGGTCTTCTAGAACACGGTTCACCCTCTCAGTCTGGCCGTCTGTCTGAGGATGATATGCGGTGCTTAGACACAATTGAGTCCCCACTGCTTCTTGCAAACTTCTCCAGAACTCACTAGTGAAGATAGGATCTCGATCACTAACTATGCTAGAGGGTACCCCATGCAATCGAACTATCTCTCGAAGATATACAGAAGCTAGCCATGGAGCGGTCCTCTTGCTCTTCACAGGTATGAAATGGGCGCTCTTAGTAAGTCTATCTACCACCACCCAAATTCCTGTATTACCCTTCCTCGACCTGGGTAACCCGTCAATAAAATCCATCGAGACGCTATCCCACTTCCATTGCGGAACCTCCAATGGGTGAAGCAACCCACCTGGTTTCCTTTGCTCCGCCTTCACTTGCTGGCACACCAAACATCGAGCGACATACTCGGCCACATCTTTCTTCATACCGGCCCAGAAGAAAACCCTCTTCATGTCTTGGTACATCTTATCCCCACCGGGATGAATGGTCATCCTAGAACGGTGTGCGTCATCAAGAATAGCCTTCCTCAAACCCTCGCCTTGCGGTACGCAAAGTCTACCGTCTCTACGCAAGTACCCCCTATCGTCTAGGGTGTACCTACTCAAATGGCTGGACGACTCCCCCCTTATGAGCTTCTCTACCAACTCAACCAACTGTGGGTCGCCCCTCTGTGCTTCTCCAATCCGCCCCAAAAGAGTAGGTCTAACTTCCAAAGAAGCTAACAAACCGGGTACATAGTCAACGGAAGGTCTGAAATCAAACATCGAGATAAACTCCAAGCTTTGCCGTTCCACGAACAATGGACTCAAGGACAACCTCTTCCTACTCAAGGCGTCCGCCACCACGTTACCCTTGCCAGGGGTATATGATATCTCGAAATCATAAGATGCTAAGAACTCCATCAACCTTTGCTGTCTCAAGTTTAAATCTTTCTGAGAGAACAAGTACTTCAAAGATTTATGGTCAGTGAACAACTCGAATCTCTCACCAAGAAGATAATGGCGCCAAATCTTAAGCGCAAAAACAATAGCGGCCAGCTCTAGATCATGGGTAGGGTAATTTTTCTCATGTGCCCTCAACTGCCTTCCACCATAGGCTATTACCCTTCCCTCTTGCATTAAGACTGCGCCAAGTCCTGTCCCACAGGCATCGGTATAGACAACAAATGGCTTGCTCCCATCTGGTAACACTAAAACTGGAGCGGTGGTTAAAGCTCTCTTTAACCGTCGGAACGCATCATCACAATCTACGTCCCATGTACAAACAAGATTCTTCTTTGTTAAGCGGGTTAATGGGGCTGATATCTTCGCAAAGTCTTTAATAAACTTCCTATAATAACCCGCCAACCCCAAGAAACTTCTTACTTCGGTAGCATTCTTCGGAACCTTCCAATCCTGAATTGATACTACCTTCGCGGGATCCACAGCTATCCCTTCCTTGGAGACCACGTGCCCCAAGAATCGTACTTCCTTCCTCCAGAAGTGACATTTAGAAAATTTAGCCTTAAGGCTATGTGCTCGAAGGGTCTTCAACACTTCCCCAAGATGTAGGGCATGCTCTTCTTCACTCTTAGAAAATACTAAGATGTCATCCACAAAGACCACCACGAATTTATTAAGGAACTCCCTGAACACCCTACTCATCAAATCAACAAAGTATGCAGGGGCGTTCGTCAACCCAAATGGCATCACTAGCCACTCATAGAAACCATCCGGAGTCCTAAAGGCAGTCTTGTCTATGCTATCCTCAGCCACCCTCAACTGATGAAACCCCGTGGCTAAGTCCAACTGAGAAAATACTGAAGCGCCAACCAACTGATCGAAAAGATCATCAATCCTCGGCAATGGGTGTCTATTCTTCTTTGTGAGCTTGTTGAGTTCTCTATAGTCTACACAAAGTCTGAGGGACCCATCTGCCTTCGTAGCAAATACTACTGGAGCACCCCACTCCGATATGCTCCGTCTTATGAACCCCTTCTCAAGCAACTCCCCTACTTGCTTATGGAGTTCCCTCCTCTCACGAGGAGCCATGTGGCGCACTGGTAAAGATACCGGTTTAGCATTATCCACCAAATATATTCGGAAGTCAATCTCCCACTTCGGAGGTAAGCCCTTCACCTCCTCAAACACATCCGGATATTCCCGGACCACTCTAACAGATTGCAAACTCTCGACCGAAGCGTCAAGCGATTCAAGATAACTTAGCATGACAGAGTCCCTGGGGTTACAAGAAATCTCGAGAGTGTTACCCAAGCGGGTCATGAGCCTAACAACTCTCCTTTCGCAATCAAGAACGGCACCATTACTGGATAACCAGTCCATGCCCAAAATCAACCCATAGCCCGTGAAGCCCAACACAAAAGCATCACATCTAAACTCAATGCTAAGTATAGAAATCTTCAAACCCAAACATATCATGGACAAATTAGTGGAGCCCCCAATTGGGTTTGAAACAACCAAGGGATCATCTACCAGACTGGTGTCTAAGTGCAGTAACTCAACTAATGATGATGAAATAAACGAATGCGATGCGCCTGAATCAAACAATGTACGGACAGGATGGTCAAATAGAAAAACCAGACTTTCAACGGAAATAGTTCTACCTCTCTCCTGAATCGGTGGAACCGCGAGAGCCTGTACTTGCCCCTTAGCCTGACTCGGTGCCATAAGAGCTTGCACCTGTCCTCCTGAGGTAGATCCCGTCCTTTGCCCCTTCTTAGGGCAATCCTTCACTAAGTGCCCTGCTTCGCCACAGTGGAAGCAACCGGTCTTCTTCTTCTTGCGACAATCCTTGCTTAGGTGGCCAGGTGTCCCACAATTGAAACACTTCTTCTTCTTGCCCTTGCCACCGTTGCCTTTCCCACCTTTGCTTTGCTGTTGTTGAGGTTTCTTTTGATCTCCCTTCTTCTCGGGTGCCTTATTAGCATTATGACCCTTCTCTTCCTCATACATGAGTGCCATGTCAACTAGCTTCTCAAAGGTGGCCCCCATAGGGATATGAGTCATAGCCAACCCATGCATAGGTTCATTCAAGCCTTTCACGAACCTCAAAGCCTTCTTCTCCGGTGTATTCACCATGTCTAGGCCAAACCTTGCCAATTGATTAAACTTGTTAACATATTCCTTCACCGAAAGATTTCCTTGCTTCAGAGTCAAGAATCTTTCCATATACAAGTTTTCCTCCGCCCTTGAGAGAAACTTTGCCACAAATCTTTGCCTAAAATCCGCCCAAGAGTCAACGGGGCGTTCTCCATTAGTAACCTCCCACCAGAATGAGGCCTCTCCCTTCATTAACCAAGCAGCCAACTTGACTTTCTTCCCTTCTTCCATCTCAAAGATATCTATCAACTCTTCCACCTCTTTAAGCCAATCTCTAGCCTCCACAAAGGTTTCAGATCCTTGAAAAGGTTTCCCTCCCATAGCTTTAAATTCCTTGCAAGTCTTAGCAAAAGTATCCGTGCGAGGAGAAGGGGGAGGAGGAAGATCGGGTGCTACGGTTGGTGGAGGAATATTTGCTGGACCCGCAGTGGTGGCCCTAGCCTCCATCAATCTCCTATACCATACTGGTACCGTCACACCCTCCGGAAGATTAAGATTCTCGGTCATGCTGAAACGAAAAAGGAAAGATTCAAAACGGAGAATTCGAAGGATATAGATATGGCTATTGGGGATTATGCTTTTCTTTCAAAAACTTTTCTCTTAAAAGACATGTTTTTGAAAATATCTTTTCCAAAAATGTTTTAGAAAAATAGTTTTCTAAAAAAAATTATCTGTTCCGGTAACCTTTGCTCTGATACCACGTGTAACACCCCACGCCCGCTAGGGTCACTCAAAAGGGAATGCCATAGCATCGGTGGAGTATTTTAGTGAATATAGAACAGAAAAATTACAACAAGACAGATATAAATAGTACTTGAAATTTTAAAACATCATCTCACAACAGCAGAAATAAACATGTCTGGTTACATCATAAAACCATGATAAAAGTCAAGTACAATATCCATCAAAATAAAGAAGTACATAATCCCACTCTCTCATACAATAGCCATAACAAAAGAAAAGATAACTGGATAACTGGAGCTTTACGTCTATCCAAGCTCCTCAAGACTGGAACAGCAATCCGATCAAGCTCTACTACCACTAGGATCCACCGTAGGACCTGAGGGTTGGGAAAAAGATAAAAACAACGGGGTCAGACATAAGTCTGAGTGAGTCCTATAACTTTAACAATACAATCATTAAGGTAACCAGAGAAGACATAAACTTGACCTACGGTAATATCTGGGGATGAATGGCTACACTAAGCAGCTTGGTAGACTTAGGATAAACTAAGATAACCGTCAGGACGCATCTACCCACCCAAGGATAATTACTAACTGCACCACACCAGTCATTCCTACTTAAAGGTTGATCCCTTCCAAGGACTTAGAAAATTTCCCCAGTAGTTTCATGTACCCCTAGCCCACTACATAGGTGCCGTCTGCCCCTATCTCCACTAGGTGTACCCGGTAATTCTTACCTAGTAGTTTCGTGTACCCCTACATAGGTGTCGTCTGCCCCTATCTTCATTAGGTGTACCCACTACTCCCCAAGCGATCGGCTCCCTACCGTAGATACCCGTGCTGGTCCCACAGTGGGGTGTATCACTCCCCTAAAGTGGCTACCCAATACTAACGGTGCACGGCTTTATATCTACACGATGCAACAACGGCTTATCTACCAGCCCGGGCCCACACACGCATATGAAACCCGTTGGACTTGCGTTGCCACCGCTAACCCGTTTTGGCCTCTTATAATCAAGCCCAATATGCGTGTCCCGTCACTCGACATGGGTCGAGCCCACAAAGATACGTTTGGGATATTGGTTGAAATGGGCCCCCACAAGCTACCCACTTAAGCTTGTCAAATATCTAGTGTATCCCACTTAACCCTTTAATCATGTTTAATTACATGTTTCCACTTGGTTAAGTATTCTAATCGTATTTTCTATTGCCACCCAAGGCAACCCACTAGATTCCACATGCCACCCAAGGCAACCACCAAATTTCCTCATGCCACCCAAGGCACCCACTTAACCCCTCATGTCCCACTACATGCTATTATGGTTAAGTGTTTCTTAATTAATTAAGACCGTGATCTCCCGTAAAGACCTCCCACATTAGACTGGCTGTTATGACCGCCTGGTTAAGCCGGTAGAATCCGGGCAGTCTTACGTCATAACAGAGTCTAACCTCGTGTCTTTACCTTAATCACGTATTTAATTTATGGCTAAGACCTCTCACATTGGGCTGACATTTGTAGCAACTGGTTAAGCCGGTCGGGTCCGGGCAGTTTTACACTACAAATGAGTCCAACCTCGTGTCTTAGTCGATTAATTACACCTAATTAATCACCCCCATATTAATTATCCCTAATTAATATCCAGTTTTCCATAACATGGGTAGACCTAACTCAATAGGTAAATTACCATGGGGTAGACCTAACTCAATAGGTAAATTCCCACTTATGGTAATTTATTTTTATGGTATGCTTAATCATACCCAAACATTCATTTATTAACATATTTACCAACCCCATCGTTCCCCACGTAAATCGTTCTCGTTACATGACATAATAAGGGGAAGATCATCACAAATATCATGGGTTTAACATACAACTTTGTCATGGGTTAAGAGGATGTCAACTTGCATATATGAGCATATATTAACCCAACTACATATAACCCAAACTTGCATATTATCATACACATGATTTGCATAACATGTTGCATATGAGCTTGCATATTATCATACACATATCTTGCATAACATGTTGAACTTGCATATAGGAATTCTCATAACTTGCATAACATGTTAAACATGCATTTAAGCATACACATAACTTGCATAAGCATTCACATACTTGCATAAGCATCCACATACTTGCATAAGCATTCACATACTTGCATAACTTGCATATCATGTCATTTAAGCATATACATATCTTGCGAAAGCATTCATATACTCGCATAAGCATGCATAACTTGCATATCACATAAATCTTGCATTTAAACATATATATGACTTGCATAAGCATCCATACACTTGCATAAGCATGCATAACTTGCATATCACTTTCAACTTGCATTTAAACATATACTTAACTTGCATATCACTTTCAACTTGCATTTAAACATATACTTAACTTGCATATCTCACTTTGCTAAACATGCATAATTCCACTTATTAAATATGCATAAATCCACTTATTAAACATGCATATATCAACTTGTTAAACATGCATAAATCAACTTATTAAGCATGCATAAACCAACTTATCAATTATGCATAAACATAGAACAACATAGAGTAACATATCATTATACATGATTCATACTCACTAATCCGCATTTAAGACCATAAGTCTCATTACACCCAATCTACTTACTTTAACAATTGATGTTAAAGTGATAGAAACTCACCAAACTCAAGATTAGCAACCTTATGAGGTAGAATTAGTTGATAACTATGAAGATAATAATGATTGAAGATTGATTAGAGAGGAATTAGCTTGCAACTTTCTTCTTAGATTAGTGGAGGCTTCTCTTAGAATTTAATTTGGCGGCATGAGGCCATTATTTCTATTTTTGGTAAGGATTAAGGTAGGTTTAGGGTGTATTTATAGATTAAGAGAGTGTTTTAGGCCCTTAGATTAACCCTAGATTTATTTAGGACCCTTAGATTTCGGCACCTTCCAGAAACTAGCCCTAAGACCAAGCCCAAACCCCAAACTGGTGCACCCAACCACAGAACTCACTAGAAACTGTGCAGGTTTCTTGGCTCGGCACGGGCGCACTTCCCAAGTGCGCCAGTGTATCTTTGTACTGGCGCACTTCACAAGTGCGCCAGTGCAATTCTGGCCTGTTTCTGGTTTTTCTGCCTAACTTCGTTCGTCCATATCTCTTTCATACGGTACCCGTTTTACGCAAACTCGGACTCTATTTCGCGTATTTTTCCGAGACGAACGCAATAACGCAGCCCGTTACCCCCAATTCCCACATCTGAGATTATTCATCTTGTAATTAGTGAATTTTAGTATTAACTAAAATTCGGGGTGTTACACTACGTGACTTATAATGAGGGAATTAGACCTCTTGATTCGATGAAGTTTAAACGTTTACCTGATCATTTTGACAACTCCTTCCACAGAATTTGGACTAACTAGCACCCATGGAAGTAGTGCAACAATTTGATAAAACCTTCTCTAGGACGGATGACTTTCCAGAAAAATTCAGCTCGGCATATTCAAAGCATGCCTTATCTTTGATAAGACGTACTTTAGGGGGCAAAAAGTTAGCCTGTTTTGTGACCAGGCCACCCAAACCCAAACGATCAGGGTTACATACGTTAGATGTTAAAGGTCTTATATGTTCTAAAACCAGAGTTCGGATCGGATTGCGGAGCTCGGATCGGATTGGAGAGCTCGGATCGGATTAGAGAGCTTAGATCAGATTGGATCGAACAACCTTGACTTGGATAGATGGCATCTCTACCTTGCTACACCAACTTTGGGTCGGAGACTATGTAACAACCTGGAAAATCCGAACCAATTTGAAAATTTTATTTTGGCAATTTTAGTGAATTTTGAATATTTAAAATGAAATATTTTAAATAATAACGACGAAAAATTTATTTTGAATAGAATTAGAATGCATATATTTATTTGTAAAAATTTAATTTATTTAAAAAAGGAATTGAAAATGGCGCGGTAGTTTGAAAATTCGATTTCAAATTTCAAATGAATGTACAGGATTCAAAATAAACCGGATTTTAGCGAAACCAAAAATATTAGAATCTATTTGAAAATATCCTTGCAACGAATCCGAAAAATCAAAATTTCATAGCGGGGATAAAAAGTTATGCCCAGTTGAAAATTCAAAATAGCCGCTATGGAATTTTGGCCCTTAAAAATAAAAAATTTGCAAACGACCTCCGTTTTCGACGAAACCACTTTTGTTGGATCCGGGATGTCTAACTATTGCAAGATTCCAAAATTCATAATTTTTTGAATCAATATTTGAGCATGGCGAAGTAAAACGTGTTTTGACAGTTTCGGTCAATTTGGATCGACTAGAAAATGGCCATTTTTCAAATGGTCTTCAAATTTAACGAAATTAGTTTTGTTAGGACCGTATCGTCAATACGAAGCTAGAAAATATTTTTCGGGAATTTTTAGAGTCTGTATGTAGCCCCGGTAAATTGAAATGCGCGTTCAAATTGAATATATAGATTTAAATTTAATGAAAACTGATCGAAATAGTCGAATCAGGTTGCGAGACATATCCCATTGTATTCGGAATGGGGGTAATTAGTTATGGACGACAGTCGGTGGGTTCGATTCGAGGTTCGAAAGAAAAAGTTACTTTTGGATTTAAAATAAAATAAATATCTAAATTAGATGGCCTCCCTCACTTCTCTCTCCTCCTTTCCTTAGCCCCCCTGTTGACTTCAGTTATTAAAGAAGAAAAAGCATGTCGCTCAGCCCTAACCCCTCTCCGTCACCACCGAGATGCCACCGCCCGACCTCCCTTGACCCGCCGCCCCTCCTCACTTCCACTTCTATCATCCCTAGACCCTGAACCTCCCCAAACCACAATCAAACCCCCAACTCGAAATCGCAAATCCCACCGTACTTCCCCCTACCCCGTTCCCATCGCTACACAGACTGAGTCACCCCCTTCCATCATTACACCGCTGATGGCCCCCCTGACAACTGTCGTTCGCTTCAGTAGGCTTTCTCCCCCCTTTTTCAATTCGAACAGCGTAGGTAAGTTTATTTTATTTTAATTTATTCAGAAAAATACGATTTATACAGATATGACTAGTAAACAAAAATCTGAAATGATTTGATTTTATAAACTAAAATGATATGATTTATAAAAATAAAAAACCGTAAAGATTCGATTTTTATTTATAGATTTTCTTTGATTTCAAGAATAGATTTTAGTTGATTTCAAGGATATGTTTTCTTTGATTTTATTAAAGGAAAGAATGATTTTTTATTTAACAAAAAGTTTAGATTTTTAATTGTAGGAAGTTTATATTTTTTAGTTATAAAAAGATTAGATCTTTAGTTGTTCAAATTATGATTTTTAATAGAGAAAGGCATGATTTTTAAATAGAGAAAGACATGATTTTTAAATAGAGAAAGATATAATTTTTAAATATAGAAAGATTTGATTTTTTTATAAAGAAGTAGCGAAATTATAAAAAAAAAATATAAGTAGCGAATTAAAAATAGGATTTTTATATAACAGAGCATATAAAAATATGATTTTTAGCATCATAAAAATATAAATTTTAGCCTATATATGTTATTTATAGAATAATCATACAAAGAAATAATTATTGATTGGTTAAAAATATAATTTTTAACGTAGGTATACTACATAGATCGACAATCAAAGCACGACGGAGTGGAACCCAAAGGTGAGAACTTCTCACTTTTATTTATTTTCTAGTTAGAAATATATACTAGGATGCAGACGGTGCTTAGCAGCACCCGACACCCTCGTCCGCAGACCATGGACAGCTTGTTTGTTTGATTGTATGTTGTTATGAAAATTGGTTGTGATGTGGAATGGCTAAATAAAATATTCATAAATGGAAATAAAATATTTTATAGTTAAAAATATAATTTTTAACATGTATATAAATTAAATAAATATTTATAAACAAATCGGGCGATTTGTTTATGTACACACCTTTGACTGATATTGACTGGGACGATAAATTTTACACATCGCCCAATTGCACAAATAAAATTCGTTATTTGTTGATTGAAACCCCACACGGGTATTGGGATGAAATATGACATACACTAGTCCCAATAATTAGCTGTATGTTGATCGATTGATTGACAGGCTGTACGAGAATTGAATATTTATTTTAATGCTTATACGGTTGTAGAATGCACTCTGGATGTTGTTTGAATTTTTAATGATTGTTTATCATCATTGTTGCATACATGTATTGGATAAAATCCATATAACTGAAATTATATGGTAATTGATTGAGCCCGATTCTAGTTCAGAATTAACGAATATTTAAAATGATATTCAGTGAATATTGGAATGTGAAGCCGTGTTAAGTAGTTAAACTCCATTTTAACACGAATGGGAATTTGGTCGATTTTATTCATTTTATAAAGAATATCGAAAAGTGATTTCAAAATCTGATGTTTTGAAAATATTGAAGTGAAATAGAATATTCAAAAATGAATTGAAATAGAATTGAAATTAAAATTGAATTGAAATCGATTTAAAAAGAATTCAAAATAAATTGAAATTGAATTGAAATCAATTTAAAGTGAATTCAAAATGAATTGAAATTGATTTAAAGTGAATTCAAAATGAATTGAAAATGAATTGAAATTGAATTGAAATCGATTTAAAGTGAATTCAAAATGAATTGAAAATGAATTGAAATCAATTTGAAGTGAATTCAAAATGAACTGAAATTGAATTGAAATCAGTTTGAAGTGAATTCAAAACGAACTGAAATTGAATTAAAATCAATTTGAAGTGAATTCAAAACGAAATTAATTCAAATTGAAACTGAAATTGAAATCAATTTGAAATGAATTTAAAACGAATTTATAATAGAAAATTCAATTTTGATTTGGAATTGAATATGAAGTTGAAACTGTTTCAAAAACAAATTTAAAACGATTTATAAAATACGTTTTAAATGGAAATCGACGAAATATATATATATATATTATATATTTAATATAATGGCCTGAATAGAACTCGCCGCGCTGCGGCAATTCGCGAATTTCGACCATTGACTTCGAATGGACATTAAGGGAGATCCGACCGTCGGATTCTCCTAATACCGGAACCACTGGGTTCGTACCGAAAAGAGCTTTCTAAGAATATGAGGATTTTGAAATCTAACGGTTGGATTTGGAATTATGTCCAAATAAAATTTTGAAAAGGTCGTTGTAAGTGCAGTTCGATGGCCGTTTATGGAAATCGACTGTACGAACCTTGCTAAAATTATTAAAAATATCAATAAATTGTGTAAAATCATAATAAATGAATTGGAAAGAGTTAGGATAAAAAATTCCATATTTGAAAAGATAAAAATATATTTTTATCGAAATAAACTAGTTTTGAAATAGAATAATAAATCCAATATTTTTAAAGTAAATAAATTAGGTTCGAAATGGTTTTAAAAATAACCAGGATTTCCAATATATGAATTCGAATGGATTTGAATCAAAATTATGCTTTGAATATTTCGATATTGGATTTAGTGACTATAAGAATTTTGTGGAGGAATTTGAAAGATATATATATCTTTATTCCAATACGATATTTGTTGGTTTCAGAATATGATATTGAATATAAGCCGATATATTTTCTATTCAGAGCCTTGTATTTAATATCAAATTGGATTTTGGGTTGTCGTGAATGGTATCTTTAATAATACTGTTCTTGAATCGAATGTAGTTGAGAAAATTAGAAACTGACCGGAGGTTAGTTAAGTTGAATGATTTCCTGGGTATTGGTCTGATGTTGGTTTCGGCCTTCGGGATTAATACTTAGGGAATTGTTCTCTTACTAATTTACGATTAGAGACTGATTGCATTTTGGGTTTGTTGGGAACTATGTTTTTAACGACATTCGTTCTTTAACCCAATTTACAGTGAAATGAGTTTTGGAATTTATAAATCTTTTTATTAAGATTAACGGGGATTTTCCAAAGTAAAGTTTTCCAATTTAATATATTTAATTGGAATTGAATTGAAATTGGTCTTTGGGTATATCGTGAATAGTTTTTTAAATAACACTGGTTCTTTAACCCGATTAACAATGGAGTTAAGAGAATTAGAAACTAACTGGAGATTAGTTTAGTTGAGTGGTTTCCTGGGTATTGATCTGATGTTGGTTTCGGCCTTCGGGGTTAATACTTAGGGAATTGTTCACTTGCTAATTTATGGTTAGAGGCTGATGGAATGGAATGTGATTTTGGGTTTGTCGTGAAACGTGTTTTAAATGACAGTGGTTCTTTAACCTAAATAAAGACATAATACGGTTTGAAATGATATCCAAAGGAAGATTAAAGAATAAATTTTAAAGAATTTATCTTTGATAAAATTAATGGGAACCTTTCCCAAAGTATGTGAATATTTAAATAAAAGAATATTCAGAATTGGAATGAGGCGTATGTTGTGTTTTTTTATAACACTTGTTTAATATATATGCGAGTTATTCAGAAAGGCCGGGTTTATACCCATTCTGAATAACTAATTCGACGATATATCGACGATGAAGATGGTAGTTGAAGACCGGAGGTCTTCACATCATTTGGATGGTTACTGATGTCTTGATTGGGCTGTACACCCAAGACGAGGTAATAAGTGGTGATCGTCCAGACGTACTTGGAGATCGGCGGATATGCGAGGACCTCTCCCCTATATTGGACATGTTGGGGAGGAATAAGGTGCCTCTGGTTTCGTTCAGACCCAAAACGGACTTATAAATGGATCGTGTGTCTGACATTGGATTTTATTCTGTGCTGATTGATTTCTATTAAATATATATCTGTTTGGCGGTAGAGAATTTATTCTTTTGCGTAACGCCCTTCTCTGAGACGTACGAGCTCAGAGGTTATATATCTATAAATATCAGTCGCATGGCATGAATTGCCTGTGTGGCATGCTGAGATGCAGTGATCAAAGCTTTTGTTGAAAAGTAGAGTCTTGTGGGTTATGATCAAAGCACGACCTTTGTGGCGTAGCTTTGTGTATAGCGTTGATTCGCGAGCCTCACACCTTGGTATGAGTTTAAAACGGGATAAGGACCGTTGGGAGAACACGACGTTTCTTTCTAGCTATGGGTGGTGTCAGCGTTTTACTAGCCCTTACATCGTTGATTATTATACCTTTGTGGATGTGGGAATGCGAGACGCCTCGGATATATCGGTCTCTACGAGCCGATGGATAGGTCTGATAGGACCGGGAAACGTGTGTTCAGGAATTGCCAATCCTCAAACGTAACGGAGGACCGGCCCAGCCGATTCCAAGGGCTACCCAGAGTGTCTAGTCCTATTTCCAATACGTAAGGAGCTTTCCCATGGCCTCGACTCATGATGGAAATCTAATTTCCAATACATGATATTTCGATTTTATTTGTAGAGCCTAGTATGGCGACATAGTAGGATGGGGCACTATGCTATCTATGATTGATACATTTATATTTGAAGTTTTTTCACACTTTAAACTATAATAATATCAAATGATTTGTTTTAAACGTATCAAGCATTATTTGGCAATTATAAGGTAAAACCCTATCCTCCGGCTTGCGTTGCATTGTGTGATGGGACCTGGGTCTTATAATAGCTTTATTTTTCCAAAAAGCATTGCATTGTTTATTCTATGCACTACTATTCTCGGGAGGAAACGCGTTCCGTGTTATATGGCGTGGTCCCTTGAATTACTCTCTTTTAAAGTAAAGTTTTAAATAACTGTTTTAGTTCTCACACCAGTCACATGACTAACCTAGAGTTTATTATTTTAACCTAAACTCTGGGTACCCCTATTTTCCACACGGGCAGCTAGTAGTTGGGTTTTGCAGATATTATATTCACAGGATCCTGGTTTACAGCTGGAATGATATTCGGAAAGCTCTGTATCCGTATATCTCCTTCAGTTGTGTATTGTATTATTTTCTGCTGCTATGTAATGTATTGTAATCTCTGATATTTTTCTAATGTGTAATATTTATTCATATTCTGTATATTCTTGCATTCTGATGGTATTGTTGTAATAAACAATGAAATGTTCTTCTGTTTGTGTTCTGATTAGTTATGTTCTCAATTCAATCCGGGCTTTCCTTCGCGGGGAAGTTCGGGTCATCTTAGACTACCTCGGGATGAATAACCTGGATTCAGACTTAACCTGGCTGCAATTAATAAGACACAACAAATAGGTCGGATCAGAGGCATTGATCCGTTCCCATTCCTTCAACCATAACTAAAGTATTCCGGTTCGACAGCATCAATGGCACAGGTCGGATATAAATAGATGCGAAACCTTTTTTTGCTTGAAGCGGTTACTAGGCATATGAGATTAGACCTATTTTTACTCCTCCTTTCATGGGAAGGATAACACTTGGCACACATGAACAAGATATCACTTCTCCCCCGTTTCCCACTATTTTCGAAGTTTTCTTTGATGCTGCCACGTGACCATTTATCCCAACTGAATTTCTACCCATGAATTCACACCACTTTATGAGGACTTTTGGCACTTAGTTCGTTGATGGCAGCCATGATAAGTTTTTCTCCACAGAAAATCATCATCTCCTCCAATAGAATCCATGAATTCGGAGAGACAAATTCATTGCAATCAAGTGCTTGAGTGATTCAAAGCCTTGTAATTGTAATTCTATGTTGAATTAAGAATCTATGAAGTGGATGTAGGCTCGTTAACGCCGAACCACTATAAATCTTGTATGTTGATTTATTTCACTTGCTTTCTCGTATATGATTTCTCATTATTCTCTGTTAAACATCATCAACTGGGTGTTAGAACCAATTTTTGGTCTAACAGCATGTACCTTGTAACATCCCGTAAAATTCATAAGTATTATTAATAATTAAATAAATAAAAATAAGCAATTAAATAGTATTGTTGGAAAAGGAGATTTTGCAGCTTTAGGAACTTGGCTACGAAATTATTTTATTAGGATTCATGGAAAAATTCTACATCGTTTTCATATATAATATCTGAAAACATTTAATGTATGAAGAAGTTACGAACAACTGAATTTGGACAGTGAACGCAGAATATATATATATATATATATATATATATAATTATATGAATATTATATATATTTGTTGAAATTATAAATTAAAAATTAAGAGGGAAAATTCAAATTTTGAATTAGAGATAAGATCTGGGGGACAATGTATATTGCATATATGGAATAAGATAAAGAAATTAAGGAACGTACTAAATAAAATAAACAGCTCAGCAACGCAACCTTATTCGGCGTCCCAGCCTCGAAGGGTCGACCGCTCTCCTTTAAGAGGTGTCGACCGGTGGTCATCTGCTTGGCGGCTGGACAACCCAATAAAGCTAGCTAGTTAGGGTTTTTCAAAGAGGAATATGTGAATTAAAGGCTTGGATTAATTCTAATTAATCCAACGGCTGGATTAATCCAACGGCTGGGTTAATCCAACGGCTGGACAACCCAGTAATTCTAATTCTAATTAATTCTAATTCTAATTAAAGGCTTGGATTAATCCCCTCTTATAACTCTATGAAAACCCTAATCATTCTCCATCTCTGCCTCCATGTTGATTCTCCACCATTGTTAAATTCCAGAGAAAAAATTAAAAGGATAGCTTAAGGTTTCTTCTTATTCTTTAACTCTATTCTAATTCTCTACATATTCTAATTTACATAAGTTTAGAATGCTGGAATTTAGCATAAACATATATGTATAAGATTCTAATGTATGTCTCCTGTAATAACCCGGAAAATGTGAACCAGTTTAAAATTTTTGAATCAGGTTATTACCAAGAATTTGAATAGTTGAAATAGCATATTTCAATAAAATATAGAATTTGGTATGGTATGGCAGTTTGAAATTTTGAATATAAACTTTGTCTGACTGTACCGGGTGGAAAATATAACGGATTTTGACGAAACTGAAAATATTTAAATCTGTTTATCAATACCTTTCTAACGAATCTGAAAAATCGAAGTTTCATAGCGGGAATCAAAAGTTATGGCCAAATGAATTTTCAGAAAGGTCGCTATATAGTATATATAGCCCTTGAAAATTGAGATTTTGCATACGACCTCGGAATTCGACGAAACCACTTTTGTTGGGTCCGGGATGTCAAATTATTACTAAGTTTCAAATTTCATAATTTTTGAATCTAGTATGTGAGCGGGGCAAAAGATAATGTGTTTGGTCAAATTCTGTTCAAATGGGTCGACCTAAAAATGGCCGTTTTTCAAACGAGCTCAGAATTCGACGAAACTGGTTTTGTTAGGACCGTATCGTCAAAACAAAGCTAGATTTATTTTTCTGGAATTTTTCGATTCAGTTTGTGGCCCTGGCAAATTGAAATGTACGTTTAAATTAAATATCGAATGTTTTATATTTTAATTTGAAAAATAACTGACTGTAACGGTCGAAATGGCCAACGAAACATATCCCATTGTGTCCGGAATGGGGGTATTTAGCTATGGGCGACAGTCGTTGGGTTTAAAAAGGAGTCCGTTTGCAAGAACACTATTTAAAATTTCCTATAAAGTATGGACCAATAGGAATTTTTCTTTTAAAAAAATAAAAAAATAAAAAAACCAAAACCCTAGCCGCCAGAGACGATCTGGACGACTCAGAGTGCTCGAGACTTCTCGTCCATTTAGCCGCCGCCTCAGGCGATATCACAGCCGCCGCCTGTTGAGACTTCTGACCACCTTCGCCTCCTCTCCACATCCGACCAACCCACGACCCCAACCATCAACCATTGACGTCGAAAATCGACCAGGAAGTCGCGACCTTCAGAGCGCCGCCGCGACGCGCACAGGCCACCGAACCCTTCGCCACCACCGCCGATCTGGAGGTGGTTCGTAGCTCTTTGACGCAGCGTGGTCTGATCGAAGCATCGAGGTACGGATTGGCTGAAAAATCGTGACCTAGTTTCGAAGTTTTTAAAACCTTTCTGATGTAAATTTCTGAAATGAAAATAACACTTTTAAGTGTTGCAAAATTTTGAAAAATAATATCTTTTTCGTTCTTTAACGAAATTTGATGAAATAGGAGACACCGTGACCGCAAGGAGGCTCTCTACATTCTAGAAGAAGCCGCGGATTTTTCTGACCTTCCTACGATTTTTAGCACCGCAACAACCAATGTGAGGAATCTAAACTATTTGTGTGAATGAAATCGTGTTGTATAAGTTATATAAGCGAAGTGTAAATTATATGCGCATTGTATACCTCATGTACATGTGTTGTATAAGTTATATTAGCGATGTATAAATTATACAAGCGTTGAATGAAACATATATGCTTTGAATTGTGATGAAATGCAAGTGAATTATTATATTATATATATATATATATACACTCCCCTCGTCCACAGACCATGGACGATATTTATTGTTTGTGTTTGACGTGATATTATATGGTACGACGAATGGTTGGAAATAATTGTTTGTGGTTGATATTGTGGTTGAAAAATACCTTTGTGGTTGAAAAATACCCTCTTGTGGTTGAAACAAAATAGAATAGGATTGTGGAATTGAAAATAAAACATGCCGCCTACGTGCGAACTAGATGCATGATCCCCATTGTCAAAAACCGCGAGGTTTTAAGGTAGAGCGAGGAGCCGTACTAGGGACGGTCCCCGTTTTAACTACCCTGCCGTTATGCTGCCGAAATTTTCTGAAATATTCATGTGTTGAATTGCAATTTGTTCGTCGAGTTGAAATTCATGTGTTGAATATTATTTGAATTTAAACAAATGGCTTTAGCGATAAAAAATCACATTTTTATATATATACAAACGATATAGGATATTCATGTGTTGAGTTGCAATTCATTCGTTGAGTTGAAATTCATGTGTTGAATATTATTTGAATTTAAACAAATGGCTTTAGCGATAAAAAATCACATTTTTATATATATACAAACGATATAGGATATTCATGTGTTGAGTTGCAATTCATTCGTTGAGTTGAAATTCATGCGTTGAATATTATTTGAATTTAAACAAATGGCTTTAGCGATAAAAATCACATTTTATATATATACAAACGATATAGAATATTCATGTGTTGAGTTGCAATTCATTCGTTGAGTTGAAATTCATGTGTTGAATATTATTTGAATTTAAATAAATGGCTTTAGCGATAAAAATCACATTTATATATATATACAAACGATATAGGATATTCATGTGTTGAGTTGCAATTCATTCGTTGAGTTGAAATTCATGTGTTGAATATTATTTGAATTTAAACAAATGGCTTTAGCGATAAAAAATCACATTTATATATATATACAAACGATATAGGATATTCATGTGTTGAGTTGCAATTCATTCGTTGAGTTGAAATTCATGTGTTGAATATTATTTGAATTTAAACAAATGGCTTTAGCGATAAAAATCACATTTTATATATATACAAACGATATAAAATATTCATGTGTTGAGTTGCAATTCATTCGTTGAGTTGAAATTCATGTGTTGAATATTATTTGAATTTAAACAAATGGCTTTAGCGATAAAAATCACATTTTTATATATATACAAACGATATAGAATATTCATGTGTTGAATTGCAATTTGTTCGTCGAGTTGAAATTCATGTGTTGAATGTTATCATATTTTAAAAATAAAATGAATAGACAATAAAAACTATATTTTTATTGTGAATACGCTTAGTTAAAAATACACATGTGTCGAATAAATATTTTTGATGATAAAAATATTCCTTTTATCATGTATACGCTTAGTTAAAAATACACATGTGTCGAATAAATATTTTTGATGATAAAAATATTCCTTTTATCATGTATATGCTTAGTTAAAAATACACATGTGTCGAATAAATATTTTTGATATACGCTTAGTTAAAAATACACACGTGTTGAAATAAATAATAGTTTGCTAGAAATATTATTATTAGCTTTGTTCTGCATATATATACATGTGTTGAACAAGAAAAATGGATTAGCTGTAGAGTAAAGAAATTATTTGCGTGTCCGACAAATAGGTAAACCTTGATGAGTTGGCTGCGCAATTTTATTTATATATCAACTCCTGTGAATGCCATTGGATGCGGAGTGCTGGTTATTCTGTGTGAAATAATAAATAACGCCATAGGATAGTAACAATTAATTTTGAACTACACTACATGGCATACTTCTTGACGATAGGCATACTTCATCATATTCCACATAAGCAATTGGAGCTTGTGTGACGAGGTGGAAGATTTACCATACGAGCAAGAGGCTTGTATGGCGATGACTATGTACTACAGGTTGAACTGATGACTGATATGGACTATATAAATTATAACGATAAATTGCCAGATTAATAAAAACCCCACACGGGTCTAGAGTTGACAATAATCACGTCGCTCTAGTTATTAGATACGGCACATGGACTATTTATTTCCACACGGAAACGGGGTGACGGGAATTTATTCTCTGGAGTGATTATCAGTACATGCTCCCCCGTAAACACCAGAATATATCACTATAAATATGTGAATGCTTTTTAGGATTTATTGGGTACCTAATACGGCCCAAAAATTTCCAAACCCCTCCCCACACAAATGTAATGACCCGTATTCTACACATCATAGGATCGTAGAATATTTATTTCTTTCCTATGTGAAGTCGTATGGTCATGTAACTTTGGGAAACATTTATTAGAGTCATTTCCCATGCTTATGATTTTTGTCGATTTTTAAATGACCATTTTGCCCCTAGTTGGTACTGTTTTGGCCATAACTTTTGATTGGAAAGGAATTTTGACCTGAAACCACTTCCATTTGATTCGTTTGATGGTTTCTCTTTCCGTAGAGTGGTCACATTAGCCAAACGGACTTACCGTTTGGGAGATATGGCTGAAACAAGGTTTGGAGTGTGAAAAACTACTTAACCGGGCCAAATCGGGTGATTAGTAAGTAGGCCCATAACCCATTTCGGGATTAGGGTTATGGGAGAGCTAAAATGAGACGGAAAATCATTCCATTTCAGTTTTCTAGCCTCCACTTATCTCCAAGGAACCCTAAGAATGGCCTCCAATCTCTAAATCACCTCCGAATCACCTTTAGGTTAAGGATTTGGCTTAGCAACCCCTAATCAAGAAGGATCTTCACCAAATCGACAAAGGAGCTGCTGTTTGGTATTGGAATTCGCATCAAATCAGAGAATCATTTCAGATCTTAGTTTATTTTGTGGCTAAGGTGAGTGATTTGCTTAGTTTTACACTAATTATGGCTAGTTAGGGTTGATTAGTGTTAATTAGCGAATTTAAACATGATAAAATTCTGGAAAAATATTTATAAAATTCATAATGATGTTTTAGGCCTCTGATATGAATTTGGGTTAATTTGGTTAAGATTTGCTAATCCTATCCTTAGTTTCACCTAAATATGCTTAGGGGAAAATATGGGGTTTTGGGTATGTTTGATCCATTTTTACCTATCATATTGATGTTTTGATGTTTGTGGTTGATTATGCATGTTGCTATGACTGTATGAAATGCTTTGTGACTGTTGAGAATAGTTAGAATGGTCGAAAACGCCGTCGAGGGGCGTAAACAGCTCGCTGGACAAGGTGCAGGGGTTCGGATCGCATAGGGGGTTGAGGGACGATCGGATCGCCCTATGGGATCGTGGGGGCATCCCCACGAGTCGAGTCACCTCCTCCGACCCGAACCGTCTGTGCAAGGCCCACGAAGCGAATCGATGCACCGCCGTGCCAAACTGAAGTACTCCGATCCGGATCGCGAATAAGCATTACGACCCGATCCATCCATGAAGGGTGAGCACGATCCGTCGACCTGGAGAAGAGCATCCGATCCGAACCGTTTGAAGGACCACGATCCGATCCGTATGGGGTGTTCCGATCCGAATCGAGAAGGGGAGCACGATCCGAAGCAAAGGAAAGGAGGACCACGACCCGATCCGACGTAGGAGGCGCGATCCGATCCGATGAAGAATGTGAAGGTTGATCCGATCCGATTCGATTATGATGACCAATAACCCGAGATGCAAAGGTAGTCCAAATGGATGTTAGAGCTCAGGATCCCGGAACCAGTTGGGAACCAATGAGTTCACTTCATGGTTGGACTTTGCTGCGGGACGTGTGCTAAGGAGTTGTCGACGTTCATAACTTCGATTCACCACTAAGAATGGATGATGGCTACTTGTCAGTGCAGTAGGGTCATTATGACCTGAGGGGAAAAGTGATGGTAGCAAGACTACGTTATCAGTGCAGTAGGGTCATTATGACCTGAGGGGCAAGGTGATGCGCAGTAAGACTATGAGCCAGCGCAGATGGGGTGAATAACTCCATGGGGCAAGTGGACATAGTAAGGATTAGTAAGGCTATGAGCCAGCGCAGATGGAGTGAATAACTCCATGGGGCAAGTGGACATAGCGAGGAATTAGTGGCTACGTTATCAGTGCAGTGAAGCCATTTATGACTTCATGGGGCAAAGTGATCGTAGCAAGGAATGTTGGGTGATCGAAGTGGTGAATATCGTATGCTTTACGCACTGAGTGAGAGATGTGAGGATGGATGCTATGCTTGATTGTTTGCCACCATTATGACATACACATCTCCCCCACCTCCGTATCTTTACACTGTTTGATATGATACCTTAGAGTGTTGTACAGTATGTAGTGCTAACTCTTTGGTTGCAGGTCCAGGTTCAGGTATGTTTTAGTCTACCAGTTATCGTTCACTTTAGATGCTTATCGCTCATACCAGGCTTTATGTCTGACCCAGAGTTTTATGTTTCCTCTTATTACTCAGGGTGCTCACACGAGCAGACTAGAGACAGGTTAGCCGGTGATGCGCGAGTAGCTGATTCGGAGGCGGGCAGGTGGCTTCCACGTATTATATATATATACACATTCTCCCTGTGTCGTTGGGGGTCGCTACTTGGGCATTAGTAGTGTACCTCATTTATCTTATTTTTGCCTTGAGATAGTTTGAAAGTTGTAATAAGCTGTATTCTGAATTTCAGCTGCTATGATGTTTAGTTCTGATTTTCAGCTTATGCACTGTCTCTCCTGTTTAACGTCAAGTATGTTATTATTATATTTTGTTCTATGCGCTGTGAGACAACCTACAGGTTCTTTGTAGGTTCATTTCCTTCTTCCTTTTCCCCTTCTGGCGACCCGTTCCGTGCTAACTGGACATGTGTACAGCGCACTTTTGGGGTAAATGTCGGTTGGTGCGGGGCGGGCCGTCACACTTGGTATCAGAGCTCTAGGTTGCGTAGTTAACCTAGGGAAAGACACTAGGGAGAGTTAGTACGTATAAGAGAGCGCGTATTTGTGATTACTTTGGTTTTCAAAAAGGCTATGTATGTATATACTATTAGTAGTATAAAGATGAAGTCGCACTGCACTAGCACCACTATGGGGTCGTTAATCGTTTCCCTTTTTACAGATTAACGATGAGCTGAGAGATGAGGGGTGCTGGTAGAGGGACCAACCAAGGGAATGCCGCTGACATGAGGGCCATGTTTACTAACCTTATGAGAGACATGCTTAGAGATGTGCAAGGGGCAATTCCCAATCCCGGAGTTGGTGTTGGCCCAGTAGTGCAGGCGCCTAGGGTCGATTTCGCCAAGTTGTGCAAAGATTACACTAATCTTGGTGGGAAGCCGTTCCATGGAACGGAGTCGGCTACGGATGTTCAAGACTGGATGGATAGCTGTGACCGTATCTTTGATGACTTGGGTCTTGAGGATGCGATGAAGAGAAGGCTAGCGTCTCGTCAGCTGCAAGGGCGAGCGATGAATTGGTGGAATGCCATTAGAACAGCTACTCCAGAGGACCAAGTTACTTGGGTTCAGTTCAAGGCTCGCTTTAGCGAGAAGTTTATTCCAGCTGCCCAGAAGTCGGTGTTGTTCAAGAGGTTCCTGGAACTCAAGCAGGGTGGCAGGGCAGTTTCTGATTATATTGCTGAGTTCGACACTTTGTCGAAGTATGGACTGTCTCTTATCGATACTCCTGAAAAGAAGAATGAGAAGTTCATTACTGGTCTGGATGGGTACTTGGGGGAGAGGCTCATTAACCACATCGATGAGACTTTTGAATCGATCGTGGGAAAAGCTTTGAGGTCAGAGAGTCTTTACCCTAAGTCAAGGACTGAGGCTGCATCTGCAGAAGGGCCAAAGCCGCACGCAGGCGGTGGAGGCAAGAATAATTCTCAGAATAAGAGGAAGCAGGACCAATCAAAAGGTGGCCAGAAAAAGAGCAAGAAGGATGTTAAGTGCTTCAACTGTGGAAAGAAAGGCCATTATGCTAAGGAATGTCGGGCCAAGCCAGCGGAAAGGAAGTGCTACAACTGTGGCCAAGTGGGACATCAGAAAGATAAGTGTCCGCAACCTCTTAAGGAGAAGCAGATTGTGAAAGCATATGCTATTGATGCTGTTCCTTCTTCGTCGAATACCCCAACTGCGGCGGAGAAAGGAAAGAATGTTGTTATTCAAGGTATGCTTTCTATTTATGATATACCAGTTCGAGTTTTGTTTGATACTGGGGCTTCCCGTTCCTTCATATCTAGTGACCTAGTAGATAGGTTGGGACTGGAACCCGAGATAGTCGATAGACCATTAGTTGTGACGAACCCGATTGGTGGTTCGACTAGCCTTAGTATGATTTGCAGGAATTTGGTCTTATCGAGTCATGGATGTATGTTTGTATGTGATTGCTTTGTTTTGGGCTTTACTGGGTATGGCATTATATTGGGAGTCGATTGGCTCCAAAGGTACGGGGTGGTGGTAGACTGTGAGGGCTTTTTGGTGACAGTAAGGGCGGATGATGGGCGGAGGGTAGTGTTTGGTAGTCTACCTAGTGATGGGGTTATGGCTAGTTTTGTAAATTCCCTCGACATCCCGCAGGATGAGTTGTCAGATGTGCCCGTGGTTGGCCAGTATCCGGACGTCTTCGAGGAGGTGACCGGGCTTCCACCACACCGAGAGATTGAGTTCCGTATTGATTTAGTGAAAGATGCCAGACCTATAGTGATGCCACTTCGTCGTATGGCACCAAGGGAGCAGCGAGAGCTCGGGGTGCAAGTCAGCAATCTTTTGAAGAAGGGATTTATTAGAAGGAGTGTCTCCGAGTGGGGAGCACCAGTTGTGTTTGCCACTAAGGCAGATGGTTCCCTTCGTTTGTGTGTGGACTATCGCGAGTTGAATAAGGTGACGAGGAAGAATAAGTATCCTCTACCGTGGGTAGATGATTTGTTTGATCAGCTGGAAGGAGCTAGAGTGTTCTCCCAGTTGGACCTCGCGACAGGATTTCATCAGCTTCGAGTAGAAGATGAGAGTGTTCCGAAAACGGCATTTAGGACGCCGTCTGGATTTTATGAGTGGTTGGTTATGCCATTTGGGTTGACCAATGCACCAGCCTATTTCGTGGATCTTATGAATCGAGTATTCAGAGATCAGTTGAATAAGTTTGTTCTTGTGTTCGTGGATGATATCCTTGTTTATTCAAGGACAGAGGAGGAACACAAGGGGCACTTGAGGATAGTGATGGAGGTGTTGAGGAAACACCAATTGAAAGCGAAATTCTCTAAGTGTCATTTTTGGAGAAGGGAAGTGAGATTCTTGGGTCATGTTGTTTCCGAAAGTGGTATTGCCGTGGACCCTGCGAAGGTGGCTATGGTACAGGATTGGCCTACGCCCAAGAATGCAGCAGATGTAAGAAGTTTCTTGGGATTAGCTGGATATTATCGTAAGTTTATCCAGGACTTCTCCAAGATAGCAGCACCGTTGACTCAGTTGACTAAGAAGAATCAGTCCTTCGTTTGGGACGGAGTGTGTGAGGATGCCTTCAAGAGTCTAAAAGAGAGGTTGACGCGTGCGCCAGTGTTAGTCATTCCTAAGGGGAATGAAGAGATGACGGTATACACAGATGCTTGTAGTACCGGACTGGGTGTTGTATTGATGCAAGGAGGTAGGGTTGTAGCTTATGCCAGTCGACAGCTAAAGCTGCATGAGAAGAAGTATCCTACCCATGATTTGGAATTGGCAGCGATCATGTTTGCGCTGAAGATGTGGAGACACTATCTCTTGGGAGAAAGATTCGAGTTGTTTACCGATCATAAATCGTTGAAGTATCTCTTCTCTCAGAAAGATCTGAATCTCCGTCAGCAGAGATGGTTAGAGTTCTTGGCTTCGTATGATTTTGATATCGCATATACACCTGGGAAAGGTAATGCGGTAGCCGATGCCTTGAGTAGGAGACATGCTAGCTTAGGGGCAATGTTTCTTGAATGGAAGCAACTGGACTATATCGCGGGATTTGATTTCAGACCAAGGTGCAAGTTGGATCCAGTTATGCTAGCTAGTTTGATGATCAGACCCACTTTGATAGAGCGGATTGGTTCTAGCCAGAGGGACGATCCTAATCTATTAGAAATCATCTCCAAGTTAGAAATGGGAGTTGATGAGGAGATGAATGTGTATGGGCTTGATCGAGATGGATGGCTTCGAAAGAATGGAAGACTAGTTGTGCCCAACGTGAATGGTTTGAGAGATGAAGTGCTTAGAGAATGTCATCACTCAAAACTGACTATACATCCCGGCGGTAATAAGATGTATCGAGACATGAGACAGACTTACTACTGGGAAGGGATGAAAAGAGACGTTGGGAAGTTTATATCCAAATGCATGAATTGCCAGCTAGTTAAAGCCGAGCAAAAGAAGCCTAGTGGGTTGTTGCAACCATTAGAAATTCCCGAATGGAAATGGGAGCAAGTCTCGATGGATTTCATCGATGGCCTACCAAGGACTAGATCGGGATATGATAGCATTTGGGTAATTGTGGATCGATTGACTAAGAGCGCAAGATTTATACCAGTCAAATCGACCAGAACAGCAGCCAAGTTGGCAGAATTGTATATGAAGTGGGTAGTAAGATTTCATGGAGTACCCAAAAGCATTGTGAGCGACCAAGATCCGTTGTTCACTAGTGGGTTTTGGAAGAGCTTACAAGAGGCTCTAGGGTCAGGATTACATCTCAGTACCGCATATCATCCTCAGACCGACGGTCAGACGGAGAGGGTGAATCGTATATTGGAAGATCTCTTGAGAGCTTGTGTATTGGATTTTGGTGGATCATGGGATGACCATTTGCATCTAGTAGAGTTTGCATATAATAATAGCTACCAATCCAGTATCGGTATGGCTCCATATGAAGCTTTGTACGGAAGACCATGCAACTCATCATCATGTTGGATAGAGACTGGCGAGAAGTTTGTGCTTGGACCGGATGTGGTGAGAGAAACTTCCGATAAGATCAAGATCATTCAGCAACGAATGAAAGCTGCTCAGGATAGGCAGAAGAGCTACGCCGATAAGAGGAGAAGAGACTTGAAATTCTCCGTTGGTGACTTGGTGTTTGTCAAAATCTCTCCGTTGAAGAGTGTGATACGATTTGGCAGGAGAGGAAAATTGGCACCAAGATTTGTTGGGCCATTCCCTGTTCTTGAACTAATCGGGAACTTGGCATATAGAGTTGGCTTACCAGAGAAAATGGCGGGAGTTCATAATGTATTTCATGTTTCCCAGCTGAGGAAGTTCGTTCACAACTCAGATGTGACTATTTCACCTGATCAGTTAGAGGACTTCGAGGTAGAACCCGAGGCGGTTGGGAACCGCAAGCCGATTCGTATTGTGGGGCATGATACGAAACAACTTCGAAGGAAGTCGGTGAAGCTAGTCAAGGTTCAGTGGGGCGAGAACGAGAATGATTGTACTTGGGAGACAGAGGAGAGCATTAGGAAGGCTTATCCAGAACTCTTTGCCTGGTAAGATTTACGTTGCAATTTAGTGTCCGCATGCTAGGATAGACTTGCTTTGTTTGTTTTGCATGTTTGATGGTTGTTTTATGATTGATAGGCATGCGAGACCCTTGTGTGTGTTTGGATTAGGGAATTTCGGGGGCGAAATTTCTTAAGGGGGGGAGAGTGTAATGACCCGTATTCTACACATCATAGGATCGTAGAATATTTATTTCTTTCCCATGTGAAGTCGTATGGTCATGTAACTTTGGGAAACATTTATTAGAGTCATTTCCCATGCTTATGATTTTTGTCGATTTTTAAATGACCATTTTGCCCCTAGTTGGTACTGTTTTGGCCATAACTTTTGATTGGAAAGGAATTTTGACCTGAAACCACTTCCATTTGATTCGTTTGATGGTTTCTCTTTCCGTAGAGTGGTCACATTAGCCAAACGGACTTACCGTTTGGGAGATATGGCTGAAACAAGGTTTGGAGTGTGAAAAACTGCTTAACCGGGCCAAATCGGGTGATTAGTAAGTAGGCCCATAACCCATTTCGGGATTAGGGTTATGGGGGAGCTGAAATGAGATGGAAAATCATTCCATTTCAGTTTTCTAGCCTCCACTTATCACCAAGGAACCCTAAGAATGGCCTCCAATCTCTAAATCACCTCCAAATCACCTTTAGGTTAAGGATTTGGCTTAGCAACCCCTAATCAAGAAGGATCTTCACCAAATCGACAAAGGAGCTGCTGTTTGGTATTGGAATTCGCATCAAATCAGAGAATCATTTCAGATCTTAGTTTATTTTGTGGCTAAGGTGAGTGATTTGCTTAGTTTTACACTAATTATGGCTAGTTAGGGTTGATTAGTGTTAATTAGCGAATTTAAACATGATAAAATTCTGGAAAAATATTTATAAAATTCGTAATGATGTTTTAGGCCTCTGATATGAATTTGGGTTAATTTGGTTAAGATTTGCTAATCCTATACTTAGTTTCACCTAAATATGCTTAGGGGAAAATATGGGGTTTTGGGTATGTTTGATCCATTTTTACCTATCATATTGATGTTTTGATGTTTGTGGTTGATTATGCATGTTGCTATGACTGTATGAAATGCTTTGTGACTGTTTAGAATAGTTAGAATGGTCGAAAACGCCGTCGAGGGGCGTAAACAGCTCGCTGGACAAGGTGCAGGGGTTCGGATCGCATAGGGGGTTGAGGGACGATCGGATCGCCCTATGGGATCGTGGGGGCATCCCCACGAGTCGAGTCACCTCCTCCGACCCGAACCGTCTGTGCAAGGCCCACGAAGCAAATCGATGCAGCGCCGTGCCAAACTGAAGTACTCCGATCCGGATCGCGAATAAGCATTACGACCCGATCCATCCATGAAGGGTGAGCACGATCCGTCGACCTGGAGAAGAGCATCCGATCCGAACCGTTTGAAGGACCACGATCCGATCCGTATGGGGTGTTCCGATCCGAATCGAGAAGGGGAGCACGATCCGAAGCAAAGGAAAGGAGGACCACGACCCGATCCGACGTAGGAGGCGCGATCCGATCCGATGAAGAATGTGAAGGTTGATCCGATCCGATTCGATTATGATGACCAATAACCCGAGATGCAAAGGTAGTCCAAATGGATGTTAGAGCTCAGGATCCCGGAACCAGTTGGGAACCAATGAGTTCACTTCATCGTTGGACTTTGCTGCGGGACGTGTGCTAAGGAGTTGTCGACGTTCATAACTTCGATTCGCCACTAAGAATGGATGATGGCTACTTATCAGTGCAGTAGGGTCATTATGACCTGAGGGGCAAAGTGATGGTAGCAAGACTACGTTATCAGTGCAGTAGGGTCATTATGACCTGAGGGGCAAGGTGATGCACAGTAAGACTATGATCCAGCACAGATGGGGTGAATAACTCCATCGGGCAAGTGGACATAGTAAGGATTAGTAAGGCTATGAGCCAGCGCAGATGGAGTGAATAACTCCATGGGGCAAGTGGACATAGCGAGGAAATAGTGGCTACGTTATCAGTGCAGTGAAGCCATTTATGACTTCATGGGGCAAAGTGATCGTAGCAAGGAATGTTGGGTGATCGAAGTGGTGAATATCGTATGCTTTACGCACTGAGTGAGAGATGTGAGGATGGATGCTATGCTTGATTGTTTGCCACCATTATGACATACACATCTCCCCCACCTCCGTATCTTTACACTGTTTGATATGATACCTTAGAGTGTTGTACAGTATGTAGTGCTAACTCTTTGGTTGCAGGTCCAGGTTCAGGTATGTTTTAGTCTACCTGTTATCGTTCACTTTAGATGCTTATCGCTCATACCAGGCTTTATGTCTGACCCAGAGTTTTATGTTTCCTCTTATTACTCTGGGTGCTCACACGAGCAGACTAGAGACAGGTTAGCTGGTGATGCGCGAGTAGCTGATTCGGAGGCGGGCAGGAGGCTTCCGCATATTATATATATATATATACACATTCTCCCTGTGTCGTTGGGGGTCGCTACTTGGGCATTAGTAGTGTACCTCATTTATCTTACTTTTGCCTTGAGACAGTTTGAAAGTTGTAATAAGCTGTATTCTGAATTTCCGCTGCTATGATGTTTAGTTCTGATTTTCAGCTTATGCACTGTCTCTCCTGTTTAACGTCAAGTATGTTATTATTATATTTTGTTCTATGCGCTTGAGACAACCTACAGGTTCTTTGTAGGTTCATTTCCTTCTTCCTTTTCCCCTTCTGGCGACCCATTCCGTGCTAACTGGACATGTGTACAGCGCACTTTTGGGGTAAATGTCGGTTGGTGCGGGGCGGGCCGTCACAACAAAGGAGGTTATGGCGTAATTTTTCGAAATATTAAGGCGTTAGTGAAATATTTGAAGTGAAAACGAAGTTGAAAATATAGAATGAGCTATAGTTGAAATTATAGAATGAACTATATTTATATATATAAATATAAATATAATTAAAAGGAATAGGGGCCGTGCAGTTCGTGTTTCGGAATCGTAATTTGAAACGATTAGTGCGAGGGATCCGACCATCGGATTTTCCCGAAACCGCAACCGCTGGGTCCGCCTTGGAAGTATCTTTCCAACGGCACCAACCTTGTAAAAATCCAACGGTTGGATTGTCCAGAATGTTTAATTCTAATCTGAAGAAAAACAGCGCCAGAATCATTTATATTTATATATAAATATAAATATAATTAAATTTAATCGAATAACGACGCTGCAGTTCGAATTTTGAAACCGTAACTTCAAACGACTAGTGTGGGAGATCCGACCGTCGGATTCTCACGAAACTGGAACCGTTGGGTTCGCTTTGGGAATATCTTCCCACTGATATAGATTTTGTAGAAATCCAACGGTTAGATTTTCCGATATGCGTAAAACAAATTAGGGGGAAAACAGCGCCAGTGCCACGGCACGACCTGAAACGTCGTTTAATTAAAAATGGCCATTTTTAAATAAATAAAAATGGCGAAAAATCGTTATAAAATATTATAAGCAACATAGATTGCAAATAAACCAATTGGGCTTGAATTGTTTGATATTTGATGGTTGTATGTGTTTGACACGAAAATAACACTAAACAACTGAAAGATGGATGTCGAATAATATAACCATGAAGAAAATCGATTTAAATTCTAAAGACGTGAATTATTTGAAAAGGCCGAGCTAACTCTCATTTCAAATAATTTATCGAGCGATTCGAATTGGAAAATGCAAAGACGATTCAAGACCGACGATCTTCGTATCGGTTGGATGGGCGCTATTGAGGTTCTTGACCGGAGTAGCTACCGGAAGGGGACGGAAGTAGTAGCCGTCTGAACGTATGTGTTGATTGGACAGATATGCGAGGAATTTGATGCCTCCGGTTTCGTTCAGACCCAGAACGGACTTGTAAATGGACTGTGTGTCTGACATTGGATTTTGTTCTATACTGATTGATCTCTGTTAAATATATATATATCTGTTTGGCGGCGGAGAATTTATTCTTTTGCTTAACGCCCTTCTCTGAGACGTACGAGCTTAGAGGTTATATATCAATGGAAATCAATCGTATGGAGTGGACTGCCTATGTGGCATGCCAAGATGCTGTGATCAAGGCTTCTGTTGCAAAGCAAAGTCTTGTGGATAATGATCAAAGCACGGTCTACATGACCTAACTTTGTGTATTTTGTAGATTCGCGAGCCTCACACCCCGGTATGAGTTAAAAACGGGATACAGACTACAGGGAGAGCACGACGTTTCTTTCTAGCTATGGTGGTGTCAGTGACTTACCAGCCCTGACATATATATCTATTTTTCACCTTTGTGGTTGTTGGAATGCGAGGCGCCTCGATTATAGGTCTGTAAGGACCGGGAAACGTGTGTTCAGGAATAAATAATCCTCAAACGTAAGAGAGGACCGGCCCTGAAGCATCCAGGGGTTACCCAGAGTGTGTAGTCCTGAGGCATTTGCTAGAGTGTCTCGAAGCGGAGAGGAGCTTGCCCCTTGCCTCGACTCATGACGGAAATCCAATTTCCAATACAAAATAACGGACTTGATTGTAGAACTAGTATGACGACATAGTATATGGTAGTTATGCCGCCTATGATTGATATTTATGATGCTATTCGTTTTTGAAACATATATGCACTAGTAATAATATCAAATGATTTTGCTTTATACGTGTCAAGCATAATTGGCTATTATAAGGTAAAACTCTATCCTTCGGCTTGCGTTGCATTGTGTGATGGGACCTGAGTCTTATAATGGCTTCATTCTTTCTAAAAGCATTGCGTTGTTTAAAAAGAATTTACTTTGTTTTAAATGCACTAGCAATCACTGGAGTAAACTCGTTCCGCGAAAGTGGCGTGGTCCTATGATTTGCTTATTACTGATGTTTAACTATTAAATAGATTCCTCATACCAGTCCCCATGACTGACTCGTTGTTTGTTTCACTTTGCAAACGCGGGTGCCCTTATTTTCACACGGGCAGCCTAGTACACAGGTGACAGGTTGTTTTTGGCTCTGCACTGCTGCATAGAGTGCATTTTTGGCTCATGGCGAGGCCGACTTCACAGAGACGACTTTGACATTTTCCGCCATTATTGTTCTTATATTATGATTCCGCCACTGGCAATGCAGACTGATTTACTTTCCGTATTTCTTACTATATGTATATGTATTCCGCCTTCGGCGATGTAGACTGATACCCTTATTATGTCTCACTGCATGTATGTATTCCGCCTCTGGCGATGATGACTGATCACTTTCCTTTTTATTTACTAAGTTATATCCCACGTTATGCTATTCTGATGTTCCTACATGTTGTGATTCCGCTGTCATATCCATGTAAATTTATTCTATTTATTGTTTCTGCTATTATCTGTACTCTGCTATGATGATTAATGTGTTATTTCCCTATGATTATCCTTAATACCGCCCCTCGGATTTTGGGATCGTCACATCTCCTATATGTATATTATTAGGAGGATTATCGGGGCTCGTTTGAACATAAAGATTGTTGTTGATCCTAAAATTCTACTATGGATTTCTCTCTATTTCGCCTAGATTTATGAGTGGAATATATTCTACTTAAGGCATATTCCTGTTTTTAATAGTTTGTCATGTGAATAGATATGCCTAGGGGGATTTGGATATTCGATAATGTAAATATGAAAACCCCCAAATCCTCTATCTTGTAATTGCGTATGAATTGTCATGAACAATTGAATTTTGTGGATTTTTGGTTTTTGTATTGGACTAAAATGAATATAAGTGTTGCCATCATTATTCCTATTTCATGTAATTCACTTTTATTTACCACTGAGTGTAACCTAAAAAGGTTTAGATTTGGTTATTTCATGATTTTGTTTGGATTTGGATCCTAATTTGAATCCAAATGCATTCAAAGGTGAAATAGATCAAATGTAAGCATTTTTATGTACATAGAGTCAAAAGTGGTGAATTAGTTGAAATATGGATTATAAACATACAAATTTATACTCTATTTTATTCTAATATTGGAATCATTCCTAAGCCTAGGATGCAAGTTGAAATTGTTATGTATGTGTATATATATATATATATATATATATATATATATATATTCCATTCACTACTATTTGTTATATTGTCATTATGCCATCATTCCTAAGTTGTAGCGGTAAAAGTATGGAAATTCTAACTTGTATGCCTTGAATTGGAAAAACTGGCAATTGCCACCTCTTTAGAACGTTTCCCCTTTTATACGGATGTTTACGTTAATTAGGCGATATTATTATTTTACATATATGAATGTAATCAATGTAATTAATGTTGCAATAGCATAATAAATACGTTTAGATTAGAATTCGAATTTGAAATGTCCCCTTAACAAATATATATTTGTTTTCTTGTGTGTGCGTATATAGAATGGCTTAAATATATTTAAATAAGTAACAAACTGACACGAGGATAGTTGCCAACTGTGGTAGAAACCTGCCCCGAACTGACCGGCAAATCCAGCAACCACAAGTAGGCCAAACTAATGTGAGATGTCTAGGTGCTATGGAAAATCATATACTTAGTACACTAGACACGAGGTTAAACCAACTTGTAGTAGAAGTCTTCCCGGAACAGACCGCCATATCCAGCATCTATAGGTGTACGGTTTAATGTGAGAGATCTAGTGTGTGTGTGTAAGTCTATTACGTGTGAAAATATGTAGGTTTACTACTCCTTGAGAAGGACTTATGTGGCTTACTCTCTTTTCATCTAGTTTGGGTCTTAAGTGGTTAGGACAAGGATCCCTCCGAAGGTTTATTCCTTGGAGAGGAACCAAAGTCATGGGACATACCCTTACTTGATTAGAAGTAGGTCTTTGGATCTTCCCTCTCTAAAAGTGGTAAGGCATAAAACTGTAACGGAGTAGGTTAGTTCACGGAGATGTTCCTTCCTCTAGAAGCTTGTAAAGGATCAACTAGGGACATACCGGTAATTGGAGGATATGTGGCCATTGCACCAACTGTCTAAGGGAAGTCTTAAGCGGCATAGGTGTCTTACCGGGAAATATTAGTTAAGTAGTAACGTTCACAATATTTCTTCTCATATCATAAATGAGATAATAAATTTAAGAACATTAACGTACTAGGGCGGGGTTTGAAAGGGCTAGGGGTCTGCCTCAGGGTTATAGGGGATCATAAGAATGTACCTTTAATAGGGTCATAAGTGACCAGGAATGCCACCTTGTTAGGTCTTTACCCTAAAAACATTAATAGGCGATTGACTTGGATATCCACCCCATTTGTTAGATGCTTATGTTTGTGCAAATCGTGTGTGCTGCACAAATATACCTTAACATATGTAACCTGCTAAGAATATAGGGTATAGACATTAAGTAACACTATATTTTAGGCACACATAACTTTTTGTTTTGACCTCTCTCCTTAACATCCAATAGGTCAGTAGATGGAGTAAAAGCACTGGATGAAGTTATGATTGAAGCCGATAAAGAAGATGAAGTTATTATGTTATTATTAGCAGTTATTGCTTTACTTCTTTTTGAATCTTATGAGAATGAACTATTTGATGTACCTATTGAACAGATGTAACTATGACTATTGTAATTCTAAGGTTTTGAAATAATGTTACATCTTATTTGAATATTATATTTTCTCTTTCCTCTGTGTGAGATTTCCATTCGAAGTATCTGTATATATAGCTATATATTCTGTCAAATGTAATCCTTACAGGAATCAACAACCCGTTTAGAATGGATCTAAGTTTCGATGGGCCTTTTCTAGGTCGAAATTTAGTTTCATTCCAAGTGGGTTGTTACATTTGGTATCAGAGCATAGATTACTCGATTATAAGGGAAATACACGTATGAGAGACGTATTTGTATATTGAAAAAGTTTATTCAAATTATATATATAATATATATTTACCCCAATAAGTATACGCGTTTATACTAGGCACCTTTATCGTTTCTTCCTTTTTCAGCTTAAATACTATCTCAGAAGTATCCACTAAGGGATTCTTCCTTTTTTTTCAGATAGTAGAACGACTAAAAATCCTAATGAGTAGGGGAACCAGGAAAGACCCCGCTACTTGCTAGAATGGTTGTACCTCCATACTATAGAACATGTCCTTGTCACTAATCCTGCACTAACGGATCCCGCAGTTCCTACCGCTGAAGTGGCCTTTGATTTTTTCTCGCTTTTGTAAGACCTTTACGAATCTTGGAGGGAAATCGTTTTCTAGAAAGGAAGGCTTTGCTAGTGCCCAATATTGGGTTATGAATTGTGAAAGAATCTTTAAGGCTACTACCTGGCCCGATGAAGTAAAGAGGAGGATAGTGGCCTGACATTTAAAGGATGAAGCCCTTGAATGGTGGAACTTAATATCGATGGAGAACGAGGGCCGGATCTTCACATGGGCCAAATTCAAGACCTATTTTGAAGCAAAGTTTTTGCCAATGGCAGAAATGATCATTCAGCTAGAGAAATTCATCCACCTCAAGAAAAGAAGCTTGAGCCTAAAAGAGTATATATCAGAATTCACTGTGTTATGTAAGTTTGAGGGTTGGTAGACACCCCCATGAACAAAGCCCTTAGGTTTGTTAAAGGACTAAACTCCCCATTGAAGGAAACCCTATTAGCCCAAGTAACGTTTAGGGAAACTTTTGAGACTCTAGTTGAGATAGCTACCCTTTACGCGGCTGAAAGCTCCAAGGAGGAAAAAGAAGGAGAGAAAGGGAAAAGCTCTAACAAAAATAAGAAGAAGGAATGGTGGAAAAACAAGAAGAAGAACAAATTCAAAAAGGACACAAAGACTTGTACGAGGTGCAACCGCAAGATCTATGAGGTCAAGGATTATAGGACCACGTTAGCGAAAAAGGAGTTCAAGGGTAAATGTTACAAATGCCATGAAGAAGGACACATGTCCAAAGACTGCCCAAAGTTGTCAAGAGTGGCCCAAACTAAGCAATAGAAGCAACACCAGTTCAAAGCCGACCCCCAAGAGACCAAGGGCAGCTCGCACTCGAAGGTATAGCCTCTATTTTAGGAAATTAAGCATATACCTTGTTTGATTCTGGAGCGACCCATTCTTTTATGTCCAAGAGATTAGTAAATCTATTGAACCTTCCCATATCTATCTCGGATAGTCCGATAGAGGTGGCCAACCCTATCGAAGGATCTAAGTATCATAAGTTGTTGTGCAAAGACCTAGATTGGAGGTCGACAATGTCGACTTCCATTGCGAAGCGTATGCGTTGGATTTTATGAGTATGGCCTTATCCTAAGGTACAGACTGGCTATCGTTTTATGGGGTCATCCTAGATTGCGACAAGAGACTCGTTCGTCTTAGGAGCCAAGGAGAACGTAACTTAAATATTACTTATAACGTTAGAAACAAGTATAAAGACTTATTATATTCCTTATCTCCTAGTTATGAAGGACCATCTTCGGTCCCAATAGTTTGTGAAGTCTTGGATGTTTTAGAGGAAGTCACAGGACTTCCACCCCACAGAGAAATCACCTTTCGTATTGACCTAGAAAAGGACGCTAGACCTATAGCGCTACCCATGAGGCTTATGGAGCCTAAGGAAAGAAGGGAGTTAAATAAAAAGATTTCAGAGGTATTACAAAAAGGTTTTATTCGTCGAAGTACCTCAGGATGGGGTGCAGCTATTGTATTTGCCACAAAGCAGACAGATCTTTGAGACTTTGTGTGGACTATAGGGAACTTGATAAATTGACCAAGAAGAATAGTTACCCTTTAATAAGAATTGATGACCTTTTTGACCACTTGGGAGGAGCCTGAGTATTTTCCCAACTAGACCTTGCTATTGGATTTCACCAATTAAGAATTACGGAGGACAACAAGGACAAAACTGCGTTTAGGATGCTATACGGATGGTTCCAATGGGAAGTTATTACCTTCGGACTAATGAATGCACCCGACTTATTTGTTGACCTCATGAGTAGAGCGTTTAGGGGGATTGTAAATAAAATTATGGTATTCTTCGTAGATGATATCCTTATATTTTCAAAAGATTGTGAAGAGCATGAAAAATACTTGAGACAAGTGTTAGGGATTTTAATGAAAGAACCAATTGAAAGCAAATTTCGAAGTGCCATTTCTGGAGGGAAGAAGTAAGATTTTTAGGACATACTGTGTCGAGCAACACAGCTTTATTGGGTGTTCCAACCCCAAAAGGGTCGACCGCTCCCTCTTAAGGGGTGTCAACAGCTAGTCGACCCCTAGTGGTCGACCGCTCAGTGGCTAGACAACCCAATAAAGCTAGCTAGTTAGGGTTTTTCAAAGAGGATATGTATGAATTAAAGGCTTGGATTAATTCTAATTAATCCAACTGTCTGTGCTCACATGGGCAACTATATATACCCCTCCTATCACTCTATGAAAACCCTAATCATTCTCCATCTTTGCCTCTATGCTGCTTCTCCATCATTGTTAAATTCCAGAGAAAAAAAAAAGAATATGTTATGGTTTCTTCTAATTCTCTAGTTCTATTCTAATTCTCTACCTATTCTAATTTACATAAGTTTAGAATTCTGGAATTTAGCATAAACATATATGTATAAGATCCTAATGTATGTCTCTTATATGTATATTATTAGAAGGATTATTGGAGTTCGCTTAAACGTAAAGATTGTTGCAGATCTTGAAATTCTACCATAGATTTCTCTCTATTCCGCCTAGATCTGTGAGTAGAATTTGGTTTACTTAAGGCATATTCATGTTTTTAATAGTTTGTCATGTGAATAGATATGCCCAGGGGGATTTGGATATTCGATAATGTAAATATGAAAATCCACCAAATCCTCTATCTTGTAAAAGCATATAAATTGTCATGAATCACTAGGTTTTGTGGATTTATGATTTTTGTATTGGATTAAAATGAATATGAGTGTTGCCATCATTATTCCTATTTCATGTAGTTCACTTTTATTTACCATTGAGTGTAACCTAAAAAGGTTTAAATTTGATTATTTCATGATTTGGTTTGGGTTTGGATCCTAATATGAATTCAAACGCATTCAAAGGTGTTATAGATCAAATGTAAGTATTTTTATGCACATAAAGCCTAAAGTGGTGAATTAGATGAAATAAGGATTATAAACAAACAAGTATATACTCTATTTTAATCTAAGGAATCATTCCAACAATCAAAGGATGTAAGTTGAAATTGTTATGTATATTTACTTTCCATTCACTACTATTTGTTATATTTTCATTATGCCATCATGCCTAAGTTGTAGCGGTAAAAGTATGAGAAATCTAAATTTTATTCCTTGAATTGGAAAATTGATAATTGCCACCTCTTTAGAACATTTTCCCCTTTATACGAATGTTTACATTGATTAAGAGCTATTATTATTTTAGTTATATAAACGTAATCAACTTAATTAACGTTGTATTAGTGTAATAAATACGTTTAGATTAGAATTCCAATTTGAAATATTCCCTTAACAAATATATATTTGTTTTCTTGTGTGTGCGTATATAGAATGGCTTAAATATATATAGATAAGTGACACATAGACACGAGGCTAGTTGCCAATTGTGGTAGAAGCCTGCCCGGAACCGACCTGCAAATCCAGCAACCATAAGTAGGCCCAACTAATGTGAGATGTCTAGATGCCATGGGAAATTCATAAACTTAGTACACTAGACACGAGGTTAAACCAACATGTAGTAGAAGTTTGCCCGAAACTGACTGGCATATCCAGTATCTATAGGTATACGGTTTAATGTGAGAGATCTAGTGTGTGTGTGTGTGTATATAAGCCTATTGCGTGTGAAAATAAGTAGGTTTACTGTGCCTTGAGATGGTCTTAAGTGGATGACTCTCTTTTTATCTACTTTGGTTCTTAAGTGGTTAGGACTTGGATCCCTCCGAAGGTTTATTCCTTGGAGAGGAACCAAAAGTCATGGGATATACCCTTACTTGATTTGAAGTATGCCTTTGGGTCCTCCCTCTCTAAAAGTTTTAAGGCATAAAACGGTAACGGAGTAGGGTAGTTCGCGGAGATGTCCCTTTCTCTAGAAGCTTGTAAAGGATCAACTTGGGACAGATTGGTAATTGAAGGATACGTGGCCATTGCATGCTCACCAACTGTCTAAGGGAAGTCTTAAGCGGCATAGGTGACCTACCAGGTGATATCAGTTAATTAGTAACCTTTGCTATCACATCAATCCATGCATACGACGACAATATTGTTTCAAGGAAATAGAATATTTCTGGATTCGGACATTACTGAAATAGAATACTTTATGTACATCTTCAATCTAGTGCACAAACAGTCGCGCTTTCTATGGTTGCTGTAAACACAGTGTGACGTGAAAATTGTGGCATAATTGAGTAACATTGATTGTTGTTGCTGTCTATTTGTAATATAATTGTGTATTAAAAAAGATCTAATAATTTTGACATACCTAATTTGTTTTCAAAAATCCAAATCAATCGAAGCTCGAGTTGGCATGTCCGGTATCCTACAAAAAGTCAAAGATAAATATATCAGAGCTAATAATAGAAATCTCACAGCAGAAGGGAATCTATTACTTAAACATAAAAGCAGGATCTTCACATTGCTGATGTGGCATCGACTTCGGCTTCTCATTTCAAAATAAAGAGCAACCATTTTCTCTATCCATTCTTTTTTCATTCCCTTTTACTACTCTCATCATGTGCATAGACATTTACAGTAATTCCTTCCCTATCTCCCCTATTCTCATTCTTCACCGTTCTCTCTCTTCTATGAAACCGCTCCCTTCTCATCTCACCCTCTCTCTTCATGCTTTTTTTCTTCTGAAATCAAATTTTATATTTCAAAACCTACTTCTTAACGAACATCTATTTTCAATTCCTCGCAGATTTAATCCCTCTTCACCATCTTCTAATTTCAGTTCCTCGATGATTTAATGGCCTTAACTTCTGATTAACCATGGATTTTTCTCCTAAGCGACTGCAAGCAGTTTGCCGGATCCCATGTTTTAATTCCTGCTAAAGGAATTCCAATTTTCCTCCCTTCCGTGACTTTGTTAACCTATCATTTATCATTTTGTGCAATTTTTCTTCCAACTTTGCATGTTTTGACCTTCCATCCTGAAACTAATACCGTGCAAAATTAATATTGCCTAACCCAGTAATTATAAATTTTTGAATGAAACCTTGAATTTATCTTTGCTACTAGAAGGATTTCTGTCTATGACTATGACTCTGATAATGCTGTGTTAGTGTAATCATGGTTGGCTACTACTATCACGTATTGTTTTCTTTAATATCAGGTTTACGATTTTTACAATGATTTTATCTGAACATAATTATGCAGTTTTTTCTACACATAATTATGTTAACACGAATTATCTCCTTAAATCTGATTTTGTTACTGATAATTGTTTATATCTATACTTTTTTTGCACCTAGGCTAAGAAACAGAGACAACAATAGAGCATCAAGGTGGAATCAATCGTTATCAACTGCTTGCGCCTGGAACTATTGTTTTATTTGTAAGACTATTGTACTTTACTCAAAAATTGAAATGAAATAGTAAACACATGATGTGAAGAATAAGGAAATGAAATTTGAATTATGTAGTGTAGTGAACATAAATAAAAATCCAGGAGGCGAAACAAAAGAACCAATATATTTTACATAAATTCATAATCCATGTTAATTAATCCCTATATTTATTGACAACGACTAATAACTGTTTGTATATGATTGATGTAATAAAGATGGAATGGGTTTGTAATTAAAAAAGTAGTGGAAGAATATTATAGTCCATAGATATTTTATATTTTAGTAGTGCAATCATGTTGTGAAAATGAAACGATTGTCTGAAAAACATAAAGTAGTATACCCTACTACTAAACAACAACGGCCTGAGAGTTCTATTTAAAATAACAAACTTGATATGTTGAACAACACGATTCTATAAGCATATTATAAATATGGGTAATACATGCGAACAAATATAGAATAATCGTTCGATAGATATGAGCACTATGGATCCAACATTGTGTATTGCACTTGGTTAATTTTTGCCTTTCCTTTACTATTAATCATTAAAAGATCTCATTTTGCTTAAGTTAATTCATTACATAAATGTATGGATATGTCACTGTAGTTTTTTTTCTTTGTTTTCTTGTTATGGTATTGTAACAACCCGCATTCTACGTATCTAGGATCGTAGAATATTTATTTCTTTTTCGTATGAAGTCGTATGGTCGTGTAACTTTGGGAGACAACTATTGGGGTCATTTCCCACGTTCATGATTTTTGCCGATTTTTAAATGACCATTTTGCCCCTAGCCGATATTGTTTTGGCCATAACTTTTGATTGGAAAGGAATTTTGACCTGAAAACACTTCCATTAGATTCGTTTGATGGTTTACCTTTCTGCAGAGTGGTCACATTAACCAAACGGACTCACCGTTTGGGAGATATGGCTGAAACAAGTTTCAGATAGTGAAAAACAGCTTAATTGGGCTTAACCGGGTGATTAACAGCTAGGCCCAAAGGGGAATTTCGGGATTAGGGTTATGAGAGGGCTGAAAGGGTTAGGAAAATCATTTCATTTCAGTTTTCTCAGCCGCCACAAACCTTCCTTAAGCTCTAGCAATGGCCTCCATCTTCTAAAACACTCCAAAACACCTTTTTGTCATCTCTAATCACATATTAGCCTAATCTACATCAAATCAAGGCGGATTAGCATAAGGATTGGGATAGAGATGCTGGAACACATAGAGATTGGATCCAAATCAAAGATTATTTCAGATCTATAGTTTATTTTGTGGCAAAGGTGAGTGATTTGCATTGTTTTTCACTAATTACGGCTAATTATGGTAATTAGCGAGGATTAGCGAAATTATGGCTCAGAAAAATCTAGAAAAATTCCTAAAATTCTAAAACATCATTTTATGCCTCTGATATGAATTTGGGCTAATTTCGACTAATTTTGCAAATCCCGGAATTTAGGGGATTAAGGGGTGATTAGTGATAATTAGCGAATTTATACATGTTAAAAATCTGGAAAAATATTCAGAAATTCTGAAATATTGTTTTATACCTCTATTAGAAAATTTGGCTAATTTGGATAAGTTTTGCTAATTATATGCTTAAACATGATTAAAAGGGATTAAGGGAAAATATGGGGTTTTGGCTAGGTTTGATCCATTTTAACCTATCAAGTTGATGTTTTGGTGTTTGTGGTCACTTCTATTTGTTGCTATGACTGTATGGTATGCTTTGTGATTGTTTAGAATAGTTAGAATGGTCGAAAACGCCGTCGAGTGGCGTATAAACAGTCGTTGGAAGTTGCAGGAAAAGTGCAGGTTGAGACCCGAACCGGATCGGATCGGATGGGGAGGCCCGGACTGAACCGTTGTGAAGCCCTTCCCCACGAACCGCTAGCGGAGCGTCTTCTCCGACCCGACCCGTGTAGTCTTCTCCGAACCGAACCGCCTGGAAGCACGTGAACTGATGGCCAAGGAGTTCTCCAACCCGATCCGCTAGAGGCATTCTGATCCGAACCATTTACCTAACTCCGACCCGACCCGGAGATAAGACGAGGACTTGAGATGCTTGCACCACGAACAGAGATTAATTATGAACCGAACCGGAGATGGAGACCACGAACCAAACCGATGGCTAGGCAAGATCCGAACCGATCCGAAGCAGAATGAAGAAGGAAGACCAGACCGATCCAGTGAAGACTAAAAACCCGAGATGCAAAGGTAGTCCCAATAGGAAGTTAGAGCTCAGGATCCAGTTGGGAACCAATGAGTTCACTTCAAGATTGGGCTTTGCTGCGGGACGTGTGCAAAGGGGATGTCGGTATTCATAACTTTGGTTCACCACTGAGAGATGGAAAGTGGGCTTGTAGTGATAGTTGTACGGGATTGGATTCCGTCATGGCCCAAAGGACTAGGTGACCAAAGTGTTGAATATCGTATGCTTTATGCACTGAGGGAGAGATGTGAGGATGGATGCTATGTTTGATTGTTTGCCATCACTATGACATGCACACCACCACCCCCATTATCTTTACACCATTTGAAATGGCACTTTCGAGTGTTGTACAGTATGTAGTGCTAACTCTTTGGTTGCAGGTCCAGGTTCAGGTATGTTTTAGTCTACCTGTTATTGTTCTGTTTTGATGCTTATCGCTCATACCAGGCTTTATGTCTGACCCAGAGTTTTATGTCTCTTCTTATTACTCTTGGTGCTCACACGAGCAGACTAGAGACAGGTTAGCTGGTGATGCGCGAGTAGCTGATTCGGAGGCGAGCAGGAGGCTTCCACGTATGATATATAGATATTCTCCCTGGGTCGTTGGTGGTCGCTACTTGGGCATTAGTAGCGTACTTCCCTTATCTTGCTTTGCTTTTTGAGACAGTTAGAAAAGTTGTAATAATGTTAATTTTGGATCATAAGCTGTACTTGGATTTTCCGCTGCTATGTTAGTTATTTCAGCTTATGCACTGTCTCACCTGTTTTATGTCAAGTATGTTATTATTATATTTTGTTCTATGCGCTGTGATACATTCTACAGGCTCCTTGTTAGTTTATTCTCTTCTTCCCTTTTCTTCTGACGACCGTCCCGTGCTAACTGGACATGTGTACAGCGCACTTTTGGAGTAAATGTCGGTTGGTGCGGGGCGGGACGTCACATTTGGTATCAGAGCTGTAGGTTGCGTAGTTAACCTAGGGAAAGACACTAGGGAGAGATAGTACGTATATGAGAGCGCGTATTTGTGATTACTTTGGTTTTCAAAAGCTATATATATATATACTATTAGTAGTATAAGAATGAAGTCGTACTGCATTAGCACCACTATGGGATCGTTAATCGTTTCCTCTTTACAGATTGAACGATGAGCCGATATGCTAGAGGTGCTGGTAGGGGGACCAATAACGGGGATGCTCCTGATATGAGGACGATGTTCACTAACTTTATGAGGGAGATGCTTAGGGATGTTCAAGGAGCAGTCCCCAATCCCGGAAATGGTGGTGGTCCAGTAGTGCAGGCGCCTAGGGTCGATTTCGCCTAGTTGTGCAAGGATTACACTAACCTTGGTGGGAAGCCGTTCCGCGGAACGGAGTTGGCCACGGATGTTCAGGATTGGTTGGATAGCTGTGATCGTATCTTCGACGACTTGGGTATCGAGGATGCGATGAAGAGAAGGCTAGCGTCTTGTCAGCTGCAAGGGCGAGCGATGAATTGGTGGAATGCCATTAGAACAGCTACCCCAGAAGATCAGTTTACTTGGGATCAGTTCAAGGCTCGCTTTAGCGAGAAGTTCATTCCAGCTGCCCAGAAGTCAGTGTTGTTCAAGAGATTCTTGGAGCTTAAGCAGAGTGGTAGGGCAGTCTCGGAGTATATTGCTGAGTTCGACACATTGTCGAAGTATGGATTATCCTTTATCGATAATCCTGAGAAGAAGAACGAGAAGTTTATAACAGGCTTGGATCAGTACTTGGGAGAAAAGCTTATTAACCACATCGATGAGATGTTTGAATCGATTGTGGCGAAAGTATTGAGGTCAGAGAGTCTTTACCCTAAGCCAAAGACTGAGATTGCTATTGCATCTGCAGAGGAGCCAAAGCCGCAAGCAGGCGGTGGAGGCAAGAATAATTCCCAGAATAAGAGGAAACAAGACCAAACCATGGATGGTCAGAATAAGAAAAATAAGAAACATGGCGAGTGTTTTAGCTGTGGTAAGAAGGGCCACTATGCCAGAGATTGTCGGGAAAAGCCTGTCGAAAGGAAGTGCTTTAATTGTGGCCAAGCGGGACATCACAAGAATGAATGTCCAGAATCTCCTAGGGAGAAGCAGATCGTGAAAGCATATGCTATCAACGCTGTTCCTTCTTCGTCGAATGCCCCAACTGCGGCGCAGAAGGAAAAAGGTGTCGTTATTCGAGGTATTCTTTCTATTTAAGATGTTTTGATCGGGTTTTGTTTAACAAAACCCGAGTTAGTCGATGGACCTTTAGTAGTGACGAACCTGATTGGTGGTTCGACTAGCCTCAGTATGATTTACCGTAACGTGGTCTTATCGAGCCATGAATGTATGTTTGTGATTATTTTGTTTTGTCTTTACTGGGTTTAGCATTATTTTGGGGAGTCGATCTACTATAAAGGAATGGGGTGGTATTAGGTACCTACCTAGTGATGGTGGTAACAACTGGAGTTAGGGAAGCTGATAGGTTATCGTTGTATTAAGTCCTAGTTGTCTCTAGGAGGCAAATGAGTGCTCCAGTGCTTAGTTGTTTTGCTAGTATTACTTCACGTGGATTGTCCGAATTCGAAGGAGATGTTCCTTATGTGCTTGTCTGATATTTGTTTAGGCCTTTGGGGCTTGTGCTTGGGGAATGTCGAGTTCGACTAGGTTGGTTTGCGTGAGAGATAAGTAGTTGTGGTGTTTTTCATTGGATGATATCTTGGTTTACTCGAGGAGTAATGGGCAGCTGTGACAGGATAAGACTATTCAGTGGTATGGACTGCCCCGAGTTAGACTCGATAGGATTATAAGATGACTCGAGTGGGACTCGAGAAAGATGCAAAGTAATGGATTGTTTAGGACCTTATGTTGATGTTCTTTTTGAAGAAATAGGATGTATTCGTCGATCATGGAAGATGCAACGAAGATTAGGACGATTCAAGTTGGACTTGAACTCGTAAAAGAAAATGGGTGTTCGTTGATCTTGGAGATGCAACGAATAGGGAGACGACTCACGTTGGACTAGGGTCTGTTGGTAATGGGTACTCAAGACTGGGTCTGAGTTTATGGGTAATAGATTGACTCGAGTTGGACTCGAGAAGGCTGCAAGTAATTGGATTGACTCGAGTTGGACTCGAGAGGGCAACAAGATAATGGATAGACTTGGGTGGGACTCGAGTGTTTTAGGCGGACTAAAAGCAGGGGTATCTGGGGACGCCCGTTACCTTGGATCCGTTGGACGTGATCTAGTTATCCTTGGAGGATAAACGTACGTTGGACGTACGGTAGTCCGTCTGGAGGCTGGGCTTCCATTGGTTCTTGATGTTGGTTGGACCAGACATACAAGAATTGACATATTGGGATTGGTTAGACCAGTCATGTAGGTGTCGACGTATTCATGGCTTTAGCAGGTGATAGACAGGATTTGTTTGATGGATGCTATGGTTGTTGTGTTTGTTCTTACCTTTCTTCTCTTGAGTATCACCTGTAGGATCCTATTGAACGGAAATAGATAAGTTCATTGATCATGGTGATATGACGGGTGTAAGATACTTTACGTTAGACTTGAAGTATGTTGGGCATTGTGGGGCGTCCGTTGTCTTGGAGATTCAACGGACATAGGAGTCTCAGTTGGGCTTGGACTCATAGGTAGAGTACCTAGATTCATTGGATGAGTCTAGTTCACCTTTGGAAGGTGAATGTACGTTGGACGTACAGTACAGATATAGGTAGAGTGCCTAGATTCATTGGATGAGTCTAGTTCACCTTTGGAAGGTGAATGTACATTGGACGTACAGTACAGATATAGGTAGAGTACCTAGATTCATTGGATGAGTCTAGTTCACCTTTGGAAGGTGAATGTACGTTGGACGTGCAGTATGAATATGGGTAGGGTACCTGGGTTCATTGGATGAATCTAGTTCACCTTTAGAAGGTGAATGTACGTTAGACGTATAGTCCAGATGTTGGTGTAGTGCCTAGGGTCATTGGATGTGTCTAGTCTGCCTCTAGGAAGTGAATGTACGTTGGACATGCAATACGAATGTAAGAAGGACTCAAGTTGGACTTGAAAGGACATTTGGAATGTAGTTGAAAATTTGGCATATAGGTTTGGATTACCTAAGAAAATGACAGTATAGACGAATGCCATAGTATCGGACTGGGTGCGATAGCTGATGCATTGAGTAAGAGACATGCCAGTTTAGAGGCTATTTTTCTGGAATGGAAGCAACTAGAGTATATCACGGGATATGACTTCGGACCTAAGTGTGAATTGGATTCAGAAACGCCAGTAAGCTTGATGATTAGATCGATCTTGATTACATGGATCGGTTCCAGTTAGAGGAACGATTCCAACCTATTAGAAGCTACCTCTAGGGTAGAGATGGGAATCGATGGCGAGAGAACGACTGTACTTGGGAAGTAGAGAATGACATAAGAAAGTCGTATCCAAAGCTCTTTGCCTGGTAAGATTTTAGCGGCGATGATTCTTCCCTTATTAGTAAACCGCATGTTAGGGCAGAATGGTTCTGTTTGTTTTGCATGTGTGATTGTTGTATATGGTTGGTAGGCATGTGGGATCCTTCGTATGTTTTGGGTTAAGAAATTTCGGGGACGAAATTTCTTAAGGGGGGAGAATGTAACAACCCGCATTCTACGTATCTATGATCGTAGAATATTTATTTCTTTTTCGTACGAAGTCGTATGGTCGTGTAACTTTGGGAGACAACTATTGGGGTCATTTCCCATGTTCATGATTTTAGCCGATTTTTAAATGACCATTTTGCCCCTAGCCGATATTGTTTTGGCCATAACTTTTGATTGGAAAGTAATTTTGACCTGAATCCACTTCCATTAGATTCGTTTGATGGTTTACCTTTCTGTAGAGTGGTCACATTAACCAAACGGACTCACCGTTTGGGAGATATGGCTGAAACAAGTTTCAGATAGTGAAAAACAGCTTAATTGGGCTTAACCGGGTGATTAACAGCTAGGCCCAAAGGGGAATTTCGGGATTAGGGTTATGAGAGGGCTAAAAGGGTTAGAAAAATCATTTCATTTCAGTTTTCTCAGCCGCCACAAACCTTCCTTAAGCTCTAGCAATGGCCTCCATCTTCTAAAACACTCCAAAACACCTTTTTGTCATCTCTAATCACATATTAGCCTAATCTACATCAAATCAAGGCGGATTAGCAAACGGATTGGGATAGAGATGCTGGAACACATAGAGATTGGATCCAAATCAAAGATTATTTCAGATCTATAGTCTATTTTGTGGCAAAGGTGAGTGATTTGCATTGTTTTTCACTAATTACGGCTAATTATGGTAATTAGCGAAGATTAGCGAAATTATGGCTCGGAAAAATCTAGAAAAATTCCTAAAATTCTAAAACATCATTTTATGCCTCTGATATGAATTTGGGTTAATTTCGACTAATTTTGCAAATCCCGGAATTTAGGGGATTAAGGGGCGATTAGTGATAATAAGCGAATTTATACATGTTAAAAATCTGGAAAAATATTCAGAAATTCTGAAATATTGTTTTAGACCTCTGTTAGAAAATTTGGCTAATTTGGATAGATTTTGCTAATTATATGCTTAGATATGATTAAGAGGGATTAAGGGAAAATATGGGGTTTTGGCTATGTTTGATCCATTTTGACCTATCAAGTTGATGTTTTGGTGTTTGTGGTCACTTCTATTTGTTGCTATGACTGTATGGTATGCTTTGTGATTGTTTAGAATAGTTAGAATGGTCGAAAACGCCATCGAGTGGCGTATAAATAGTCGCTGGAAGTTGCAGGAAAAGTGCAGGTTGAGACCCGAACCGGATCGGATCAGATGGGGAGGCCAGGACCGAACCGTTGTGAAGCCCTTCCGCTAGTGGAGCGTCTTCTCCGACCCGACCCGTGTAGTCTTCTCCGAACCGAACCGCCTGGAAGCACGTGAACTGATGGCCAAGGAGTTCTCCGACCCGATCCGCCAGAAGCATTCCGATCCAAACCATTTACCAAATTCCGACCCGACCCGGAGATAAGACGAGGACTTGAGCTGCTTGCACCACGAACGGAGATTAATTACGAACCGAACCGGAGATGGAGACCACGAACCGAACCGCTGGCTAGGCAAGATCCAAACCGATCCGAAGCAGAATGAAGAAGTAAGACCGAACCGATCCGGTGAAGACTAAAAAGCCGAGATGCAAAGGTAGTCCAAATAGGAAGTTAGAGCACAGGATCCAGTTGGGAACCAATGAGTTCACTTCAAGATTGGGCTTTGCTGCGGGACGTGTGCAAAGGGGTTGTCGGTATTCATAACTTTGGTTCACCACTGAGAGATGGATAGTGGGCTTGTAGTGATAGTTGTACGGGATTGGATTTCGTCATGGCCCAAAGGACTAGGTGACCAAAGTGGTGAATATCGTATGCTTTATGCACTGAGGGAGAGATGTGAGGACGGATGTTATGTTTGATTGTTTGCCATCACTATGACATGCACACCCCCACCCCCATTATCTTTACACCATTTGAAATGGCACCTTAGAGAGTTGTACAGTATGTAGTGCTAACTCTTTGGTTGCAGGTCCAGGTTCAGGTATGTTTTAGTCTACCTGTTATTGTTCTGTTTAGATGCTTATCACTCATACTAGGCTTTATGTTTGACCCAGAGTTTTATGTCTCTTCTTATTACTCTGGGTGCTCACACGAGCAGACTAGATACAGGTTAGCTGGTGATGCGCGAGTAGCTGATTCGGAGGCGAGCAGGAGGCTTCCACGTATGATATATAGATATTCTCCCTGTGTCGTTGGTGGTCGCTACTTAGGCATTAGTAGCGTACTTCCCTTATCTTGCTTTGCTTTTTGAGACAGTTGGAAAAGTTGTAATAATGTTAATTTTGGATCATAAGATGTACTTGGATTTTCCGCTGCTATGTTAGTTATTTCAGCTTATGCACTGTCTCACCTGTTTTATGTCAAGTATGTTATTATTATATTTTGTTCTATGCGCTGTGAGACATTCTACAGGTTCCTTGTTACTTTATTCTCTTCTTCCCTTTTCTTCTGACGACCGTCCCGTGCTAACTGGACATGTGTACAGCGCACTTTTGGAGTAAATGTCGATTGGTGCGGGGCGGGCCGTCACAGGTACTGTATATGAAAATTGGTAATTTGGAAATTTGGAAAGATGTACAAGCGCTACACATAATTTTATGTCGTGTGATAACACCGAATGCCTGCAACGATTAGAAATAGCTCAATTCTTCTCCTTTTTATTAGGAGCTTCTGTTTTGTAATAAGTGCCCTATTTTTATTCTCACTTTCTACCATTTTGACATAAATTTGGCACCCTATTTCAGTTTTAAAGCAAATTAAAAATTGGTATGAAATAAAAATAACTTTCTGGTTATATAATTGAAAAGAACTGGACTTAAAAATAAAATGACAATGATATCTTAAATAGAGTGAATAGAAACATTAAACCTATCGAATGTATGGTGCCTATATATGAAATAGGCTCGATATAACATTTTCAATTTCAACCTTATGTAGAACAGGTTCTGTGGTTGATTGAAAACTTAAATTATCTCGACTAGCATATTCAATATGATACCAATGGTGATCCTCAGATGTTATTTTTTTCCCACCGCTATACATAGTTGTTAAGGCGTGCCTAAGGCTCAGGCGCAAGCTTTGCGCCTCACTGGCCTTCGAGGTGCTTCGGTTATTTGAGGCACAAATAAAGTGCGCCTTTGGCACTTTTTCTCAAGGCGCCGAGGCTCAAATAAGCGTGCCTCGAGAAATAATTGATTTTATGCCCAACCCGCTTTCGTTTGGGCTCGATCCGACTCTCAACTCTCTAATTCAAATGGTTTTGTTCAATTTTTAGGGGATTCCCTTTCGGTATAATGCATTCGACACTAAAAAGCTACTACTGCTGCCACTGTCAGTAGTATGTGTGTGTGTATATACATATGGAAAAGTCTATTTGGACACAAGATTTAGACACAATGAATTTACACCATTGGATCACCCCATGAATTCCACTCTTTCATATAAAGACAAAATAATCTAATGGTTAAGATTGTGTGTCCACTAATTTGTGTCTAGATAGCCTTTCCCTATATATATATATATATATATATTTATATATAATATCAGCACTAGTTTTTTTAACGGTTAATTTATTGAGTTATGTTTTAATTTTTAAATTAAAATTTAGATATTTTTTAAAATTTATTGAGTTATGTTTTAATTTTAAAGTTTAAAGAGTTATGTTTTAAATAATTAAATTTGTGATCATTTTAGTTTCGAAATTATATTTGTGATTTCATACCTACTAATCTATGTTTTTTATTACAAAATTTATCATTTTTAGTAGCATTTTGTAGTGCAATTTTTTTCTAGCACAAAATCCCACACTTGTATAAAAGTTGCACAAAATAGCCCAAGGCTCAGGAAAACCTAAGGTTCAAGCCTTGCGCCTTTGCTCCTTAACTAGTATGCTGTTATATTGCGCATCTTGATATCCATTACTATTCAACACCTTTTATATGCATATGTTGAATGACTCATCTATGGTCATCATTTCTTTTAGCTGCATAGACGACATTTATGCAAATTGCAGTTGATTAATATAGGGCCACGATATTAAATATATATTAGTTGTTTCCTTAGTTTGATATGAATTCAAATGCTTGGTTACTTGAAATTTTAAACCGTGTATTGACTGACAATGACGAATAACTAGACCTTCTAATAAGTTTTGGTAACTTTTTATCACATGCTTAAGCCCGCTATAATATGTTCCTAACTTTTGACATCTTGAAATTGTCATTGCTTTTTAGTTGAGCTTATTAGCCTTTTGATTCGAATCTCGACCATTGTTTAAAACACATTTTCAAACTTATTTGATTTATACACTCTTTTGGTTGGTCATGAATACAACTTTTACCTCTATAATATTTTTATACACTAATCGAACCCATGAAACATGGTTATGTCATGTAAACACAAGGAAAATTGAAATTTATATTACCTTTTCTAATGAATATGCTGCAAAATGCAATAAATGGAGTGCATTACAAAGAATAATAGTACTGGTTTTGTTGGAAAAATGATTTTGTAGACTATCATAATCTAAAATGTAATGAGATGAATTAGATAACATTATTGACCAATTTTCGTTACCAAAACATGTGTAATTCAATCCAAATAAACGAAAATTAACATATTTTGATGTGGTAACTAAACATCTGTGTATTAAATGCTAAATGTCATAGGTATATCAATAAATTCGATAAGGCTAACTTTAAGGAACATTGTTACTGAATTGCTGAGGAAAAGAAATCTTTTTATAATATATTAAATATCAACAAATAAAGTTTGTTTACTGAGATTCTTTATGAGTAAGTTAGTTAAGTAGGAAAAAAAGGAAAATGTCTTCCAAAAGGAGAAACCCACTTCAGAGTATCTCCACTTTTCCTTTTCTAAAAAAAATATCAAGCACTAGAAGGAGAAAGGGGAACCGAGCTAAATAAACAGCTTTTTTTATGGTTTGCAATTTTTTGATTCATTTCAATTTATATATTGAGTATCTACTTAAATAATGAGACATTGATTCTTCAAAAAATTTAAGATGAAAGCGCAAAGATGGGATTTCTGAATGGTAGAGCGCAAGTTAAAAAAGCGTTGATGTAGGATAAGAATATGAAGTTTGATCGTGTGGTACAGGATATCAATCTTGAACAAGGCGATACAACAATGTTAGAGGCATTTTGGCAAGAAAGAGGAGATGAAGCGAATATTCTAATTACAGGATGGCAAACAATGAGCTCTTATTCTGGTAAATCGCAAGTTTGTTGGTTTACGTTTGCATAAGTTAGTAGGCAGTGCAGTTACTGAAGATCCATATAGCAGTTGGCTGCATGTAGTAACGACCCAGATTTTTAATCAAGTAATATTAAACATTTAAATTTATTTTAAATGTTGAGCTGATTATATAAATAGAGTTTTATATCGAGTTATCGATTTAATAATCGAATACGATTTAATTTCTAGTATATTGAATTATCATAATACAAAAATGAGAATAATTGAATTCGAAGTTTAAACTGAATTGAAATAATTCAGATAATCAATATCAAATTCTCTTTGAAGTATAAATGAAAATAATAATAGTTTATTATCAAGGAATTGATACTTTTGAATTTAAATTATATTATATCAATTTAATATAGTTATTTTATATATATGTTTGAATTTAATTTCAGAATCTATTCTGTTGTGTTCAGAATAATGGTACAACCCTAGGAACGTCATTTGTTGTGTCCCGATTGAAGTACGAAATGGCAAAATATATTATTATAAAATTTAAACGGATAAGAACTGTAATGGCCCAGATTTTAATCATTTAATTTAACATTTAGAATTTGTTTTAATTGTTGATTTGGATTTTAAAAGTTTTGAATTTTATATTTTTGAATAATTTATTTGTTTAAATAATAAAATAATAATTTAATTTCGAAATAGTCGAAATTGGCTGAATTTCCAATATTGTATGATTTGGTAATATAAGAGGGCTTATTTAAGTTTATATTTAATTATGTTAACATATTGGTTTATTAATGTAACGACCCGACTTTTGAACACCTTGGAAGTCGTGCCATTAATTAAGAATAAGAATAAATAAAAGATAGAACTAAAGAAGAAAAAATCAAAATCTCATAGTGGAACTTGAACAAGATATAATATAACATAATATTATACATCAGAGTTATGATACATCATAGTACAGTACAACCGATATATGGATACATGCCCATCATAACTTGCACACTTCATAATTATACATAGATATTGTAGATAGACTAGCTTGTGGAGTTCATAGATATACAACCATCCCATCCAGTTAAGCCCAAGAGTTATCCAATGCCCGGTTCACTTGTCTACTCATAACAAGTGTTATGAGTACCCAAGAGTTTAGGAAAACACAGAAAAAATAAACTCCGGGTCAATCAGGGGACTGGTATGAGTAAATGATTTTAAAACAGTTTAATGAAATAAAAATATCTCATAGTACCACACCGTAAATACGGAACGGGTTTTTACCTTATGGGAATAAAACATTTTGTATATTTAAAATATATATTATCATAGTGTCTAGGTTTTTTTACAAATAAATTAGAATCTAGATGAAAGCTTGCATCTCACATTCTACTATATAGTATACAAACAAAACCGCTTTGCGCTTATGGATAATGGATTTCCAACTATGACAAGGTATGAAACCACCTTCCGATAATTTATCTCTAGAGGAAATACAATGGGTTCAACAAGAACGTCTTGCAACCCGGCCCACACATGACCGACCACTCATTTCTTTTGAGTGTATCAAATATATTATCACCAACGGTTAGGCCCACATAACCGTTATCCGAAGATACAGAAGCTAAAGAAGTAACAAAGTGAATATTCTCTAGAGGGTGACAATACACCCTAATGGGAGCGACCCACATAGTCATGTTGCCTGCCCGATTTTTTTCATTTTCTGGTTTTGAAGATTGGGGCTATACTTGCCTTTAGACATCTCTGATCTTTATTTACTTTGAATGCCACAACACCAAAATCTTCCAACCACTAATTGACTTTCCCAAAAATAGATTATGGGTATAAAGCTAAGAGAAACGAATTTCTCCACCGCCAACATAAATACGTTTGGAGAGATCAACGTACGTGATTGGGTTAGATATACAATGTCTGACATTTGTCCATACAAGTTGTTCTGGGATTGAACAAACTGAAGGTACTATTATCTAAATCCAACTTAGGCAATTTCTACCTGGGATTAACAGAACAACCCTTGCAAAACCCCGTCTTCAACTATCTTCGATAATCTCTAAATTGTAATGATCGAATCGAAGTAGAGTATATATATTCCGGACTCTTCGAAAAGATCGATGTTAATATCTTTAACGGACAAGCGATATTTAAGGGGACAGATTATTATATTCAAAATCTGATATTGTATTTATTTATCGTTAAGTTGATTTTGAAATTCATTTCCTAATTATCAATGATTATTGACTTGAGTCGATATAATTCAACAATATTTTAACACTTACAACATTTGAACTTATCATAAAACAATAATATTGACCGTTAACCACTTTTCCATATAGTCACATCATGTCGTTGATTTTGAACAAAATTAAATTTTAAACAAACGTCTGGCCTTGAGAATCAGATATATCTTCTTCCCCTATTATTTAGATAATTCACAATGAATTAACCTTGTTTATATATTTATATATTAATGTTTAATCTCCATATTCATTCGAGGGCTTTCATTCCATTATTAATGCCATAAGATCATCTCATCTCTCTCTCTATATATTTATTGTATTTTTTCTTTAACAAATAATTTAAGTTCATAAAATTTTAAACACCACATTTTATTTATTTATTTAGATATTTCCTTCTTACTTTTGTCCTGCATTTCTTTTCTACTTATTCTTATGTACTAGTTTTCATTTTTTTTCTTTCATTTCCTTTTTTATTTGTTTCGTTTTATAATGTTCTTCTCTTTCTTTACGTTTTCTTTTATTTCCTATTCCTACAGCCCAAATTCTGGCCCAACTTCCCTGGCTCGTTCCCTTTATCCTTTCTTTATTTTCATTTTTATTTATTTTGTGTTAATCCCTGCATAGCCCAACCATGACAAAATCCCTTTAGCCCACGCACGTCCCCTGCTACTACTTCTGCCCTTTCTCCCTTTTGTCGCTTATCTTTCCACTTCTTCTTTTTCTTTGCTACTTCAAGTTCTTAAATCTGCTGCTACTTTTCCCACTTCCCCTCCTATTCGTCTGTTATCTCACTTTCTTAAATTCCTTTTTTTCATAAACAAAATTTAAATTCGCATGTAATACTTTGTAACACGGTTAAACACCTGATTCAAATCTTAGCACATATACCTATTATACGGCGAAATCCACAAAGTGTAGAGTTGCATTTGTGGTGATACTGGTTTGTTCGCAGTGTTTACACTTTTTGTTATCATCTGGTTTGTTCGCAGTGTTTACACTTTTTGTTATCATCTGTTTTTCTACTGAAAATAATAATTAAATAAACTACCCAATGTTCACTTTTCTTGAAACATATTAAAGAAAATTCTGAGACGTTCACTAACCTTCAGTTATTAGTTTTATCAATGTTAACATTTCTTCTGTAGCAAAAGTGATTATACAACTCCTTTGTAAGCTTTATAAGACCATAGATATAGGATCAGGAACTACATATCCAAAAAGCTTATTATATAATGATGCACTATGAACTCGAAAAGGTAAGAAGATTTTTATCCATTAACTAGGCACCACTCCAGTAATCCAATAGTGATCAGTACTTGGTGACAAACAAAATGATAGTAGCACAACCTAAAACTCTACTCTTAACCGGGTTGTCTTCCCACATCATCTTCCCTTCTGTTCTTGCTTTGCCGCTATCTCGCCCTTCTTCTTCCTTTTGGTTATTCATCGTACTTCTCCTAGCCCTCTCCTTCTCTCTTCTGTTTTCTAGTGATTTCCTTTTACTTCACATTTATGGTTTCAAAACTCTTCACTGTGCACAACACTTGTGTGCACATGTACATGCATCCTAGCCAACTCCCTTCAGTTGCTAACATTCCAACAAACGTGCATCCATCCCCTCAGTCCATTCCAACTCCTCGATCATACTACGGTTAATCATACCGGATTTTCACACTTCAACCGAAGTACCCAAAAGTAACACATCTAGACTACTGACCAAAACCTGCTTACAATAGTCACCCTAGACAACCGATCAACCCTATCCTTTGCCGGCGTGAAGCCGACACATATGCCAACCTCCTCCCGAAATTTGAGCCAACTCGGTTCATTAACAATGGTGCAGTTCATCATCAAAGTTGAGTATGGAATTAGTACCCAAAACCCTATTTTCACTTCGTTTGCTCGTTACATTCAATAGAAATTTTTTTGAACAATTTTCCTATGACTACGGATCCTTCACGCTGCTCTACGCTTCACAGCTCGTCACCCGAACCCCGCAAATCGCCAGAAAATGTGCCCCTAAAGTTTTCCGATCAACTCCTCATATCTCGAATTTCACTTCATTAAAATTTATGGCGTTTGTACTAAAATTCCTCATTTCTATATACGAATACATTTATATGACTGAAACGCAAGTTTATGATATTCGAAAATTCATGCTTTTAAGCTTTGTTACAGGAAACCATATATTTATCTGTATATAAACATATATTTTACTATGGGACTATTTTTATTATATACTATAGGTATACATAAACAACTTCAGGTAGACATCAACCCTGATATCTAGTTATAATTTAAGTTATAGTTTTCTCTTTCAACAGGGTATGAATTTTGCTTCTATTTATATACACAAAAGTTACTTCAGTGTTTATATTGTTATACTAACAACAGACCAATATATAGATGTTAGAAATGATGTTCTATATAACCAAACATGTATACAATCTTAACCATTTGCCAATATTCAACGATAATCACATTAATGGTTTAACAGAGGGTAACAAATGGGATAATGCTTCTTTGTTCTTATATATAGTTTTTATTTCAGTGGTGTAAATATTTTCCTCCTAACAACAGATTAATGTGTAAGTGTTATAAATGATATGCTCAACCATATATACCTACCAGTAACTTATACACATCAAAATAGAAGTCGAGGTAAATATTTAACAAGGTAAAAATACGAGTTTTCTCACATATCAGGTGAATCTGTTCTTTGTATTTCCAGTGTTTCTTTATTCCATTTTTTTGTTGAGTTTGATTCAAGTGATGTGTGTATGAGTTGTAAGTGAAAGTGTGTGTTTGTGTTCATATTTATAGGTGGATTTAAGATTAAAATACTTTGGCACATCAGGTTCTTATAGGATAGTATATAAATAGTAAGTAGCTGCTGTTTTTTTTTCTTTGGTTTGAACAAGGTTAGTCTAGGATGTTTCATAGCTGTTGAAGCTGATTGAAAACAAGTTGTGTGAAGTCTTATCAAATTTATGATTCCACTCTTTAGGTTGTATGTGGCAAGGCAAAATTAAGTACAAAAGTTGTACACCACATATACATGAATTGGTTTAAAAACTAGGCTCTGGTTTCATCTAGTATTAGCAGTTGAAGATAACATGCCTGTAGTTCTTAGCTGTTCCATCTGCTACGACCAAGAATTGAATTGTGCATCCCTTTCTTTCTTTTCTTGTTTTGTACATCAATGTATTTTGATTTGAAAGCCTGCATTGTCACCAATTCATAGTTCTTAAGCTAATCTGGGGTTGATTTACATAGAGGCAGGATGATGTAGAAGTGAGGTACTGTGTACCAACACCATGTGCAAACATGGATTGAAAAATCATACTTTGGTATTAAGTATCTCAAGCAATCTATAACTCATAGCTGCATCTCTAATTGTTTAGAACTTTGCCTAGCCATGTGTTTATAAAGGGGTAGCCTAGAATCTTATGTGTGATATTCTCTTTTATAGGTTAAAAATTCAATTTAAAATGAAAAACAAAAGATGTAAACATTCCTTATTACCTTATACATATGTTAAATATTTCTATAACAAATTAATATATATATATATATATAACATAAATATGATTTTAAAATATCAGTTAAAATATTTCTCAAGTATTTTCTCTAATTATAATTAATTTAATTTGTAATGACCCGACTTTTTTTCGGTTTTCGCCGGTAATTAAACCAACTTTAACCGTTCATAAAGACAGATTGTTAGGGGTACTTACACATTTCTACAAAATAAAAAGAACTTTTCCATTATCATTACATAATTTTACATCAGAGTTACCAGAGAAACATCAGAGTACATCGATTACACAGCGGAAAAGATACTAAACTTAGCGGAAGAATATGCACGCTCCAAGATATATTAGCTCCAGCTAAACCAACATCATGCTCCAACAACTCCAAGTCTAAACTACAAACCAAACTAACCATGTAAAAATTATGGGCACCCAGAGTTTAGGCGTGGGAACAATAAACTCCAAGTCAGTCATGGGACTGGTGTGAGAACTTAAAACATTTGTTTTTAGGGTTTATTTTAATGTTAGGAAATTCACCGGACCACGCTGTTAATGCAGAACGGGTTTACTCCATGTGAATACCAATGCATAGAAATTCGCAACGACTTTTTGAAAAATGAAACTAACGTAAGGTCTCGCGGCACACACACAATGCAAACGCACACATGGGCGAGGATTCTCCGTATGCAGTCAAAAATGCTTGATACGTGAAAATCCTCTTTCAATACTATAATATAGTGCGAAAAATCCTTTCGAAAGTAAATATATCAATCTTAGCCAGCATAGCTACCATATACTATATTGACGTATGGTATACAATCAAAATCGTACGGGCTCGTAGCGAAGATTGGGTTTCCAACAATGACCAGGCAAAGGAACTTCCTTCCGATCCGAATTTTGAACACCTCTTGAGGGATGTCCGAGGATCAACAGTGATGCTCCTTATGCCAACACAGGCCGGGTTACCCCTTAACTGGGTAACTTAGAGTACGCCTAAGTATGTCATCTCCTGGTCATTACCGACCTTTCCGAGCGCGCGCCAACAACAACCACAAAAATAGATGTTGTTACCACATAGGTTAATACCTAGGCTCCATATCATAGTACACCTTTTATCTAGAAGGAGACAACACCCCATAACTCAGCTGCATTTCTTCCTGTTTTGGCCATTTTCCGAGGTGTGGGGCTTGCTGAGGTCCCCATATACACAAAGCTACGCTTAAATAAGCCATGTTTTGATGCCACATTGTCCATTCACAACGCATCACTGATTTCTAGCGATATATAACCTCTAAGCTCATACGTCTTAGAGAAGGGTGCTAATCAAGAGAATAAATTCTCCACCACCAAACAGATATATATTTAACAGACATCAGTGCTACGCAGTCAATTACAATGTCAGACACACAATCCATAAATGTATGTTCTAGGTCTGAACGAAATAACAACCCAAAATTCCTTCACATACGTTTTGGCTTCTTGCCACTTAGCTGATATAAAATCCATCTACAAATCGGAGCTACGCATTTGAGATATTCAGCAAGTCGTCCTTACGATATGAAGGGTCCCGTTCTTCGGTGTTGTCTTCAATTGCTCTACAACGTCGTATTATTACTTGGAATGGTTTTCGGACATACATCCGATCCCGGTCTTCCCAAATAATAAGCGTAATTTTTAAAACACAATTACGGAACACACAGGCTTTCAACCAAATCTCCTTCCATCTAAGATTTTGTTAAATTAAATTTCTTTAATCCCATTCTCAGATTATCTTTAAAAAATCCATATTTAACCCTTCTTCTTTAAAACACATCCCTTAAATCAAAGATAATCTAGCCCCAAAGCCTTAATTAATTTTCCGTTTGATAACTCGTTATCAAAACCCAATTTTCTTTGAAAATCCTTTAATCCATATTTCAACCATAGTTTCCAATTAAATCGATTTTCAACATTCAATTCTTTAATCTTAACTAAAAGATCATACTTGGTTCCCAATTTCTTATTATTAATTTTCTCAAATCAAAGATTTGATTAAATCCCAATTTACGATATGAACTTCCATAACTCAATCTCATTGGGTTTCAAGAATGATATTATTGAAGATATGATTCACGACAAAACCCAAATCAATCGATATTGAACATAAGTTACACAGAAATTGTATCTAATTATATTCGATATCAATTCTCATAATCAACGAATACTATAAGTGGAATAATGATATAATAATAATATCTTCCAAATTCCTCAAATAGTGTATGCTTACACTAAAGAATTTCATATCAAATATCCGAAGATTATTTCTATCCAACTTATCCCAATCAAATTGGGAAATCCATATCTTAATTAAAACAAATATCAATCACTTATACTTAATATTAATCTCGATATCCAACTCACACTATAAGAGGAATAATGGTGAACTACCTTCTAAATTCCTCAAATAGTAAGAGTCATCATCTACCGGATTAATATCAAACATCCGAAGATTTATCTCCAACCATATCCAATTATTTAAAATTGAAAACCCCATTTTAGTATCAAATAAATCTATTTAATTTCCATACAAAATATTTCCAATACTTTTGAATCTTTGAAAACATTCCGCCAATCATTTACAAATGATTACTTATATTTCGGAAAATAGCTCGCAGTTTACAACTTCAAAAAAGATGGATTTCAAAGAAAGAGTTAGCATAGTGTTTCAAAAGCGCTACAAAAGTGTTACAAAACAGTTATCTTAACTAGTTTGATCAAAATATCGTTTATCTTAGCCAAAACTTAAACTTTACGACTCAAAAATCTTTTACATAATTTATAATGATTTTACAAAAAAAATGTCCATATTTTTAGAAATATTAAAAATGGCTATTTATGGTCATGGTTGATAACTTCTCTTACAGCGACCTTTTCCCGAACGGGTTTAAACATAACTTGAAAATTATAACTCGAAATTAAAATCCGCTTTCACTCGTTTAAAAGCTCTTGATAATATAAATCAAACGTTTTTCGTTTCTTGGGAATCCGGTTTAGATTGCAAAAGTTATAAGCATTTACAGTTTGTAACTAAAATACGCAAATTGCCACTGTGCGACCAGCTCTATTTTGACCGTAATTAAAATTAGTCTTCAATAGTTCAAAATACCTTAGAAAACCATTATATACCATTTAAAATCATTTAAGGTAATTTACAGTGACTTTCCAAATTATCTCGGGTTCAAAATTCAACTTTTATTTTTTTACTTAATAAGTCAAATTCCAATTCATTTATAAATTCAAATAATTTCAAAATAACCATCCCATTCGTCGGATCAGTTAGGGATAGCCAGGGAGAGCAGGAAAGTATATTTTCCAAACCCAAGCTTAGAAACTATCCTCTCTGTCATCCTAGAATGTTCCGGTATTAATTTATTCATTTAAAGAACTTCATCAGCATATATGAATTCATACATATGGTCTTTCCTAATTATTAACCTTCAATTTCAATAATGATATTGCTTCTAATTACGAAGGAGTTTTGTCGATCACCAATGTGATACCATCATTGTTGTGTCATAGTGTGTGCGAAACAACATCAACAACCATTTAAACATCCATAGCATCCATCATCAACATAATTAAATAAATCATAATTGTGCACAAGCATTATAACATTAACGCTTAATAGTGTGTGTTCTAAACTACGCATCCATCATCCATCACAACAAACATCAATCATCATTAACCACTAATAATTCATCACAATATTTAAATTTGTCTGACTACTATATAAATTGTGGTTAAAGAGTTCTCACCAAACAACTTTCCAAATTTCCTGGTAGGTGATCCTAGCTGAGCGAACCGTCGGACAGTATTTTGGTGCAACGTCTTCTTCACCAAAATATATATACTAATCTCTCTCTCTCTCTATCATAAGAGGAGGAAGATGACGACAAACTTTGGAAAGGTGGTGGTGGAAAAGAGGAAGACTCATGCCATGGAAACCATGGCCATATGCTTTAAGAAGAAGACGAAAAGGAGAAAATGGAGTGGAATGGTAAAAAAGTGGAGAAAAGGCCTCCTTATATAGGAATGGAGGGTTAAGGAAATGACACATAAGGGCGCAAGTGTAAGGCATGCATGAAAGTAGGCATGCAAAAATACAAGTGTCCTTATACTTGTCGTAAGGAGGGATAATGAACTTTTGGTAGCATTTCCTTTAAAATGCTATGAAAACTAAAGACAACGCTTAGTTCTAACGCTACTAATTCATGTTATAGTTTGACAAATCCGATCGAACGACAAATAGTATCAATAAATCCAAACTTATTAATAATCATTCTCATTTATAATTCAAGTAAAATCTATCATATAACTTATCAAAATTATCAAATATTCTAAACCATATAAATTTATGTCAAATTCAAATTTAATTCAAATTAAGTAATAAAAATTCAATTTTAAATTGGTTAAAAATTCTGGATTGTTACATTCACCCCCTTAAACTTTTCGTCCTCGAAAAAGAAAGGGAATCGCAATTACTCATTCAACATCTTGTAGATTTTCAGACACAAGATTAAAATTCTTTATACCAAAGCTCCCTGTTCTCATAATGATTATGCCACACCTAATTCCGGACAATCATATCTACCATATCTGTGACGGCCCGCCACGCACCAGCCGACATTTCCAATGAAAGAGTGTTGTGCCTATGCCTAACCAGCACAGGACGATCGTCAAAGAAAGGAAAGAAGGAATTTAAACTAACAAGGAACCTGTAGAATGTCTCACAGCGCATGGAATAAAATATAATAATAAAATACTTGACATAAAACAGGCGAGACAGTGCATAAGCTGAGAATTAAACCATAATCATCATAGCAGCGAAAATTCAAAACACAGCTTATGTTACACATCATCATTATTACAACTTTAGAGAACTGTCTCTAAAGCAAAATAAGAAAGGTACACTACTTATGCCCAAAGTAGTGACCAGCAGCGACACAGGGAGAATATATATATATATATATATATCATACGTGGAAGCCTCCTACTCGTCTCCGGCACAGCTACCTGTGCATAATCAATTGACCTGTCTCTAGTCTGCCCGTTTAAGAGCACCCAGAGTAATAAGAAGTGACATAAAACTCTGGTTTAGACAAAAGTCTGGTATGAGCAATAAACAGCAAAACAGAACAATAGCAGGTATACTAAACCATCCCTGGACCTGGACCTGCAACCAAAGAGTTAGCACAACAAGATGTACAATACTCTATGTTGACACTAACATATGGTGTAAAGATACGGGGGTGGGGGTATGCATGTCATAATGAAGGCAAACAATCAAACATAGCAACCATCCTCACATCTCACTCAATGCGTTAAGCATAGGATATCCACTGCTTTGATCACCCAAATCCTTTCTATGATCACACTGCCCCATGGAGTCATGACGAATCCACTGCACTGATCCATAGCCACTAATCCTTGCTATGTCCACTCTGCCCCTTGAAGTCATGATGGCTCCACTGCACTGGCTCATAGCCATGCTACGATCACTCTGCCCCATGGAGTAATAACTACGCCACTGAACTGATACGTAGCTTAACATCCGTTTCGGTGGTGAATCAAAGTTGTAGACGTCGATAACCCCTTTGTACATGTCCCGCGGCAAAGTCCAACTCATGAAGTTAACTCGTTGGTTCCCATCTGGATCCTGAGTTCTACTTCCTATTTGGACTTCCTTTGCATCTCGGGTTCTGGTCAAATTGGAGTTGGTCTTCAGAATAGTCATCGCGTCATAGTAGTGGGAGCTCGAACATGGTTCGGTTCGTGGTCATTGCCTCGGTTCGGAGGTGAAACTCTGTGGTGCAGTTTGGTTCGGTCTCAAAGTGCTCCTCCCCTAGTCAGTTCGTTTCGGTGTTCCTCCATCTCCAGATCCCGGTTCGGTTAGGTGCTACTGCCTGGGTTCGGTTCGTATGTCGTGGTTCGGCTCTTGTACTTCACCTCATTCTTGTCCAACGCCCCATGTTCGATTCGGTGCTCATGGATCTCGGTTCGTTTCAGATCTTCACTCCAACTCAAACTCCAAGCTAGTGGCCTTCCTTTGTTGCCATACTCTTCTTCTGCCTGGACCCTGATTCGGTTTGGATTCCATGTCTCTGGTGTCAGTTCGGTTCGGCCAATCCTATCCGATCCGAACCCCTTTCCCACATCCGATCCGGATCCCTGCAGTTTTTCCAATGAGCTTATATCATCCATTCTCGCCATACAACGGCGTTTTCAACCTTTCTAACTTTACTAGTCAATCATACAACCTTCCAAACAGTGGTAGTAACATATAGGATAAATCAACAAGGTCAAAACACCAAGCATATAGGTCATTTAAGATCAGACATACCCCAAAAATCCATGTTTTCCCTTAATCTCGTTAAGCATGTTTTAACAATAGGATTAGCAAACTTAGTCGAAATTAACTCAAATTTTTATCTGAGCCATAAAATAATATTTTAGAATTTTACAAATTTTTCTAGAATTTTCTGAGCCATAATTTCGCTAATTATCACTAATCACCCCTAATTAGCCGTAATTAGTGAAAAACTATGCAAATCACTCATCTTGGCCACAATCAAACTATAGATCTGAAATATTCTCTGTTTTGGGTCAAATCTCTATGCAACACAGTAGCTTTATTCCCAATTTGATGCTAATTTGCCTTGATTAGATGTAGATTAGGCTAAAACTTGATTAGAGAGCGATTTGGGATGAAATTAGAAGGTGGAGGCGATGCCTAGGGTTAGAGAAATGTTTTAGGCAGTTGAAAAATGAAATAAAAATCGTTTTCCTACTGTTCTCAGCCTCCCCATAACCCTAATCCCGAAAGGGGTTATGGGCCCTCTTGCTAATCACTCTAATTAGGCCTGTTTAAGTAGTTTTCACCTTCTAAACCTTGTTTCAGCCATATCTCCCCAACAGTGAGTCCGTTTGGCTAATGTGACCACTCTACGGAAAAGTAAACCATCATCCAGATCTAATAAAAGTGGTTCCAGGTCAAAACTCCTAACCAATCAAAAGATATGGCCGAAACAAGATCAGCTAGGGGCAAAACAGTCATTTAAAAATTGGCAAAAATCATGAACAAGGGAAATGACCACAATAGCCGTCTCCCAAAATTACATGGCTATACGACTTCGTATGAGAACAAAATAAATATTCTACGATCCCTTGATGCGTAGAATGCAGGTCGTTACATTCTTCCCCCCTTAAGAAATTTCACCCCCGAAATTCCTTGACTAAGAAACAAGTAAAAGGATCCCGCATGCCTACCAACCATTCACAACAATCAAACATACAAAACAATAAACAAGTCTATCCTAGCATGCGGAAAACTAAATTGCAATTAAAATCTTACCAGGAAAAGAGTTCTGGATATGTCTTCCTAATGCTCTCCTCTGTTTCCCAAGTACAGTCGTTCTCATTCTCGTCCCACTGAACTTTGACTAGATCCACCGCTTTCCTTCGAAGTTGCTTCGTATCGTGCTCGACAATACGAATCGGCTTGCGGTTCCCAACCGCCTCGGGTTCTACTTCGACATCATCCAACTGATCAGGTGAAATAGTCACATCAGGATTGTGCACGAATTTCCTTAACTGGGAAACATAAAATACGTTGTGAACTCCCGCCATCTTGTCCGGTAATTCAACTTAATATGCCAAATTACCAACTGGTTCGAGAACAGGGAATGGTCCAACAAATTTTGGTATTAACTTACCTCTCCTACCAAATCGTATCACGCTCTTTAACGGAGAAATCTTGACAAACACCAAGTCGTCAATGGAGAATTTTAAATCTCTTCTCCTCTTATCGGCATAACTCTTCTGCCTATCTTGGGCAGCCTTCATTCGTTGTTGAATGAACTTAATCTTGTCTGAATTTTATCTTATCGCATCTGGTCCAAGCACAAACTTCTCACCAGTTTCTATCCAACATGACGGTGAGTTGCATGGTCTTCCGTACAAAGCTTCAAATGGAGCCATACCAATATTGGATTGATAACTAATATTATATGCAAACTCTACTAGATGCAAATGGTCATCTCATGATCCACCAAAATCTAATATGTAAGCTCTCAAGAGATCTTCTAATACTCGATTCACCCTTTCTGTCTGACCGCCGGTTTAAGGATGGTACGCGGTACTGGGATATAATTCTGATCCTAACGCCTCTTGTAAGCTCTTCCAAAATCCACTAGTGAACAAAGGATCTCGGTCACTTACAATGCCTTTGGGTACTCCATGAAATCTCACTACCCACTTAATATATAGTTCTGCTAATTTAGCTATTGTTCTATTCGACTTGACGGGTATAAACCTTGTACTCTTGGTCAATCGGTCCACAATCACCCAAATGCTATCATGACCTGATCTAGTTCTTCGTAATCCATCAATGAAATCCATTGAGACTTGTTCCCATTTCCATTTTGTAATTTCTAATGGTTGCAACAAACCACTAGGTTTCTTTTGCTCAGCTTTACTAACTGGCAGTTCATGCATTTGGATATAAACTTCCCAACGTCTATTTTCATTCCTTCCCAATAGTAGGTTTGCTTCATGTCTTAATACATTTCGTTACCACCGGGATGTATAGCTAGTTTTGAGTGATGACATTCTATAAGCACTTCATCTCTCAATCCATTGACATTGGGCACAACTAGTCTTCCATCCTTTCTAAGCCATCCATCTCGATCAAGCCCATACTTGTTCATCTCATCGTCGATATCCATCTCTAATTTGGAGATGATTTCCAATAGGTTAGGATCGTCTCTCTGACTGGAACCAATCCGCTCAATCAAAGTGGGTCTAATCGTCAAACTTGCTAACATCTCTGGATCCAATTCGCACTTCGGTCTGAAATCATACCCAACGATATACTCCAGTTGCTTCCATTGCAGAAACATAGCCCCTAACTGGCATGTCTTCTACTCAATTCATCAGCTACTGCATTGACCTTTCTTGGTGTATATGCGATATCGAAATCGTAGGAAGCCAAGCATTCTAACCATCTTTGCTGTCGGAGATTTAGATCCTTCTGAGAGAAAAGGTACTTTAAAGACTTATGATCTATAAATAACTCAAATATTTCTCCCAAGAGAAAATGTCTCCACATCTTCAACGTGAACACGATTGCTGCCAATTCCAAATCATGGGTAGGATATCTTTTTCTCATGTGGTTTCAGTTGCCGACTAGCATAAGCTACAACCTTACCTCCTTGCATCAATACAGCACATAGTCCGGTACTGCATGCATCTGTGTATACTGTCATCTCTTCATTCCCTTTAGGAATGACTAACACTGGTGCATATGACAACTTTTCCTTTAGGCTCTTAAATGCATTCTCGCACTTTTTGTCCTAGATGAAAGCTTGATTCTTCTTGGTCAACTGAGTCAACGGTGCTGCTATCTTGGAGAAGTCTTTGATAAACTTACGATAATATCCAGCAAACCCTAAGAAACTTCTTGCGTCTATTGCATTCTTGGGCGTAGACCAATCTTGTACCATAGCAACCTTCGCAGGGTCCACGGCAATACCATTCTCTGAAATAACATGGCCCAAGAATCTCACTTCCATTCTCCAGAAGTGACACTTAGAAAACTTTGCTTTCAATTGGTGTTTTCTCAACACCTCCATCACTATCCTCAAATGTTCCTTGTGTTCTTCCTCTGTCCTCGAGTAAACCAAGATATCGTCTACGAACGCAAGAACAAACTTATTCAATTGATCCCTGAATACCCTATTCATAAGATCCACAAAATATGTTGGTGCATTGGTCAACCCAAATGGCATGACCAACCACTCATAGAATCCAAACAGCGTCTGAAAGGCCGTTTTTGCTATACTCTCAGCTTCCACCCTAAGCTGATGAAAACCTATATCGAGATCCAACTGAGAGAACACTCTCACGCCACTCAAACTGATCAAACAAATCATCTATCCATGGTAGAGGATACTTATTCTTCCTCGTCACCTGATCCAGCTAGCGGTAGTCCATACACAATCGAAGGGAACCATCTGCCTTTGTAGCAAACACAACTTGTGCTCCCCACTCAAAAACACTTCTTTTGATAAATCCGTTCTTCAAAAGATCGTTCACTTGCACCCTGAGCTCTCGCTTCTCCCTTGGCTCCATACGACAAAGCGGCATCACTATAGGTCTGGCATCTTTCACTAAATCAATATGAAACTCAATCTCTCGATGCGGTGGAAATCTGGTCACTTCCTCGAAGATGTTCGGATACTGGCCAGCTACGGGCACATTTGAAAACTCATCATGCGGGATGTCGAAGGAATTTAGAAAACTAGCCATTACCCCATCACTAGGTAGACCACCAAACACTACCCTCTGCCCATCATCCGCTCTAACTGTCACCAAAAAGCCCTCACAGTCTACCACCACCCTGTATCATTGGAGCTAATCGACTCCCAAAATAATGCCAAACCCAGTAAATCCCAAAACAAAGTAGTCATAAGCAAACATACATCCATGGCTCGATAAGACCACATTACGACAAATCACACAAAGGCTAGTCGAACCACCAATCATGTTTGTCACCGCTAAAGGTCTATCGACTATCTCGGGTTCCAATCCCAACCTATCTACCAGGTCATTAGATATGAAGGAACGGGAAGCCCCGATATCAAACAATACTCGAACAGGAACATCATAAACAGAAAGAATACCTTGGATAATGACATTCTTTCCTTTCTCCGCCGCAGTTGGGGCAATCGATGAAGAAGGAACAACATTTAGAGCATATGCTTTCACAGTCTGCTTTTCTTTAGGGGGTTGCGGACATTTATCCTTGTGATGTCCACTTGGCCGCAGTTGAAGCACTTCCTGTCCACTGGCTTCGCTCGACATTATTTAGCATAATGGCCCTTCCTGTAACAGCTAAAGCACTCCACATCTTTCTTAATCTTTTTCTTCTGGCCATCCTTGGTCTAATTCTGCTTTCTCTTATTCTGAAAACCATTCTTGCATCCACTGCTTGCTTGCGGTTTTGGCTCCTCTATAGATGCAACCTTAGTCTTCAACTTAGGGTATAGACTCTCTAATCTCAAAGCTTTCCCCACAATCGATTCAAATGTCTCATCGATATGGTTTATAAACCTTTCCCCCAATTACTGATCTAAGCCTGTTATGAACTTCTCATTCTTCTTTTCGGGAGTGTCGATAAGGGATAATCCATACTTCGATAAAGTATTGAAATCAACAATATACTCCGAGACTACCCTACCATTCTGCTTAAGATCCAGAAATTTCCTAATTAATTCTGATTTCTGAGCAGCTGGAATAAATTTATCACTGAATCGGGCCTTTAACTGATCCCAAGTAACTTGATCCTCAGGAGTAGCTTCCTTAATAGCATTCCACCAATTAATCGCCCATCCTTGCAGCTGACGGGATGCTAGCTTTCTCTTCGTCGCATCCTCGATACCCAAGTCTTCGAAGATATGCTCACAGCTACCCAATCAATCCTGAACTTCTGTGGCCGATTCCGTTCCGTGGAACAGCTTCCCACCAAGACTAGTGTAATCCTTGCAAATCTTGGCGAAATCGGCTCTAGGCGCCCACACCGCTGCACCACCACCATTTGAAGCATTGGGAACTGCTCCTTGCACATTTCTAAGCATCTCTCTCATGAAGTCAGTGAACATCGTCCTCATATCAGGAGCATTCCCATTATTAGCTCCTCTACTAGTACCCCTAGTATATTGGCTCATCATTCAATCTATAAGGAGAAAATGATTAACCATCTCTTCAGTGGTGCTAGTGCAGTGGGACTTCATCCTTAAATATACTAATAGTGTATATATATAGCTTTTGAAAACCAAAATATCACAAATATGCGCTCTCATATACGTATACTTTCTCTCCTTGGAGTCTTTCCCTAGGTTAACTACGCAACCTGGAGCTCTGATACCAAATGCGACGGCCCGCCACGCACCATACGACATTTCCAATGAAAGTGCGTTGTGCCTATGCTTGACCAACACGGGACAGTCGTCAAAGAAAGGAAAGAAGGGAATTTAAACTAACAAGGAACCTGTAGAATGTCTCATAGTGCATGGAATAAAATATAATAATAAAATACTTGACATAAAACAGGCAAGACAGTGCATAAGTTGAGAAATAAACCATAATCATCATAGCAGCGGAAGTTCAAAATATAGCTTATGTTCCACATCATCATTATTACAACTTTGGAGAACTGTCTCTAAAGAAAAATAAGAAGGTACACTACTTATGCCCAAAGTAGTGACCAGCAGTGACATAGGGAGAATATCTATCTATCTATATATATACATACATATCATACGTGGAAGCCTCCAACTCGTCTCCGGCACAGCTACTCGTTTATAATCACCTGACCTATCTCTAGTCTGCCCGTTTAAGAGCACCGAGAGTAATAAGAAGAGACATAAAACTCTGGTTTAGACAAAAGTCTGGTATGATAAATTAGCAGCAAAACAGAACAATAGCAGGTATACTAAACCATACCTGAACCTGGACCTGGAACCAAAGAGTTAGCACAACAAGATGTACAGTACTCTAAGGTGATACTAACATATGGTGTAAAGATATGGGGGTGGAGGTGTGCATGTCATAATGATGGAAAACAGTCAAGCATAGCAACCATCCTCACATCTCTCACTCAGTGCGTAGAGCATACGATATCCACCGCTTTGATAACCCAAATCCTTGCTATGATCACTCTGCCCTACGGAGTCATGACGACTCCACTGCACTGATCCATAGCCACTAATCCTTGCTATCTCCACTCTGCCCCATAAAGTCATGATGACTCCATTGCACTGGCTCATAGCCATGCTACGATCACTCTGTCACCATGGAGTAATAACTACCCCACTGCACTGATACGTAACCTAACATCCGTCTCGGTGGTGAATCAAAGCTGTAGACGTCGACAACCCCTTTGCACACATCCCGTAGCAAAGACCAACTCATGGAGTTAACTCGTTGGTTCCCATCTGGATCCTGAGTTCTACTTCCTATTTGGACTTCCTTTGCATCTCGGGATCTGGTCGAATTAGAGTTGGTCTTCAGAAGAGTCATCGCATTGTAGTAGTAGGAGCTCGAACTCGGTTCGTGGTCATTGCCTCGGTTCGGTCGTGAAACTCCATGGTGAAGTTCGGTTCGGTCCTCAAAGTGCTTCCCCCAAGTCAGTTCGGTTCGGTGTTCCTCCATCTCCAGATCCCAGTTCGGTTCGGTGCTCCTGCCCGGGTTCGGTTCGTATGTCTTGGTTCGGATCTTACACTTCACCTCATTCCAGTCCAACGTCCCTTTTTTCGGTTCGGTGCTCATGGATCTCGGTTCGGTTCAGTTCGGATCTTTACTCTAACTCTAACTCCAAGCTAGAGGCCTTCCATTGTTGCGATACTATTCTTCTGCATGGACCTCGATTCGGTTCGGATTCCATGACTCTGATGTCGGTTCGGTTTGACCAATCCTATTCGATCCGAACCCTTTTCCCACATCCGATCTGATCCCTGCAATTTTTCCAGCGAGCTTATATCGTCCATTCTTGCCATACGACGGTGTTCTCAACCATTCTAACCTGCCTATTCAATCATACAACCTTCCAAACTGTGGTAGTACTATATAAGATAAATCAACAAGATCAAAACACCAGGCATATAGGTCATTTAAGATCAAACATATCCCAAAAACCCTTGTTTTCCCTTAATCCCATTAAGCATGTTTTAACAATAGGATTAGCAAACTTAGTCGAAGCTAACTCAAATTTTTATCAGAGCCATAAAATAATATTTTAGAATTTTACAAATTATTCTAGAATTTTCTGAGCCATAATTTCTCTAATTATCACTAATCACCCCTAATTAGCCGTAATTAGTGAAAAGCTATGCAAATCACTCATCTTGGCCAAAATCAAACTATAGATCTGAAATATTCTCTGTTTTGGGTCGAATCTCTATGCAACACAGCAGCTCTATTCCCAATTTGATGCTAATTTGCCTTGATTAGATGTAGATTAGGCTAAAACTTGATTAGAGAGCGATTTGAGATAAAATTAGACGGTAGAGGCCATGGCTAGGGTTAGAGAAATGTTTTAGGCGGTTGAAAAATGAAATAAAAATTGTTTCCTACTGTTCTCAGCCTCCCCATAACCCTGATCCCGAAATGGGTTATGGGCCCTCATGCTAATCACCTTAATTAGGCCCGGTTAAGCTGTTTTCACCTTCTAAACCTTGTTTCAGCCATATCTCCCAAACAGCGAGTCCGTTTGGCTAATGTGACCACTTTACGAAAAGTTAAACCATCATCCGGATGTGGAAGTGGTTTCAGGTCAAAAATCCTTACCAATCAAAAGTCATGGTCGAAACAAGATCAGTTAGGGGCAAAACTAAGACGACCCGAACTTCCCCGGTAAGGAAAGCACAGATTGAATTGAGAACATGACACATCGGAACGCAAACAGATGAACATTTCATTGTTTATCACAACAATTCCATCAGAATACAAGAATATACAGAGTATAAATGAATATTATACATCAGAGAAATATCAGAGATTACAATAAATTACATAGCAGCGGAAAAACAATACAAAACACAACTGAAAGTAATACACGGATACAGAGCTTTCCGAGCATCGTTCCAGCTTTAAATCAGGATCCTGTGAATATAAATCTGCAAAACCAACACTACTAGCTGTCCATGCAGAAAATAAGGGCACCCAGAGTTTAGGTTAAACAATAAACTCCAGGTCAGTCATGTGACTGGTGTTAGAACTAAAACAGTTATTTAAACTTTACTTTAAAAGACAGTAATTCAAGTGACCACGTCGTATAACACGGAACGGGTTTCCTCCCAAGAACACAGCGCATATAACAAAACAGCGCAATGCTTTTTGGAAAAATGAAGCTATTATAAGACCCAGGTCCCATCACACAATGCAACACAAGCCGGATGATAGGGTTTTCCCTTATAATAGCCAAATAATGCTTGATACGTTTAAAAACAAATCATTTCGTACTATTATAAGTGTATAGTGTCAAAACAATTTCAATCATAAATATCAATCATAGGCAGCATGAATGACCCATACCACTATGTCGCCATACTAGGTTCTGCAATTAAAACTGAAATATCACGTATTGGAAATTGGATTTCCGTCATGAGTCGAGGCAAGGGGCAAGCTCCTCTCCATTCGAGACACTCTAGCAAATGTCTCAGGACCACACACAGCAATCCTTGGAATCGGTGGGGCCAGTCCTCTCTTACTTTTGAGGATAGGCAATTCCCGAACACACGTTTCCCGGTCCTAACAGACCTATATCCGAGGCGCCTCGCATTCCAACAACCACACAAGTGAAAAGTAAATATAAATGTCAGCCAGTTAAAGCACTAACACCACCACTAGCTAGAAAGAAACGTCATGTTATCCCAACGGTTCGTATCCCATTTTTTAATCATATCGAGGTGTGAGGCTCGCGAATTCACGTTATACACAACGCTATACCACACAGGCTGTGCTTTGATCATCAACCACAAGACTTTGCTCTTCAACAGAAGCCTTGATTATTTGCCACTTAGGCGTGCCACACAGGCAATTCACTCCATGCGACTGATGTCCATCGATATACAACCTCTGAGCTCGTACGTCTTAGAGAAGGGCGTTAAGCAAGAGAATAACTTCTCCGCCGCCGAACAGGTGTATATTTAATAGAGATCAATCAACACAGAATAAAATACAATGTCAGACACACAGTCCATTTACAAGTTCGTTCTGGGTCTGAATGAAACCGGAGGCACTTTCCTCGCATATCCATCGATCTCCAAGTACGTCTGGATGATCACCAACTGATTCCCTCCTCTTGGGTGTACAGCCCAATCAAGATCATCAGTAATCACCCAAACGATGTGGAGACTTCTGGTCTTCAACCACCGTCTTCATCTTCGACATATCGTCGAATTGGTTATTCAGAATGGGTATAAACCCGGCCTTTCCGAATAACCCATGTATATATTAAATAAATGTTACACAAACCCAACATACGCCTCATTCCGATTCAGAATATTCTTTTATTCAAATTTTCACATTCTTAGGGAAAGGTTCCCATTGATTTTATCAAAGATAAATTCTTCTAAATTTATTCTTTAATCTTCCTTTGGATATCGTTTCAAACCATATTATGATTTTCCAAACTAGTCGGGATTAGCGAACCACACCGAAGTAATTATTTATTTTATTTCCCAATCCCAACCTATCCATCCCATGGAGCAAAACAGGTAATACTCCATATCTAACATCACGGTGTTACTGGCAAATATTAACTACCATTTCACGTTCAAATCTAATCAAAGATTTAACTATCACTTTGGAGAAAAACTGGTGATACTCCATTCTCGTTCTTTTAAATCTAATTAAAGATTCATTAAAACTCCACTTAGTTCTAATCTTCTCAAAAATCAATATCCTCTCTTTAACTAGGTTAAAGAACCAATGTCACCCAAAAAACGATTCACGATAAACCCAAAATCACTTTCTATTGTTAATCGGGTTAAAGAACAGGTGTTATTCAAAACACCGCTCATGATAAACCCAAAATCCCTTTCTATTGTTAATCGGGTTAAAGAACAGGTGTTATTTAAAACACCGCTCACGATAAACCCAAAATCACTTTCTATTGTTAATCGGGTTAAAGAACAAGTGTTATTCAAAACACCGCTCACGATAAACCCAAAAACCAATTTTCAAATTCAATTCCAATTAAATACTAATTAACTGGACAATTTCACTAAATCTTAGTTAAAAGATTTATTCTTTTCTAAACTGGTTTCAAGAGTAGTGCTATTTAAGACACCATTCATGACGAACCCAAAATCCCATTTGATATTAAATACAAGGCTCTGAATATGAAATATACCGGCTTATATTCAATATCAAATTCTGAAACCAACAAATATTGTATTGGAAATAACGATATAAAATATATCTTTCAAATTTCTACAACCATATCTGTATAATCATGAAATCCAACATCGAAATATTCCAAAGATAATTTCGATTCAAATCAATTCCAATTCAATTATTGGAAATTCTGGTTACTTTTAAAACCATTTCAAATCCAATTTATTTATTTAAAAAAATGGATTTTAATTCTAGTTCAAAATTTGTTCATTTCGATAGAAATATATTTTTATCCTTTCAAATGTGGGATTTTTCATCCCAGTTCTTTCCAATTCATATAATATGATTTTACACAAATTTTTAATAATTTTAATAATTTTATCAATGCCCGTACAGTCGATTTTCAACAACTACCACCGAACTGCACTTACAGCGACCTTATCCAAATATTATTTGGACATAATTCCAAATCCAACCGTTAGATTTCAAATTTCTAATATTCACTGGAAAGCTCTGTTCGATACAAACCCAACGGTTCCGATTTTAGGAGAATCCGACGGTTGGATCTCCCGCAACGTCAATTCGAAGTCAATGGTCAAAATTCGCGAACTGCCGCGGCGTGGCGCATTCTATTCAGGCCATTATATATATAATATATATATATATTATATATCGTCGATTTCCTTTTAAAACGTATTTTATAAATCGTTTTAAATTCGTTTTTGAAACGATTTCAACTTCATATTCAATTTCGAATCGAAATTGAATATTCCACATCATCGATATACAAATGATAATATTTTCAAAACGTTATATTTTGAAATCACTTCTTTTTCTATGTTCATTATAAAAGCGAATATAATCGATATAAATATTGTTCACGTCAAAATAGCGCATCTCTAATCAGCACGGCTTTATATATTTCAATAACTTTGTTATTCTATTCAACAAATGAATATTTATTCTTCATCACACGAACAAATATTTTTCTTTCAACACATGAATATTTTCAACATATGAATATATATTTTTCTTTCAATACATGAATATTCTCAACACATGAGCATCGTCAACACATGACTATTTATTCTATTCAACAAATGAATATTTATTCTTCAACAAATGAATCTTTATTTTATAATATTCTTTATTTTCCCAATTGGAATGAGGCCCAATCAATTACCATATAATGTTAGTTATATGGATTCCATACAACACATGTATATAATAGCAACGATAAATAATCAACCATCACCCAATGTGCACCACACAACCGTATAAGCATTAAATATAACGCTCGTACAGTCTGTCAATCAAACGATCGACATACCACTAAACAATTGGGATTAGTGTACGTCCAATATCATCCTAACACCCGTATGGGGTTTCAAATCAACAAACACTGAATACTATTTGTGCAGTTGGGCGATGTGTAAAATTTATCATCCCAATCAATATCCTTCAAATAAGTGTACATAAACAAACTGTCTGGTTTGTAAATGAATATTTATTTATTCACATTCACGTTAAGAATATATTTTTAACGAAAATTCATTTATTTCAACACATGAATATTTTCAACACATGAATATTTTCAACACGTGAATATTTTATTATCTATTCCACATCAACATCACAAACAAATTTCACAACACATCAAACAAGCATACAAGTCGTCCATGGTCTGTGGAAGACGGATGTCGGGTGCTGCTAAGCACCGTTTGCATCCTAGTATATATTTTAACTAGAAAACAAGATTTAAAGTGAGAAGTTCTCACCGACTAGCTAAACCAAACGCCACGACCCATCTTATGTAGAAATCTTCGTCGTACTCGCCTTTTGTTACTTTCATCGCCCGTAGCCACTACATATATAAAAATCACATTTTTATATTGTTGCTATGTATATAAAAATCACATTTTTATAATCGCTCTATATGGATAAAAATCACATTTTTATGCCGCTACTATATAGATAAAAATTATATTATTACACCGCTATTCTTCCAATAAAGATTATATTTTTATAACGCTCCTTGCTATATAAAAATTATATTTTTATATCTACTTCTAATATAAAGATCGAATTTTTATATCATCGCTATAAAAGTCACATTTTTATTATTATAAAAATCTAACCTTTCTTTATTTTAAAATCTTATCTTTTCTCAACTAAAAATCAAATCTTTGTTTAACTAAAAAGACAATCTTTATATAATTAAAAATCTAAACTTTTCTCTCGCCATTTACCTATACAAAAATCATATTCTTATTTACATAAAAGTGATAACTTTACTTAATTAGAAATCTCACCATTCGCTAATTAAAAATCTTAACTTCTTAGAAATAAAAATCCAATCTTTCTATGCATAAAAATGTAATCTTCACCCTAATTAAAAAATATAAACTTAAAGGATAAAAATAACAATAGAAAACTCACCTTGTTTTCTACAACCATCAAAAGAAAAAGGGGGTGTTCACGTCGCTTTTTGGTAATAGGGGAGGCAATGGCCGGTCTGAGGTGGAGGGTGGGGTCGGTGGCGAGGTCAGGTGGCGGTGGTGGCGAAATAGGGTGGCGGCGCGGTTAGGGTTTTGGTTTGGAGTGGATTAGGGTCGGGGTGATCGGACAAGAAGGGTATGGAGGGCAGAGGGGTGCGGCGGTGGGGGTTCTCGTTCTGGCGGCGGTGACAGTAGGGGGTGGCGACGGCGAGGGCTGGAGGGGGGCACGAGGTTTCATCGTCGTTTTTTTCCTTTTCCTTTTTTTCCTTTCGATCTGAACTGTGAGGGAGGGAGAGAAAGGATTGAGGGTGTTATATAATAATATATATTATTTTATTATTTTTAATTTCAAAAATCAACTTTTAATTTCGACCTCGAAATCGAACCCACCGCCTGACGTCCATAGCTAATTACCCCTATTCCGAACACAATGGGATATGTATCGTAGGCTGATTCGATCGTAATGATCAGTTTACGTCGAAATCAAAATATAACTCTATATATTGAATTTGAACGTGCATTTCAATTTACTTGGGCCACATACGAACTCTAAAAATTCCCGAAAAATATTTTCTAACTTTGTATTGACGATACGGTCCTAACAAAACTAATTTCGTCAGATTCTGAGACTTTTTGAAAAATGGCTATTTTCCCGTGGATTAAAATCAACTAAAGCTGGTCAAACACGTTTTCCTTTGCCACGCTCACATATTGGTTCGAAAAATTATGAATTTTGGAACCTATCAATAATTTGACATCACGGATCCAACAAAAGTGGTTTCGTCGAAAATCGAGGTCGTTTGCAAAATTTCCATTTTTAAGGGCCAGAATTGCATAGCGACTATTCTGAATTTTCAACTGGGCATATCTTTTTATTCCCGCTATGAAATTTCAATTTTTTGGATTCTTTGGAAATATATTCTCAGTTAGATTCTAATATTTTTGGTTTCTCTTAAATTCGGTTTATTTTGAATCCTGTACATCCATTTGAAGTTTGAAATCGAATTATCGAACTACCGCGCCATTTTCAATTCCTTTTATAATTTAAAATAAATATTTATATTCTAACGATGATGTATATAAATATATACGTTCTAATTCCATTCAAAACAAATTTCTCGTCGATATTATTTAAAATAATTCATTTTAAATATTCAAAATTGCCAAAAAAAAATCAAATTGGCTCAGAATTTCCGGGTTTTTACAATCTCCTCCACTTAAAACTTTTCGTCCCCGAAAAGGAACGAAGTTGGAAGTTGTTTGACTAGTCAACTCAACTTCCATTATTTTCTTTACGGCTTAAGTTCTTCAACTTTTCAGTTTCTAAGAACTTTTCAAATTTTTCAAAAATTTGGCTAATACCCTAAATTTTCGAAAAATTTCGCCATAACCTCCCCTGCACCGGGGACTTCGGAATATTTCATATAGCCTCCCATGGCCTTCTTCAATCTAAAAGAAAAAGAAAAAGCCAATCGGCTCATAAAATCATCCAAAACCCAAGAAATACAATAAACATGTACCTATTTGTCGGGCAAACAATTTTATTCTGCTGCTCTAGCCTCCTTGCTATGACCTGTTCAATGTAAGTACATGTCATGCATGCAATTGTAATCATTTTTCAATACAGTTCAACATTCGGTTCCATTAGGCTAAATTGTTCAAAATTTAATTAATCAAAACAATAATCATACAACACAACCATCAATCAATTAGCGAATTAATGTTTCAAATTCATAACTTTGATATATATACAGAAAATCATGTTTTTGATGCCAAATCACAACAATAAATCTATCTAGTTTTGTTTCTCACACCAGTCTAATGGAAATATATAGATATCCCACCTTCGGCACTCGAACATCAACTCTGATGATGATGCATCAATCATTAGAATTATCTCTGGGCGACTAGATTATGATTCTATATCTATCTAGTATATTAAAACTTCGAATATACGTTCATGACGCATATATGCAAAACCTTTATATACTCGATTATCCAAAATCAACATAAATAAAATATTCTAATACGTATACTTGAATTTAGTTCTTAAAACAAAGTTTGTTTTCAATTTTACTTTTAAAAATATACTCTTCACACTCGTTCTAGGATACTACTAATCCTATCTCTAACGAGTCATTCTAATTGGATATTACTAATCCAATATCTGATGAATTCTTTCGTATGGTTCTAATGTGTCGTGTTCTCGAGCTCTGTAAACCAAAGCTTTATTACCAAAATGAGACGACCCAAACTTCCCCGGTAAGGAAAGCACGGATTGAATTGAGAACACGATACATCGGAACGCAAATAGATGAACATTTCATTGTTTACCACAACAATTCCATCAGAATACAACAATATACAGAGTACAAATGAATATTATACATCAGAGAAATATAAGAGATTACAATAAATTTCATAGCAGCAGAAAAACAGTACGAAACACTACTGAAAGTAATACACGGATACAGAGCTTTCTGAGAATCGTTCCAGCTGTAAATCAGGATCCTGTGAATATAAATCTGCAAAACCAAAACTACTAACTGCCCGTGCGGAAAATAAGGGCACCCAGAGTTTAGGTTAAAACAATAAACTCCTGGTCAGTCATGTGACTGTTGTTAGAACTAAAACAGTTACTTAAACTTTACTTTAAAAGAGAGTAATTCAAGGGACTACGTCGTATAACACGAAACGGGTTTCCTTCCAAGAACATTGGTGCATATAACAAAACAGCGCAATGCTTTTTGGGAAAATGAAGCTATTATAAGACCCAGGTCCCATCACACAATGCAACGCAAGCCGGAGGATAGGGTTTTCCCTTATAATAGCCAAATAATGCTTGATACGTTTAAAAACAAATCATTTGATACTATTATAAGTGTATAGTGTCAAAACAATTTCAATCATAAGTATCAATCATAGGCGGCATGAATGACCCATACCACTATGTCGCCATACTAGGTTCTACAATTAAAACTGAAATATCACGTATTGGAAATTGGATTCCCGTCATGAGTCAAGGCAAGGGGCAAGCTCCTCTCCGTTCAAGACACTCTAGCAAATGTCTCAGGACCACACAGAACAATCCTTGGAATCGGTTGGACCGGTCCTCTTTTACTTTTGAGGATTGGCAATTCCTGAACACACATTTCTCGGTCCTAACAGACCTATATCCGAGGTGCCTCGCATTCCAACAACCACACAGGTGAAAACTATATATAAATTTCAACCAGTTTAAGCACTAACACCACTACTAGCTAGAAAGAAACGTCGTGTTCTCCCAACGGTCTGTATCCCGTTTTTGACTCATACCGAGGTGTGAGGCTCGCAAATTCACGTTATTCACAAAGTTATGCCACACAGGCTGTGCTTTGATCATCAACCACAAGACATTGTTTTTCAACAGAAGCCTTGATCATTTGCCACTTAGGCGTGCCACACAGGCAATTCACTCCATGCGACTGATGTCCATCGATATACAACCTCTAAGCTCGTACGTCTCAGAGAAGGGCGTTAAGAAAGAGAATAAATTCTCCGCCGCCAAACAGATGTATATTTAATAGAGATCAATCAACACAGAATAAAATACAATGTCAGACACACAGTCCATTTACAAATTCATTCTGGGTCTGAACGAAATCGGAGGCACTTTCCTCGCATATCCATCGATCTCCAAGTACGTCTGGACGATCACCAACTGATTCCCTCCTCTTGGGTGTAAAGCCCAATCAAGATCATCAGTAATCACCCAAACGATGTGGAGACTTCCGGTCTTCAACCACCATCTTCATCTTAGACATATCGTCGAATCGGTTATTCAGAATGGGTATAAACCCGGCCTTTCCGAATAACCCACGTATATAATAAGCAAATGTTACACAAACCTAACATACGCCTCATTCCAATTCAGAATATTCTTTTATTCAAATTTTCACATTCTTAGGGAAAGGTTCCCGTTAATTTTATCAAAGATAAATTCTTCTAAATTTATTCTTTAATCTTCCTTTGGATATCGTTTCAAACAATATTATGATTTTCCAAACTAGTCGGTATTAGCGAACCACACCGAAGTAATTACTTATTTTATTTCCCAATCCCAACCTATCCATCCCATGGAGCAAAACTGGTAATACTCCATATCTAACACCACGGTGTTACCGGTAAATATTAATTACCATTTCATGTTCAAATCTAATCAAAGATTTAACTATCGCTTTGGAGCAAAACTGGTGATACTCCATTCTCGATCTTTTCAATCTAATTAAAGATTCATTAAAACTCCACTTAGTTTTAATCTTCTAAAAAATCAATATCCTATCTTTAACTGGGTTAAAGAACCAATGTCACCCAAAATACGATTCACGATAAACCCAGAATCACTTTCTATTGTTAATCGGGTAAAAGAACAGGTGTTATTCAAAACACCGTTCACGATAAACCCAAAATCACTTTCTATTGTTAATCAGGTTAAAGAACAGGTGTTATTCAAAATACCACTCACGATAAACCCAAAATCACTTTCTATTGTTAATCGGGTTAAAGAACAAGTGTTATTCAAAACACCGCTCACGATAAACCCAAAAATCAATTTTCAAATTCAATTCCAATTAAATACTAATTAACTGAGCAATTTCACTAAATCTTAGTTAAAAGATTTATTCTTTTCTAAACTGGTTTCAAGAACAGTGTTATTTAAGACACCATTCGCGACGAACCCAAAATCCCATTTGATATTATATACAAGACTTTGAATAGGAAATATACCGGCTTATATTCAATATCAAATTCTGAAACCAACAAATATCGTATTGGAAATAACGATATAAAATATATCTTTCAAATTTCCACAACCATATCTGTATAATCACGAAATCCCACATCGAAATATTCCGAAGATAATTTCGATTCAAATCCATTCCAATTCGATTATTGGAAATTCTGGTTACTTTAAAAACCATTTCAAATCCAATTTATTTATTTAAAAAAAAATGGATTTTAATTCTAGTTCAAACTAGTTCATTTCGATAAAAATATATTTTTATCCTTTGAAATGTGGGATTTTTCATCCTAGTTCTTTCCAATTCATATATTATGATTTTACACAAATTATTTTTATTTTTAATAATTTTATCAAGGTCCGTACAGTCGGTTTTCAATAACTGCCACCGAACTGCACTTACAACGACCTTTTCCAAATTTGATTTGGACATAATTCCAAATCCAACCATTAGATTTCAAATTTCTAATATTCACTAGAAAGCTCTGTTCGATACGAACCCAACGGTTCCAGTTTTAGGAGAATCCGACGGTTGGATCTCCTGCAACGTCAATTCGAAGTCAAAGGCCGAAATTCGCGAACTGCCGCGGCGCGACGCGTTCTATTCAGGCCATTATATATATAATATATATGTTATATATATCATCGATTTCCTTTTAAAACGTATTTTATAAATCGTTTTAAATTCGTTTTCGAAACGATTTCAACTTCATATTCAATTTCGAATCGAAATTGAATATTCCACATCATCAATATACAAATGATAATATTTTTAAAACGTTATATTTTGAAATCACTTCTTTTTCTATATTCATTATAAAAGCGAATATAATCGATATAAATATTGTTCGCATCAAAATAGAGCATCTCTAATCAACACGGCTTTATATATTTCAATAACTTCGTTATTCTATTCAACAAATGAATATTTATTCTTCAACACATGAATATGTATTTTTCTTTCAACACATGAATATTCTCAACACATGAGCATCGTCAACACATGACTATTTATTCTATTCAACAAATGAATATTTATTCTTCAACACATGAATCTTTATTTTATAATATTCTTTATTTTCCTAATTGGAATGAGGCCCAATCAATTACCATATAATGTTAATTATATGGATTCCATACAACACATGTATATAATAGCAATGATAAGTAATCAACCATCACCCAAAGTGCACCACACAACTGTATAAGCATTAAATATAACGCGCGTACAGTCTGTCAATCAAACGATCGACATACCACTAAACAATTGGGATTGGTGTACGTCCAATATCATCCTAACACGCGGAGTAAAATCAAAAAAATGGCGGCTGAAACTCTTTCTTCTTCCTCATTGATTTTTTCTCGGCAAAAATCACAATTTCCCCATTTATCTCTGGGTAAATCGAGAGTGAATAAGGCGAATTGTTCTAATCTGGTGTATGCAAATTCGCAGTTGGGTTATTGTGGTTGCTATCGTTGTGGAGAGGATAACCACTATGTGAGGAACTGCAGAAATCAATTTCGATGCTTTTATTGTGGCGGTTCGGGACATCGCAGAGACACATGTCTGAATCTCTCAAAGGGGGATTCTTTTCGTGATTTCAACGAAAGATCTACTGTATCTGATGGGGGTCTTAAATTGGATAATTCTTGGCAAGGGGATAAAGCATAGTATCAAATTCTAAGTCCTGGACTGATCTTATTAAAGAACTTTGTTAGTATTAAAGATCAGGTTCAGATTGTCAATAAATGTCAAGAATTAGGTATTGGCGAGGGGGGATTCTATAGACAAGCCTTCGAGAATGGAGCGATGTTCAATTTCTTTATGATGTGTCTGGGCAAATTCTGGAATCCGCTTTCAAGGCAATACGAAGACAGGAGAAAAATTGATGGAGTTATTCCGCCAGCTATACCTTTAGACTTTAAAAAGTTGGTCAGTGAATCAATGGAGTTTGCTCATAAAGTAATCAAGGCGAAAGACTGTAGAAATGGATGGATATGTCACAAATGTGGTGGAGTGGGCATCGAAAGAATAGTTGTCCTGAATCTTTTAAGGGGAAGTCTGTCTGGGAGCTTCTGCACTTCAACTGTTCGAGGATTTGTCTGAGAATGATCGATTTTCTGGACTTATATAGTATGGATTTTTCTGCTAATGTAAACAATGGGGCGTATTGGATGTTGATGATGGGATGGAATCTAGAAGGGCTTGTTGATGGAATTTTGTGGAATAAGATTGATGTTAAGGCGGATGTTTTCCCTCCGTTGCCTAAACCGATGATTAGAGAAGAGCATGCCTATTCTTTCAGTTTAAATTTCGTGAAACTGAGGAGAATGTATTTTGATTCGCATGCAAGGCATAAGACTTTAGTTCTTAAATTGTTGGATGGGATATTAGAGCATTTTGACATTATTAATACGGTTATAAATTGTGATCATAGTGAGGTAGACCTGCAGTATAAGTCATATAGTGTCAATATTGGCAATGATTGCATGGCCAATATATTTCAGTCGAGATTGGATAGATTTACTATGTCAGGATTGGTGGAAGATAGTGGTTTGTTTCTTGAAAGAGAGACGATGGATGCGGTGGAATCATGTGGGTTTGGGTCATGTAGTGATCCATTAATGTATGATCCAGATGTTCAGCTTTGTATGACTTGTAGTGTGGTACATGAATGCGAAGAGGAAAGGAGCTGTAGTGAAGTGATGACAGGTTTGGTTGTGGTAGTTAAGTGTGGTTATACTGTGGATAGTAATGAGGTTGATTGTAAATTGGGTGTGGTGGTGAATTGTAACAACCCGAAAATCTGGGCTAGTTTAAAATTTTTATTTTGGCAATTTTAGCGAATTTTGATTATTTAAAATGAATTATTTTAAATAATATCGACAAGAAATTTATTTTGAAATGAATTCGAACGTATATATTATATACGTCGTCGTTAGAATATAAATAATTATATATAATTATAAATAGAATTGAAAATGGCGCGGTAGTTCGATAATTCGATTTCAAACTTCAATTGAATGTACCGGGTGCAAAACAATCCGGATTTTAGTGAAACCAAAAACATTAGGATCTAATTGATAATATCCTTCCAGCGAATTCGACCAATCGAAATTTCATAGCGGGAATCAAAAGATATGTCCAGTTGAAAATTCTGAATAGTCGCTATGGAATTCAGGCCCTTAAAAATGGACATTTTGCAAATGACCTCGGATCTCGACGAAACCAGTTTTGTTGGGTCCACAGTGTCAAATTATTGCTACATTCCAAATTTCATAATTTTTCGAATCAATATGTGAGCGTGGCAAAGGAAAACGCGTTTGACCAGTTTTAGTTGATTTTAATCGACTGGAAAATGGCCATTTTTCCAACGGTCTCAGAATTCGACGAAACTAGTTTTGTTAGGACCGTATCGTCAATACGAAGCTAGAAAATATTTTTCGAGAATTTTTAGAGTTAGTTTGTGACCCCGGTAATTTGAAATGTACGTTTAAAATTCAATATAGCAATTTAAATGTAAATTCAACGGAAACAGATCGTAACGTCCGAATCAGCCTACGATACATATCCCATTGTGTTCGGAATGGGGGTGAAACGCTTGAGACGACAGGCGGTGGACCTCGTTTAGAGGTCGTATGTAAAAGTCAACTTTTTAGAAATTAAAATAATTAAATAAATAATAAAATTAAAATTCTTTCTCTCCCCTCCCTCTTCCTATACATTGCCCCCCCTGTAATTCACTACCGAAATCGTTTTTACAGAATAAAAAAAAGGGGGAAATCTATTTCGCCGCCCCCCTAAACCACCGCGCCGCCTCACCATCGACGCAGACCCCCTCCCTCAGCTGCAAGCCTCCGCCTCAGCTCATTCTCCAGCATCCTCCTTCGTTTAAACCCATGCCCTAACCCAATAAGCCCCAAAACCGCCGCCATAGCGCCTCAGACGACCACCGCAGGTCAACCCCACCACCCACGACCGCCTGCTCGGCCCCTGCCACCTCCTTCGCCGACAACAGCAGCCGTCCTCGCCCTAATCCCCGACCAGCGAACTCCCCTTCTCCCATATGTCGAACTGTAAGTTCGTTTTTGCTTATTTTTATTAATTTAAAATTCAGTTTTGTTTTGATTTGTTTATGTAACGAAGTAGTAATTTTTAATCAAAGAAAGAAGTAATTTTTAATTATATAAAAATATAAATCTTTATATAGAGAACGGCGATGATAAAAATATGATCTTTGTATTTTTAAAGTAATAAAAATATGATCTTTATATTTTTAAGGTAATAAAAATGTAATCTTTACTATATAGAAGATGTAGAAATATGATTTTTACTTCGAGAAAAATATAAAAACTATATTTTAGAAAGGCGTAAACTATATTTTAGAAAGGCGAAAACTATATTTTAGAAAGGCGAAAACTATATTTTAAAAGGGCGAGGTTAATGAATTTGAAAAGAAGAAACCTTTATATATTGATTAGCAGAGTAAAAATTCCATTTTAATATATTGAATAGCGGAGTGAAAATTCGATTTTTAAATGTATGAAGCGATTATAAAAATATGATTTTTAAATTGAAAGTGAATAAATAAAAATATGATTTTTATTTTAAAGACATCAAAATATAAAAATGTGTGATTTTTATATATGTAGTGGCTACGGGCAACAAAGGTAACAAAAGGCGAAAACAACGAAGAATTCTGCAAAAGAAGTGTCGTGAAGTTGGGATTGCTATCGGTGAGAACTTCTCACCTTTCAATTTAATTTTTCTAGTTATATATATATACTAGGATGCAGACGGTGTTTAGTAGCACCCGTCATCCACAGACCATGGATGGCTTGTTTGTTAAATTGTTTGGTTGTGTAGTTGGTTAGATTAATTGGTTTGAATTGAATTGTTTGGTCAAATGAAATTGATTTGGTTGATGTGTGAATGGCGTGGGCCTTCACTAGACCGGGGATAAGGCTAGGCCTCGTCCCGTTTCTAGTATCGTGCCGTTATGCCGCCGAAATTTTCTAAAATAAGCTAGAAAAATAAAAATATTGTTTTATTTAAAGAATGAACTGAATAGAAATTCATATGTTAAAATAAAATATTCATTTACAAACAGGACGGTTTGTTTATGTACACCTATTTGAAGGACATTGATTGGGACGATAAATTTTACACATCACCCAACTACACAAATAAAATCTGTGTTTGATTGTTTGAAACCCCACACGGGTGTTGGGATGAAATTTGAAGTTCACTCATCCTGATTGATTAAATATGTCGATCGATTGATTGATAGACTGTTATAAGCGTTATATATCTATATTTGATGCTTATACAGTGTAGTGCACTTTGGTTGATGGTTGATTATTTTTCAATGCTATTATATGCGTGTGATGTATGAAAATCCATATAATTAATTTTATATGGTGATTGATTGGGCCTCATTCCAATTTAGAAAATAAAGAATATTATAACATAAAAGTTCATGTGTTGACTATACTCATCCGTTGAGATTAGTCATGTGTTGAACGGAATAATTTAACAAAAATTGTCACACATGGACAGTACTCATTCGTTGAGATTAGTCGTGTGTCGACAAAAATAAATATTCATTTGTTGAATAGAATATTTGAAAATAGAAATATATGAAGCCGTGTTGGTTAGATTGACGCCATTTTGACGTGAACGATATTTATATCGATTTTATTCATTTTAAAATGCATGTTGAAAAGTGATTTCGAAAACGCATATTTTGAAATGAAATCAAAATGAATTGAATATATAACGATTTCGAAATGAATTGAATATATAACGATTTCGAAATGAATTGAATATATAACGATTTCGAAATGAATTGAATATATAACGATTTCGAAATGAATTGAATATATAACGATTTCGAAATGAATTGAATATATAACGATTTCGAAATGAATTGAATATATAACGATTTCGAAATGAATTGAATATATAACGATTTCAAAATGAATTGAATATATAACGATTTCGAAATGAATTGAATATATAACGATTTCGAAATGAATTGAATATAAAACGATTTCGAAATGAATTGAATATATAATGAATTCAAATTGAATGGAAATCGAATTTGATTTCAATTGAATAGCAAACGAAACGAATTCGAATTGAATTGAATAGATAACGAATTTGAATTGAATTGAATATAAAACCAATTCGAATTGAATTGAAAACGAATTCGAATTGAATTGAAAACGAATTCGAATTGAATTGGAAAAAAATTGAAATGAATTCAAATTGAATTGAAATTTGAATTGAATAGAAATGAATTTTAAAACGAATTTATAAAGAAGAATTCAATTTTGATTTGAATTGAAATGGAAGTTGAAATTGCTTTTGAAACGAATTCAAAACTATTTATATAATTCGTTTTAAAATAGAAATCGACGAAATATATATTATATATATTATATATATTATATATATAAAATATAATGGCCTGAATAGAACGCGCCGTGGCAGTTCGCGAATTTCGACCATTTATTTCAAACGGACATTACGGGAGATCCGACCGTCGGATTCTCCTAAAACTGGAACCGTTGGGTTCGTATCGAAAAGAGCTTTCTAACGAATATTAGAAATTTGAAATCTAATGGTTGGATTTGGAGATACGTCCAAATCAAATTCGAAAAAGGTCGCTGTAAGTGCAGTTCGATGGCCGTTGATGGAAATCGACTGTACGGGCCTTGATAAAATTATTAAAAATGTCAATAATTTGTGTAAAATCATAAGAAATGATTTGGGAAAAATTGGGATGAAAAACTCCATATTTGAAAAGATAAAAATAGATTTTTATCGAAATGAACTAGTTTTGAACTAGAATTATAATCCTATTTATTTTTAAAATAAATAAATTGAATTTGAAATGGTTTTGAAAATAACTAGAATTTCCAATGATTGCATTGGAGTGGATTTGAATCGAAATTGTCTTCGGAATATTTCGATGTTGGATTTCGTGATGATACAGATATGGTTATGGGAATTTGAAAGATATAGATATATATATCGTTATTTCCAATACGATATTTGTTAGTCGTGGAATTTGATATTGAATATAAGCCGGTATATTTTCTATTCAGAGCCTTGTATTTAATATCAAATGTGATTTGGGTTTGTCGTGAATGGTGTCTTCATTAACACTATTCTTGAATCCAGTGGAGAAAAAGATTGAATCTTTTTATTTAGATTTAATGAAGAGTACCAATTAAATAATATTTAATTGAATTGATATTGATTTTTGGGTTTATCGTGGACAGTGTTTTAAATAACACTCGTTCTTTAACCCGATAATTAATGGAATGTGATTTTGGGTTTATCGTGAACCGTGTTTTAAATGACACTGATTCTTTAACCCAGTTGACGATTAAAATTAAGTGGAGTTTTAATGAATCTTTAATTAGATTGAAAAGATCGAGAATGGAGTATCACCAGTTTTACTCCAGGCGATGGTTAAATCTTTAGTTAGATTTGAACGTGAAATGGTAATTGAATTTACCGATAACAGTGTGGTGTTAAATATGAAGTATTACCAGTTTTACTTCATGGGATGAATAGGTTGGGATTGGGAAATTAAAACAAATGACTACTTCGGTAAGTTTCGTTAATCCCGACTAGTTGAATCGAAATTCAAAAGGATAGATTAAAGAATAAATTCAAGGAATTTATCTTGGATAAAATTAATGGAAACCTTTCCCTATGAATGTGAAATTCAGAAACTAACTGTCGGTTAGCCAAGCAGAATGGTTTTCTGGATATTGATCTGATGTTGGTTTCGGCCTTCGGGGTTAATATTTGGGGAATTATTCTCTTGTTAATTTATGGTTAGTGACTGATGAATTGGAATGAGGCGTATGTTATGTTTGTGTAACACTTTTATAATATATATGTGAGTGATTCAGAAAGACCGGGTTTATCCCATTCTGAATAACTGATACGACGATAAGTCGAAGGTGAAGACGGTGGTTAAAGACCGGAAGTCTTCACATCGTTTGGGTGATTACTGATGATCTTGATTGGGTTGTACACCCAAGAAGATGGAAACAGTTGGTGATCGTCCAGACGTACTTGGAGATCGATGGATATGCGGGGTACTAGGTGCCTCCGGTTTCGTTCAGACCCAGAACGGAGTTGTAAATGGACTGTGTGTCTGACATTGGATTTTAGTCCATGTGATTGATCTCTATTAAATATATATCTGTTTGGCGGCGGAGAATTTATTCTCTTGCTTAACGCCCTTCTCTGAGACGTACGAGCTCAGGGGTTATATATTGATGGATATCAAATGCATGGAGTGAATTGTCTGTGTGGCATGCCTAAGTGGCAATTGATCGAGGCTTCTATTGAAAAGCAAAGTCTTGTGGTGACGATCAAAGCACAGCCTGTGTGGCATAGCTTTGTGTAACGTTTAATTCGCGAGTTTCACACCCGGTATGAACCAAAAACGGGAGACGGACCTCAGGGAGGGCATGCATTTCTTTCTAGTTAGAAGTGGCTTCAGTGGTTTTACACGCCCTGACGAGTTTGACTTATGTGGTTGTTGCTGTTGCGAGGCGCCTCGGTTTGATCGGACGATCCGGGTCCGATGGAGTCATTCGTTGGCTCATTTACGCCCCATAGGGCGGGGGAACGCATGTTCAGGGTTTAAGTTTAATCCACATCGGTGGACCGGCCCTGTCGCTCCAAGGTCACTCGAGCTCTGACCTGTGGCTCGGGCTAGAGAGTCACGAATCGGTTGAGGACTATCTTTTGCCTCGGTTCATAGATGGAAACCCAATTTCCAAATACGTGAATTTGCGATTTTGATTGTATAACCTATATATGGCGACATAGTGGTATGGGGCATTCATGCCGCCTATGATTGATACTTATGATTTGAAGTTGTTTTATACACTATGCACTTATAATAGTATCAAATAATCTGTTTTAAACGTATCAAGCATTCTTGGCTATTATAAGGTAAAAACCATATCCTCCGGCTTGCGTTGCATTGTGTGATGGGAACTGGGTCTTATAATAGCTTCATTTTTCTTTATTTAGCATTGCGATGTTTGTTTTATTCACTGGTATTCTTGGGAGGAAACCCGTTCCGTGCTAGCGGCGTGGTCCCTTGATTTACCTAACTTTAAAAACAAAGATTAATAACTGTTTTAGTTCTCACACCAGTCCCATGACTGACCTGGAGTTTATTGTTTTAACCTAAACTCTGGGTGCCCTTATTTTGACACGGGCAGCTAGTAGTTTTGGTTTTGCAGATTTATATTCACAGGATCCTGGTTTACAGCTGGAACGATATCCAGAAAGCTTTGTATCCGTATATCTCATTCTAGTTGTGTATTGTATTATTTTCCGCTGCTATGTAATGTATTGTAATCTCTGATATTTTTCTGTGTAATATTCATTTATACTCTGTATATTCTTGTATTCTGATGCATTGTTGTAATAACAACGAAATGTTCTTTTGTATGTATTCTGTTGTGGCTTGTTCTCGAACTATCCGACGCTTTCCTTTACGGGGAAGTTACGGGTTTTTACAGTTGGTATCAGAGCTTTGGTTTACAAAGCTCAGAGAACAAGACACATTATAACTATACGAAAGGATTCATCAGATATTGGATTAGTAATATCCAATTAGAATGACTCGTTAGAGATGGGATCAGTAGTATCCTAGAACGAGTGTGAAGAGTAAATTTTTAAAATAAAAATGAAAACCAATTTTGTTTTGAAAATTTAAAATCAATTATTCGTACTTGATTATTTATTTTATATTGATTTGGACAGTTCAGTATATAAAGAATTTGCATATACGCCTTGCAAACGTATATTCAAAGTTTTAATATACTGGATAGATATAGAATCACATTCTAGACACCCGGAGATGGTTCTGATGATTGATCGATCATCATCAGAACTTATGTTCGTGTTTCGAAGGTGTGATGTCTATATATTTCCTATTAACTGGTGTGAGAACCGAAATTAAATAAGGCCTATTGTTGTGATTTGGCATCAAAAACATGATTTTTGTATATGTATCAAAATTATGAATTTGAGACTCTAATTCACTAATTGATTGATGTTTGTGTTGTTTGTTTATTTGGTTAATAATTTTGAACCATTTAGCCTAATTGAACCAAATATTGAATTATATTGAAAATTGGTTGCGTTTGCTTGCATATACTTGTACTTACCTTGAACAGGTCATAGCAAGGAGGCTAGAGCAGAGAATAAAATTTGTTTGCCCGACAAATAGGTACATGTTTACTACATAATTTACTGTTTTGTTTGGGTGATGATGATTTTATGAGCCTATTGGCTAGCTGCTTGGCTTTTTCCTTTTCTTTTTGAGATCTGAAGGACCGGGGAAGCTATTTGAGATTTCCCGATGCTCCCATTGCAGGGGAGGTTATGGCGAAATTTTTCGAAAATTTAGGGTGTTAGCCAAATTTTTGAAATTTTTGAAAATTCTCAGAAACTGAAAAGTTGGAGAATGGAAGCCTGATCGAACGTAGAGTTGAATGATCAAACCACTTTCGACTTTGTTCCTTTTCGGGGACGAAAAGTTTTAAGTGGGGGAGATTGTAACAACCCGAAAATCTGGGCCAGTTTAAAAATTTTATTTTGGCAATTTTAGCGAATTTTGATTATTTAAAATGAATTATTTTAAATAATATCGACAAGAAATTTATTTTGAATGGAATTCGAATGTATATATTATATACGTCGTCGTTAGAATATAAATAATTATATATAATTATAAATAGAATTGAAAATGGCGCGGTAGTTCGATAATTCGATTTCAAACTTCAATTGAATGTACAGGGTGCAAAACAATCCGGATTTTAGTGAAACCAAAAACATTAGGATCTAATTGATAATATCTTTCCAGCGAATTCGACCAATCGAAATTTCATAGCGGGAATCAAAAGATATGTCCAGTTGAAAATTCTGAATAGTCGCTATGGAATTCAGGCCCTTAAAAATGGACATTTTGCAAATGACCTCGGATCTCGACGAAACCAGTTTTGTTGGGTCCGCAGTGTCAAATTATTGCTAGATTCCAAATTTCATAATTTTTCGAATCAATATGTGAGCGTGGCAAAGGAAAACGCGTTTGACCAGTTTTAGTTGATTTTAATCGACTGGAAAATGGCCATTTTTCCAACGGTCTCAGAATTCGACGAAACTAGTTTTGTTAGGACCGTATCGTCAATACGAAGCTAGAAAATATTTTTCGAGAATTTTTAGAGTTAGTATGTGACCCTGGTAATTTGAAATGTACGTTTAAAATTCAATATAGCGATTTAAATGTAAATTCAACGGAAACAGATCGTAACGTCCGAATCAGCCTACGATACATATCCCATTGTGTTCGGAATGGGGGTGAAATGCTAGGGACGACAGGCGGTGGACCTCGTTTAGAGGTCGTATGTAAAAGTCAACTTTTTAGAAATTAAAATAATTAAATAAAATAATAAAATTAAAATTCTTTCTCTCCCCTCCCTCTTCCTATACGTTGGCCCCCCATGTAATTCATTACCGAAATCGATTTTACAGAATAAAAAAAGAAGAAGGGGGAAATCGATTTCGCCGCCCCCCTAAACCACCGCGCCGCCTCACCATCGACGCAGACCCCCTCCCTCAGCTGCAAGCCTCCGCCTCAGCTCATCCTCCGGCATCCTCCTTCGTTTAAACCCACGCCCTAACCCAATAAGCCCCAAAACCGCCGCCATAGCGCCTCAGACGACCACCGCAGGTCAACCCCACCACCCACGACCGCCTGCTCCGCCCCTGCCACCTCCTTCGCCGACAACAGCAGCCGTCCTCGCCCTAATCCCCGACCAGTGAACTCCCCTTCTCCCATATGTCGAACTGTAAGTTCGTTTTTGCTTATTTTTATTAATTTAAAATTCAGTTTTGTTTTGATTTGTTTATGTAACGAAGTAGTAATTTTTAATCAAAGAAAGAAGTAATTTTTAATTATATAAAAATATAAATCTTTATATAGAGAACGGCGATGATAAAAATATGATCTTTGTATTTTTAAAGTAATAAAAATATGATCTTTATATTTTTAAGGTAATAAAAATATAATCTTTACTATATAGAAGATGTAGAAATATGATTTTTACTTTGAGAAAAATATAAAAACTATATTTTAGAAAGGCGTAAACTATATTTTAGAAAAGCGAAAACTATATTTTAGAAAGGCGAAAACTATATTTTAAAAGGGCGAGGTTAATGAATTTGAAAAGAAGAAACCTTTATATATTGATTAGCATAGTAAAAATTCCATTTTTATATATTGAATAGCGGAGTGAAAATTCAATTTTTAAATGTATGAAGCGATTATAAAAATATGATTTTTAAATTGAAAGTGAATAAATAAAAATATGATTTTTATTTTAAAGACATCAAAATATAAAAATGTGTGATTTTTATATATGTAGTGGCTACGGGCAACAAAGGTAACAAAAGGCGAAAACAACGAAGAATTCTGCAAAAGAAGTGTCGTGAAGTTGGGATTGCTATCGGTGAGAACTTCTCACCTTTCAATTTAATTTTTCTAGTTATATATATATACTAGGATGGAGACGGTGTTTAGTAGCACCCGTCATCCACAGACCATGGATGGCTTGTTTGTTAAATTGTTTGGTTGTGTAGTTTGTTAGATTAATTGGTTTGAATTGAATTGTTTGGTGAAATGAAATTGATTTGATTGATGTGTGAATGGCATGGGCCTTCACTAGACCGGGGATAAGGCCAGGCCTCGTCCCGTTTCTAGTAGCGTGCCGTTATGCCGCCGAAATTTTCTAAAATAAGCTAGAAAAATAAAAACATCGTTTTATTTAAAGAATGAACTGAATAGAAATTCATATGTTAAATTAAAATATTCATTTACAAATAGGACGGTTTGTTTATGTACACCTATTTGAAGGACATTGATTGGGACGATAAATTTTACACATCACCCAACTACACAAATAAAATCTGTGTTTGATTGTTTGAAACCCCACACGGGTGTTGGGATGAAATTTGAAGTTCACTCATCCTGATTGATTAAATATGTCGATCGATTGATTGACAGGCTGTTATAAGCGTTATATATCTATATTTGATGCTTATACAGTGTAGTGCACTTTGGTTGATGGTTGATTATTTTTCAATGCTATTATATGCGTGTGATGTATGAAAATCCATATAATTAATTTTATATGGTGATTGATTGGGCCTCATTCCAATTTAGAAAATAAAGAATATTATAACATAAAAGTTCATGTGTTGACTGTACTCATCCGCTGAGATTAGTCATGTGTTGAACGAAATAATTTAACAAAAATTGTCACACATGGACAGTACTCATTCGTTGAGATTAGTCGTGTGTCGACAAAAATAAATATTCATTTGTTGAATAGAATATTTGAAAATAGAAATATATGAAGCCGTGTTGGTTAGATTGACGCCATTTTGACGTGAACGATAATTATATCGATTTTATTCATTTTAAAATGCATATTGAAAAGTGATTTCGAAAACGCATATTTTGAAATGAAATCAAAATGAATTGAATATATAACGATTTCGAAATGAATTGAATATATAACGATTTCGAAATGAATTGAATATATAACGATTTCGAAATGAATTGAATATATAATGAAATCGAAATGAATTTAATATATAACGATTTCTAAATGAATTGAATATATAACGATTTCGAAATGAATTGAATATATAACGATTTCGAAATGAATTGAATATATAACGATTTCGAAATGAATTGAATATATAACGATTTCGAAATGAATTGAATATATAACGATTTCGAAATGAATTGAATATATAACAATTTCGAAATGAATTGAATATAAAACGATTTCGAAATGAATTGAATATATAATGAATTCGAATTGAATGGAAAACGAATTTGATTTCAATTGAATAGCAAACGAAACGAATTCGAATTGAATTGAATAGATAACGAATTTGAATTGAATTGAATATAAAACCAATTCGAATTGAATTGAAAACGAATTCGAATTGAATTGGAAACAAATTGAAATGAATTCAAATTGAATTGAAATTTGAATTGAATAGAAATGAATTTTAAAACGAATTTATAAAGAAGAATTCAATTTTGATTTGAATTGAAATGGAAGTTGAAATTGCTTTTGAAACGAATTTAAAACTATTTATATAATTCGTTTTAAAATAGAAATCGACGAAATATATTATATATATATAATATAATGGCCTGAACAGAACGCGCCGCGCCGCGGCAGTTCGCGAATTTTGACCATTTATTTCAAACGGACATTACGGGAGATCCGACCGTCGGATTCTCCTAAAACCGGAACCATTGGGTTCGTATCGAAAAGAGCTTTCTAACGAATATTAGAAATTTGAAATCTAACGGTTGAATTTGGAGATACGTCCAAATCAAATTCGAAAAAGGTCGCTGTAAGTGCAGTTCGATGGCCGTTGATGGAAATCGACTGTACGGGCCTTGATAAAATTATTAAAAATGTCAATAATTTGTGTAAAATCATAAGAAATGATTTGGGAAAAATTGGGATGAAAAACTCCATATTTGAAAAGATAAAAATAGATTTTTATCGAAATGAACTAGTTTTGAACTAGAATTATAATCCTATTTATTTTTAAAATAAATAAATTGAATTTGAAATGGTTTTGAAAATAACTAGAATTTCCAATGATTGCATTGGAGTGGATTTGAATCGAAATTGTCTTCGGAATATTTCGATGTTGGATTTCGTGATGATACAGATATGGTTATGGGAATTTGAAAGATATAGATATATATATCGTTATTTCCAATACGATATTTGTTAGTCGTGGAGATATTGAATATAAGCCGGTATATTTTCTATTCAGAGCCTTGTATTTAATATCAAATGTGATTTGGGTTTGTCGTGAATGGTGTCTTCATTAACACTATTCTTGAATCCAGTTGAGAAAAAGATTGAATCTTTTTATTTAGATTTAATGAAGAGTACCAATTAAATAATATTTAATTGAATTGATATTGATTTTTGGGTTTATCGTGGACAGTGTTTTAAATAACACTCGTTCTTTAACCCGATAATTAATGGAATGTGATTTTGGGTTTATCGTGAACCGTGTTTTAAATGACACCGATTCTTTAACCCAGTTAACGATTAAAACTAAGTGGAGTTTTAATGAATCTTTAATTAGATTGAAAAGATCGAGAATGGAGTATCACCAGTTTTACTCCAGGCGATGGTTAAATCTTTAGTTAGATTTGAACGTGAAATGGTAATTGAATTTACCGATAACAGTGTGGTGTTAAATATGAAGTATTACCAGTTTTATTTCATGGGATGAATAGGTTGGGATTGCGAAATTAAAACAAATGACTACTTCGGTAAGTTTCGTTAATCCCGACTAGTTGAATTGAAATTCAAAAGGATAGATTAAAGAATAAATTCAAGGAATTTATCTTGGATAAAATTAATGGAAACCTTTCCCTATGAATGTGAAATTCAGAAACTAACTGTCGGTTAGCCAAGCAGAATGGTTTTTTGGATATTGATCTGATGTTGGTTTCGGCCTTCGGGGTTAATATTTGGGGAATTATTCTCTTGTTAATTTATGGTTAGTGACTGATGAATTGGAATGAGGCGTATGTTGTGTTTGTGTAACACTTTTATAATATATACGTGAGTGATTCAGAAAGACCGGGTTTATCCCATTCTGAATAACTGATACGACGATAAGTCGAAGGTGAAGATGGTGGTTGAAGACCGGAAGTCTTCACATCGTTTGGGTGATTACTGATGATCTTGATTGGGCTGTACACCCAAGAAGATGGAAACAGTTGGTGATCGTCCAGACGTACTTGGAGATCGATGGATATGCGGGGTACTAGGTGCCTCCGGTTTCGTTCAGACCCAGAACGGACTTGTAAATGGACTGTGTGTCTGACATTGGATTTTAGTCCATGTGATTGATCTCTATTAAATATATATATCTGTTTGGCGGTGGAGAATTTATTCTCTTGTTTAACGCCCTTCTCTGAGACGTACGAGCTCAGGGGTTATATATTGATGGATATCAAACGCATGGAGTGAATTGCCTGTGTGGCATGCCTAAGTGGCAATTGATCGAGGCTTCTGTTGAAAAGCAAAGTCTTGTGGTGACGATCAAAGCACGGCCTGTGTGGCATAGCTTTTTGTAACGTTTACTTCGCGAGTTTCACACCCGGTATGAACCAAAAACGGGAGATGGACCTCAGGGAGGGCATGCGTTTCTTTCTAGTTAGAAGTGGCGTCAGTGGTTTTACACGCCCTGACGAGTTTGACTTATGTGGTTGTTGCTGTTGCGAGGCGCCTCGGTTTGATCGGACGATCCGGGTCCGATGGAGTCATTCGTTGGCTCATTTACGCCCCATAGGGCGGGGGAACGCATGTTCAGGGTTTAAGTTTAATCCACATCGGTGGACCGGCGCTGTCGCTCCAAGGTCACTCGAGCTCTGACCTGTGGCTCGGGCTAGAGAGTCACGAATCGGTTGAGGACTATCTTTTGCCTCGGTTCATAGATGGAAACCCAATTTCCAAATACGTGACTTTGCGATTTTGATTGTATAACCTATATATGGCGACATAGTGGTATGGGGCATTCATGCCACCTATGATTGATACTTATGATTTGAAGTTGTTTTATACACTATGCACTTATAATAGTATCAAATAATCTGTTTTATACGTATCAAGCATTCTTGGCTATTATAAGTTAAAAACCCTATCCTCCGGCTTGCGTTGCATTGTGTGATGGGAACTGGGTCTTATAATAGCTTCATTTTTCTTTATTTAGCATCGCGCTGTTTGTTTTATGCACTGGTATTCTTGGGAGGAAACCCGTTCCGCGTTAGCGGCGTGGTCCCTTGATTTACCTAACTTTAAAAACAAAGATTAATAACTGTTTTAGTTCTCACACCAGTCCCATGACTGACCTGGAGTTTATTGTTTTAACCTAAACTCTGGGTGCCCTTATTTTGACACGGGCAGCTAGTAGTTTTGGTTTTGCAGATTTATATTCACAGGATCCTGGTTTACAGCTGGAACGATATCCGGAAAGCTTTGTATCCGTATATCTCATTCTAGTTGTGTATTGTATTATTTTCCGCTGCTATGTAATGTATTGTAATCTCTGATATTTTTCTGTGTAATATTCATTTATACTCTGTATATTCTTGTATTCTGATGCATTGTTGTAATAACAACGAAATGTTCTTTTGTATGTATTCTGTTGTGGCTTGTTCTCGAACTATCCGACGCTTTCCTCTACGGGGAAGTTACGGGTTTTTACATGAATGATGTTTGGCGCATAGCTGAGGATGTTGAACTAACTAACAGTTTCAGTTTGCTGGAGGATAGTGATGATGTGTTAGGCTTCAGAACAGTAGAGGAAAGGGTGTCATCTATGAGTGTTATTCCGAAGGCTAGCGGCTTGTCCAGGAAGGGGTTTAGAGTGAGTCGATTCAAATGTGGCAGACTAATTCAAGCGAAAACGTCGGAATCCTGTATGATCAAAGAGGTATATGCTCCTTCACATGTGAACTTGGCAGAAGTGGAGCTGGTAGTGAATTTGTCGGGTAGCGAGCTCAGTGAGGTTGTGGACGATGGTGATATGATTATGTTGGATAGGAGGGGGGAGTTAAAGGGCTTGAGAAAAGTGACAAGTTTTGGTATCAGTTCTTTGAACAGTAGTTATTTTATTGTGGTGGGTGATGTTTTCAGATTGGACGGTACAGGGTGTGCGGTTACTTTTTCTTTGAGCATGGATCTTTGTTCAGGGGTGATAAGCGAGTCGATGGTGAAGCTCTTTCGCCTATATTTAAGGCCGAGCTGTTGTGTCTTTAGAAGGGATTATGACCTTTCATGTCCTGTGTTTTCCTCTGGAGGTGAATCTGATTTCTCGAACAGTGAAGGTTTGACGGAGCTTAGTGGGGCTATTGTTCAGAGGGGAGACGTACTATCTTCTTCGTCTAGAAGACGGAGACGTAGGAGAATAGTTCCTAGTTCTGGGTTGATTCGTCGAAGTGCGAGGATTAGATCGAGTTCCTCTTCTTTTCGAGGTAGGTCCCTGAGTTCGATTGCTAGTAGTAGTACATCGGATCAGGGGACAGGTATGTCTACTGTTTACGGTAGTGACTATTCCCCTTATGCTTTGGGTAGTCTTTCGACTAGTCAGTTATTTCAGCTGGCTAATGATACAACCTTTATTTTTACGGATATTGAGTTAGATACAGATTTCATTAGGAGTAGGGAATTAGAGAGAGTTTCTTCTTTGTCCAGATGAGGATAGTTAGTTGGAATATTAGGGGACTAAATGATCATGATAAATGTGCTAAAGTGAGGACGTTTTGTGTAGATTATCATATTGATATTGTATTACTTCAAGAGACTAAAATTGAGAGTCCTGATTTTAGTTTTTATTCTAGACTAGGTGGGTCCCATTTTCGTGATTGGGCTTGCCTTCCGGCAATTGGTACGGCAGGGGGACTCATGATTGGTTGGAAAGATAATCAATATAGACTTGTGCAGGAATTAACTAAGTTACATTCATTACATATCATTCTAGTTTCCCTTCGGGATAATTCTACTATGGGTATTACAAATGTATATGGTCCTCATAATAAGATTGAGAGGAGAATCTTGTGGGATGAATGTTCTGGTTTTAGGAATCTTACCCCAAATCTTTGGATTGTGGGGGAGGGGATTTCAATGTCACTAGATTTTTAGGAGAGAGATCTCCTCGTGAAGGAGATTTCTCCGATATGGAGGAATTCAACGATTTCATTTTAGAAAACAATTTGATTGAAGTTCCACTTAGTAATAGATTATTCACTTGGTCTAATGCTAGAGACAGTCCGTCTTTTGCTTTATTAGATAGATTTTTTATTAGCACTGAGGTTGATGATAGATTTCCTATTTGTAAAGTTAAGGGTTTACCTTTTTTATATTCGGATCATTGTCCTTTAATCCTTTCATGTGAATTAAATACTTTGATTAGCAGCAATTTTAAATTTGAAAAGTTGTGGCTTTTAGATACTAGCTTTATTAAACTTGTAACCATCAAGTGGAATTCTTTATTCTATTTTAATAATTTGCATAATGGTAATTCAGCAAAGATTTTTGTTTCTAAACTTGGTAAACTTAGATTCTTTCTTAAGAGGTGGAACAAATTTATTTTTGGAAGTGTCAGGGTTAAAAAAGATAAGATTTTATGTGAGATGTTAGACTTAGATAAGTTGAATGAGACCAGGACCCTTAATCCTTTTGAGAGAGAGAGACTTTGCAACCTTAGGAATGATTTCAAACGGATTTTAGATAAGGAAGAAACCATGTGGAAGCAAAGATCTCGTATCCAATGGATTAAGGAAGGAGATAATAACACAAATTTTTTTCATAGTGTGGCTAATAAGAGGAGAAGGGATAATATGATTCATTCTATTTTATTAAATGATGAGGAGTTAACAGTCCAGAGAGATTTAAATGAAGCATTCAATAATTATTATAAACGTATTTTTGGTGCTAAGATTAAGAGAAGAATAAATTTTAAATGGAAGGAAATTTATCCTAATAGCGCTAAAGATGAATTGGTTGATTTAGATAAGCCATTTTCTGAGCAGGAGATTTGGAAGGCAATTAGTGATATGCCTAGTGACAAAGCTCCTGGGCCTGATGGGTTTTCTGTCTTATTTTATAAGCAGTTTTGGGAGGTCTTGAAATTTGAATTTATTAATTTGTTTAATGACTTTTATAGTGGGAATTTGCGTTTAGGTAGTTTTAATTTTGCTAATGTTATTCTTATTCGTAAGAAAGAGGATGCTAAATACCTAAAGGATTTTAGACCTATTTCTTTAATCAACGTTTCAGTTAAAATTATATCAAAAGTTCTAGCGAATAGACTAAATAAGAAGATGAATGATCTTGTTGATTATTCACAATCTCCTTTTATTAAAGGTAGAAACATCGTGGATGGAGTGGCAGCGGTCCAGGAATATATAAATGTATGTTGCAAAAATAACTTTACATGTGTTATTTTGAAGTTAGATTTTGAGAAAGCTTTTGATTCTATTGATTGGGATTTTATTTGCGAATTATGTCTCGCTAGGGGTTTTAGTATTAAATGGATTAACTGGATTATGCTTCTACTTAGAACTGGTTGTTCCAGTATAGTTGTTAATGGGGTTGTGCGTAAGAAGATACAATCTAAGAGGGGTCTTAGACAGGGGGACCCCTTATCACCCCTCTTATTTAACCTAGCTGTTGATGTATTTTCTAGAATTATTAAGAGAGCAGGGGGTTTAGGATTATTAGGTAATGTTGGTAATGAGGTATTAAATAATGAACTATCTCTGCTCCAATTTGCAGATGATACCTTATTATTTTCCTCTCATTTACCTAAGCACATTATCACCCTTAAGTTTATACTTTACTGTTTTGAGATGTTATCTGGTCTTAGAATAAATTTTGAAAAAAGTGCTATTATGGTCCTTAATGATTTTGATAATGTGGAACATAGGGTTGCAAGTACATTAAACTGTTCTATCATGAAGTTTCCTTTTGATTATTTAGGCTTTAAAATTAGGCCTTCGAAGCTCAAAAAAGATGATTGGTTAGTCATCATAGATAAGATAAATAACAGATTAGCAAATTGGAATAATAGATTCTTGTCTCGAGCAGGTAGATTAGTGCTTGTTAATTCGGTTTTGTCTGCTATTCCTTCTTACTGGATGTCTATCCATAGACTTCCTCAATGGGTTATTCTGAAAATTGATAGAATAAGACGCAATTATCTTTGGAGTGGTGATACTATTTGTAGGGGTTTTAAATGTTTAGTAAATTGGTAGGTGTGTTGTAAGGCTAAGAAAGATGGGGGTTTAGGAATCATTAACTTATATAATTTCAACTCTTCTTTATTAGCAAAATGGATATGGAGATATAGATGTCCTGAAGTGAAGACTACCTGGAAGGTTATTATTTCCAAATTTTACTATTCAGGAGGTGAATACATTGTGGGATCTAGTGTTAGTTGGTGTAAGAGGCTATCTTACTTTTGGAAATCCATCTTAAAGTGTTTTGATTTTTTCAATTTAGGGTGTAAGTTGATTACTCATTCCGGAAATCTTACTTTCTTTTGGCATGATGTATGGATTTCCCGGATACCGCTAAAAATAGAATTTAGTGAACTTTATAATAATTGCAGTTTCAAAAATGCTTTAATTAAAGAGGTTTATAGAAGTGATTTGGATCCCTCATGGGATTTTACTTTTAATAATATTTTAGAAGAAGGAATGTTAAGACAATTAGCTTTACTCAGAGCTAAGTTAGCATTATATCACTTTGATGAGAATAGTGATCTTATTAGATGGGATATGGGTAAAAGCTCAGTTTATACTGTATATTCTATGTACAAATTTTTAAATTTTTCGGAGGTCTCTAATTATACCATTAAGTATATTTGGAAGGCTAATTCCCCTCCTAAAGCAAAGTTCCTCACATGGTTAATTATACATAGGAAGCTTAATACCATTGAACTTCTAAAGGAAAAGAAAATTATTTTAGATATGAAGTGTGGTTTTTGTAATCTTAGGAATGAAGATGTAGATCATTTATTTTTCAATTGTACTTTTACAAATTTTATTTTTAACATGGTTTTAAGGTTATTTACTTTTGCATGGCCTAATAATTTTAGTAGCTGTGCCGATTATTGGGGTTTTTATAAATTTGTTTACAACTCAAAACAGCAATATATTTTGGATTCTGTTGTTTCTATTACAAGTTGGTTCATATGGTTTGAAAGGAATCAGAGATTTTTTCTTTCTGTTTCAATGCCTCAGGATAAATTAATCCTTAAGATAGTGATATTCTGTTTGGGATGGATGTCGAATTCACAATATAAACTATTTAAGGAATTGGGTTTTGTGAGGTTTTTGAATAAGGTTAGTTCAAATTTGAAATTATTTTCTATGATCAACAGTTTTTTTTGTAATAGATTACGCTTATGTTATTGATTTCAATGTTTATCTTTACCTGTTAGTCTCTCTTATCTTCATTCACACATATATATACAATATATTCGTATAAATATAAATATATGTCTTTGCAAACATATATATTATGTCTATATGTGTTCATATATGTGTGAGGAAATTCTAATAGTTTGTTAAGATTATGCAGATTCAGGTGGTTGATATTGTCGTGGAGCTGAGTAGATAGATGGTTTCTTGGTATGCAAGTGTCGGATAATCTTGTGGAGCTTAGAGTTTAGCTGTTTGGATGGAAGATTCACATCATATTTGCAGTCTTCTAGACGTATTGTTAGAGAGTTTGCTCGATGTTATTTTCATTTTTTCCTATTACATAGTGAGTATGAGATATTGTATTGGAGTAGATAGACTCCAATATCGGGTGGTGGCTTTGCCGGAATTCGATATTGGGGTCGATGGGCGGTGGTTTATCCGGAGCTCATCTATCTATAATCCTATACATTCCTAGAGTCGTGTTAGGTTATATCTTATTTTTTATGTACTATTGATAGACTCTGTATCTAGGTTTATATATATATATATATATATATATATGTGTGTGTGTGTGTGTGTGTGTGTGTGTGTGTGTGTGTGCTCTCTTCTCTTCTGAAGATCACACATTTTTGCCTCAAAAAAAAATATCATCCTAACACCCGTATGGGGTTTCAAATCAACAAACACTGAATATTATTTATGCAGTTGGGCGATGTGTAAAATTTATCATCCCAATCAATATTCTTCAAATAGGTGTACATAAACAAACTATCCGGTTTATAAATGAATATTTATTTATTCACATTCACGTTAAAAATATATTTTTAACGACAATTAATTTATTTCAACACATGAATATTTTATTATCTATTCCACATCAACATCACAAACAAATTTCACAACACATCAAACAAGCATACAAGTCGTCCATGGTCTGTGGACGACGGGTGTCGGGTGCTGCTAAGCACCGTCTGCATCCTAGTATATATTTTAACTAGAAAACAAGATTTAAAGTGAGAAGTTCTCACCGACTAGCTAAACCAAACGCCACGACTCATTTTATGTAGAAATCTTCGTCGTACTCGCCTTTTGTCACTTTCATCGCCCGTAGGCACTACATATATAAAAATCACATTTTTATATTGTTGCTATGTATATAAAAATTACATTTTTATAATCGCTCTATATGGATAAAAATCACATTTTTATGCCGCTGCTATATAGATAAAAATTATATTGTTACACCGCTCTTCTTCCAATAAAGATTATATTTTTATAACGCTCCTTGCTATATAAAAATTATATTTTTATATCTACTTCTAATATAAAGATCGAATTTTTATATCATCGATATAAAAGTCACATTTTTATTATTATAAAAATCTAACCTTTCTTTGTTTCAAAATCTTATCTTTTCTCAACTAAAAATCAAATCTTTGTTTAATTAAAAAGACAATCTTTATATAATTATAAATCTAAACTTTTCTCTCGCCATTTACCTATACAAAAATCATAATTTTATTTACATAAAAATGATAACTTTACTTAATTAGAAATCTCACCTTTTGCTAATTAAAAATCTTAACGTCTTAGAAATAAAAATCCAATCTTTCTTTGCATAAAAATGTAATCTTCACCCTAATTAAAAATATAAACTTAAAGGAAAAAAATAACAATAGAAAATTCACCTTGTTTTCTACAGCAATCGGAAGAAAAAGGGGGGTGTTCACGTCGCTTTTTGGTAATGGGGGAGGCGATGGCTGGTCTGAGGTGGAGGGTGGGGTCTGCGGCGAGGTCAGGTGGCGGTGGTGGCAAAATAGGGCGGCGGCGCGGCTAGGGTTTTGGTTTGGAGTGGATTGGGGTCGGGGTGATTGGAGAAGAAGGGGACGGAGGGCAGAGGGGTGCGACCGTGGGGGTTCTCGCGCTGGCGGCGGTGGCAGTATGGGGGGCGACGGCGAGGGCTGGAGGGGGGCGCGAGGTTTCATCGTCGTTTTTTTTCTTTTCCCTTTTTTTCTTTTGATCTGAACTGTGAGGGAGGGAGAGAAAGGATTGAGGGGGTTATATAATAATATATATTATTTTATTATTTTTAATTTCAAAAAGCAACTTTTAATTTCGACCTCGAAATCGAACCCACCGCCTGTCGTCCATAGCTAATTACCCCCATTCCGAACACAAAGGGAAATATATCGTAGGCTGATTCGATCGTTTCGATCAATTTCCGTCAAAATCAAAATATAACTCTATATATTGAATTTTAATGTGCATTTCAATTTACTGGGGCCACATACGAACTCTAAAAATTCCCGAAAAATATTTTCTAACTTCGTATTGACGATAAATTTCGTCAAATTCTGAGACTATTTGAAAAACGGCTATAATCCCGTCGATTAAAATCAAATAAAGCTGGTCAAACGCGTTTTCCTTTGCCACGCTCACATATTGATTCAAAAAATTACGAATTTTGGAACCTACCAATAATTTGACATCACGGATCCAACAAAAGGGGTTTCTTCGAAAATCGAGGTCATTTGCAAAATTTTCATTTTTAAGGGCCAGAATTCCATAGCGACTATTCTGAATTTTCAACTGGGCGTATCTTTTGATTCCTGCTATGAAATTTCAATTTTTCGGATTCGTTGGAAAGATATTCTCAATTAGATTCTAATATTTTTGGTTTCGCTAAAATTTGGTTTATTTTGAATCCTGTACATCCATTTGAAGTTTGAAATCGAATTATCAAACTATCGCGCCATTTTCAATTCCTTTTATAATTTAAAATAAATATTTATATTCTAACGACGACGTATATAAATATATACGTTCTAATTCCATTCAAAATAAATTTCTCGTCGATATTATTTAAAATAATTCATTTTAAATATTCAAAATTCATCAAAATTGCCAAAAAAAATTTTTTTAATTGGCTCAGAATTTCTGGGTTGTTACAATCTCCCCCGCTTAAAACTTTTCGTCCCCGAAAAGGAACGAAGCTGAAAGTTGTTTAACTAATCAACTCAACTTCCATTATTTTCTTTACGGCTTAAGTTCTTCAACTTTTCAGTTTCTAAGAACTTTTCAAATTTTTCAAAAATTTGGCTAATACCCTAAATTTTCGAAAAATTTCGCCATAACCTCCCCTGCACCGTGGACTTCGAGATATTTCATATAGCCTCCCATGGCCTTCTTCAATCCAAAAGAAAAAGAAAAAGCCAAGCGGCTAGCCAATCGGCTCATAAAATCATCCAAAACCCAAGAAATACAATAAACATGTACCTATTTGTTGGGCAAACAATTTTATTCTGCTGCTCTAGCCTCCTTGCTATGACCAATTCAATGTAAGTACATGTACATGCATGCAATTGTAATCATTTTTCAATACAATTCAACATTCGGTTCCATTAGGCAAATGGTTCAAAATTTAATTAATCAAAACAATAATCATACAACACAACCATCAATCAATTAGCGAATTAACGTTTCAAATTCATAACTTTGATCTATATACAGAAAATCATGTTTTTGATGCCAAATCACAACAATAAATCTATCTAGTTTTGGTTCTCACACCAGTCTAATGGAAATATATATATATATATATATATATATATCCCACCTTCGGCACTCGAACATCAACTTTGATGACGATGCATCAATCATCAGAATCATCTCCGGGCGACTAGAGTGTGATTCTATATCTATCTAGTATATTAAAACTTTGAATATACATTCATGACGCATATATGCAAAACCTTTATATACTCGATTGTCCAAAATCAACATAAATAAAATATTCAAATACGTATACTTGAATTTAATTCTTAAAACAAAATTTGTTTTCAATTTTATTTTTAAAAATATACTCTTCACACTCGTTCTAGGATACTACTAATCCTATCTCTAACGAGTCATTCTAATTGGATATTACTAATCCAATATCTGATGAATTCTTTCGTATGGTTCTAATGTGTCTTGTTCTCGAGCTCTATAAACCAAAGCTCTGGTACCAAAATAAGACGACCCGAACTTCCCCGGTAAGGAAAGCACGGATTGAATTGAGAACACGACACATCGGAACGCAAACAGATGAATTCATTGTTTATCACAACAATTCCATAAGAATACAAGAATATACAGAGTATAAATGAATATTATACATCAGAGAAATATCAGAGATTACAATAAATTACATAGTAGCGGAAAAACAATACAAAACACAACTGAAAGTAATACACGGATACAGAGCTTTCCGAGCATCGTTCCAGCTGTAAATCAGGATCCTGTGAATATAAATCTGCAAAACCAAAACTACTAGCTGCCCGTGCGGAAAATAAGGGCACCCAAAGTTTAGGTTAAAACAATAAACTCTAGGTCAGTTATGTGACTGGTGTTAGAACTAAAACGGTTATTTAAACTTTACATTAAAAGAGAGTAATTCAAGGGACCATGCCGTATAACACGGAACGGGTTTCCTCCCAAGAACACTAGTGCATATAACAAAATAGTGCAATGCTTTTTGGAAATATGAAGCAATTATAAGACCCAGGTCCCATCACACAATATGACGCAAGCCGGAGGATAGGGTTTTTGTAACGACCCGTGTTTTTCGACCATTTGAATCTGAATATTTAAATTGGTTTTAAATATTTTATTTGGAACATAAATGGGGTTTTAATATTTAAATCGCTATTTAAACGAATTTGAACGATATATATTCATATATAATATAAATCAAGCTTGAAAATGGCGTGCAATTCGTAATTTGGAGTTTTGGATTTCAACTGGTCGTACATGATCCGATATAAGTCGGATTTCTACGAAACGAGAAACGTTAAGACCGTATTGATGATAATTTTCATATGAAAGAGAAAAATTCAGATTTCGTGTTATAATTTGTTATTTATGTCCAAATCAAATTTTGAAATAATCGCTATGGAAATCGTTAATATACGCGGTAAAATGGCCGTTTTGCAAACGGACTCAGATTTTGACGAAATCAGTTTCATTCGAACCGTATCGTTAAATTATTGTACGGTGTTGAATGGCGTGGCAAACCGATGTCGTATGTGACCACGGCAGCCATAAACGCTCGTTCAATTTCTATAGCGCGTAATTAATTAAATAAATGGTTATTTGGGTGTATCTTGAACAGACGATCGAATTAGGCCACGGAACCAATTCCGTTGAGTTCATATCGACGATTAGAGTCAGGATAGGTACATAGTTTGTTATTTTTGAAGACCGGTTAATTTGGCGTTAGAAACGGCATTGCGGTGCGCCTAAAAATAGCCTACCGGGGAAACAGTCTCAGAATGCGACGAGACTGGTGCCGTTGGGTTCGTATCGAAGACTTATTGTAAGATTTCAAAGTTTCAAGTTGATTTGATTTATCCAGTGATCGTGAGAAAATTAAACGTGTGTTTATTTCTGGTTTTATAAAGGAATTTTTTCCAAACTAGCTCGGATTGCGACGAAACTTGTTCCATTGGATCCGGAATATCTTTTTACACTAAAGATAGCCTTTTTATCAGAAGACAGAAATCATATGTAGTGGTTTTTAGTGAAATTTCTCACACGATGAAACTTTGTTACATTATTTTATGATTAAACCATCCCACCATCCTCTTTTTTTCTACTAACCTATTCAACGTGACAATCCTTTCTGAAGCCTTGCGTCCCAATTCAACTAAGAGACCTTGGTTATCACGTTTTGGAAAATCCATCCCATCACATTACAACTAACGAAGAAGAAAATCACACTGACAGAGAAGAAAACACAATGCAGACCTAGGTATAGTGCCACCGCCACCCTAAGTGTAAGGAACTTGCCGAAAAAGGAAGAATATAAAATCATAATAAGTGAAAATACCAATGTCTTGCCGACCAAGGAAAGGCATTGAATGGGACATCACACAAACCGTGCCGACAAAGTTATAATATAAAAAAAAATGTTTTACAGCACCGTGGGAAGCACGTATTCATCTTTTATATATAAACCACAGCTCTTCTGCACCAAAACCAAACAGTTTTCGCCATTCATTTTCTTTCCGTCCTCAACCTTGTTTCTGAAACCGCATACTTCTATAATAAAAAAAAAGAAGAATGAAAATGTTTCTTCTTTCAAACTGTCATCTAAATATTCCCCATTTTCTCTGAAGCTCGGAAGTGCTGGGTTGAACGGTGGTCCAGTAATGGATGTGTTGAGTGGTAGTATGCATGTGAGGAACCAAAGCAATTTGTGTGTTTGAGGGGAAAGTCTATATGAATAAGAGGGTACATCATTTAAGTGAGGAAAGGATCAGTGAAGTGGGTGCGTGAGGAATGGGAGAAGGTGGTCATTAATGCATGGTGAAGTGCTGTTGTACACATCAAACGGATGGACGTTGGTTCCAATGAAAGGAAAGTGAGGGACAAATTTTAAAAGAAGAGGAGAGGCGTTTGAAATGCACAGAAGGTGGAAGGAGGATTGATGAAAGTAGCTACTGGCATGGTCACGGTGGAGAATGGGCAAAAACGCGGTGCATGTAAGACCGAACGAAGGACAGACGATGGGATTTAGATGGGAAATAGAACTGAAGTGGTGAATGCATTGAAGTGGCGAGGCGTTGGACTGGAACACGGTGAGAGGATCGGTTTAAACAGAACTGAAGGTAAGGGAAGGTGAACAGTGCAATATATTTTTGCCAAATCATTAATTAAAAGTATTAATTTAGTATTAACGGTGCCAAACATGTTTATGAGTTTGCCTAATTAGCCTAATGCTATGACTAACGTACAAATACATCTACAGAAGCCTAATCCTACTTGTAGTGCTAATCACGTTTTTGTTAAATGGCAAATGGATTTTATAGTGCCTGGAATAATTGGAATTGCCTACCAATGTCTTACGTCAGATCCTAGTTTAAACATGTCAAACTCATTTGTAGCTAATCTCGTTTAGAAAAGGCCGAGTTGAAGTTAGATTAAACGTAAATAGTACTTAAGAAAATAAATTATCGTTAAGTTTTAATAACATAAAGTAAGTACCGTATTAAATTATATTCTGGTCATACTGTAACAGAATCGGACCAAACAGAGGGCGTAGAACTGTTTGTCGACGGACGTGATTTTATGAAACTGGTTTGATCAGAATTGGCGACTACTGGGAAATTTTTAATCAGTTAAAAAGAACTGTTTCAGCGACGGACGAAATAAGGTGAGTTAATTCTCACACCTTCTGGAATTCCGTGATGTGGTAAATTCATATTAAATTATAATTTACCTTTAAAAAATATAAATTGGTTGTTATTGGTTGCTATTGGCTGATTATGGTTGATTGGATGTTGTTAATTAGATTTAATCCATCATATGAAATTTATTTCATATATTATCATGGGATGTATAACGAGCTGTGATGCAGGGAAGAACAGGTTGGAGGGATCCGACCGGATTCCTCAAATATTTTATATGTTGTTTGTTTGTTCATATTGTTAATATTGAACTGTTTGAACCCCATATGGCTGACAAACATGTTGAGTGTGATGGTTGAACAAATACCCACCCGTGTTGTGTTTAAAATCAACCGACAGTGTTGATTTGGTACTTGGCAGTGAATGACCATAAACGTGTTGTTTTCACGTCGTTCGACCGTTCGGTGAAACGACGCAGTTTTAAAGTTATAAATTATTTTATAACTGAATTTAAGTTTCCAGTCATTTTATATAAGTGATTTAATTAGAATATTTATAAATAAATATTTTTAATAAAGTTTATGAAGAAATTATTCAAATGGTTCAAATAGTAACATCGTATGATGTAAACAAATTTTAAAAGAGAAAATTTGAATAAATTACATACGAGTTGGGAAAGATAGAATAATTGTTTTTAAACAATTAAATAGTGTTTTTAAATCAATTAAGTGACGAGAATTCAAAAATAGAAATTTCAAGGTAAGTAGTAAATAGATTAGTAAGGGATTGAAAGGTGGTAAGGGTTTTAAAAACGAGATCTAAGCGAAATTGTAAGGAAAAGGTTTTTAAAACCAGATTTGAAATCAAAAAGGGAAATTGACTAATGATAATCACTTAACTGTTAAGTGAGGTGTACGGTCAACAAAAATCAACCGTCTTTATGTGAAATTGGTAATCAAAGTAATTCGATGTAAATACTTTGGATATTCGTTAAAGTTTAACGAATGGGGTAAATGACTAGTTAATCTTCGATTAATTATGAATTAATATGGTTAAGCATCGCTAAGTCGATCAAAACCAAATAAGAATTTTATTAAGGGATTGTAAAATCCAAGTTTCAAACAAGAATGGTTAATGGGGTTTTACCCAAGATTTAGCGGAGTGTTGTTCGAAGTTAAAAGTGAACATTTACTTAACTAAGGGAATTAAGTAAAGAGATTATATAGAACGAGGATTTCAAATGTAAGAAAATGATGTTGTAAAACCAGATTCGAAATCGAGAGGGTAAACGAGATTTGAATATTAGTGTTTGAGTGACGAACGGATATTATTCTGAGATAAGGACATTGTCGATCAAGGTCTAAGAGGTAAATAGAATACCCTAACTTGAACGGCTTCGTTATTATCGAGGAATGATATTTGTTTGAAACGAGTGAAAGGTATTGCGATTGGCGTGATGTCACATATGTGAAATATTGAAAATGAGAGCGAGATTTTGGGTTTATGAATATAAATAAGAATATTGTTTCCAAATTATATGGAATATTTGTTTATTCAATTAGGGTTGATCGAATATAGTATTTGAAATAGAGATAGTCAAACATAGTTAGTTAGAAAAGTCGCCATTACGTACGACTGCTAGCGTAATTCGCAGGGCTGCAGTTAGCCTACGGCGGTCGGATGTTTCCTGAGGGAATCAGGCGTAACCATTGTGACCACTGCGATCTAGGGTCAAGCGAATGGAGTTAAGTCAAGTTAGGAAAATATAAAAATGTTTTAAAGTATACAAAATGGTATTGAGAATCCTATTATGAAATAAAGGTAATTATAAGGTTTAAATATATCAAAAAGGTTTTATCCATCCATTTGTTAAATATATTTTTAGGAGGCCAAGTCATGCCAAGTACTAAATCAGTGAAATCATTTCATTGACACATTTGTTATTTGATAGTTAAAACACCGACTATCAAACCAGACCAATACGATTGTTGGTATGGAAAGACCGGGAACGAATTTATATTCGAAAACCATTCCGACCAACAAATACGTGAAGACGTCGATTGAAGACGGAGCAAGTGAAGACCGTGGATCTTCATAAGCGGAAGGACTACTGGTCCAATCTCTCTGGCTTGCAACCAGAGTTATTTGGTTTGTGATTCTGTCGTGGTTGAAATCCACGGGTTGCAAGGACTACTCGCTACTGATCCTGGGGGTGATTCCTTTATGAGATGCAGTAGGAGAGTACCTTCGGTTCATCCTGTTCCTGGATGACTTGTATGGACGAGTGTCTGACAGAGTATTTCCAAAGGAGTCACATACGTTGATATTTTCAAACGTACCAGGTTGATGGCGGAGAAGTGCACATTCTCTTAGCTTATCAACTGGGGTATTTTTGTGGATGTCAATTAGTGATATCCAGAGGATCTGACGATGTGGCATTCAAAGTGAATGATGGCCAGGTGTACGAAGAGATGAATCCTGACCTCAAGCCTCATCAACCGGAAGATGACAAAAATCGGGCAGGCAGCATGGCTATGTGGGTCGCTCCCATTAGGGTGTATGATCACCTATCTAGAGAAATTCCATTTGCTTCTTTAATCTATGTTTCGATGCTGTCCCTTTTCGGACAGGCGGTTGCTGATCCCAACCGTCGGTGATATACATTCGATACACTCAAGCAAAATGAGTGGTCGGTCATGTGAGGGCCGGGTTGCAAGACGTTCTTGTTGAACCCTGTGTATTCGCCTCTAGAGATACACGTGCGGAAGGTGGTCCCATACCTTGTCAAGTTGGAAATCCAATATCCAATAAGCGCCCACGGTTTTGGTTTGTATGCCATATATGGGGAGTGTGAGATGCAAGCGTTCCTCTAGATTGTTATTTACTTGTATTTAGACATTATGATAATATCAGAGAAAGGTATTGATTTCAAAAACGTTTTGGGTTATAGTAAGGTAAAAACCGCTCGTGTTTATGTGTGGACTGGTCTTACCATTATCCTTTGATTTCAGAAAGGATTTTCCAAAGTTAAACAAGTGTGTGTTATGTGAATTTATCACTGATAGTATTCCAGACTGACCCGGTGTATTTTTGTTTTTAAATCAAATGTGCTCGGGTCAGACCGAGTATGTTCCAGGTTAGGTTTTCATTTGGAGTTTCAGGAGCTAGAAGTAGGTGGCTTCACCGCTAGTTATATGGAGTTATTATTCTGCTGTGATTGATGTTGTACTCTGATGATTGGTATGTATATACATTTTTCTCCTGTATAAAGGTATTTGATATTATATCTTATTCGTTCCGCTGTGAGATTCTGATGTGTTCTTCTTCTTTCTTCTATTCTAATATTTCTTTCTTTCTATTCTCACCCTCTAAATTCTTTCTCATGACAATCTGGGGGTTCGATACTTGGGTTTTTGGCAAGCGATACGGGTTTATGTATTGTTGTCAAAGACCCGATTGTCGGTCTTTTTCTCCGGGTCGTTACAGTTTTCCCTTATAATAGCCAAATAATGCTTGATACGTTTAAAAACAAATCATTTGATACTATTATAAGTGTATAGTGTCAAAACAATTTCAATCATAAGTATCAATCATAGGCGGCATGAATGACCCATACCACTATGTCGCCATACTAGGTTCTACAATTAAAACCGAAATATCACGTATTAGAAATTGGATTCCCGTCATGAGTTGAGGCAAGGGGCAAGCTCCTCTCTGTTCGAGAAACTCTAGCAAATGTCTCAGGACCACACACAGCAATCCTTGGAATCGGTTGGGCCAATCCTCTCTTACTTTTGAGGATTGGCAATTCCTGAACACATGTTTCCCGGTCCTAACAGACCTATATCCGAGGCGCCTCGCATTCCAACAACCACACAGGTGAAAAGTATATGTAAATGTCAGCCAGTTTAAGCACTGACACCACCACTAGCTAGAAAGAAACGTCGTGTTCTCCCAACGGTCCGTATCCCGTTTTTGACTCATATCGAGGTGTGAGGCTCGCGAATTAACGTTATTCACAAATATATGCCACACAGGCTATGCTTTGATCATCAACCACATGACTTTGCTTTTCAATAGAAGCCTTGATCATTTGCCACTTAGGCGTGCCATACAGGCAATTCAATCCATGTGACTGATGTCCATCGATATACAACCTCTGAGCTCGTACGTCTCAGAAAGGGCGTTAAGCAAGAGAATAAATTCTCCACCGCCAAACAGATGTATATTTAATAGACATCAATCAACACAGAATAAAATCCAATATCAGACATGCAGTCCATTTACAAGTTCGTTCTGGGTTTGAACGAAACCGGAGGCACTTTCCTCGCATATCCATCGATCTCCAAGTACGTCAGGACGATCACCAACTGATTCCCTCCTCTTGGGTGTAAATCCCAATCAAGATCATCAGTAATCACCCAAACGATGTGGAGACTTCCGGTCTTCAACCACCGTCTTCATCTTCGACATATCGTCGAATTGGTTATTCAGAATGGGTATAAACCCGACCTTTCCGAATAACCCACGTATATAATAAACAAATTTTACACAAACCCAACATACGCCTCATTCCAATTCAGAATATTCTTTTATTCAAATTTTCACATTCTTAGGGAAAGGTTCCCATTAATTTTATCAAAGATAAATTCTTCTAAATTTATTCTTTAATCTTCCTTTGGATATCGTTTCAAACCATATTATGATTTTCCAAACTAGTCGGGATTAGCGAACCACACCGAAGTAATTATTTATTTTATTTCCCAATCCCAACCTATCCATCCCATGGGGCAAAACTGGTAATACTCCATATCTAACACCACGGTGTTACCGGTAAATATTAATTACCATTTCACATTCAAATCTAATCAAAGATTTAACTTTCGCTTTGGAGCAAAACTGGTGATACTCCATTCTCGATCTTTTCAATCTACTTAAAGATTCATTAAAACTCCACTTAGTTTTAATCTTCTCAAAAATCAATATCCTGTCTTTAACTGGGTTAAAGAACCAATGTCACCCAAAACACGATTCACGATAAACCCAAAATCACTTTCTATTGTTAATCGGGTTAAAGAACAGGTGTTATTCAAAACACCGCTCATGATAAACCCAAAATCACTTTCTATTGTTAATCGGGTTAAAGAACAGGTGTTATTCAAAACACCGCTCATGATAAACCCAAAATCACTTTCTATTGTTAATCGGGATAAAGAACAAGTGTTTTTCAAAACACCGCTCAAGATAAACCCAAAAACCAATTTTCAAATTCAATTCCAATTAAATACTAATTAACTGGACAATTTCACTAAATCTTAGTTAAAAGATTTATTCTTTTCTAAACTGGGTTCAAGAACAGTGTTATTTAAGACGCCATTCACGACGAACCCAAAATCCCATTTGATATTAAATACAAGGCTCTGAATAGGAAATATACCGGCTTATATTCAATATCAAATTCTGAAACCAACAAATATCGTATTGGAAATAACAATATAAAATATATCTTTAAAATTTCCACAACCATATCTGTATAATCACGAAATCCAACATCGAAATATTCCAAAGATAATTTCGATTCAAATCCATTCCAATTCAATTATTGGAAATTCTGGTTACTTTTAAAACCATTTCAAATCCAATTTATTTATTTAAAAAAATAAATGGATTTTAATTCTAGTTCAAAACTAGTTCATTTCGATAAAAATATATTTTTATCCTTTCAAATGTGGGATTTTTCATCCCAGTTCTTTCCAATTCATATATTATGATTTTACACAAATTATTAATATTTTTAATAATTTTATCAAGGTCCGTACAGTCGGTTTTCAATAACTGCCACCGAACTGCACTTACAGCGACCTTTTCCAAATTTGATTTGGACATAATTCCAAATCTAACCGTTAGATTTCAAATTTCTAATATTCACTGGAAAGCTCTGTTCGATACGAACCCAATGGTTCCGGTTTTAGGAGAATCCGACGGTCGGATTTCCCGCAACGTCAATTCGAAGTCAATGGTCGAAATTCGCGAACTGCCGCGGCGCGGCGCGTTCTATTCAGGCCATTATATATAATATATATATATATTATATATCGTCGATTTCCTTTTAAAACGTATTTTATAAATCTTTTTAAATTCGTTTTCGAAACGATTTCAACTTCATATTCAATTTCGAATCGAAATTGAATATTCCACATCATCGATATACAAATGATTATATTTTCAAAGCATTATATTTTGAAATCACTTCTTTTTCTATATTCATTATAAAAGCGAATATAATCGATATAAATATTGTTCGCGTCAAAATAGCGCATCTCCAATCAACACGGCTTTATATATTTCAATAACTTCGTTATTCTATTCAACAAATGAATATTTATTCTTCAACACTTGAATATATATTTTTCTTTCAACACGTGAATATTTTCAACACATGAATATATATTTTTCTTTCAACACATGATTATTTATTCTATTCAACAAATGAATATTTATTCTTCAACACATGAATCTTTATTTTATAATATTCTTTATTTTCCCAATTGGAATGAGGCCCAATCAATTACCATATAATGTTAATTATATGGATTCCATACAACACATGTATATAATAGCAATGATAAATAATCAACCATCACCCAAAGTGCACCACACAACTGTATAAGCATTAAATATAACTAATTAACGCTCGTACGGTCTGTCAATCAAACGATCGACATACCACTAAACAATTGGGATTGGTGTACGTCCAATATCATCCCAACACCCGTATGGGGTTTCAAATCAACAAACACTGAATATTATTTGTGTAGTTTTGTGATGTGTAAAATTTATCGTCCCAATCAATATCCTTCAAATAGGTGTACATAAACAAACTGTTCGGTTTGTAAATGAATACTTATTTATTCACATTCAAGTTAAGAATATATTTTTAACGACAATTAATTTATTTCAACACATGAATATTTTCAACACATGAATATTTTATTATCTAATCCACATCAACATCACAAACAAATTTCACAATACATCAAACAAGCATAAAAGTCGTCCATGGTCTGTGGACGACGGGTGTCGGGTGCTGCTAAGCACCGTCTGCATCCTCGTATATATTTTAACTAGAAAACAAGATTTAAAGTGAGAAGTTCTCACCGACTAGCTAAACCAAACGCCACGACTCATCTTATGTAGAAATCTTCGTCCTACTCGCCTTTTATCACTTTCATCGCCCGTAGCCACTACATATATAAAAATAACATTTTTATATTGTTGCTATGTATATAAAAATCACATTTTTATAATCGCTCTATATGGATAAAAATCACATTTTTATGCCGCTACTATATAGATAAAAATTATATTATTACACCGCTCTTCTTCCAATAAAGATTATATTTTTATAACGCTCCTTGCTATATAAAAATTATATTTTTATATCTAATTCTAATATAAAGATCGAATTTTTATATCATCGCTATAAAAGTCACATTTTTATTATTATAAAAATCTAACCTTTCTTTGTTTCAAAATCTTATCTTTTCTCAACTAAAAATCAAATCTAATTAAGAAGACAATCTTTATATAATTAAAAATCAAAACTTTTCTCTCGCCATTTACCTATACAAAAATCATATTTTTATTTACATAAAAATGATAACTTTACTTAATTAGAAATTTCACCATTCGCTAATTAAAAATCTTAACTTCTTAGAAATAAAAATCCAATCTTTCTTTGCATAAAAATGTAATCTTTACCCTAATTAAAAATATAAACTTAAAGGATAAAAATAACAATAGAAAACTCATCTTGTTTTCTACAGCAATCGGAAGAAAAAGGGGGGGTGTTCACGTCGCTTTTTGGTAATCGGCGAGGCGATGGCCGGTCTGAGGTGGAGGGTGGGGTCGGCGCGAGGTCAGGTGGCGGTGGTGGAGAAATAGGGTGGCGGCGCGGCTAGGGTTTTGGTTTGGACTGGATTGGGGCTCGGGGTGATTGGAGAAGAAGGGAATGGAAAGAAGGGGACGGAGGGCAAAGGGGTGCGGTAGTGGGGGTTCTCGCACTGGCGGCGGTGGCAGTAGGAGGGGCGGCGACGGCTGGAGGGGGTGCGGGGTTTCATCGTCGTTTTTTTTTCTTTTCCTTTTTTTTCTTTCGATCTGAACTGTGAAGGAGGGAGAGAAAGGATTGAGGGGGTTATATAATAATATATATTATTTTTAATTTCAAAAAGCAACTTTTAATTTCGACCTCGATATCGAACCCACCGCCTGTCGTCCATAGCTAATTAACCCCATTCCGAACACAATGGGATATGTATCGTAGGCTGATTCGATCGTTTTGACCAGTTTCCATCAAAATCAAAATATAACTCTATATACTGAATTTGAACGTGCATTTCAATTTACTGGGGCCACATACGAACTCTAAAAATTCCCGAAAAATATTTCCTAACTTCGTATTGACGATATGGTCCTAACAAAAATAATTTCGTCAAATTCTGAAGCTGTTTGAAAAATGGCTATTTTCCCGTCGATTAAAGTCAACTTAAGTTGATCAAACGCGTTTTCCTTTGCCACGCTCACATATTGATTCGAAAAATTACAAATTTTGGAACCTAGCAATAATTTGACATCACGAATCCAACAAAAGTGGTTTCGTCGAAAACTGAGGTCGTTTGCAAAATTTCCATTTTTAAGGGCTAGAATTCCATAGCGACTATTCTGAATTTTCAACTGGGCGTATCTTTTGATTCCCGCTATGAAATTTCAATTTTTCGGATTCGTTGGAAAGATATTCTCAATTAGATTCTAATATTTTTGGTTTCTCTAAAATCCGGTTTATTTTGAATCCTGTACATCCATTTGAAGATTGAAATCGAATTATCAAACTACCGCGCCATTTTAAATTCCTTTTAAATTTAAAATAAATATTTATATTGTAATGATGATGTATATAAATATATACGTTCTAATTCCATTCAAAATAAATTTCTCGTCGATGTTATTTAAAATAATCCATTTTAAATATTCAAAATTCATCAAAATTGCCAAAATAATTTTTTTAAAATTGGCTTAGAATTTCTGGGTTGTTACAAAAACAGTCATTTAAAAATCGGCAAAAATCACGAACATGGGAAATGACCCCAATAGTTGTCTCCCAAAGTTACACCGCTATACGACTTCGCATGAGAAAGAAAGAAATATTCTATGATCCCCTGATGCGTAGAATGCGGGTCATTACAATGGTAACTTCCAATTTCCCATTATATTTGATTCATCGTTTACTGGGCCAATTACTTATACTTAGCATTTACTTCTTTCAAAAAAATTCAGAGTTATAAATTTATTCTCTTAGATCTTATCTTCCAAATTAAATGGTTATGAAACTTACTCCCGTTCGGTTCCATAAAGTTACTATTATTCTTCACACATAAAACTCGATCCTCAAAACTCAACTTATCTAAACGTTTTAGTTTCGTTAATTTCTTCTTACTATTCCCGCTTGCTAAACATCTTTTAATCAAATTGTGAAACTTAATTCATAAGGTACTCATGCTTACTTAAACAGTTCCTTTTTGTAACCACAATATACTTTAGAACATATCATCTGTCCAAAACTGTCGATAATTTCATATTTTAGTTCCTTATATAGTTTTTGCTATTCTCATTAATCATTCCAAACTCAAGGTTACAAAACTTATTTCCTTCAAACTTTAGAGAAACCATTTAGATATATTTTTATTAACATCTTTAACCACCGTGGTCCTTATCCAAAATATCGTCAAATATCTTATAGTCATATTGTAAAACTGAATTCTCAAGATATTTTAAATTTAATCAGTTGGGGAGGACTAATTATCAGATATCCTGATTGATTAATTCCAACTTAGCCTTTAAATCATGCCCAAACTACCTGTTATATTTGGATTGCTTAAGTAAATTACAACTTTACATATACGTCTTTTAATCAACTAAGAAATTCCAATCACAAGATGTCCGTGCTCAAAATATTAATTTTCAAATATTTTTAAAGATCTTTTTCCTTAGATTCAAAATATATTCTTACAAAATCAATTCCAAAGTAAATGCCAATTCTTACTCAAATTTTGATTTGAGTTTTCAAATTACACATCTTTACAAAACCCCTTTATATATATATATATATATATATATATATATATATATATCACAAATGCACTTTCTCAAAACACTTTACTAGCTTATCCCTTACTAACAAGTTTACTTGGTATAATTCTTATAACCCAATCAAATTTTCACTTTTCTATTTAAGTTCACATCAATTTACCAAAAAAAATTCAAACACTTATCTAAATAGGTTTAAGTATACATTGATATTTTAATCAGAATTAAATAGTCATCTCACTTTCGAAACTCGAAAATACATACTGATGATGCTGCAGTCATCAACAGAATCATCTTCAAGCGACTAGAGTGCGATTCTATAACTATCTAGTATCCTTAAGACTTTGCATATCATTGATCAGGCGTATACACAAAATCTTCTTATACTTGATAGTCCAATCTCAACATCGAATAAAATATTCAAACTCTTATTATATATTTTGGTTCCTAACCATGTTGTTTAATTTCTTTGGATGAGAATTTACCTTAACAAATTTGACCTAACTTTATCTCTTAACAACTGATATAATATAATCTTATCAATATTTCGAAATCTTACCCAATAGTGAAATCAAATCCAAAAGACATTTGTACTCGGATCGTTTTCCTAATCAGTGGAAGAGGCATAATTACCATGCCATAAGAAGTATTTTTTGTGTAATAATAATCAAAAAATATAAACTTAACCTTTATCGTTTGATTAAGTATCCAGGTTATAATTAACCATATATTTCCAAAATATGTTTCTCTCTTAAAATATAACTTTTCAAAACTCATTTCATATTTTCAATCACGCTCTCTCAAATATAATAATCTAAAATCTCATTCTAGGGCATTACTAACCCTATCTCTAATGAGATATTATAAATCTGATGAGTTTTTCCTTTTGTTCAAATGTGTCGTACCCCATAGATTTGTATAAACCAAAGCTCTGATACCACAATGTAACGACCCGACTTTTTTCTCGGTTTTCGCCGGTAATTAAACCAACTTAAACCGTTCATAAAGATGGATTGTTAGGGGTACTTACACATTTGCACAAAATAAAAGGAACTTTTCCATTATCATTACAATAATATTACATCAGAGTTACTGGAGAAACATCAGAGCACATCGATTACACAGCGGAAAAGATACTAAATTCAGCAAAAGAATATGCATGCTCCAAGATATACTCGCTCCAGCTAAACCAGCATCCTGCTCCAACCACTACAAGTATAAACTACAAACCAAACTACTAGGCTGCCCGGGTAAAAATTATGGGAACCCAGAGTTTAGGTGTGGGAATAATAAACTCCAGATCAGTCATGGGATTGGTGTGAGAACTCAAAATATTTGTTTTTAGGGTTTATTTTAAAGTTATGTAATTCACCGGACCACATCGCTAATGCGGAACGGGTTCACACTACCAGTGCATAGAAATTCGCAATGACTTTTTGAAAAATGAAACTAACATAAGGTCTTGTGGCATACACACAATGCAAACGCATACATGGGCGAGGTTTCTCCTTATGCAGTCAAAAATGCTTGATACGTGAATATCCTCTTTCAATACTATAATATAGTGTGAAAAATCCTTTCAAAAGTAAATGTATCAATCTTAGCCAGCATAGTACCATATAATATACTGATGTATGGTATACAATCAAAATTGTACAGGCTCGTAGCGGAGATTGGGTTTCCAACAATGACCAGGCAAAGGAACTTCCTTCCAAACCGAATTCTGAACACCTCTAGAGGGATGTCCGAGGATCAACAGTGATACTCCTCATGCCAACATAAGGCCGGGTTACCCCTTAACTGGGTAACTTAGAGTACGCCTGAGTATGTCATCTCCCTGTCGTTACCAACCTTTCCGAGCGTGCGCCAAGAACAAACACAAAAGTATATGCTTTAACCACATAGATTAATACCTAGGCTCCATACCATAGTACACCTTTAATCTAGAAGGAGACAACACCCCATAACCCTACTGCATTTCTTCCTGTATTGGTTATTTACCAAGGTGTGAGGCTTGCCGAGGTCCCGATATACACAAAGCTACACTTAAATAAGCATGCTTAGATCATCCAAAGCTCACCACATAACTTAAGTATGCCACATTGTCTATTCACAATGCATCACTGATTTCTATCGATGTATAACCTCTAAGCTCATATGTCTTAGAGAAGGGTGTTAAGAAAGAGAATAAATTCTCTGCCACCAAACAAATATATATTTAACAGAGATCAGTGCTACGCAGTCAATTACAATGTCAGACAAACAATCCATAAATGTCCGTTCTGGGTTTGAAAGAAACAACAATCCAAAATTCCTTCACATACGTTTGGGCTTCTTGCCACTTAACTGATACAAAATCCATCTGCAAATGGGAGCTAACCATTTGAGACATTCAATAAGTCGTCCTTACGATATGAAGGGTCCCAGTCTTTAGTACTGTCTCCAATTGCTCCACAACGTCGTATTATCATTTGGAATGGTTTTCGGACATACATCTGATCCTGGTCTTCCCAAATAATAAGCATAATTTTTAAAACACAATTACAGAACAAACAGGCTTTCAACTAAATCTCCTTCCATCTTAGATTTTGTTAAATTAAATTTCTTTAAATCCATTCTCAAATTTTCTTTAAAAAATCCATATTTAACCCTTCTTCTTTAAAACATATCCCTTAAATAAAAGATAATCTAGCACCAAAGCCTTAATTAATTTTCTGTTTGATAAACTCGTTATCAAAACCCAGTTTCCTTTGAAAATCCTTTGATCCATATTTCAACCATAGTTTCCAATTAAATCGATTTTCCAATATTCAATTATTTAATCTTAACTAAAAGATTATACTTGGTTCCCAATTTCTTATTATTAATTTTATCAAATCAAATATTTGATTAAATCCCAATATACGATATGAACTTCCATAACTCAATCTCGTTGGGTTTTAAGAATGATATTATTGAAGATATGATTCACTACAAAACCAAAATCAATTGATATTGAACATAAGTTACATAGAAATTGTATCTACTTATATTCGATATCAATTCTCATAATCAACGAATACTATAAGTGGAATAACGATATAATAATAATATCTTCCAAATTCCTCAAATAGTATACGTTTACACCAAAGAATTTCATATCAAATATCCGAAGATTATTTCTATCCAACTTATCCCAATCAAATTGGGAAATCCATATCTTAATTAAAAGAAATATCACTCGCTTATACTTAATATTAATCTCGATATCCAACTTATAGTATAAGTGGAATAATGGTGAACTACCTTTTAAATTACTCAAATAGTAAGAGTCATCATCTACCAGATTAATATCAAACATCCGAGGATTTATCTCCAACCATATCCAATTATTTAAAATTGAAAACCCCGTTTTAGTATCAAATAAATCAATTTAATTTCCACACAAAATATTTCCAATACTTTTGAATCTTTGAAAACATTCCACCAATCGTTTACAAATGATTATTTATAGTTCAGAAAACAGCTCGCTGTTTACAACTTCAAATAGATTATTTTCAAAGAAAGAGTTACCATAGTGTTTCAAAAGCACTACAAAAGCATTACAAAATAGTTATCTTAACTACTTTGATCAAAATATCGTTTATCTTATCCAAAATTTAAAGTTTACGTTTCAAAACACTTTTACATAATTTATAATGATTTTACAAAAAAATTCATATTTTTAGAAACATTAAAAATGGTTGTTTATGGCCATGGTCGATAACTTATCTTACAGCGACCTTTTCCCGAACGAATTTAAACATAACTTAAAAATTATAACTCGAAATTAAAATCCGCTTTCACTCATTCAGAAGCTCTTGTTGATATAAATCAAATGTTTTTCGATTCTTGAAAATCCGGTTTAGATTGCAAAAGTTATAAGCACTTACAGTTTGTAACTAAAATATGCAAATTACCACTATGCGACAAGCTCTATTTTGACCGCAATAAAAAGTATTCTTCAATATTTCAAAATACCTTAGAAAACCAGTATATACCATTTAAAATCATGTAAGGTAATTTACATTGACTTTCCAAATAATCTCGGGTTCAAAATTCAACTTATATATTTGCTTAATAAATCAAATTCCAATTCATTTCTAAATTCAAATAATTTCAAATTAACCATCCCATTCGTCGGATGAGTTAGGGATAGCCAGGAAGAGCAGGATACTATATTTTCCAAACCCAAGCCTAGACATTATCCTCTCTGTCATCCTAGAATGTTCTGATATTTATTTATTTATTTAAAGAACTTTATCAGTATGTTTGAATTCATATATATGGTCTTTCCCAATTATTAACCTTCAATTTCAATAATGATATTGCTTCTAATTACGAAGGAGATTTGTCGATCACCAATGTGATACCATCATTGTTGTGTCATAGTGAGTGCGAAACAACATCCATAACCATTTAAACATCCATAGCAATCATCATCAACATAATTAAATAAATCATAATTTTGCACAAGCGTTATAACAATAATGCTTAATAGTGTGTGCTCTAAACTACGCGTCCATCATTCATCACAATAAACGTCAATCATCATTAATCACTTATAACTCATTACTATATTTAAATTTGTCTAATTACTATATAACTTGTGGTTAAAGAGTTATCACCAAACAGCTTTCCAAATTTCCTGGTAGGTGGTCCTAGCTGAGCGAACCATCGGACAGTATTTCGGTGCAACGTCTTCTTCACCAAAATATATATACTAATCTCTCTCTCTCTCTATCATAAGTGGAGGAGAATGACGATAAACTTTGGCTAGGTGGTGGTGGAAAAGAGGAAGACTTATGCCATGGAAACCATGGCCATAAGCTTTAAGAAGAAGATGAAAAGGAGAAAATGGAGTGGAATGGTAAAAAAGTGGAGAAAAGGCCTCCTTATATAGGAATGAAGGTTAAGGAGATAATGATACATAAGGGGGCAAGTGTAAGGCATGCATGAAAGTAGGCATGCAAAAATACAAGTGTCCTTACACTTGTCTTAAGGAGGGATAATGAACTTTTGGTAGCATTTCCTTTAAAATGCTATGAAAACAAAGGACAACATTTAGTTCTAAAGCTACTAATTCATGTTATAGTTTGACAAATCCGATCGAACGACAAATAGTATCAATAAATCCAAACTTATTAATAATCATTCTAATTTATAATTCAAGCAAAATCTATCATATAACTTATCAAAATTATTAAATATTCTAAACCATATATATTTATGTCAAATTCAAATTTAAATTCAAATTAAGTAATAAAAATTCAAATTTTAAATTGGTTAAAATTCTGATAAAATCGATAAACCTATCGCTTAACGAAGTCAGTAAAAATCCGGGATGTTACAATCTACCCCCATGAAAGAATTTAGTCCCTAAAATTAAAGATTAACGAATAGATTCCAGTTATAATTAGAGTTATAGTCACACAACATTAATTTGTTATTTATCATAGTCTTTTCTGTAACTATAAATGTCTGTCACTATGATTGGAAAACATTTCCATTCCTCGACTTTCATTAGTTCCTGACCGTAAATCGGTAAGCGAATAACCCTCTAAGTGTCAACCCCGAAGACCGAAATCAACATCAGATCGATACCTAGAAAATTATTCAACTTAACCAATCTCCAGTTAGGTCCCAATTTCTTAACTCCGTATTACCTCAAAAATATCCTTTTATATTGGAAAATAAATTCCAAATCTTATTTACTTCATTGATTCGAATCAACCCGTTCAAATATATTTATCTGCTCCAAATTCTCTTTTAAAATCAACTTTATATCCAGCTCATCAGGCCAATTCATTTAACCATGTTAAGTTCCCCCTTAACTAATTTATTCTTAAATTAGTTACCTCCCTTCCGGAACTTAGAAATTTGATTTCAAAAATAAACTTGTCCAGTTTCCATGAGTTCAGTCCAATTAAGTCTGAACTTTAATTTGGTGGAAATATCAAATTTTAATTCAAGTTATAATTTTAACTCCATTAATTCGATTAGATATTATTCTAACTTTATTCAACCAATTCTTAGGCTGACCCTAATTAATTTGACTCCTTTTATTAAAAAAAAGAGTACCTTCTAGAATTTCTTCTATCTAACCTACTTAAGTAAAAATTTATTTCCAGAACTCAAATTCCTGGGTTTTGATTTAAAATTCTTAAGAAATCGCACAAATATATACATATATTTATAACTATCTCAAATTCAAAACATTTGAATTTTCAAACCACTAGTTTTCATTCAAACAACTTTCCATCAGAATTTTCCTAAGGTAGCAATTTGTCACTCAGAAACTCGAAAATGACCACTCAAGATGCTGCAGTCATCATCAGAATTATTTTCCAGCTACTGAAGTGAGTTCAGTGCTTTATCACTTTTAAAATCCATTCAAAAATGGTTTTTATCCAATTTTTCCAAAGTAATACTATATTACTTTATATTTATTTGGATTTTTTTTTTTCAAACACCCAGGATTTCAAATTCCAAAATTCGGTTTGAACCCTACCTTAATCCAAATCATTTTGGATATAACTCAAGTTGATCCTCCTATATTTATTATTTATTATTTATATTAGCATAAAATTACAAATACACTCTCTCCATACTCACCCAAAGCCCAGGTATTTAGTAACCTAAGATCTGATACCAAGTGTAACGACCCGACTTTCGAATACCTTGGAAGTCATGCCATTATTTAATAATAAGAATAAATAAAAGACAGAACTAAAGAAAAACATCAGAATCTCATAGCGGAACTTGAACACAATATAATATAACATAATATTTTACATCAGAGTTATAATACATCATAATACGATACAATCGATATATGGATATATGCTCATCATAACTTGCACACTTCATCATTGTACATAGATATTGTAGATAGACTAGCTTGCAGACTTCATAGATATAATATAGGCCATCTTGCAGAAACCATCCCATCCAGTTTAGCCAAAAGTTATCTAATGCCTGCTTCACTTGTCTACTCATAACAAGTGTTACAAGTACCCAAGAGTTTAGGAAAACACAGTGAAAATAAACTCCGGGTCAGTCTGGGGACCAGTATGAGTAAACGATTTTAAAACAGTTTAATGAAATAAAAATATCACATACGACCACGTGGTAAATACGGAACGGGTTTTTATCTTATGAGAATAAAACATTTTGCATATTTAAAATAGATATTATCATAGTGTCTAAAGTTTTTTTACAAATAAATTAGAATCTAGAAGAATGCTTGCATCTCACATTCTACTATATAGTGTGCAAACAAAACTGCTTGGCTCTTATGGATAATGGATTTCCAACTATGACAAGGTATGGAACCACCTTCCGATAGTGTATATCTAGAGTGGAATACACTGGGTTCAACAAGAACGTCTTGCAACCTGACCCACACATGACCGACCACTCATTTCTCTTGAGTGTATCGAATATATTGTCATAGACGGTTGGGCCCGCATAACCGTTATCCAAAGATAGCGAAAGAAGTAACACAGTGAATATTCTCTAGATGGTGACAATTCACCCTTATGGGAGCGACCCACATAGTCATGCTGGCTGCCCAATTTTTGTCATTTCTGGTTGTGAAGCTTGAGGCTATACTTACCTTTAGACATCCCAGATCTTGATTTACTTTGAATGCCACATCGTCAAAATCTGCTAACCACTAATTGACTTTCCCAAAAATATAGTACGGGTACAAAGCTAAGATAAACGAATTCCTCCGCCACCAACATGAATATGTTTGGAGAGATCAACGTACGTGATTGGGTTATATATACTCTATCATACATTTGTCCATACAAGTTGTTCTGCGATTGAACAAACCGAAGGTACAATTACGTAAATACATCTTAGGCAATTTCTACCTAGGATTAACAGAACAACCCTTGAAAAACCCCGTCTTCGACTGTCTTCAATAATCTCTGACTCGTAATGATCAAATCGAAGTGGAAAATATATTCTGGACTCTTCGAAACGATCGACATTAATATCTTTTAGGGTCAAGTGATATTTAAGGGGGGCAGATTATTATATTCAAAATCTGATGTTACATTTATTTGTCGTTAAGTTGATTTTGAAATTCATTTCCTAATTATCGATGATTATGGACTTGAGTCGATATAATTCAAAAATATTTCAACACTTACAACATTTGAAATTATCATAAAACAATAATCTCGACCGTCAACCTCTTTTCCATATAATCACATCATGTCATTGATTTTTAACAAAATCAGGTTTGAAACAAACGTCTGGCCTTGAGAATATTCGGATATATCTTCTTCCCCTATTATTTAGATTATTCACAACGAATTAACCTTGTTTATAAATTTATATATGAATGTTTAATCTCCACATTCATTCGAGGGCTTTCAATCCGTTATTAATGCCATAACATCATCTCATCTCTCTCTATATATATTTATTGTATTTTTTCTTTAGCAAATAATTTAAGTTCATAAAATTTTAAACACCACATTTTATTTATTTTGATATTTCCTTTTTATTTTTCTATTTATTCCCCTTCATTTCTTTTCTATTTATTCTTATGTACTTGTTTTCATTTTATTTCTTTGATTTCCTTTTCTATTTATTTTATAATGTTCTTCTCTTTCTTTACTTTTCTTTTATTTCCTATTCCTACAGCCCAGATTCTGGCCCAACTTCCCTGGCCCGTTCCCTTTATCCTTTCTTTATTTTCATTTTTATTTATTTTGTGTTAATCCCTGCGTAGCCCAACTAGTCCCAAATCCCTTTAGCCAACGCACGTTCCTTGCTACTACTTCTGCCCTTTCTCCCTTTTGTCGCTTCTCTTTCCACAACTTCTTTTTCTTTGCTTCTTCCAATTCATAAATCTACTGCTACTTTTCCCATTTTCTCTCCTATTCAACTATTATCCCACTTTCTTTCTTACCCTTTTTTTTCACATACAAAATTTAAATTCGCATGTAATACTCTATAGCATGGTTAAACACCTGTTTCAAATCTTAGCACATATACATATCATACAACGAAATCCACAAAGTGTAGAGTTGTATTTGTGGTGATATTGGTTTGTTCGCAGTGTTCACACTTTCTGTTTTCCTTATCATTTATTTTTCTACAAAAAATAATAATTAAATAAACTACCCAACGTTCACTTGTCGTGAAACACGGTAAAGAAAATTCTTACAACAATGGTGATTAGATCCCAATTATTTGATAAAAAACATGAATTAAATTTACTAACCTTCAATTATTAGTTTTATCAATGTTAACATTTCTTCTGTTGCAAAAGTGATTGTACAACCCCTCTACAAGCTTTATAAGACCATAGATATATGATGAGGAACTGTATATCCAAACAGCTTATTATATAATGATGCACTATGAACTCGAAATGGTATGAAAATTTTTATCCATTAACTAGGCGCCGCTCCAGTAAATCAATAGCGATCAGTACTTGGTGTCAAACAAAATGATAGTAGCACAACCCAAAACTCTACTCTTGACCGGACTGTATTCCCACTGTAACTTCCCTTCTGTTCGTGCTTTGTCGTTGTCTCACACTTCTTCTTCCTTTTGGTTATTCATGATACTTCTCCTAGCCCTCTCCTTCTCTCTTCTGTTTTCTAGTTCTTTCCTTTTACTTCACATTTACGTTTCAAAACTCTTCACTGTGCACAACACTGGTGTGCACATGTACACGCATCCTAGCTAACTCCCTTCAGTTGCTGACATTCCAACAAATGTGCATCCATCCCCTGAGTCCATTCCAACTCCTCGATCATACTCCGATTAATCATATCGGAATTTCGCACCTCAACCGAAGTACCTAAAAATAACACATCTAGACTCTCGACCAAAATCTGCTTACAGCAGACACCCTAGACCATCGATCAACCCTAGCCTTTGCCGGCGTGAAGCTGACACATATGTCGACCTCTTCCTGAAATTTGAGCCAACTCGGTTCATTGACAATGGTGCAGTTCATCATCAAAGTTGAGTATAGAATCAGTACCCAAAACCCTATTTTCATTTCGTTTGATCGTTACATTCAATAGAATTTTTTTTGAACAATTTTCCTATGATTATGGATCCCTCACACTGCTCTATGCTTCATAGCTCGTCACCCGAACCCCGAGATGGCCCGAAAATGCGCCAATAAAGTTTTCTGACCTACTCCTCATATCTCGAATTTCACTTCATTAAAATTTGTGGCATTTGTACTAAAATTCCTCATTTTTATATACGAATACATTTATATGACTGAAATATAAATTTATGATATTCGAAAATTCATGCTTTAAAGCTTTATTACAGAAAACTGTATATTTATCTGAATATACACGTATATTTACTTTGGGACTATTTTTGTTATATACTATAGGTATATATAAACAACTTTTGGTAGACATCAACCCTGATAACTAGTTAGAATTTAAGTTATAGTTTTCTCTTTCAACTGGGTATGAATTTTGCTTCTATTTATATACACAAAAGTTACTTCATTGTTTACATTGTTATACCAACAACAGACTAATATGTAGATGTTAGAAATGATGTTCTATATAACCAAACATGTATACAATCTTAACCATTTTCCAATATTCAACGATAATCACATTAATAGATTAACAGAGGGTAACAAATGGGCTAATGCTTCTCTGTTCTTATATATGGTTTTTATTTCAATGGTGTAAATGTTTTCCTCCTAACAACATATTAATGTGTAAGTGTTATAAATGATATACTCAACCATATATACTAACCAACAACTTATACACATCAAAATAGAAGTCGAGGTAAATATTAACAAGGTAAAAATATGAGTTTACTCACCTATCAGGTGAATCTGTTCTTTGTATTTCTAGTGTTTCTTTCTTCCGTTTCTTTGTTGAGTTTGATTCGAGTGATGTGTGTATGTGTTTGTGTTTATAGGTGGATTTAAGATTAAAATACTTTGGCACATCAAGTTCTTATAGGGTAGGATATAAACTGTAAGTGGATGTTGTTTTTTCTTTGGTTTGAGCAGGGTTATTCTAAGATGTTTCATAATTGTTGAAGCTGATTGAAAACAAGTTGTGTGAAGCCTTATCAAATTTCTAATTCCACTCTTTAGGATGTATGTGGCCAGGCAAAATGAAGTACAAAAATTGCACACCACATATGCATGAATTGGTTTAAAAACTAGGCTCTGGTTTCATTAGTATTAGTTGAAGATAACATGCCTATAGTTCTTAGCTGTTCCATTTGCTACGACCAAGAATTTAAGTGTGCATCCCTTTCTTTCTTTTCTTGTTTTGTACAGCCATATATTTTGATTTGAAAGCCTGCATTGTCATTAATTCCTAGTGCTTAGGCTATTCTAAGGTTGATTTACATGGAGGCAGGTTGATGTAGAAGTGAGGTACAATGTGCCGACACCATGTGCAAACATGGATTGAAAAATCATACTTTGGTGTTAAGTATCTCAAGCAATCTATAATCATAGCTTAATCTCTAATTAATTAGAACTTTTCCTAGCCGTGTGTTTGAAAAGAGATAGCCTAGAATCTTATTTGTGATATTCTCTTTTATAGGTTAAAAATTCAATTTAAAATGAAAAACAAAAGATGTAAACATTCCTTATTACCTTATATATATGTCAAATATTTCTATAACAATTTAATGTATATATATAACATACTTAGGATTCAAAAAGATCAATTTAAATATTTCTCAAGTATTTTCTCTAATTATAATTAATTTAATTGATAAAATTTATAAATCTATCGCTTAATGATGTCAGTAAAAATCCGGGATGTTACAATTAAACGGCGTTTGAACGTTTAATTTATAAATAATTATAAAATTAGCTGAAGCGATGTGGTAGTTCGTAATATTGCGTTTTGAACTTTACATGGATGTACAGGATCTAGTATAAGTCGAATTTCATTGAAACAAAAATTGCTCGAATCTATTTGATAATAATTTTCCTAACGGAAGAGAAAAATCGAGTTTCCATGCTGTAGATTTTGAGTTATGTCCAAATTAATTTTTTAGAAGGTCACTATAAAATTGTTTATAAAATTATATAATGATTTATTTACTAAAATGAAAGGATTTTAGATAAATTGAATATCGTTTTAATTTAAATTTCAATATGTTGAGTTTAAAATTTATGTTAGTTTATTTTGAAGTAATACATATACATTGCTATTTGAATATGTTTATATGATAATAATAATTCATTATTATTGAATTGTAATTGTAGTCAAATCAATTTAAATCATCAATTTTAAATTTATATATTTTCCATATGTTAAAATTAAACCTTGCAACTTGTTTTAGTATGTTTGAATAATTAAATCCTAGAACATCAGTCGCCGTGTGAGTCCGAAACCACGAGATATTTTAATGATTAAGTTCACCCTTCTAAACAGCCATTTTAAATCTTATATAATCTAGCATATCCCGATCAAATTTCATCTAAAACTCACTGCTCGTATTCAAAATTGGCACAGTATTCAAATTGCGTCTAGCAAAAAAAATAAAATCTTGGGCATGAGTCAAAAATGTCGGCAAGCAAATCCATAGGAAATTTTAAGACCTTGACCGAATATATATAACATAGCGCTTTACAGATCACGACACGCTCAAGAGTGAACCAATGTGTTATCAAATATCTGTACATAATCTTGTCCAAATCTTGGGTAGGCATTACATACCCAATTGTCAAAAGTTTCAGCACGTTCATGGTCAAAAGTTGCGCTGAAAGCAACTTTTGTCTCAATTTTTAATAATTATATATATAAAAGAAAAAACTTGCGCCCATCCTTTCTGCTCGTTTGAAGAACGCTGCAAATACATATATCCCATAGTACACATGAATCTGAACGAATTTTGGCAGGGACATGGGTTGTGTGTCCTTGGGTAAGCAGAGTGAAATCGACAACTGCCTATAAATAACAAGCAAAACATTCTCCACTTCATCAAGCAGCTATAACAAATCAGACCAACTCATGTATATATCCATTTGAACCTTCACTGGTTCTTACCTTATTATTTCACGATAGACGTTATGTGCAAAGAAAATATCTCTGCCAATTTGTTTTCCATATTTCGAACATGTCGGCTGCATACAAATGAGTTGGCTCGACTTAAAATAAATAAATTAGTCTGCCTATATAATGAAGCTTCATTTCCAATTTTCCATCCTCAACACAAAAACATAAACAAAGCCTCCATGAATTCAATTCTTCCAAGACATGCTATGTTCCATACTTTCATTTTTTCTCGTTTCAGAACCTAGCGACTAAAATAGAAACTAATTATAGCGACCAAAATTTCTAGTACTTTTTGTGCTGACCAAATAACATATGTCCAACCTAAAATAGACTGAAAACCCAGATGCTAATATAAAGAATATAAGAGGGCGATATAAGAAAGAAAGAAATTTAAGAATAGAAGAATAAGAAGGAGAAACAACACTACATGGAGTCTCACATCGCTGCGGAACAAAATATAATATAGAAACAATTCTTTATTGAGAGCTTGAAAATATACTTACAATCATAAAAGTACATTAACACATCTGGATAGTTATATTAACATGTCCTCATATACAATCACATAGCGGAAAAATATTATATGATACATCCGAACTCTCCCAGCCCGTCTCTTCACAACATCTGATAACCTGAACAGTCTAACCCGAGCATTACAAACGCCGGATCAGTTTGGTGAACTAGAGTGAGAAATCCACTAAGTTTATAGGTATCACACAACTTTATTTTAAAGTAAAAATATTTTCGAAAGAAAAATATAATCGTACGACCAAATCCACACATAAATACAGACGGTTTTTACCTTACGATGGCCCTAACTGTTCTTGAAATCAATATCTTTTCTGATATTATAATAGTGTCTAAATACAAATAAATATAAATTTAGCACAACGCTTGCATCTCATGCTCTACATACATAGTATTCAACCAAAACCGTAGGCGCTTATTGGAGAATGGATTTCCATGGCAAGGTATGGGCAACCACCTTTCCGATAATGTACCTCCAGAAATGAATACAATGGGGTTCAACAAGAACATCTTGCAAGGCTAAACATGACCGGCACCTCACTTCGCTTGAGAGTATCGAATATATCATTACCACAGTTGGGGGCTAGCCAACTGAGCCGATAGCATACATAAAAAAAATAAAAGGGACAATCGAAGGCATTTGATTTCTCCAGATCAGGTAATGATATACACATTTGAAGGGTGTGGCCCACATAGCTATGCGACCTACCCGATTTTTACCATTTCCTACTGATGAGGCTTGAGGTTAAAAATCTTTTGGAACTTCTGGTCACCATTCACTTTGAATGCCAAATCATCAAACCCATCATCCCATTAATTGATTTCCTAAAGATATTTTAGGTATAAAAACCTAAGTGAAATGAATTCCTCCGCCACCACATAATACCTTTAAGAGGTCAACCATACATGATTATTTTTTGGCATACTCTGTCAGACATTTGTCCATATAAGTCATCCAAGAACGAGATGAACCAAAGGCACCCTCCTACCACATTCTAGGTATCGCCCTATAGATCAGTGGTGAGTAGTCCTTGCAATCCACAGATTCGAACTACGACAGAAACACAAATCAATTAACTCCGGTTGCAAGCCAGAGAAATTCGACAAGTAGACCTTCCATTTATGAAGATTCATGCTCTTCAATCGTTCAATCTTCAATTAGCATCTTCACATATTTGCTGGTTCAGAATGGTTTTCGAATATAAATTCGATCCCTGTCTTTCTGTACCAACAATCGTATGGGTTAGATTTGATAGTTGGTTATTTAACTATCAAATAAACAATCACAAAAATAAAAATGAGTTCACTGATTCAGTACTTGGCATTATTTGGCCTTTTTAATTAAAAAAAAAATTAACGAAAGTTAATTTAAAACTCTTAGATCCTGCATTATAATGGATATAGCTTTTCACTTCTTTTTTAACATAAAATTATTTCAAAACTATTTTATTTTCATATTTAGGAAAATATTCTATAATTATGTCCAAATTTCTAGTCTACTATCTTTTTCAAAACATTTGCTACATCATTTCTCATTATATATAATTGAAAAAATCAATTCAGCTTGTCACTCAATAACAACGTTACGAAATCTCTTTTTTCATTATTTGAAAACAATAATCAACTCTTATTCTTTTAGAATAAATCCATTCCCAAACTCCACATTTTCATTTCCTTTTCCTCGAAAATATCATTATAATTTCACACAATCACTTCTTGTTTCTTTACTTAGGGAAAATTCATTATATATATATATTCAAAAATCTTTCCATTTCCATTATTTAGAAATCTCATTATATACATTCCCAAATCTTTTCATTTTCATTACTTTATTATTTCTCATATGGAAATAATAAATTATCCTTAATATCCTTCCCATAACAAACTAATATCATTCTCAGACAATCCTGACGTCATTCAAGTTGGGGTATTTATTTACCTCTCAAACCTAGATCAACATCTTTCTTATCTTAAGATAGATATAAGTTGTAATTCAAAAACCGATTCTAATATTAAACAAATCTTATTAAATGATTTTATTTAAATATGGTTTATAAAACCTTCTTAGTTTTGAAAATATCTCTTTATAAATATAACTTATTATTACATAATATGTTGATTAAGTAATTTCTTAATAAAAATTCAATTTTTAACCTTAACCGCTTTCAGAGAATTAATTTTATAACTCGAATTATTATTACCAAATCCCATTATTAAATCCTTTATTAAATTCAATTACAAATCTCTTTTCATCATTCCTTTTAAAAATCTCATTTTGATTCCATTCATTTCTCTCATTTTTATTATCTAATAGTTTTAATTTAAAATTAATGCTTTAACTTCACATCTTCTTTTATAAACTTTGTCTACAAAACTCAAGTTTAATATAAAACTCCTTTTATCTCTATTTCCTTTACTTAATTCAATTATTAAGTAAGCATTTATCTTATGCTATCGTATTCACTTTAAAAAAAAATCCCTTTTATAACTTTGTTATAGAAACTCGAGTTTAATATAAAATCCGTTCATAAACTCCTTTGACAATTAGATGAATTTCAACTTCCATTTCTTTACTTTGATGAATTTCATTTACAAAGTAATTACTTAAATTATTATTTAAAATAATAATTTACTTCATCCTTAACTACTGTAGAAGTAGTTAAATTCTTATTACTAAAATAAATAACATATTTCTTTCTAAAATCTTATTAATACAAATATTTGTTAAACTATTTCATTAGATTAATTCAAAACAAACTAATTTAATAATCCATCCCCGTAAGAATAGTTAACTTAGTCAACTCAAAACACAGTTATCACGTTAACCAAATTCAATTAATCTTTCCTTTAAATTGTTTAATAATATAATTAAATTAAATAATTCCATTTAATTGTTTCTTAGAAACAATTATCCAACTCTTAACGGTTAGGTTAATTTTTGCTCATTTGTTTATAAATCTGATTAACATCAGAATTTACTTTATAAAATCAACTAATAAATATTTATAAACTTAAATAATAAATAATAAACCTTTAATAACTTCCATTCAAAATAATAGATTTAAAAATCTATCTTCGGTTATAAAAATAAATTTTATAACTTCATTTCTATCGATTCACTTGACTGTAAACCGATATTTAGAAATGATTGATTTATAGGCCATATACTGCCAATTACTCAACCAATATTGCCCACCGGTTTAAACAAAACAAATGTTAAATTTCAGGTCAAAGGTCAATGACAAAATCAATTATCCAATCAAAACAGTTCATATAATTATAATGTAAAAATAAATAACTATTAATTCCGAAATTGGAATGAACACCAAAGGTGCGAAAATTGCACTCCACCAATCGGTAGGAAAAGAGGCCACAATTCACAACTAAAGTAAAGGGACACAAATTTTTATAGTGGTTCGAACTTAAGGAAGATCTACATCCACTTTGATATCAATTTCCATTATCAATTCAATAGTTACAAGTCTAGAATCACTCAAAAGTACATTGATATTATTCATTACACAATTGCAATACTTTGATCAACACAAGTCAGCGGAGAAAAGAGCGAATTCCACAATATGCAAGGAGCATGGTGGAGAATCTTTGGTCTCTAAGAAGTTTGATCACTTTTGGTTGATTTCATGATGAACTTCATGTTTGATCTTCAATTGATCGTGTTAGGAGAGATGAAAATCACTTGGAAATGCTTAGGAAAATTTGGACAGCCCTTCGGGGTCATAAAATCCGGTCCCCCTCCATGAAGGAATAAGTGGGGGTATTTATAGGTGATTTTCGGGACAGGTGGCAGTTCTGTAAATATGCTACTCATGTTTTAGCTCGTTGGGCGACCATAAAGGTCTCAAGCCAGTATTTCGCGGTCTAAGAGCACCTGTCTTGGGGTGTAACGGGCTAAAACCAGGCGAACTGATCATATACAACATCAGCTGGGCTTGAGCAAGGCGGGCGAGCCAATGCAAAGAGGAGAAGCCCAAAACCTCTTGGGAAAAGGCGAATTGGGCTAAGGCCATCGTATAAAGCACTGGCACGACCCATAGCTTGGCGGGACGGGCACTACGCCATAGATGACCTATCACAACGAAAATCCATGGTGTTGCTTGCTACAATGTTGCCATTGCTACGGTGTTTTTTGTCTATTGCAATGAACGCTTATATGTGTTAGAATAGATATCAGCAATATGTTGCAGTAGCTACAATATATTAAAATTAAAAAAATAAAAACAAGTATGACACCTCAGCGATCTGCACCTCATTTAAAACACATTCTCAACCGTTAATTCCTACTATCGACCCAAACCTCAGTCCTATTTTCAACTTTTACTCTAATTCACCTACTACTTTTTTCATTTTGTTCTCCCCCAAATTTCAGATCCCTAATTTTATTTCGTGAATTCTTTCATCAATAAATCGTTCAAAATTTGACGCTCGGGATGATGACAACCTCCGACAACTCGTCGCGCCACTGGATTTTCCGCTCCGATTGTTTCGCCACTTTCTGCCTCGACGCCGCCGCACGCCGAGCTCGCGATAAAGTCGGTATTCTTACTTTCACTGTGCTAGTTTCATAATAGATCCCACTTTGATTTGGTTTTTATTTCAGCTCCAATGACAAATTATTTGTAAACTCCAATTTGATGGAAGGTGGAAGAGGTCATAAAATTTAATTTGATACGAAACGGGGTTTGGGATTGGAAGTCATTTGATAACTTAATTCACTCTAAATTCATTGGTAGGCAGATAATGCTAGTTACTTGCCCCAGGTTATTCCATTTGCGATTGCAGGCCAACTAGGGTAGCTTTGGTATAGAGAAAGTTTATGGCTGTAGTTTTATGGGCATCTTTGTTGTTCATTTGAGGTGAATAATTAGGAATTTTCATTCCATTATACAAAAAAAACTTCCTATTGTAAAATTTTAAGTTTGCTAAAATGTTGATATTTCTGTTGCCTTGAGCCTTCTGAAAGAACAAGGCCTGTGTTAGCTAGACAGAGCTGTATTTTACATCAAATCTTTTATGAAAACAAAACTGAATGATAATGTATTTTTTTCAAGTTAAAGTTTATGGTACTCTGAATTATGTTATAGTTGCATGTTAATGTAGGTACTGGTGAATGTCTCTGATATTCACTATAATATTATTTTTGAGCAAAGTTGTAATAGATTTAGTCATGTCTTTTTTAGGAACACCATTGCTCAAGTTGGGCAGAATGTTTGAGCAATCTCTCAACTTCATTTGAATTGTTGCAATTCTATATTTTTTTTCTATCATGAGCTAAATCCTTCTTTAGCTTTTTATTAAGTATATTAATATGTTTTTGCAGCTCATTAGAATCATTTGTGTCTTCACTGTTCTTGTTAACCACATCACCAGAAAGTTGTACAGTCTCACCTTGTTCAGCAATACTACTTACTTGCCAAACATCTTGGTTGTAATTTTGCTCTAGAAAGGCATACAAAGGCTTATGCAAAGCAATCTAACAATTAGTGGTCGATATGCATATTAGGCATGTAGGATACGGTAATGCCTAATATTATTAGACATACCATATACAGTAAGATAATACTGTATATTATGGTTTTGGATATTGTATAATTGTAACAATATACAGCATGAGTCTAATGATACCGTATATAGTATATGCAGTAGGATACTGTATGCCTAATATCATTTATGAAAGTATGAGTCTAATATCATTAGACTAATACCATTGTGGTTTTGGATACTACATACAGTATACAGTAGGATTAGACTAATATCATTGTGGTTTTGGATATTAGTCTAATATCGTTAGACTAATATCATTAGTCTAGGGTATGAGTCTAATATCATTAGACCAATTCAATTGCTACATGACTAATTCAATTGCTACATACAGTATATAGTAGGATTAGAGTAATATCATACAGTATACATTAGACTAATATCATTAGACTAATATACAGTATTAGACTAATATACTATATATTGTGGTTTTGGATATTGTATATTGTGGTTTTCTTCTGAATAGGACAATACTGTATATTGTTACAAATTTTCGTAAAATGATATTAGGCATGTAGCAATCAAATCATTGGGCGATTTATGAAGGTTATTCTTAACAGGTAGTTTGTGCTTATTCACTTTTTTCTTTTGATAAATATCTCGGAGATACAAGGCAACATTGCTTTTCATATCTTTGATTGCAGGGAGCTTATCAGGTATCTAAGTGGAACGGGACTAAGGTTTCTGTTAAAGTATTGGACAAAGATAGCTACTCAGATTGCAGGGAACTTATCAGGTAGCTAAGTGGAAAGTGATCAAGTTTGATGTCCTTGTTGTAGTATGAATTTTTTTTTAATCTTAAACTATATATACAAAAAAATTACTGTCTTTTATTACCATTATTTTCTAGTTCTCATTTACAAAAAATTACTGTCCTTATTGTAGTTTGATGTCCTTGTTGTGGTGGAAAGTGGAAACCAAGTATCTTTTGCTGGTTCTCATTTACAACACCAGATCTTATGGAGATTGCTATAAAAATGGCAATGGGCACTACTTCTTTCAGATATTTGAACTAGAATTTGATTGGCAGTTGCTAAGTTGGTGGAGATAACAACCTTAGGTGACAAACCTTTGATTTTGGGTCTGGAAACTGCATTTTCAGTCACTGCAAGCATCCAGTTGTATTTCTTCAAGCCAGTAAGTCTTCCTAATTTATGTTTTTTGGTAGTGCTTGATTTTGCATTTGTATTTCAGTGGGTACAAGTACAATAGTTGGAAAAAATTGTAGTATAATAATAAATAATAAATATTTAATTTAGGTTAACAAATTACCATAGAACATAGATGTGTATGTACTTAATCTGTTGATGATTTTGGTTGCAGGTTTGGCGGACTGAATTTCAAACAAGCAACTGGCTTTTACCTTGGAGTCGATACAATTATGGGACATATGACATTTTGCATGTTTGGTGCATACAGGTTAGGCTATGTGTATCACTTCTTGGCTATGTGCGAGTATGTATATGAGTTAATCGAGTGACAGTGTAGTGAAGAATGTATGTAAATATGAATGATTGTGTAATATACGAGTGAATGTACAATAGTGGAGTCAAAAAATTTGTACCATTTGAAATGTTGAAATAAAATATTTATTTGAATAAAAGACTGTGTTATAATAATATTTATATAATATTATGAAAATTTTGATTAATAGCAGTTGAGGTGTGATTACTTTTAACAACTGTAAAACAAATTTTAACAACTGCTAGAAACAGTTGTAAAAAAGGTTGACTTTACTACGATTGCCAACTGTACTAAACATATTACAACTGTTTTTGGCAGTTGTGAAAGGGTATTTTTGTTTTAGTGGTAACTGTGGTAACACCTGTACCGATATTGCCATTGGGTCCCAAAGGCGTTTCCATTGACTTTAAGGCAACGCGGCAAAAGGCAACCCCAAAAAAGTGTTTCCGCAGGTCATTTTTTGCCTATAGGAACACATTTTGGCAACTACCGCGTCACTTCTTTGGGGTTCCCGTAGGTCATCTATGGCGTAGTGGGGCCAAAGACCTCCTGCAAGCTAAAGAGCAGAAAGAGCTAAGAGGCACGGCTTGTTGTGAAGTTCCAGCGGGCCAAAAAGTTGGCGGGTTAAGGGAATAACGAGCTAAAGGATCTGAGGTGCTAAGGACTTTTAACGAGCTAAGAGCAGGGCGATCCAAAAGAGCCTTTGTGGGCTAAGGAACTTGGTAGGTTATCTTTGTATGTCTACAGTGACCTGGAATATCATAATAGCTTGGAGTTTCTGAACGTCCCAAGGCTTTGTAATGGCTTATAACGCAGACGAACTAAGGCTTAGAATGACCTTAGCGTATTACAACCCAAAGATATATGATCTAACATTGCTTTTCTGAGAACGGCCTAACCGTGCTTTATATTTCTAAGCCATGCTTTTATGGGCTAAACATTTGCCTCTCAAAGTTTGTATCTATTGAAAATAGTACAGGCTTTGATCCAAATAATTTTGACATGTATCAGGTCGTTCCCCCTATGTTTAATGCTAGACAGTGTTAACCTTTAAACTACTTTGGGCTTTTAGATCGCTTAAAGTTTATGGTCGTTCTTAACCCCTAAGCCGCGCACACTCTCAAGTCTTGCTTCTTCAACTTAAGTCACTACGAGCATGGGTTGTTGATGGGCTTCAGGCTCGAACTAGGCTAGTTAACCGTTTATATATTCAGTTAGACCATCTATCATCCTTTCTATTTCTTAAAGCTCCTTGGAAACAACTCGTTAATGGCGAACTGCCCCTGTAACCCAATCAACTTTTGATCCGACATCGTGAAGCACCGTCAACTCTTCCCATTTCATTGCCATCATCTAGTGACTTCATCGTCATAATCGTCTTGCAATTCCGATTCTAACGAACTCGATTCATCGACCTGTTGAAGGTGATTTGATTCACCCCAAATTCGAAGACTGTACTGCATGAATTTAAAACTCCCTGCCAATAGAAATCGGGTTTGGTTTTTCTCTTATTTTCCTTGATTTTTAGGAAATGACTCTGAGCTGAATTCATATTGAAACTTTTGGAGTTGTAAATTTTTGTAATCAAATATGTATTCGATGATGATGCTGTGATGGTTTGTAATTTTGGGTTGTATGACTTTGTCGATTGACGATCATGATTTGCAATCCCGTACTATGTTGAGTTGTTAATGGCTTCAACCCCTTAATTTCATTGTTGAACACTTTAGACCACCATACTTTGGTATGTTTTAAGTGTTGAGCCATCACTGAGAATATGTCCTTTAGGTTTCCATAACAATTTCAGGCTTTAGGTCGTGAATCAGGTGATGGTTTGATTTTAGCTCGTTATTACGATCTAAAACTTAGGTCGCCAGGACAGACCGAGTTTCAAGCTGTTATCATAACCAGACATGCCTAACCATCAAAGGAAAACGACCTACAGCTTTGAACAATTAAAGCAGTTTAAGGTTTTTATTAAAATAATTCAAACACTTAGGTCATAGAAGCCATAGCACATTTTAAGCCGTTTGGCGTGTTGCTGAATCACAAAGTGACCTAAGCACTTAAGCTACGCAACGACCTACACTCAAGCTTCGGAATGGCTTAAACTCTTTTGGCTTGTTAGCTTAAACATTTCAATTCTCATGCACTTTTAGCTTACACGTTTTCTTTTCCTTTTTTCTTGTCTTGGATTGTTTGTGCCACCCATAGGTTTTATATCACCTGTAACATAGTCTTTAGGCCGTTGTGACTACTTTGGCTTCTAGTCATTTCTATAGACCTGAGCCTTTGGCCGTGAAATAGTTAGGAGATTTTGCTAACTCAAATCTTGAAAAGCTAAATCCTAGGTCATTATTGCAGAATTATACTTTAGGTCGTTGAAGGGAACAAAGTTTATGTGGTTATGAACTAAAGCTTAGGTCGCTATGGAGATATAAGTCTTAGTTTGATATCACGCTTTAATTCACCGAAATGACCCAATTGCTTTGACGAGTTATAATGACCCAAGTCTTTGGCTTGCTTGGATGGTTCAAATGGTTAGGTCGTAAACCCAACATTTTGTACTATAGAACAACCTAGGCCCGTAGAGCGATCTAGCCTTAGAAGATCTCGAACGACCCAAGCTCTCACACATGAATCTAAACCTTTAATCTTTGTACTTCTTCATAGTGTAGATTCTCAAAATGCATGAATTTGTACATGTTTCCTGTTTGTGATTCATTTATAAACAAGATTGTTTTTGTAGAATGACTACTAAGCAGAAACACATGCTCATATTGAAGGGACATCAACTGCTTCAGTCGATACTTCTACAGCAATCGCAGCCTCTCTACCTTTTCCAAATCATGTTTTGCTTTGTATCCCGTCGACAGAAAGACAATCTACCACGCTTGATAAGGAACATTTTGAACATTTATGTAGTCAATTTGGGATCCCTATCACAAATGCACTCTTGCCAGATAAAGGTGTATCTGTAGATCAACCTTCGACATGATATATAATCGTGAATCGTTATATGCTAGCAAGTGGTGGTGTTCCTCCTTTTAACCCTTTCATAGAAACATTTCTGAATCACCTAGCCATTGCCCCTTTTCAACTCCACCCGAATGGCTATACCATCTTATTAGGACTTTACATCCTTTTTATGCAAGTTAAGGAGCGTGAACCGACTTTTCCAGAGATTTTCTATCTTTGCTCATTTAGGAAAAGGAAAGACACCTCGTATATCGTACACATGAAGGGTGCAAGCAATCACAAACTTATAACCTATCTACTAGAAAGTGTTTCGGGGTATTTAACTTATTTTTTCTATGTTCGTTGTCCTGAAACCTTTTGCAGGAATTGGACGAAAGGAGGTAAACACATTTTGTGGGCAGTTTTAATTCTCTTTTCTTCAATAACAGTCCCTTTTTAACCTTTTCCCTTTAACTTCAGTTGTCCCAGCTCCAATTAAGGATAACAAGGCATCTGCCCTACTCAATGCCGTATTTGAAACCTTGAAAGCAGTCGATGAGGCTAGGAAAAGTAGGAAAGTTCTCGTTACCGAAGCAACTCTTCGTCAATATGAATTACTTCATCCTTTGAGGAAGTTTCCCTCTAAAGATGGGCCTTCAACTCCCAAACCTAATCCCACTGAACTGGACTCTGGTACTCCTGGTGGCTGTAATGAGACTTCGGACCAAATTATCGATCAAGACCCAACTAATGATCCTGCTTTAATGAAGTGTTCAGAGTCTGTTGGTGGTAGAATATTTCCATCGTCACTAACTTCGAGATAGGATGAAACTTCTAACCAACGTGAGGGCAAGGGTCTTCTAATACCAACTGAACCGATTGAAAAAGAAGATGTGTCCCCAAATTCTGAATCAGAGGCGGAGTCTGAGGAGACTGAAAGAGACAGCAGAGAGGACAACACTTAAGATTTTGCACATGAAACTAAACATGCAGGCGGAGGTGAAACCGAATTAAAGGTTGACCCAAACATCGAGACAATGGATGAAGACCCTCTTGTTCAAAATGAAACAGAGGAAGGTCCCGAAGGTACATTTGATAATTTAGGTGATCTCAACTCTGCTAAGTACCTTAGCCAGAGCAATATCATTACCCAGCCTCTTGATCCTCAAACCATAGAAATCAGAATAAGGGATGCTGCCACTACTCGGCCAGGAAAACGCCTCATTTCTCTAGGAATTTCCTTAGATCCAACTAAAAGAACTGGTTCATTGAGTAATAATGCTTTAGAAAATGCATCTAATAAGAATATTTTTTAAAACTCCTTTACAACTTTTACGATTTCCCCAGTACTTTATAATTTAAGTACTGAAATTCTGCTTCTATCTTTTTCCAGTTTCAGATATGCACAGGAAACGTTCATCAAATTTCAAGTCAGATTTCAGGAGTAAGAGTAAAGCACTTAATCCAAATTATTTGTTACAATCTGGTCCCTCATAGCCATCGCATCATTATAAACAACATCACCCTCCTCCTCACCCGAAGTCTTCTCGCAAGCCTTCACATGTACCATATCCAGATTTGACTGAAGAGCAAAGACAGAAGATACGAGAGGGAGAGGATGAGGAAAGAAAAAGGCGTACTTGACTTAAGGATGGTACTCCTGATGATGAGGGCCGCAGAGAGAAGCGATGAAGAGATGACCCAGGCGGCTCACACAAACATCCTCGATTAGAGAAGCTTCCCATTAAACTCCGATCGGTTCCATCTACTGGTCCCCCTGATCCTCCTGCTGAAATCCATTTGATCATTCATAAGCCTCATTACGAACCCGAACCACCAAGCGATTCTCTCTCCAAACGATTCCCAGATTGGAATTTGAAATGGCTTGTGTTTGATCATGGTTTAAATCCAACTGATGCTGATGACATAGCAGATGAAGTAGATGTTGTGATAAGGTAAATGCATACTCAACTCGACAATGCTAAGAGCTAACTTGATATGAAGATGAGTGTCATCAGGGACAATGCTCGGAAGAAGCTGCGCAGATGGAACAAGTTTGGCTACGATCTCCAAAATCGCAATGACGTTAATCTTAGTAAGATCATAACTTCAGGGAGTGATAAAGCTAAGTGGAAGGAGGTTTTAGATTCTCGTGATGCCACCGTCACTTCTCTTAATAAAAGAATTGCGGAGTTTAAAGGATTGGATACCGAGAATAAGAAGCTCAGGGAAGAACTCGAAGCTGCCAAGCAGAGAGAAAAGGAAGCTCTTACTGCTAAAAGCAATGCTGAAGCTACATTGTCCATAGAAAAAGACTTCTCCATACAATATCGTAAGGAGGCTGCTCAACTTAGAGAAACTATCGATTCCTTGAGATCCTCCAATCGCACTTTATTAACCAAGGTTGAATCCCTTGAAACAGACAAGAAAATTGCTGAAGACACCCGCCAAAAGGCTATGGATAAGGCTGAGGCCGATATCTTCCGGTTTTATGTTTACAGTGTCATGAGTCGTAGGAGTTTACAGTACTTGGGAGATACTTTTTAACCACCTTAGCACTTGTTTGGGAACGAATACTTAAGATCATATATGATGATCGTAACAAGGAAGATCTTATCAATGAACTTTCGTATGACAGATCCAAAAAGGCTCTAGCCGAGGGAAAAGTCTAGTTGGTGAACGACATGGCTAGTACTTATGGGGAAAAGGTTAAGATTCCAACTAACATTGCTCCTCTCAATGATTCTGCGACTATTGATGCTTCTAGCTCACAGATCCATGTAATTGCTCCCGCTATCTCGACAAAAAAAGATGTAGGAACTAAGGAGCAGATTGTTACAGAAAACATTGCAGAGGAACATGGTGGGGACAATGAAGGTGATGACGTAAACATAGACAACTAGATAATTGAGCAGAGAAATGTCCAGTAAAACCTTCTAGATGCAGGTAAAATCGAAATTGACTTTACCGTGTCATGCTTAGAACCCATTTTTGATTAAGTCTCTTGCCTCTTATGCTCATTGCTTCCATAATCTAGGTTTAATTTCACCCTAATCTTCTCCCGCTATAGGCAAAGCAACGACATTTGAAGTGGCTATAACTGACTCACCCCTGATGACTATTCCCCTTGCTTCCGTTATCACTCCCCCTCCCCATATGATACATCATTACTTGTCGTTACAGTTCCCGGATCACAAGATGCTAAAATCGGTGCACTCTCCGACCTAGAAATTGTCGATTACATCCTAAGTGATGATCCTAAGGCCAGGGAACAAATGAAAGCTCGAAAGATGTCGCCAAGGGTAATGGTAAGAAAGCTGCCAAGTCCTCGTCATCTAATAAGTACAAGAAAAAGAAGAAGAATATGCAAACTATCACTTTATCTTCTCAAGAGAGTCTTAATGATGTGGCAGAGACCCTCCTCCTTCTCTCAACAGTCTGGTTCTCAGGTCAGGCGGCAAAAAGAAGTAGGGATGCGAGATATCAGTCTATTTCGCTTCTTGATTATTCTCTTTTGTATGTTGTGCTTAGACCGGTTGTATATGCGGGTGTCGGTCCCCGCTTACTGCTTTATGCTACTATATGTCTGAGAATCACGTACTAGGTTCATGATTCTATACTTGACTTGTGATTCTACAGCCTGTTCTTGTGTTACTGCGATGGAAGTGCATTCTGCTTGTTATACTTTACGCTTTTATTTTAGCTTTGTCATACCCTACTATTTTTCATTTCACACTTGCTTCTTTTTCGTTGCTGCAACTTGGTTTTTTAGTCGTAGCCTTAAATTATTACCGGCTGGGTTATCTTGATCAACTTGTTAAAGTTCTTTAATTTTTATTGGGGAAATACCCGAGACTTCTTTCTTGTGATTAACCACTTCTGTGCTTATCACATCATCAAGGTTTCTGAGTTTGCTTTAGCCATTTGGAGATTCAACTTTACTGGTCAAAATAACCCTTGTAGGTACCAAATTTTTAATGTAAAGTTATGATGAGTTTATGGTATGTTCAAGTAAGCATTATTTACTTTTCTTTAATGTTGTGCTAATTTCCCCCATACCAAAATTCATCACGAACTTTTAAAGGTTAAGCATGCTCGATTTTGGTTGGAATTTTCTAACTTGTTTATGAGCTAAAGGTTTTCCGGTTTAATCGAGCAAACTCATGCTTTTAGTGAGGAAGAATCTTTGTCACTATGCCCCTGCCTGAGGGCTATAATATTTTTAATACATTCAATTACATTTCTCGTTAGCCTGGCAGTCCAGACCTTTCGGAAATTTGATTTGAACATATGCCCCCGGAGAGGTCTTGGTTTTCGTACCTCCAAAGAGGTGCTTTGTAAACCCGTTACTCATTGTGGCTGAATGATTTAACCACTTGTAGAATTTGTAGGGCGCCTTCGAAAACGTATTTGGGTCCGTCATTTACTGAACCTTGGTGGATTCGGCCTATGGTCGGATGCCCCCAAGGGGGTCTTTTAAACCCGTGGTTTGTCGTAATCGAGCCATGTATAAATGGCACTGACGATCAACCAGCTTCCCCTCGGGGAGTTCTTTGATTTAATAGCCCAGTGTTTGTATCGCAATCCGGCCATGTATCAATGGCGTCGACGATTAACTAGGTGCCCCTCAGGGAGCTCTTTGGTTTAATAGTCCAGTGTTTATATCGCAATCTAGCCATGTATCATTGGCGTTGACGATTAACTAGGTGCCCCTCAGGGAGGTCTTTGGTTTAAAAACCTAGTGTTTGTCGCAGTTGGCCCATGTATTAATAGTGCCGACGATCGATTAGGCACCCCTTTAGGAGGTCTTTGGTTTAGAGTTGCACTGTTTCACAATGCAGGCGCTAGTTCGTTCATCAGGTCTTACCCCAATTTGTTGGAACCAGGGCCGTGAACCTTGCAATTAAGAAGGTGCCCCTTTGGTAAAACTGACAACCTTATTTGTAACTTGAACGCCACATTATTTGACTGTCCAATTCCTAGTGTTTTTTTATGTTGTGTTTCACACCTTAACATTTATTACGAGTGAAACTCTAAGCATTGAGCAATGGGCATTTGAGCTATCCCAATCGGGACGTGTTGTAACTGTCGCCAGGTTTTATTAGGTCTTGGATGTGTTAACGTTCTTTTAGAAGACGATTGCTTCAACTGGTTCCTCCTTCCTTTCTCCTTTATTGGTGAACTTAGCGATGAAACTGGCTAAAGCCTTCTCGAAGCTTAGGGGCAGAAGAGAACTTGCTTTAGTGGCTGATCGGTAAGAACTTTGATAGGGTAGGCTTGGAAGCATGGTCTTAGCTTCTTTGAGCCGATGGGCAGAAAATATGCAAACTTTTCCAACTTAGGATAGTTTAGCTTTGCCTCGGTAAGCTTTTCACTGATGTAGTATGATTGCCATGGAACTTTTTCTTGAAGAGATACCATTTTAGTTAAACTTACAGTTTTGTAGCTCGTTTTCCATGTTCATTGTTTGAATCTTTACGACTTCTCCCATCCACTTTTCAAGGAAGTGCTTTTTATTGTTGCTCGCACTTGGATTATTGTTGTTGGGGGTCATGAAGTATTGTCGATTTTCAAAGGAACAAGTACTCATTAGGTGTCATTTTTCGCAATCAGACTGAGTAAATCTGGTTTTGGCAATCTTATTGAGTACATTGCTTGCTCTCTTCTTTGTTACGGGACCTTAAGTGACTCCCCTTTTTGATTTTCCAAATGATTCATTACAACTTCGCTTTGCATATGGAATGAGGCTTGTTGCACTTGACACTTGGAATATCATTGTCGAGGCTTGTTGTAAGTACCACTCAGACTCGCTAAACTACAAGGAACAGACATTCTTTGAATTGCATGGTGTTTGTCCAAGCAAGTGACTCGCAGCTGGAGATTTGTGTTTCTAACTTCCCACTTTAATTAGTACCCTTTTAAATGTGTAGCTTTATGACATAGTGCCCATTTGCTATGCTTTTCATCAAGACAGATTTTTCTTCTGATTTGCAAGGTGGTACTTTACACATTGGGTTCACTCCATATAATGCTTTCGGTACCCAACACTTGAACGACCCAAATGGGGTACGCTAACAAGGGTCGTCAAGACTTATCATACCGTGAGCCAGTAAGTGTCCTGCAATATTAAATCGATTTTAATGACTTTTGATCCAATGTAACAATCGAAGTAAAGCAAATGCAGACTTCCTATTATATGAAAATTGACACAGTAATTGCTCAACTACAATTCCCCCTTTTACCATAAGAGGTTAATATTTGTAATAGAAAGCAAAATAATTTTTCATAAGGACTAAGTAGTGCTTTATGTAGAATGTTGACACAAGCGGTCGTCATTCCAGATTCTCGGCCAACAATTTGTAGATGTTATTCAAAAGCTTTTGGCTGATAGCATATGACCTTTTCCAGTCAGACTCAAATATTTCAACACAGGCCTTTGTTGAGCTTTGGTATGGAAGTGCCGGGCGATTATTGGATGAACAGGGGCTTCTGACTCCATCAAGATTATTTATTCCGTCGGGCTATACCCTTGAGAATTTGCATAGCTTTGCATCTTCTCCCAATTTTTATTGGCTAAACGAGAACTATTTTCCATAGTATTGAACATTGGCTTCGCAATGTTTCCTGTTGGAGCCTCTTCACATAGGCTTGATCTTTTGATGGATATGCTTCTCCCCTGAGGAGTTGAAAAAGGATTTACTGTATGCGATTTCCTGACATATTGTTGTAGCTTTCTCTTCCTAATTAACATCTCGATCAAGCTTTTTAGATGTCTGCAATCATTAGTATCATGACCAAGCTGGTTGTGATAATGGCAGAAACTTCCAGATGTTGCTGCTTTGTTAGAGATCTTTAATATTGGTTGTGGCTCTTGAAAGAACCCTGCACCTTTAGTAGCAAAGAAGCTGTTCTTCGAGGTATCATTTAGTGGAGTTAATTCTTTGGATTTGAAAAAGTGAAATATCTTGTTCCCTTTTTCCTCTTTGCCTCCATGTGTTCTTTTTCACCCTCCGAGATCCTTCTTGTTGCTTACCGGAAGGGTAGGGGAGAAAGGTTGCTTGGATTTGTTTTCTATATTTTCATGATGACCACAATTCTCCATGCAAAAATTCGAAACAATGGGGTATGTGCTACTATCTACACCAAGTTGTTCAACACGGTTTGTGAGACTGGCTTGAGTGGCTTCAAGAGCCAGTATTTGATTCAACAACATCTCATTTGAAGCATTTATTTTTGTAACGACCCGCATTCTACGTATTGAAGGATCGTAGAATATTTATTTCTCTCACATACGAAGTCGTATGGTCATGTAACTTTGGGAGACGACTATTGGGGTCATTTCCCATGTTCATGATTTTTGCCAATTTTTAAATGATCGTTTTGCCCCTAGTTGATCTTGTTTTAGCCATAACTTTTGATTGGTAAGGAGTTTTGACCTGAAACCACTTCCATTTGATCCGGATGATGGTTTACCTTTCCGTAGAGTGGTCACATTAGCCAAACGGACTTACTATTTGGGAGATATGGCTGAATTAAGGTTTAGAGGGTGAAAAACAGCATAATTGGGCATAACCGGACGATTAGCAGCTAGGCCCATTATGGGATTTCAGGATCTGGGGTATTTAAGGGCTGTTAGGATTAGGGATTTCGGTTTTCACTCATTTTCCAACCGCCACATACATCATAGAAACCCTAATAATGGCCTCCAACATCTAGAATCATCTCTAATCACCGTTTAATCAAGGATTAAGCTTAGCAACATCAGATTAAGGAGAAATAGCAACAAAGAAAGGTTTGAGCTGCTGTTAGACATTGGTATTCGCCCAAATCAGCGGAGTTTCAGTTTTGAAAGTTTTATTTGTGGCTAAGGTGAGTGATTAGCCTTGCTTTTACACTTATTATGGTTAATTAAGGGTAATTAGTTTAATTAGCAAATTTAAACATGACTAAATTCTGGAAAAATATTTATAAATTTTAAAATATTGTTTCAGGCCTCTATTAGAAATTTGGGTTGATTTGGTTAAGTTTTGCTAATCCTAACATTATTTATTGCTAAACATGATTAAGGGGAAAATATAGGTTTTTGGGTTTGTTTGATCCGTTTTGACATTTCAAATTGTTATTATGAGGTTTGTGGTTGATTATACATGTTGCTATGACTGTATGGTATGCTTTGTGATTGATTAGATTTGTTAGATTGGTCGAAAACGCCGTCGTATGGCGTAAAATAGTCACTGAACAAGTAATAGGAAGATTGTGCAGGGTTTCGGATCAGATCGGTTGAAAGGGCTCGGATCGGATAGTGGACCGGGCAAGAGAGTACCGAACCGAACCGGAACTTGGCACAAGATAAAGCATGGCAAAAAGGAAGGCCATTATAGTTGGATTGGGATTGGATCGGGCTAATGAAGGAGAGTGGGATCAGATCGGAGTGTTTCGAAGGAAGGAACCATGAATCGTGGATTTGCATCAGACCAAACCGACATCTGGAAAAGGAGGGCCACCGAACCGAATCAGGAAGCAAACACCGAACCGAACCAAGGAGGAATGAGAACCGTGTACCACTGCCTCCTCCGAACCGAGCCGCACGAGGAGCTCCACGAACCAAACCCAAACGTGGACTACGGGCACCGAACCGAACCAGTTATGGGGTACCGAACCGAATCGTAACTTAAGCTATTTGTATGCGATGACTCTTCGGAAGATTAACTCCAATCCGACCAAAACCCGAGATGCAAAGGTAGTCTAAATGGGAAGTTTGTACTCAGGATCCAGTTGGGAACCAACGAGTTAACTTCGTGATTGGACTTTGCTGTGGAATGTGTGCAAAGGGGTTATCGACGTCTATAGCTTTGATTCACCACTTAGAGACGGATATTGGCTACGGATCAGTGCAGTGAAGTCATCATGGCTTCATGGGGGCAGAGTGATCGTAGCAAGGCTATGAGCCAGTGCAGTGGAGTTGTTATGACTCCATGGGGCTGAGTGGACATAGCAAAGGATTAGTGGCTATGGATCAGTGCAGTGAAGTCACTGTGACTCCATGGGGCAGAGTGATCATAGCAAGGATATGGGTGATCAAAGCAGTGGATATCGTATGCTTTACGCACTGAATGAGAGAGAGTGAGGATGGTTGCTAGGCTTGATTGTTCAACATCACTATGACGCGCACACCCCCATCCCCATATGTTAGTGTCACCTTAGAGTATTGTACATCTTGTTATGCTAACTCTTTGGTTGCAGGTCCATGTTCAGGTATGGTTTAGTATACCTGTTATTGTTCTGTTTTGCTGCTTATCGCTCATACCAGACTTTTGTCTGACCCAGAGTTTTATGTCTCTTCTTATTACTCTAGGTGCTCTTAAACGGGCAGACTAGAGACAGGTTAGGTGGTATGCACGAGTAGCTGTACCGGAGACGAGCAGAAGGCTCCCACGTATGATATATATAGATATTCTCCTTGTGTCGTTGCTGGTCACTACTTTGGGCATTAGTAGTGTACCTTTCTTATTTTGTTTAGAGACAGTTTTTAAAATTTGTAATATTGATGATGTGGAACATAAGCTGTATTTGGATTTTCCGCTGCTATGATGGTTTAGTTTTCAGCTTATGCACTGTCTCACCTATTTTATGTCAAGTATGTTATTATTATATTATTTTATTCCATGCGTTGTGAGACATTCTACAGGTTTCTTGCTAGATCAAATTCCCTTCTTTCCTTTCTTCGGCTACTGTCCCGTGCTGGTTGGACATTGGCACAACGCACTTTGATTGAAATGTCGGCTGGTGCGAGTCGGGCCGTCACAATTTTCTGGTGCAAATTTGTCATAGCGACAACGAACTCTTTTTTAGTTAAATAATCCCCTGGAGCTTCATTCGCGGTTAGATTGTTGGCTTGAGAAGCAATGGAAGTATCCATGATGACATTGTTAATGATTCCTGCAAACTTAGTGTTATTCCCTAAGAAAGGCTCCTTATCCTTATGTTGTCCTATAAGGAAGACATCGGCCCTTTTCTTTGACGTCTGTTTGGGTAAGTGCTAACAGCTTGCAAACTAAGGGCTTGTACTCTCGGTCTGAAGAGATCATTAGGACTTGCAACCTTTTGGGAAACATACTTGTTTTCATGTCTTTTCTCTGACGGGACTTGTTTGAACACTTTGAGATTTGTTTTGGAATCTTCAATACCAGTTTCATTTCCAATATTCGACTGAACATCAATTTCCTTTACGTCATGATCATGATTATGATCTAACACCGATGAGTGCTCATTCCCATTTAGGTCGATCTCAATTTTATGATATGCCGGACTGGCTTGAGCAACAAGGCAAGTTTCTGTCTTATCCATCACAGTTTTACTTTGCCTATTGAAATCGTGACAACGGCTTCATACCTGCCATGGGTTACTCTAGCTTCCATAGTTTCAGCGACAATCAGGTTATTGGTTTGTGGAATGGCGGAGACATCTTTTACAGCTTCACCACATTTTTGCGAGTCATCTTTTATAAATATGAGATTCGTTCGAGTAGCCAAAAGCATATCAAGCTTATCCATTAAGGCTTTGTTTGAAATCGCCATTTGTTGATTCAAGTCTTCACAACCTTATCCAACTGATCTTGAGTTATGCCAACTCTAATTCCCAAGGATCGATCAATATCCGTAAGATTAGCTCGTGGAATGGTGATAGTTTCATGATCGACACTCCTCGAACTTCCAGCGAAATTATTGTCGTACTTCTTCGGTAGAGGCATAACTTCATATAACTCTTCTGACTTTGGTAGAAACCCTTTTAATTTGAAAGAGAGTTCATTGACTGGCTTAGATCTTCGATTTGTAGAATCTATGGTAGAAGTAGGCTTAGGACTTCAATGCAAGGCTCTTAGGCTTAAGATAAGTGCGAAAGAAGGAGATATGAATGCAGCCCCACGGTGGGTGCTAAATGTTAATTCCGAAATTAGAATGAACACCAAAGGTGCGAAAATTGCACTTCATCAATCGATAGAAAAAAGGCCACAATTCACAACTAAAGTAATTGGACACAAATTTTATAGTGGTTCGATTTTAAGGAATATCTACATCCACCTTAATAGCAATTTCCATTATCAATTCAAGAGTTAGAAGCCCAGGATCGCTCAAAGGTACATTCATATTGTTCATTACACAATGCAACACTTTTATCAACACAAATCAGCAGAGAAACAAGCGAGTTCCACAATATGCAAGGAGTATGGTGGAGAATCTTTGGTCTCTAAGATGCTTGATCACTTTTGGTTGATTTCATGATGAACTTCATGTTTGATATTAAATTGATGGTGTTAGAAGAGATGAAAATCACTTGGAAATGCGTAGGAAATACATGGGAAGCCCTTCAGGGTCATAAAATTCGGTCCCCCTCCATGAAGGAATGGGGGGGGTATTTATAGGTGATTTTCGGGCCAGGTGGTTGTTCTGTAAATATCCTGCTCGTGCTTTACCTCGTTGGGCGACCTAAAGGCCTCAAGCTAGTATTTCGCGGTCTAAGATCACCGGTCTTGGGGCGGAACGGGCTAAAACCAGGCGGACTGATCATATACAACATTGGCGCAGGCTTGAGCAAGGTAGGGCGAGCCAATGCAAAGCGGAGCGGCCTAAAACCTTTTGGGAAAAGACGGACCGAAGACCTCCTGCGAGTTAAAGAGCAGGACGAGCTAAGAGGCACAACTTGTTGTGAAGTTCCAGCGGGCCAAATAGTTGGCAGGCTAAGGGAATAACGAGCTAAAAGTTCTGAGGTGTTAAGGACTTTTAACGGGCTAAGAGCAGGGCGATCCAAAGAGCCTTTGCGGGCTATGGAACTTAGTAGGTTATCTTTGTATGTCTGCAGTGACATAGAATATCATAATAGCTTGAGTTTCTGAATGTCCCAAGGCTTTGTAACGGCTTATTACGCGGATGAACTAAGGCTTAGAACGACCTTAGCGTATTACAGCCCAAAGATATACAATCTAACATTGCTTTTCTGAGAATGACCTAACCATGCTTTATATCTCTAAGCCATACTTTTGTGGGTTAACAATAACATTTAATATATTTGAGGAATCCAATTGGATCGCTCCAACCTGTTCTTCCCTACATCCAAATACGTTATCTCAAATAATATTATTCAATAATATTATTAAGTTTAACTAATAATTCCTATAACAATAAATGACTAGTACTTACTATCAACCAATTTATATTAACAAACAATTTAAATAATTAAATTAAACACGTTTATATTATTATAAACGTGGCCAACAGATAAGGTACCTCAATTGGTTCCAATCGTTAAAATAACGATTTGGGTTTTCACTGGAACTAAACAACGTTTAATTTCATTGATTTAATCAACAAATGAATATATAATTAATAACCAATCAACCATTAGGAACCATAATACACAATTATAAAACCCGACTTATATAAAATATAAGTGGGAAGAACTGAGTGAGTTTAACTCACCTTGATTTGATTCTATTTATCGTTGAAGTTGTTCGACTTAGTTAAATTAAACATACGTTTAATTCAACTAAATTTCTAATTGATTCCAAAGTCTTCCAAGACAGCTCCACAATATAGGTCTCGTTGATGCGAATCCAACGCATCTTAGTTTGTTTGATTTTGATAATCAAATGGACAAGTTATTGGCATTCAAAGTTTATAAAATTTAATTAAATAACTGATTCTTAATTGTAAAATTTATTAATTACTTTGATTAAATATAACAGGTTGGTCTTCACTTCAGTACTACTTCGTTTGTTTTGGTTCCAGGCCAAACTAATTGTCCTTATTTGCAAACAAAACTGGGTTGACGTAAATTTTCTTCTTTAAGCATAACTGGACCGACATATCTCCTTCTGTTATTATGTTGTTCAAATGGTCGACTTTTATTAAATAAACAAGCCCAACCATTGGCTTACGTTCAAACCGACAGATGTTTGAAATTTTCCACATTTTATTATATAGGATTTAAGTTTAAATTAACTAAATTATATACTAAATATCTGCCGATTACTAATGCTTTTCCTCTCGACTTTGTTTCTGCGCTTCGAACTCCAAAGACGCCTGTAACCAAAATCTGCAGCTTAGTTGACCTAATTAAATTAATATATATGACTTCTCCTTAATCATAGTTTGAATAAATAAATTACGTTAATAAAATAATTGATTACATTGAACAAGGATTGGCCGACCCTATTTCTTCGCTCAACTTCACGTTTTTGACCCAACACCACTCCCAAGTGATATTGTATATAGTTCCAACTGAAATCCATCGACGTCATCTTCCTCAACCTGTTGCTGCGCTTCACCATCGTCGACCTAGAGGCCATCAGACCATGTCAACTTCTATACCTTGTCGCCCATGCCTACGGAACCAGCCTCAACAAATTCGGTTCCCCAACCTACTCCAAAAACCCCAATAATCACAGTGCCTTCTCCATCATATTCCGACCACCAGGGTTAATAATACCCATCACTACCATCAGTCTCCAAGAACTCAAAGTCATGAACAATTTTTCTATTGAAATGATTTCAAAAAGTGGAATGGATGAGGAGATTTTAGACGGGAACTATTGGAAGTTCCTATCCGTTCATTACTGATTATGGAGGCTTGTAAATTATTGACCGCAAATGGTACATAAACTAGGGTTTGACCCTTTATTGTTGTATATTTATAGAGGTGTTATAATATAATATTATTATTTAAACTTACACTTGAAGAAACTTGTTAAAAACACTACAAACGACATCCGTTTAAAATGAAATTTGACAGCATAGCATAAAACAACATTCCGGACACGATGAAGAAGGTTTTGTCGAATTCTGAGATCGTCTGTGAAAATTCTTTTATAACCGATATTTGTGAATAGACACACAATTAAATTGCATATGACCACAAATTAAATTCAATTGACTTGAAAATTAAAATACTAAAAAGTATAAATCATTGTGGATTTGATAAAATTAATTTCGCTGAAAACGGAATTCGTTAGATAACCAGTTATTTTAAAATACCAAATTAAACTGAGAAAATGATTAAATGAAACAGAGACATTTATGGCTATCATTTTCACATATGACATCGGTTTATCATGAAATTTAATATCGTACAACAATTTCACGTTACGGTTCCAATAAAACTAATTTCATCAAAAACTGAGGCTGTTTGAAAAATGATTATTTCAAAGCTTATAAAATATAAATAAAATATTAATTAAATTCCAAAATAATCAAATAAAATAATATAAATTATTATTATCGTATTTATCCAAATCAAACTATCATATGGTTTCAAATCAAAACCAGCATGGATTATACAACTCAATATCAACATTTCGAGTTAAAACGGTATCCAAATTATATTAAAAATCCTTATAAGTTTATTAAATAAACATTATCGTTTATTAAGGAATTCCATAGCGACTATTTTAAAATTTGATTTGGACATCACTAACAATCTAGAACATGACATCTGGATTTTTCTCTTTCATTAAAAAATTATAATCAATAAGATTCAAACGCTTCTTGTTTCATAGAAATTCCACTTATATCGAATCTTTATATGCAATTAAAGCTCAAAACTCAATACTACAAACTACCGCGCCATTTTGAGCTCGTTTTAAATTGTATATAAATCAACATTCAACTTTGTTTTCAATAAACGAATTTAATTTTAAAATTCACTACTATTTCAAATATAATATTTAAAATAGATTTAAATATTAAAATTCAAATAACCAAAAAATTTGGCGTTACACAAATCTTCTTCTGTTACTATTCAAACCATACACAATGAAAACAAAGTACATATGCATACATGTTTACGGCGGTTAGCTTAGGAAACACGATACATGGGGGTGTTGGAGTTAACTGCGGTGCTCGGAGAATCCCCGGTGCGGTAAGGCAGCGGTTGGTTGTTATTTTCACGTGAGAATGAAGAGGAGGGGTCGAAGGTTACTTTCGGTTATGGGGTAACATGCTTTTTCGTGGAAAGAAAGGGTACGTAGGGGAGCTGAACAGGGTTTCAGCTGGAGATTTTAGGCATCGGTTTGTGACGTGAACGGTGGCGAATTCGAAGTGGTAAGGGGTTACGGGTAGTGGAGTACGACGGAGTTTAACGATGAAAGACGTCGTGGGTTTTTCATGGTAGTGCATGAAGGGGTTAACAATTCATATCGAGGGAGAGTAATTGGAGTGTCGCGGTGGTGGTGAGATGGCGACGGTGCAGGTGTAGGTCTGGGCGGAGCAGATGTCGGGTGGTCATCTTAATGTGGGTCAAAGCTTGTAGAGGCATGCGTATAAGACATGGGACAACATATTGCTCATGAGGTAACAGAACTTTGTTTCATAATATTAAGGAGGAGAAGAATATAAGAAAGGGGTGAACTTTGATCTGTGTTGGGCTTAGGCCTTTTATTATTAAAAAAATGTATGTATCCGATAAAAAAAGGGCAAGGAAAAAGGAATTGAAGGCTGAAACTTGCGTGCGATCATTCTTCCTGGAGCGAGAGTAGTTAAAAGGGAATTAGAGAATTAAATTACATAATGGAAGATAATGAAGTAATTAAAATATAATTAATTGAATAGTTAATCAAGATAACGATGTTTTAGTTATATTTAAATTTGTGATAATGACAAATCTTTCTTATGAGTTCAGAATTCAGCGAAATTGGATTTATTGGAACCGCAACAACGAAGGGTACGCATACGTGCTGATGTGGTTAGCTTTGGAGCTGATGACAGTTTTATCGAATTTTAAACAACTGTTTAAAATTATATGAAGTAACGCGAACTGTCAATCAAAACAAATGGTGAGCTAACTCTCACATTGTTCTGGAATTCCATGATGTGCTAAATTCATATAACTATAATTCATAATTAGTTGTATGATTGGATGTCGTGGTTGCTTATTGTTTGCGTAATGATTGTCGACATTATATTTATGTCGTATTTGATGTTTTAGTTTAAGTTATTGTTTCATATTTTGTTATAAAATTATGTTATGATCTGTGATGCAGGGAAGAACAGGTTGGAAGGATCCGATCAGACTCCTCAAATAAATTGTATATTATTGATTGTTCATATTATTCACATATGAATTGTTTATCCCAAATGATGTTATAACCTATTTGCATGTTGATGGTTGAATGGATGTAAATTGTTGAACTTACATTCAACAATTGTTATGTTTTAATCAATGGACAATATTGATTAAGTGATTGGCAATAGATGGCTTAGTATCCATTGTTTTAAGACGTCATTTTGCTGTTATGCGAACTGACAGAGTTTTATGTTATTAAATATATTTTTAAAACTGAATCGAAGTTTTGATTTTATTTTATAAAAGTTAGTTGAATAAAAAGTTTATAAATACTTCTTTATTTATAATCATGTTTTACAAGGAAATTATTAAACATTTATATAACAAATTCATATGTCGTTAATACGTATTCACAAGTCGAAAAGTATAAATGGAGTTGTGTAAAAAGATTCTAAGCAAAGGGATAGTAAATGATTTACTTTATTAACGAATTAAGTAAAAGGAATTAGAATATAAAGTGGGTTTTCGTATGAAAGAAGATGGTTTGTAAAACAATAATTAAATTAAATAATAAATGAAAATGAGAATGATATATCAGATTTTTTTTTAGTTTCAAACTTTTATTATCTCAAGATAAGAATGTTGTTGATCAAGGTGTAAGAGGTAATTAAAGTACCTCAACTTGAATGATTTCAATATTATCAAGAGATGATATTGGTTTGTAATGGTAAAGGATTTTAGATTAGCTTATTATCTACAACATTTTGCAAGGTTTTAAAATATAATCAAAGTATTGGGTTTTAAAGTAAACAATGTATAATTTAACATTGTTTTACTTAAGTTTGAAGCGTAATGAAATATTAAGGTTAGGCATACATTTCTTCTAAGAAATAAGTAAACAACGTTTTTCTAAAGAAATGGTAAGTGTTATGCTGAATAGGAAACAAAAGGAAATGTTTTAATTTAAGTTTTATATTTCCATAATTATACGAAGTAAGAGAAATCTCAAGGTCTAAAGGTTTAAATAAACCATATGGGTTATATAATAACAAAAATTCCTCTTGACATTGGTTTGGCCATATAAGAATTAGTAGTTGGAGTTATACCATTAAGCAAATAATATATCGATATTTTCCGAAGTAAAGTAAGAACGGGATTTTAAAGAATATAAAGTAATATTTCTAAGGTAAATGAAATAGAAAGGTTTTATGATACTATTACAGTATTAAATCGATATAATGGTTTAAATGAATGGTTTTTATCAAAGGGTCTGAGCTGCCAATGTACTTAACGATATTATTGAGATTGACAGTTAAAAACACGTCTATCAATGAAATATTCTATTGGAACTTTTGATGCGTTGTTTCGAAGAGACCAGGATGGGAACTAGACCAAAAGCCACTTCGAATGAACGTTGCAGTCGAAACTAACTTGCAAAAATTAAAGATGGAGCATTGAAGACCATAGATCTTCAAGGAACGGAAGAACTACTTATAATCTCTGGGTCGCTCCAAAAAAAAAAAGATACACTGTGGTTTTGTCGTAATTGAAATCTATGTATTGCAAGGACTACTCGCTACTAATCCTTAGGGTGATTCCTATATAGGATGCGGTAGGAGGGTGCCTTTGGTTCATCCTATTCCTGGATGACTTGTATGGTCGAATGTATGATAGAATATTTTCTAAGGGCCATGTACATTGATTTTTACAAATATACCAAGTTTGGTGGCGGAGAAATTCTCTTGCTTAACACCCAGATATATTTGTGGACGTCAATCAGTGATTTGACGGATCTGACTGTGTGACATTCAAAGTAAATGGAGATGGGCTGTTCCAAAAGATAAACGTGATTGCATGCCTCATCAATCGAGAAATGGCAGAAATCGGGTAGGTCGCATGGCTAGTTGGGTCATACCCAAGTAGGGTATGTCATTACCTTATATTGAGAAGTAAAATGCCTCAATTGTTCCTTTTATGTATGCTTTCGGTTCGGTTGGCTGGCCCCCAACCGAGGTAATGATATATTTTGTCCACTCAAGTAAAATGAGTGACCGGTAGTTTTTAACCTGAGTTGCAAGATGTTCTTCTTGAACCCCTAAGTATTCATCTCCAGAGGTACATTGATCGGGAGGTGGTCCCATAACTTGCCATAGTTTGAATCCATTCTCTAATAAGAGCCCCACGGTTTTGATTTTATAATGAATATGTAGAGCGTGAGATGCAAGCATTCTACTAGATGATCAATTATTTTTGATTTGATAGACACTATTATAATATCACTGGATTTTGATATATTAAAAAAAAATTGGGTTATTGTAAGATAAAAGCAGTCTGTGTTTATGTGTAGGCTAGTCTTACTACTATCCTTTTCTTTCAAAAGGGTTTTATAAAGTTAAACAAGTTTTTTGTGTTGTGAATTTATCACTAAAAGTATTCCAGACTGATCCGGGTGAATTTTGCTTTGCTTCAAATGTGCTCGGCTCAGACCGAGTATATTTCCAGGTTAGTTTTAACTAGAGTTTCAGGAGCTAGAAGCAGGAGGCTTCACCGTTAATTATTTAGAGTTTATTTCCACCGTGTCTGATATATGATATGCTCTTATGATTGGTATGTATATACAATTTCTTTTTGTGAAAAGAGATTAGATATATTATACTTTATTTGTTCCGCTATGCGATTCTGATGTGTTGTTCTTCTTCTTTTTTCTATTCTAACATTTCTTTCTTTCTACTTCTCATCCTCCAATTTCTTTGTATTAAGGATTCGTAATTTTTTGCAATTTGGGTTGGATGTGGGTTGATTCGTCAGCTCAAAGGGTACGAATTTCCGGGCCTTTGCAATTGGTATCAGAGCTATTGGTTTAATGATAACCTTGGCTCTGTGGCGCAACTCAATAGAGATTGGGTTAGTAAGCAATAGACTGAGTTGAGTGTGTATACGTATATATATGAGTGCGCGTATTTATAATTTATAACAAAATTTATTTTAAAATATTTTTACCCGATATATTTGTAAAGTTATAATTTTCTCAAATTATCTTAATATTATTGATTTGAATTGGTATTCGAAGTGAATTATGAATTTGAAGTAATTTATCCAAAAGGGATATTTCAAACCTGAAATGTATAAATAAGAAGTTTAATAATTAGTTTAGCATATGTTGAATTCAAATGGATCGTTTAAATTGAGATTGAACTTAAACATTAAAATAAAAATTGATTTTGACTAGAGTTAGAAATACATGCAAATTATTGAATTTAAATGGAATATTTGGATTTGATGGTTGATTGGAAGGAATGTAGATTTTGAACTTGATTAAAGCCCATCTGGAATGAATGAACTGGGCTTGTTGGGATGAATTCAAATATAATCTGAGTAATCAATTTAGAAAAATATTGTTAGGAAATAATTCATGCGAATTGAATGGTACGTAGAATTGTTTGAATGGGTGATATGGTTATTTGAACCTAATTGACATTGTTTCAAAGCTAATGAGGTTCATTAGGGTTGAGAATAGGTGCGGAGAAAATATTGATTGAATTCTAAAGTTGATTAGACCTAGTTGTTCAGAGCTGCATAATAAATGAGCAAGCTCGAGTTTAACTTATCGCTTATCATATAATAACGCTCGTAGAAAGGTACGCCTATGCAAAATATAAATTTTGGGTTTTTGATTTGGGTTTTGAATTGAATTTTCCGACTGTATGGGCGATGGATTTATTTTTGTTCCTACAATATTGCAAAAGTCCCTCCGTACAGGGGAGACCCTGTCTAATTTTTTCCAAAATTTATGGTGTTAGAAAAATTTCAAATCTTTTTAGAAATTTTTGAAATTTGTTTTATATAGAGATATTAAAACTAATTGATTAATTCAGAAAGTGAAATTGAAGATTTTAATTTAAATATATATTGGTTTGCAGCATTTTTCCTAGCTTTGTAATTTCGGAGATGAAATTTTTCAAGGGGGAAGGAAAATAACGACCCAGATTTTTAACCCTTTAATTTAACATTTAGAATTTTTTTAAATGTTGATTTGGATTTTAAATTGTTTGAATTTAATAAATTTGAATAATTTATTAGTTAAATAATAAAATAATAATTTAATTTCGAAATAGTCGAAATTGGCTGAATTTCTAATATTGTATGATTTGGTAATATAAGAGGGTTTATTTAAGTTTATATTCAATTACATTAACTTATTTGTTTATTAAACAATGTTTGGACGTTTAATTTATAATATAATTATAAAAAGAGCTGTAGCAGCGCGATAGTTCCTAATATTACGTTTTGAACTTTAAATGGATGTATAGGATCCAATGTAAGTCGGATTTCTCTGAAATAAGAATTGCTCGAATCTATTTGATAATATTTTTCTTACGGAACAGAAAATTTGAGTTTTCATGTTGTAGATTTTGAATTATGTCCAAATTAATTCTTAGAAGGTTGTAATGAAATTGTTTATAAAATTATATATTGATTTATTTAATAAAACGAAAGGATTTCGAATAAATTGAATATCGTTTAAACTTAAATTTCAATATGTTGAGTTTAAAATATATGTTATTTTATTTTGAAGTTATACATGTGTATTGCTATTTGAACATGTTTGTATGATAATAATAATAATTTATTATGTGAATTGTAATTAAATCGATTTGAATCGTATATTTTAAAATTATATATTTTCCATATGTTCAAATTAAAACTTGGAACTTGTTCTAGCATGTTTGAATAATTAAAGCCTGGAACATCAGTCGTCGTGTGAGTCCGAAAACTATGAGATATTTTAAAGATTAAGATCACTCTTCTGAACGGTCATTTAAAATCTTGTATCAATATAACACCTCGCATTTTTAATTAAATAAAATAAAATAAAATTTGAAGAGTTTTTAGAATTTGGTCATGGGATTAGCATCCTTGCATCCATTGCAATTTTCTAGTCAATTTAGACCTATGGATTGCAGAAAATGGATTTAAGATAAAAGAGATACCTTTAAATGAAATATTGCAACATACATGAAAAGAAGGTATAAGAAAAGAACAATGATCACCATTGTTTTTAGTCTTATTAACAAAAGCCTATGCATTCTAGTTGGTAAGAGCATGTGACATTCAAATAAGTGGCGCAAGTTCGATTCCCGCGACTGCCATATTTTTATTTTAGAAAAACGACTAAAATAATACATGTTCTCAGAGGAAGATATATATATAAATGCACATATAAGGAAAATTATACATATAAGGAAGTACAAAAATATATGTATACATCATGCATATGCAAATATATGCATATGTATAAGCAAATATATATATATATATATATATACACGTATTTATATGTATATATCTCCACTACTAATAAGTTATATTTTTTACGCTAATTTACTTGACGTCTTTTTGAATTTCCCAATTTACCCTTTTCATTTCGTTCCGCTTCGCTTTTTCTTCAGTCCGATTCATCTAACCTAAATGATACTCTCTTCCCCATTTACAAAACAATGGCGGCTTTTACAAATTAGGTCAAGCTTCTTGGCATTTTTTGGAAATCAACCGTCACATTCTAAAGTATTTCACCCTTGTTTAACTACAGCCATCGCTAAGGTGCCCCGGATTCTTTATTTGCGGTGGAGAGTGGAATATGATTGGAAGTTGGTTGGTCTAAGTTAAGATGGTGGTAGAATGTATTTAATATGTAGAAACGTGGGTAAAAGAAGTAAAGAAGAGAAGATGTAGGAGATAGAAATGAGAACAGGAAGTTAGAACAGATTGTTGGATGAGGATAGAAATAGATACACATAGAATAAGGTTTAGAAAGAAGAGCAGAATTTAGAAGGAAAAGAAAATGATTCTCATTCATTCAACACACCCAAACAAAAGACCTGACATGCATATATATATATATATATATATATATATATACACACAAATCGAGTCAGGCTTGTTCCTACTTAATTACATAGCAGGACTTTGCATTGAAGCCCAATAACTAATGATTACAACAGGCAATTTTAACTATGCAAAACAGTGCATCTATGCGTGCACAGCCACCACAGCTAGGTTCGACTAACATGGCCTTGACCAGTGGCTCACCGCCATCATTTCTAGTCACACCATTGACCTTTAGCTTAATCCCCTCTTCCTCATTTGCTGTCACTTTTCCAGGTGGTCGATGTGGAAATGCTTTCCTCCCTCTCAAATGCACCAACACATGATGTAGCATTATTGTTTGCTCCTCTTTCTTCTCCAGATAGTGATGCATAGTTTTGTTGCTTAACACTCCCCTCCCCTTCGAAACAACCTTGTCCATAAAGTTTATTCGAAGTGACTTCGGCAACCTCAGCTTCTTTGCAACGATCAATGATCTACCACCTGGATTGTATATGAGTATCTTCTTTTCACTAATTTCTATATTCCCGCAGCATTCTAACGCCATAACAGTTTCCATAGCCGTAGCCAAGCCTTTTGTATTCTGCTCTCCATAGTATGCAGCATGCCCATGGTGACCATTGTCGTCCTTATGACCGCTGCCCTTGCGAAATATGTGAATGATGGGATAACCTTGTCTATGATGCGTCCTAGAGAAATCACCATATATTGTGCAATCAACTTTTCCCAACGGAATTCGCCTATCCACCTCCAGATCATAACTTTCCCTCATTATCTTAGTGGTCCTCTCCCAGGATGGTTTCAGTCGGTTGCTCCAGCAACACCAAGGTGAATGAAAATTTACAGCCAAAATACGGTGTCTGTGTGAATAAGTGTCAAATGTACTAACAGCAAGTGTAACAGAACCTTCAATTTCCTCTTCAGTTTCATCTTTATGAATAAAAATCTTAGGAATTGGTCCAAAATGAATCTTAGATCCAATTGACATTAAGCTAGGATCAATTGAAAATTTGCGAATTTTTTTTTGTTATGATCAGTCTATTTGGTCCTAATATATCACTAACATCAACTGAGGCAAATTCACATGATAAAGAAGGAATGCTTATGTTAAAATCAATTCTTAAGAATTCTCCATCCTGGCTTCTATTTGCGATTACAAAAGTCGTCGTGCTCACTGTGAAATAGTGGTTCAACTCCATTCCAAATAACAATGCTCCATCCAATAGAGCGATAATTGACAATCCTGTTCCTGAAAGAGATGCCTTTATCAAATCTCTTGGTATTTTCTTGATAGTGATTCAAGCGTACACAACACAACATTGGGATCCAACTGCTTTTCTATCTTAAGAATTTGGTTGTATTTGGCAATGCATTTAGATCTGCATGGAACTATCGCCTTAATCTGTCCGGTCGATAAACCCATAGCAAGATCAGCATTATGCAAAAAGTTGACTTGATAGGTGATAAGCACAATGGTTTTTGACTTGAGCGCGCCGCTCGCATAATCTTTGAAAATTTCCGAATCAGTTTGAGCACCAATAGCACTAAAGACATCATCAAGATATTATATATCACAACCTTGATAAACAACCCTTGCAAGTTGTGTACGTTGTTTCTGACCACCACTAAGATTGATTTCTCTTTCTCCAATCTCAGTATGATTCCCAAATTCCATCATCCCTAGGTCCTTTTCTAGGCAACATACCCTAATAACTTCTTTAATGCTCTTCAATAATGTGGAGTTAAAGTATTTATCCACATTTTCCCTTTGCGTTGATTGAAAGTATGCTTCACCGTCCTTATTCCAGTATTTGGATCAATGAATACCATTGTTCTAGCACTATGATAAGCCCACATATTCACCAAAAGCTCCAGCACTCTGCAGTAGCAATGTGTTTTTCTTCATATCCAAAGAACCAAGAATACATGAATCAGAAGCATTTTTCTCCTGATTCAAGGCATCTAGCGAGTCCAAAAACAATCTTGTAAACATGATGAATTCTAAAAAGGAAAGTGTTGGCATCACCGAGCTGTGAAGAGTAGACCAATCATCGCTACCAGGCATTGATAATAAAGCCATTATTCCCTTAGGCAACTCGTACATTAATCTAAATGCTTTCTCATGGTGTTGCACGCGAAGAATTTATGTTATAGACAAACAAAAAGTCAAGTTTATCACAAGAGCAATAATCTTCCTCATTTTTCTCCATTGTTACCCAGTAATATACTACATCTCCTACAGATTTTTCTCGTGCAATTGTTTCTAGAACTTTCTCAGCATGAACAGAAAGTGACATCTCCTTTCCAACAGCATGCCACGATTGAAAACCAATCCAAGGAAGATTTTGTAATCTGTCAGCCATATTTGCAACTGATAACATGCCACTAAATTCACGAAGAAGGCCAACAAGACGTTCATCACCCAGTAAGGTTTGTAACAAACTAGCTGCATGTAGATCCTCTGAAACTGTTCTTGGTCTATGAGCTTGTCTGAAAAGAGCAACCCCATAGTATAATGGACCATGATGTAAAAATGCCCATGCCCTTGAAAGGTTGGAAGAATTAGCATGAGATGGAATGGACATATCAATTTTAAAAAAATCCAAAGCCTTCATTGACTCTTCTGTTGCGTCAATATCATCGCTTTTGCCACTGCCCTTTTTCTCGTCAAATGGCATATTTCTTGCAAGAGAAGGTGAGGGAACACCTGAAGCTATAATTGTTGCAGCAACAAAATATGTTGTTTCTTTATTATCTTCATTAGTTTCTTGATTCTGTTTTACATCTTCCTTTATGCAAGAATTAACTCCATTATCTTTCTTGTCAGAATTAACAACACGAAATGTATGAGATCTATTGGACCTTTCACCAAACTTAGCTAAAGCTTGTAATATATTAGCAACCTTTCTCAAGTTTGTGATTTGTCTTAAGTTTACAAGATCAAAACAGCCATAGCTATAAACAACAACAATGTTGGTGTATGCATTTAAGACAGAGACAACATATTTCCGAACTCGCAGTACCATAGAATCCAACACCAAGGCAGCTTTTTGAGATGTCTATGAAGAAGCCGCACTGTTCTTTCCAAGGACAAGGCTAATGGGTCAAGGAAAATGGGTAAGGAATCATAATCCAATGATTCTAAATGTTGAATCGAAGACTCAAGATCCTTTAAAATAACATTTTCTTCAAGATTTTATGGAGACACCATAAGCCTTGATTCTTGACATGGATCGAGATGAGGGTCAGAAATTTTCTCATCTTGTAGCTCTAATACCAATTTGTTACACCCCTGTTTAACTACAGTCATCGCCAAGGTGCCCTGAATTCTTTATTTACGATGGAGAGTGGAATATGATTGGAAGTTGGTTGGTCTAAGTTGAGATGATGGCAGAATGTATTTGATATGCAGAAATATAGGTAAAAAAGTAAAAAAAAAAGATGTAGAAGATAGAAATGAGAACAGGTTGTTGGATGAGGATAGAAATAGATATACACAGAATAAAAGTTTAGAAAGAAAAGATATTGTAGGAGAGAAAAACTGAATTTAGAAGGATAAGAAAATGATTCTCATTCATTCAACACACCCAAATAGAAGACCTGACGTGCATATATATACAAATCGAGTCAGGCTTGTTCCTACTTAATTACATAGCAGGCCTTTGCATTGAAGCCGAATAACTAATGATTACAATAGCTAATTTTAGCTATGCAGAACTGTGCACCTATGCACGTGCACAACCACCACAGCTGGGTTCAGCTAACATGGCCTTGACCAGTGGCCTCGCACTGTTGACCTTCAGCTTTATCCCCTCTTCCTCATTTGCTATCACTTTTGTAGGTGGTCGATGTGGAAGTGCTTTCCTCCCTCTCTGTACTAGTTTGTTGACCCCATTTAACTGGGGTCACCATGACACCACTAACGGTGTTAGTGGTGTGTGGCTGCGATTTAATGAGAGAAATTCAGGGGTCAATCACATCCCCACACCGCTAACATCGTTAATGGTGTCATGGTGACCTCAGTTAAAATGGGGTTAACAAACTCGTATTGTCTCAAATGCACCAACACGTGATGTAGCATTATTGTTTGCTTCTCTTTCTTCTCCAGATAGTGATGCATAGTTTCGTTGCTTAACATAAAGATTCTCTACATTTGCTTCCTTGCTCTTGACTTTTGCTTCAAAATCAAAAAGAGGATTCAGAGTTCAAAAATCTGATAAGATCTAATGTGGATCTGAATAGATCTGAGGTTAACTAGAAGCGGATTGGAACTTCGCTTTAGGAATGTGAGAATGGAAATCCAACCCACACAGCGTTTTTCCTGTTTTACCCTACACGCCACCTATCGTCAGTTATCAAGAAGGAACGAGTTACCTTCCTCCTTGGAATTTGATATGAAGGGTTGCAAACTTTTCTTTACTTTGGCTTTACGCTCTTCTTTGGCCCTTTCATCCTCTTCTCTCCTAAACTCATCCAACCCATAATTTACTCCATCGCTCTCGCAAATTAGTTTTGGTACTTCCTAAAATTCGCTCATTTTGGTAGATCTTCCGTGAATCCGAATTCCTTCTCTGCTAATGAGGTAATTTTAGCCTGCTATGCATCCCCTTTTTCATAGCTTTATTTGCATTGCTATAGTTGTAAGAAGTTGTAATAGCTGGTTTGATTTCTAATTGGCGATGACCTGCTATGTGCTTCATACTATGTTTGAAAGGCAAGTATTACTAATTTTCACGAGAATCAAATACAACGATTTACAAGTATATCCAACAAGATACCGAAGCTATATGTGACGGCAAGGAATTTCGCTCGGTCCGAACCAGTCGCTAAACCGATCCAGGTCGTTCGAAACGCCCTATCGTTTGAGAACAGGACAAAACAGAACGCATACAGAAGAACATTTCACTGTATATTACAACAATGCATCAGATTACAAGAATATACAGAGTATAAATGAATATTACACAGAAATATCAGAGATTTAAATTACATTTAAATACATAGCAGCGGAAAATAATACAATACACAACTAGAAGTAGATATACGGATACAAAGCTTTCCGGATATCATTCCAGCTGTAAACCAGGATCCTGTGAATATAAATCTGCAAAACCAAAACTACTAGCTGCCCGCGTCGAAAATAAGGGCACCCAGAGTTTAGGTTAAAACAATAAACTCCAGGTCAGTCATGTGACTGGTGTGAGAACTAAAACAGTTATTAATCTTTATTTTAAATCATTAGGTAAATCAAGGGACCACGCCGTATAACACGGAACGGGTTTCCTCCCAAGAATACCAGTGCATAAAACAAACAGCGCAATGCTAAATAAAGAAAAATGAAGCTGTTATAAGACCCAGGTCCCATCACACAATGCAACGCAGCCGAGGATAGGGTTTTCCCTTATAACAGCCAAACATGCTTGATACGGTTAAAACAAATCATTTGATACTATTATAAGTGCATAGTGTATAAAACAACTTCAAATCATAAGTATCAATCATAGGCGGCATGGGTACCATATATCATGTCGCCATATATAGGTTTACAAATAAAACCGCAAATGTCACGTATTTGGAAATTGGATTTCCGTCTATGAACCGAGGCAAAAGATAGTCCTCAACCGATTCGTGACTCTCTAGCCCGAGCCACCGGAACAGCCGCAACTGCCCCTTGGATCGTCAGGGCCGGTCCACCGATGTGGATTATAGTGCCTGAACAATACGTTTCCCCGCCCTTTGGGGCGTAAACGAGCCAACTAAATGACTCCATCGGTTCGAGAACGACCGATCAATCCGAGGCGCCTCGCAACAGCAACAACCACATAAGTCAAACTCGTCAGGGCGTGTAAAACCACTGACACCACTTCTAGCTAGAAAGAAACGCAAGTCCTCCCTGATGTCCCCTCCCGTTTTTGGTTCATACCTGGTGTGAAACTCGCGAAGCAAACGTTACACAAAGCTACGCCACAAAGGCCGTGCTTTGATCATCACCACAAGACTTTGCTTTTCAACAGAAGCCTCGATCAATTGCCACTTAGGCATGCCACACAGGCAATTCACTCCATGCGTTTGATATCCATCAATATATAACCCCTGAGCTCGTACGTCTCAGAGAAGGGCGTTAAGCAAGAGAATAAATTCTCCGCCGCCAAACAGATATATATTTAATAGAGATCAATCACACAGACTAAAATCCAATGTCAGACACACAGTCCATTTACAAGTCCGTTCTGGGTCTGAACGAAACCGGAGGCACCTAGTACCCCGCATATCCATCGATCTCCAAGTACGTCTGGACGATCACCAACTGTTTCCATCTTCTTGGGTGTACAACCCAATCAAGATCACCAGTTATCACCCAAACGACGTGAAGACCTCCGGTCTTCGACCATCGTCTTCATCTTCGACTTATCGTCGTATCAGTTATTCAGAATGGGATAAACCCGGTCTTTCCGAATAACTCGCGTATATTTTAAATAAGTGTTACACAAACACAACATACGCCTCATTCCAATTCATTAGTCACTAACCGTAAATTAATCAAGAGAATAATTCCCCAGATATTAACCCCGAAGGCCGAAACCAACATCAGATCAATATCCAGAAAACCATTCTGCTTGGCTAACCGACAGTTAGTTTCTAATTTTCACATTCATAGGGAAAGATTCCCATTAATTTTATCAAAGATAAATTCCTTGAATTTATTCTTTAATCTACTTTTGAATTTCGATTCAACTAGTCGGGATTTACGAAACTTACTGAAGTAATCATTTGTTTAAATTTCCCAATCCCAACCTATTCATCCCATGAAGTAAAACTGGTAATACTTCATATCTAACACCACGGTGTTATCGGTAAATTCAATTACCATTTCACGTTCAAATCTAATTAAAGATTTGACTATCGCCTGGAGCAAAACTGGTGATACTCCATTCTCGACCATTTCAATCTAATTAAAGATTCATTAAAACTCAACTTAGTTTTAATCGTTAACTGGGTTAAAGAATCCGTGTCATTTAAAAACACAGTTCACAATAAACCCAAAATCACCTTCATTAATTATCGGGTTAAAGAACGAGTGTTATTTAAAACACTGTCCACGATAAACCCAAAAATCAATATCAATTCAATTCCAATTAAATATTATTTAATTGGTACACTTCATTAAATCTAAATAAAAAGATTTAATCTTTTCTCAACTGGGTTCAAGAACAGTGTTAGTGAAGACACCATTCACGACAAACCCCAAATCACATTTGATATTCAATACAAGGCTCTGAATAGAAAATATACCGGCTTATATTCAATATCAAATTCCACGACTAACAAATGTCGTTTTGGAAATAACGATATAAATATATCTTTCAAATTTCCATAACAACACCTGTATAATCACGAATTCCAACATCGAAATATTCCAAAGACAATTTCGATTCAAATCCACTCCAATGCAATCATTGGAAATTCTGGTTATTTTTAAAACCCTTTTCAAATTCAATTTATTTATTTAAAAATAAATAGAATTATATTTCTAGTTCAAAACTAGTTCATTTCGATAAAAATCTATTTTTATCTTTTCAAATATGGAGTTTTTCATCCCAATTCTTTCTAAATCATTTCTTATGATTTTACACAAATTATTACTATTTTTAATAATTTTATCAAGGCCTGTACAGTCGATTTCCATCAATGGCCATCGAACTGCACTTACAGCGACCTTTTTCAAATTTGATTTGGACATAATTCCAAATCCAACCGTTAGATTTCTAATTTCTAATATCCGTTAGAAAGCTCTTTTCGATACGAACCCAACGGTTCCGGTTTTAGGAGAATCCGACGGTCGGATCTCCCGTAATGTCCGTTTGAAATGAATGGTCGAAATTCACGAACTACCGCGGCGCGGCGCGTTCTATTCAGGCCATTATATTATATATATAATATATATAATATATACTTCGTCGATTTCCATTTAAAACGAATTATATAAATAGTTTTAAAATCGTTCAAAAGCTATTTCAACTTCCTTTTCAATTCAAATCAAATTTGAATTCTTCTTTATAAATTCGTTTTAAAATTCATTTCTATTCAATTCAAATTTCAATTCAATTTGAATTCATTTCAATTCGCTTTCAATTCAATTCGAATTCGTTTTCAATTCAATTCATTTCGAAATCGTTTTCAATTCAATTCATTTCGAAATCGTTTTCAATTCAATTCATTTCGAAATCGTTTTCAATTCAATTCATTTCGAAATCGTTTTCAATTCAATTCATTTCGAAATCGTTTTCAATTCAATTCATTTCGAAATCGTTTTTAATTCAATTCATTTCGAAATCGTTTTCAATTCAATTCATTTCGAAATATTCGATTTCGAGATTACTTTTCAATATTCGTTTTAAAATGAATAAAATCGATATAAATATCGTTTACGTCAAAATGGCGTCAATCTAATCAACACGGCTTCATATATTCCTATTTTCAAATATTTTATTTCAAATATTTCTTTTTCAAATATTTCTTTTCAAATATTCCTTTTCAAATATTCCTTTTTCAAATATTTCTTTTTCAAAACTGGAATGAGGCCCAATCAATTACCATATAATGTTAATTATATGGATTTTCTACAACACATGTATATAATAGCATTGAAAAATAATCAACCATCAACCAAAGTGCATTACACTGTATAAGCATCAAATATAGTTATCTAACGCTTATAACAGTTTGTCAATCGATCGATCGACATATTTAATCAATCAGGATGAGTGAACTTCAAATTTCATCCTAACACCCATGTGGGGTTTCAAACAATCAAACACATATTTTATTTGTGCTGTTGGGCGATGTGTAAAATTTATCGCCCCAATCAATGTCCTTCAAATAGGTGTACATAAACAAACCGTCTGGTTTGTAAATGAATATTTTATTTTATTCACTTTCACTATATTCATATTCACGTTAAAAATTATATTTTTAACGATAAAACATTTTATTCCAACATATGAATTTCTATTATTCATTTACACAATAAAATGATATTTTTATTTCCTAACATATTTTAGAAAATTTCGGCGGCATAACGGCACGATACTAGAAACGGGACAAGGCCTAGCCTTATCCCCGGTCTAGTGAAGGCCCACGCCATTCACACATCAATCAAAATCACCAAACAACCCAATTCAAATCAAATCATATAACTAACCTATGCAACCAAACAAACAAGTCCATGGTCTGTGGACGATTGTGTCGGGTGCTACTAAGCACCGTCTGCATCCTAGTATATATATATAATTAGAAAAGAAATTGAAAGGTGAGAAATTCTCACATATAGCTATCCTAGCTCCACGGCACTTCATTGATAGAAAACTTCATCGCTATCGCATCTTCGTCATCTTCGTTGTCCGCTTTCACTACCTATGTAAAAATCGAATTTTTACTTCGATGTTCAATATATAAAAATCACATTTTTAATTCGAAGTTCAATATATAAAAATCACATTTTTAATTCGAAGTTCAATATATAAAAATCATATTTTTATTTCGACAATATAAAAGATTATATTTTCCTTTCGACAATATAAAAGATTATATTTTTCTTTTCAAATCTTTTTTAAAAATCAGTTTTCAAACTTTTTTAAAAATCAGTTTTTAATCCTTTTTTAAAAATCAGTTTTTAATCCTTTTTTAAAAAATCAGTTTTTAATCCTTTTTAAAAATTCAGTTTTTTAATCCTTTTTTAAAAATTCAGTTTTTAATCCTTTTAAAAAAATCAGTTTTTAAACTTTAAAATAAAAATAAAAGTAAAATAAAAGTAAAATAAAAATAAAAAAAACTTACTGTTGCTCGGAGGGGGGGGGGGGGGCTCACCAGCGGCGTCGGAGGGTCAGGGAGGCACTGGAGGTGGTCGGGCTCTGCAGCGTCGGTCGGCGGTGGGTTTTGTGGGCGCGGCGTCAGCGGTTTGGAGGGAAATAGGGGGGGCTCGGTTGTTTTAGAAGAGGGGGGGAGGAGCTAGCGCCGGAGCTGCGGCGATGGGGAGGTCGCCATCGATGGCGGCGGCGGCAGCGAATGGGGGGGGGGCGACGCGATTTTCCCCCCCTTTTTTTTTCTTTTTTATTTTTTTTATCTGTACCGAATGAAATCGGGGGGGGGGGGGGGGCAGAGGGAAATAAGGGGGAGAAAGAATTTTTTTTTTCTATTTTATTATTTAATTATTTAATTTTTCAAAAAGTTGACTTTCACATACGACCTCTAAACGAGGCCCACCGCCTGTCGTCCATAGCGTTTTACCCCTATTCCGAACACAATGGGATATGTATCGCAAGCTGATTCGATCGTTTGAATCAGTTTCCGTTAAACTTACATTTAAATCACTATATTGAATTTTAAACGTACATTCCAAATTACCGGGGTCACATACGAACTCTATAAATCCCATAAAAATATTTTCTAGCTTCGTATTGACGATACGGTCCTAACAAAACTAGTTTCATCGAATTCTGAGATCGTTTGAAAAATGGCCAATTTCCAGTCGATTAAAATCGACTGAAACTGGTCAAACGCGTTTTCCTTCGCCACGCTCACATATTGATTCGAAAAATTATGAAATTTAAAACCTAGCAATAATTTGACATCACGGACCCAGCAAAACTGGTTTCATCGAAATCCGAGGTCGTTTGCAAAATGTCCATTTTTAAGGGCCTGAATTCCATAGCGACTATTCAGAATTTTCAACTGGACATATCTTTTGATCCCCGCTATGAAAATTTGATTATTCGGATTCGCTGGAAAGATATTATCAATTAGATCCCATTATTTTTGGTTTCACTAAAATCCGGATTATTTTGCACCCGGTACATTCAATTGAAGTTTGAAATCGAATTATCGAACTACCGCGCCATTTTCAATTCTATTTATAATTATATATATAAATATTTATATTCTAACGATGACGTGTATAATATATACGTTCGAATTCTATTTAAAATAAATTTCTCGTCGATATTATTTAAAATAATCTATTTTAAATATTCAAAATTCGTTAAAATAGCCAAAATAAAAATTTCAAACTGGCTCGCATTTTACGGGTTGTTACAATCTCCCCCACTTAAAACTTTTCGTCCCCGAAAAGGAACAAAGTCGAAAGTGGTTTGATTAATCAACTCTACGCTCGATCTGGCTTCCATTCTCCAACCTTTTAGTTTCTGAGAATTTTCAAAATTTCAAAAATTTGGCTAACACCCTAAATTTTTGAAAAATTTCGCCATAACCTCCCCTGCACCGGGAGCATCGGGGAATTTCAAATAGCTTCCCCGGTCCTTCAGATCTCAAAAAGAAAAGGCCAAGCGGCTAGCCAATAGGCTCATAAAATCATCATCACCCAAACAAAACAGTAAATTATGTAGTAAACATGTACCTATTTGTCGGGCAAACAAATTTTATTCTCTGCTCTAGCCTCCTTGCTATGACCTGTTCAATGATATACATGTATATGCAAACAAATGCGACCAATTTTCAATACAATTCAATATTTGATTCAATTAGGCTAATTGGCTAAAAATTAGCAAACAAATGAACAAACAACACAAACATCAATCAATTAGTCGATTAGTTTTTCAAATGCATAGCTTTGATATATATACAGAAAATCATGTTTTTGATGCCAATTCACAACAATGTGTTCTAGCTACATATATAAGTTTTGGTTCTCACACCAGTCTAATGGAAATATATAGATATCACACCTTCGTCACTCGAAAATAAATGCTGATGATGTTTCGAACCACCATCAGAACATCTCCGGACGACTAGAATGTGATTCTATATCTATCCAGTATATTAAAATTTCGAATACACGCGGATCAGACGTATACGCAAGATCTATATATATTGGATTGTCCACATCAATGTAAATAAATAATCAAATACGTATAATTGATTTAAATTTTCAAAACAAAACTTGTTTTCATTAGAAAAATATACTCTTCACACTCGTTCTAGGATACTACTGATCCCATCTCTAACGAGTCATTCCCGTTGGATATTGCTAATCCAATATCTGATGAATTCTTTCGTACGGTTCTAATGTGCCTTGTTCTCTGCTTTGTAAACCAAAGCTCTGATACCAACTGTGAAAACCCGTTACTTCCCCGTAAAGGAAAGCGTCGGATAGTTCGAGAACAAACCACAACAGAACACATACAGAAGAACATTTCACTGTATATTACAACAATGCATCAGATTACAAGAATATACAGAGTATAAATGAATATTACACAGAAATATCAGAGATTTAAATTACATTTAAATACATAGCAGCGGAAAATAATACAATACACAACTAGAAGTAGATATACGGATACAAAGCTTTCCGGATATCATTCCAGCTGTAAACCAGGATCCTGTGAATATAAATCTGCAAAACCAAAACTACTAGCTGCCCACGTCGAAAATAAGGGCACCCAGAGTTTAGGTTAAAACAATAAACTCCAGGTCAGTCATGTGACTGGTGTGAGAACTAAAACAGTTATTAATCTTTATTTTAAATCATTAGGTAAATCAAGGGACCACGCCGTATAACACGGAACGGGTTTCCTCCCAAGAATACCAGTGCATAAAACAAACAGCGCAATGCTAAATAAAGAAAAATGAAGCTGTTATAAGACCCAGGTCCCATCACACAATGCAACGCAGCCGAGGATAGGGTTTTCCCTTATAACAGCCAAACATGCTTGATACGGTTAAAACAAATCATTTGATACTATTATAAGTGCATAGTGTATAAAACAACTTCAAATCATAAGTATCAATCATAGGCGGCATGGGTACCATATATCATGTCGCCATATATAGGTTTACAAATAAAACCGCAAATGTCACGTATTTGGAAATTGGATTTCCGTCTATGAACCGAGGCAAAAGATAGTCCTCAACCTATTCGTGACTCTCTAGCCCGAGCCACCGGAACAGCCGCAACTGCCCCTTGGATCGTCAGGACCGGTCCACCGATGTGGATTATAGTGCCTGAACAATACGTTTCCCCGCCCTTTGGGGCGTAAACGAGCCAACTAAATGACTCCATCGGTTCGAGAACGACCGATCAATCTGAGGCGCCTCGCAACAGCAACAACCACATAAGTCAAACTCGTCAGGGCGTGTAAAACCACTGACGCCACTTCTAGCTAGAAAGAAACGCAAGTCCTCCCTGATGTCCCCTCCCGTTTTTGGTTCATACCGGGTGTGAAACTCGCGAAGCAAACGTTACACAAAGCTACGCCACAAAGGCCGTGCTTTGATCATCACCACAAGACTTTGCTTTTCAACAGAAGCCTCGATCAATTGCCACTTAGGCATGCCACACAGGCAATTCACTCCATGCGTTTGATATCCATCAATATATAACCCCTGAGCTCGTACGTCTCAGAGAAGGGCGTTAAGCAAGAGAATAAATTCTCCGCCGCCAAACAGATATATATTTAATAGAGATCAATCACACAGACTAAAATCCAATGTCAGACACACAGTCCATTTACAAGTCCGTTCTGGGTCTGAACGAAACCGGAGACACCTAGTACCCCGCATATCCATCGATCTCCAAGTACGTCTGGACGATCACCAACTGTTTCCATCTTCTTGGGTGTACAGCCCAATCAAGATCACCAGTTATCACCCAAACGACGTGAAGACCTCCGGTCTTCGACCATCGTCTTCATCTTCGACTTATCGTCGTATCAGTTATTCAGAATGGGATAAACCCGGTCTTTCCGAATAACTCGCGTATATTTTAAATAAGTGTTACACAAACACAACATACGCCTCATTCCAATTCATTAGTCACTAACCGTAAATTAATCAAGAGAATAATTCCCCAGATATTAACCCCGAAGGCCGAAACCAACATCAGATCAATATCCAGAAAACCATTCTGCTTGGCTAACCGACAGTTAGTTTCTAATTTTCACATTCATAGGGAAAGATTCCCATTAATTTTATCAAAGATAAATTCCTTGAATTTATTCTTTAATCTACTTTTGAATTTCGATTCAACTAGTCGGGATTTACGAAACTTACTGAAGTAATCATTTGTTTAAATTTCCCAATCCCAACCTATTCATCCCATGAAGTAAAACTGGTAATACTTCATATCTAACACCACGGTGTTATCGGTAAATTCAATTACCATTTCACGTTCAAATCTAATTAAAGATTTGACTATCGCCTGGAGCAAAACTGGTGATACTCCATTCTCGACCATTTCAATCTAATTAAAGATTCATTAAAACTCAACTTAGTTTTAATCGTTAACTGGGTTAAAGAATCCGTGTCATTTAAAAACACAGTTCACAATAAACCCAAAATCACCTTCATTAATTATCGGGTTAAAGAACGAGTGTTATTTAAAACACTGTCCACGATAAACCCAAAAATCAATATCAATTCAATTCCAATTAAATATTATTTAATTGGTACACTTCATTAAATCTAAATAAAAAGATTTAATCTTTTCTCAACTGGGTTCAAGAACAGTGTTAGTGAAGACACCATTCACGACAAACCCCAAATCACATTTGATATTCAATACAAGGCTCTGAATAGAAAATATACCGGCTTATATTCAATATCAAATTCCACGACTAACAAATGTCGTTTTGGAAATAACGATATAAATATATCTTTCAAATTTCCATAACAACACCTGTATAATCACGAATTCCAACATCGAAATATTCCGAAGACAATTTCGATTCAAATCCACTCCAATGCAATCATTGGAAATTCTGGTTATTTTTAAAACCCTTTTCAAATTCAATTTATTTATTTAAAAATAAATAGAATTATATTTCTAGTTCAAAACTAGTTCATTTCGATAAAAATCTATTTTTATCTTTTCAAATATGGAGTTTTTCATCCCAATTCTTTCTAAATCATTTCTTATGATTTTACACAAATTATTACTATTTTTAATAATTTTATCAAGGCCTGTACAGTCGATTTCCATCAATGGCCATCGAACTGCACTTACAACGACCTTTTTCAAATTTGATTTGGACATAATTCCAAATCCAACCGTTAGATTTCTAATTTCTAATATCCGTTAGAAAGCTCTTTTCGATACGAAGCCAACGGTTCCGGTTTTAGGAGAATCCGACGGTCGGATCTCCCGTAATGTCCGTTTGAAATGAATGGTCGAAATTCACGAACTACCGCGGCGCGGCGCGTTCTATTCAGGCCATTATATTATATATATAATATATATAATATATACTTCGTCGATTTCCATTTAAAACGAATTATATAAATAGTTTTAAAATCGTTCAAAAGCTATTTCAACTTCCTTTTCAATTCAAATCAAATTTGAATTCTTCTTTATAAATTCGTTTTAAAATTCATTTCTATTCAATTCAAATTTCAATTCAATTTGAATTCATTTCAATTCTCTTTCAATTCAATTCGAATTCGTTTTCAATTCAATTCATTTCGAAATCGTTTTCAATTCAATTCATTTCGAAATCGTTTTCAATTCAATTCATTTCGAAATCGTTTTCAATTCAATTCATTTCGAAATCGTTTTCAATTCATTTCGAAATCGTTTTCAATTCAATTCATTTCGAAATCGTTTTCAATTCAATTCATTTCGAAATCGTTTTCAATTCAATTCATTTCGAAATATTCGATTTCGAGATTACTTTTCAATATTCATTTTAAAATGAATAAAATCGATATAAATATCGTTTACGTCAAAATGGCGTCAATCTAATCAACACGGCTTCATATATTCCTATTTTCAAATATTTTATTTCAAATATTTCTTTTTCAAATATTTCTTTTCAAATATTCCTTTTCAAATATTCCTTTTTCAAATATTTCTTTTTCAAAACTGGAATGAGGCCCAATCAATTACCATATAATGTTAATTATATGGATTTTCTACAACACATGTATATAATAGCATTGAAAAATAATCAACCATCAACCAAAGTGCACTACACTGTATAAGCATCAAATATAGTTATCTAACGCTTATAACAGCCTGTCAATCGATCGATCGACATATTTAATCAATCAGGATGAGTGAACTTCAAATTTCATCCTAACACCCATGTGGGGTTTCAAACAATCAAACACATATTTTATTTGTGCTGTTGGGCGATGTGTAAAATTTATCGCCCCAATCAATGTCCTTCAAATAGGTGTACATAAACAAACCGTCTGGTTTGTAAATGAATATTTTATTTTATTCACTTTCACTATATTCATATTCACGTTAAAATTATATTTTTAACGATAAAACATTTTATTCCAACATATGAATTTCTATTATTCATTTACACAATAAAATGATATTTTTATTTCCTAACATATTTTAGAAAATTTCGGCGGCATAACGGCACGATACTAGAAACGGGACAAGGCCTAGCCTTATCCCCGGTCTAGTGAAGGCCCACGCCATTCACACATCAATCAAAATCACCAAACAACCCAATTCAAATCAAATCATATAACTAACCTATGCAACCAAACAAACAAGTCCATGGTCTGTGGACGATTGTGTCGGGTGCTACTAAGCACCGTCTGCATCCTAGTATATATATATAATTAGAAAAGAAATTGAAAGGTGAGAAATTCTCACATATAGCTATCCTAGCTTCACGGCACTTCATTGATAGAAAACTTCATCGCTATCGCATCTTCGCCATCTTCGTTGTCCGCTTTCACTACCTATGTAAAAATCGAATTTTTACTTCGATGTTCAATATATAAAAATCACATTTTTAATTCGAAGTTCAATATATAAAAATCACATTTTTAATTCGAAGTTCAATATATAAAAATCATATTTTTATTTCGACAATATAAAAGATTATATTTTCCTTTCGACAATATTAAAGATTATATTTTTCTTTTCAAATCTTTTTTAAAAATCAGTTTTCAAACTTTTTTAAAAATCAGTTTTTAATGCTTTTTTAAAAATCAGTTTTTAATCCTTTTTTAAAAAATCAGTTTTTAATCCTTTTTAAAAATTCAGTTTTTTAATCCTTTTTTAAAAATTCAGTTTTTAATCCTTTTTAAAAAATCAGTTTTTAAACTTTAAAATAAAAATAAAAGTAAAATAAAAATAAAAAAAACTTACTGTTGCTCGGAGGGGGGGGGGGCTCACCAGCGGCGTCGGAGGGTCAGGGAGGCACTGGAGGTGGTCGGGCTCTGCAGCGTCGGTCGGCGGTGGGTTTTGTGGGCGCGGCGTCAGCGGTTTGGAGGGAAATAGGGGGGCTCGGTTGTTTTAGAAGAGGGGGGGAGGAGCTAGCGCCGGAGCTGCGGCGATGGGGAGGGGCGATGGGGAGGTCGCCATCGATGGCGGCGGCGGCAGCGAATGGGGGGGGGCGACGCGATTTTCCCCCCCTTTTTTTTTCTTTTTTATTTTTTTTTATCTGTACCGAATGAAATCGGGGGGGGGGGGGGGGGGGGCAGAGGGAAATAAGGGGGAGAAAGAATTTTTTTTTCTATTTTATTATTTAATTATTTAATTTTTCAAAAAGTTGACTTTCACATACGACCTCTAAACGAGGCCCACCGCCTGTCGTCCATAGCGTTTTACCCCCATTCCGAACACAATGGGATATGTGTCGCAAGCTGATTCGATCATTTGAATCAGTTTCCGTTAAACTTACATTTAAATCACTATATTGAATTTTAAACGTACATTCCAAATTACCGGGGTCACATACGAACTCTATAAATCCCATAAAAATATTTTCTAGCTTCGTATTGACGATACGGTCCTAACAAAACTAGTTTCATCGAATTCTGAGACCGTTTGAAAAATGGCCAATTTCCAGTCGATTAAAATCGACTGAAACTGGTCAAACGCGTTTTCCTTCGCCACGCTCACATATTGATTCGAAAAATTATGAAATTTAAAACCTAGCAATAATTTGACATCACGGACCCAGCAAAACTGGTTTCATCGAAATCCGAGGTCGTTTGCAAAATGTCCATTTTTAAGGGCCTGAATTCCATAGCGACTATTCAGAATTTTCAACTGGACATATCTTTTGATCCCCGCTATGAAAATTTGATTATTCGGATTCGCTGGAAAGATATTATCAATTAGATCCCATTATTTTTGGTTTCACTAAAATCCGGATTATTTTGCACCCGGTACATTCAATTGAAGTTTGAAATCGAATTATCGAACTACCGCGCCATTTTCAATTCTATTTATAATTATATATATATATATTTATATTCTAACGACGACGCGTATAATATATACGTTCGAATTCTATTTAAAATAAATTTCTCGTCGATATTATTTAAAATAATCTATTTTAAATATTCAAAATTCGTTAAAATAGCCAAAATAAAAATTTCAAACTGGCTCGCATTTTACGGGTTGTTACACTATACAATCACACAAGACACCTAATTCAACAGTATTGACAAAAAATTATGAACAGTATACAGAAAGTGCAAAAAAACTCAACATTGCTGAATAGCTTAACAATACAAGACACTTACCAAGCACTATTTCCTTTTAAACCAAATTGCAATTGACAATATCTCCATTAGCCAATCACTTCAAATAAAATGCAGATGAAAAAATATTTATTAGCCAACCACTTCAAATAAAATGCAGTTGCCAATCTCCATTGCATAGCTAGACCAAATCCATTATGCAAAAAGCACCAGGAAAAACAACTTGCATAAATCACAAAACATCTAAACTGCGGAATTTCCTGGTGTGTTTCTTGTTTGGTTTAGATTGACTGCCAGAAGGGATTACATCCTCAAGATCATATTCTAATCCCTCATCTAAATCATCAATAATCACATTTGCCTTCTTAGCCTTATTTTTCTTACCTCTACCCTTATTCTTCAAAGAAGTGTTAACTGGAGGCTCATTATCTTTAGCATCTTCCCAAAACTTACCAGTAAGCTTAGATGTAGATGCCAAATGACTATGAGATGTAGAGCAAGGCGGAGGAGGTGGAGGCAGAACAATATGAGCATGAAGACGTAAGTGAGAATATGGAGAAGCAAAATTAATATCAGGAAATGTCAAACCTGCACCCGAAACAGTCTTCAATTTTCAAGAATGCGAAGCATTCAAGGATGACATGGCAGGTAAACTAGAACTGATAGAAGACGAACATGACATAGTTGAAGAAGTGCTAGCAGACAAGGTGCTAGTAGACATTGAACTATTGGTACAAATGGTACTACTAGCAGACAAGGTGCTACTAGCAGACAAGGTGCTAGCAGAAGAGGATGTACCAGCATAAGGGGAAGATGAAGCAAAAACCGATGAAGACCCTACTATCACACTAGAATTAGCATCAGTTGAAGTAATACTAGAGATACAAGTCATGAAAGAAGTAGATGAAACCACACTGACAAAAGTTGCATTGATTGGAGATGAACCCTTTCACCATTAGCATTTTCCGCAAATATATTGCTAAGTAAATCTTCAGAATCATCATTAGACACAATCTTATGAGAATAGCTTTACCATTAACATCAATAGAGGAATTATTAAGACCAGATTGATCATTAAAAATAGAAGTATCCACATTCACAGAAGCCTTACCACCAACAGAAATGTTGCCATTCTCAGATTCTTTCCCTAAACTAGCATCATCATTTAACACATCGTTGTTTAAAACATCAAACTGGTTAGCCTTCTTAGCATTCAAATCTACAGCATTATTTTTATTCACATTATTATCACAACCAAGTTTCCTTCTCCATTCCATCTTTGATTTGGGATGTACATATGTCCATGAGCTGTTATTTACAGTAGTATGGATATTCTTATTATTCCTATTAGTATCTACAAAATCATTAACATGAAGATTCTCTTCAAAAACACTAATCATCTTCTCCCACTTTATTATTAGAATTCGCTTCACAGTACATAGTATCATGCCCGAAGACCTTACAAGTAGTACAAAATTTTGGCTTCCAATCGTAAGAACTTTCACTGAGGGACACTTATCACCCAAATCATCAATCACTATTGTATCAGGAAGCTCATAATCTGGAGAAACTTCAACAAGAGCTTTTGCGTATCTAAATCTATTCAATCTCTCTATACTAATATCATAACAAATCAAATGACTAATATGATTTACAAGACAATTAATACCAATCAAGGTCCATAGAATCATAGGAATTCTATACAAGTGGATCCACATAGGAACTTTTCTAATCTGATTGATAGAATTACCTACAGAAGGATCCCAAATAGTAATGACAAACATTCGTCCACGAATGAAAATAGGACCGGAATGTAAAATTTTCTCATGATCAGACCCATTGGAGAATTTGAAAAAGAACATATAACCATCAGATTTAATGTCCACATCCCCTAATAATCTCCAATGACTCTTAAGAAAGTTAGAAACAACAAAAAATGAAAGTGTACCATCAAGAAAGAACTCAACCAAATAGCTGCTCCAATAATTGATCCCTTCTACTTTCACCAGATCTGGAATCAATCACTTCAGTCCATCCCTAGGAATATCAAACTGTCGAGGCTGATAAGCTCCTGCATTGCGTGGTTGTGAATTGAACAAAGTGGCATAGTCAGATTTGACAAAAGAAGGAAAAGATGCTTTTGATGGATGCTCCACGTTGATAACAGAAGGATTTCATTGCTGAGGAGAAGGAATTTCACTCGGAGGTGGAGGATTTGGAGGTATAGAAGGAGAAGGTCGCGATGGAAGAGGTGGAAAGATAGAATCGAAGGCTAAGGATGTGGATAAGGAAGAAAAAGAGGATTTCGAAGTCGCCATTACTGAAGTATCTTTTTCACTTTTATGATATCTCTTCAGACTATGTTTTTCTCATCGCCTGGATTTTATGTAATTCTTATTTCCTTCAATTAGTTTCTTTATAGTAATTTTATCATCCTAAACCGTCACATTCTTATCTGTCTTTGGTCGCATATATATTGCTAACTTTTATATTGCAACTTGGTGCACGAATTGATATAAGCATGATATTATATATGTTTATAGTGAATTATTGGTTATGAGTGGTTGATAAAAATAATGGAAAATTTGAGAAAGCTGCATCTATCCATCTTAGAGACATGGATATGAGTTTAAGTCATTAAGTGAATTATTTGGTGAGAGAGAGAGAGAGTCCACCTTGCATCGTTGGTAAGCTAGCCACAAGTATCATAAGCTCTATAGAATATCCTAAGTGTCTTAATGATATAATCTCCATGCGTCTGTACGTCACTTCCAGTCTATTGAGATATCAATCTCTTTACCTCATTATGTCATAGAATGATGATAGGACATAACTTTACTCTTATAATGCTATTTTATTTCTGTTTGTTGCCTATATTTATTTCTTCTGTAATGTAACAAGTATAGTATACTATTAATTATTTAGATGCTTTCCGAACCATGCCTACATACTAAATGCATTTATGTGTACCCATTTTGAACTAATAGCTTATATTGTTAAATTTTCCATTTGTATTGGTTTATTATTGACGCATAGCCAGTGTTAAATAGTTAACATAGCATACTTTAATAAGATATGACTGTAATTTTTTATCGATAGGTATGTAAGTATATTTATTCATAGAAACAAATGTTCGTTAGTCGGCTATATTGTATAACGCATCACATGCTACCTTAAATTGGCGAAAGTTGTGAGCAGAAATATCTTTTATTTGATGTTTTCTTTTACCTTCCACATTCATTTAAATTTTCTGATGCAACTAATGCAGCCACAACATTAGTGCTTATTATTTAATGCCTAGGTTGTAATAATGTATTAAATAATTTTGCATGACCGGGTATAGAAAGTATATAATTGTTGAGAAGGTCTTTGAATTTCTGTTGTAATGATAGTAGCTAAAGCTGCTTGAATGCCATTCCATGGGGATTCAGGAAGATATCTAGCAGTAGCTGCCTCTCTTGTTGTAATCACTTCATGTCATTATAATGCTTATTGGCCTTATTTTATAAAAGGATGATAGTATAGAAATGTAGGTGTTTATCTTGTACTATTTTCTCAATGTGCTTACTGCTTCTACAATGTAACCAGTGCAATTTAGCATTTATCATTTAGTTCCAACCATGACTTTTGATCATCAAAATGAGTGCATTTATGTATAGATATATATAGGTACTTAGAGCTAATCTCTTAATATTCTATGACTTTTCAATTGTACCGGATAATTGATGATGTAGAAACTGTTTTATATTTTAACATAGCGTACTTTATAAGACATGATTGTGGGAATGTTTGATCAATGGTTACACAGGTATATTTATCCATGGCATTAAATGTTCATTGATCAGCAATATTTTTCCTTTTTTCCACATATGGATGCTACATTAAGTCTGCAATTGTTGGAAAGAACAATGTTTTTTACCATGTATTTTATTACCAACGGTTATTTCTACCTTCAAATGTCATTTAGTTTTCAATGCAATTAATACAACTAGATTTGCGCTTACTATTTATTGTCCAATATATAATAGTGTTTTAAGCAATTTTTTAAAACTGTATATAAGAAGCATATAATTAGCGAGAATATCTTTCAATTTCAATTATAGTGACAGTTAACAAAAGTTCTTGAATGACATTTCATGGGGAATACTTTAAGTTTTCTGGCAAGAACTGCCTATCATGCTACATTGCAGATATGCTCATATAATATGTGCTCCAAACTATAAAATGCAGCATATCAGGAATTCGTTCATGAAATTTTCCGTAATTACTAAAATGTTTTTTTACCTTAAATATACATAACATTTTCTTCACCTTATAGACAGTTCTCCTTTTGCAAGATATAAGATTATCTAACGATTTTAGCAGTTATAATAAATTGAAAATTTGCATTTTTTTTCCATAGTAGTCGAACGATAAAGCCTATATTATTCATCTTCTTTCTTATGAGTTTAGAATAATATGATATAGTGGCTTGCTCTGTTCTAATCCTTGGGTGTGAAAGGCTGTTGAGCTATTCCAAATTTAATAAACGAAAACTCTACAAGGCCCGAAACAGTGTAAGTCATTCCGCCCGAAATTAAATCCTACGGCTACTGTTGCATTTTGAAATAAGATCTTGCGCTCATCCCTGAATCCAGCTAAATCGCACCATTTCGTATCCCCTGAATTTCGGGCTTCATAGCAAAGCTCTTTAATAAATTGTGCTTATTGTGTATTTCATAACTGGTGTCCTATCTATCAACTATTATTCATACATCAACGTCCGTGCAATCAAACTATCAAGCCATTAATAAATACCAAGCCCATGTATTTATTTTTTCTACTTGAAGGTTTGCTGCAGTGCTAGGATCAACAATTAATTATGGTGCCAAGGATGGGATCAATTATCTCCGATAGCTGATTGATACTTAAACCAAGTAAATAGTGTGCAAAGTGGTTAGTGCCTCCCGTTACACACGCACGCGGATACACACACACACACACACACACACACATATATATATATATATACACACACACACACATATACATATATATATATATATATATATATATATATATTCATCACACTATTTTTATTACTCTTATCAAATTGATCATTCACTTTTTAGCTTACCATTAGGTCATACATTTACTGCAGCTGAAATATTAGTTATAGGTTACGTCGGTTTACATTCATTTGCCCAAAAGCAACAAGGTAGCCTGATTTTCATCAATTAACATTCATGCATGCACTTTACATGGATTAGTGGATTTGCACAAAGTACTACTCAAATTACTGAAGCAAAAATGTCAGTAATTAAAGTACTACTCAAAAATATCAATAATTAAAGCTTAAATGTATAGTTAATTTGTGATGCAACCTTATATATATATATATATATATATATATATATCAACCATGGGTACAAATTATGAATGTCCCATATTTGTATCTGAACCAGAAGGATGGGCTTTTATTTATGGAATGTAGGGAAATAATGAAGATATGTTTTTCCTTTACATCGAAGATCACTGTTTTTCCTTTAACCTTTTTTTTTTTTTTGCGATGCACACCTCTTATCTATTTAATTTTCTCTCCAGTTGAATGAATGCTTTGTGAGCTCTAAAATCTAATCAAATTTAATGGACTTCTATCCAGTGGAGTTTCTTAAGGCAGATAGTATTAAAGTGTTCTCAAACAATTTCCAAATTGATGGGTATATCAAATGCAACTTAAATGCTTACATTATATCTGCTATCAAGCAAATTTACAGATCCTTAAACTATTAACAAATCTAAACAAGTAGGAATCAAAGCAAAACAAAGAACCATTGTATTATTAAGACTATACAGTGTGCGTATTTTCCAGTTGAATGGCTTTTACGTTGATTTTAATTGAATGACTTTTCGAGTTTGGTAATGAATCAAAGTGATACATTTTCGTATAGAGTTTTGAGTCATCCCTCAATGTTTATTATAGTAACACCTAAAGGAGTTAAAGCATCATCTGTCAATGGCAACGGATAATAATTCTACCTGCAACAGCTACCAATATCTGAATCAAACCAAGGCAGCAACATCAGTTTGCGCGCCAGGTCCTAGCAAATTAGGCAATAACTTTACGAAGAAAACCTATCGAATTTTCTACAACAAAGTTTGATGATGCATTCAGTGAGATAATTTGCAACAAAATAGTAATACAATTCAATTGTAAATTATTTTAGTAGTACTTATGGTATGAGATTTTTGAAAATGTAGGTTCAAGTCGTATGGTTTAATCATTTGTAATTTAACGAAATATATTCAATAATGTAAGGAGTTTGATTTTGGTATATTGACATTTTTATATGCAAGCATTTACCATAATCAATAATATTTTAAATATTTATGTTTTCACCGTGTCATGTTTGAGTAATTGCAAAATTTGAGGACTTCTACGAAGACATATCCAAAATAGCTGAGAAAGTTTAATAATGTAAGTCATATAGTGTACTCTACTGCACTCGCAGCTCTAGGTGTATTTTTTTTAACTATTATCATTTGTTACTTCTAATTTCCTTCCTCTTAAGGTTCATGCATAATATTTTTGTCAAACGTCTGTTTATGGGATGCTAAATATTACTCAAAATTACAAACCATGTACAATTTTGAACAGAACACTTTCATACAACTAAATATTATACATCAGCATAGTGTTGTATTCCAAATCCATGGTCTATGGCACTATGGTATATGGGTACATCTAATTACAATTGCGTGGTCAGTCTATGCCTCTATGGTATCTGTATAAAGCATGGTGAATCTGCGGCTCTAGAGGTACAACTAAATATTAATCTAAATGGTATATATATTACAGAAAGAAGAGAAAGAGCCTTTAACAATTCGGTAAGACATGGGAGAAATATTATTCAAAAATTGTACATTTCCAACATGGTATGTTGTACATTATGTTATGTAAAACTTGATTTCATGCCATCGGCATGTTTCCGGTTATTTTTTCTTACTGCCATTTTGATTTTACATTACATTTAGTTTGAAGCAGGCATCACCGTAAGACCAATTTTTAGGGTGCACCAAAAATTGGCTTCTCTGAAGGTGCAGATAGCTCACTCAAGCTTTCAAAACTATGTTCTATAGGCATATATGTAGAAATTGCTTTTCTTTTAATTACTGAGTGTCAATTTGCCTGTTTGAGGTTAGGGAATGATGAACGTGGTTTGATGGGTGAGAGTGAATCTACGACTTGGATTGGAAGTTGCTTTGTTTGACTGGTTCAGGAAATAGATGGCATTCTTTTTGGAGTCTAGCATATTTCTTAATATATTTAAGCTAATAAAAGGCATGACATTGTAATATTATACAGAAACTGCTGATTGATTGTGATATGGAAGCTGTACAAGTTGGTTATTTTTGTACAAGTTGTATGCTTTTTAGAGGTTAATCTGTGATTTATTTTGCAAATATTCCTACTTTTCTTTTCGTTTCATTTTTTATATTATACTAAAATGTGAAACTTTTATTAAATTTGATTCTTGTTAGCCATCTTTGATAAATATATACATAGCTTCTTTCCAGTATTTTTATTTTCATATCTTTCAATTATGCATAACTGTGGAGGAGCAATGTTATTGTTTGAACTAGTATTTTGGTGTGCTGCTTATGCATATCCAATTTTGAAGTATTTATTCAAAATAACTTAGCATTCAATCGTGGTTTGTGTCAGTGGATACGTGACATTGCATGCAAGTGGAAAAATTTTCAATTTTGCTTTCATAATTCTATTGCATGCAAGTGGATACGCAACATAATACTATTAATGATGTTTTGACTATTAAATGTCTTTCTTGTTTCATCAAAAGGTGATTTTTTTTTAAATTTATATGATATATAAAATTACATACATCCTATGAGTTTTTGAAACCTGCATAACCAGTAAGTTTATGTTTGGAAATAATAAACATTTATTACACTAAAAACACGTATAAAATGAAATAAAAGTTACGCTTATATATATATATACTGTAAAATGGGAATAAGAAGTTTTGTATACATATAAGGAGCTCATACGTAAATATAATATTTAAATAAATCAAGGAAAGAATAATGGGCATACCAATTAAACGTTTAAAGAGAAACATTAAATACCGCACCTGGACTCATATGGGTCGACCCATACTGTGCCTCGGTCGACCTATGGGTTCACCCTAAGGTTGACCCAAGGGGTAAGTGGGTCGACCCACCCCTGATCTGGGCAGATTCATTCGACGAATCTGGACTGTTTTTCAAATCACATCGTTTCTGACTCAGCGGTGCATGTACAAAGATCATATCCACTTTCTTGAACACCTATAAATAGGCTAGCAGAGCCTAGCCTAAATCTCATATTTTCTGAGAGGCCATCTAGACTCAGCCATTCTTCTTCCTCCTCAAATCTCTTTAGAAAAAATAATAATTAGTCTTAGGGAATTTTGATTCAAGTTCTAGAGGAAAGGAATGTATATCTACAAATGGGTGATCAGAATTCTGATCGAAGTGAGGTAAATTCTTGAATCTGGTTAACTTAGCTTTCTCTTGTTTTCCCCCCTTTTCTTTTAGTTTGAGAATTGTGAATCCATGGTTATTTAGATTCTAGAATCAGTCAGAGGAACCATAGAATTCTAGGTCTGGACAAGATTCAGGAATTGGAAAGCTATTAGGTGAATGGATTTAATTTATACCTTTCTGATAATGTTATATCTATACTTTGGCATCCCCTGTTAATATGCATAACAAGTCTGCTGAAATAATTAAGCTGCTGAAATGTTTAACCTGCTGAAATTTAAACCTGCTGGAATGATTAACCTACAGAAATCTATTGAAATTAGTACTGTTGTAATTAAAACTGAATTGTATCCTTCGTATAAATGATGAAACTTCTGCATTACTATAATCTTGAAACCTGAACTGAGAACATTTCTTTTGTACAAAGCCTATTTCCATTAAACATCTATCTGAATTGGAATTTAATGTAAATGTTGTAATTATGGAATTTACAGTGAACATGAATATTTGTTTAAGAATATTATTATGCCAAAAGATTGTAAATATAATTATAGAAAAAATTGGAGGAATGAATATGCTTAAATTTATAGTAAATAGAAAATTGTAACCACACCTAGACGCGAGGATAAATTCAAGTTATGGTAGAAGTCTACCGGAACCACCAGACAATTTCAGCATCCATAACTAGTTAATTTAATGTGAGGTGTCTGATGTGTAAGCATATATATAATGGTGCTAAGACATGAGGTTAAGTTCAACTTGTGGTAGAAGCCTACCCGGAACCACCCGACAAATCCCGCATCTAGGAGTGGCCAACTTAATGTGAGGGGTCTGGTGCATTTACATACATGAATATATGTATATAACTGCAAAGAATTAATTGTCATTAATTGTAATGAATGGAAATAAATGAATCCTACAACAATAAATGAATTGGAATGAATGAGGAATGATAATAACCTATTATGAATAAACCTGGAAGGGAAAACTAAAGATAATATCTAGGCTTGTCCTAGGGGTAAGTGGAAATTATAACTTAGGTTATAATAAAGGTAGAGAAAATGAAGTAATTTATGTAATGAGAAAAGATGTACTTAATTATAAATTAAATAATCTATAAATATGGAAACCTAAAACCTATTGTTTGTAATAGGTAGAGAAAAGAAGGCAAGGCTTATAAAATGCAATAAGCTGTACTTAATTATACAATAAGTAATCTTTAAACTTGAGAATCTGAAACTTGCTAATAAGAAGAACATGTTATCTGAAAACCTGAGTATCTGAAATCTGCTAATAAGGATAACATGTTAAAGTCTTATTAATGAACTTAATTGGGGTATGTTATATAACTAAAATTAATAAGCAAGAAGAACTTGGTAACCTGAATAACAAGTTAATATGATATGAAACAACCAAGTTAACTGAAAGTTTAATGAGGTAGAGCAAGCGCGTAATTAAACATTTGGACATGGGTCTAATAACACGTAAACCTGAGGTGCTTGGACCAGTCTGTATGTATGAAAGTGAAGAACCTAAAGGGGTAGATCATCGTGGTGTCATGAGACACGAGGAGAGCGCACGTCCATTTGGTTATTTTGCATGTTGTTCTGCTGGCTCTGAAGGATTGGAAGGGGAAGCATGCGGCTTCCTGGGACATGGACGGTACTCCTGGTAGTCCTCTGTGCGATGGCAGCGTTTAGGTTGTGCTTGTAGAGGTTGGGTCTACCCATTGTGTATACCTTGATTGGCACGATAGTGGGAAGTCAGAAATCTATAGGGTAGCATAGGTATTATATGAATCTGGTGCCTTGTGACTAGGCGGGTTACGACCATCGCATCTGTTTGCCTTAGGCGGGTCCAACCATTTGATTGATAGTAATCGTCGGGTACCGGTCATCGACAGTTAGCGTGATGCGAAAAGGCGGAGAGTTAAACCAAAAGACTGTTAACCTTTTACTATCGAGGCTTTGGTTGCGGGACATGCCAATTTGGATGTAGATTGTTCATTATAGGCACATCACTAGCTCTCATATATGTTTGCCTTTCACTAGTTAAGGGAGGGGTCGGGTGGGACCATAACCACCGTTAAAATGTGGACCATAGCATATAGATATCTGAAAAGGCTTCCGACCAAGTTTTGTGTATCTAATATAGCCCTGTTATGAAACTCGGTGCACAGTAGATAATACGTGCATATACGTGCATACTATTTCCGGATGGTGTATCGTCGAGATTGAGGCATCGAGTACTTTTGACGATACATACGTGAGAAATTCTAGACACATGCATGTCTATGCCGGGTGATGTATCGTGGACTCTAAGGCATTACTCTGCGATGGAATCCGATTCGATCGAATGATGCGAAGTGGTTGTAACGCCCCACCTCTGTACTCGCGTTAGGCAAGGCCATTGCAAGCAATGGTGTCAACTAACCCGAAAAATAAGGCTGTTGAGGAGCGACCATTTGTATATTAGCTTTGAACGAGTGTTAAACATATCGGATAATATGGTCTTACTTCTCCAAATTCTCATGAGGAAATCCGACATATCTAATTCAAGTTCAAATCGACTACACATTGGCTATATATAATTCAGAAAGCAATATAAAATACATAACAATAAATCGGAGTCATACACAGATATTCATTTAACAAGGTAGAAATAGATATGAATAACAAGACATGAGTATAAATACAAAGATAGTGGCCATAGTCAATCCACTATACAACAAAAGAATATGTATACATGAAACCTAAGGTACATGTATAATCAAGAACTACAACTCAAATGTAGATAGCAAAAAGCTAAAAGGCGGTCTCTGCTAGAAGTCCAATATAAGCACCTGCAATACTCGGTCTGACCCGAGTATTATTTATAAGAATAAATAATAAACGGATCAGTCTAGCTGTACTCATCATAATAAACTAAGATAGAAATAGAGATATAAACTGATAGTGACATAGGAGCAATAACAACAATAATCACAATAAATGTGAAGTCTCGGAAGTGTCCATAAAATATGTCAAAGAAATTCTCAAAGCTAACTAATAGATTGTCACACTCTAAAGAGATAGCTAATTACGAGAAATGATGTAACCCATCAAGTCAATGCAATATAGATAACAAGATCTCAACAAATATTATTCTTAAGAAATGATGTCTCCCATCAAGTCTACATGAAAATAGGAAATGCGACATCAACACAAGGATATTGATGAGAAATGATGTCACCCATCAAGCCCACATGAAACAGAAAATATTATATCGCGTATCTCGCCGATACGAAATGATCCGAAGATCAACGATACAAACGAATGATCTGAAGTTCTTCAAGATGATCCGAAGATCCATTGGAACAGATGTTCCTAACACATGATGATCCGAAGATCATCGGAGTGACTCGAAGGTCGGATTGATCCGAAGATTCACCAGAACCGAAGTTCCTGAGATATGATGATCCGAAGATCATCGGATTGACCCGAAGGTCGGATTTATCCGAAGATCCACCAGAACCGAAGTTCCTATATGATCAAAATTGATCAAGTATAGTATAACTACACCAATCTAGTAAATATAAGAGTTGAGCTTTATGTCCCATAACCACTTGCTCGACTCGAATATTTATGAACAAGTTGTATATTCTACTAGAAATATGAAATGATCATTCCCATGGTGTTCAGTCGAACAAGTTTAAGAATTAACCGTTAAAGTAGATACAAGGGTCATAGTCCTTATTTTTACTAAGGCTTTAATTAGATTTCTCATATGAACAAGAGAAAGGTTCATGAAATCATATACTAATAGATGGTAAAACAAATTAGAAAATAACTTCAAATAATGAAGTAGAATTTGAAACCATTTAGTTAAAGATTGGTATCTACTAATAATTTTAAAACCCCTTTTTATATAGTTTCGAAGTGGCAAATCTCGTGTAATAGCGATCGAAATAACGGTCGAACAAAGAATTCATGTTATAATAATGTAAACAAAGTCTCATGACTATCGATCATAATTTCGTTCACCACGAATCAATCGAAAGTTTATGAAATCGAAACGCAGAAATCTACAAACCAGAGAAACCCAAAAGTCACAAACGAAGTCGAAATGGGCCAAAACTCGGACGGAAAGAGGCTGAATGGGCCTAAACTGTTGACCGTGGTCTGGTTCCTCAAGATGATCCGAAGATCATCAAAAAACATGAAATCATGAAAAGGCCACAATTGATCCCAAATAATGTAAATTACTCCAAAGTTAGTTTCATTTCAAAGCTCTCGTCGATACGGTTCCAACGCATCTTGTTTCGCTGAATTCCGAGTTCGCATGAAAAAGTTACGATCATTTTAAAGTGGATTAATTATTTCACCATTTTTTTTCATTGTTCGGTTATTTACATTGGATGATTTCCTCCACCAAAAATTCCCATAAGCTCCAAATCACTCCAAATTAGTACTGGATATCTCTCGTCGGGATGGTTCTAACACACTTGATTTCGCTCAATTTCGAGTTTGTATGAAAATGTTATGGCCATTTAAAAATTGAATTTTTTTCCCCTTTACTGTTCGGCCATTAATGGCCGAACAGAAGGTATTTGCTCGGCCTTTAATGGCCGAACGGGCTGTTAAACCCCCCAAAAAAAATTACATTCTCACTTAGAAACATTTCTGAAAGTCCTATGATGCTATATATATATATATATATATATATATATATATATATATATATGCAAATGAGGCTTCTAAGACTTGCCGAAACAACTTATAACGCCCAAATACACATGTATAAACATATATACATAAGATTGCAATGATTTTGATTATATATTCCAAAATGAATAAACTCTCTAACCAAAGAAATAAAATGAAACTCAAACTATGACATAATGGTTTGACAATGCTAAAGGGAGATTATAAGGACTTGTGTGCACACAAGAACTTCACTAATAACATGCACAATCCGAACAAAGAGTATAATAGGATTTCCATTACTCAAAACGCAAGGAAATCAACAAAGTAAGCTACTAACTAAATGGATACACAACATACACACAATACAAATGTGCCATAGATACACTATACAATCTTGAATCTTGAGGCATAGATGTGAGTTCTAAAAGAACTCACCTTTGTTTGTTGGAAGCAAGCAATCTCTCCAATAGGAAGCTAGAACATCCTCTCTTCAATGAAAACACTAGAATCTTCAATCCTAATGTACATGCAAACAAATCCTTAATATGTTAGGCTTAGGAATTCTCAAAAATGGAAGAGAGAACAAGTTAAAGAAGTTGGAGATGATCTTACCCAAGTAGCTCTCTTCAAATTAGCAAAGCAAACCCACGATTTCCTAAGAATTGGGGTTTAGGAATTTTGATTTCCCTCTTCCTTAGGGCTTAGGAATTTGTTTAGGATACAAAATGAGGATTAATGAAGGAGTAAAAAGAGGTAGAGAGGCTATATAGGCAGCCTTCTTTGGGTTAGTGGCTAGTTTAACCTAACCCAAACCCACTAAAAAGCCTCAATTTTGCCTTTCTTCAAACATGTCGATGCTTATAGTCAAAAAGGTTACAAACGATGATCCTGACTCAATGGAAGTGGTTTCGTATCCAAATTCATCCATATGCAAAATGTATTTTTTGGTCATACACACAATTAATGACATTATACTATCGTTAAATATGTAGGTTGTCACAGTGGTTGTCCGTACGCTTATGTAGTATGGCGATGGTGGGTCTATGCGGAACGTAGCATTGTTATATTGAAATACTTACGTCACTCCGACGTAGGATGAATGACTGTGTATATTTCTATGGCGTTATGGCGGAGACCGTGCGAGTGAGGTACCATGGGGTGTACCTTAATATTGAGGGTAGCTAATATATATATATATATATTGTATTAGGTTAATTTACTGAGGAGTAGATGGGTACGACATGTGCATAAGCCTTGAGTGCTATTAACACAAGTAACTTAATAAATAAGAAAATTTAACTGAACGATATATGCAGTGTTATCAAGAATGTGTAGTTTAAATCCAGTCACCAGAACTTGTGTTTTGACCCCCTCCTTATAATATACTCGCATGTTAGATTTGTGGCAGAGATAAGATAGCTTTGGATACTAGTTAGGCAATATTATTATCTGGGTAAGGCTATATTTGATTATATTATTTTTTATTCCTTTCCGCTGTGAGATTTATTCTAAGCTTTGATATGTTTATTAACTCTGTCTTTTCTGCAAGATACCAGACAGACCACCACGAGTTTCGATAGATTAGAACTTTGAAAAATAATCGGTCTGTCGAAATTCGGCTTGGTACATCTAGTATCAGAGCCTAGGATTAAGATTCTTGTATAGATAGTGAGTGAACATACTTGTATATATAAATATATTATATATAAATACCTAGATCCATAGAGGAACCCACTAAATAGAATGAGCAGAATATCGTAAGAATTGGGATGTATGTTTTGTACACTAAAGGAATGAATAAGGAATTTTGAGTCCGTTAGGTAATATGGGTGGGAAGTGTACAATATACTTTGTAAGGAAGAAAGGTGAATCCCATATGTTAGTATTTCAGGTTAGTGGGTTTGAGAGTAAAATCTTATAAACTGGAAAAAGGTTAAAAAAACAAAAATGGATTAGGAATATATATAGTTGAGAGAATTGGCTTTTTGGGAGTCTAGGAAAGCCTAGGTAAGTTAGAAACCCACTTTGAGTCTCACCCCATTTTTAACATTTAAGAACTTAAAATTGTAAAAGCTTTTGGAAGAGGTTTATCGTGTTTTCATGTTTTGATATTAAAAGTTATAGTTTTAAAATATGTAAAGAACATATTTGAAAAGTACCTATTGAGTTTTGATCTAAAATGGGGTATATTTTGGAAATGGTAATTTCTTGTAAAATTTTGTCTAGAGTGAATTCTCTTAGAAAAAGGTGCACATTATAGAGCATGTACAGCTCGCTAGTTTTCAAGATATATGGTATGAAAGGATTAAAAAGCAGAACATAGAAAATATTGCATTTTTTTGAAAACTAAAATTTTCGATTAAGAAAATTTTGAAATCTTTATTCTTTTGACAATCATTTTTGATAATTGTTCTAACATAAAATTTTGTTGGGTAGACAAATTAAGTTGTAGAAATTAAGAATTGAGTAGATGTTTGTACCTAGTTGTAAGTAAGAATAGTTGTAGATCTGATTGAGTAATAGTTGTCCTTGTCTACTCCAATTTTTATGATTTGAAAAAATAAATTGATTTGCATCTTTTTTGAGATGACATGTTTTATGGTTTGGCAAAAGTAAGTTTTAGTGAGGAAAATAAAGTTTTAACACTTTTGACTTTTGGAAGGAAAATAAAATGAGGAAGCCAAACCACATTTGAAAAAATCATGGAGTAGGTAAGGATTAGTGCTTAGGGAAGACGGGGAAAGTTCTTGAGGCTATGGAGTATACATCAAGAATTATCTTGGAATAATGGTAAGTTCCGTTGAATGCGTAAGCATTAAAAAGCATAGGGTGTTGCTTGGAAATGGCCGTTAGTATACAGTCAGGACCAGCGGTGACTACTAGATAGTGAAGGGAAGTAAATGTTTAGATCCTGTTGCTAATTTTCCTATTAGGAGTAAAATCCGTTATTACATTTCTGTTGAGAACGTTCTGTTATTTTGTCCCCGTTTGGTAGTTAGGGTAACACCTAAATCTATCACTGATCCCATGGTTTGAAATTTTCTGTCTAATGGGGACATAGTCCTGAGATTCTTGGTCCTTAGTAGTAGTTGTGTAAAATGTCTGTTTTCCTGTTTTAGTTAAAGGAATATAAGGCTCATTTGAATTTAAACTTAGATCAGATGATTAAGTTAAATAAGCTAAGAAAAGAGTAACGACATAACTAAAAAGGAATCAATAAATTTAGTAAAGCAACAAACACGACAGTTAAAGAAAAATAGAAAATTATGAGAAAAGGTGAATAAGAATAAATTTTTCCATGATAAGTTGAAAAAGAAAATCTATAACAAAGGAAGTTTTCTTATATGGGCCGCGCTTAGATAGGAAAATAGGGAATCTTTATATAATTTATGTAATAAAATCTCTTGGTATATAAATAAGAGATAAAGAACGGTTGGGACCTAATCTGTCAACTTATATCAAGCGACTATGAAGCAAACACGTAAGAGGTATCATCAAACAGAGTTGGTTTTCTGTAACGACCCATATTTTTTTGTAGTCAAATATTTAATTTAATTTATTTACTTTAAATATTTTATTTGGGATATTAATGAATTTAATATATAATTCATTATTTAAAACGAAGCTTGAACCTTATATATAATTATAAAACGAGCTCGAAATAGCGCTGCAGTTCGTAATATGGAGTTTTGAACTTCAATTGGATATACAGGATCCGATATAAGTCAGATTTCCGTGAAACAAGAAATGTTGGAGTCGTATCGATTATATGTTTCATATGGAAGAGAAAAATCCAGATTTCGTATTATAGTTTGTTAGTTATGGTTAAATCAAATTTTAAAATAGTCGCTATGGAAATTGTTAATTAATTATAGGCCTTTAAAGTAGCGTCTTTGTGCAAACGAAATCGGTTTTCAATGAAGTTAATTTCCTTGGAACCTTATTGCCAAGGCGTAACAACATGTCCATTTTTCACTGCATTTGAAGGTCGTGTGTGACTGTACGATCATTAAACGTTAATGGTATATGGTATAAATTGAACACAATAAATCAAAGAAAGGGGATAAATAAGAGATAATGAACCAATCAAATTCTTCGTACATCACGCAACAGCGGCTTCCTTCAAGCCAAGGACAATTCAACCCCAAAAAAGTATAATTAAATTAAGTGCCTTGGCAGCCACACTAACGAATAACTTGCACTCCAAACAAAATTTCTTGCGTGCCAATCCAGGCCTTGCCTGCCACGTATTCGAAAACTCGACCTATCCTATGTTTTCCCTGTAAACCAATATCTAAAAACCGTGTACTCCACGCAAATTCTCCTGTATAAATATATCACCAGACTTTTTTCTTCCTTTGCAAAATATATGCAAAAACAATACAGCAATTTCTTCCTCAATGAAACCAAGCCAATTTTTCTCGCTGAAAACGAAACCTTCCTCCAAAGCTGAAACCGTAAACATCCCTTTTAGGTTTAAAAACAACCGAAACTTCTGTTTATAATTTTCTACTAGTAAAACAATAGGATTCCATTTCTGAAAAACATGAAACCATAACTCAGGAACAAACTGAGTTTTCTTCATATTGGGTGCGGGAGGAGGAACAGTTTGAGAGAGCTGTGCACGAGTACTTTGGGGATCCGAGGCACTGGAAATAATCGCATGCGGTGCTTCATAGGTGGCGGTACAGTTCATTAGGGAATGGTGGAGTTAGCGGCTGCAGGCAAGGGATCCGATGCTGTAAAGAGTGGGTGGGCCGAGACGATGAGTGCAGCGGCGGTATGGAGTTGGTTCACAGCAGTTGCGAAAAAGAGAGAGAAAAGGAAATGAAGTGGGGGTAAGGACTTGTGCCATGCGATCATAAAGTATGGTTTTAGGAGTTTTTTAATATGGAAAGAAGGCATGGCGTGGGGGAGCATGGTACAAAAGGGGACTTGAGTGTTTGGTGCGTGAGGAAGTTACGGAAAAGGCTACGTGGGGGTGTCTGTACATGGGAAGGTCTCGACCTACGTGCATATGGTGCTAACGTTGTAAGGTTAGCAGCTTGATTCAAGAAAAGGGTGCAGGAATGTTCAGCAAATACAGGGAAGGAGGACAGAAAAGGTAGGAGAAGGCGGGTCTGGTTTGGAGGGCAATGGGCTGAAAAATGTCGGTGGGTTTGAAAAAAAAGGAATTTAAGTTCGCTGGTGAGTGGAAAGAAAGCCTGTGGCTTTAGTATGAACGAATTTGAGAATATGGGGTAGTGGGAGTACGCGGGCATGCTCGTGCATTTTAAATGGGGAGAGTGTACCATGTATTGTGTATTGTTGTATGAGGGAAAGAAGAACATGAGATCAAAAGAGAAAAAAAGGTTGGAAGGTAGAGTTACATTGGAGCCGGCTGTACAATTGGGTAAGGTCCGTTCTATATTTACGTTAAATTATATGTTACGTGAACAACTAATCTACCCCATCACGATAAATGGTGTTACTATATACGATTTAAGAAAAAAAATGTATGAACGTGTATCGTTATTTATATATAAAAAGATATAAAGATTTTTACTATTTATATTGTGTTGGTGTAGACCTAGTATAGACTGTTAGTGTATCTAAAAGAAGTGTTGTGTTAACCAACGTGGTTAGATAAATTAAAATATTATTCAAAATTTATTATTCGAAGCTAAAGTTGTGTCAAATTATATAGTTAATAACTTCTAAATTCATTATCAGAATTGAACAAACTGGGGGACGTTGGAACCGTATTAAGAAGCACTACGTCCTGGAGTTAAAGCGGACAGAGCCGGAAGCAGATGCAAATTTTAATTAAATTAAACCCATGTTTAGTTTAATTAAATGAAGCATTCTATTGACCGAACGAAACCAAGGTGAGTTAAACTCACTCAGTTCTTCCTATTTATATTTTATATAAATTGGATTTTTATTTTGTCTGCTCTGCTTGCTAATGGTTGATTGTTTGCTAGTTAAATATTCATTTGTTGATTTAACTGATGAAATTAAACCATTGTTTAATTTCAGTATTCAATACCAAATCGTTATTTTAACGATTGGATCCAATAAAGGTAACATACCTTGATTGGTCACGTTTATTTATAAACGCGTTTAATTGTTTGAATTGTTTGGATAATTGGTTGATGTTAAATAGTTGTTGTGTACTGTTATGGAAATTATCAGTTAAATAGAATTGGTTGACAAGATTTGAGATAACCACTTATATACAGGGAAGAACATGTTGGAGGGACCCAACGGGATTCCTCAAACATGTTATTTATTTTCATATTATAATATATGAACTTATCTGATGGGATGATTGATTTGATTGTTGATTATTGACAGAAAATTCAACAATTGTTTTGTTTAAACCAACGATCCGTATTAGTTGAATATTGGGCAGCATATAGCCGATAAAATCAAGTGTTTCGTTTATAAGAACTGAAGTTATAAAATTTTATTTTATAACTGGAGATAGATTTTAAATATATATATTATTTCGAATTAAAAGTTTTAAAAGGAAAATAAATATTTATTATTTATTATTTAATTTAGAATTAAATTATTAATTGATTTTATAAAGAAATTATGACGTTAATCAGAATGATGTACAAGTGAATAGAAATTAACTTGATGATTTATATTGAATAATGGTTTTGGTAAGGAACAATTAAAGAAAATTTATTTAAATTAATTATATTATTAATTAATTTAAAAGGGAAACTAATTAGAATCGGTTAATGGGATAACCGTGTTTTGATATGACTAAATGGACCATTTTTAACTGTAATTAATATTTTAATTAGTTTGTTTGGATTAATCTAATATGTAACGACCCGGTAGGGATTCGAGCCTCGAATTCTGACAATAATACATAATCCCGCATTACTTGTCAAAATCTAAGTATCGAACACCACTAGATAGCTATTTGAAAATTTACTTACAATCATCAGAGTACATCACACGTCTGGACAGTTTTAATAACCTGTCCTTATATACAACACACAGCGGAATAATATAACATCATACGCCTGAACTCTTCCAGCTCGTCTCTTCTCAGCATCGGATAACCTGAACCTGTACACCTCGGTCAAACCCGAGCATTTACAAAACACCGGGTCAGTCTAGTGAACCAGAGTGAGAAACCCACTAAGTTTAAAGGTATCACACAACTTGATTTAAAAAAAACCTTTTGAAAGAAAAGGATAATCGTAAGACCAATCCACACATAAACATGGACGGTTTTTACCTTACGATAACCCAAATCACCTTTGAAATCAATATTTTTCTGATATTATAATATTGTCTAAATACAAGTAAATGTAATCTAGTGGAATGCTTGCATCTCACATTCCACATATAGTATACAATCAAAAACCGCGGGCGCTTATTGGAGATAGGATTCTCACTATGACAAGGTATGGGACCACCTACCGATAGTGTATCTCTAGAGGCGAATACACTGGGTTCAACAAGAACATCTTGCAACCCGGCCCTCACATGACCGACCACTCATTTCGCTTGAGTGTATCGAATGTATATCACTAACAGTTGGGCTCAAACCACCGTTTCCCGAAAAGGGACAACATCGAAACAGATTAAAGAAGCAAAAGGAATTTCTCTAGATAGGTGATTATACACCCTAATGGGAGCGACCCACATAGCCATGTTGTCTACCAAATTTTTGTCATTTCCTGGTTGATGAGGCTTGAGGTTTAAATTTCCTTTTAGAACATTTAGGCATAATTCACTTTGAATGCCACATTGTCAAATCCATCAGATATCACTAATTGACGTCCTCAAAAATACTCTAGTCGTTAAGCTTAGAGAAGTCCCCCTCTCCACCACCAACTATAGTATGTTTGAAGAAATCAACATATGTAATCCCTTTGGAAATACTCTGTCAGACATCTGTCCATACAAGTTGTCCTGGGATTGGACAACCGAAGGCACCCTCCTGCTGCATCCTAGGGATCACCCTGTGGGCCAATAACGAGTAGTCCTTGCAATCCATAGATTTCAACCATGACAGAATCACAGAACTAATAACTTTGGTTGCAAGCCAGAGAAATTCGGTAATTAGTCCTTCCGCTTATGAAGATCTATGGTCTTTAACTGCTCCATCTTCAACCAGCCTCTTTTACGTATTTGCTGGTTCGGAATGGTTTCCGAACATACATTCGATCCCGGTCTTTCCGTACCAGCAGCGCATTGGCATGATTTTGATAGTCGGTTATTTAACTATCAAAATAAACAACTATAAAAATAAAATAAATCCAATGGTTTATATACAGCGTCACTTGGCCATAGAAATAATATACCAGTTATAAAAAATAATATATAATATTCTCAAAATCGCTTTATTAGAATACTTAAAAAAATACCTGAAAATCTTATCCACTTTCCCTGTTACTATCCTTCAAAACATTTTCCACCACATTACTAATCCTCGGGATCAATTCACTTACCATCATAAGCACTCGTTACAAAATCCCTTTTCTTTCGTTACTATGGAAATATAATTTCAAATTCTTTAAATCACTTCCTTTAGAAATCTTACTTCGATTCATCCATTTCACTTACTGTCATTAATGGGTAATGTTAATTCACCATTTAACGTTTTAATTCCCCATTTCCTTATTCACAACTGTTTAGCCATCTCTGGTTTAACATAAAGCCCTTTTTTCATCTCTCTTTCCTTTATTTAAAACATTTATTTTAAGCTTACTTTATTCGCTAAAAAATCACTTTATGACGTCATTTACCCAATTCTCTTTAAGTATAACCTTGTTCATAACCTTCCTTTGGGCCTCAATTATATTGCATTTCTAACCTTAATTTCTCACATAAATGAACTACATTTAAGAAATAACCCCTTACATAAAATAAAGATTATATTTCACTTTATCATTAACTGGATTTTTTTTTAAAATCTCCTAAAGTTAAATAACTATTTGCTAAATTACTCCATTAAATTAATTGGTACAATCTAATTAATTAATTCCCATTAAAATAGTCGGCTTGGTAAATTTGAAAACACGATTTACCCATTGATCAGTTCTAACTCGTCACTTTAAATTAATAAACAACAATATTTATTCAAATAATCTCATCCACTTTGATTATTAAACAATAATCTATTTCTAAATAAATCTCATTTTATTGTTTTCTTAAAAATAATAAATCTTGATTATTAATCGCCACGTTAATTTCAGCCCCCCTAGCTTATCAATCTTAATATAAAAATCAATTTTATAAAGTTATATAGTAATTTCGATGAAATACGTGCCTCGCACATGGTAGATTTATTGGTACAAAAATAATGGTTAAACAAACGATATATATATGGTTGGTCTATTTTATTTTAAAACTCCATTTAAAAATATATTTATTTAAATCTATATTCACTTAAAAATAAATCTCATAACTTCGATTTACCTGACGGTAAATCAATCTTTATAAAAACAGTTTATATTTGGCCATCTGCTATAAACTACTCAATCAATATCACACGTTGGTTAATAACTAAACAAATATTGCATTTGAGTTTAACAACCAATAACAACTCAACAATTCAATCATATGGGGTTCAACAGTTCATATACTGATCATAAGAAATCAAACAATAACTAGAGGAATCCGGTTGGATTCCCCCAACCTGTCCTCCACTAGATACAAATATGTTATTTCCATGTAATCATTGTCCATGGGAACATACAACTAAACAAATAATTTTATCCAACATTGCTAATTTAATGTTAACCATTTAATTTAACGCGTTTATAAAAATATAAACGCGACCAATCGGGTAAGTTACCGTAGTCGGTTCTAATCGTTAGAATAACGTTTTAGGGTTAATTAGATTAAACAAACGTTTAATTTAATTTATTCAGTCAATCACAGTATCAATCAGCAATCATCAAATAGTAAACAACCATAGTACACAAAAATTAAACCCTACTTATAAAATATAAGTGGGTAAACTGAGTGAGTTATACTCACTTGATCTGCGTTGTATGAACAGCTTATTCCATATGATTTCAACTTCGTCCAATCCGTTCCATACCGACGTGCTCGAAAATTTCGGTCCTAGTCTGTTTGGAATTGGCCAATTTTGGTTTAAATATTTCAGACGGCTCCTTCACCTACTGGTTCGTCTGTCTCTACTTTATTCCGATTTGTGTTCGACATTCCAAGATTCTAATCCTGATTATAATAAATCAAGCCGTTTGCTTTGGAAATGGTTCATGCTTTACTTGCAAGCCCAAGATCCTCAAGCCCATCGTCCAGCAAAATCCAACCCGTCCACGACCTTCCCACAATTACAAGAACGGATCCGCTTCATCAGTCCCTCATTTTATCCTGTCCACTTCCTATTTTATTTCCGTCCAAAAATAAAAAGCAAATCCCTTCTGGCCTCAGTAAAATCAAGCGCCGCCCTTACTCTCCTATGTTGATCGAAGACCCGGCGGTCACCCCTAAATCAGGCGCCTAGGTCAACTCTTCCTCCAGCTCGAACCGCATCGCCCATAGCCCCATCGTTGTACCGCAGTTCGCCCACCAAGATCCAGTCTTTCAGGCGAGATCTGGTCTTCACGTCGCTCCGATTTACACCACGAAAGGTCAGCGCGCATACTTTATTTCCTTTTACATTTTTGCTGTTCAAAATTTGTAGATAAATGTTTAGATCGAATCTGAGTGGGTTACTGTCGTTCGCCCCTTAGTGCGTGACTTTGTTGTAAGTTTTTGGTCATGGATTGGGTAACTGCGAAGTGAAAAAGAAATGAAAGGTAGAACGTCACTTGTTTTTGGCTTGGCAAGAATCTGTATTACTGGGGTATTTATATGCGAACGAGATTGGAGATAAGGCCGATGTCGAGTCAGTAGGTCTGGGCGGCCATGTGCTTTCTCCTTAGGTAGCTGCTGTGCATGTGCTGATGTGAGAACTGAGGGTACTGGATTGATGGGTCTTCAACATGTATTGTCTCCTCAAATAGGATGTGTGCTACCGAAAAGCTAGTTTTAGGCCTACTGTTTGTATGAGTACAGCATGTGGTTGTTCAGTATTGATGGTAGAGATTGGTAGGAATACCCTATATCGAGCTGATAGTTTGTGATGAGTCTGCGTCAATATATGTATGTATGATTATGCAAGGCAAAGATTTTGTACAGAAGTCTTCTGTTCTCTTTATTTATATGATATCTATTGAATAGATTTGGTTTATTTCTCTTCTACTTTATGGGATTTGCTATGGTACTTTGCCCTTTTTCACATCAGTTTATCAATCTTCTTAGCAAAAGATATTGCTCATGGACGTGAGGATCTGTCCTCATTTTATTGTATTTTTTTCCTATTTGATTTGCTTGGGTCTTCATATTGGCAGAATTGTTGTATATGTACTATAAAATTTGAAATAGAGTTGTTAGGCTAATTTGCTGAGTTGTTTGCACCATTTTCTTTTCCTCTTGAAATGTCATGTACATTTGATTTTCATTGTTTACATATATATATATATATACATACACACATATACATATTCCTTTTCTTCTTTTTTTTCTTTTCTCTTTAATTTGTTATGAGTACACTTGAGCATTAACATCCACCTAAGGTGATTTTACTGCTTGGTATGATATATCGTTCACGAAGTTCAAGCGTTAAACATTGTATATATACGTACAAGTAGGGTCTGTAAATATATAAATAATATCAATAAATATTTAAACAAATCCTAAAACTACTAAATTCAAAATAACTAAATAAATTATCGTCTGATATACCAAATCTAATAGTACCTCACCTCAGATTTATCAATATCAAATTATAAATCAGCATCAACAAACTCGAGTCGATCGATAACAAATTCATATAGAAAACGTTATTGTATTTATTAAATAAACGTTATCGTTAATTGATGATTTCTAAAGCGACTATTTTAAATATTGAATTGGACATAACTAACAATCTATAACATGAAATCCTGATTTTTCTCTTTCATTAGAAAAATATTATTCAACAATTTCGAACGTTTCTTGTTTCGAGAAAATCCGACTTACTTTGGGCCCTGTACGACCATTTAAAGTTCAAAACGCCAAATTACGAACTGTCGCGCCACTGCAGCTCGTTTTATAATAAAATTATAAATTCAACGTTCTAACATCGTTTTATAAATGAAATCGCGACGATAATTTAAATAAAATCAATATTAAACCATTCTAGTTTGTCCGATCACACTACACTGCAAATTTAACATTTTTCCCAAATATCCCGAAATAAAATATTTTTATATTATTCAAAATAAATAAATATTCAAATTAAAATGGTTATTCTCGATTATTTATACTCAAATCAATGTTTAAATAATAAAATATTTCAAATAAAATGGTCAGAAATTACGGGACATTACATTCCTTCCCCCTTAAAATAATTTCATCCTCGAAATTGCTAAGGTAGAAAGAACGCTACAACCCATTATCTTTACAAAAATATTTAATTTAAAACTCGATTTTATTTCCAAAACAAATCTAATTGGTCGTAAAACCAAATTAATTCAAATAAAAGAATTTTCCAACAATCTTCAAAAAAATTCTAACACCTTAAATTTTGGAAATATTTTAGCAGAGTCTTCCCTACACGGAGGACATCTGTGATATCGCAAATTCAAGAAATATATATACATCGGCCAACATGGTCGGAAAAAATCAAAAACCAATCCCAAAATCCAAACAAAATGAGACGACCCCAAACCCCGTACTGACGGCGGCAAGGGTAATCCTTGGAATATAACACAGAAACAGATAATAGCAGGACATAATTGAATAAATACACCAGATAATGCGCAACAGAATATACTGAATAAACGTAAACATCAGAGTTACACTGTTTACAAGATCATACTTAGAACAAATACAGTTCAGCTATACATAAATGTCTACAGCGGAAACAAACATAATATGTACAATAGGAGCTGAACAGCATAAAAAGAGATAAATGATAGAATCCGTCTTCAGCTCCAGCCATCCAGAGAAAGCCAGCTAAACCTGAATACAAGGTTGCCCGTGTAGAAAAAGAGGCACCCGAGTTTGAAAGTGAAACAAACTACGAGTCAGTCATGGGACTGGTATGAGAAATCTACTCAACACATTTAAAATATGGCTAATCACAGGACCACGCCACTTTCGTGGAACGGGTTTACTCCATTGGATTTCCAGTGCTTTAAAACAAATCATTCTTTTAATCATCGAAATGCTTTTTATAAAAATGAAGCCATTATAAGACTCAGTTCCCATCACACAATGCAACGCAAACCGGAGGATAGAGTTTTACCTTATAACGGCTAAAATATGTTTGATACGAATAAAACAAAAGGATTTAATATTATTACTAGTGTTTATTTCCAAAAGCAATTTCAAATCATAACTATCAATCATAGATGGCATTAATGCCCCATACCACTATGTCGCCATATATAGGTATACAATCAAAACCGCACAGTCACGTATTTGGAAGTTGGATTTCCGTCATGAACCAAGGCAAAAGATAGTCCTTACCGAATTCGAGACGCTCTAGTCCGTGTCTCAGGCAAGCGCGCAGGCAAGCCTTGGATCATCAGGGCCGGTCCACCGAGGTGGATTATTATGCCTGAACAATACGTTTCCCCGCTCTTTGGGGCATAAATGAGCCAACGAATGACTCCATCGGACCCGGATCGTCCGATCTAATCGAGGCGCCTCGCAACAGCAACAACCACATAAGTCAAACTCGTCAGGGCGTGTAAAACCACTGACGCCACTCCTAGCTAGAAGGAAACGCATGCCCTCCCTGAGGTCCTTTCTCCCGTTTCTGGTTCATACCGGGTGTGAGGCTCACGATTTCACGTTGTACACAATGCTACGCCACACAGGCGGTGCTTTGATCATCACCATAAGACTTTGCTTTTCAACAGAAGTCCTGATCATTGCATCTTAGCATGCCACGCAGGCAATTCACACCGTGCAACTGATGGCTATCAATCACACAGAATGAATTCCAATGTCAGACATACATTCCATTTGCAAGTCCGTTCTGGGTCTGAACGAAACCGGAGGCACTATATACCTCGCAAACCCATCGTCCTCCACGTACGTCTGGACGATCACCACTCATTATTGTAATAACCCGGAAATCCGAGCCAATTTAAAAAATTTATTTTGGCAATTTTAGCGAATTTTGATTATTTAAAATGAATTATTTTAAATAATAACGACGAGAAATTAATTTTGAATATAATTCGAACATATATATTCGTTTGAATCGACGATAGAATATAAATATTTATTTATATTTATAAAAGGAATTGAAAATGGCGCGGTAGTTCGGTAATTCGATTTCAAACTTCAAATGGATGTGCAGGATTCAACATAAACCGGATTTTAGTGAAACCAAAAATATTAGAATCTATTTAAGAATATCTTTCCAACGAATCTGAAAAATTGAAATTTCATAGCGGGGATAAAAAGATATGCCCAGTTGAAAATTCAGAATAGTCGATATGGAATTCAGGCCCTTAAAAATGGGAATTTTGCAAACGACCTCGGAATTCGACGAAACCAGTTTTGTTGGATCCGTGATGTCAAGTTATTGCTAGATTCCAAAATTCGTAATTTTTCGAATCAATATGTGATCGTGGCAAAAGGAACGTGTTTGACCATTTTCAGTTGATTTTAATCGACTGGAAAATGGCCATTTTTCAAACGGTCTCAGAATTCGACGAAACTAGTTTTGTTAGGACCGTATCGTCAATACAAAACCAGAAAATATTTTTCGGGAATTTTTCGAGTTAGTATGTGGCCCCAGTAAATTGAAATGCGCGTTCAAATTCAATATATAGAGTTATATGTTGATTTTGACGGAAACTGATCGAAACGATCGAATCAGCTTATGATACATATCCCATTGTGTTTGGAATGAGAGTAATTAGCTATGGACGACAGGCGGTGGGTCTCGTTTGGAGGTCGAAAATAAAAGTTGCTTTTTGGGATTAAAATAAATAATAAAATATATTTTATATTCTCTCTCTCCCCTATTTTACAGTCAAACCCCCCCCCTTCTTCTTCATTCCACGATCGAAGCAAAAAAGAAAAAAAATTAAAACCCCGTCGCCCCCATCGTTCGCTCGCCACCGCCGCGCCCAGGTGGCGCCGGCCACCACCAAACCCCCTCCGTTGCGCCTTCTCCTCCCTCTCCACCCTCGCTCCTCCAAACCCCTCCTCAAATCGAGACCCCTGAAGCCCTATCCGCCACCGCTACCCCCCTGGACGCCGAGACCCCCTCCAACATCCCCTCCGACCAACCGATGAGCCACCACCCACCTGAACGCCCAATCCGACCCCTTCCCTCAAGCGATAGCCAACTCGAGCACCCCCACCCGACACGTCAACCTCTTCCGCAAGACCCCTCGGCCTCCTCCTCCCTAAATGACAGTGAGTCCCTTTTGTTTATTTTGTTTGATTTAATTCTTTTATATGTTTTATTGTTTTAAAGAATTTATTTTTCTTTGAATTATATTGTTTTAAAAGAATTGATTTTTTTTAACTTTGAAGAAAATTGATTTTTAACTTTGTAAAGAATAGGTCTTTAATTTTAAAAAGAAATGATGTTTCACTATAGAAAAAAATGGTTGTTAACACTGAAAAACTATGATTTTTAGCTATGTAAAAATATAATTTTTATAATATAGAAAGGATAAAAATATAATTTTTATAATTTAGAAAGGATAAAAATATAATTTTTGTAATATAGAAAGAATAAAATATGATTTTTTATATTGACAGAGTATTAAAAATTTGATCTTTATATATATAGCGAAATAAAAATACGATTTTTATTTATTGAATGAAGCAATAAAAATATAATTTTTATTTGAACAGCGTGAAAAGAACTGCATAGGAATTTCAGACCGATCCAGAGATTCAGCAGTTCAAAAGCAAAGCACGGCGGAGTGGAACCCTCTATGAGAACTCCTCACCTTTAATTTTTATTTCTAGTTTGAAATATATAATAGGATGTAGACGGTGTTTAGTAGCACCCGACACCCGTCGTCCACAGACCATGGACGGCTTGTATGGTTATTTGTTTGATTTTGATGTGTAGTTGATTGAGTGATGCGATGTGAAATGAAATAAAATATTTTATAGTGGAAAATATTTTATGGTTAAAAATAGAATTTTTTAACATGTATTTAAAATAAATATTTATGAACAAATCAGAGATTTGTTTATATACACTGATTTGATTGATATTGATTGGGACGATAAATTTTACACATCGCCCAACTACACAAATAAAATCTGTGTTCGATTGTTTGAAACCCCACACGGGTATTGGGATGATAGATGACATACACTAATCCCAATAATTAGTTGTATGTCGATCGATTGATTGACAGACTGTTATGAGCATTAAATATTTATATTTGATGCTTATACAGTGTAGAATGCACTTTGGATGATGGTTGATTATTCATCGTTGTTATTGTATACATGTGTTGTAGAAAATCCATATAATTAACATTATATGGTAATTGATTGGGCCTCATTCCAGTTTTGAAATAGAAATATTTGAAAAAGGAATATTTGAAATAGAATATTTGAAAATAGAAATATATGAAGCCGTGTTGATTAGATTGACGCCATTTTGACGTGAACGATATTTATATCGATTTTATTCATTTTATAATGAATATCGAAAGTGATTTCAAAATCTGATATTTTGAAAAGAATTGAAATTCGAACTGAAACTGAATAGAAATGAATTCGAATTGAAATCGAATAGAAATGAATTCGAATTGAAATTGAATTGAATTGAAAACGAACTGAAATTGAATTATAAATCAATTTGAATTGAAATCAATTTGAAATGAATTTAAATCGAATTTATAAGAAAAAAATTCAATTTTGATTTGAATTTGAAAAAAAGTTGAAATCGTTTTGAAAACGAATTTAAAACGATTTATATAATACGTTTTAAAAGGAAATCGATGAAGTATATATTATATATATAATATAATGGCCTGAATAGAACGCGCCGCGGTAGTTCGCGAATTTCGACCATTGACTTCGAACGGATATCACGGGAGATCCGACCGTCAGATTCTCCTAAAACCGGAACCGTTAGGTTCGTATCGAAAAGAGCTTTCTAACGAATATTAGAAATTAGAAATCTAATGGGTGGATTTGGAATTATGTCCAAATCAAATTTGGAAAAGGTCGCTGTAAGTGCAGTTCGATGGCCATTGATGGAAATCGACTGTACGGGCCTTGATAAAATTATTAAAAATATCAATAATTTGTGTAAAATCATAAGAAATGATTTGTGAAGAATTGGGATGAAAAACTCCATATTTGAAAAGATAAAAATAGATTTTTATCGAAATGAACTAGTTTTGAACTAGAATTATAATTCTATTTATTTTTAAATAATAAATTGGATTTGAAAAGGTTTTGAAAATAACCAGAATTTCCAATAATTATATTGGAATAGATTTGAATCGAAATTGTCTTCGGAATATTTCGTTGTTGGATTTTGTGATGATACAGATATTGTTATGGGAATTTGAAAGATATATTTATATCGTTATTTCCAATACGATATTTGTTAGTTGTAGAGTTTGATATTGAATATAAGCCGATATTATTTCTATTTAGAGCATTGTATTTAATATCAAATGTGATTTGGGTTTGTCGTGAATGGTGTCTTCATTAACACCTTTCTTAAGCCCAGTTGAGAAAAAGATTAAATCTTTTTATTCAGATTTAATGAAGTGTACCAATTAAATAATATTTAATTGGAATTGAATTGGTATTGATTTTTGGGTTTATCGTGAACAGTGTTTTGAATAACACTTGTTCTTTAACCCGATAATTAATGAAATGTGATTTTGGGTTGTCGTGAACGGTATCTTCAATAATACTATTCTTAGACCCAAAGAAGTTAAGAAATTCAGAAACTAACTGGAGATTAGTTGAGTTGAATGGCTTTTGGGGTATTGATCTGATGTTGGTTTCGGCCTTCGGGGTTAATACTTAGGGAACTGCTCACTTGCTAATTTACGGTTAGGGGCTGATTGAAATTTGATGTTATTTTGGGTTTATCGTGAACCGTGTTTTAAATGACACTGATTCTTTAACCCAGTCACAGATTAAAACTAAGTGGAGTTTTAATGAATCTTTAATTAGATTGAAATGATCGAGAATGGAGTATCACCAGTTTTGCTCCAGGCGATAGTTAAATCTTTAATTAGATTTGAACGTGAAATGGTAATTGAAATTACCGATAACACTGTGGTGTTAGATATGAAGTATTACCAGTTTTACTTCATGGGATGAATAGGTTGGGATTGGGAAATTAAAACAAATGATTACTTCGGTAAGGTTCGTTAATCCCGACTAGTTGAATTGAAATTCAAAAGAAGATTAAAGAATAAATTCAAGGAATTTATCTTTGATAAAATTAATGGGAACCTTTCCCTATGAATGTGAAATTTAGAAACTAACTGTCGGTTAGCTAAGCAGAATGGTTTTCTGGATATTGATCTGATGTTGGTTTCGGCCTTCAGGGTTAATATTTGGGGAATTATTCTCTTGTTAATTTACGGTTAGTGAATGATGAATTGGAATGAGGCGTATGTTGTGTTTGTGTAACACATGTTTATTATATACGCGAGTTATTCGGGAAGACCGGATTTATCCCATTCTGAATAACTGATACGACGACAGTCGAAGATGAAGACGGTGGTCGAAGACCGGAGGTCTTCACGTCGTTTGGGTGATTACTGATGATCTTGATTAGGATGTACACCCAAGAAGATGGAAATAGTTGGTGATCGTCCAGACGTATTTGGAGATCGATGGATGTGCGGGGTAGTAGGTGCCTCCGGTTTCGTTCAGACCTAGAACGAACTTGTAAATGGACTGTGTGTTGACATTGGATTTTAGTCTGTGTGATTGATTTCTATTAAATATATATCTGTTTGGCGGCAGAGAATTTATTCTCTTGCTTAACGCCCTTCTCTGAGACGTATGAGCTCAGGGGTTATATACTGATGGATATCAAACGCATAGAGTGAATTGCCTGTGTGGCATGCCTAAGATGCAAATGATCCAGGCTTCTGTTGAAAAGCAAAGTCTTGTGGTTGATGATCAAAGCACGTCCTTTGTGGCGTAGCTTTGTGTAACATTTACTTCGCGAGTTTCACACCCGGTATGAACCAAAAACGGGAGACGGACCTTAGTTAGGGCATGCGTTTCTTTCTAGTTAGAAGTGGCGTCAGTGGTTTTACATGCCCTGACGAGTTTGACTTATGTGGTTGTTGCTGTTGCGAGGCGCCTCGGTTTGATCGGACGATCCGGGTCCGATGGAGTCATTTAGTTGGCTCACTTACGCCCCAAAGGGCGGGGAAACGCAGTGTTCAGGAATTTTAATCCACATCGGTGGACCGGCCCTGACGATCCAAAGGTCACTCGAGCTCTGACCTGAGGCTCGGGTTAGAGAGTCTCGAATCAGTAGAGGACTATCTTTTGCCTTGGTTCATAGATGGAAATCCAATTTCCAAATACGTCACTTTGCGGTTTTATTTGTAAACCTATATATGGCGACATAGTGGCATGGGATGCTCATGTCGCCTATGATTGATACTTATGATTTGAAGTTGTTTTATACACTATGCACTTATAGTAGTATCAAATGATTTGTTTTAAACGTACCAAGCATTCTTGGCTATTATAAGGTAAAAACCCTATCCCCCGGCTTGCGTTGCATTGTGTGATAGGACCTGGGTCTTATAATAGCTTCATTTTTCTTTATTTAGCATTGCGCTGTTGTTTTATGCACTAGTGTTCTTGGGAGGAAACCCGTTCCGCGTTAGCGGCGTGGTCCCTTGATTTACCTAATTTTAAAATAAAGATTAATAACTGTTTTAGTTCTCACACCAGTCCCATGACTGACCTGGAGTTTATTGTTTTAACCTAAACTCTGGGTGCCCTTATTTCGACACGGGCAGCTAGTAGTTTTGGTTTTGCAGATTTATATTCACAGGATCCTGGTTTACAGTTGGAACAATATCCGGAAAGCTTTGTATCCGTATATCTTATCCTAGTTGTGTTTTGTATTATTTCTGCTGCTATGTATTTAAATGTAATTTAAATCATTGATATTTTTCTGTGTAATATTGATTCATACTCTGTATATTCTTGTATACTGATGGAATTGTTGTAATATACAATGAAATGTTCTCCTGTCTGCGTCCTTCTTTGGCTTGTTCTTGAACTATCCGCGCTTTCCTCACCGGGGAAGGTACGGGTTTTTACAATTATCCATATTTCGGGATGCCTCCCAATCAGGACATCAGTTACCATCCAAACGAGGTGAAGATCTCCGGTCTTCGACCACCGTCTTCATCTTCGATTTCTTATCGTTGATTCAGTTATTCAGAATGGGATAAACCCGGTCTTTCTGAGCAACTCGCGTATATAATAAACAAGTGCTACACAAACAATACTACGCATCATTTCAATTCATTAGTCACTAACCGTCAATCAGTAAGAGAACGATTTCCCAAATATTAACCCCGAAGGCCGAAACCAACATCAGATCAATACCCAAGAAACCATTCGACTTAGCTAACCTTCGGTTAATTCCTAAATTTCACATCCATATCGTTTATAATATTTTATAACGATTTATCGCTATTTTTATTTATTTTTAAAATAGCCAATTTATTCAAACGACGCTTCGGGCCATAACGCGTCTGTGGCGCTGTTTTTCTTCAGATTTGATTTACACATATCTGAAAATCTAACCGTTGGATCTTCACAAAATTTACATCATTAGAAATATCTTTTCAAAACGAATCCAATGGTTCCAGTTTCGGGAAAATCCGATGGTCGGATCTCCCGGTATAGTCGTTTGAAGTTTCGATTTCAAAATACGAACTGCGGCGTCGTTATTCGATTTAATATAATTATATTTATATATATTCATATATAAATATAATCGATTCTGGCGCTGTTTTTCTTCAGATTTGAATTAAACATTCCAGACAATCCAACCATTGGTTTTTTACAAAGTTGGTGTTGTTGGAAAGATATTTCCAAAGCGAACCCAACGGTTGCGGTGTTGGGAAAATCCGATGGTCAGATCTCCCGCACTAATCGTTTGAAATCATGGTTTCAAAATACGAACTGCAGCTTCGTTATTCGATATATTTCAATTCTATATATATATACATATATATATATATCAATTCTTTGATTTCAAAACTGTATGATTTTCATATTTTTGTTAAAAATTATATTTTTATCTAACTGTCTTTCATTTCAACACTTCACTATATTTAAAAATTCATGTATATAATATAAATGTGATTTTTAATGTAAAACAATTTATTTCAAAACACGACTATTTTATATAGTTCATATAGATGATGAAAATATGACTTTTATTATAAAACAATTTATTTCAAATCAAGATTATTTTATATAGTTCATATCGATGATAAAAATTGGATTTTTATTATAAAACAATTTCTTTTAAAATATGAATACCATTCAACACATGAATTTCAATTCAACGAATGAATTTCAATTCAACGAATGAATTTCGATTCAACGCATGAAGGTTTTCTATAGCTTATACATATAGATAAAAAGGTGATCTTTATATTTAAAACACGAATACCATTCAACACATGAATTTCTATCCAACGAATGAATATCGATTCAACACATTAAGGTTTTCTATAGTTTATATATATAGAGTAAAAATGTGATTTTTATATTTAAAACACGAATACCATTCAACACATGAATTTCTATCCAACGAATGAATATCGATTCAACACATGAAGGTTTTCTATAGTTTATATCTATAGAGTAAAAATGTGATTTTTATATTTAAAACACGAATACCATTCAACACATGAATTTCTATTCAACGAATGAGTTTCAATTCAATACATGAAGGTTTTCTATTCAACGAATAAATATAGTTTCAACAAATGAAAATAATTCTAACACATGAATATTATTCAAAATTTCGGCAGCATAACGGCAGGGTAGTTAAAACCGGGACCGTCCCTAGTACGGCTCCTCGCTCTACCTTAAAGCCTCACAGCTTTTGACAATGGGGAATCATGCATCTAGTTCGCACGTAGGCGGCATGTGTATTTTTTTCATTTCCACAAACTAATCCTATGTGGTTTCAACCAAATATTTGTCAACCACAAATGGGTATTTTCCAACCACAATCAATCAATTCCAACCACAAACAATTTCAATCAACCATTCGCTATCAATCAATTTTCACACCAATCACAACCAATAAATATCGTCCATGGTTTGTGGACGAGGGGCGTATATATATATTATATATAGCATTTCACTTCTATTTCAACACATATATAATTTTTACAACGCATATACAACTTATACATCAAACGTACGACTTATACAACGCTTATACAAGAGGTGTACAATGCTTATATAACTCATACATCGACTACATAATTTATACATCGTCGTTTTCCATATCGTTTATAAATTAGAGATCTCACCTTGGGTTCTACTCCATGAAAAATAGTAGAAGGCTCAGAAAAATATGCGGTCTCTTTTAGAATGTAGAAGACGTCCACACGAGTCCACTGTCTTTTGTTTCACTGAATTTCGTCAACAAACAAAAAATATATGATTTTTACAGTGAAATCAAAAACCGTAGCGCTTTAAACTGCTATTAAATAGTTGAAATTAAAATAGGCCGTTACCTTTCTATTTCCTTGAATTATACTCCAATCCGCTGCACTGGGTTAAAATCGGACCTTTCCACTTCGTAGAGCTTCGAATCGCGGTCAGGCGCGTTGTAACACCCCGTATGTTGAATAACTTGTTATAATATAAAACAGGGCAGAATTAAATTTTAAAATCTGAATCATGGGAAACGGGCTATTCCATTGCGTTCGTCTCGGAAAAATACGCAAAATAGAGTCCGAGTTTTCGAAAATCGGAGTCCGTATGACCCAGTTAAGGCCCGAAGAAGTTTCAGAAAATTTAAAACAGATTTTAAATATAAAAATTTCAGAATTTCAAAAGTGGCGGGAAAATTCCCGCCAGACTCAGGGAGTCGACCTGGGGGTCGACAGGGGTGTCGACCTGCCCACCAGGTCGACTAGGGTGTCGACCCTAGTGTCGACCTGGGGGTCGACCTCCCTGGTCGAGCCCAGGTGACCTGGGTGCACTGGTTTGGCTTTTGGGCTGTGTTTTGGTGGCTAGGACGAGATCTGACGGCTCTAATCTAATTTAGGGTTAATCTAATGGCCTAAAACACCTAACTAATCTATAAATACACCCTAAGACTACCCTAATTCATACTAAAAATAGATACAACACCGTTATGCCGTCAAAATGCAACTTGAAGGAGCCTCCATCAAATTAAAGAGGAAGATAGCTTCTCAAATCAATCTCTAATCAACTCTAGCAACTTAATCTTCTTCATAGGAGTGCTAATCAACAAGTTGTGAGTTTCTATAGCCTTAATGACCAATTGTTGAATGATTATGATAGGATATAATGAGGTTATGGCTATGAATGTGGATCAATGCAAGTTATATGCTATGTGTTAATGATGTTATGCATGTTATGCAAGTTATATGCTATGTGTTAATGATGTTATGCATGTTATGCAAAGTTATATGCTATGTGTTAATGATGCTATGCAAGTTATGCAAGTCATATGCTATGTGTTCATGATGTTATGCAAGTTATGCAAGTCATATGCTAAGTGTTCATGATGTTATGCAAGTTATGCAAGTCATATGCTAAGTGATCATGATGTTATGCAAGTTATGCAAGTCATATGCTATGTGTTCATGATGCTAGTTATGCAAATCACTATGATAAACATTGATCCTTTATGACACCATGATTATGCAAGTTTGGTGTATGATTATATGCAAGTTCATATATAATATGTATGCAAGTTTGGTGTATGATTATATGCAAGTTCACATATGACATGTTATGCAAGTATGGTGTTTGATTATATGCAAGTAACATGTGCAAGTTTACACCTTTGTATGATATGCATACATATGCAAGTTAACCCCTTTGTATGTCATACATACATATGCAAGTTTACCCCTTTGAATGACATAAGTAGCTTATGCAAGTTACCCTCTTTATGACATATGTGATTCATGCAAATTTGGGTTGATTATTTAAGCTAGTTGGGTTGATGCTATATGCATGTTGACACCTTTAAACCCATGTTGATGTTAATGTTATGCAAGTTGAACCCATTGTATTTGTGATGAATCTTCCCTTTTATGTCATGTTAGCGAATTACGTGGGGAACGATGGGGTTAATATACATGTTAATGAAATGGTGTGAAGTTGGTATGATAATGCATACCATAAAGTGGATGGACATAGTTGAGTCAATTATGTACATCGTTAAAATTGGAATTAATTAGGGAAAATTAATTCGAAATATGGAGGTGATTAATTAGGTGTAATTAATCGACTAAGACACGAGGTTGGACCCTTTTGTAGCATAAGACTGCCCGGAACCGACTGGCAAATCCAGCGGCTACAAATGATTGGCCCAATGTGAGAGGTCTTGGGCATAAACTAAATACGTGACAAGTGTAAAGACACAAGGTTAGACTCGGTTATGGCGTAAGGCTGCCCGGACCCAACCGGCAAATCCAGCTGCCATAAAAGATAGTCTAATGTGAGAGGTCTTTACAACGGTTACGTTCTTAATCAATTAAGAAACACTTAACCAGATAAGCATGTAGTGGGCATGAGGGGTTAAGTGGGTGCCTTGGGTGGCATGTGGAAATCAAGTAAGTGCCTTGGGTGGCTTGTGGAAATCCAGTGGGTTGCCTTGGGTGGCAATAGAAAATACGATTAGAATACTTAACCAAGTGGAAACATGTAATTAAACATGATTAAAGGGTTAAGTGGGATGCACCAGAAAAAGGGACTAGCTTAGGTGGGTAGCTTGTGGGGGCCCATTTCAACCAGTAACCCATATGTATCTTATTGGGCTCGACCCATGTCGAGGACGGGACACGCGTACTGGGCTTGACTATAAGAGGCCAAAACGGGTTAGCGGTGGCAACGCAAGTCCAACGGGTTTCATATGCGTGTGTGGACCCGGGCTGGTAGGTAAGACGTTGTTGCATCATGTAGGTATAAGCCGTGCACCATTGATTGTATCGGGTTGCCACTTTGGGGAGTGATACACCCCACTGTGGGGCCAGCACGGGTATCTACGGTAGGGAGCCGATCGCTTGGGGAGTAGTGGGTACACCTAGTGGAGATAGGGGCAGATAGCACCTATGTATTCAGCTAGGGGTACACGAAACTACTAGGTAAATTTTCTAAGTCCTTGGGTGGGATCAACCTTTAAGTAGGAATGACTGGTGTGGTGCAGTTAGTAATTACCCTTGGGTGGGTAGATGCGTCTTTACCGTTATCTTAGTTCATCCTATGTCTAGTGGGCTACATAGTGTAGTCATTTATCCCCAGTCATCCCGTACCAAGTTTATATCATACCCTAATTACTTTAATGATTGTGTTGTTAAAGTTGTAGGGTTCACTCAGACTTATCTCTAACCCCGTTGTTTTTATCTTTTTCCCAACCCTCAGGTTCTCAGAGTGGGCCTAGCACTAGTGGGCTTTGATCAGATTGCTTTATCTATCTTTTGGAGCTTGGACCGTGATGTAAAGCCCAGCTTATCTTTTCTATTATGGCTATTAGTTATGTAGTGAGATTATGTACTTATGTTTTATCAGAATGGATATTTAGTACTTGACTCATTATGGTGTTGTAACTAAACATGTTTACCTTCTGCTGCAATGAAATGATGTTTTAGATTTTCAAGTATTTATATCTATCTTGTTGTAATTTTTCTGTTCTATATTCACTTAAAATGCTCCACCGAAGTTAAGGCATTCCCTTAGTGAGTGACCTGAGCCACTGTGGGGTGTTACACGTGGTATCAGAGCGAAGGTTACCAGAACAGATAAAATTTTTAGAAAACTATTTTTCTAAAAACATTTTTGGAAGAAGTATTTTCAAAAACATGTCTTTAAAGAGAAAAGTTTTTGAAAGAAAAGCATAATCCCCAATAGCCATATCTTTATCTTTCGAATTATCCGTTTTGAATCTTTCCTTTTTCGTTTCAGCATGGCTGAAGATCTTAACTTTCCGGAGGGTGTGACGATACCAGTATGGTATAAGAGATTGATGGAGGCTAGGGCCGCCACTGCGGGTCTAGCAAATGTTCCTCCACCAACAGTAGCACCCGATCTTCCTCCTCCCCCTCCTCCTCCTCGCACGGATACTTTTGCTAAGACTTGCAAGGAATTTAAAGCTATGGGAGGGAAACCTTTTCAAGGATCAGAAACTTTTGTGAAGGCTAGAGATTGGCTTAAGGAGGTGGAAGAGTTGATAGATATCTTTGAGATAGAAGAAGGAAAGAAAGTCAAGTTAGCTGCTTGGTTAATGAAGGGAGAGGCCTCATTCTGGTGGGAGGTCACTAATGGAGAACGCCCTGTTGACTCTTGGGCGGATTTCAGGCAAAGATTTGTGACAAAGTTTCTCTCAAGGGCGGAGGAAAACTTGTATATGGAAAGGTTCTTGACTCTAAAGCAAGGAAACCTCTCGGTGAAGGAATATGTCAACAAATTTAATCAATTGGCAAGGTTTGGCTTAGACATGGTGAATACACCGGAGAAGAAGGCTTTGAGGTTCGTTAAGGGCTTGAATGAACCGATGCATGGATTGGCTATGACTCACATCCCTATGGGGGCCACCTTTGAGAAGCTAGTAGACATGGCACTCATGCATGAGGAAGAGTAGGGTCCCAATGCTAATAAGGCACCCGAGAAGAAAGGAGATCAGAAGAGACCTCAACAGCAACAACAAAACAAGGGTGGGAAAGGCAACGGTGGCAAGGGAAAGAAGAAGTGCTTCAATTGCGGGATACCAGGCCACCTAAGCAAAGACTGTCGGAAGAAGAAGAAGACTGGCTGCTACCACTGTGGCGAAGCAGGGCATCTAGTGAAGGACTGCCCTAAGAAGGGGCAAAGGATGGGATCTACCTCAGGAGGACAAGTGCAAGCTCTTGTGGCACCGGGTCAGGCAAGGGGGCAAGTTCAGGCTCTCGCGGTTCCACCGATTCAGGAAAGAGGTAGAACTATTTCCGTTGAAAGTCTGGTTTTTCTATTTGATCATCCTGTCCGTACATTGTTTGACTATGGCGCATCGCATTCGTTTATCTCATCATCATTAGTTGAGTCACTGCACTTAGACACCAGTCTAGTAGATGATCCCTTGGTTGTTTCAAACCCAATTGGGGGCTCCACTTATTTGACCATGATATGTTTGGGTTTGAAGATTTCTATACTTAGCGTTGAGTTTAGATGTGATGCTTTTGTTTCGGGCTTCACGGGCTATGGGTTGATTTTGGGCATGGACTGGTTATCCAGTAATGGTGCCGTTATTGATTGCGAAAGGAGAGTTGTTAGGCTCATGACCCGCTTGGGGAGCACTCTCGAGATCTCTTGTATTCCCATGGATTCTGTTATGCTAAGTTATCTTGAATCGCTTGACGCTTCGGTCGAGAGTTTGCGATCTGTTAGAGTGGTCTGGGAATACTCGGATGTGTTTGAGGAGGTGAAGGGCTTACCTCCGAAGCGGGAGATAGACTTCCGAATATATCTGGTGGATAATGCTAAACCAGTATCTTTACCAGTGCGCCACATGGCTCCTCGTGAGAGGAGGGAACTCCATAAGCAAGTAGGGGAGTTGCTTGAGAAGGGGTTCATAAGACGAGGTATATCAGAGTGGGGTGCTCCAGTAGTTTTTTCCACGAAGGCGGATGGGTCCCTCAGACTTTGTGTAGACTATAGAGAACTCAACAAGCTCACAAAGAAGAATAGACACCCATTGCCGAGGATTGAAGATCTCTTTGATCAGTTGGTTGGCGCCTCAGTGTTTTCGCAGTTGGACTTGGCCACGGGGTTTCATCAGTTGAGAGTGGCTGAGGATAGCATAGACAAGACTACCTTTAGGACTCCGGATGGTTTCTATGAGTGGCTTGTGATGCCATTTGGTTTGACGAACGCCCCTGCATACTTTGTTTATTTGATGAGTAGGGTGTTCAGGGAGTACCTTAATAATTTCGTGGTGGTCTTTGTGGATGATATCTTAGTCTTTTCTAAGAGTGAAGAAGAGCATGCCCTACATCTTAGGGAAGTGTTGGAGACTCTTCGAGCGCATAGCCTTAAGGCTAAATTCTCTAAATGTCACTTTTGGAGGAAGGAAGTGCGGTTCATGGGGCACGTGGTCTCCAAGGAAGGGATAACTGTGGATCCCGCGAAGGTAGTATCCATCCAAGATTGGAAGGTTCCGAAGAATGCTACCGAGGTGAGGAGTTTCTTGGGGTTGGCTGGCTACTATAGGAAGTTTATCAAGGACTTCGCGAAGATATCAGCCCCATTAACTCGCTTGACAAAGAAGAATCTAGTCTTCGCATGGGACGTAGATTGTGATGATGCATTCCAACGGTTAAAGAGAGCTTTAACCACAGCTCCAGTCTTAGTGTTGCCAGATGGGAGTAAGCCATTTGTTGTCTATACCGATGCTTGTGGGACAGGACTGGGCGCAGTCTTAATGCAAGAGGGAAGGGTAATAGCCTATGGGGGAAGGCAGTTGAGAAAGCATGAGAAAAATTACCCTACCCATGATTTAGAGTTGGCCGCTATTGTTTTTGCACTTAAGATTTGGCGCCATTATCTTCTTGGAGAGAGGTTCGAATTGTTCACTGACCACAAATCATTGAAGTACTTGTTTTCTTAGAAGGATTTGAACTTGAGATAGCAAAGGTGGATGGAGTTATTAGCATCCTATGATTTCGAGATAGCGTATACCCCTGGCAAGGGTAACGTGGTGGCGGACGCCTTGAGTAGAAAAAGGTTGTCCTTGAGCCCATTGTTCGTGGAACGACGAAGCTTGGAATTTATCTCGATGTTTGATTTCAGACCTTCCGTTGACTTTATACCCGGTTTGCTTGCATCCTTAGAGGTCAGACCTACTCTTTTAGGACGGGTTGGCGAGGCACAGCGGGACGACCCACAGTTGGTTGAGTTGGTAGAGAGGCTCATAAGGGGGGAGTCGTCCAGCCATTTGAGTAGGTACACCCTAGACGATAGGGGGTGCTTGCGTAGAGACGGTAGACTTTGTGTACCACAAGATGAGGGTTTGAGGAAGGCTATACTTGATGATGCGCATCGTTCAAAGATGACCATTCATCCCAGTGGGGACAAGATGTACCAAGACATGAAGCGAGTTTTCTTTTGGGCCGGTATGAAGAAAGATGTGGCTGAGTACGTCGCTAGATGCTTGGTGTGCCAACAAGTGAAAGCGGAGCAAAAGAAACCCGATGGGTTGCTTCACCCATTGGAAGTTCCGCAATGGAAGTGGGATAGCGTCTCGATGGATTTTATTGATGGGTTACCAAGATCGAGGAAGGGTAATACGGGAATTTGGGTTGTGATAGACAGACTTACTAAGAGCGCCCATTTCATACCCGTGAAGAGCAAGAGGACTGCTCCATGGCTAGCTTCAGTTTACCTTCGAGAGATAGTTCGGTTGCATGGTGTACCTTCGAGCATAGTGGCGATCGAGATCCTATCTTCACTAGCGAGTTTTGGAAGAGTTTGCAAGAAGCAGTGGGGACTCAGTTGTGTTTGAGCACCGCATATCATCCTCAGATGGACGGCCAGACCGAGAGGGTGAATTGTGTTCTAGAAGACCTTTTGAGGCTATGTATCTTAGATTTTGGAGGTACATGGGAAGAGCATCTTCCATTGGTGGAGTTCGCGTATAATAACAACTTTCAGTCTAGTATTGGTATGGATCCTTTCGAAGCTCTTTATGGAAGGCCTTGTCGATCACCTACATGTTGGTGGGAATCTATGGATAAGATCTTGCTTGGGCCTGATATGGTTAGGGAGACTTCGGAAAAGATTGATTTGATTCGAAGAAGGATGAAAGCAGCGCAAGACAGGTAGAAATCTTATGCGGACAAGAGGAGGACAGATCTTGAGTTTGATGTTGGGGACATGGTCTTTGTCAAAGTATCTCCATTACGGAATGTTGTTCGCTTTGAATCCGTTGGGAAGTTAGCACCAAGATTCGTAGGACCGTTTTCTACTAAGGAAAGGATTGGACGGATGGCATATAGAGTGGATTTACCCGAGAGACTTAGTGGGGTACATGACGTATTCCATGTGTCACATTTGAGGAAGTGCCTAAATGAGACCGCAGAGGTGGTAGAGCCGAGCTTGCTTAGAGAAGTGGAGGTAGAGCGTGATGCGACTATTCGACGAGCTCCTACCCGCATCCTTGGGTCAGAGATTAGGAAGTTGAGAAACAGAGAGGTTAAACTAGTCAAAGTGCAATGGGGAGAAGATGAGAGCAATGCAACTTGGGAGACAGAAGCAAAGATGCGTTCACTGTACCCATTCCTTTTTGAGGGTATGTCTTTTAACTTCTCCTTTATCGTTTGTCTAGTACTTATCTTATCTATAGTATGTCCTCTCATTAGTACCTTTGACCTTTAGATAGGGTAAACCTATGGTTGAAACATGTGTTTGAGACATGTTATGTTTGATGGATGTGTGTGGATGCAAGTGTTTGCTAGTGGTTGCTCGTGGATGCATATACACACACTTTAGACACTAGATCGGCTCAGTCACTTCATATTGCATATTGCATATAATTGTGTGTAGGTAGCTATATTAATGGATGTATAATGGTTGTGTTATCATATGGATGATGCATTTTGGTGTATGGTTGTGCACACATGTAGAAATAGTATGTGTAGATAGGGTTCTTTCGCATACATATTGGATGCATGGCACTATCATGGTTTGCATTAAGGAGGTCAACTGAATCAGTAGACCGCCTGATTTTGCATTAGATAGGGAACATATACACACACTTTTTGCATATGTTCATACAGCATTAGAAACTTTAAGGATAATGGATGCCAGTGTTTGATGGTTTGAGTAGATGGTTGTTTGGTTGGTAGGATACGTTCTTCTTGACTTGGAGATTTCGGGGACGAAATCCTTTAACTAGGGGAGAATGTAACACCCCGTATGTTGAATAACTTGTTATAATATAAAACAGGGCAGAATTAAATTTTAAATCTGAATCAGGGGAAACGGGCTATGCCATTGCGTTCGTCTCGGAAAAATACGCAAAATAGAGTCCGAGTTTTCGAAAATTGGAGTCCGTACGACCCAGTTAAGGCCCGAAGAAGTTTCAGAAAATTTAAAACAGATTTTAAATACAAAAATTTCAAAATTTCACAAGTGGCGGGAAAATTCCCGCCAGACTCAGGGAGTCGACCTAGGGGTCGACAGGGGTGTCGACCTGCCCACCAGGTCGACTAAGGTGTCGACCCTAGTGTCGACCTGGGGGTCGACCTCCCTGGTCGAGCCCAGGTGACCTGGGTGCACTGGTTTGGCTTTTGGGCTGTGTTTTGGTGGCTAGGACGAGATCTAACGGCTCTAATCTGATTTAGGGTTAATCTAATGGCCTAAAACACCTAACTAATCTATAAATACACCCTAAGACTACCCTAATTCATACTAAAAATAGATACAACACCGTTATGCCGTCAAAATGCAACTTGAAGGAGCCTCCATCAAATTAAAGAGGAAGATAGCTTCTCAAATCAATCTCTAATCAACTCTAGCAACTTAATCTTCATCATAGGAGTGCTAATCAACAAGTTGTGAGTTTCTATAGCCTTAATGACCAATTGTTGAATGATTATGATAGGATATAATGAGGTTATGGCTATGAATGTGGATCAATGCAAGTTATATGCTATGTGTTAATGATGTTATGTATGTTATGCAAGTTATATGCTATGTGTTAATGATGTTATGCATGTTATGCAAAGTTATATGCTATGTGTTAATGATGCTATGCAAGTTATGCAAGTCATATGCTATGTGATCATGATGTTATGCAAGTTATGCAAGTCATATGCTAAGTGTTCATGATGTTATGCAAGTTATGCAAGTCATATGCTAAGTGATCATGATGTTATGCAAGTTATGCAAGTCATATGCTATGTGTTCATGATGCTATTTATGAAAATCACTATGATAAACATTGATCCATTATGACACCATGATTATGCAAGTTTGGTGTATGATTATATGCAAGTTCATATATAATATGTATGCAAGTTTGGTGTATGATTATATGCAATTTCACATATGACATGTTATGCAAGTATGGTGTTTGATTATATGCAAGTAACATGTGCAAGTTTACACCTTTGTATGATATGCATACATATGCAAGTTAACCCCTTTGTATGTCATACATACATATGCAAGTTTACCCCTTTTAATGACATAAGTAGCTTATGCAAGTTACCCTCTTTATGACATATGTGATTCATGCAAGTTTGGGTTGATTATTTATGCTAGTTGGGTTGATGCTATATGCATGTTGACACCTTTAAACCCATGTTGATGCTAATGTTATGCAAGTTGAACCCATTGTATTTGTGATGAATCTTCCCTTTTATGTCATGTTAGCGAATTACGTGGGGAACGATAGGGTTAATATACATGTTAAAGAAATGGTGTGAAGTTGGTATGATTATGCATACCATAAAGTGGATGGACATAACTGAGTCAATTATGTACATCGTTAAAATTGGAATTAATTAGGGAAAATTAATTCGAAATATGGAGGTGATTAATTATGTGTAATTAATCGACTAAGACACGAGGTTGGACCCTTTTGTAGCATAAGACTGCCCGGAACCGACCGGCAAATCCAGCGGCTACAAATGATTGGCCCAATGTGAGAGGTCTTAGGCACAAACTAAATACGTGACAAGTGTATAGACACGAGGTTAGACTCGGTTATGGCGTAAGGCAGCCCGGACCCAACCGGCAAATCCAGCTGCCATAAAAGATAGTCTAATGTGAGAGGTCTTTGCAACGGTTACGTTCTTAATCAATTAAGAAACACTTAACCAGATAAGCATGTAGTGGGCATGAGGGGTTAAGTGGGTGCCTTGGGTGGCATGTGGAAATCAAGTAAGTGCCTTGGATGGCATGTGGAAATCAAGTGGGTTGCCTTGGGTGGCAATAGAAAATACGATTAGAATACTTAACCAAGTGGAAACATGTAATTAAACATGATTAAAGGGTTAAGTGGAATGCACTAGAAAAAGGGACAAGCTTAGGTGGATAGCTTGTGGGGGCCCATTTCAACCAGTAACCCATATGTATCTTATTGGACTCGACCCATGTCGAGGACGGGACACGCGTACTGGGCTTGACTATAAGAGGCCAAAACGGGTTAGCGGTGGCAACGCAAGTCCAACGGGTTTCATATGCGTGTGTGGACCCGGGCTGGTAGGTAAGACGTTGTTGCATCGTGTAGGTATAAGCCGTGCACCGTTGATTGTATCGGGTTGCCACTTTGGGGAGTGATACACCCCACTGTGGGGCCAGCACGGGTATCTACGGTAGGGAGCCGATCGCTTGGGGAGTAGTGGGTACACCTAGTGGAGATAGGGGCAGACGACCCCTATGTAGTCAGTTAGGGTTAAACGAAACTACTGGGTAAATTTTCTAAGTCCTTGGGTGGGATCAACCTTTAAGTAGGAATGACTGGTGTGGTGCAGTTAGTAATTACCCTTGGGTGGGTAGATGCGTCTTTACCGTTATCTTAGTTCATCCTATGTCTAGTGGGCTACTTAGTGTAGTCATTTATCCCCAGTCATCCCGTACCAAGTTTATATCATACCCTAATTACTTTAATGATTGTGTTGTTAAAGTTATAGGGCTCACTCAGACTTATGTCTGACCCCGTTGTTTTTATCTTTTTCCCAACCCTCAGGTTCTCAGAGTGGGCCTAGCACTAGTGGGCTTTGATCAGATTGCTTTATCTATCTTTTGGAGCTTGGACCGTGATGTAAAGCCCAGCTTATCTTTTCTATTATGGCTATTAGTTATGTAGTGGGATTATGTACTTATGTTTTATCAGGATGGATATTTAGTACTTGACTCTTTATGGTGTTGTAACTAAACATGTTTACCTTCTGCTGCAATGAAATGATGTTTTATATTTTCAAGTATTTATATATGTCTTGTTAATTTTTCTGTTCTATATTCACTTAAAATGCTCCATCGAAGTTAAGACATTCCCTTAGTGAGTGACCTTAGCCACTGTGGGGTGTTACACGCGTGGTGGTTTCACGTGGATCGATGCGACGGTGATGGAGCAAATCGAGGTGAATGGCGGCGACTTCCTAGGCGCGATTCACGCTGAAGACGAGGCGAGGGTGGTCGAGGTAGGTATGGATTTGGAGCTGGGACCGAAGGCTCCAAAAGCTTCAACTGGCGGGGGCGCTAAAACATCGTGGATCGATCAGAAATTGGTCGAGAAGCGGTGAACTTCGAGCGCCGTTCAGATCGGGAGAGAGAAAAGGGTTTCCGCCTGTTTTTTTATAAAAAATCTGATTGGGCGGAGGGTTTTAAAAGGGGTTTTCTGACACGACCTCCTATCCAAACCCAACGACTGTCGTCCCTAATGTTTAAACCCTATTCCGAACACAATGGGATAAGTTTCGTAGGCCCATTCGAACGTTTCAATCAGTTTTCCTTCGAATTAAAATATAAAACATTCAATATTCGATTTGAACTTACATTTCAATTTGCCAGGGCCACAAAATGATTCGAAAAATTCCAGAATAATAAATCTAGCTATGTTTTTATGAAGCGGTCCCAACAAAACTAGTTTCGTCGAATTCTGAGACTGTTTGCAAAATGGCTCTTTTCTGGTCGATCCAATTTAACTCTAATTGACCAAAACACGTTTTCCTTTGCCACGCTCACATACTAGCTTCAAAAATTATGAAATTTGAAACCTAGCAATAACTTCTCATCCCGGATCCAACAAAAGTGGTTTCGTCGAATTCCGAGGTCGTTTGCAAAATGGCCAATTTCCCGGGCTATATAAATTCCATAGCGACCTTTCTGAAAATTCATTTGGCCATAACTTTTGCTTTCCGCTATGAAACTTCGGTTTTTCAGATTCGTTAGAAAGATATTCACTAATAGATTGAAATATTTTTAGTTTCGCTCAAATCCGTTTTGTTTTGCACCCGGTACAGTTAGTCAAAGTTTGAATTCAAATTTTGAAACTACCACGCCATTTCAGGCCTTGTTTATAATTAGAATTAATTATATTCATTTTCAAATGTCGATTCAAACTCAATTTTCATTGCTATTATTTAAAATATTTATTTTAAATATTTAAAATACACTATTTTAGCCAATTTAAAATTTTTAAATTGGTTCAGATTTTCCGGGTCGTTACACAAAACCAAAATTTCATATTTTCGTAGACGTACCTTTTTGCGAGCGCTATTTTGCGATAAGTTATAATTTATACTTGAGCTGCTTAGTTATAACGCAGCTCTATTCAAACCGGATTCAATTAACTCCAGAATTTTCTCTAGGATGGATTTTAAAGCAAAATTAGCTCGTCTGCACCTGTTCTCAACTTCAATAAACTTATTGGTCATCAAAACAATGTTAATCAGGTTCAAAATACCCATATCATTCATATTATTCATATCAACAATTTCTACACACTGTTCAATCCACATGAGATTATAATCACGTCTTAGCAATCCATTTATCTCTATAATTATCCATTCGGATTTATTAAACTTGGATTGATTATCCAACTTATTTATTTCATATTGGTTTTAATCCAAGTCTACCATTTTCAGATTTATATTCAAGAAATCAAACACGCCATCCAAACATATCATTCAATCAACATTAACAAATCAATCGATTTTGCCCATATCAAAATAATTTGTGAAAATCCTTACTTTTATTATCTTACAAAATAAATTAGGCAAACAAATTTCAAAAATAATTTTATATCAAATTATAAATACGCGCTCTCATAAAATCAAACTCAATCTAGGGTATTACTAACCCCATCTCTATCGAGTCACGCCACAGAGCCAAGGTTATCACTAAACCAATAGCTCTGATTCCACTGTAACGACCCGGTAGGGATTCGAGCCTCGAATTCTGACAATAATACATAATCCCGCATTACTTGTCAAAATCCAAGTATCGAACACCACCAGATAGCTATTTGAAAGAATTTAGAGGGTGAGATAAGAAAGAAAGAAATATTAGAATAGAAGAAGAAGAAGATCGCACACAGCACAGAGTCTCACATCGCAGCGGAACAAAATATAATATAGAAATAAATCTTTACTGAGAGCTTGAAAATTTACTTACAATCATCTGATTACATCACACGTCTGGATAGTTATAATATCCTGTCCTCATATACAATACACAACGGAATAATACAACATCATACGTCTGAACTCTTATAGCTCGTCTATTCACAACATCCGATAACCTGAACCTGTACACCTCGGTCTAACCCGAGCATTTACAAAACACCGGGTCAGTCTGGTGAACCAGAGTGAGAAAACCACTAAGTTTAAAGGTATCACACAACTTGATTTAAAAAAAAAACTTTCAAAAAAAAAAAGGATAATCGTAAGACCAATCCACACATAAACATGGACGGTTTTTACCTTACGATAACCCAAATCACCTTTGAAATCAATATTTTTTCTGATATTATAATAGTGTCTAAATACAAGTAAATATAATCTAGTGGAATGCTTGCATCTCACGTTCCACATATAGTATACAATCAAAAACCGCGGGCGCTTATTGGAGATTGGATTCCCACTATGACAAGGTATGGGATCACCTGCCGATAGTGTATCTCTAGAGGCGAATACACTGGGTTCAACAAGAACATCTTGCAACCCGGCCCTCACATGACCGACCACTCATTTCGCTTGAGTGTATCGAATGTATATCACCAATGGTTGGGCTCAAACCACCGTTTCCCGAAAAGGGACAGCATCGAAACAGATTAAAGAAGCAAAAGGAATTTCTCTAGATAGGTGATTATACACCCTAATGGGAGCGACCCACATAGCCATGCGGCCTGCCCGATTTTTGTCATTTCCCAGTTGATGAGGCTTGAGGTTTAAATTTCCTTCCAGAACATTTGGCCATAATTCACTTTGAATGCCACATTGTCAAATCCATCAGATTTCACTAATTGATGTCCTAAAAAATACTTTAGTCATTAAGCTAAGAGAAGTGCCCCTCTCCGCCACCAACTATAGTACGTTTGAAGAAATCAACGTATGTAATCCTTTTGGAAATACTCTGTCAGACATTCGTCCATACAAGTCGTCCTGGGATTGGACAAACCTAAGGCACCCTCCTACTGCATCCTAGGGATCAACCTATGGACCAATGCGAGTAGTCCTTGTAATCCATAAATTTCAACCACGATAGAATCCCAAAACAAATAACTCTGGTTGCAAGCTAGAGAAATTCGGTAAGTAGTCCTTCTGCTTATGAAGATCTATGGTCTTCAACTACTCCGTCTTCAACTAGCATCTTTTACGTATTTGCTAGTTCAGAATGGTTTTTGAATTACATTCGATCCCGGTTTTTCCGTACCAACAGCGCTTTGGCATGATTTTGATAGTCGGTTATTTAACTATCAAAATAAACAACCATAAAAATAAAATAAATCCATTGGTTTATATACAGCGTCACTTGGCCATAAAAATAATATACCAGTTATCAAAAATAATATATAATATTCTCAAAATCGCTTTATTAGAATACATAAAGAAATACCAGAAAATCCTATCCACTTTCCCTGTTACTATCCTTCAAAACATTTTCCACCACATTACTAATCATCGGGATCAATTCACTTACCATCGTAAACACTCGTTACGAATTCCCTTTTCTTTTGTTACTATGTAAATATCATTTCAAATTTTTAAATAACTTCCTTTAGAAATCCTACTTCGATTCGTCCATTTCACTTACTATCATTACTGGGTAATGTTAATTCACCATTTAACGTTTTAATTCCCCATTTCCTTATTCACAACTGGTTACCCATCTCTGGTTTAACATGAAGCCCCTTTTTCATCTCGCTTTCCATTACTTAAAACATTTATTTTAAGCTTACTTTATTCGCTAAAAAATCACTTTATGACGTCATTTACCCAATTGTCTTTAAGTATAACCTTGTTCATAACCTTCCTTTGGGCCTCAATTATATTTCATTTCTATCCTTAATTTCTCACTTAAATGAACTACATTTAAGAAATAACCCCTTACATAAAATAAAGATTATATTTCACTTTATCATTAACTGGAATTAATTTTTTTTTAAAATTTCCTTAAGTAAAATAACTATTTTCTAAATTACTCCATTAAATTAATAGGAACAATCTAATTAATTAATTCCCATTAAAAAAGTCGGCTTGGTAAATTTGAAAACACGATTTACCCATTGATCGGTTATAACTCGTCTCTTTAAATTAATAAACAACATAATTTATTCAAATAATCTCGTCCACTATGATTATTAAACAAGAATCTATTTCTAAATAAATCTCATGTTATTGTTTTCTTAAACATAATAAATCTTGATTATTAATCGCCACGTTAATTTCAGCCCCTGGGTTATCAATCTTAATATAAAAATCAATTTTATAAAGTTATATAGTAATTTCGATGAAATACGTTCTTCGCACACGGTAGATTTATTGGTACAAAAATAGTGGTTAAACAAACGATATATATATATGGTTGGTCTATTTTATTTTAAAACTCCATTTAAAAATATATTTACTTAAAATCTATATTCACTTAAAAATAAATTTCATAACTTCGATTTACCTGACGGTAAATCAATCTTTATAAAAACAGTTTATATTTGGCCATCTGCTACAAACTGCTCAATCAATATCACACGTTGGTTAATAACTAAACAAATGTTGCATTTGAGTTTAACAACCAATAACAACTCAACAATTCAATCATATGGGGTTCGACAGTTCATATACTGATCATAAGAAATCAAACAATAACTTGAGGAATCTGGTTGGATTCCTCCAACCTGTCCTCCACTACATACAAATATGTTATTTCCATGTAATCACTGTCCATGCGAACATACAACTAAACAAATAATTTCATCCAACATTGCTAATTTAATGTTAATCATTTAATTTAACGCGTTTATAAAAATATAAACGCGACCAATCGGGTAAGTTACCGCAGTCGGTTCTAATCGTTAGAATATCATTTTTGGGTTAATTAGATTAAATAAACGTTTAATTTAATTTATTCAGTCAATCACAGTATCAATCAGCAATCATCAAATAGTAAACAGCCATAGTACACAAAAATTAAACCCTACTTATAAAATACAAGTGGGTAAACTGAGTGAGTTATACTCACTTGGTCTACGTTGTATGAACAGCTTATTCCAGATGATTTCAACTTCGTCCAATCCGTTCCATATCGACGTGCTAGTAAATTTCGGTCCCAGTCTATCTAGAATTGGCCAATTTTGGTTTAAATATTTCAGACGGCTCCTTCACCTACTGGTTCGTCCGTCTCTACTTTATTCCGTTTTGTGTTCGACATTCCAAGATTCTAATCCTGATTATAATAAATCAGGCTGTTTGCTTTGGAATTGGTTCATCCTTTACTTGCAAGTCCATGATCCTCAAGCCCATCGTCCAGCAAAATCCAACCCGTCCACGTCCTTCCCACAATTAAAAGAACAGATCCGCTTCATCAGTCCCTCATTTTATCCTGTCCACTTCCTATTTTATTTCAGTCCAAAAATAAAAAGTAAATCCCTTCTGCCCTCAGTAAAATCAAGCACTGCCCTCACTCTCCTACGTTGATCGAAGAACCGGCGGTCACCCCTAAATCAGGCGCCTAGGTCAACTCTCCCTCCAGCTCGAACCGTATCGCCCTTAGCCCCATCGTTGGACCGCAGTTCGGCCACCAAGATCCAGTCTTTCAGGCGGGATCTGGTCTTCACGTCGCTCCGATTTACACCACGAAAGGTCAGCGCGCATACTTTATTTCCTTTTACATTTTTGCTGTTCAAAATTTGTGGATAAATGTTTAGATCGAATCTGAGTGGGTTACTGTCGTTCGCCCCTTAGTGCGTGACTTTGTTGTAACTTTATGGTCATGGATTTGGTAAAAGCGAAGTGAAAAATAAAATAAAGGTAGAATGTCACTTGTTTTTGGCTTGGCAAGAGTCTGTATTACTGGGGTATTTATATTCGAATGAGATTGGAGATAAGGCCAATGTCGATTCAGTAGGTCTGGGCCGCCATGTGCTTTCTCCTTAGGTAGCTGTTGTGCATGTGCTGATATGAGAACTGAGGGTACTGGATTGATGGGTCTTCAGCATGTATTGTCTCCTCAAATAGGATGTGTGCTACTGAAAAAGCTAGTTTTAGGCCTACTGTTTGTATGAGTACAACATGTGGTTGTTCAGTATTGATGGCAGAGATTGGTAGGAATACCCTATATCTAGCTGATAGTTTGTGATGAGTCTGCGTCGATATATGTATGTATGATTATGCAAGGCAAAGATTTTGTACAGAAGTCTTCTGTTCTCTTTATTTATATGATATCTATTGAATAGATTTGGTTTATTTCTCTTCTACTTTATTGGATTTGCTATGGTACTTTGCCCTTTTTCACATCAGTTTATCAATCTGCTTAGCAAAAGATATTGCTCATGGACGTGAGGATCTGTCCTCATTTTATTGTATTTTTTTCCTATTTGATTTGCTTGGGTCTTCATATTGGCAGAATTGTTGTAGATGTACTATAAAATTTTAAATAGAGTTGTTAGGCTAATTTGCTGAGTTGTTTGCACCATTTTCTTTTCCTCTTGAAATGTCATGTACATTTTATTTTCATTGTTTACATATATATATATATATTTATATATATATATTTCTTTTCTTCTTTTTTTACTTTCTCTTTAATTTGTTATGAGTACACTTGAGCATTAACTTCCACCTAAGATGATTTTACTGCTTGGTATGATATATCGTTCACGAAGTTCAAGCGTTAAACATTGTATATATACGTACAAGTAGGGTCTGTAAATATATAAATAATATCGATAAATATTTAAATAAATCCTAAAACTACTACATTCAAAATAAATAAATAAATTATCATCGGATATACCAAATCGAATAGTACCTCACTTCAGATTTATCAATATCAAATTATAAATCAGCATCAACAAGCTCGAGTCGATCGATAACAAATTCATATAGAAAACGTTATTGTATTTATTAAATAAACGTTATCGTTAATTAATGATTTCCAAAGCGATTATTTTAAATTTTGAATTGGACATAACTAACAATCTATAACACAAAATCCTGATTTTTCTCTTTCATTAGAAAAATATTATCCAACAGTTTCGAACGTTTCTTGTTTCGAGAAAATCCGACTTTTTTTGGGCCCTATACGACCATTTAAAGTTCAAAACACCAAATTACGAACTGCCGCGCCACTGCAGCTCGTTTTATAATTAAATTATAAATTCAACGTCCTAACGTTGTTTTATAAATCGCGACGATAATTTAAATAAAATCAATATTAAACCATTCTAGTTTGCTCGATCACACTACACTGCAAATTTAACATTTTTCCCAAATATCCCGAAATAAAATATTTTTATATTATTCAAAATAAATAAATATTCAAATTAAAATGGTTAATCTCATTTATTTATAGTCAAATCGATATTTAAATAATAAAATATTTCAAATAAAATGGTCAGAAAATACGGGACATTACATTCCTTCCCCCTTAAAATAATTTCGTCCTCGAAATTACTAAGGTAGAAAGAACGCTACAACCCATTATCTTTACAAAATTATTTAATTTAAAACTCGATTTTATTTCCAAAACAAATCTAATTGGTCGTAAAAACAAATTAATTCAAATAAAAGAATTTTCCAAAAATCTTCAAAAAAATTCTAACACCTTAAATTTTGGAAATATTTTGGCTGAGTCTCCCCTACACGGAGGACATCTGCAATATCGCAAGTTCAAGAAATATATATACATCGGCCAACACAGTCGGAAAAAATCAAAAACCAATCCCAAAATCCAAACAAAACCAAAATTTCATATTTTCGTAGGCGTACCTTTTTGCGAGCGTTATTTTGCGATAAGCTGTAATTTATACTTGAGCTGCTTAGTTATAATGCAGCTCTATTCAAACCGGATTCAATTAACTCCAGAATTTTCTCTAGGATGGATTTTAAAGCATAATTAGCTCGTCTACACCTTTCTCAACTTCAATAAACTCATTAGTCATCAAAACAATGTTAACCAGGTTCAAAATACCCATATCATTCATATTATTCATATCAACAATTTCTACACACTGTTCAATCCACACGAGATTATAATCACGTCTTAGCAATCCATTTATCTCTATAATTATCCATTCGGATTTATTAAACTTGGATTGATTATCCAACTTATTTATTTCATATTGGTTTTAATCCAAGTCTATCATTTTCAGATTTATATTCAAGAAATCGAACACACCATCCAAACATATCATTCAAACAACATTAACAAATCAATCGATTTTGCTCATATCATAATAATTTGTGAAAATCCTTACTTTTATTATCTTATAAAATAAATTAGGCAAACAAATTTCAAAAATAATTTTATATCAAATTATAAATATGCGCTCTCATAAAATCAAACTCAATCTAGGGTATTACTAACCCCATCTCTATCGAGTGGTGCCACAGAGCCAAGGTTATCACTAAACCAATAGCTCTGATACCACTGTAACGACCCGGTAAGGATTCGAGCCTCGAATTCAGACAATAATACATAATCCGGCATTACTTGTCAAAATCCAAGTATCGAACACCATAAGATAGCTATTTGAAAGAATTTAGAGGGTGAGATTAGAAAGAAAGAAATTTTAGAATAGAAGAAGAAGATCTCACATAGCACAGAGTCTCACATCGCAGCGAAACAAAATATAAGATAGAAATAAATCTTTATTGAGAGCTTGAAAATTTACTTATAATCATCAGAATACATCACACGTCTGGACAGTTATAAAAGCTATCCTCATATACAACACACGGTGGAATAATATAACATCATACGTCTAAACTCTTCCAGCTCGTCTATTCACAACATCCGATAACCTGAACCTGTACACCTCGGTCTAACCCGAGCATTTACAAAACACCGGGCCAGTCTGGTCAACCAGAGTGAGAAACCCACTAAGTTTAAAGGTATCACACAACTTGATTTAAAAAAAACATTTCGAAAGAAAAGGATAATCGTAAGAACAATCCACACATAAACATGGACGGTTTATAACTTACGATAACCCAAAACACCTTTGAAATCAATATCTTTTCTGATATTATAATAGTGTCTAAATACAAGTAAATATAATCTAGTGGAACGCTTGCATCTCACGTTCCACATATAGTATACAATCAAAAACCCGGGCGCTTATTGGAGATTGGATTCCCACTATGACAAGGTATGGGACCACCTGTCGTTTGCGTATCTCTAGAGGCGAATACATTGGGTTCAACAAGAACATCTTGCAACCCGACCCTCACATGACTGACCTCTCATTTTGCTTGAGTGTATCGAATGTATATCACCAAGGGTTGGGCTCAAACCACCATTTCCCAAAAAGGGACAGCATCGAAACAGATTAAAGAAGCTAAATGAATTTCTCTAGATAGGTGATTATACACCCTAATGGGAGCGACCCACTTAGCCATGTTGTCTACCATATTTTTTTCATTTCCCGGTTGATGAGGCTTGAGGTTTAAATTTCCTTTTAGAACATTTGGACATAATTCACTTTGAATGCCACATTGTCAAATCCATCAGATATCACTAACTGACGTCCTCAAAAATACTCTAGTTGTTAAGCTAAGAGAAATGCCCCTCTCCGCCACCAACTATAGTACGTTTGAAGAAATCAACGTATGTAATCCCTTTGGAAATACTCTGTCAGACATCCGTCCATACAAGTCGTCCTGGGATTGGACAAACCGAAGGCACCCTCCTACTGCATCCTAGGGATTAACCTATGGACCAATGCGAGTAGTCCTTGCAATCCATAGATTTCAACCACGATAGAATCACAAAACAAATAACTCTGGTTGCAAGCCAGAGAAATTCGGTAAGTAGACCTTCCGCTTATGAAGATCTATGGTCTTCAACTACTCCATCTTCAACCAGCATCTTTTACGTATTTGCTGGTTCGGAATGGTTTTCGAATATACATTCGATCCCGGTCTTTCCGTACCAACAGCGCATTGGCATGATTTTGATAGTCGGTTATTTAACTATCAAAATAAACAACCATACAAATAAAATAAATCCATTGGTTTATATACAGCGTCACTTGGCCATAGAAATAATATACCATTTATCAAAAATAATATATAATATTCTCAAAATCGCTTTATTAGAATACATAAAGAAATACCTGAAAATCCTATCCACATTCCATGTTACTATCCTTCAAAACATTTTCCACCACATTACTAATCCTCGGGATCAATTCACTTACCATCGTAAACACTCGTTACAAAATCCCTTTTCTTTTGTTACTATCGAAATATCATTTCAAATTCTTTAAATCACTTCCTTTAGAAATCCTACTTCGATTCATCCATTTCACTTACTATCATTGCTAGGTAATGTTAATTCACCGTTTAACGTTTTAATTCCCCATTTCCTTATTCACAACTGGTTACCCATCTCTGGTTTAACATAAAGCCCCTTTTTCATCTCGCTTTCCTTTACTTAAAACATTTATTTTAAGCTTACTTTATTCGCTGAAAAATCACTTTATGACGTCATTTACCCAATTGCCTTTAAGTATAACCTTGTTCATAACCTTCCTTTGGGCCTCAATTATATTTCATTTCTAACCTTAATTTCTCACTTAAATGAACTACATTTAAGAAATAACCACTTACATAAAATAAAATTATATTTCACTTTATCATTAACTGGAATTAAATTTTTTTAAATCTCCTTAAGTTAAATAACTATTTGCTAAATTACTCCATTAAATTAATTGGTACAATCTAATTAATTAATTCCCATTAAAACAGTCGGCTTGGTAAATTTGAAAACACGATTTACCCATTGATCAGTTCTAACTCATCTCTTTAAATTAATAAACAACATTATTTATTCAAATAATCTCATCCACTATGATTATTAAACAATAATCTATTTCTAAATAAATCTCATTTTATTGTTTTCTTAAAAATAATAAATCTTGATTATTAATCGCCACGTTAATTTCAGCTTCCTAGCTTATCAATCTTAACATAAAAATCAATTTTATAAAGTTATATAGTAATTTCGATGAAATACGTGCTTTGCACACGGTAGATTTATTGGTACAAAAATAGTGGCTAAAACAAACGATATATATATACGGTTGATCTATTTTATTTTAAAACTCCATTTAAAAATATATTTATTTTAAATCTATATTCACTTAAAAATAAATTTCATAACTTCGATTTACCTGACGGTAAATTAATCTTTTTAAAAACAGTTTATATTTGGCCATCTGCTTTAAAATGCTCAATCAATATCACACATTGGTTAATAACTAAACAAATGTTGCATTTGGGTTTAACAACCAATAACAACTCAACAATTCAATCATGTGGGGTTCGACGGTTCATATACTGATCATAAGAAATCAAACAATAACTTGAGGAATCCGGTTGGATTCCTCCAACCTGTCCTCCAATACGTACAAATATGTTATTTCTATGTAATCACTGTCCATGGGAACATAAAACTAAACAAATAATTTCATCCAATAGTGCTAATTTAATATTAGCCATTTAATTTAACACGTTTATAAAAATATAAAAGCGACCAATCGGGTAAGTTACCGCAGTCGGTTCTAATCGTTAGAATAACGTTTTGGGGTTAATTATATTAAACAAACGTTTGATTTAATATATTCAGTCAATCACAGTATCAATCAGCAATCATCAAATAGTAAACAACCATAGCACACAAAAATTAAACCCCACTTATAAAATATAAGTGGGTAAACTGAGTGAGTTATACTCACTTGGTTTGAGTTGTATGAACAACTTATTCCAGATGATTTCAACTTCGTCCAATCCGTTCCATACCGTCGTGCTCGTAAATTTCAGTCCCAGTCTATTTGGAATTGGCCAATTTTGGCTTAAATATTTCAAATGGCTCCTTCACCTACTGGTTCGTCCGTCTCTACTTTATTCCGATTTGTGTTCGACATTCCAAGATTCTAATCCTGATTATAATAAATCAGGCCGTTTGCTTTGGAATTGGTTCATCATTTACTTACAAGCGCATAATCCTCAAGCCCATCGTCCAAAAAAATTCAACCCGTTCGCGTCCTTCCCACAATTAAAAGAACGGATCCGCTTCATCAGTCCCTCATTTTGCCCCGTCCACTTCCTATTTTATTTCCAAAAATAAAAAGCAAATCCCTTCTGCCCTCAGTAAAATCAAGAGCTGCCCTCACTCTCCTACGTTGATCGAAGACCCGACGGTCACCTCTAAATTAGGTGCCTAGGTCAACTCTCCCTCCACCTCGAACCGCGTCGCCCATAGCCCCTTCGATGGACCGCAGTTCGCCCACCAAGATCTTGTCTTTCAGGCGAGATCTGGTCTTCACGTCGCTCCTATTTACACCATGAAAGGTCAGCGCACACACTTTATTTCCTTTTAAATTTTTTCTATTCAAAATTTGTGGATAAATGTTCAAATCGAATCTGAGTGGGTTACTATCGTTCGTCCTTTAGTGCGTGACTTTGTTGTAAGTTTATGGTCATGGATTGGGTAAATGCGAAGTGAAAAAGAAAAGAAAGGTAGAACGTCACTTGTTTTTGGCTTGGCAAGAATCTGTATTACTGGGGTATTTATATGCGAATGAGATTGGAGATAAGGCCGATGTTGAGTCAGTAGGTCTGGGCGGCCATGTGCTTTCTCCTTAGGTAGCTGCTATGCATGTGCTGATGTGAGAACTGAGGGTACTGGATTGATGGGTCTTCAGCATGTATTGTCTCCTCAAATAGGATGTGTGCTACTGAAAAAGCTAGTTTTAGGCCTACTGTTTGTATGAGTACAACATGTGGTTGTTCAGTGTTGATGGCAGAGATTGGTAGGAATACCCAATATCTAGCTGATAGTTTGTGATGAATCTGCATCAATATATATGTATGATTATGCAAGGCAAAGATTTTGTATAGAAATCTTCTGTTCTCTTTATTTATATGATATCTATTGAATAGATTTGGATTACTTTATTGGATTTGCTATGGTACTTTGCCATTTTTCACACCAGTTTATCAATCTGCTTAGCAAAAGATATTGCTCATGGACGTGAGGATCTGTCCTCATTTTATTGTATTTTTTTCGTATTTGATTTGCTTGGGTCTTCATATTGGCAGAATTGTTGTAGATGTACTATAAAATTTGAAATAGAGTTGTTAGGCTAATTTGCTGAGTTGTTTGCACCATTTTCTTTTCCTCTTGAAATGTCATGTTCATTTGATTTTCATTGTCTACATATATATATATTTTTTCATTTCTCTTTAATTTGTTATGAGTACACTTGCTCATTAACATCCACCGTAAGGTGATTTTACTACTTGATATGATATATCGTTCATGAAGTTCAAGCATTAAACATTGTATATATACGTACAAGTAGGTTCTGCAAATATATAAATAATATTGATAAATATTTAAATAAATCTTGAAACTTCTAAATTCAAAATAAATTATCGTCGGATATACCAAATGGAATAGTACCTCACTTCAGATTATTTAGTATCAAATTATAAATCAGCATCAACAAGCTCGAGTCGATCGATAACAAATTCATATAGAAAATGTTATTATATTTATTAAATAAACATTATCATCAATTAACGATTTCCATAGCGACTATTTTAAAATTTGAATTGGACATAACTAACAACCTATAACACAAAATCCTGATTTTTCTCTTTCATTAGAAAAATATTATCCAACAGTTTCGAACGTTTCTTGTTTCGAGAAAATCCGACTTATTTTGGGCCCTGACGGCCATTTAAAGTTCAAAACGCCAAATTACGAACTGTCGCGCCGCTGCAGCTCGTTTTATAATTAAATTATAAATTCAACATTCTAACGTCGTTTTATAAACGAAATTGCGATGATAATTTAAATAAAATCAATATTAAACCATTCTAGTTTGCCCAATCACACTACACTGTAAATTTAACATTTTTCCCAAATATCCCAAAATAAAATATTTTTATATTATTCAAAATAAATAAATATTCAGATTAAAATGGTTAATCTCGATTATTTATACTCAAATCAATATTTAAATAATAAAATATTTCAAATAAAATGGTCAGAAAATACGCGACATTACATAATAAAATAATTGCAAGAATATTTGTTCAAATTTAAATAAGGTTTTTACTATTTATTTTAGTTAATAAAGAAATTAACTACTTTTACAGTAGTTATTGAGTGAAGTAAATTATTATCCTAATTAATAATAATTTAGAAGATTTATTTTTAATTGATACTCATTTAAAAAGTAAACGAAATTGGAATGAAATATTATTGAATGGTAAAAGGAGTTATGAATGGGTTTTGGTTTAAACTTGAGTTTTATATTAAAAGTATAAAGAGAATTTTAAGCAAGTACGATGGTTTAAATTAAATGATACTTGAGTTAAGTAAAAGGAGAAAATGATGAAAAGGGTTTATCATAAACTAGTTTTATATAAAAAGGATTTGAGGTGTTACACCGTTAATTTTACATTAACGGGATAAAGTAAAATTGGGATTGAAATAAGGATTTCAAACAGGAAATGACTGAATAGAGTATTAAAGGAATTAGTAAAAGTGAATTTCGTGAAGAAGTGGATCATAAGATTTCATAAACAAATCTGAACTATAAAATGAATTTGTCTAAAGAGGTAGAGATCAAAGGATGGTATTTTTAAGTAATTATTTAATTATTGAATTAAGAAATAATGATATATTAGAGAAAGAGATTTCAAAGAGTAATAAGGCCATTTGAAATTGTATTTTGAATAAAATAATTAAATTGTTATTGTTCTGATATTGGGATGGAATATTTGTTTTTGGATTACAACTTATATTTATCCGAGGATAGGAACGGTGTTGATCATGGCCTGAGAGATAATTAAAATACCCCAACTTGAACAACATCAGGATTATCTGAAGATGATATTAGTTGGTAATGATAAAAGAGGTTAATGATCATTTATTTCTATTAGTGAAATAATAATGAAGTGTTTAGTGAGAATTTAGGAAAATATATAATGAGAGATTTGAAGTAAGGAAATTAGCAAGAAGTGAAAATATATAATAATGAGAATTCCAAAGTAGAAGAAAAACAAAAAAAGGTTACGTGAAATTATAACGATAATTACGAGTTAGGAAAGGAAATGTAAAGTCCAGTTTCATTCAATAGGAATAAGCATTGGGTACTGTCAAGAAATGAATAAGATATATTTCATAACGTTATTTACGAATAAATAAGTTGAATTGATTTCCAATATTAGATAATAATATGGATAATATTTTGAAAGTAAATAGAAAACTGGAGATGATATAGAATTTTCCTATGTAAAAAAAATAAATGTGTTTAAAGAATAATCTCATGTTAAATCAGAAGCGTAAAGCTATATTCATAGTATCGATATATTTAAGAGTTTTAATTTTTCATTTGTTTAAAAGGCCAAGTGATGCTGAATGCTGAACTGGTGAACTCATTGGATGTTCCTGATTGAATCACTGTTTATTTTGATAGTTAAGTCACCGACTATCAAATATGTCCAATACGATTGTTGGCACGGAAAGACCGGGATCGAATTTATATTCGAAACCCATTCCGACCAACAAACACGTAAAGATATCAGGAGATGATAGAGATGGAGCATTGAAGACCGTTGATCTTCAAGAGCAAAAGAACTACTTGTTGAGTTCCTCTGGTTTAGCGGCCAGAGATACTTCGACAGTAATTCTGTCAAAATTGAAATCTACGAATTTCAAGGACTACTCGCTACTAATCTATAGGGTGATTCCTTGGATGGGGTAGAAGGGTACCTTCGGTTCATCCTGTTCCTGGATGACTTGTATGGACGGATGTCTGACAGAGTATTTCCAAAGGAATTGCATACGTTGATTTCTTCAAACGTACCATAGTTGATGGAGGAGAAATGGTTTTTCTTTAGCCAAACAACTAGAGTATTTTTGTGGACATCAATTAGTGATATCTGGCAGATCTGATGATGTGGCATTCAAAGTGAATGACGACTAGATGTTCAAAGTTATTCTAAGCCTCAAGCCTCATCAACTGGGAAATGAGCAAAATCGGGCAAGCAGCATGGCTGTGTGGGTCGCTCCCATTAGGATGTATAATCACCTATCTAGAGAAATTCCTTTTTGGTTCTTTAATCTATTTCGATGCTGTCCTTTTTTGAGAAACGGTGGTTTGAGCCCAACTATTGGTGATATACATTCGATACACTCAAGCGAAATGAGTGGTCGGTCATGTGTGGGCCGGGTTGCAAGTCATTCTTGTTGAACCCATTGTATTCACCTCTAGAGATACACTATCGGCAGGTGGTCCCATACCTTGTCATAGTCGGAATCCAATCTCCAATAAGCACCCGCGGTTTTGATTGTATACTATATATGTGGAACGTGAGATGCAAGCGTTCCGCTAGATTCATATTTACTTGTATTTAGACACTATTATAATATCACAAAAGATATTAATTCCAAAAATGTTTTGGGTTATCGTAAAGTAAAAACCGTCTGTATTTATGTGTGGATTTGGTCTTACGATTTTCCTTTTTTCTGAAATGATTTTTGAAATTTAAAATCAAGTTGGATGATCCCCCTTAATATTTTGCGAGTTTTTCTCACTCTGGTTCACCAGACTGACCCGGTGTTTTGTAAATGCTCGGGTTAAACCGGGGTGTACAGGTCCAGGTTATCGGATGCTGCGAAGTCCAGAGGCGAGCTGGAAGAGTTTAGACGTATGATATTATATAGCTACTATTCCGCTGTGTATTGTGTATGAGGACAGGTTATTATCACTGCCTAGATGTGTGATGTACTCTGATGATTGTAAGTATATTAAAAGCTCTCAGTAAAGTTTTATTTCTATATTATATTTTGTTCCGCTGCGATGTGAGACTTTGATTCTATGTTGTGGTGTTTCTTCTTTTTCCTTCTTCTATTCTAACTTTCTTTCTTTCTTATCTCACCCTCTAATTTCTTTCTAATAACCATCCACTGTTTTCAGGGTTTAGAAGATCGGCATTAGATATAGAATTGTATTTTTGTTGATTTTCAGGGCCGAAAATCCTCGGGTCGTTATAGCGGTATCAGAGCTATTGGGTTTAGTAATAACCTTGGCTTTGTGGTGTGACTCGACAGAGATAAGGTCAATAATACCCTAGATCGAGAGTGAGTGTGTATATATATATGAGAGCGTATTTGTAAATTTTATATACAAATGTTTTCTATTGTGTTGTTTGGTCCGTTCAAGTGTTGAGAAGCATAGAACTATCAATTGTTACAATATTGTTTTGTAAAGAGGGTAAATGAAATAATTTTGCCCAAATTATATTTTTGTATAGAAAAGAAATAATTTTATCAATTATTTAGATATTAGTGTGTTTGATCGATTTGAATGGAATTCAAATCGAATTAAAAAGTTGAATCGATACTTAACTTGGTTAAGTGTAATTGAATTCAGAATTATATTGAGATTAAATAAAACAGAGTTGGAAATTAAAATTTTGATGAATAAATGATAATTAAATAGGAATCAATCGTATTAAGCGATTGATGTCCAAAAGATGTTAAAATCAAAATACAATTTAATATTGAATGTAAATTCAGTTGATTCGGTTGTGTGTTGCTTGTTGATTATGAATTGGTTGTATTGGATGATAGTTTGTTTGATAGGGTAATTAAAAAATTTAAGGGAGCTAAATGATTTATAAAATAAGGAATAAATTCCGTTATAATTGAACTAGAATGAAACTGCATAATAATTGAAATTTATGATTTAACCCTGTATTTTATAATGAATTGTTGTTGTATGTTTGATTTTGGAATTGGTGTAGTTATACCAATTGATTAGTGAGATATTATCTCATAATTTCACATAGTTATTACTTATAAGTGAACTGAGTTAAGTACAGGTGCTAGATGGCTGAGCAGATTGATATCGGTTGAGTAAATTACGTATACGTTAAGCAAATATGCTCAATAGTGCTCGTAAAAGGTACGTCTACGCGAAAATATAAAATTTTGGGTTTGATTTTTGTTTTCCAACTGTATGGTTCAATATATATACATTAGTTGTTCCTGCGATATCGCAGATGTCACTCTGTGCAAGGGAGACTCCGTCTAATTTTTCTGGGAATTTAGAGTGTTAGAATTTTTTTGATATTTTTGAAAATATTTATTAACGATATTGAATTGGTTTTGATTTGAATTAAAATTGGGTTTTGAAATTAATGGGTTTGTAACATTCCTACCTTAGCAATTTCGAGGACGAAATTATTTTAAGGGGGGAAGAATGTAACGACCCATATTTTTTTGCAATCAGATATTTAATTTAATTTATTTTAAATATTTTATTTTGGATATTAATGAATTTAATATTTAATTCGTTATTTAAAACAAATCTTAAACATTATATATAATTATAAAATGAGCTCGAAATAGCGCTGCAGTTCGTAATATGGAGTTTTGAACTTCAATTGGATATACAGGATCCGACATAAGTCGGATTTTCGTGAAACAAGAAACGTTTGAGTCGTATCGATTATAATTTTCATATAGAAGAGAAAAATCTAGATTTCGTGTTATAGTTTGTTAGTTATGGTTAAATCAAATTTTAAAATAGTCACTATGGAAATTGTTAATTAATTATAGGCCTTTAAAATATCGTCTTTATGCAAATGAAATCGGTTTTCAATGAAGTTAATTTCCTTGGAACCGTATTGCCAACGCGTAACAACATGTCCATTTTTCACCGCATTTGAAGGTTGTGTGTGACTGTACGGTCATTAAACGTTAATGGTATACGGTATAAATCGAACACAATAAATCAAAGAAAGGGGATAAATAAGAGATAATGAACCAATCAAATTCTTCGTACATCACGCAACAGTGGCTTCCTTCAAGCCAAGGACAATTCAACCCCAAGAAAGTATAAAAAAAATTAGTGCCTTGGCAGCTACACTAACAAATAACTTGCGCTCCAAACAAAAGTTCCTTGCATGCCAATCCAAGCCTTGCCTACCACGTTTTCGAAAACTCAACCTATCCCATGTTTTCCCTATAAACCTGTATCTAAGAACCGTGTACTCCACGTAAATTCTCCTGTATAAATATATCACCAGACTTCTTTCTTCCTTTGCAAAATATACACAAAAACAATACAGCAATTTCTTCCTCAATGAAACCAAGCCACATTTTCTCGCTGAAAACGAAACCTTCCTCCAAAGCTGAAACCGTAAACATCCCATTTAGGTTTACAAACAACCGAAACTTCTATTCGTAATTTTCTGCCAGTAAAACAATTGGATTCCACTTCTAAAAAACACGAAACCGTAACTCAGGAACCAATTGAGTTTTCTTCATTTTGGGTGCGGGAGGAGGAACAGTTTGAGAGAGCTGTGCGTGTGTACTTTGGGGATCCAAGATACAGGAAGTAATCGCATGCGGTGCTTCATAGGTGGTAGTACAGTTCATCAGGGAATGGTGGAGTTAGCGGCTGCAGGCAGGGGATCCGATGCTGGGAAGAGTGTGTGGGCCGAGACGATGAGTGCAACGACGGTATGGAGTTGGTTTACAGCAGTTGCGGAAAAAAAAAGAGAAAAGGAAACAAAGTGGGGGTAAGGACTTGTGCCATGCGATAATAAAGTATGGTTTAAGGAGGTTTTTAATATGGAAAGAAGGCATGGCGTGGGAAAGCATGGTACAAAAGGGGACTTGAGTGTTGGGTGCCTGAGGAAGTTACAGGGAAGGCTGCATGGGGAGTTTGTACATGGGAAGGTCTCAACCTTCATGCGTGATGGTGCTAACGTGGTAAAGTTGGCTACTTGATTCAAGAAAAGGGTGCAGGAATGTTCAGCAAGTATCAGGGAAGGAGGAGAGAAAAGGTAGGAGAAGGCGGGTCTGGTTTGGAGGGCAATGGGCTGAAAAATGTCGGTGGGCTTTGGAAAAAAAAGGAATTTAAGTTCGCAGGCGGGTGGAAAGAAAGCCTGCGGCTTTGGTATGAAGAAATTTGAGAATATAGGGTAGTGGGAGTACGCGGGCATGCTTGTGTGTTTTAAATGGGGATGCGTACCATGTATTATGTATTTTTGTATGGGTGAAAGAACAACATGAGATCAAAAGAGAAAAAAAGGTTGGAAGGGAGAGTTACATTGGAGCCAGTTGTACAAGTAGGTAAGGTCCGTTCTATATTTACGTTAAATTATATGTTACGTGAACAACTAATCTACCCTATCACAATAAATAGTGTTACCATATACGATTTAAGAAAAAAAATGTATGAATGTGTATCGTTATTTATATATATAAAGATATAAAGATTTTTACTATTCATATTGTGTTGGTGTAGACCTAGTATAGACTGTTAGTGTATCTAAAAGAAGTGTTGTGTTAACCAACGTGGTTAGATAAATTAAAATATTTTTCAAAATTTATTATTTGAAGCTAAAGTTGTGTCAAATTATATAGTTAATAACTTCTAAATTCATTATCAAAATTGAACAAACTGGGGGACGTTGGAACCGTATTAAGAAGCACTACGTCCTGGAGTTAAAGCGAACAGAGCCGGAAGCAGATGCAAATTTTAATTAAATTAAACCCATGTTTAGTTTAATTAAACGAAGTATTCTATTGACTGAACGAAACCAAGGTGAGTTAAACTCACTCAGTTCTTCCCATTTATATTTTATATAAATTGGGTTTTTATTTTGTCTGCTTTGTTTGCTAATGGTTGACTGTTTGCTAGTTAAATATTCATTTGTTGATTTAACTGATGAAATTAAACCATTGTTTAATTTCAGTATTCAATACCAAATCGTTATTTTAACTATTGGATCCAATAAAGGTAACATACCTTGATTGGTCACATTTATTTATAAACGTGTTTAATTGTTTGAATAGTTTGGATAATTGGTTGATGTTAAATAGTTATTGTGTACTGTTATGGAAATTATTAGTTAAATAGAATTGGTTGACCTGATTTGAGATAACCACTTATATACAGGGAAGAACAGGTTGGATGGATCCAACGGGATTCCTCAAACATGTTATTTATTTCAATATTATAATATATGAATTGATCTGATGGGCTAATTGATTGATTGTTGATTATTGACTGAAAATTCAACAATTCTTTTGTTTAAACCAATGGGCCGTATTGGTTGAATATTGGGTAGCATATGGCCGATAAAATCAATTGTTTCGTTTACATTGATTTACGGTATGGTGGATCGATAGAACTGAAGTTATAAAATTTTATTTTATAACTGTATATAGATTTTTAAATATATATATTATTTTGAATTAAAAGTTTTAAAAGGTAAATAAATATTTATTATTTAATTTAGAATTAAATTATTAATTGATTTTATAAAAAAAAAATGACATTAATCGGAATGATATACAAGTGAATAGAAATTAACTTGATGATTTAAATTGAATAATGGTTTTGGTAAGGAACAATTAAAGAAAATTTATTTAAATTAATTATATTATTAATTAATTTAAAAGGGAAACTAATTAGAATCGGTTAATGGAATAACCGTGTTTTGAGATGACTAAATGGACCATTTTTAACTATAATTAATATTTTAATTAGTTTGTTTGTATTAATCTAGTAAAATAAATGAAAGAATATTTGTTTAAATTTAAATTAGGTTTAAAAAAAAGGTTTTTACTATTTATTTTAGTTAATAAAGAAATTAACTTCTTTTACAGTAGTTAATGAGTGAAGTAAATTATTATCCTAATTAATAATAATTTAGAAGATTTATTTTTAATTGAAACTCATTTAAAAAGTAATCGAAATTGGAATGAAATCTGATTGAATAGTAAAAGGAGTTATGAATGGGTTTTGGTTTAAACTTGAGTTTTATATTAAAATTATAAAGAGAATTTTAAGCAAGTACGATGGTTTAAATTAAATGATACTTGAGTTAAGTTAAAGGAGAAAATGATGAAAACGGTTTATCATAAACTAGTGTTATATAAAAAGGGTTTGAGGTGTTACATCGTTAATTTTACATTAACGGGATTGTGTAAAATTAGGTAATTGAAATAAGGATTTCAAACGGGAAATGACTGAATGGGTTAGTAAAGGAATTAGTAAAAGTGAATTTCGTGAAGAAGTGGATCATAGGATTTCGTAAACAAATCCGAACTATAAAATGAATTTGTCTAAAGAGGTAGAGATTAAAGGATGGTATTTTTAACTAATTATTTAATTATTGAATTTAGAAATAATGATATATTAGAGAAAGAGATTTCAAATAGTAATAAGGTCATATGAAATTGTATTTTGAATAAAATAATTAAATGGTATTGTTCTGATATTGGGATGGAATATTGGTTTTTGGACTACAAATTATATTTATTTGAGGATAGGAACGGTGTTGATCAAGGTCTGAGAGGTAATTAAAATACCCAAAATTGAACAACATCAGGATTATCTAAAGATGATACTAGTTGACAATGATAAAAGAGGTTAGTGATCATTTATTTCTATTAGTGAAATAATAATGAAGTGTTTGGTGAGAATTTAGGAAAATATATAACGAGAGATCCGAAGTAAGGAAATTAGCAAGAAGTGAAAATATATAATAATGAGAATTCCAAAGTAGAAGAAAAAAGGTTACGTGAAATTATAACGATGATTTCGAGTTAGGAAAGGAAATGTAAAGTCGAGTTTCATTCAAATGGAATAAGAACTGGGTACTGTCAAGAAATGAATAAGAGATATTTCATAATGTTATTTACGAATAAATAAGTTGAATTGATTTCCAATATTAGATAATAATGTGGATAATATTTTAAAAGTAAATAGAAAACTGGAGATGATATAGAATTTTCCTATGCAAAAAAAATAAATGTGTTCAAAGAAGAATCTCATGTTAAATCAGAAGCATAAAGCTATATTCATAATATCGATATATTTAAGAGTCTTAAATTTTCATTTGTTTAAAAGGCCAAGTGATGCTGAATATTGAACTAGTGAACTCATTGGATGTTCATGATTGAATCAATGTTTATTTTGATAGTTAAATCATCGACTATCAAATATGTCCAATACGATTGTTGGCACAGAAAGACCGGGATCGAATTTATATTCGAAACCCATTCCGACCAACAAAGACGTGAAGATATTAAGAGATGATAGAGATGGAGCATTGAAGACCGTTGATCTTCAAGAGCGGAAGAACTACTTGTTGAGTTCCTCTGGTTTAGCGGCTAGAGATACTTCAACAGTAATTCTGTCGTAATTGAAATCTACGGATTTCAAGGACTACTCGCTAATAATCTATAGGGTGATTCCTTGGATGGGGTAGGAGGGTACATTCGATTCATCCTGTTCCTGGATGACTTGTATGGACGGATGTCTGACAGAGTGTTTCCAAAGGAATTGGGTACGTTAATTTCTTCAAACGTACCATAGTTGATGGCGGAGAAATGGTTTTTCTCTAGCCAAATAACTAGAGTATTTTTGTGGACGTCAATTAGTGATATCTGGCGGATCTGGCGATGTGGCATTCAAAGTGAATGATGACTAGATGTTCAAAGTTAATCTGAGCCATAAGCCTTATCAACCGGGAAATGACAAAAATCGGGCAGGCAGCATGGCTATGTGGGTCGCTCCCATTAGGATGTATAATCACATATCTTTAGAAATTCCTTTTTCTTCTATAATCTATTTCGATGTTGTCCCTTTTCGGGAAACGGTGGTTTGAGCCCAACCATTGATGATATACATTCGATACACTCAAGCGAAATGAGTGGTCGGTCATGTGTGGGCCGGGTTGCAAGTCGTTCTTGTTGAACCCAGTGTATTCGCCTTTAGAGATACACTATCGGCAGGTGGTCCCATACCTTGTCATGGTCGGAATCCAATCTCCAATAAGCGCCCGTGGTTTTGATTGTATACTATATATGTGGAACGTGAGATGCAAGCATTCCACTAGATTGATATTTACTTGTATTTTGACACTATTATAATATCAGAAAAGATATTAATTTCAAAAATGTTTTGGGTTATCGTAAGGTAAAAACCGTTCGTATTTATGTGTGGATTTGGTCTTACGATTTTCCTATTTTTTTCAAAAAGATTTTTGAACTTTAAAATCAAGTTGGATGATTCCCCTTAATACCGTGCGAGTTTTTCTCACTCTGGTTCACCAGACTGACCCGGTGTTTTGTAAATGCTCGGGTTAGACCGATGTGTACAGGTCCAGGTTATCGGATGCTGCGAAGTCCAGAGACGAGCTGCATGAGTTCAGACGTATGATATTATATAGCTACTATTCCGCTGTGTATTGTGTATGAGGACAGGTTATTATCACTGTCCAAATGTGTGATGTACTCTGATGATTGTAAGTATTTTAAAAGCTCTCAGTAAAGTTTTATTTCTATATTATATTTTGTTCCGCTGCGATGTGAGACTCTGATTCTGTGTTGTGGTGTCTCTTCTTTTCCCTTCTTCTATTCTAACTTTCCTTCTTTCTTATCTCACCCTCTAATTTCTTTCTAATAACTATCCAGTGTTTTCGGGGTTTAGAAGATCGGCACGAGATACAGAATTGTATTTATGTTGATTTTCAGGGCCGAAAATCCTTGGGTCGTTACATTTTCCATCCTACTCCTCAGTACTCAAAGCACATCTTCTTCTACTTCTCTCAATCTCTTTCCCCTCTCTTTTCTTTTGACTAAACTGAAAATATAATTTTAATTTTTAACTTAAAATACCGTTACATTTCAGATCCAAATCGAGACCATCTTCGAGTGGTTCACTACTTCGTGCATTTGTTTTCAAAATGGTAACCTGAGAATCATTTCTATTATTCTGCTCTGATGTATTTAGACATAGTTTTCTTTGTTCTAGTCTACTGTGTGGTTCAATCTTTTAATCCTCAATATGAGCTAGTTCAGTCATTGTTTCCTTTTTCGTTCTAAGATTATGAGCAAGTTACAAGCTTTCGCTACCAATGCTAAGGAGTTGTATATGTCATTACTGATACTTGTATTTGATATGAAGTTTTCGTTCCTGTACTAAAGTTCTAAGTACAAGTAATATGTATACATTGATGTTAATGCTTTTTTGGCTTTAAGTCTTCATTCGTATTTGTATGCACACGCGATGTTTGTATAAATGATCCAACAAACATTATCTTTTAACTTTTCCAATGCTCCAATTATACTTTTATGCTATATATGCTAAATTAGGTTATCTATATAATAAAATCACTTGGTACACAAACAAAAAGACAAACAACGGTCATGATCTTTTTATCAACAACAATCTAATGGAAAAAATAAAATCGCACAGATTACTCCCGTCTCTGTCCTACGTTTCCTCTCCCACGATATCCTCCCACTTCTCCACTCTAATTAATTGTCCTTTAAAATAGGGATCCCCGATTTCTTAAAACAACCGACCTTCTCCCCTCTTTCTTCATTCCTTTTTCTCTTGATCGCTAAGATGGATTTCAATCCGGCAACCTATTGTTTTGGCTCTTCCATGACCATAAATTTGGAGACTACGCTCCATCTACCGTATAACGAACAGTTTCCCTATAAAATCACATCTTCTAAAATTTAATTTTATTGTTGTTCTACCACAGGTTCTTCTTCCTCTCTGTATCTGGATTAGCAATTTCTCTTCTGACAGGATGTTGTTGGTTCCTTCGCGCGATTCCACACTTTACTGTGTTATAAATTCGAAACATCTTTTATTTTAAATGTTTGGAATATTAGTCAATCTAGCGGACCGTGGTGCTTACCTCACTGCCTATGATTACAAAAATGGTCACGTTGATATTAATGGTTTTGGTCAATTTATTTGTCGAGAAAAATGTGATGTCTTATAATAATACTATTTGCCTTCTCTTCTGTACTACAAGGTAAAAAACAATTTAAAGCATTTGTTCATATTTTTGCCTAATTATTATTTTCACTATTTATAGAGATGAAGTGGCGTCATAATCCATTTTTATCATCATCTGATTCTGATTTTTTTCATCATCTTGCTATCAAAATTTTAGGGCCCAAATTGGATGATGATCATGGTTCTGATAAGATGTTTGTTCTGTTTGATTTGATTTACACATTCGGCCAATTTAATATTAACATTAGCCATTGCAAGATGAAAATGGCTGCCTGGACTTGAATTGCGATTTTGAAATTGCGTTGTCTTTGTTTCAATAAATTGTTACAACCTGACTCGGTATTATGCGGTTTTACCATAAATTTATTGATATTAATATATGGTAATATGATGTGCGTGGGAAGCAATGAAAGTAATTATGTTTATAACCTTTGCATTTAATGATTAATCTTTTTTATACATGTCAATTTAACAATTCTATGACGCAAATTGCATGTGTAAGGTTTAGTATGGAAGCTTTCTTCACTAAATAGTCTCCATCCTTTCATATCGCTATCATAATCATTTGAATGGAGGTTTCTTGCTTCCTGCAAGGACCTTTCAGGTTTGTTCCTGTTTTGCACTTATTCTATAGAGTTTGGTATATAATGTGTTTGGTTGTTCTCCTATTTGAGCTTAACCACCTCTCTTCCAATTTTTTTTACATTAAATCCAAATCTTTGTTTTATTTTTATGTAGATATATAGGGAGTTGTTGCACGTTGGTAAATATAATTGTTGAATGGTTTAAAATAACCCATGAAACCATGTGAATTTTTATATATATTTGACGTTATGTTTACCAGTATTTTTTAGAGAGTGTATGTTTTACATTTGGGGTTTTGCTTGATGTTAGGTCTGTATAATGTTTATTCATTTTAAACAGTAACTTTTAACAAACTTTTTTGTTGCAATCAATGTCAAAATTGCTAACTTGTGCTGGATGAGACTAATCACTCATTTTGTGTTCACACTTGGGGTGAGTTCTTAACGAACTACAACGGGGTATTTGAGCAGGGTACTGCAGCAAATGGCGAATGTGTTTTTTCGCTATGAACGGGGTATTTGAACTGGGTATTTAATTATTAAATTAATTGTTATGAATTAATTAAATACCGATTTTTAGTTGGATCGTTAAATCTAATTAGTGAATGTGTTTTTACCATTTTAAACAACAATATTGTCGATGCAAATACATTAACAACATTAAACATTAATAGTCTACAACAACAACAAAAATTTAAAAATGACATCAAGCATTAACACATAGTCTACAATAGGCAATAAGCATTAACAAACAGTGTATAGGAAAACACTAAAAATTTTGGTGAAGGTGGGAATTGATCCATGGTCACCCTCCAACAAGCCATGTGCATTTACCCACTAAGCTATGTAAGCTTTCATTATCAAGTGGAATTAGATGAATTAATGAACTTGCGTCGGACGTGTCCAACGTCACCACCATAATTTCCACCGACGAGCAAACGTTCCTTTTTAACAGGCAAATATTTGTTAGCGTCGCCAACACAAATTCCAGCGCCAAATAATAACTGCGAATGGGCCCTTATTTTCTGTTATGAACGTTACTAATTAATGTTTCTTTCCTAAGAATATTTGATACTGGTTAGGGTGAAAACCAACGATTGCGGTCCAATCAATGAGCTTTGCTGGTATGAATGAATTAATTAACATTTATGAAAGGGCTAAATCTTTGGATGCACTGGAATAATACTAAAATATTAAATATTTGAGAGGCAATCACCATTTGCTTACCACATGAGCTTTGCTAATTTTGCTATTTCATATGCATTTAACTTAACTCTCAGCTTTCTACTGCTGTTCATACCACATGCATTTTTATTGATTATACTGTTTATAGTAATTTTTTAGGTGATTATATACCTTTTTTAGTATCACAATTATAATTAATCTATTAAATTTTATTTTTACCTTAATTATATGCCTTTTTGGTGCAGGATAAACAACTATTAAAGTTTCAAGAAAAATCAAATACATGGATACTATGTTCTGTGAGTTAGAATTTGGTTACAGGATACAAATATAAAAGAAAACTTCAACTTGGGGATAAATAACTATCTGATTTGATTACCTTAATTTTTGTGAGTTAGAATTGTTGCCTCCTCTTTTTATGAAAGTGGAACAGCCGAAAAGGCATGTAAACCAAATAGAAAGTGAACTCTATCATTGATTTCACTTCATTTTCCCAAAGTTGATGTTTTTCTATGTAGCTTTGGTTTTTTGATATGTGAGGTATATGAAGAAAAGTTTAGATTTGGGTTTCAAAATTTTGGTATTGCCTATTTATGAAAGAAATTTTTTTTCTCCCTAAGTTGATCTTATTCTACACATCTTTTGGTTTTTTCCCTAAGTTGATCTTATTCTACATATCTGTTGTACTTCATTTCATCCATTGATCTTCTATGCACTGTACAAGGTTCTATGTATCTATGCTCTTCGTACAACATCTGGAAATGCTTTTATTATAGTTTCTATATTATCACATTTTCATGTCCCTTTCTTAGTATAAGTTTTCAACATATATCAGCTTTCTTTTTTTAACATATTGCATAATTGTGACTATTTTAATATGAAACTCATACCATATTTAGTAATTATTTGTTGTAAAAATATTTTGAATTGTTTTACTTACATTTTAATGCTACAGATAGCCAAAACATTATGTCTTTCCACCCATAAATTGTGAATGCATCAGAAAGATTGTAATACATACATATTTACTTCTATCTCATTAGAGTAAAAAGGTAACGATGTGAGCATTATCCATATTTTCTTCATAATGAATTAATAATTCAACCTATCATAACTTTTGTAACGACCCGGATTTTGAGCGACTTTGGTTATCGACATAAGCTCGATGTCGATAACCAAACCATCGAAAAATCCTGGTAATTAGTGAAAGAAATTAGAGGGTGAGGAAAGATAAGATAGAAAATTAGAATAGAAGAAGAAGAAGAACACAACATCAGAGTAACACGAATCTCATAGCGGAACGAATAACATATAATATATATATCATAACTTGAAATATACATCTGTACTTGAATATACATCAATATCAAAGTACATCACTTACAACACAGCGGAAATAACTATAGCTATATGATCCTAAAGCCTCCTGCTCCAGCTCTTCAACTATATCTGTAAATCCCGACTACTTGACTGCCCATACAAATTTAGGCACCCAAGAGTTTAGGGAAACAAACAAATAAACTCCGGGTCAGTCATGGGACTGGTATGAGCAAAACAGTTTAAAACAGTTCGAACAAGTAAACGATATCTCATAAGACCACACCGCATAACGGAACGGGTTTTTCCCTTATGAGAATCCAAAATATCTTTATATCAAAAACCTTTTGATATTATAATAATGTCTATCAACCACAGTATATATAATCATCTAGCAGAAACGCTTTCATCTCACGTCCTACATATATAGTATACAATCAAAACCGCAAGCACGTATTGTGTAATGGATTTCCAACTATGACAAGGTATGGAACCACCTTTCACTAGTGTACCTCTAGAGAGGAATACACTGGGTTCAACAAGAACATCTTGCAACCCGGCGACACATGACCGACCACTCATTTCGCTTGAGCGTATCGAATGTATATCACCAACAGTTGGGATAAGCAACCGTTTCCCGAATGGGACAGCATCAACAATAGATTTTTAGAAGTAAATGAAACTCTAAATCAGGTGATTATACATTCTACTTCGGTGCGACCGACTTAGCCATGCTGCCTGCCCGATTTCTGTCATTTACCGGATGTGAGGCTAGAAGCTACGCTTTAACATTTCATCAGATTCACTTTGAATGCCACATCATCAAATCCATCAAATCACCGATTGACGTCCTCAACCATACATTACGCGTTAGCTAAAAGAAGATTCCTTCTCCGCTTCCACTCTTGGTACAGTTGGAGAAATCAATATACGTGATCGTCTGGAAATACTTTGTCAGACATCCGTCCATACAAGTCATCCAGGAACAGGATGAACCGAAGGCACTATTCTGTAAACAGGATAGCCCTTGCATAACTCCATCTTCAATTTCCTTTGGCATATATGATTCGCAACGCTTATGCCAATACAGAGTGGTTCTTTGGATAATAATCCAACCGGTCTCCCCATATTAACAACGTTAAAATGGTCAAAACTTCGATAGTCTGTGATTTAACTATCGAATAAAACAAGTGTGCAAACAACGATATTATTTCCAAATGGAAATTTATATCGATCAAACATCATTTAACATTCATCTCCTGTTTCCCTAGATTCAACATTTCTTATTTTCTAAATTTAGAAAATATATGTTATTACCATTGGAAAACATTTCCATTTCTTGTTTTCTTTATTAGAAAACATTTCGGGTTTCTTATTTGGAAAACATTTCCAAAGCTTCTTCATTGGACTTAGACAGATGTTTAAACAAACCATTTCCTTTACTGCCGAACCTTAACTATTCCTTAGTTAAAAACGAAGTCAATCAAGTTGGGGTAGAACTACCTCTCAGACCTTAACTGAACAACATTTCCAACTTTGAAATAGGCAAAGTTCACTTTATATCCCTTTACTAACTTCCTTACTTAACCCTCCTTCGAATAGCTATATTCAATTTACTCTTTTCACTTAACTCTATTCGATCAACCCCTATCAATTAACTCTATTGGACTAACACTATTAGATTAACTCTATTTGACTAACGCTATTGATTTACTCATTTCACTTAACTCCTTTTGAATAAACTATATTCGATAACTCCTTTTACTTTCTTCGAATAAACTATATTCGATTAACTCATTTTCTTTCTATTCGAATAACTATATTCGATTAACTCATTTTCTTTCTATTCGAATAACTATATTCAATTAACTCATTTTACTTTCTATTCGAATAAACTATATTCGATTAACTCATTTTAATTTCCATTCGAATAAACTATATTCGATTAACTTACTGTGCTTTCCATTCGAATAAACTATATTCGATTAACTCATTTTCTTTAACTCTAATCGATTAACTAACATCGATTAACTCCTTTGCTTTAACTCTAATCGATTAAAACTAACATCGATTAGCTCCTTTTCTTTAACTCTAATCGATTAAACTAACATCGATTAACTCCATTATTCTTTAACTCTAATCGATTAAACTATCATCGATTAGCTCCTTTTACTTTAACTCTAATCGATTAAACTAACATCGATTAACTCCTTTATTCTTTAACTCTAATCGGTTAAACTATCATCGATTAGCTCCTTTTACTTTAACTGTAATCGATTAAACTAACATCGATTAACTCCTTTATTCTTTTCGAATAAACTATTCATTTATAAAGATTTACTTTTAGTAACAGTTCTTCACTTTACAAATGATTTCCCTTTTTATTTACTTTCGAAATATTTCCTTTTACAAAATCTGTTGATTTTATAAACTCCCTTTATTTCAATATACATTGAAATAATTCTTTTTACATCCCAGGGTCTTTTATGATATTTAAAATATCGAATAACAATGATCAACATCATTCCAACACACATAATCCATAACAGATTATATAACACATCATATATCACAATATATGAAAACAGTAAAATAAATGTTGAGGAATCCAGTTGGATTCCTCCAACCTGTTTCCCTGCATCACAGATGTTAAACAATATAGATAACATCACTTTCAGTTCCATATGATATATTCTGTTAAAAAGAAATAATATAGAAATTCAACTAACTGACTAGCAGTTCAATGAAACAGTCAACACACAGTTAATCAGACAATTTCTAACAGTTCTAAAAATACAACATGAAGTGATAAACTGTTCAGAGTTAGTGAGATTTACTCACTTTGGCGCGTTAACCGTTAAATAATCGGTTTGCGTTATTTGACTCAGTAGGACAATTTATTTTTCCATAAATTGTAACGAACTCCAATGGACTTCCAGTCGGTTCCATGTTGTAGTGTCTGTCTCTACGATCCCAACGGATCTGACCGTTAACAATTCTGATAACATACGCACGAGATATTACGTTGACAAGTTAATTCATTTATAAAATTAAATTAACTTATATTTACTAAAAATCTGGGCCTTGCCACTTACCCAAATCGGCCCACTTCCATTTAAATACCCAACTCGTATGAACATTGAGCCGTGGGTTCTTCTCCAATGTATTAGACCATGCAACTCATCTTTGCCGATAACTTCTCCCTCACGAAAAATTCATGCAAAAATTTCCATTAAACTCTCCTTCTATTTTCCTTTCATCTCATACTCAAAACATATAACTCGAAACCATGAAACAGTAAACATTGACAAAAGTTGAGCCAAGCTGATGAACGTACATTATTCCAAATTATTGTTGCCACCAATTTCAGTTCCTGTTCCTCTAATGACGACAACATTTTCTTTTTATATGGGCTTTACTGAAATAAATCGGCCCAGTACCCTATGAACACCCACGCCTAAATCCCTAAAACCGTATAACACTTCGAACCATTTTAGTATATTCTGAATCTTACTTTCCCCTTCATACTTAAAAATAAACCCAAACAAAAATCACCACTAAATATGTATAATAATAATAAAACAAAAATCACTGGGCCTTACGTTTGTTTTTTTTCCCTCGGCCCACCTTGAAATATACCCAGATCCGTTTTAACAGGACATCTTCTTGTTTAATCCAACGCACGCTCCAGGTTCCGCCTCTTCAATTCCATATTTGCACAGTTCCAACCCGTCCATCCTCAACTCAGCCACACAAGGTTTCAACAGCTCCCGAACCAAATAGAGACAACCCCTTCCTTTCCTCTTCTCAACACGTGTTGACTCCCTTGTAAAGACCACCGTGGCCTCCATTTGAAAGCTCCTTCGATCCATCATTTCATCACCACATTCGACAAAGCCAACACCCATGTTCACAACAAACACCATCAGAAAGTCTTCTTCCTCATCTGCTCGCTGACTCCACCCTGCCTCACGAATTCCACCATCAAAAACTGCTCCTTCACCACTTTCGAAACCTCCACAGAACGTTGAACTACCCCCTGAAACCCGCAAAATTGGAATCGAGAAAAAATGCTTCGAAACCCCTAAATCACTCAGTCCTAGTTCGAAAAAATTTCCCATCATCAAACCGCGAAGGGTTCGAATCATTCGCAAATGATACCAAAAGGAAACGAAGGCTCAGTGATTTCGATTATATGTGGTTTGAGATTTTATTGGATTTATTTGTGCATTGTTTTGATTTTTCTGAGCGCCACGTTTTGGGTTGAGGAATGAACTCGCGGCGGCTTCTATGTTTTGAGTTTCTATGTTTGGTGGCGGCTCGTTTGTTTGGAGATGAGCGATAGTTATATATAGGATTCTTAGATATTTTTTTCTTTTGGTGAAGGGGGTTTCCACGTTTGAGATGGACGTGGCTTAATGTGCACTGGAGAACAAATCATGGATCCCTTGCTTACCACGTTGCTTTCAAGAAATACTTATATATGTAATTGTTTTTGCTCGATTCTGATACCATAAAGTTGCAACATATATGTATCATACAATCCAAAAATGAGGTAAACCCATACGAGCAAATTGCCAATACCATGTCTTATTTATGTTATCTCATTCCGTAAATTTCGTTCACGTACTGATTGTTACGGACAGAAATATAAATACCATGTTGTCGAGCTCGGTGCCACGATCCCAAAAATATAAAAATACCGGTAGCTTAACTCATATTGTGAAACCTCAAAATGTTGATACAGGGTGCCAAATACCCCAAATAAAAAGTCGCTTATTAAATTAATTAAAAATTTCTGTAAAATTCTAAAAATTAAATTATCACTATGTCCCAAAAGAACCTTGTCTAAATTCAAACCCGATCTCCAGTTATATCGAATAAACTGATACGGTCGATAAACGATTCTATAGCGACTATTTTAAAATTTGATTTGGACATATCTCAAAATCTACACGAAGAAATCCCGATTTTTCTCTTCCACTAGAAAGATATACTCCACCAGCTCCACACGTTTCTTGTTTCACAGAAATCCGGCTTAAAACGAACCCTGTACATTCAGTTGAAGTTCAAATCGCCAAATAGCGAACTGCAGCGCCATTTCGAGCTCGTTTATAATTATATTATAAACTATACGTTCAACTGTTGACGATTGAATATATTCGTTATTCAAATTCAATTCCAGGCCGAATTAAATATCACAGATGATCCGGTTCACACCATAACGTCATTTCAGCCAATTCTGATTATTTCAGAATTAAATATGTTATTTAATTTATTAATTTAATTAAATATTTACTGTAACACCCCGTGTATTTTATAACAGTGAAATTCACAAATTAAAGTATAATAAATTTCAAATTAAAGTATTAAGGGAAACGGGATATGTCATTGCGTTCGTCTCGGAAAAATACGCGAAATAGAGTCCGAGTTTTCGAAAAACGGAGCCCGTATGACCAAATTATGGCCCGAAGAAGTTTCAGAAAATTCAAATTTCGAAAACAGATTTGAATTTCAGCCCAATCAGAGTAGGCGGGAAAATTCCCGCCCAAACCCACCAGGTCGACCTGGGGTTGACCCTAGGGTCGACCTGCCAGGCCAGGTCGACCTGGGAGTCGACCTAGGTGTCGACCTGCCCAGGCAGGTCGACTCTAGAGTCGACCTGGGGGTCGACTGGGGAGTCGACCTGGCCCCTGAGCCAGGTCGAACCCAGCCCACCCTGGCTGGCCTAGTCTGTGTTTGGTCGATTTTCTGAGACTTGCCTTGTCACTAGGGCTAGGTGTCAGCTCCTGGTTGGTCTCTCCTTTGAACGAACGGCTATTATTGAACCAAGCTTCATCGACGGTCTAAATCGACTCACAAACTCTATAAAAAGGACCTAAGACTAACCCTAATTCACTTAAACTGAAATGGAGATGAGACCGTCATGCTGCTGAGGAGAGACTGAGGATAGCCGTCAGAAATAGAGAGACAATTAGGGGATAAATCAAAAGCTTAAAGCAACGTTAATCAAATTAAAGCAACGCCTACAACAAAGGATAGCATCTCCAAATTCAGAATTCAGAATTCAGAATTCAGATTCCTGAATTGAAGATTCATCATACATTGTAAGTAGAGTGCTATTCCGATGTGAATTAAATAATTGTGTTGATTTGTGTAAAGTAAGAAATGGAATTGTGACGATAATAATCTATTATTTGTATGTTGCTTTGATGCTAAACGATTTGGGAATATTATGGTATACGATTGGATATTTGCAAGTACGCGATTTGCGTTGGAAGTTAACAACGAAGTGGAATTGTGGCGATAATAACCTATATTTGTATGTTATTTTGATTCTAAACGATTTGGCAATGCTATGGTGTACTATTGGATTCATACAAGTATATGGTTTATGTTGACAACCACATGTTGTGGAATTTTAATTGGGATTCATGCAAACATATGATTCATATTGAAAACTACATGTTTATGGTAGTTATTTACAACACCCATTTGATAATTACAAGTATATGATTCATGTTGAAAATAACAACTATGTGTTGTAATAGTTTATTTGAAATTTATGCAAGTATATGACTTATTGTTATGCCAACATGATGTATAATTCTATGGTCATCTTTAGTGTAATTTGATCCACTTAAGTATTATGATTCATATGAAGGTTATGTTGGAATTGGCATCATAGTTCAAGTATAAAAATCATGATTTTGTGATAGTGACAAAAGCAAGCGTCTTTGTAAGCTTGTATTAATTTTATGAACATGAAATAACTATGTTTTTTATTATGCCTAGTTGAAAACATGTTTTTAGGCTTATGTTGTTATCATAATCATATGATAATATATTTGACACATAAGTTACATTAGAATTACACTAGAATTACTTACAATTTACACAGATAAGATAAAAACCATGATTATATGAATAGTAGGATTCATGTTCAATTATGTTTATGCCATGACTATATGAATAGAAGGACTCATGTTCAATTATGATTATGCCATAATTATATGATTAGAATGATTCATGTTTAAGTACTATTTATGCCATGACTACATGAATAGAATGATTCATGTTTTGTTTATACCATGATTATGTGAATAGAATGATTTATGTTTAAGTATTGCTTATATTATATGTTGTTACAATTGCAAGTTCACATGTGCCTACCTTATGTTAATTGAATCGTTATGCTGCAAGTTCATGCGTTCACACTCCCCTTTTTATGTTACCTTATAAACACCATGTTATAAGCCTCCCCTTTTCATATGGCTAAATTGGGTTTAAGTGTTAAACCCAACACACCTTACATTGGAGCGAATGTATAAAACGGGGGTAATGACGTTTGGGCTAAAATATAGAACATATGTGTTGGCATGTTTGACGCATGCCAACAACCTTGAAAAACAATTAAGTGGCATAAATAAATCTTAATCAATAAAGATGAATTTGAATAATGGGCCGCAAATATTTACATATAAAAAGAAAAGAGACAAAATATGTAAATGTAGAAAATACGATGTGTTTAACCCGAGGTTGGACTGAGTTATGATGTAAACCTGCCCGAAACCGCCCGGCTATCCAGTAGTCACAACAATACCTATCCAATGTGGGTGGTTAAAAACAGAGCCCAATAAGGACCCGAGGTTAGACAGAGTTGTGGCGTAAGACTGCCCGGACCCAACCGGCAACAGGCAGTCACAACAATACTTGTCTAATGTGAGAGGTCAAGGCTTTAATAAGACAATTAAGGCTGAGTTAGGATTGATAGGATTAAGTGAATTAAGACTTAATCAAAATAGAACATGCTAAACTAAACATACTGATTGGGGGTTAGGTTTATAAAACACTTAACCAACTTAGCATGTTGACTAGAAATAGAAAACCTAGTAGCGGGGGACCCTTTTCAGCAGTAACCCTACAAGGTATCATGATACCCTGAAACTAGGCAGGATGGGGCATGATTACTGGGCTGACTGTAAGAGGTCAAATAAACGGCGGTGGTGCAGCAGTGTAGGTTCTAACGGGGTGCGGGCGTGCACAAACTTCGGCGTAGAAAAATAAGGCACTGGGCACCAGTAGCATACCTGTGCATTCTAGGATTGTGTCGGGCCGCCACCATAGGACTTGATACACCCCATGGTGGGACCAGCATAGGTAACTACAACATCGGGGGCCGTAAGACACATGTAACTACGCGAGTAGGAGCCAATCATCATAAAATGGATTACTTCACCCTGATTATGGGGTGCCTGTTGGGAACTAGTTTATATGGGTACAGAGATTAATATGGGGTACGATAATATATTCGACCCTAGACAACTTAACTTAGTTTATGGTGCTTTCCCATTTCTAGTTTATACTTATCATACCCAGTTCTTTGTTCATGGACTGAATAGTCCTAGACTTACTCAGGCTTTATGTATGACTCTACTTTTCTTCCGTCCCCCCCCCCCCCCCAGGTCCACAGGGAGGGAATACCGCAGCTTGACCAGCCTTCATATCCAGCTTGAAGAGAAAGAATGTATTGCTTGGATCTTTTCGTTTTGGACTATGGTTTTGGACAACAATTATGGGACTTTTGCAGTTTATTTATGTTTTCTTTATGCTTCTTTAAATAATGTAATCAAGACAGTTATGAAGATGTTATGTTTTTGGGAGTATTGTAAGACAATTATGGTATGGTTGGTGTAACACGTATTTTAATGAAATAAAAGTTGTTGTTTTCCGTTGTTCAAAAATATGTGTTCTTATATCTGTCTTGTATATCTGTGATTTATACTTATAAACCTCCACCAAAATTATGGCATTCCCTTTGAGAGTGACCCTAACGGAGGTATGGTGTTTCACTTGGTATCAGAGCATAGGTTTACCAGATAAGATAAAAAGTTATGAAAATTTAATTTCAAAAAAAAAAATTTAAAGAAGCATTTTTTTAAGATAAAATATTATTTTATTTTAAAAGGCAAAGTCCCCCCAAAGCCATAGGTACTATCTCTTATCCTTCGTTTTGAATCTATCCTTTTTGTTTCAGCATGTCCAAAGAACTTAACTTGCCAGAGGGTGTACCAATACCTGGTTGGTTTAGACGGTTCTTAGAAGCAAGGTCCACTCAGCCAGGTCCTACCGTTCCTCCTCCCCCAGCTGCAGGAAATCATCCAGCTGCAGCAGCACCTCTTCCTCCACCTCCTCCGCGGGGAAACACCTTTGCTAAGATATGTAAAGATTTTAAAGCTATGGGAGGAAAGGATTTTCATGGAACTGAGTCCTTCGTGGCAGCTAGAAATGGCTGAAAGAAACCGAGGACTTATTCATCATCTTTGAGGTAGAGGATAGACAGAAAGTACAACTGGCAGTATGGCTACTTAAAGGCGAGGCTTCCTACTGGTGGGAAGTCACTAATGTAGAAAGACCAGTAGAAACATGGGTAGACTTTAGGGCAAGGTTTGAGGCTAAATTTCTCTTAGACGCGGAAAGGAGTTTGTTGTTGGAAAAATTCTTATTTCTTAAGCAAGGGAACAAGACAGTCAAAGAGTATGTTAATCAGTTCGATGAGCTGGCTAGGTTCGGACTGGACCTAGTCAACACCCCACACAAGAAGGCTCTCCGTTTTGTGAAAGGGCTGAATGAGCCATTACACAGTTTGGCCATGACCCATATACCCATGGGAGCTACGTATGAAAGGTTGGTACAGATGGCGTTGCTGAACAAAGAGGATAAGGGCAAGAAGGAGACAAAGGCAGAAAACTCTCAAGGGAAGAAAGAGGGTTTGCAGCCTAAGAAGACAGACTTTAAGAAGGGCGAGAAAGGCAACAAAGAGAAGAGGAAGTGTAATTTCTATGGCAAAGTGGGGCACTTAGTGAAAGATTGCCGGAAAAAGAAGGCCAAGATGAATGGTGGGTGCTTTTCTTGCGGTGAGACAGGCCACATGGCTAAGGACTGCCCAAAGAAACGAGGACAGGGGCAGAGGGCTGGATCCACCTCAGGGGCACAAGTTCATGTGCTAGAGGCGCCACCTCTGCAACAGCGAGGTATAAATACTTCTGTAGAAAGTGTAGTTTATCTTTATGATCACCCCGTTCGCACTTTATTTGATTCTGGCGCATCACACTCCTTTATCTCGTCTGCTTTAGTAGAATCTCTGCACCTAAAAACTAGTATGGTAGAGGACCCCTTAATTGTTTCAAACCCAATTGGGGGCCCAGCTCATTTGTCTATGATCTTTTTGGGATTGAAAATTTCTATTCTAAGCGTAGAATTTCAATGTAGTGCCTTTGTTTTGGGCTTTTCGGGATATGGTTTGATTTTGGGCATGGATTGGCTATCCAGTAATGGGGCCATCCTTGATTGTGAGAAAAGAGTTGTTAGGCTCCTAACCCAGCTCGGTAACACTTTGGAAATTTCTTGTAATCCCTCGTATGCGGTTATGCTTAGTTACCTTGAATCGCTAGATGCCTCCGTTGAAAATTTGCAATCGGTTAGAGTGGTCCGGGAATATCCGGATGTCTTCGAAGAGGTGAAGGGCTTGCCTCCGAAGCGGGAGATAGACTTCCGCATATATCTTGTAGATAATGCAAAGCCCGTTGCGTTGCCCGTTAGACACATGGCTCCACGGGAAAGGAAAGAGCTTAGTAAACAGATTAAAGAGCTTCTAGAAAAGGGGTTCATTAGGAGGAGCATTTCAGAATGGGGCGCTCCAGTGGTGTTCGCTACAAAGGCGGATGGTTCACTCCGTCTATGTGTTGACTATAGGGAGCTCAACAAACTAACGAAAAAGAATAGGCACCCTCTCCCCAGAATTGACGATTTGTTTGATCAGCTTGTAGGGGCGTCTGTTTTCTCCCAACTCGATTTAGCGACCGGTTTTCATCAGCTAAGGGTGGCTGAAGATAGTATCGATAAAACGGCATTCAAAACCCCAGATGGCTTCTTTGAATGGCTTGTCATGCCTTTCGGCTTGACAAATGCACCCGCTTACTTCGTGGACCTGATGAGTAGGGTATTCAGAGATTTCCTCAATAAGTTCGTAGTGGTCTCCGTAGACGATATCCTTATCTTCTCAAAGAGTGAAGAGGAACATGCTCAGCACTTAAGGGCAATCATGGAAACGCTGCGAGTCCATCAGCTAAAAGCCAAATTCTCCAAATGCCACTTTTGGAGAGAAGAAGTGAGGTTCCTTGGGCACATAGTATCCAAACAAGGGTTAGCAGTGGACCCTGCTAAGGTAGTGCCGGTACAGGATTAGAAGACACAAAAGAATGCAACTGAGGTCCGAAGTTTTCTAGGACTAGCAGGTTTCTATCGAAAGTTCATAAGGGATTTTGCGAAAATCTCAGCTCCGCTCACAAAGTTGACCAAGAAGAATCTAGTGTCCAATTGGGACTTGGATTGCGAGTTTGCTTTCCAGCGACTGAAAAGGGCTTTTACAACAGCCCCGGTTTTAACGTTGCCAGATGGAAGCAAGATGTTCACAGTTTATACAGATGCATGTGGGACAGGGCTAGGCGCTGTCTTAATGCAAGAAGGAAGGGTAGTAGCTTATGGCGGAAGACAGTTGAAAGTGCACGAAAAGAACTACCCGACCCACGATCTTGAATTAGCTGCCATCGTCTTTGCACTCAAGTCTTGGCGACACTATCTCCTAGGTGAGAAGTTTGAACTTTACACTGACCATAAATCGTTGAAATACCTTTTCTCGCAGAAGGACCTTAACTTGAGGCAACAGAGGTGGATGGAGTTTCTTGCCTCGTATGATTTCGAGATCTCCTATACTCCGTGCAAAGGCAATGTAGTGGCAGACGCATTGAGTCGAAAGAAACTGACCCTAAGCCCGCTGTTTGTTGAAAGACAAAGCCTAGAGTTTATAGCCAGCTTTGACTTTAGGCCCTCCTCCGATTTTGTACCAGGCTTGCTAGCATCTCTCGAAGTACGCCTGACTTTAGTGGACTCGATAGGGACAACACAACGCGAGGACCCTCAGCTTGTGGAGACGATTGATAGGCTAATTAGGGGTGAGACTTCAAGTCACCTCAACAGATACTCCATCGATAATAAGGGTTGGCTAAGGCGAGACAGAAGACTATGCGTCCCACAAACAAGGGATTTAGTAAAGAAGGTTCTCGAGGAAGCACATCACTCCAAGATGACGATACACCCAGGCGGAGATAAAATGTACAAGGACATAAAAAGAACTTTCTTCTGGAATGGCATGAAGAAGGACATGGCAGAATTCGTTTCTAAGTGTATGGTTTGCCAACAGGTTAAGGCGGAACAGAAAAAGCCTGGCGGTCTGCTACATCCTCTAGAGGTCCCGCAGTGGAAATGGGATAGCATCTCAATGGACTTCATCGATGGGCTGCCTAGGTCTAGGAGAGGCAACACTAGCATTTGGGTAATAGTGGATAGGCTTACTAAAAGCGCCCACTTTTTACCCGTCAAAAGCAAAAGAACTGCCTCATCCCTAGCATCTCTTTACCTCAAGGAAATCGTTCGACTCCATGGAATACCATCCAGCATTGTTAGCGACCGAGACCCTATCTTCACCAGTGAGTTTTCGCGGAGTCTGCAAGAAGCGGTAGGCACACAGTTATGCTTGGGCACAGCCTATCATCCCCAAACCGACGGCCAAACAGAAAGAGTGAACAACGTTTTGGAGGACCTTCTAAGACTGTGCGTCCTTGACTTCGGAGGGACATGGGAAGACCATCTTCCTTTGGTGGAATTTGCCAACAACAACATCTATCAAGCAACCATCAGAATGGCGCCCTTCGAAGCTTTATATGGAAGACCGTGCCGATCACCCACTTGTTGGTGGGAGTCTACTGATAAGCTCATACTTGGACCAGATGTGATCCGAGAGACTTCAGAAAAAGTAGACTTAATACGAAGAAGGATGAAGACGGCCCAAGACAGACAAAAGTCCTACGCCGACAAGAGGAGGACCGACCTTGAATTTGAGGTTGGGGACAGAGTTTTTCTTAAGGTATCTCCGCTAAGGAACGTTGTTCGTTTTGGAACCACAGGAAAGCTAGCACCAAGGTTCGTAGGGACATTCCATATCATTGAGAAAATTGGGAAAATGGCCTATAGATTAGAGCTACCCGAAAAATTGGCCGGAGTTCACAACCTCTTTCACGTTTCACATCTCCGAAAATGTCTACATGAGTCTGCTGAAGTGGTAGAGCCAAATATCCTAGAAGAAGCTGAAGTGGAACGCGAAGCAACCGTAAGGAAAGTTCCAACCCGCATATTAGGAACGGAAGTGAAGAAGCTACGTAACCGCGAAGTCAAGCTCGTCAAAGTTCAGTGGAGCGATGCCGAAGGAGATGCAACTTGGGAAACTGAAGCTAGAATACGCGCAGCCTACCCTTTTCTTTTCGAGGGTACATCTTTGATCTTTCTTTTTCCTTAAGTTGCGCTTTTATCTATCTTTTTAGGTATATCTCCTCGACCTTATCTTTTAGGAAGAAACCCTTTGGATGGAAACATGTAATTGAAACATGTTATGGATGATGATTGCAAGTGGTTGCAAGTGATTGCTAGTGGTTGCATATACACACACAATCTAGGTTTTAGATCGGCTCAATCACTTCATATTGCATATGCATATATGTTTGCATTCGTATATGGTTGAACTTTAATGTGTTGTCATATGGATGTTGCATTTGTATGAATGATTGTGCACTCATGTAGAATCATGAATTGGAAACTTTGCATACATAATGGATTCATGACACTTACATAATTTGCATTAAGGAGGTCAACTGAATCAGTAGACTGACTGATTTTGCATTAGATAAGTACATGTACACACACTTCGCATATGATCATGAAGCATTAGAAGTCTTTTAAGGACAATGGATGCTCGTGTTTGATGGATGAGTAGATGGATGTTTGGATGTTAGGATGTACATTCTTCCAGAACTTGAAGATTTCGGGACGAAATCCTTTTAAGTGGGGGAGAATGTAACACCCAGTGTATTTTATAACAGTGAAATTCACAAATTAAAGTATAATAAATTTCAAATTAAAGTATTAAGGGAAACGGGATATGTCATTGCGTTCGTCTCGGAAAAATACGCGAAATAGAGTCCGAGTTTTCGAAAAACGGAGCCCGTATGACTAAATTATGGCCCGAAGAAGTTTCAGAAAATTCAAATTTCGAAAACAGATTTGAATTTCAGCCCAATCAGAGTAGGCGGGAAAATTCCCGCCCAAACCCACCAGGTCGACCTGGGGGTCGAACGTAGGGTCGACCTGCCAGGCCAGGTCGAACTGGGAGTCGACCTAGGTGTCGACCTGCCCAGGCAGGTCGACTCTAGAGTCGACCTGGGGGTCGACTGGGGAGTCGACCTGGCCCCTGAGCCAGGTCGAACCCAACCCACCCTGGCTGGCCTAGTCTGTGTTTGGTCGATTTTCTGAGCCTTGCCTTGTCACTAGGGCTAGGTGTCAGCTCCTGGTTGGTCTCTCCTTTGAACGAACGGCTATTATTGAACCAAGCTTCATCGACGGTCTAAATCGACTCACAAACTCTATAAAAAGGACCTAAGACTAACCCTAATTCACTTAAACTAAAATGGAGATGAGACCGTCATGCTGCTGAGGAGAGACTGAGGATAGCCGTCAGAAATAGAGAGACAATTAGGGGATAAATCAAAAGCTTAAAGCAACGTTAATCAAATTAAAGCAACGCCTACAACAAAGGATAGCATCTCCAAATTCAGAATTCAGATTCCTGAATTGAAGATTCGTCATACGTTGTAAGTAGAGTGCTATTCCGATGTGAATTAAATAATTGTGTTGATTTGTGTAAAGTAAGAAATGGAATTGTGGCGATATTAATCTATTATTTGTATGTTGCTTTGATGCTAAACGATTTGGGAATATCATGGTATACGATTGGATATTTGCAAGTACGCGATTTGCGTTGGAAGTTAACAACGAAATGGAATTGTGGCGATAATAACCTATATTTGTATGTTATTTTGATTCTAAACGATTTGGCAATGCTATGGTGTACGATTGGATTCATACGAGTATATGGTTTATGTTGACAACCACATGTTGTGGAATTTTAATTGGGATTCATGCAAACATATGATTCATATTGAAAACTACATGTTTATGGTAGTTATTTACAACACCCATTTGATAATTACAAGTATATGATTCATGTTGAAAATAACAACTATATGTTGTAATAGTTTATTTGAAATTCAGGCAAGTATATGACTTATTGTTATGCCAACATGATGTATAATTCTATGGTCATCTTTAGTGTAATTTGATCCACTTAAGTATTATGATTCATATGAAGGTTATGTTGGAATTGGCATCATAGTTCAAGTATAAAAATCATGATTTTGTGATAGTGACAAAAGCAAGCGTCTTTGTAAGCTTGTATTAATTTTATGAACATGACTAAACTATGTTTGTTATTATGCCTAGTTGAAAACATGTTTTTAGGCTTATGTTGTTATAATAATCATATGATAATATATTTGACACATAAGTTACATTAGAATTACTTACAAGTTACATAGATAAGATAAAAACCATGATTATATGAATAGTAGGATTCATGTTCAATTATGTTTATGCCATGACTATATGAATAGAAGGACTCATGTTCAATTATGATTATGTCATAATTATATGATTAGAATGGTTCATGTTTATGTACTATTTATGCCATGACTACATGAATAGAATGATTCATGTTTTGTTTATACCATGATTATGTGAATAGAATGATTTATGTTTAAGTATTGCTTATATTATATGTTGTTACAATTGCAAGTTCACATGTGCCTACCTTATGTTAATTGAATCGTTATGCTGCAAGTTCATGCGTTCACACTCCCCTTTTTATGTTACCTTATAAACACCATGTTATAAGCCTCCCCTTTTCATATGGCTAAATTGGGTTTAAGTGTTAAACCCAACACACCTTACATTGGAGCGAACGTATAAAACGGGGGTAATGACGTTTGGGCTAAAATATAGAACATATGTGTTGGCATGTTTGACGCATGCCAACAACCTTGAAAAACAATTAAGTGGCATAAATAAATCTTAATCAATAAAGATGAATTTGAATAATGGGCCGCAAATATTTACATATAAAAAGAAAAGAGACAAAATATGTAAATGTAGAAAATACGATGTGTTTAACCCGAGGTTGGATTGAGTTGTGATGTAAACCTGCCCGGAACCGCCCGGCTGTCCAGTAGTCACAACAATACCTATCCAATGTGGGTGGTTAAACACAGAGCCCAATAAGGACCCGAGGTTAGACTGAGTTGTGGCGTAAGACTACCCGGACCCAACCGGCAACAGGCAGCCACAACAATACCTGTCTAATGTGAGAGGTCAAGGCTTTAATAAGACAATTAAGGCTGAGTCAGGATTGATAGGATTAAGTGAATTAAGACTTAATCAAAATAGAACATGCTAAACTAAACAGACTGATTGGGGGTTAGGTTTATAAAACACTTAACCAACTTAGCATGTTGGCTAGAAATAGAAAACCTAGTAGCGGGGGACCCTTTTCAGCAGTAACCCTACAAGGTATCATGATACCCTGAAACTAGGCAGGGTGGGGCACGATTACTGGGCTGACTGTAAGAGGTCAAATGAACGGTGGTGGTGCAGCAGTGTAGGTTCTAACGGGGTGCGGGCGTGCACACACTCCGGCGCAGAAAAATAAGGCACTGGGCACCAGTAGCATACCTGTGCATTCTAGGATTGTGTCGGGCCGCCACCATGGGACTTGGTACACCCCATGGTGGGACCAGCATAGGTAACTACAACATCGGGGGCCGTAAGACACATGTAACTACGCGAGTAGGAGCCGATCATCATAAAATGGATCACTTCACCCTGATTATGGGGTGCCTGTTGGGAACTAGTTTATATGGGTACAGAGATTAATATGGGGTACGATAGTATATTCGACCCTAGACAACTTAACTTAGTTTATGGTGCTTTCCCATTTAGAGTTTATACTTATCATACCCAGTTCTTTGTTCATAGACTGAATAGTCCTAGACTTACTCAGGCTTTATGTCTGACTCTACTTTTCTTTCGTCTTCTTTTCTTCCGTTCCCCCCCCCCTCCCCCAGGTCCACAGGGAGGGAATACCGCAGCTTGACCAGCCTTCATATCCAGCTTGAAGAGAAAGAATGTATTGCTTGGATCTTTTCGTTTTGGACTATGGTTTTGGACAACAATTATGGGACTTTTGCAGTTTATTTATGTTTTCTTTATGCTTCTTTAAATAATGTAATCAAGACAGTTATGAAGATGTTATGTTTTTGGGAGTATTGTAAGACAATTATGGTATGGTTGGTGTAACACGTAATTTAATGAAATAAAAGTTGTTTTCCGCTGTTCAAAAATATGTGTTCTTATATCTGTCTTGTATATCTGTGATTTATACTTATAAACCTCCACCAAAATTAGGGCATTCCCTTTGAGAGTGACCCTAACGGAGGTGGGGTGTTTCATTTACCATTATTTAATTCCACGACCAGTTAATTCACTATACCACCATTGATATAATTAAATAAATTAATCAAAATACCTCTGCCAATGCGGGTCATTACAATCTTCCCCACTTAAAATAATTTCGTCCTCGAAATTGCTTAAAGGTAGACGACGACCCTATCGACTGGTTAGAACATATTAGTTCACTTCTAAACTTCAGTTTCAACTGAACCAATTTAATTTCAATTAAATATTAATTAATTCTTATCAACGAAAATTTTCAAAAATCCTGAAAATTTCCTAACACCTGAACTCTTCGAAAATTTTTGCCAGCACCTCCTTTGTTCCAGGAGCATCGGGAAAATCCCCAAACCACAACTCGCCTCTCTAGGCCTTCTCCATCCCAAAAGAAAATCAAAGAGCCAAGCGGCTTGCCAATTCGGCTTATAAATCTTATATCCAATAGAAGTATAAACTTGTACCCTTTTTGTCGGGCATATCAACTCCGTCACTTCCACATGTTATCAACTCAGCATATACCAATATTAATCAAATCAAACTCTGATCAATTTATCCTCAACACAACCATTTTCTTATATCCGAGCCAAATATCATTTCAACTCGAGTTCCTTCTCGATTCCGAACTCTTAACTTGATTATCACAATATACTTCAAATTTGAATCTCACAATCCAATTTGTCTTGATATCATTCTAATTCAATCTCAGTTACCACTTCACTGGCTTTACTTTAATTCAATTTTGCTTTCACAAATTTCTGTTAAATTTGTTTTTAATTCAAACAGTCTTTCCCTGGGAGTTTTTAAACAGTTTACTCTTTTCAAAAATCAAATTTTCTTTTTTTTTGAAATTCAAATGAGCCCATAATCAATATTCCATTAGTTAAATCACTTCTCTATTCCTTTATCAATATTTGTTAACCAAATATTTTCAATAACCATATTGCCCTTTTATGTTATTTAGAAAACATTTCCGAATATCGCCTTCCTTTATTTTCTAAACTTTAGAAAATATATGTTGTTTATAATTGGAAAATATTCCAATTACTTATCTCTTTTCCGATCTCGTTTATTTCTATACTTAGGAAATATTCTTTATTATTTATATTTCCCAGCTTACGCTTATTTAGGTTAAAACGGATGTTGTGTAAAACATCGTTACGACCACCCAACTACTATATTCAACTAACTCTTATTCAACATTGATCTTCGAGCCTAAAATCTTACTATTTATTTTTTAATAATGAAATCAATCAAGTTGGGGTATAACTACCTCTCAGACCTTGACTGAATAACATTTATAACTTCAAAACAGATATGACTACTTACTCGAAAAATCAACACCCTACAAGTACTTATTCACTTTTAAACACGTATACACTTCCTCTTTCTATCTTACTAGATTTTATTCTTAGTCTTCCTTTTTTTGATTTTACTATTCTATTTCTAAGTTCGTTTCCTTATCGACTTATATATATATATATATCGATACGTTGATTTCTAACTATCAAATTATCTTAAAAATATTCTAACTCCTTGAATTCCCGGAAAAATTCGCCATAGCCTCCTTTGTACCAAGAGCATCGAGATATTTCAAATAGCCTCCCATGGCCCTCACCAATCCAAAAGAAAAAGAAAAAGCCAAGCGGCTAGCCGATACGGCGCATAAAATCTCATATATGAATTAAATACATACCTTTTCGTCGAGCATTCTATTTATATACCTTCATACCTATCTCATGTATATCCATACATTTCTAATTCATTCCAACTTAATCCAATCGTTTTAACATAGTTCGTTAAGTGATTTTCAAATTACTGGTTTGCCCATTTCACCTTTTTATTTGAATATACAGGTTCAAATATAGGTTTAACTTGTTTATCAACTAATTGAATTCCATTTCAATTCTATTTGAATTTCCTATATTCAAATTCCATTTCAATTCTCTTATTCACATTCTCTACTTGAATTTCATTTCAAATCTCTTATTCAAATTTTATTTGAATTTCATTTCAGTTCTATTTGAATCTTCTATATTCAAATTTCATTTTCACTTTCGATATTCAAATCCTATATTTGAATTCCTTTATATTTTCTATATTCAAATTCTATATTTAATTTCATTTGAATTTCTATATTCAAACTCTATTTTAATTCCATTGAATTTCATATATTCAAACTCCCTTTGAATTTCTATATTCAATTTCTATTATTACTCTATATGAATTCTATTTTCAATTTTCTTATTTCAAATTCTATTTTGAAATTCTATATTCACTTTTCCATTATTTAAATATTCTTTATTCAAATCTCATTTGAATTTCTATATTCAGATCCCCTTTGAATTTTTAGATATTCAAATCCCTTTTGAATTTTCTTATTTAAATTCTATGTTTGAACTTCCTTTATTCAAATTCCTTTTCAAACTTTCTTTATTATAAATCCCATTTGAAATTCAACACAACTTGTCATTCCCAAAACAATTTCAAAACAGTATCTTTGGTAGTAATTCGTCACTTATAACTCGAAAATGAATACTGATGATGCAGCTGTCATCATCAGAATCTATTTTCCAGTGATCGAAGTGAGTTCAATACTATAAAACCATTTCTAAACATTGCCACTTTGAAATTCATTTCAAAATATGATTCACACTGCTTGTAAAACAATTTAAAATCTCCCAGGATCTTAAATTTTCCTTATTCTTAATCCAAATCCATTTACAAAAACTTATCCAGTTTTCCAAAGTTTTAACTTCAATTGTTGGTTTAAATTTCAGATTTAACTCATCCGATTTCACGTATTTTACTTATATGAATTCTGATTGGTTATTTACATAACCATTAAATTTATAATCTTACTCGATTATAATAACAACTAATATATCCACTATATTAAAATTTTGATATATATATATCTTCTCTATATCAAGATATACCTTGGGTAACTTATTTTAATTTACCCTCTTTTCAAAACATACCATGACGGTTCATCGTATTCAAGTGTTTAGTAACTCCTACCGATACAGTGGATCAAACTGATCGACCAGAACCCATAAACAACTCAACCAATGAATCTCCACAATATAAAAATTATTTTTATATCAATAACAAATACGTTCACTCGTATATATACACTCAAACTCAATCTAGGGTATTACTAACCCTATCTCTACTGAGTCACGCCACAGAGCCAAGTAATTTTTAACTTAAGCCCTGATACCAACTATAATGACCCGGATTTTTAGCGACTTTGGTTATCGACATAAGCTCGATGTCGATAACCAAACCATCGAAAAATCCTGGTAATTAGTGAAAGAAATTAGAGGGTGAGGAAAGATAAGATAGAAAATTAGAATAGAAGAAGAAGAAGAACACAACATCAGAGTAACACGAATCTCACAGCGGAACGAATAACATATAATATATATAACATAACTTGAAATATACATCTGTACTTGAATATACATCAATATCAAAGTACATCACTTACAACACAGCGGAAATAACTATAGCTATATGATCCTGAAGCCTCCTGCTCCAGCTCTTCAACTATATCTGTAAATCTCGACTACTTGACTGCCCATACAAATTTAGGCACCCAAGAGTTTAAGGAAACAAACAAATAAACTCCGGGTCAGTCATGGGACTGGTATGAGTAAAACAGTTTAAAACAGTTCGAACAAGTAAACGATATCTCATAAGACCACGCCGCATAATGGAAAGGGTTTTTCCCTTATGAGAATCCAAAATATCTTTATATCAAAAACCTTTTGATATTATAATAATGTCTATCAACCACAGTATATATAATCATCTAGCAGAAACGCTTTCATCTCACGTCCTACATATATAGTATACAATCAAAACCGCAAGCACGTATTGGGTAATGGATTTCCAACTATGACAAGGTATGGAACCACCTTTCGCTAGTGTACCTCTAGAGAGGAATACAATGGGTTCAACAAGAAATCTTGCAACCCAGCCACACATGACCGACCACTCATTTCGCTTGAGCGTATCGAATGTATATCACCAACAGTTGGGATCAGCAATCGTTTCCCGAATGGGAAAGCATCAACAATAGATTTTTAGAAGTAAATGAAACTCTAGATCAGGTGATTATACACCCTACTTCGGTGCGACCGACATAGCCATGCTGCCTGCCCGATTTCTGTCATTTACCGGATGTGAGGCTAGAAGCTACGCTTTAACATTTCATCAGATTCACTTTGAATGCCACGTCATCAAATCCATCAAATCACCAATTGACGTCCTCAACCATACATTACGCGTTAGCTAAAAGAAGATTCCTTCTCCGCTTCCACTCTTGGTACAGTTGGAGAAATCAATATACGTGATCATCTGGAAATACTTTGTCAGACATCCGTCCATACAAGTCATCCAGGAACAGGATGAACCGAAGGCACTATTCTATAAACATGATAGCCCTTGCATAACTCCGTCTTCAATTTCCTTTGGCATATATGATTCGCAACGCTTATGCCAATACAAAGTGGTTCTTTGGATAATAATCCAACCGGTCTCCCCATATTAACAACGTTAAAATGGTCAAAACTTCGATAGTCCGTGATTTAACTATCGAATAAAACAAGTGTGCAAACAACGATATTATTTCCAAATGGAAATTTATATCGATCAAACATCATTTAACATTCATCTCCTGTTTCCCTATATTCAACATTTCTTATTTTCTAAATTTAGAAAATATATGTTATTACCATTGGAAAACATTTCCATTTCTTGTTTTCTTTATTAGAAAACATTTCGGGTTTCTTATTTGGAAAACATTTCCAAAGCTTCTTCATTGGACTTAGACAGATGTTTAAACAAACCATTTCCTTTACTGCCGAACCTTAACTATTCCTTAGTTAAAAACGAAGCCAATCAAGTTGGGGTAGAACTACCTCTCAGACCTTAACTGAACAACATTTCTAACTTTGAAATAGGCGAAGTTCACTTTATATCCCTTTAATAACTTCCTTACTTAACCCTCCTTCGAATAGCTATATTCAATTTACTCTTTTCACTTAACTCTATTTGATCAACCCCTATCAATTAACTCTATTGGACTAACACTATTGGATTAACTCTATTTGACTAACGCTATTGATTTACTCATTTCACTTAACTCCTTTTGAATAAACTATATTCGATAACTCCTTTTACTTTCTTTGAATAAACTATATTCGATTAACTCATTTTCTTTCTATTCGAATAACTATATTCGATTAACTCATTTTCTTTCTATTCGAATAACTATATTCGATTAACTCATTTTACTTTCTATTCGAATAAACTATATTCGATTAACTCATTTTACTTTCCATTCGAATAAACTATATTCGATTAACTCACTGTGCTTTCCATTCGAATAAACTATATTCGATTAACTCATTTTCTTTAACTCTAATCGATTAACTAACATCGATTAACTCCTTTGCTTTAACTCTAATCGATTAAAACTAACATCGATTAGCTCCTTTTCTTTAACTCTAATCGATTAAACTAACATCGATTAACTCCTTTATTTTTTATCTCTAATCGATTAAACTATCATTGATTAGCTCCTTTTACTTTAACTCTAATCTATTAAACTAACATCGATTGACTCCTTTATTCTTTAACTCTAATCGATTAAACTATCATCGATTAGCTCCTTTTACTTTAACTCTAATCGATTAAACTAACATCGATTAACTCCTTTGTTCTTTTCGAATAAACTATTCATTTATAAAGATTTACTTTTAGTAACAGTTCTTCACTTTACAAATGATTTCCCTTTTTATTTACTTTCGAAATATTTCCTTTTACAAAATCTGTTGATTTTATAAACTCCCTTTATTTCAATATACATTGAAATAATTCTTTTTACATCCCAGGGTCTTTTATGATATTTAAAATATCGAATAACAATGATCAACATCATTCCAACACACATAATCCATAACAGATTATATAACACATCATATATCACAATATATGAAAACAGTAAAATAAATGTTGAGGAATCCAGTTGGATTCCTCCAACCTGTTTCCCTGCATCACAGATGTTAAACAATATAGATAACATCACTTTCAGTTCCATATGATATATTCTGTTAAACAGAAATAATATAGAAATTCAACTAACTGACTAGCAGTTCAATCAAACAGTCAACACACAGTTAATCAGACAATTTCTAACAGTTCTAAAAATACAACATGAAATGATAAACTGTTCAGAGTTAGTGAGATTTACTCACTTTGGCGCGTTAACCGCTAAATAATCGGTTTGCGTTATTTGACTCAGTTGGACAATTTATTTTGCCATAAATTGTAACGAACTCCAATGGACTTCCAGTCGGTTCCATGTTGTTATGTCCGTCTCTATGATCCCAACGGATCTGACCGTTAACAATTCTGATAACATACGCACGAGATATTACGTTGACAAGTTAATTCATTTATAAAATTAAATTAACTTATATTTACTAAAAATCTGGGCCTTGCCACTTACCCAAATCGGCCCACTTCCATTTAAATACCCAACTCGTATGAACATTGAGCCGTGGGTTCTTCTCCAATGTATTAGACCATGCAACTCATCTTTGCCGATAACTTCTCCTTCACGAAAACTTCATGCAAAAATTTCCGTTAAACTCTCCTTCTATTTTTCTTTCATCTCATACTCAAAACGTATAACTCGAAACCATGAAACAGTAAACATTGACAAAAGTTGAGCCAAGCTGATGAACGTACATTATTCCAAATTATTGTTGCCACCAATTTCAGTTCCTGTTCCTCTAATGACGACAACATTTTCTTTTTATATGGGCTTTACTGAAATAAATCGGCCCAGTACCCTATGAACACCCACGCCTAAATTCCTAAAACCGTATAACACTTCGAACCATTTTAGTATATTCTGAATCTCACTTTCCCCTTCATACTTAAAAACAAACCCAAACAAAATCACCACTAAATATGTATAATAATAATAAAACAAAAATCACTGGGCCTTACGTTTTTTTTTCCCTCGGTCCACCTTGAAATATACCCAGATCCGTTTTAACAGGACATCTTCTTGTTCAATCCAACGCACGCTCCAGGTTCCGCCTCTTCAATTCCATATTTGCACAGTTCCAACCCGTCCATCCTCAACTCAGCCACACAAGGTTTCAACAGCTCCCGAACCAAACAGAGACAACCCCTTCCTCTCCTCTTCTCAACACGTGTTGAATCCCTTGTGAAGACCACCGTGGCCTCCATTTGAAAGCTCCTTCGATCCATCATTTCATCACCACATTCGACAAAGCCAACACCCATGTTCACAACAAACACCATCAGAAAGTCTTCTTCCTCATCTGCTCGCTGACTCCACCCTGCCTCACGAATTCCACCATCAAAAACTGCTCCTTCACCACTTTCGAAACCTCCACAGAACATTGAACTACCCCCTGAAACCCGCAACATTGGAATCGAGAAAAAATGCTTCGAAACCCCTAAATCACTCAGTCCTAGTTCGAAAAAATTTCCCATCATCAAACCGCGAAGGGTTCGAATCATTTGCAAATGATACCAAAAGGAAACGAAGGCTCAGTGATTTCGATTATATGTGGTTTGAGATTTTATTGGATTTATTTGTGCATTGTTTTGATTTTTCTGAGCGCCACGTTTTGGGTTGAGGAATGAACTCGCGGCGGGTTCTATGTTTTGAGTTTCTATGTTTGGTGGCGGCTCGTTTGTTTGGAGATAAGCGATAGTTATATATAGGAGTCTTAGATATTTTTTTCTTTTGGTGAAGGGGGTTTCCACGTTTTGAGATGGACGTGGCTTAATGTGCACTGGAGAACAAATCATGGATCCCTTGCTTACCACGTTGCTTTCAAGAAATACTTATATATGTAATTGTTTTTGCTCGATTCTGATACCATAAAGTTGTAACATATATGTATCATACAATCCAAAAATGAGGTAAACCCATACGAGCAAATTGCCAATACCATGTCTTATTTATGTTATCTCATTCCGTAAATTTCGTTCACGTACTGATTGTTACAGACAGAAATATAAATACCATGTTGTCGAGCTCGGTGCCACGATCCCAAAAATATAAAAATACCGGTAGCTTAACTCATATTGTGAAACCTCAAAATGTTGATAAAGGGTGCCAAATAACCCAAATAAAAAGTCGCTTATTAAATTAATTAAAAATTTCTGTAAAATTCTAAAAATTAAATTATCATTATGTCCCAAAAGAACCTTGTCTAAATTCAAACCCGATCTCTAGTTATATCGAATAAACTGATATAGTCGATAAACGATTCTATAGCGACTATTTTAAAATTTTATTTGGACATATCTCAAAATCTACACGACGAAATCCCGATTTTTCTCTTCCACTAGAAATATATACTCCACCAGCTCCACACGTTTCTTGTTTCACAGAAATCCGTCTTAAAACGAACCCTGTACATTCAGTTGAAGTTCAAATCGCCAAATAGCGAACTGCAGCGCCATTTAGAGCTCGTTTATAATTATATTATAAACTATACATTCAACTGTCGATGATTGAATATATTCGTTATTCAAATTCAATTCCAGGCCGAATCAAATTAAATATCACAGATGATCCGGTTCACACCATATCGTCATTTCAGCCAATTCTGATTATTTCAGAATTAAATATATTATTTAATTTATTAATTTAATTAAATATTTACCATTATTTAATTCCACGACCAGTTAATTCACTATACCACCATTTATATAATTAAATAAATTAATCAAAATACCTCTGCCAATGCGGGTCATTACAACTTTGTACAAAATTCAAACTGTATAAACAAAGTTATTTATTTGGTAGTAAATCAAATGCACATAAAACCAGTAAACGGTCATCCTAAAAGGAAAAATTAGATAATATGTATTCTTATAATCAATATTATCTTCGCAATGAATTAATAGATTAACCTACTATAACTCTGTACCAAAATTCGAACCATGTAGATAAATAAAGTTCTTTACCTTGCGGTAAATCAAATGTCAAGCACAACCAGTGAGAGGTCATTATGTACAGAAAGATGTGATAACATCCTCAGATTAGGAAGAATTAGGTTTTAGTGACAAATTATACTGGGTAACTAGTGTGTAACCCGTGCATTGCACACGATAATGTTATAAAATATAGTATTTAGAATTTTATTGTAAAAATTGGAACTTTATTATATAACATATGATAATTCTAAAAAAATAAAAACTATAAATTATTATTGTTGTTGTATGTATAAGGTATGTACTATGTAACTTTTATTTATTTGAAGTATTTTTTTTTATTGTTCTTACTATTATTAGCAAGTGTTTATGCTGAAACTAACATATTTTAATTATTTTAGATATATTAAAAAATATTATTTATTTCTTTTAAAAATATGTAACTTTGAAATTATGTAATTAGTTAAAATATATTATCTTAAGAGTAAATAATCTGAATAAAATCAATTTTTGACTTTGCAAAAAAATAATCGGTAGAAAGCTTTGAAAAGCGGAATTAACTGTTAATGGCGACAGGTCAAACTCTCATTCTTCTCTCTCTTCACGCTCTACTCCAAATCACCTCTCTTCTCTTCCGCCTTCCTCAATCAACTATGCTCGACCTGATTTCGCCGTGCGTGGTTTATTTCTGTCTTTCCGCTTCGTATTTCAAGATCTAAGCTTTATGAAAATAGATATGAGATTTGGGTTTTCCACTACTTCCTCCACCTCATTGCTGAATAAAATTAATCCTCGAATCCACCTTCTTAACACTCTTATCCTCCACGTCGTTGCTATTTCAGGCAACTAGTTTGCTTAGCGCAACTTATTCAACTGGTAGTTATGGTGTTGGTGGGGAGTTAAGTAATTATGTGGAGTTATCGTTGTGAGCAGCAACTCCCATTTTGCTGCGTTGTCTCGCGTCTTGACTTTGTGTTAGTGATGGTACAACACACAAATGGGTATACAATGTTATCTTCGATCTCGTTTTGTTTGTAGATTTTTGTTAAGATACTATGAGTCAGTTGTCTTGTTATTTAGTGGTGTTTGGTTATTTACTTTGGTTTTTGGGGCCTAGATCTGTTTTCTCGTACTCATTTCGAGTATGTTACAAGTCTGTATTGTTTGTATTTGGATGGATTTTTCTGTTTAAGCAATGGCGAAACGAGATGCTTAGCACTGAATGCTGTTTGTTTGAATGGAGAATAAGCCTGTCTGAGCACTCTGATGCAGTTTGTGGCAAATTTCGAACGAGTACACGATGGATGTTATCATGTCAATTCTGTGGTTATTGCTGGGTTTAGTTGTGAAGGTGGCGTACTGGTTCACTGGTGTTCACCGGAGTGGTAGCAAGCCTGGTGAAATCTCTTGACTCTCGTATTTGGTACTCCTTTTGGTGACCTGATTAATGCCTCCCTCTTCTATAACACTCGCCAGTCTTCGTCACATGTCAGAAGTCAGGGTGTGGAGCTCAATATGCAAATATGTGTGTGGCCATCTTGGTGACTGAAATACCATGCCTTGGCAGCCTCAATTCTATTCACATATGCTATTCACATGTCTGATCTCAAAAAGTATTTCAAGCAATTGTCAAACATGCAACTGTTAGTCTACATGGGCTAGCTTGAAAATAGAAACTTATGCACGTATTGTACAGCCTTTTCTGTCATTACGTGGCTCAAGAAATGGTGCTGTCTTGTACAGCATACCTGATGGATTGCTTCTAAGTGTACTTGTTCCTTGTGTATTGTATTTACTTATTGGTAACTGCTCTCTACGTCGAGATGTAGTCTAGTAATTTAGCTAGCTTCAATGCTTTTAGCATGTTAGGTAGAGTGGACGGAACACTATAAACTCCGTAGGTGGTGGACAGTCCACCTTAAAAACCAAATTAGCTGATTGTAACCACAATCACCAGTACTATATTGTATTTTATTATTGGTTATAATAAAAAGTGTTACAGATCACTATAAAAACCGGCTGGCCTTGCTAAAAAAAAATCTGAATAAATTGAGAAGGATTTTATAACAAATAATATATGTCTTATTATAGAGTTATTTGAAGTTAAAATAAGTATTATTTTTTTAACGTAATGTGCGATAAATTTATTGTACATAAATGTATGCATGAGATATATAGATCTACGTAGTTAAACATAAATTTTTTATTGTGATTTCCCAACACATATATAACTGATATAAAGACTATTTAAATTCGAGATTTCGTAAGCAATTTAAATACATAGGATCTAAACATAAAAAATTAGTAAAAAGAAAATGAAGTTGCACATAACTATAGAAATATCAAAATACAGATATCTAAAGTTAAAAACAGAATTCTGCAATGCAGATAAATTTATTGAGATAAATGAATAATATATTATCTTTGTTAATGTTACGTACTCAAGTATACCCCCTTATGATCCAAATTATATATCTTTATATTCAAATGAAAAATTCACTTGACTATTTTCAAGAGAGCGACTATTTGGACAAAAAATTATAGTTCGTAACACAAGAAATCTGAGTCGTTGGATCTTTTTATCCTTATATGGAGAGGTAGAATTCAGGGGGTGATCTAATGATGAAGATTAATTGTGTCATCAATTATGCCAAAATTTTGTGTCTCTATAGACTTTCCCTTATTTTAATATGAATATGACATACATATTGAAACCATCACATTTAAGAATTTATTACATAAATTAGTGAGTAATTATTAATTTGATTATTTGAATAATTTAAAACCAACATCTATGTGATTAACTGAAAATATATGGATGTAAATATACAAAATATGCGATATTGAGGTGGTTTTTTGAGGCAACTGTAAAAATTTCAGAAGGTATGTAGATTAGTTAAAATAAGAATTTTACAGTACAATGCACCAATGTATCGATACAGATGAATCGTAAATTAAACTTGTGATTATTGTTTACGTATATAATTATGTTATGTGACTGACGTACTGGTATATCCAAACGAATTTTATACCCTTTATTTAATATGAATATTGTGCAAATATTTGAACATTTCATTTTGTTTAATAATTTATTTGACACATCAACAACTAATAGTTTATTAAATTTAATTACAGTTTTAAGATGTGCGATTAACTATATTGTATGAAGTTTAAATATAAAATATTAGAAGGGAATTGAGATATTTCAGTAAAAGGTTAAAATTACGGTTTTTACTATAAAAAACATAATTTTGTAATGGATGACAGAATTGTTGAAATTTTTTCTAACATTTTTTGCTATTATTTTTTTGTTTTATTTCAAAAATTAAATTTGTACTTAGTCTCGCATTTCTATAAACATTATTTTTTTTTCTTTGCACAAATTCACTTATTTTAGCCAAAAATTACTTTAGTATTCACAGATTGGTTGGAACTAAAAGTGACAATGTATTTAAAGCATGTCTTTTAAGAAAAAATGTATGGATATTTCAAAATTAAAGAGTGTTCCTTATTGTTTATATTATATTATATGTTGCGTAACTTACATTTTTTAATTTAATCAAAATGCAATTTTATCATATTTCACTGATATGAGTATGATGTACATTATTGAATTATTCATATTGTCATCTGAACTAATGAATATTGCTTAATTGCATTATCTTATTGTTTCAAACTTAAGATTGCATAGTTAATTTAAGCATAAAAACTAAAATGTAAAACATATGAGAAAGTGGGGTGAGTTTTGTAAATAATTATGATAATTTTAACATTGATATTTTAAGTTAAATGTAGAATTTTATAATGGCATGCATAATAAATATATTTTACCATCGTAAATATAAGTATTTTATCTATCAATTAATAGTAAAACAGAACCATTTAAATCTCTCTTATTAATTTTAGGATTTTTCTCTATTCTCTTGGATTCTCTACAGATATTTTAACTTTAAATTAGTTTATCGCTTTACACTTATTTGTTATTTCTCTTACATTGTATTACTTTTTTGATCATTTTACATTTTCATATGGAGATTTCGAAGTTTAGCAAATTATTTATTAACTGTTAGCTGCTAACATTTTACATTTAATTTCACATATTTAAATTAACTACAAAATCCAAAATTTAAGTAATTTAATTAAATTTAATTAGCTAATATTTCTTTTAAATACTAAAAATGACAAAGTTATGCTTTTTAGCTCTAAATACTAACACTTTAAATTTTCTTTAATCATTTATATCTTTTTCATTTCTTTTCTAACATTTTACATTTAGTACCATATTCTATAATTAACTACATAATACTAAAATTATTTAAAAAACTTTAGTAAACTATTATTCGTTGATTTGCGAATTAAATCACATCATTCATGTTAAAAAGAAGAAAAAAAATCTAATGTATAAACATTTCAATCACATAACATATATTGTACATACAATTAACTACCACAAATTCAAAGTTGAACTCATTTACATCAACATATTTACTACGCGTTGCATCGTAATATTAATGTCAAATGCCTATATCTTAATATTTATTTAGTCATTTACAAAGCATTTCACGATATCACTTAACAATATACATCCAAGTCAATATGTTTAAATTAGTTATATGATTTTGAATTTATCAGTAGGTGGTTTTCTTTCAAATTGATGGAAATAATATCAGTAGGCGGTTTTATTGTTTATGTTTCAAAATGTACACCGTTTTCGTATTAAAATGTATGCATTGCACTGATTGATGCTAAAATACAACATATTTTCTTCCTTTATGTGCATTACTATTGCGCTAATTGCATATAATTGCATCCAAATTAACATGTTTGTATCTTTACTGCTAAAACACTTATTCATAAGTTGTTAAAAAATACATAAAAGAATAGAGCCTTATGGAATGATTCAATTATAAAGACAGTATATGGCACTGACGTTGTGAGATTGTAAACATTTCAAGGTTAGTCCCTTTCACTCGGTCATTAGATGTAAATTGCAGCAGTAGGGATGCGAGAGAGAAGGCCATCAAAGCAATGTCAGAAGACCATGGTTGAATTTAATGAGTTTTTTAAGATCAACACCTAATCTGACAAAACTAAATATATACATAAAACCCAAATTTAGCTTTTGCATTTCTCGTGCAAGTAAAAAAATAAAATTTAATGTACTTCTGACAATAAGAACTAAATTCAGGTGATATATTATCAAAAAAGTAATCATATTCAATAAAATAGTACAAAGGATGTGAATCTTATGATTAACATAACACACACCAAAATCGGGAAAAAAATAGTATGTTTTAAATGTAATGGTACATGGTTATCACTTAATATTAACTCTATAATACAAAACTCTTATAATGTCATAGAAGACCCACCGGCTATTATACTCATTTGTTTTGCTGATAGTTAGAAATGACTACTGCATCTGACCTTCAAAGTTTCCAAATATTTGATTGCTTCTTTTTAGCTTTAATTTTTTTATCTACGTCAACCTGCGTAGGACCTTCTTTTTGATATGTATTTCTTTAGACAGAGTAAGGTACCATAGATTATTCCTACGTCCAGTATGTTTCTCACAGTGCCATTTTCATGCCCACTTTGCTATACCAAAGCGCAGTACTTACCCAGATCTCACCTAGCTTGGCCAAGAGCTTTACCTTCACCAATTCTTGCTTTTTTCCTATTTAATATTATTTGTTGTTTCTAGATTACTAACAGTGCAAGGAATCAATAGCAATGCAGGTAAGAATATGGTTGTACGTCAGAACGTGGGTTCTTGTTAATTTGCCTGTTTTCTATAAATACACATGAATGTAAAAGAATCAATATTAGAATATGCATCCAATAGTTGTTAATTTATATATTTGCAACTTTATCTATTAGTACACATTTAAATAGTTAAGTACATATGATCCAAAAATTGAAAAACACAAAGCAGACAGTAAGCTATTAAATACCATAACCCTAAATAGTTGGTTCTAACCAACGTTTCATTCCCTATGGTAGCTATATGGCTCTATAATATATATTAACTTCAAACTATGTAATTTTATGATAAACTAGTATTTTTTGCCTGCTTTGCTGGGCATTAAAATTTATTTTATTAAAAAAAAATACTATAATGATTAAATATTAAAAATAAAAGAAAACTAAAGTAACGTAATTAATATTAAATAGTTACATATATATTTTTAAATATTATAATTTATGCGGTAACAATAATAAATTGTTCTGTTGTTCATCCAAAAATAATTTTATTATGGATGATTATTTTGATTAATTGTTCTGCTATCCATCTAATTAATTTATGCAGTAACAATAATTAATTATCATGTTGTTCATTCAACAATAATTTTGTCATGGATGATTATTTGGTTAATTATTCTGTTATTCATCTTATTTTTTTGTTATGAATGGTTATTTTTTGGCATAGATATAAAAAAATTGATTATTTGTGATTTTATTCTGAAAACATGTTCTTAATTCATTATAGTTTAAACTTATTTTGTGATCTTTAAATGTGAAAAATTGAACAAATAATCATTAAAATTATATAAGTGATACAATTCAAGTAATATTATATAAATTATATACAAACTACAATATGATAACTTTTTTCGCTGAAGCAAAAAAGTGTGATGATGTCATTATATATATATATATATATATATATATATAATATGATGCAATGTATGCTTTGTTATTAAGTTTTAAATATATTTTTATATGTATAATAGGCATTCTAACTAAAATTTCAAATTACAACATAAAAATAAACATCCATAACATAAAAATACATTAATCAATAGAAGTTTTCAGAGCAAAATAAATATAAGATCATGAGTAGTTTTCTTTCCAAACAAAATAAATATGAAAATCAGAGAAAAATAAATATAAGATCATGAGTAGTTTCCATTCCAAACAAAATAAACATGAAAATTATGTTCAAGTCCAATCTTGTTCCTAGCATAACTTCATGATTTCCACTTTTTTTAAATAGTTTTCATTCCTGTAGTGCAATAAACATTTGAATAAAAGAACAATCAATTAGTCATTCCTTACCAAAATAATAATAATATGTACACCGCATATAAAATAACCATCAAATATATATAACTTACTTTTTCTTTTTTAGTTGCTTTCAGTTTTGAAATAAATTCATTTTCATCATCTTTTTTATCCTTAAAGTCGTCAAAAATACAAGGCAGCTTGGCATCATTATCAATCTCTTTGCTTTTCCTCTTCAAACTATTAGTGTTTGTAGATTTTTCAGTACCGGGGCTTTGCATATTGATGTTAGTTTTAGATTCAGTGCTAAAACTTGGTATAGACATCTGTACATAAATGAAATAAAATAACTTGTTGCAATGAACATGACTAACTGTGACGACCCCAAACCCCCGTTCTATGGTGGTAAGGGTAATCTTTGGAATATAACACATAAATAGTAACAGCTGAACAGAAATATATAATTACACCAGATAATGTACATCAAATAATAATCATCAGAGTTACACAGAATACAGGATCACACTTAGTACAACATACTGTTTCAGCTTTATATAAAATGTCTATAACGGAATCAAACATAATATACATAACAGGAGCTGAACAACATAAAAGAAGTGATAAAATCCATCTTCAGCTCCATAGCTATCCAGAGAGAGCCTGCTAAAACCTGCATACAAGGCTACCTGTGTAGAAAATAGGGCACCCGAGTTTGCAAGTGAAACAAACTACAAGTCAGTTATGGGACTGGTATGAGAAATCTACTTAACTTATTTCATAATAAGGCTAATCACAGGACCACGCCGCTAACGCGGAACGGGTTTACTCCATTGGATTGCCAGTGCTTTACAGCAAGTAAATCATTTAAACATCACAATGCTTTTTACAAAAATGAAGCCATTATAAGACTCAGGTCCCATCACATAATGCAACGCAAACCGGAGGATCGAGTTTTACCTTATAATGGCCAAAACATGCTTGATACGTATAAAACAAAAGCATTTGATATTATTACTAGTGTTTATATGTTTCAAAAACAATTTCAATCATAAGTATCAATCATAGACGGCATGGGTACCATATATCATGTCTCCATATATAGGTTTACAATCAAAACCGCACGAGGTCGTATTTGGAAATAGGATTTCCGTCATGAACCAAGGCAAGGGATCATCCTTACCTCTTCGAGACGCTCTAGCCCGCCCCTCAGAATCAGAGCTCGAGTGACCCTTGGATCGTCAGGGCCGGTCCACACGGAGTGGAATAAAATGCCTGAACACTGCGTTTCCCTGCCCTATGGGGCGTAAACTGGTCATATCCTGACCAAACCATCAGCTCTGAAGAAACCAACTAACCGAGGCGCCTCGCTATCCATCATCCACATAAGTAAAACGTCAGGGCTTGCAAAATGCTGACATCACTCCTAGCTAGAAGGAAACGGATGTCCTCCGTGACGTTCTCTCCCATTTCTGGCTCATACCGGGGTGTAAGACCCGCAAATCAACGCCATACACAAAGCTATGCTATTTAAAGCCGTGCTTTGATCATCAACCACAAGGCTCTGCTTTTCAACAAAAGCCTTGATCACTGCATCTCAGCATGCCACACAGGCAATTCACGCCATGCAACTGACGTATATCGATCGCGCAGAATGAAATCCAATGCCGGACACACGGTCCATTTACAAGTCCGTTCTGGGTCTGAACGAAACCGGATGCACCTTATTCCTTGTCCCATATGTACAATACAGGAGAGAGGTCCTCATACATCTGAACTATCAACAAGTATGTCCGGACAACCACCACTGTAACCCCTTCAGGGCAGCAACTCCCATCAAAGGCATCAGTGGCCATCCATTCGATATGAAGATCATCGGTCTTGTACCATCTTCATCTCTTCGACCTCTAATCGTCGACCAATTATTTGAAATGAGATTTAACTCGGCTTTTTCAAATAATTCACGTATATTTAGAATTCAAATCAATCCATTTCCATGGTTAAATTATTTGACATCCATAATTCAGTTCATTAATGTAATTTTCATGTCAATCACATTCAACCACCAAATATTCAATAAACCGAGTAAATTCGGTTTATTTCCATTCCATATCGTTTATAATATTTTATAACGATTTATTGCAATTTTTATTTATTTAAAAACAGCTGATTTATTCAAACGACGCTTCAGGCCATAACGCGGCCATGGCGCTGTTTTTCTTCAGATTTGATTTACAAATACCTGAAAATCTAACCTTTGGATCTTTACAAATTTTATATCATTGGAAAGATCTTTTCAAAGCGGACCCAACGGTTCCAGTTTTGGAAAATCCGACAGTCAGATCTCCCGGTACAATCATTCGAAGTTACGATTTCAAAATACGAACTGCAGCGTCGTTATTCGTTTTATTTTAATTATAGTTATATATATATATATAAACATAATCCATTCTGGCGGTGTTTTTATTCAGATTTGAATTAAACATTTCATACAATCTAACTGCTGGATCTTTACAAATTTGGTATCGTTGGAAAGATATTTTCAAAGCGGACTTAACGGTTTCAGTTTCGGGAAAATCTGATGGTCGGATCTCCTGGTACCATCGTTTAAAATCACGATTTCAAAACACGAACCGCAGCGTCGTTATTCATTTTATTTTAATTATTTATTTATTTATATTTTTATATATATATAAATAAAATCCGTTCTTCGATTTCCAAACCATTTTCATTTCATATATTTGATAAAAAAAATAATATTTTTACCCAACAAATATTTATTTCAACACATGACTATTTTTAACACTTCATATATATCATAAAAATGTGATTTTTATTGTCAAAACAATTTATTTCAAACATGAATATTTTTAGTGATTCATATATATAATAAAAATGAGATTTTTATTATTAAAATAATTTATTTCAAACATGAATATTTTTAGTGATTCATATATATAATAAAAATGTGATTTTATTATTAAAACAATTTATTTCAAACATGAATATTTTATATACTTCATGTACATGATAAAAATGTGATTTTTATCTTTCAAACTATTCATTCGTCATATGAATATTTTTCCAACACATGAATATATTTCAACACATGGATATAAATCAAACACACGAATATTTCAGAAAATTTCGGCAGCATAACGGCAGGGGGTTTAAAACCGGTACCGTCCCGAGTACGGCTCCTCGCACTACCTTACGCCTCGCTGCGTTCCCTAAGGGGCTTATCCTTATAATCTAAATATTTCGATTTATTTTCATATCACAATGGATTTTTCCACAAGTAATTCCAATTTTTGTTTCAACCACAAACAATCATTATCAACCATTCGCATTTATCAACCAAATTTCACGTCAACCAAAATCCAAACAATCACAACCAATATATATCGTCCATGGTCTATGGACGAGGGAAGTATGTATGTGTATATATATATATATATATATATATATATATATATATATATATATACGCATATAAATATATTTCCATTTCATTTCAATTTCATTTTAACTATGTTCAATGCACATATGATTTTTACAATGTATATATAACTTATACATCGCATATATAATTTATACAATGCTTATACATGAGGTGTATAACACTTATATAACTTATACATCGATTACATAATTTATACATCGCCATTCCATATCATTTTGAATTTAGAAATCTCACATTGGGTTCCACTCCTCCAAAAATTGTAGGAAGCTCCAAAAATTCTCCGGTCTCTTCTAAAATGTAGAAGACGTCCACACGAGCCCAGTTTCTCCTGTTTCATCGAATTTCGTTATCGTATGAAAAAGATACGATAAACCAATCTTTGCAATGCTTTTAAACGTTATAACCAGTTAAAATTAACTAGACCGTTACCTTCAGCCGTTGGTTCCAAACTAGGGTTCGATGTTTCGCCAAATCCATAGCACGTGGTCCAGATCAGAGTTGACCACGTCGAGGAGCTCTGGTGTAAGGATCCGTAACTTCCCCGGTAAGGAAAGAGCGGATACTTCGAGAACAACATACAAAAGAATGCAGACAGAAGAACATTTCATTGTTAATTACAACAATTCCATCAGAATACAAGAATACACAGAGTATGAATAAATATTACATAGATAATATCATAGATTTAAATTACATTCAAATACATCGCAGCGGAAAATAATACAAAACACAACTAGAAGTAATACACAGATACAGAGCTTTCCGAGTATCGTTCCAGCTGTAAATCAGGATCTTGTGAATATAAATCTGCAAAACCAAAACTACTAGCTGCCCGTGACGAAAATAAGGGCACCCAGAGTTTATGTTAAAACAATAAACTCCAGGTCAGTCATGGGACTGGTGTGAGAACTAAAACAGTTATTAATCTTTATTTTAAAGTTAGGTAAATCAAGAGACCACGCCGTATAACACGGAACAGGTTTCCTAACAAGAATACCAGTGCATAAAACAAATAGCGCAATGCTAAATAAAGAAAAATGAAGCTATTATATGACCAAGGTCCCATCACACAATGCAACGCAAGCCGGAGGATAAGCTTTTTACCTTATAATAGCCAAAGAATGCTTGACACGCTAAAACAAATCATTTGATACTATAATAAGTGCATAGTGTATAAAACAACTTCAAATCATAACTATCAATCATAGACGGCATAAGCGCCCCATACCACTATGTCGCCATATATAGGTTATACAATCAAAACCGCAAAGTCACATATTGGAAGTTGGATTTCCATCTGTGAACCGAGGCAAAAGATAGTCCTCACCGATTCGAGACTCTCTAGCCCGAGCCTCAGAACCCAGACACAGGTGAGCCCTTGGATCGTCAGGGCCGGTCCACCGATGTGGATTAAAATGCATGAACACGACGTTTCCCCACCCTTTGGGGCTTAAATGAGTTAAATGACTCCATCGGCTCCACACAGTCACCGATATATCTGAGGCGCCTCGCAACTGCAACAACCACATAAGTCAAACTCGTCAGGGCGTGTAAAACCATTGACGCCACTTCTAACTAGAAGGAAACGCAAGCCCTCCCTGAGGTCCTCTCCCATTTCTGGTTCACAACCGGGGTGTGAGGCTCGTGAATTCACGTTACACAAAGCTATGCAACACAGGCAGTGCTTTGATCATCAACCACAAGACTTTGCTTTTCAACAGAAGCCTCGATCAATTGCCACTTAGGCATGCCACACAGGCAATTCACTCCATGCGTTTGATACCCATCAATATATAACCTCTGAGCTCGTATGTCTCAAAGAAGGGCGTTAAGCAAGGGAATAAATTCTCCGCCGCCAAATAGATATATATTTAATAGAAATCAATCACACAGAATAAAATCCAATGTCAGACACACTGTCCATTTACAAGTTCATTCTGGGTCTAAACGAAACGGGAGGCACCATGTACCTTGCATATCCATCGATCTCCAAGTACGTCTGGACGATCACTAACTGATTCCCTCCTCTTGGGTGTACGGCCCAATCAAGATCATCAGTAATTACCCAAACGATGTGAAGACCTCCGGTCTTCAACCACCGTCTTCATCTTCGACACCATGTCGAGTTAGTTATTCAGAATGGGATAAACCCAGTCTTTCTGAATAACTCGCGTATATAATTGTAAAGACCCGCAACTTCCCCGTAAAGGAAAGCGTCGGATAGTTCGAGAACAAACCACAACAGAACGCATACAGAAGAACATTTCATTGTATATACAACAACGCATCAGATTACAAGAATATACAGAGTATAAACGAATATATATTACACAGAAATAGCAGAGATTTAAATTACATTTAAATCCATCGCAGCGGAAAAATAATACAATACACAACTAGAAAGGGATATACGGATACAAAGCTTTCCGGATATCGTTCCAGCTGTAAACCAGGATCCTGTGAATATGAATCTGCAAAACCAAACTACTAGCTGCCCGTGTCGAAAATAAGGGCACCCAGAGTTTAGGTTAAAACAATAAACTCCAGGTCAGTCATGTGACTGGTGTGAGAACTAAAACAGTTAATCTTTATTTTAAATCATTAGGTAAATCAAGGGACCACGCCGTATAACACGGAACGGGTTTCCTCCCAAGAATACCAGTGCTTAAAACAAACAGCGCAATGCTAAATAAAGAAAGATGAAGCTGTTATAAGACCCAGGTCCCATCACACAATGCAACGCAGTCGAGGATAGGGTTTTCCCTTATAACAGCCAAAGAATGCTTGATACGGTTAAAACAAATCGTTTGATACTATAATAAGTGCATAGTGTATAAAACAACTTCAAATCATAAGTATCAATCATAGGCGGCATAAGCGCCCCATCCCACTATGTCGCCATATATAGGATTACAATTAAAACCGCAAATGTCACGTATTTGGAAATTGGATTTCCGTCTATGAACCGAGGCAAAAGATAGTCCTCAACCGATTCGAGACGCTCTAGCCCGCCCCTCAGGCACAGCCGCAACCGTACCTTGGATCGTCAGGGCCGGTCCACACGAAGTGGATTATAATGCCTGAACAATACGTTTCTCCGCCCTTTGGGGCGTAGGTGAGCCAACTAAATGACTCCATCGGTTCGAGAACGACCGATCAATCCGAGGCGCCTCGCAACAGCAACAACCACATAAGTCAAACTCGTCAGGGCGTGTAAAACCACTGACGCCACTTCTAGCTAGAAAGAAAACGCATGTCCCCCCTGAGGTCCGTCTCCCATTTTTGGTTCATACCTGGTGTGAAACACGCGAGGTAAACGTTACACAAAGCTACGCCACAAAGGCCGTGCTTTGATCATCCCCACAAGACTTTGCTTTTCAACAGAAGCCTTGATCATTTGCATCTTAGCATGCCACACAGGCAAACCATCCCATGCAACCGATATCAGTCACACAGAATGAAATCCGATGTCAGACACACAGTCCATTTACAAGTCCGTTCTAGGTCTGAACGAAACCGGGAGCACCTAGTACCCCGCATATCCATCGATCTCCAAGTACGTCTGGACGATCACCAACTGTTTCCATCTTCTTGGGTGTACAGCCCAATCAAGATCATCAGTTATCACCCAAACGACGTGAAGACTTCCGGTCTTCGACCATCGTCTTCATCTTCGACTTATCGTCGTATCAGTTATTCAGAATGGGATAAACCCGGTCTTTCCGAATAACTCGCGTATATTTTAAATAAGTGTTACACAAACACAACATACGCCTCATTCCAATTCATTAGTCACTAACCGTAAATTAATCAAGAGAATAATTCCCCAAATATTAACCCCGAAGGCCGAAACCAACATCAGATCAATATCCAGAAAACCATTCTGCTTGGCTAACCGACAATTAGTTTCTAAATTTCACGTTCAAATCTAATTAAAGATTTAACTATCGCCTGGAGCAAAACTGGTGATCCTCCATTCTCGATCTTTTCAATCTAATTAAAGATTCATTAAAACTCCACTTAGTTTTAATCATTATCTGGGTTAAAGAATCAGTGTCATTTAAAACACGATTCACGATAAACCCAAAATCCCATTCCATTAATTATCGGGTTAAAGAACAAGTGTTATTTAAAACACTGTTCACGATAAACCCAAAAATCAATACCAATTCAATTCCAATTAAATATTATTTAATTGGTACACTTCATTAAATCTAAATAAAAAGATTTAATCTTTTCTCAACTGGGTTCAAGAATAGTGTTAGTGAAGACACCATTCACGACAAACCCAAATCACATTCCATTAATTATCGGGTTAAAGAACAAGTGTTATTTAAAACACTGTTCACGATAAACCCAAAAATCAATATCAATTCAATTCCAATTAAATATTATTTAATTGGTACACTTCATTAAATCTAAATAAAAAGATTTAATCTTTTCTCAACTGGGTTCAAGAACAGTGTTAGTGAAGACACCATTCACGACAAACCCAAATCACATTCGATATTCAATACAAGGCTCTGAATAGAAAATATATCGGCTTATATTCAATATCGAATTCTACGACTCACAAATGTCGTATTGGAAATAACGATATCAATATATATCTTTCAAATTTCCATAACAACACCTGTATAATCACGAATTCCAACATCGAAATATTCCGAAGATAATTTCGATTCAAATCCACTCCAATGCAATCATTGGAAATTCTGGTTATTTTTAAAACCCCTTTCGAATTCAATTTATTTATTTAAAAATAAATAGAATTATAATTCTAGTTCAAAACTAGTTCATTTCGATAAAAATCTATTTTTATCTTTTCAAATATGGAGTTTTTCATCCCAATTCTTTCTAAATCATTTCTTATGATTTTACACAAATTATTACTATTTTTAATAATTTTATCAAGGCCCGTACAGTCGATTTCCATCAATGGCCATCGAACTGCACTTACAGCGACCTTTTTCGAATTTGATTTGGACATAATTCCAAATCCAACCGTTAGATTTCTAATTTCTAATATTCGTTAGAAAGCTCTTTTCGATACGAACCCAGCGGTTCCGGTTTTAGGAGAATCCGACGGTCGGATCTCCCGTAATGTCCGTTTGAAATAAATGGTCGAAATTCGCGAACTGCCGCGGCGCGGCGCGTTCTATTCAGGCCATTATATTATATATAATATATATATAATATATTTCGTCGATTTCTATTTAAAAACGAATTATATAAACAGTTTTAAATTCATTTCAAAATCTATTTCAACTTCCATTTCAATTCAAAGCAAAATTGAATTCTTCTTTATAAATTCGTTTCAAAATTCATTTCTGTTCAATTCAAATTTCAATTCAATTTGAATTCATATTCAATTCAATTCATTTCGAAATCGTTTTCAATTCAATTCATTTCGAAATCGTTTTCAATTCAATTCATTTCGAAATCGCTTTTCAATTCAATTCATTTCGAAATCGTTTTCAATTCAATTCATTTCGAAATCGTTTTCAATTCAATTCGAAATCGATAAAATCGATATAAATATCGTTCACGTCAAAATGGCGTCAATCTAATCAACACGGCTTCATAAAGTTCTATTTTCAAATATTCTATTTCAAATATTTCTTTTTCAAATATTTCTATTTTAAAACTGGAATGAGGCCCAATCAATTACCATATAAAGTTAATTATATGGATTTTCATACAACACATGTATAATAGCCTTGAAAAATAATCAACCATCAACCAAAGTGCACTACACTGTATAAGCATCAAATATAGACATTTAACGCTTATAGCAGCTTGTCAATCAATCGATCGACATATTTAATCAATCAGGATGAGTGAACTTCAAATTTCATCCTAACACCCGTGTGGGGTTTCAAACAATCAAACACATATTTTATTTGTGCAGTTAGGCGATGTGTAAAATTTATCGACCCAATCAACGTCATTCAAATAGGTGTACATAAATAAACCGTCTGGTTTGTAAATGAATATTTATTTATTCACATTCACGTTAAAAATTATATTTTTAACGATAACACATTTTATTTTAACATATGAATTTCTATTCAGTTCATTCGTTAAATAAAATGCTATTTTTATTTTTCTAACTTATTTTAGAAAATTTCGGCGGCATAACGGCACGATACTAGAAACGGGACAAGGCCTAGCCTTATCCCCGGTCTAGTGAAGGCCCCCGCCATTCACTCATCAATCAAATCAATTTCATTTTGCAAACCACAAAATTTGGAGTAAGGGTCTAACCTAGCCTTACTCCTACGCCTTATAACGGCGCACGTCTAATCCTAACCAATTTATCGATTCGATTTTTCACATCACAAATCACATTCAAACCAATATCGCAATCAATCACCAAACAATCAAACAAACAAGTCCATGGTCTGTGGACGATTGTGTCGGGTGCTACTAAACACCGTCTGCATCCTAGTATATATATATAACTAGAAAATAAATTTGAAAGGTGAGAAATTCTCACATATAGCTATCCTAGCTCCACGGCTCTTCATTTGCAGAAGTCTTCGTCGTTTCGCCTTTTTGTCACCTTCGTTGCTGCTTTCACTACATGCGTAAAAATCACATTTTTACTTCGCTATTCAATATATAAAAATCGAATTTTTATTTCAAAGTTCAATATATAAAAATCGAATTTTTAGTTCAAAGTTCAATATATAAAAATCGAATTTTTAGTTCAAAGTTCAATATATAAAAATCGAATTTTTAGTTCAAAGTTCAATATATAAAAATTCTATTTTTCTATCGAAGTTCAATATATAAAAATTAGCATATTTTCACAACGCTACTATATAGATAAAAATTATATTTTTATCACCTTATTCTTCATATAAAAATTTCACCCTTTCAAAAATAAAGTTTTCACCTTTATAAAAACAAAGTTTTCGCCTTTTTTAAAATAAAGTTTTCGCCTTTCTAAAAACAAAGTTTTCGCCTTTCTAAAAACAAAGTTTTCGCCTTTTTAAAATAAAGTTTTCAACTTTATAAAAACAAAGTTTTCCCCTTTCTAAAAACAAAGTTTTCGCCTTTTTTAAAATAAAGTTTTCAACTTTATAAAAACAAAGTTTTCGCCTTTCTAAAAACAAAGTTTTCGCCTTTCTAAAAACAAAGTTTTCGCCTTTTTAAAATAAAGTTTTCAACTTTATAAAAACAAAGTTTTCGCCTTTCTAAAAACAAAGTTTTCGCCTTTTTAAAATAAAGTTTTCACCTTTCTAAAATAAAGTTTTCAACTTTATAAAAACAAAGTTTTCGCCTTTCTAAAATAAAGTTTTCAACTTTATAAAAACAAAGTTTTCTATTTTAAAGTTCGAATTTTTTTTCCTATTTTAACATTTCAAAATAAAATCAGTTTTATTTATTTCTTTTCAAATCAGTTTTTAAAACTTTATAAAAATCAGTTTTTATTTTCTTATTAAAATCAGTTTTAAAATCTAAAAAAAAAAATTCGGTTTAAAATTCTTATAAAATCAGTTTTTATTACTTTTAAAAATATCAGTTTTAACCTTTAAACATTTTCAGTTTTTTAAATCTTTTCAAAAATTAGTTTTTAAACTATTAAAATAAAAACAGTACTTAATCTTTAACTATAAAACAGAAATAAAATATTAAATGAAAAAGAAAAGAAAAGGACTTACAGAGAGGGGGGGTTTCCGCGCCGTCTGCGACGACTAGGGGGGGTGCCTGGTCGGAGGAGGAAAGGTGGGTGAGGCGGAGGGCGGATTCAGGCGGTAGGGGCAGCTAGGGTTTTCGAGGGGGGTTCAGGACGTCGTCGGTGAGGAAGCGGGTTGGGTGAGGGAGGAGAGAGAGTCGCGAGGGGGAGGCTGATCGGAGCCGCGTCCGCTCCGGTGGCGCGATGGCCAGCGCCTGGAGGCGCGTTTCCAGGGTTCGACGTTTTTTTTTTCTCTGTATCGATTTGAAGTGAAAATTAGGGGGGGGGCAGAGGTATAAGGGGAAGAGAATATTTTTTTTTATATAATAATTTATTTAATTTCTTTTAAATTTCAAAACTTCATGCTTATCGAAACGAACTCTAATTTAAACTCAACGACTGCCGCCCCTAGCATTTTACCCCCATCCTGAACACAATGGGATATGTATCGTAAGCTGATTTGATCGTTTCGATTAGTTTCCTTTGAATTTACATTTAAATCACTATATTGAATTTTAAACGTACATTTCAAATTACTGGGGTCACATACTAACTAGAAAAATTCCATAAAAATATTTTCTAGCTTCGTATTGACGATACGGTCCTAACAAAACTAGTTTCGTCGAATTCTGAGACCGTTAGAAAAATGGCCAATTTCCAGTCGATTAAAATCAACTAAAACTGGTCAAACGTGTTTTCCTTTGCCACGCTCACATATGGATTCGAAAAATTATGAAATTTAAAACCTAGCAATAACTTGACACTGCGGACCCAACAAAACTGGTTTCGTCGAAATCCGAGGTCATTTGCAAAATGTCCATTTTTAAGGGCCTGAATTCCATAGCGACTATTCAGAATTTTCAACTGGACATATCTTTTGATTCCTGATATGAAATCTTGATTTTTCGGATTCGTTAGAAAGATATTCACTATTAGATTCCATTATTTTTGGTTTCACTAAAATCCGGATTATTTTGCACCCGGTACATTCAATTGAAGTTTGAAATCGAATTATCGAACTACCGCGCCATTTTCAATTCTATTTATAATTATATATAATTATTTATATTCAAACGACGACGTATATAATATATGCGATCGATTTATATTCAAAATAAATTTCTCGTCGTTTTTATTTAAAATAATTCATTTTAAATACTCAAAATTCGCCAAAATTGCCAAAATAAAAATTTTAAACTGGCCCAGAATTTCCGGGTTGTTACAATCTCCCCCACTTAAAACTTTTCGTCCCCGAAAAGGAACAAAGTCGAAAGTGGTTTGATTAATCAACTCTACGCTCGACCTGGCTTCCATTCTCCAACTTTTCAGTTTCTGAGAATTTCTAAAATTTGGCTAACACCCTAAATTTTTGAAAATTTTCGCCATAACCTCCCCTGCACCGGGAGCATCGGGGAATTTCAAATAGCTTCCCCGGTCCTTCAGATCTCAAAAAGAAAAAGAAAAAGCCAAGCGGCTAGCCAATAGGCTCACTAAATCATCATCACCCAAACAAAACAGTAAATTATGTAGTAAACATGTACCTATTTGTCGGGCAAACAAATTTTATTCTCTGCTCTAGCCTCCTTGCTATGACCTGTTCAATGATATACATGTATATGCAAGCAGATGCGACCAATTTTCAATACATTTCAATATTTGGTTCAATTAGGCTAAATGGCTAAAAATTAGCAAACAAATAAACAAACAACACAAACATCAATCAATTAGTGGATTAACGTTTCAAATTCATAATTTTGATACATATACAAAAATCATGTTTTATGATGCCAAATCACAACAATATGTTCTAACTATATATGTTTTGGTTCTCACACCAGTCTAATGGAAGTATATAGAAAATCACACCTTCGAAACACGAACATAAGTTCGGATGATGATCGATCAATCATCAGAACCATCTCCGGGCGTCTAGAGTGTAATTCTATATCTATCCAGTATATTAAAACTTCGAATACACGCGGATCAGACGTATACGCAAAATCTATATATACTGGATTGTCCACATCAATATAAATAATCAAATACGAATAATTGATTTAAATGTTCAAAACAAAATTTGTTTTCATTTGAAAAATATACTCTTCACACCCGTTCTAGGATACTACTGATCCTATCTCTAACGAGTCATTCTAATTGGATATTACTAATCCAATATCTGATGAATTCTTTCGTATGGTTCTAAGGTGCCTTGTTCTCTGAGCTTTGTAAACCAAAGCTCTGATACCACGTGTAAAGACCCGCAACTTCCCCGTAAAGGAAAGCGTCGGATAGTTCGAGAACAAACCACAACAGAACGCATACAGAAGAACATTTCATTGTATATACAACAACGCATCAAATTACAAGAATATACAGAGTATAAACGAATATATATTACACAGAAATAGCAGAGATTTAAATTACATTTAAATCCATCGCAGCGGAAAAATAATACAATACACAACTAGAAAGGGATATACGGATACAAAGCTTTCCGGATATCGTTCCAGCTGTAAACCAGGATCCTGTGAATATGAATCTGCAAAACCAAACTACTAGCTGCCCGTGTCGAAAATAAGGGCACCCAGAGTTTAGGTTAAAACAATAAACTCCAGGTCAGTCATGTGACTGGTGTGAGAACTAAAACAGTTAATCTTTATTTTAAATCATTAGGTAAATCAAGGGACCACGCCGTATAACACGGAACGGGTTTCCTCCCAAGAATACCAGTGCTTAAAACAAACAGCGCAATGCTAAATAAAGAAAGATGAAGCTGTTATAAGACCCAGGTCCCATCACACAATGCAACGCAGTCGAGGATAGGGTTTTCCCTTATAACAGCCAAAGAATGCTTGATACGGTTAAAACAAATCGTTTGATACTATAATAAGTGCATAGTGTATAAAACAACTTCAAATCATAAGTATCAATCATAGGCGGCATAAGCGCCCCATCCCACTATGTCGCCATATATAGGATTACAATTAAAACCGCAAATGTCACGTATTTGGAAATTGGATTTCCGTCTATGAACCGAGGCAAAAGATAGTCCTCAACCGATTCGAGACGCTCTAGCCCGCCCCTCAGGCACAGCCGCAACCGTACCTTGGATCGTCAGGGCCGGTCCACACGAAGTGGATTATAATGCCTGAACAATACGTTTCTCCGCCCTTTGGGGCGTAGGTGAGCCAACTAAATGACTCCATCGGTTCGAGAACGACCGATCAATCCGAGGCGCCTCGCAACAGCAACAACCACATAAGTCAAACTCGTCAGGGCGTGTAAAACCACTGACGCCACTTCTAGCTAGAAAGAAAACGCATGTCCCCCCTGAGGTCCGTCTCCCGTTTTTGGTTCATACCTGGTGTGAAACACGCGAGGTAAACGTTACACAAAGCTACGCCACAAAGGCCGTGCTTTGATCATCCCCACAAGACTTTGCTTTTCAACAGAAGCCTTGATCATTTGCATCTTAGCATGCCACACAGGCAAACCATCCCATGCAACCGATATCAGTCACACAGAATGAAATCCGATGTCAGACACACAGTCCATTTACAAGTCCGTTCTAGGTCTGAACGAAACCGGGAGCACCTAGTACCCCGCATATCCATCGATCTCCAAGTACGTCTGGACGATCACCAACTGTTTCCATCTTCTTGGGTGTACAGCCCAATCAAGATCATCAGTTATCACCCAAACGACGTGAAGACTTCCGGTCTTCGACCATCGTCTTCATCTTCGACTTATCGTCGTATCAGTTATTCAGAATGGGATAAACCCGGTCTTTCCGAATAACTCGCGTATATTTTAAATAAGTGTTACACAAACACAACATACGCCTCATTCCAATTCATTAGTCACTAACCGTAAATTAATCAAGAGAATAATTCCCCAAATATTAACCCCGAAGGCCGAAACCAACATCAGATCAATATCCAGAAAACCATTCTGCTTGGCTAACCGACAATTAGTTTCTAAATTTCACGTTCAAATCTAATTAAAGATTTAACTATCGCCTGGAGCAAAACTGGTGATCCTCCATTCTCGATCTTTTCAATCTAATTAAAGATTCATTAAAACTCCACTTAGTTTTAATCATTATCTGGGTTAAAGAATCAGTGTCATTTAAAACACGATTCACGATAAACCCAAAATCCCATTCCATTAATTATCGGGTTAAAGAACAAGTGTTATTTAAAACACTGTTCACGATAAACCCAAAAATCAATACCAATTCAATTCCAATTAAATATTATTTAATTGGTACACTTCATTAAATCTAAATAAAAAGATTTAATCTTTTCTCAACTGGGTTCAAGAATAGTGTTAGTGAAGACACCATTCACGACAAACCCAAATCACATTCCATTAATTATCGGGTTAAAGAACAAGTGTTATTTAAAACACTGTTCACGATAAACCCAAAAATCAATATCAATTCAATTCCAATTAAATATTATTTAATTGGTACACTTCATTAAATCTAAATAAAAAGATTTAATCTTTTCTCAACTGGGTTCAAGAACAGTGTTAGTGAAGACACCATTCACGACAAACCCAAATCACATTCGATATTCAATACAAGGCTCTGAATAGAAAATATATCGGCTTATATTCAATATCGAATTCTACGACTCACAAATGTCGTATTGGAAATAACGATATCAATATATATCTTTCAAATTTCCATAACAACACCTGTATAATCACGAATTCCAACATCGAAATATTCCGAAGATAATTTCGATTCAAATCCACTCCAATGCAATCATTGGAAATTCTGGTTATTTTTAAAACCCCTTTCGAATTCAATTTATTTATTTAAAAATAAATAGAATTATAATTCTAGTTCAAAACTAGTTCATTTCGATAAAAATCTATTTTTATCTTTTCAAATATGGAGTTTTTCATCCCAATTCTTTCTAAATCATTTCTTATGATTTTACACAAATTATTACTATTTTTTAATAATTTTATCAAGGCCCGTACAGTCGATTTCCATCAATGGCCATCGAACTGCACTTACAGCGACCTTTTTCGAATTTGATTTGGACATAATTCCAAATCCAACCGTTAGATTTCTAATTTCTAATATTCGTTAGAAAGCTCTTTTTGATACGAACCCAGCGGTTCCGGTTTTAGGAGAATCCGACGGTCGGATCTCCCGTAATGTCCGTTTGAAATAAATGGTCGAAATTCGCGAACTGCCGCGGCGCGGCGCGTTCTATTCAGGCCATTATATTATATATAATATATATATATAATATATTTCGTCGATTTCTATTTAAAAACGAATTATATAAACAGTTTTAAATTCATTTCAAAATCTATTTCAACTTCCATTTCAATTCAAAGCAAAATTGAATTCTTCTTTATAAATTCGTTTCAAAATTCATTTCTGTTCAATTCAAATTTCAATTCAATTTGAATTCATATTCAATTCAATTCATTTCGAAATCGTTTTCAATTCAATTCATTTCGAAATCGTTTTCAATTCAATTCATTTCGAAATCGCTTTTCAATTCAATTCATTTCGAAATCGTTTTCAATTCAATTCATTTCGAAATCGTTTTCAATTCAATTCGAAATCGATAAAATCGATATAAATATCGTTCACGTCAAAATGGCGTCAATCTAATCAACACGGCTTCATAAAGTTCTATTTTCAAATATTCTATTTCAAATATTTCTTTTTCAAATATTTCTATTTTAAAACTGGAATGAGGCCCAATCAATTACCATATAAAGTTAATTATATGGATTTTCATACAACACATGTATAATAGCCTTGAAAAATAATCAACCATCAACCAAAGTGCACTACACTGTATAAGCATCAAATATAGACATTTAACGCTTATAGCAGCTTGTCAATCAATCGATCGACATATTTAATCAATCAGGATGAGTGAACTTCAAATTTCATCCTAACACCCGTGTGGGGTTTCAAACAATCAAACACATATTTTATTTGTGCAGTTAGGCGATGTGTAAAATTTATCGACCCAATCAACGTCATTCAAATAGGTGTACATAAACAAACCGTCTGGTTTGTAAATGAATATTTATTTATTCACATTCACGTTAAAAATTATATTTTTAACGATAACACATTTTATTTTAACATATGAATTTCTATTCAGTTCATTCGTTAAATAAAATGCTATTTTTATTTTTCTAACTTATTTTAGAAAATTTCGGCGGCATAACGGCACGATACTAGAAACGGGACAAGGCCTAGCCTTATCCCCGGTCTAGTGAAGGCCCCCGCCATTCACTCATCAATCAAATCAATTTCATTTTGCAAACCACAAAATTTGGAGTAAGGGTCTAACCTAGCCTTACTCCTACGCCTTATAACGGCGCACGTCTAATCCTAACCAATTTATCGATTCGATTTTTCACATCACAAATCACATTCAAACCAATATCGCAATCAATCACCAAACAATCAAACAAACAAGTCCATGGTCTGTGGACGATTGTGTCGGGTGCTACTAAACACCGTCTGCATCCTAGTATATATATATAACTAGAAAATAAATTTGAAAGGTGAGAAATTCTCACATATAGCTATCCTAGCTCCACGGCTCTTCATTTGCAGAAGTCTTCGTCGTTTCGCCTTTTTGTCACCTTCGTTGCTGCTTTCACTACATGCGTAAAAATCACATTTTTACTTCGCTATTCAATATATAAAAATCGAATTTTTATTTCAAAGTTCAATATATAAAAATCGAATTTTTAGTTCAAAGTTCAATATATAAAAATCGAATTTTTAGTTCAAAGTTCAATATATAAAAATCGAATTTTTAGTTCAAAGTTCAATATATAAAAATTCTATTTTTCTATCGAAGTTCAATATATAAAAATTAGCATATTTTCACAACGCTACTATATAGATAAAAATTATATTTTTATCACCTTATTCTTCATATAAAAATTTCACCCTTTCAAAAATAAAGTTTTCACCTTTATAAAAACAAAGTTTTCGCCTTTTTTAAAATAAAGTTTTCGCCTTTCTAAAAACAAAGTTTTCGCCTTTCTAAAAACAAAGTTTTCGCCTTTTTAAAATAAAGTTTTCAACTTTATAAAAACAAAGTTTTCCCCTTTCTAAAAACAAAGTTTTCGCCTTTTTTAAAATAAAGTTTTCAACTTTATAAAAACAAAGTTTTCGCCTTTCTAAAAACAAAGTTTTCGCCTTTCTAAAAACAAAGTTTTCGCCTTTTTAAAATAAAGTTTTCAACTTTATAAAAACAAAGTTTTCGCCTTTCTAAAAACAAAGTTTTCGCCTTTTTAAAATAAAGTTTTCACCTTTCTAAAATAAAGTTTTCAACTTTATAAAAACAAAGTTTTCGCCTTTCTAAAATAAAGTTTTCAACTTTATAAAAACAAAGTTTTCTATTTTAAAGTTCGAATTTTTTTTCCTATTTTAACATTTCAAAATAAAATCAGTTTTATTTATTTCTTTTCAAATCAGTTTTTAAAACTTTATAAAAATCAGTTTTTATTTTCTTATTAAAATCAGTTTTAAAATCTAAAAAAAAAATTCGGTTTAAAATTCTTATAAAATCAGTTTTTATTACTTTTAAAAATATCAGTTTTAACCTTTAAACATTTTCAGTTTTTTAAATCTTTTCAAAAATTAGTTTTTAAACTATTAAAATAAAAACAGTACTTAATCTTTAACTATAAAACAGAAATAAAATATTAAATGAAAAAGAAAAGAAAAGGACTTACAGAGAGGGGGGGGTTTCCGCGCCGTCTGCGACGACTAGGGGGGGTGCCTGGTCGGAGGAGGAAAGGTGGGTGAGGCGGAGGGCGGATTCAGGCGGTAGGGGCAGCTAGGGTTTTCGAGGGGGGTTCAGGACGTCGTCGGTGAGGAAGCGGGTTGGGTGAGGGAGGAGAGAGAGTCGCGAGGGGGAGGCTGATCGGAGCCGCGTCCGCTCCGGTGGCGCGATGGCCAGCGCCTGGAGGCGCGTTTCCAGGGTTCGACGTTTTTTTTTTTCTCTGTATCAATTTGAAGTGAAAATTAGGGGGGGGCCAGAGGTATAAGGGGAAGAGAATATTTTTTTTTTTTTATAATAATTTATTTAATTTCTTTTAAATTTCAAAACTTCATGCTTATCGAAACGAACTCTAATTTAAACTCAACGACTGCCGCCCCTAGCGTTTTACCCCCATCCTGAACACAATGGGATATGTATCGTAAGCTGATTTGATCGTTTCGATTAGTTTCCTTTGAATTTACATTTAAATCACTATATTGAATTTTAAACGTACATTTCAAATTACTGGGGTCACATACTAACTAGAAAAATTCCATAAAAATATTTTCTAGCTTCGTATTGACGATACGGTCCTAACAAAACTAGTTTCGTCGAATTCTGAGACCGTTAGAAAAATGGCCAATTTCCAGTCGATTAAAATCAACTAAAACTGGTCAAACGTGTTTTCCTTTGCCACGCTCACATATGGATTCGAAAAATTATGAAATTTAAAACCTAGCAATAACTTGACACTGCGGACCCAACAAAACTGGTTTCGTCGAAATCCGAGGTCATTTGCAAAATGTCCATTTTTAAGGGCCTGAATTCCATAGCGACTATTCAGAATTTTCAACTGGACATATCTTTTGATTCCTGATATGAAATCTTGATTTTTCGGATTCGTTAGAAAGATATTCACTATTAGATTCCATTATTTTTGGTTTCACTAAAATCCGGATTATTTTGCACCCGGTACATTCAATTGAAGTTTGAAATCGAATTATCGAACTACCGCGCCATTTTCAATTCTATTTATAATTATATATAATTATTTATATTCAAACGACGACGTATATAATATATGCGATCGATTTATATTCAAAATAAATTTCTCGTCGTTTTTATTTAAAATAATTCATTTTAAATACTCAAAATTCGCCAAAATTGCCAAAATAAAAATTTTAAACTGGCCCAGAATTTCCGGGTTGTTACAATAATAAACTTATACAAACACAACATACGCCTCAATCCAATTAATAATATTCTTTTATTCAAATATTCTTATACTTTGGGAAAGGTTCCCATTAATTTTATCAAAGATAAATTCTTTAAAAATTTTCTTTAATCTTCTTTGAATATCAATTCAAACTAGTCGGGATTAGCAAACCACACCAGAGTAATCATTTATTTTATTTCCCAATCCCCACCTATTCATCCTATGAAGTAAAACTGGTCATACTTCATATCTAACACCACAGTGTTATCGGTAAATTCAATTACCATTTCACATTCAAATCTAATTAAAGATTTAACTATCGCCTGGAGCAAAACTGGTGATACTCCATTCTCGATCTTTTCAATCTAATTAAAGATTCATTAAAACTCCACTTAGTTTTAATCTTTAACTGGGTTAAAGAATCAATGTCATTTAAAATACGGTTCATGACAAACCCAAAATCACATCGCATTTCAATCAGTCCCTGACCGTAAATTAGCAAGTGAGCAATTCCCTAAGTATTTACCCCGAAGGCCAAAACCAACATCAAATCAATACACAAGAAACCATTCAACTTAACTAATCTCCAGTTAGTTTCTGATTTTGTTAACTCCGTTGGGTCTAAGAACAGTATTATTGAAGATACCGTTCATGACAACCTAAAATCACATTCCATTAATTATCGGGTTAAAGAACAAGTGTTATTTAAAACACTGTTCATGATAAACCCAAAAATCGATACCAATTCAATTCCAATTAAATATTATTTAATTGGTACACTTCATTAAATCTAAATAAAAAGATTTAATCTTTTTCTCAACTGGGCTAAAGAACAGTGTTAATGAAGACACCATTCATGACAAACCCAAATCACATTTGATATTAAATACAAGGCTCTGAATAGAAAATATATCGGCTTATATCCAACATCAAATTCAGAAACCAACAAATATTGTATTGGAAATAACGATATCTATATATCTTTCAAATTTCCATAACGCTATCTGTATAATCACGAAATCCAACATCGAAATATTCCAAAGACAATTTCGATTCAAATCCATTACAATTCAATTATTGAAAATTCTGGTTACTTTTAAAACCATTTCAAATCCAATTTATTTATTTTAAAAATAAATTATTATTCTAGTTCAAAACTAGTTCATTTTGATAAAAATCTACTTTTATCTTTTCAAATATGGAGTTTTTCATCCCAATTCTTCCCAAATCATTTCTTATGATTTCACACAAATTATTACTATTTTTAATAATTTTATCAAGGCCCGTACAGTCGATTTCCACCAATGGCCATCGAACTGCACTTATAGCAACCTTTTCCAAATTTGATTTGGGCATAATTCCGAATCCATCCGTTAGATTTCAAATCTCTAGTATTCGTTAGAAATCTCTTTTCGATACGATCCCAACGGTTCCGGTTTTAGGAGAATCCGACGGTTGGATCTCCCGTAATATCCGTTCGAAGTCAATGGTCGAAATTCGCGAACTACCGCGGCGCGGTGTGTTCTATTCAGGCCATTATATTATATATATATAATATATACTTCGTCGATTTCCTTTTAAAACATATTTTATAAATCGTTTTAAATTCGTTTTCGAAACGATTTCAACTTCATTTCAAATTCAAATCAAAATGGAATTTTTCCTTATAAATTCGTTTTAAATTCATTTCAAATTGATTTCAATTCAAATCGATTTTTAATTCAATTTCAGTTCGTTTTCAATTCATTTTCAATTCGAATTCATTTCAAATTGATTTCCATTCAATTTCAATTCGATTCGAATTCATTTTATTTTCAATTCAATTCTAATTCTAATTCGTTTCAATTCAATTCGAATTCTATTTCGTTTCAATTCAATTCGAATTCTAATTCGTTTCAATTCAATTTAATTCGAATTTCATTTCAAAATATTCGATTTTGAAATCACTTTTCAATATTCATTATAAAAACGAATATAATCGATATAAATAACGTTCGCGTCAAAATAGCGCATATCTAATCAACATGGCTTTATATATTTCTATTTCAAATATTCTATTCAAATATTTCGTTTCAAATATTTCCACTCAAATATTTTATTCAAATATTTCTCTTTCAAAACTGGAATGAGGCCCAATCAATTACCATAGATATTATTTCTATGGATTTCCATACAACGCATGTACATATCAACAATGACAAATAATCAACCATCATCCAAAGTGCATTCTACACTGTATAAGCATCAAATATAAATATTTAACGCTCATAACAGTCTGTCAATCAATCGACATACAACTAATTATTGGGATTAGTGTATGGCATATATCTTCCCAATACCCATGTGGGGTTTCAAACAATCAAACACAGATTTTATTTGTGCAGTTGGGCGATGTGTAAAATTTATCATCCCAATCAATATCAGTCAAATGTGTGTATATATAACAAATCATTCGATTTGTTTATATTGATTTATTTCATTTCATATACACGTTAAAAATTCTATTTTTAACTATAAAAATATTTTTATTTCAATCCACATCACATAATCAACTACACATCAAAATCAAACAAACAAACAAACAGGCTGTCCATGGTCTGTGGACGACGGGTGTCGGGTGCTACTAAACACCGTCTGCATCCTATTATATATTTCAACTAGAAAAATAAATAAAAGGTGAGGAGTTCTCACCAACTAGCTAATCCAAACGCCACGACTCTTCTTATGTAGAAATCTTCGTCGTGCTCGCCTTTTGTCAATTTCATTGTCTGTAGCCACTACATATATAAAATTCACATTTTTATTTTGTTCTCATGTATATAAAAATCACATTTTTACACTGCTACTATATAGATAAAAATTCTATTTTTACACTGCTACTATATAGATAAAAATTCTATTTTTACACCGCTACTATATAGATAAAAATTCTATTTTTACACCGCTACTATATAGATAAAATTTCCATTTTTATCTTGCTAGTAATATAATAAAAATTATATTTTTATTACTCTACATGAATAAAAATCATATTTTTATTCTTCCTATGATATAAAGATCGAATTTTTATACCCTCTGTTATATAAAGATCGAATTTTTATTATCATACATATAAAAATTTTATTTTTAACTTCATACTTTATATAAAAATTATATTTTTATTCCTCTACATAAGTAAAAATTATATTTTTAATCCTCTACATAAATAAAAATTATATTTTTATCTTGCTATGATATAAAAAGGGAAAAACTGATTTTCTTCTCTCTTTGAAACCGATTTCATTAAATAAATAAAAAGAAATAAATAATTTAAACTTACAGTGGGTTTTTCAGGGACTGGGGAATGGAGTTTGACGTCGGAGGTGGAAGGTGGAGCTCGTGGAGGCCTGGTGGTAGTCAGGGGTTGGCTCAGGTGGCAGGGGAGGCTGCGGTTCGGTCTTCGATCCAGAGGGAGGAGGGGGGCTCGCGATTCGATCGAGGGAGGGGGGTCGGACTTCGATCCAGAGGGGGAGGGGGAAGGAGGCGGTGAGGAGGTGAATCGGAGAGGGCGGCGACGTCTCATGGCGGTTTTATTTTTTTATTTTTTTTTCTTCGATTGAAATGAATCGGGGGGGGGGGGCTGCGGTTAAAGGAAGAGAGAGGGAATCTATTATTTATTTATTCGATTTCAAAAAGCAACTTTTAATTTCGACCTCGAAATCGAACTCACCGACTGTCGTCCCTTGCGTATTACCCCCATTCCGAACATAATGGGATATGTATTGTAAGCTGGTTCGATCGTTTCGATCATTTTTCGTCAAAATCAAAATATAACTCTATATATTGAATTTGAACGACATTTCAATTTACCGGGTCCACATACTAACTAGAAAAATTTCCGAAAAATATTTTCTAGCTTCGTATTGACGATATGGTCCTAACAAAACAAATTTCGTCAAATTCTGAGATCATTTGAAAAATGGTCATTTTCCAGTCGATTAAAATCAACAGAAACGGGTCAAACGCGTTTTCCTTCGCCACGCTCACATATTGATTCGAAAAATTACGATTTTTGAAACCTAGCAATAACTAGACATCCCGGATCCAAGAAAGTGGTTTCATCGAAAACCGAGGTCATTTGCAAAATGGCTATTTTTAAGGGCCTGAATTCCATAACGACTATTCTGAATTTTCAACTGGACGTATCTTTTTATTCCCGCTATGAAATTTCAATTTTTCAGATTCGTTGGAAAGATATTCTCAGTTAGATTCAAATATTTTTGGTTTCGCTAAAATCCGGTTTATTTTGAATCCTGTACATTCATTTGAAATCTGAAATCGAAATTTCAAACTACCGCGCCATTTTCGATTCCTTTTATAATTAAAATAAAATATCTATATTCTAACGACGATCTATATAATATATACGTTCGAATTCTATTCAAAATAAATTTCTCGTCATTATTATTTAAAATAATTCATTTTAATTAATCAAAATTCGCTAAAATCGCCAAAATAAAATTTTTAAATTGGCTTGGATTTTCCGGGTTGTTACAATCTCCCCACTTAAAACTTTTCATCCCCGAAAAGGAACAAAGCCGAAAGTTGTTTAACAAACCAACTCAACTTTCATTATTTTCATTATGGCTTAAGTTCTTCAACTTTTCAGTTTCTGAGAACTTTCCAAATTTTTCAAAAATTTGGCTAACACCCTAAATTTTCGAAAATTTTCGCCATAACCTCCCCTGCACCGGGGACTTCGGGATATTTCGTATAGCCTCCCATGGCCTTCTTCTATCCATAAGAAAACGAAAAAGCCAATCGGCTCATAAAATCATCCAAAGCCAAAGAAATACAATAAACATGTACCTATTTGTCGGGCAAACAATTTTATTCTTCTGATCTAGCCTCCTTGCTATGATCTGTTCGATGTAAGTACATGTATATGCATGCAAATTGTAATAACCCGCAAATTCTGAGCCAGTTTAACATTTTTATTTTTGCAATTTTAGCGAATTTTGAATATTTAAAATAGATTATTTTAAATAATATCGACGAAAAATTTATTTTTAATATGATTCGACGTATATATTATACGCGTCGTCGTTAGAATATAAATATTTATATATAATTATAAATAGAATTGAAAATGGCGCGGTAGTTCGATAATTCGATTTCAAACTTCAATTGAATGTACCGGGTGCAAAACAATCCGGATTTTAGTGAAACCAAAAACATTAGAATATAATTGATGATATCTTTCCAACGAATCCGAAAAATCGAAATTTCATAGCGGGAATCAAAAGATATGTCCAGTTGAAAATTCTGAATAGTCGCTATGGAATTCAGGCCCTTAAAAATGGAAATTTTGCAAACGACCTCGGATTTCGACGAAACCACTTTTGTTGGGTCCGTGATGTAAAGTTATTGCTAGATTCCAAATTTCATAATTTTTCGAATCAATATGTGAGCGTGGCAAAGGAAAACGCGTTTGACCAGTTTTAGTTGATTTTAATCGACTGGAAAATGGCCATTTTTCTAACGGTCTCGGAATTCAACGAAACTAATTTTGTTAGGACCGTATCGTCAATACAAAGCTAGAAAATATTTTTCTGGAATTTTTCTAGTTAGTATGTGACCCCGGTAATTTGAAATGTACGTTTAAAATTCAATATATAGATTTAAATGTAAATTCAACGGAAACTGATTGTAACGATCGAATCAGCTTGCGAAGCATATCCCATTGTGTTCGGAATGAGGGTAAAACGCTATGAACGACAGGCGGTGGGCCTCGTTTTGAGGTCAAAAGTAAAAGTCAACTTTTTGAATTCTAAATTAAAAAATTAAATTATCTCTCTCCCTTCTCCCCCTTTTACTCTGCCCCCCCCCCCCCCCCCCCCCGTTTATTTTTTTTCTCAGAAAAAAAAGAGAGAATGACAAAGGGGCGACGGGGGATTAACCGCCGCCGCCACCATATCGCCCCCCCCATTGGATCGCCAACTGCGACGCCCCCCTCCTCCCTCCACGTCCGATTCGAAATCGCGCCCCCCCCCCCCCCCCCCCCAGCAAGCCATCGCCGACGCAACCCAAACCCCCCCTTCGCCTGCTCCGCCCGCCACCACAACCGCCATCGAGTCCAGCATCGCGAGCTCCACCGTGATCATCTCCGCGTGCTACCTCGAGACGTGCGCTGGCCAAGTCGACTAGCCCTCCTCCTTCCTTCGACGCGTTGGCTCTCCCCCGAATGAAAAACCGTGAGTGATTTTACTCCCATTTTAATATATAATAATAGCAGTATAAAGTACAGATTTTTATAAGTAAAGTTAAGGTTTTCTTTATATGAGTAAGAGTTAGATTTTTAATTCTTAAAGTAACGATTTTTACTTATATAAAAGTAGTGATCTTTATTTATATAAGGTAGTGTTTTTTTTACATATATACAGATAGTATTGTTTTCTTTTCAAAATTTTAATGATAAAAGAAGTAATTTTTAGAAATCAAAGAAATGATTTTCGTTGTTTGCAAAGATTTGATTTTCATTGTTTATAAAGATTGATTTAAAAATATTATTTTCATATGAATAACGTGATAAAGAAACGATCTTTATGTATATGATTTCATATGAAAAATGTAATCTTTTTATTTGTAGTAGCATGAAAAGATTAGATTTTTGAAAATAGAAAAGGCGAGATTTTTAAAATTTGTAAAGGCGAAATCTATATTTTATAAAGGCGAAATCTATATTTTATAAAGGCGAAATCTATATTTAATAAAGGCGAAATCTATATTTTATAAAGGCGAAATCTATATTTTATAAAGGCGAAATCTATATTTTTGAAATGGGATTTTTATATATTGAATAGCATAGTAAAAAATTCGATTTTTATATATTAAATAGCATAGTAAAAATTCGATTTTTATATATTGAATAGCATAGTAAAAATTCGATTTTTATATATTGAATAGCAAAGTAAAAACTCGATTTTTATATATTGAATAGCAAAGTAAAAATTCGATTTTTATATATTGAATAGCGAAGTAAAAATTCGATTTTTACATATGTAGAGAATACGGGCAACGAAAATGACAAAAATGCGATAGCAACGAAGATTTCTATAAAAGAAGAGTCAAGATGATTGGATAGCTATTGGTGAGAATTTCTCACCTTTCAATTTCATTTTCTAGATATATATATATATATATATATATATATATATATACTAGGATGCAGACGGTGCTTAGTAGCACCCGACACAATCGTCCACAGACCATGGACTTGTTTGTTTGGTTGAGTAGTTAGTTAGAATATTTGGTTTGAATTGAATTGTTTGGTGAAATGAAATTAATTTGATTGATGTGTGAATGGCGTGGGCCTTCACTAGACCGGGGATAAGGCTAGGCCTTGTCCCGTTTCTAGTATCGTGCCGTTATGCCGCCGAAATTTTCTAAAATAAGTTAGAAAAATAAAAATATCATTTTATTGAAAGAATGAACTGAATAGAAATTCATATGTTGGGATAAAATGTTTTATCGTTAAAAATATAATTTTTAACGTGAAGTGAATAAAATAAAATATTCATTTACAAACCGGACGGTTTGTTTATGTACACCTATTTGAATGACATTGATTGGGACGATAAATTTTACACATCGCCCAACTGCACAAATAAAATCTGTGTTTGATTGTTTGAAACCCCACACGGGTGTTGGGATGAAATTTGAAGTTCACTCATCCTGATTGATTAAATATGTCGATCGATTGATTGACAGGCTGTTATAAGCGTTAAATATCTATAGTTGATGCTTATACAGTGTAGTGCACTTTGGTTGATGGTTAATTATTTTTCAATGCTATTATATACATGTGTTGTATGAAAATCCATATAATTAATTTTATATGGTGATTGATTGGGCCTCATTCCAATTTAGAAAATAAAGAATATTATAATATAAAGGTTCATGGGTTGACTGTACTCATCCGTTGAGATAAGTCATGTGTTGAACGAAATATTTTAATAATAAAATTTACATCTTTATCAATATAAAATAAAGGTTCATGTGTTGACTGTACTCATCCGTTGAGATAAGTCATGTGTTGAACGAAATATTTTAATATAGAAATATTTGAATATGAAATATTTGAAAAAGAAATATTTGAAATAGAATATTTGAAAATAGAATGATATGAAGTCGTGTTGATTAGAGATGCGCCATTTTGACGTAAACGATGTTTATATCGATTTTATTCATTTTAAAATGAATATTGAAAAGTGATTTCGAAATCGCATATCTTGAAATGAAATTTGAATCGAATAGAAAACCAATTTGAATTGAATCGAATAGAAATCCAATTTGAATTGAATCGAATAGAAAACCAATTTGAATTGAATCGAATAGAAAACGACTTTGGAATTGAATTAAATTGAAAACGAATTCAAATTGAATTGAAAGCGAATTGAAATGAATTCAAATTGAATAGAAATGAATTTTAAAACGAATTTATAAAGAAGAATTCAATTTTGATTTGAATTGAAATGGAAGTTGAAATTGCTTTTGAAACGAATTTAAAACTATTTATATAATTCGTTTTAAATAGGAATCGACGAAATATATATTATATATATAATATAATGGCCTGAATGGAACGCGCCGCACCGCGGCAGTTCGTGAATTTCGGCCATTTATTTCAAACGGACAAAACGGGAGATCCGACCGTCGGATTCTCCTGAAACCAGAACCGTTGGGATCGTATCGAAAAGAGCTTTCTAAAGAATATTAGAAATTAGAAATCTAACGGTTGGATTTGGAATTATGTCCATATCAAATTTGAAAAAGGTCGATGTAAGTGCAGTTCGATGGCCGTTGATGGAAATCGACTGTACAGGCCTTGATAAAATTATTAAAAATAGTAATAATTTGTGTAAAATCATAAGAAATGATTTAGAAAGAATTGGGATAAAAAAACTCCATATTTGAAAAGATAAAAATAGATTTTTATCGAAATGAACTAGTTTTGAACTAGAATTATAATTCTGTTTATTTTTAAAATAAATAAACTGGATTAGAGATGGCTTTGAAAAATAACCAGAATTTCCAATAATTATATTGGAATGGATTTGAATCGAAATTGTCTTTGGATTATTTCAATGTTGGATTTCGTGATGATACAGATATTGTTATGGGAATTTGAAAGATATATATATATATATATATATCGTTATTTCCAATATGATATTTGTTAGTCGTAGAATTTGATATTGAATATAAGCCGGTATATTTTCTATTCAGAGCCTTGTGTTTAATATCAAATGTGATTTGGGTTTGTCGTGAATGGTGTCTTCATTAACACTATTCTTGAACCCAGTTGAGAAAAGATTAAATCTTTTTATTTAGATTTAATGAAGAGTACCAATTAAATAATATTTAATTGGAATAGAATTGATATTGATTTTTGGGTTTATCGTGAACAGCGTTTTAAATAACACTCGTTCTTTAACCTGATAATTAATGGAATGTGATTTTGGGTTTATCGTGAACCGTGTTTTAAATGACACTGATTCTTTAACCCAGTTAACGATTAAAACTAAGTGGAGTTTTGATGAATCTTTAATTAGATTGAAATGACCGAGAATGGAGTATCACCAGTTTTGCTCCAGGCGATAGTTAAATCTTTAATTAGATTTGAACGTGAAATGGTAATTGAATTTACCGATAACACCATGGTGTTAGATATGAAGTACTACCAGTTTTACTTCATGGGATGAATAGGTTGGGATTGGGAAATTAAAACCAATGATTACTTCGGTAAGGTTCGTTAATCCCGACTAGTTGAATCGAAATTCAAAAGATGATTAAAGAATAAATTCAAGGAATTTATCTTGGATAAAATTAATGGGAACCTTTCCCTATGAATGTGAAATTTAGAAACTAACTGTCGGTTAGCTAACAGAATGGTTTTCTGGATATTGATCTGATGTTGGTTTCGGCCTTCGGGGTTAATATTTGGGGAATTACTCTCTTGATTAATTTACAGTTAGTGACTGATGAATTGGAATGAGGCGTATGTTGTGTTTGTGTAACACTTTTATAATATATATACGCGAGTTATTCGGAAAGACCGGGTTTATCCCATTCTGAATAACTGATACGACGATATGTCGAAGATGAAGACGATGGTCGAAGACCGAAGGTCTTCACGTCGTTTGGGTGATTACTGATGATCTTGATTGGGCTGTACACCCAAGAAGATGGAAACAGTTGGTGATCGTCCAGACGTATTTGGAGATCGATGGATATGCGGGGTACTAGGTTCCTCCGGTTTCGTTCAGACCCAGAACGGACTTGTAAATGGACTGTGTGTCTGACATTGGATTTTAGTCTGTGTGATTGATTTCTATTAAATATATATCTGTTTGGCGGCGGAGAATTTATTCTCTTGCTTAACGCCCTTCTCTGAGACGTACAAGCTCAGAGGTTATATACTGATGGATATCAAACGCATAGAGTGAACTGCCGGTGTGGCATGCCTAAGTGGCGAATGATCAAGGCTTTTGTTGAAAAGCAAAGTCTTGTGGCTGATGATCGAAGCACGGCCTTTGTGGCGTAGCTTTGTGTAACGTTTACTTCGCGAGTTTCACACCCGGTATGAACCAAAAACGGGAGACGGACCTCAGGGAGGGCATGCGTTTCCTTCTAGCTAAAAAGTGGCGTCAGTGGTTTTACACGCCCTGACGAGTTTGACTTATGTGGTTGTTGCTGTTGCGAGGCGCCTCGGTTATATCGGTTTCGGCCGATGCATTTTGGTCGGCAGACGGACCAGACTTACGCCCCAAAGGGCGGGGAAACGCAGTGTTCAGGATTTAAGTTTAACCCACATCGGTGGACCGGCCCTGTCGCTCCAAGGTCACTCGAGCTCTGACCTGAGACATGGGCTAGATTGTCTCGAATCGGTTGAGGACTATCTTTTGCCTCGGTTCATAGACGGAAAACCAATTTCCAAATACGTGACATTTGCTGTTTTATTTGTAAACCTATATATGGCGACATAGTGGCATGGGACGCTCATGTCGCCTATGATTGATACTTATGATTTGAAGTTGTTTTATACACTATGCACTTATAATAGTATCAAATGATTTGTTTTTAAACGTATCAAGCATGCTTTGGCTGTTATAAGGGAAAACCCTATCCCCCGGCTTGCGTTGCATTGTGTGATAGGACCTGGGTCTTATAACAACTTCATTTTTCTTTATTTAGCATTGCGTTGTTGTTTTATGCACTGGTATTCTTGGGAGGAAACCCGTTCCGTGTTGTACGGCGTGGTCCCTTGATTTACTTAACTTTGAAAATAAAAATTAATAACAGTTTTAGTTCTCACACCAGTCACATGACTGACCTGGAGTTTATTGTTTTAACCTAAACTCTGGGTGCCCCTATTTTCCGCACGAGCAGCTTGTAGTTTTGGTTTTGCAGATTTATATTCACAGGATCCTGGTTTACAGCTGGAATGATATCCGGAAAGCTCTGTATCCGTATATCACCTTCAGTTGTGCTTTGTATTATTTTCCGCTGCTATGTAATTTATTGTAATCTCTGATATTTATCGAATGTAATTTATTCATTTATACTCTGTATATTCTTGTATCTGATGGAATTGTTGTAATAGAATGAAATCTTCTTCCGTCTGCGTTCATATGTGTGTTGTTCTCAAAGTATCCGCATTTTCCTTCACGGGGAAGTTACGGGTTCTTACAGTGGTATCAGAGCTTTGGTTTACAAAGCTCGAGAACAAGACACATTAGAACCATACGAAAGAATTCATCAGATATTGGATTAGTAATATCCAATTAGAATGACTCGTAAGAGATAGGATCAGTAGTCCTAGAACGGGTGTGAAGAGTATATTTTTCAAATGAAAACAAATTTTGTTTTAAAATTTAAATCGCTTTATTCGTATTTGATTTTTTTAATTTATTTTGAATATGGACAATCGAGTATATATAGATTTTGCGTATACGCGTCATGAACGTATAGTCGAAGTTTTAATATATTGGATAGGTATAGAATCACATTCTGGACACCCGGGGATAATTCTGATGATGTGGCCACATCATCAGTATTTATGTTCGTGTTTCGAAGGTGTGACTTCTATATATTTCCATTAGACTGGTGTGAGAACCAAAAATTTATATAGCTAGAACACATTGTTGTGGATTGGCACCAAAACATGATTTTTTTGGATATGTATCAAAATTATGAATTTGAAACTCTAATTCACTAATTGATGTTTGTGTTGTTTGTTCATTTGTTTGCTAATTTTGAACCATTTAGCCTAATTGAATCAAATATTGAACTGTATTGAAAATTGGTCGCATTTGCTTGCATATACATATACTTACATTGAACAGGTCATAGCAAGGAGGCTAGAGCAGAGAATAAAATTTGTTTGCCCGACAAATAGGTACATGTTTACTACATAATTTACTGTTTTGTTTGGGTGATGATGATTTTATGAGCCTATTGGCTAGCCGCTTGGCTTTTTCTTTTTCTTTTTGAGATCAGAAGGCCTATATGGCAATTTCGGGATTTTCCCGTGGCTCCCGGTGCAGGGGAGGTTATGGCGAAATTTTTCGAAAATTTAGGGTGTTAGCCAAATTTTTGAAAATTTGAAAATTCTCAGAAACTGAAAAGTTGGAGAATGCAAGCCAGATCGAACATAGAGTTGATTAATCAAACCACTTTCGACTTTGTTCCTTTTCGGGGATGAAAAGTTTTAAGTGGGGGAGATTGTAATAACCCGCAAATTCTGAACCAGTTTAAAAATTTTATTTTTGCAATTTTAGCGAATTTTGAATATTTAAAATAGATTATTTTAAATAATATCGACAAAAAATTTATTTTTAATATGATTCTACGTATATATTATACGCGTCGTCGTTAGAATATAAATATTTATATATAATTATAAATAGAATTGAAAATGGCGTGGTAGTTCGATAATTCGATTTCAAACTTCAATTGAATGTACCGGGTGCAAAACAATCCGGATTTTAGTGAAACCAAAAACATTAGAATCTAATTGATGATATCTTTCCAACGAATCCGAAAAATCGAAATTTCATAGCCGGAATCAAAAGATATGTCCAGTTGAAAATTCTGAATTGTCGTTATGGAATTCAGGCCCTTAAAAATGGAAATTTTGCAAACGACCTCGGATTTCGACGAAACCACTTTTGTTGGGTCCGTGATGTTAAGTTATTGCTAGATTCCAAATTTCATAATTTTTCGAATCAATATGTGAGCGTGGCAAAGGAAAACGCGTTTGACAAGTTTCAGTTGATTTTAATCGACTGGAAAATGGCCATTTTTCTAACGGTCTCGGAATTCAACGAAACTAATTTTGTTAGGACCGTATCATCAATACGAAGCTAGAAAATATTTTTCTGGAATTTTTCTAGTTAGTATGTGACCCCGGTAATTTGAAATGTACGTTTAAAATTCAATATATAGATTTAAATGTAAATTCAACGGAAACTGATTGTAACGATCGAATCAGCTTGCGAAGCATATCCCATTGTGTTCGGAATGGGGGTAAAACGCTATGGATGACAGGCGGTGGGCCTCGTTTTGAGGTCAAAAGTAAAAGTTAACTTTTTGAATTCTAAATTAAAAAATTAAATTATCTCTCTCCCTTCTCCCCCTTTTACTCTGCCCCCCCCCCCCCCCACCCGTTTATTTTTTTTCTCAGAAAAAAAAAGAGAACGACAAAGGGGCGACGGGGGATTAACCGCCGCCGCCACCATATCGCCCCCCCCCCCCCTCGATGGATCGCCAACCGCGACGCCCCCCCTCCTCCCTCCACGTCCGATTCGAAATCGCGCCCCCCCCCCCCCAGCAAGCCATCGCCGACGCAACCCAAACCCCCCCTTCGCCTGCTCCGCCCGCCACCACAACCGCCATCGAGTCCAGCATCGCGAGCTCCACCGTGATCATCTCCGCGTGCTACCTCGAGATGTGCGCTGGCCAAGTCGACTAGCCCTCCTCCTTCCTTCGACGCGTTGGCTCTCCCCCGAATGAAAAACCATGAGTGATTTTACTGATTTTATTCCCATTTTAATATATAATAATAGCAGTATAAAGTACAGATTTTTATAAGTAAAGTTAAGGTTTTCTTTATATGAGTAAGAGTTAGATTTTTAATTCTTAAAGTAACGATTTTTACTTATATAAAAGTAGTGATCTTTATTTATATAAGGTAGTGTTTTTTTTTTACATATATACAGATAGTATTGTTTTCTTTTCAAAATTTTAATGATAAAAGAAGTAATTTTTAGAAATCAAAGAAATGATTTTCGTTGTTTGCAAAGATTTGATTTTCATTGTTTATAAAGATTGATTTAAAAATATTATTTTCATATGAATAACGTGATAAAGAAACGATCTTTATGTATATGATTTCATATGAAAAATGTAATCTTTTTATTTGTAGTAGCATGAAAAGATTAGATTTTTGAAAATAGAAAAGGCGAGATTTTTAAAATTTGTAAAGGCGAAATCTATATTTTATAAAGGCGAAATCTATATTTTATAAAGGCGAAATCTATATTTTATAAAGGCGAAATCTATATTTTTGAAATGGGATTTTTATATATTGAATAGCATAGTAAAAAATTCGATTTTTATATATTGAATAGCATAGTAAAAATTCGATTTTTATATATTGGATAACATAGTAAAAATTCGATTTTTATATATTGAATAGCAAAGTAAAAATTTGATTTTTATATATTGAATAGCAAAGTAAAAATTCGATTTTTATATATTGAATAGCGAAGTAAAAATTCGATTTTTACATATGTAGAGAATACGGGCAACGAAGATGACAAAAATGCGATAGCAACGAAGATTTCTATAAAAGAAGAGTCAAGATGATTGGATAGCTATTGGTGAGAATTTCTCACCTTTCAATTTCATTTTCTAGATATATATATATACTAGGATGCAAACGGTGCTTAGTAGCACCCGACACAATCGTCCACAGACCATGGACTTGTTTGTTTGGTTGAGTAGTTAGTTAGAATATTTGGTTTGAATTGAATTGTTTGGTGAAATGAAATTGATTTGATTGATGTGTGAATGGCGTGGGCCTTCACTAGACCGGGGATAAGGCTAGGCCTTGTCCCGTTTCTAGTATCGTGCCGTTATGCCGCCGAAATTTTCTAAAATAAGTTAGAAAAATAAAAATATCATTTTATTGAAAGAATGAACTGAATAGAAATTCATATGTTGGGATAAAATGTTTTATCGTTAAAAATATAATTTTTAACGTGAAGTGAATAAAATAAAATATTCATTTACAAACCGGACGGTTTGTTTATGTACACCTATTTGAATGACATTGATTGGGACGATAAATTTTACACATCGCCCAACTGCACAAATAAAATCTGTGTTTGATTGTTTGAAACCCCACACGGGTGTTGGGATGAAATTTGAAGTTCACTCATCCTGATTGATTAAATATGTCGATCGATTGATTGACAGGCTGTTATAAGCATTAAATATCTATAGTTGATGCTTATACAGTGTAGTGCACTTTGGTTGATGGTTGATTATTTTTCAATGCTATTATATACATGTGTTGTATGAAAATCCATATAATTAATTTTATATGGTGATTGATTGGGCCTCATTCCAATTTAGAAAATAAAGAATATTATAATATAAAGGTTCATGGGTTGACTGTACTCATCCATTGAGATAAGTCATGTGTTGAACGAAATATTTTAATAATAAAATTTACATCTTTATCAATATAAAATAAAGGTTCATGTGTTGACTGTACTCATCCGTTGAGATAAGTCATGTGTTGAACGAAATATTTTAATATAGAAATATTTGAATAGGAAATATTTGAAAAAGAAATATTTGAAATAGAATATTTGAAAATAGAAACATATGAAGCCGTGTTGATTAGAGATGCGCCATTTTGACGTAAATGATGTTTATATCGATTTTGTTCATTTTAAAATGAATATTGAAAAGTGATTTCGAAATCGCATATCTTGAAATGAAATTTGAATCGAATAGAAAACCAATTTGAATTGAATCGAATAGAAAACCAATTTGAATTGAATCGAATAGAAAACCAATTTGAATTGAATCGAATAGAAAACGACTTTGGAATTGAATTAAATTGAAAACGAATTCAAATTGAATTGAAAGCGAATTGAAATGAATTCAAATTGAATTGAAATTTGAATTGAATAGAAATGAATTTTAAAACGAAATTATAAAGAAGAATTCAATTTTGCTTTGAATTGAAATGGAAGTTGAAATTGCTTTTGAAACGAATTTAAAACTATTTATTAATTCGTTTTAAATAGGAATCGACGAAATATATATTATATATATAATACAATGGCCTGAATGGAACGCGCCGCGCCGCGACAGTTCGTGAATTTCGGCCATTTATTTCAAACGGACAAAACGGTAAATCCGACCGTCGGATTCTCCTGAAACCGGAACCGTTGGGTTCGTATCGAAAAGAGCTTTCTAAAGAATATTAGAAATTAGAAATCTAACGGTTGGATTTGGAATTATGTCCAAATCAAATTTGAAAAAGGTCATTGTAAGTGCAGTTCGATGGCCGTTGATGGAAATCGACTGTACAGGCCTTGATAAAATTATTAAAAATAGTAATAATTTGTGTAAAATCATAAGAAATGATTTAGAAAGAATTGGGATAAAAAAAACTCCATATTTGAAAAGATAAAAATAGATTTTTATCGAAATGAACTAGTTTTGAACAAGAATTATAATTCTATTTATTTTTAAAATAAATAAACTGGATTAGAGATGGCTCTGAAAAACGACCAGAATTTCCAATAATTATATTGGAATGGATTTGAATCGAAATTGTCTTTGGATTATTTCAATGTTGGATTTCGTGATGATACAGATATTGTTATGGGAATTTGAAAGATATATATATATATATATATATATATCGTTATTTCCAATATGATATTTGTTAGTCGTAGAATTTGATATTGAATATAAGCCGGTATATTTTCTATTCAGAGCCTTGTGTTTAATATCAAATGTGATTTGGGTTTATCGTGAATGGTGTCTTCATTAACACTGTTCTTGAACCCAGTTGAGAAAAGATTATATCTTTTTATTTAGATTTAATGAAGAGTACCAATTAAATAATATTTAATTGGAATAGAATTGATATTGATTTTTGGGTTTATCGCGAACATCGTTTTATATAACACTCGTTCTTTAAGCCGATAATTAATGGAATGTGATTTTGGGTTTATCGTGAACCGTGTTTTAAATGACACTGATTCTTTAACCCAGTTAACGATTAAAACTAAGTGGAGTTTTGATGAATCTTTAATTAGATTGAAATGACATAGAATGGAGTATCACCAGTTTTGCTCCAGGCGATAGTTATCTTTAATTAGATTTGAACGTGAAATGGTAATTGAATTTACCGATAACACCGTGGTGTTAGATATGAAGTACTACCAGTTTTACTTCATGGGATGAATAGGTTGGGATTGGGAAATTAAAACCAATGATTACTTTGGTAAGGTTCGTTAATCCCGACTAGTTGAATCGAAATTCAAAAGATGATTAAAGAATAAATTCAAGGAATTTATCTTGGATAAAATGAATGGGAACCTTTCCCTATGAATGTGAAATTTAAAAACTAACTGTCGGTTAGCTAAGCAGAATGGTTTTCTGGATATTGATCTGATGTTGGTTTCGGCCTTCGGGGTTAATATTTGGGGAATTACTCTCTTAATTAATTTACAATTAGTGACTGATGAATTGGAATGAGGCATATGTTGTGTTTGTGTAACACTTATATAATATATATATATATATATGCGAGTTATTCGGAAAGACCGGGTTTATCCCATTCTGAATAAATGATATGACGATAAGTCGAAGATGAAGACGATGGTCGAAGACCGGAGGTCTTCACGTCGTTTGCGTGATTACTGATGATCTTGATTGGGTCGTACACCCAAGAAGATGGAAACAGTTGGTGATCGTCCAGACGTATTTGGAGATCGATGGATATGCGGGGTACTAGGTGCCTCCGGTTTCGTTCAGACCCAGAACGGACTTGTAAATGGACTGTGTGTCCGACATTGGATTTTAGTCTGTGTGATTGATTTCTATTAAATATATATCTATTTGGCGGCGGAGAATTTATTCTCTTGCTTAACGCCCTTCTCTGAGACGTACGAGCTCAGAGGTTATATACTGATGGATTTCAAACGCATAGAGTGAACTGCCGGTGTGGCATGCCTAAGTGGCGAATGATCAAGGCTTCTGTTGAAAAGCAAAGTCTTGTGGCTGGTGATCGAAACACGGCCTTTGTGGCGTAGCTTTGTGTAACGTTTACTTCGCAAGTTTCACACCCGGTATGAACCAAAAACGGGAGACGGACCTCAGGGAGGGCATGCGTTTCCTTCTAGCTAAAAAGTGGCGTCAGTGGTTTTACACGCCCTGACGGGTTTGACTTATGTGGTTGTTGCTGTTGCGAGGCGCCTCGGTTATATCGGTTTCGGCCGATGCATTCTGGTCGGCAGACGGACCAGACTTACGCCCCAAAGCGCGGGGAAACGCAGTGTTCAGGATTTAAGTTTAACCCACAACGGTGGACCGACCCTGTCGCTCCAAGGTCACTCGAGCTCTAACCTGAGACATGGGCTAGATTGTCTCGAATCGGTTGAGGACTATCTTTTGCCTCGGTTCATAGACGGAAAACCAATTTCCAAATACGTGACATTTGCGGTTTTATTTGTAAACCTATATATGGCGACATAGTGGCATGGGACGCTCATGTCGCCTATGATTGATACTTATGATTTGAAGTTGTTTTATACACTATGCACTTATAATAGTATCAAATGATTTGTTTTTAAATGTATCAAGCATGCTTTGGCTGTTATAAGGGAAAACCCTATCCCCCGGCTTGCGTTGCATTGTGTGATAGGACCCGGGTCTTATAACAGCTTCATTTTTCTTTATTTAGCATTGCGCTGTTGTTTTATGCACTGGTATTCTTGGGAGGAAACCCGTTCCGTGTTGTACGGCGTGGTCCCTTGATTTACTTAACTTTGAAAATAAAGATTAATAACTGTTTTAGTTCTCACACCAGTCACATGACTGACCTGGAGTTTATTGTTTTAACCTAAACTCTGGGTGCCCCTATTTTCCGCACGGGCAGCTTGTAGTTTTGGTTTTGCAGATTTATATTCACAGGATCCTGATTTACAGCTGGAATGATATCCGGAAAGCTCTGTATCCGTATATCACCTTCAGTTGTGCTTTGTATTATCTTCCGCTGCTATGTAATTTATTGTAATCTCTGATATTTATCGAATGTAATTTATTCATTTATACTCTGTATATTCTTGTATCTGATGGAATTGTTGTAATAGCAATGAAATGTTCTTCCGTCTGCGTTCATATGTGTGTTGTTCTCAAAGTATCCGCATTTTCCTTAACGGGGAAGTTACGGGTTCTTACACAAATGCGACTAATTTTCAATACAACTCACTATTTGGTTCAATTTGGCTAAAGGTTCAAATTTTAATTAATCCAACAATAATCAAACAAAACAACCATCAATCAATTAGTTGATTATCATTTCAAACACATAATTTTGTTATATAGTCAAAAATCACATTTTTGGTGCCAAATCACAACAATAAGCCCTATCTAGTTTTGGTTCTCACAGCAGTCAATAGGAAATATATAGATATCACACCTTCGACACTCGAACACTAATTCTGATGATGAAGCTTCAATCATCAGAACCATCTCCGGGCGACTAGAGCGTGATTCTATATCTATCCAGTATATTAAAATCTCGAATACCCGTGGATCAGACGTGTATGCAAAATCTTTATATTTTGGATGGTCCAAATCAATATAAATAAATAATCAAATACGAATAACTGATTTAAATTTTCAAAACAAAATTTGTTTTCACTTTTATTTCAAAAGCATTACTCTTCACACTCGTTCTAGGATACTACTGATCCCATCTCTAACGAGTCATTCTCATTGGATATTACTAATCCAATCTCTGATGAATCCTTTTGTATGGTTCTAATGTGTCTTGTTCTCTGAGCTTTGTAAACCAAAGCTCTGATACCAAATGTAAGGACTCGTAACTTCCCCGGTAAGGAAAGAGCGGATACTTCGAGAATAACACACAAAAGAACGCAGACAGAAGAACATTTCATTGTTAATTACAACAATTCCATCAGAATACAAGAATATACAGAGTATGAATAAATATTACATAGAAAAAATCAGAGATTTAAATTACATTCAAATACATCGTAGTGGAAAATAAAACAAAACACAACTAGAAGTAATATACAGATACCGAGCTTTCCGAGTATCATTCCAGCTGTAAATCAGGATCTTGTGAATATAAATCTGCAAAACCAAAACTACTAGCTGCTCGTGTCGAAAATAAGGGCACCCAAAGTTTAGGTTAAAACAATAAACTCCAGGTCAGTCATGGGACTGGTGTGAGAACTAAAACAGTTATTAATCTTTATTTTAAAGTTAGGTAAATCAAGGGACCACGCCGTATAACACGGAATGGGTTTCCTCCCAAGAATACCAATGCATAAATCAAACAGCGCAATGATAAATAAAGAAAAATGAAGCTATTATAAGACCTAGGTCCCATCACACAATGCAATGCAAGCCGGAGGATAAGCTTTTTACCTTATAATAGCAAAGAATGTTTGATACGCTAAAAACAAATCATTTGATGTAATAATAAGTGCATAGTGTATAAAACAACTTCAAATCATAACTATCAATCATAGACGGCATAAGCGCCCCATACCACTATGTCGCCATATATAGGTTATACAATCAAAACCGCAAAGTCACGTATTGGAAGTTGGATTTCCATCTGTGAACCGAGGCAAAAGATAGTCCTCACCGATTCGAGACTCTCTAGCCCGAGCCTCAGGACCCAGACACAGGTGAGCACTTGGATCGTCAGGGTCGGTCCACTGATGTGGATTAAAATGCCTGAACACTGCGTTTCCCCACCCTTTGGGGCGTAAATGAGCCAAATGACTCCATCGGCTCCACACGGTCACCGATATATCCGAGGCGCCTCGCAACAGCAATAACCACATAAGTCAAACTCGTCAGGGCGTGTAAAACCACTAACGCCACTTCTAACTAGAAGGAAACACATGCCCTCCCTGAGGTCCCCTCCCGTTTCTGGTTCACAATCGGGGTGTGAGGCTCGCGAATTCACGTTACACAAAGCTATGCCACACAGGCGGTGCTTTGATCATCAACCACAAGACTTTGCTTTTCAACAGAAGCCTCGATCAATTGCCACTTAGGCATGCCACATAGGCAATTCACTCCATGCGTTTGATATCCATCAATATAGAACCTCTGAGCTCGTACGTCTCAGAGAAGGGCGTTAAGCAAGAGAATAATTTCTCCGCCGCCAAATAGATATATATTTAATAGAAATCAATCACACAGAATAAAATCCAATGTCAGACACACAGTTCATTTACAAGTTCGTTCTGGGTCTGAACGAAACCGGAGACACATTGTACCTCGCATATCCATCGATCTCCAAGTACGTCTGGATGATCACTAACTGATTCCCTCCCCTTGGGTGTACGTCCCAATCAAGATCATCAGTAATTATCCAAACGACGTGAAGACCTCCGGTCTTTAACCACCATCTTCATCTTCGACACCACGTCGAATTAGTTATTCAGAATGGGATAAACCTGGTCTTTCTGAATAACTCGCGTATATAATAAACAAGTGTTATACAAACACAACATATGCCTAAATCCAATTCAGAATATTCTTTTATTCAAATATTCTTATACTTTGGGAAAGGTTCCCATCAATTTTATCGAAGATAAATTCTTTAAATTTATTCTTTAATCTTCTTTGAATATCAATTCAAACTAGTCGGGATTAGTGAACCACACCGGAGTAATCATTTATTTTATTTCCCAATACCCACCTATTCATCCCATGAAGTAAAACTGGTCATACTTCATATCTAACACCACAGTGTTATCGGTAAATTCAATTACCATTTCACGTTCAAATCTAATTAAAGATTTAACTATCGCATGGAGAAAAATTAGCGATACTCCATTCTCGATCTTTTCAATCTAATTAAAGATTCATTAAAACTCCACTTAGTTTTAATCTTTAACTGGGTTAAAGAATCAATGTCATTTAAAACACGGTTCACGACAAACCCAAAATCACATCACATTTCAATCAGTCCCTGACCGTAAATTAGCAAGTGAGCAATTCCCTAAGTATTAACCCCGAAGGCCGAAACCAACATCAGATCAATACACAAGAAACCATTCAATTTAACTAATCTCTAGTTAGTTTCTGATTTTCTTAACTCCGTTGGGTCTAAGAATAGTATTATTGACGATACCGTTCATGACAACCCAAAATCACATTCCATTAATTATCAGGTTAAAGAACAAGTGTTATTTAAAACACTGTTCACGATAAACCCAAAAATCGATACCAATTCAATTCCAATTAAATATTATTTAATTGGTACACTTCATTAAATCTAAATAAAAAGATTTAATCTTTTTCTCAACTGGGCTAAAGAACAGTGTTAATGAAGACACCATTCACAACAAACCCAAATCACATTTGATATTAAATACAAGGCTCTGAATAGAAAATATATCGGCTTATATTCAACATCAAATTCTGAAAACAACAAATATCGTATTGGAAATAACGATATCTATATATCTTTCAAATGTCCGTAACGCTATCTGTATAATCAAGAAATCCAACATCAAAATATTCCAAAGACAATTTCGATTCAAATCCATTCCAATTCAATTATTGGAAATTCTGGTTACTTTTAAAACCATTTCAAATCCAATTTATTTTTTTTCAAAATAAATAAATTATTATTCTAGTTCTAAACTAGTTCATTTCGATAAAAATCTACTTTTATCTTTTCAAATATGGAGTTTTTCATCCCAATTCTTCCCAAATCATTTCTTATGATTTTACACAAATTATTACTATTTTAATAATTTTATCAAGGCCCGTAATGTCGATTTCCACCAATGGCCATCGAATTGCACTTGCAGCAACCTTTTCCAAATTTGATTTGGACATAATTCCAAATCCATCCGTTAGATTTCAAATCTCTAATATTCGTTAGAAAGCTCTTTTCGATAAGAACCCAACGGTTCCGGTTTAGGAGAATCCGATGGTCGGATCTCCCGTGATATCCGTTCGAAGTCAATGGTCGAAATTCGCGAACTACCGCGGCGCGGTGCGTTCTATTCAGGCCATTATATTATATATATAATATATATATATATAATATATACTTCGTCGATTTCCATTTAAAACGTATTTAACAAATCATTTTAAATTCGTTTTCGAAACGATTTCAACTTCATTTCAAATTCAAATCAAAATTGAATTTTTCCTTATAAATTCGTTTTAAATTCATTTCAAATTGATTTCAATTCAAATCGATTTTTAATTCAATTTCAGTTCGTTTTCAATTCAATTTGAATTCGAATTCATTTCTATTCAATTTGAATTCGAATTCAAATTCAATTCGAATTCATTTCAAATTGATTTCCATTCAATTTCAATTCGATTCGAATTCATTTTATTTTCAATTCAATTCGAATTCTAATTCGTTTCAATTCAATTCGAATTCTAATTCGTTTCAATTCAATTTAATTCGAATTTCATTTCAAAATATTCGATTTTGAAATCACTTTTCAATATTCATTATAAAAACGAATATAATCGATAAAAATATCGTTCGTGTCAAAATAGCGCATATCTAATCAACACGGCTTTATATATTTCTATTTCAGATATTCTATTCAAATATTTCATTTCAAATATTTCCTCTCAAATATTTTATTCAAATATGTCTCTTTCAAAACTGGAATGAGGCCCAATCAATTACCATAGATTTTATTTCTATGGATTTCCATACAACGCATGTACATATCAACAATGACAAATAATCAACCATCATCCAAAGTGCATTCTACACTATATAAGCAACAAATATAAATATTTAACGCTCATAACAGTCTGTCAATCAACCGATCGACATACAACTAATTATTGGGATTAGTGTATGTCATATATCTTCCCAATACCCGTGTGGGGTTTCAAACAATCAAACACAGATTTTATTTCTGCAGTTGAGCGATGTGTAAAATTTATCGTCCCAATCAATATCAGTCAAATGTGTGTATATAAAACAAATCGTTCGATTTGTTTATATTGATTTATTTCATTTCATATACACGTTAAAAATTCTATTTTTAACTATAAAAATATTTTTATTTCAATCCACATCACACAATCAACTACACATCAAAATCAAACAAACAAACAACCTGCCCATGGTCTGTGGACGACGGGTGTCGGGTGCTACTAAACACCGTCTGCATCCTAGTATATATTTCAACTAGAAAAATAAATAAAAGGTGAGGAGTTCTCACCAACTAGCTAATCCAAACGCCATGACTCTTCTTATGTAGAAATCTTCGTCGTGCTCGCCTTTTGTCAATTTCATTGTCCATAGCCACTGCATATATAAAATTCACATTTTTATTTTGTTGTCATGTATATAAAAATCACATTTTTACACCGCTACTATATAGATAAAGATTCTATTTTTACACCGCTACTATATAGATAAAAATTCTATTTTTACACCGCTACTATATAGATAAAAATTCCATTTTTATCTTACTAGTAATATAATAAAAATTATGTTTTTATTTCTCTACATGAATAAAAATCATATTTTTATTCTTCCTATGATATAAAGATCGAATTTTTATATTCTCTATTATATAAAGATCAAATTTTTATTATCATACATATAAAAATTGTATTTTTAACTTCATACTTTATATAAAAAATATATTTTTAATCCTCTACATAAGTAAAAATTTTATTTTTAATCCTCTACATAAGTAAAAATTATATTTTTATCTTGCTATGATATAAAAAGGGAAAAACTGATTTTTTTTTCTCTCTTTAAAACCGATTTCATTAAATAAATAAAAAGAAATAAATAATTTAAACTTATAGTGGGTTTTCAGGGACTGGGTAATGGAGCTTGACGTCGGAGGGGGAAGCTGGAGCTTGCGTAGGCCTTGTGGTATTCGGGGGTTGGCTCAGGTGGCGGGGGAGGTTGTGGTTCGGTCTTCGATCCAGAGGCAGGAGGGCGGCTCGCGATTCGATCGAGGGAGGGGGGTCGGACTTCGATCCAGATGGCGAAGGAGGCGGTGCGGAGGTGAATCGGAGAGGGCGGCGGCGTCTCGTGGCGATTTTTTTTCTTTTTTTTTTCTTCGACTGAAATGAATTAGGGGGCGGGTGGGAGGGAGCTGCGGTTAAAGGAAGAGAGAGGGAATTTATTTTATTTATTTATTTAATTATTTGATTTCAAAAAGCAACTTTAAATTTCGACCTCGAAATCGAACTCATCGACTATAGTCCCTAGTGTATTACCCCCATTCCGAACACAATGGGATATGTATCGTAAGTTGGTTCGATCGTTTCGATCAGTTTTCGTCAAAATCAAAATATAACTCTATATATTGAATTTAAACGCACATTTCAATTTACCGGGGCCACATACTAAATAGGAAAATTCCCAAAAAATATTTTCTGGCTTCGTATTGACGATACGGTCCTAACAAAACAAATTTCGTCAAATTCTGAGATCGTTTGAAAAATGGCCATTTTCCAGTCGACTAAAATCAATTGAAATGGGTCAAACGCATTTTCCTTCGCCACGCTCACATATTGATTCGAAAAATTACGAATTTTAAAATATAGCAATAACTAGACATCCCAGATCCAACAAAAGTGGTTTTGTCGAAAACTGAGGTCGTTTGCAAAATGGCTATTTTTAAGGGCCTAAATTCCATAGCGACTATTCCGAATTTTCAACTGGACGTATCTTTTTATTCCCGCTATGAAATTTCAATTTTTCGGATTCTTTGGAAAGATATTCTCAATTAGATTTAAATATTTTTGGTTTCGCTAAAATCCGGTTTATTTTGAATCATGTACATTCATTTGAAATCTGAAATCGAAATCTCAAACTACCGCGCCATTTTCGATTCCTTTTATAATTAAAATAAAATATCTATATTCAAACGACGATCTATATAATATATACGTTCAAATTCTATTCAAAATAAATTTCTCGTCGTTATTATTTAAAATAATTCATTTTAAATAATCAAAATTCGCTAAAATCGCCAAAATAAATTTTTTTAATTGGCTCGGATTTTCCGAGTTGTTACATCTGGCCAGTGCGTGGATCGACGGTGGTTTGGTCGAGTTTGTTGGCGAATCCAAGTGGTGGCGGCGGGTTGAAGTTCCAGACTTTGGAGCGATGGATCTCAACAAATACTCCACGATAATCCAAGCAACAAGTATGGATTTAAAGCTTGGAGAAATCTCCACAAAATTCTCTAAAGAAGGGTTGAATTTTATTGAGTGGTTGGAGAGAAAAAGAGGAAAGAACAACGGGACGGACACCGCCGTTCGCTGCGAGGTATCGGGGAAGAAAAAGAAGGGAGAGAGAAAGTGATGGAGGAATGTGATTGGCCAGCCCTTTTATTTTAATTTTTAATATATTTAAATCCAAAAATACCCCTTATCAATACAAACTCCAAATCAAACCCAACGACTGTCGCCATTAGCTAAATACCCCCATTTCGAACACAATGGAACATGTTTCGTAAGCCCATTTGACTGTTCCATTCAGTTATTCTTCAAGTTATAATATAAAACATTCAAATATGGATTTGGACGTACATTTTAATTTGTCGGGGCCACATACTGATTCCAGAAATCCCCAAAAAATTAATCTAACTATGTTTGGATGATATGGTCCCAACAAAACTGATTTCGTCGAATTTGGAGACTGTTTGAAAAATGGCCATTTTCTGGTCGATCCAAATTGATTGAAATTAACCAAATGCGCTTTCCTTTGCCACACTCACATATTAACTCCAAAAATTATGGAATTTGAAACTTAGAAATAATTTGACATTCCGAATTTAACAAAAGTGGTTTGATCGAAAACGGAGGTCGATTGCAAAATGTCTATTTTCAAGGGCTATATTAATTCCATAGCGACCTTTCTGAAAATTCATTTTGCCATAACTTTTGATTCGCGCTATGAAATTTCAATTTTTCAGATTCGTTAGAAATATATTTTTAAATAGATTTAAATATTTTTGGTTTCACTAAAATCTAGATTATTTTGCATCCTGTACAGTCAGTGAAAGTTCGAATTCAAAATTTCAAACTACTGCGCCATTTCAGGCCTTGTTTTATAATTAAAATGAATATATTCGCTTTAACTTCAATCCAAAAGAATTTTTAGTCGTTGTTATTTAAAATAAATTATTTTAAATATTCAAAATTCATTAAAATAGCCAAATTAAAATATTTAGATTAGTTCTGATTTTCCGGGTTGTTGCACTAACTGTATATATATATATATATATATATATATATATATATATATGTGTGTGTGTGTATGTGTGTGTATGTGTGACAACAAAATACCTGTGAACTTTGTAATGAAATTGCACCGTCTTCACTTTCTATCATAGAATTCCCAATCAACTCAAAACCTTTATATATGTCTATGGCCGTGTACATGCTTGAACCTCTATGTACATTATTCTCACCAACGCATATAGTAATTGTATACTGTCTTCCCTCCAAACACTTCAAAATTGTTGGAAATTCATTTTTCTTTCCTTGCTAGAAAGAATATTAGAATTTATTTAATTTTCTTAAAAAATAAAGTATTAAAATTTTCTTTTAGTATATTTGGAGTTATACATACCTTTTCTTGATCTCCCATTATGTCATAAACATCTTTCTTAATTATTCTGTAAACCTCACGGTCTTGCAAAGTTATTACAGCACTGCCACTATTATCTTCAATAATAACACATAATCTAAATCTGCACACAAACACACACACACACACACATATAAAAACTATTAGTAGGAAAGTAAGTAATTTTTTCTCTAGCATTACAGAAAATTACATCATATCTGGACAGGGTATGCTTCTTTTACAATTAGAACATTTATACTTCCCATTTTTCTCCTCAACTTCTTGATCACTACATGCTAAGCAAGCATCATAATACCAAGTTTGTTCCTCTTTTACATTCCTAACGGTTACTTAACAAATAACTTCTTTCTAAAATTTATAAAATATAGTAACTTCAGGTACCTGAATAGGAACGACAAATAAAAAATAAAAAATATTGAAGTCAAGGGAGCATACCTCAATATATTCAGATTTCAAGTTCCTTATCTCACCAATACTCAGTATTTGATAATCTCTGGTAATCATTTCGTTAACATCAACTTTTCCTTCACTGAAATCAATAATATCCAACCTATATATTTTATAAGTTTAATTTTTGATGTATAATAAATTTAAAAAATATATTATATTACATTTCAATAAAACTCAAATTTACCTCTTTCTCATTTTAACAACACTGTGATGATTGTAGTTGATGAAAAACCGTGTTGCACCAACATTGGTCATATTAGGTTGCTCTACAAAATAAGAAACGTCATGTTATTAAATTTTCACATATTAAAGTAATTGATAATTGATAGCATAATTGGACTGATGGATGAGAGAATTGAGCTAGAATGATGGAAAAAAGGGGTAAATCCTAACAAAACATATTTTAATAAATTTTCTCAATTATGAATGACATAAAAGTCATACTAAAATTGTACCTTTTAAATGAATTCAATCGACAACTTGCCACAATGATGATAACTGTTTTCTCAGTAGCTTCTTTTAAAGCGGTGGCAAATAATTTGGCAAAATGATCCCAAAAACAAAATTTCACAGTAGAACTGCCAAAACATAAAAATGGGAAGCAAAATATTGTTTATGCATATAACAAAATAAAGATTTAAATTTCATAATATTTAAAGTGTTATATATACATACCTCCCATCTGTAAGTTCAAATATAAAATTGCATTGCTCTTTGCCATTTGCATTCACAAACTCAATTAAACCATCTTTTGAAATATCACAATCTTTATACTTGAGCACTCCAATAAAATCTGGTAAATAATAATAATAAATAAATGAAACTTGCTACTTATTGTCAAACAGATGTGTATATATGTCTAAAGTATCTTAGATCATAACTAATAGTTGAGCTTTGTCTTTCTCTAGTGATAACTCTTTCACATCAGCAATATCAAAGAAATCAAATTCATTTTCCTGTATCATTATCTCATAATTCAATAATTTGGTTACCTTGGTGCATCTTGTTAACCAAATATGTAGCATTGCACCATATCAGCCAATTTGGCACACCAGGATGCGGGCGTAAAATTGGGCTATAAGCCGTATCAAATTTGACAGTGCTCCAATCCGTATCAAACTAAGTTTTGCGTTCCGCACCACCGCAAAGACCCTTAATATGACCGTCCATCAACGAACCCGGATTAGTTCATTTGATGCGGCTTTGGACGTATGAAATTCGTATCAAATTCTCCCTCCCCCCGGAGCCTGTACATAGGAATGATCGAGTTTTGCCTTATCAAAACTTTCTGCCGAATAATCCCTCTTTTTATTTTGCAATGGCGACCACCGAATACCCAAATTAGGGTTTTGGTACTCAACCGACTTCCTTTGTCAATAATTGATCCACCACAGTCCATGAGTTATCATCATCTCGCGATGCCTTCAACTGACCGGCGAAGCCTCAGTCCACCGCTGTTCATCCTTCTCATCGCCTCTGGAGGTGAGTACTAGATCACCGTTAAATTTAAATATGAATTGGGTTTAATTTGGTTTAATTTGAATTCGAGTTGGGTTTAAATTAGGTTTAATATGCTGCTGTTGTGTTTAAATTGGGTATTATCTCCAGTATTATAGTGCGGTATTGTATTTGCTATCATTTACTTGTGTTGTATTTGTCTACCTTGAATTCAGACACTTTTGATTGTGCTGCCCTACTAATTTGTGTGTATTATTGCACCATGTACACTGATCCTTATAACTGATCTGAAGTGCATGTGTATGATTTGATTTGAGAACTAAAGCATACTAGTTCTGTTGACTGAGCTGCATGTATCTGGTAATTGATATTGGGAAATTTGTGTGATTGAGTAGAAAAGCTGGTGATGGATGCATGAATGAAAATAGAATGGCATTTATAGGTTGAGATTTAGTCAATTTGTTTGGTGTGTCATGTGTGTCACACTGCGTGTGAGTAAAGGCGTAAAACTGCTTTTCCATTTATGACTTGTTGCATTGAACCAAGTTGCTTTGTGCTCATGTAACAAATCATTTTTGTTAGTCAACTTACACATAGAAATAGAAGCTGACTATTAATATAACATGTGTGTGCAGCATGCAGCCTCCGTCATTTAGATGAAGCTAATAAGCATGGATGTGAGTTTGTTGATCTAAACTTCAGGTAATATATCGCTTTTTTTATGAAAATTTATGTGTTATGGTATAGATATATGAAAATTTATGTGCAAAAATACTTCGTTTGATATCTATAACCTTTGCGGCGAGATCAGTTCGGCCACAAGATTTTGCAAGTGCACATTTTGTTGCTGCAAACATGGCCTGAGTCCATTTTTGAGTGTCCATAACTCTTTCATATCAAGTCGGAATTCATTAATTCTTTTAGCCTCAAAGTCGTAACCAGAAGAGATTTTAGATCAGGTCAAAACTAGAGTATGAGTCCATGTTTGAAGCTCTGAATAGGGCTAGTTAAGTGCGAATGGGGCTGGTTAAGGGCGACCATTCGTAGAACTTGCTAATGCAATGTTATATCTGCATTGCAGCCAAGTGACAATAATGAGAATTATAATGATGTGGACATATCCTCTATATTTCTCTTTAATTAGGCTATAACAGCTGTCTTTCATCGAGACTCAGTCTCGACTGAACAAGTAAAAATGTTGTAGACTTGCAATATTAAGCTACTAATGAAAATAATAATGTGGACATATATCCTATCCTAAACTATACAGTTTGCACTTTTTTACAGGTCTTTGTAGTGTACATGCTATATGCTATCCAAGCTAACTTATTACCAGGCCTTGGATAGAATAGTGTGTTGATCTTCCTGAAGGGTCCCTTCATGTCTTGGATAGAATGCAATGTTTTGGTGGATGTTCATCTTGAAGGAAGCATTGATTCAACAATCTCACGACGCCGGTTCGGGTATTTATCACAGCTTATTGTAATGTAATATTATGTATCTTCTTTAGTGTAATGAAACAGCGTGTACTTATTTATTGTAATTAATCAAATAGCATGTATCATTATATATTGTAGTGTAATTAATATTTCATGCAAATGTTCCGTTTACTGTTACAATTGTGAACTAGTGTATCCTGTGTTATATATGCTTTATGTTACAAATAATATGTGTTGCAGTTTCTGCTTTTATATATATATATATATATATGTGTGTGTGTGTGTGTGTGTGTGTGTGTGTGTGTGTGTGTGTGTATAAGATACGGTTTTTAGCCGTATCTACATACACTTTAGATACGACTAATAACTGTATGTTAATCCACTGAGATACAGGTTAAAGCCGTATCTAATAATTTAACATGCCACTTTTTGATACAGCTATTTACCGTGCCCAACAGCTTTAGTTACGGCTAAAAACACGGCCTAATTAGCATATATGGTGTAGTGTAGATTGTTGCAGATAGGTTTTATAGATCCTGGTTTATAGGATTTGACACACAAATTGCTGAGAATGTATATTTGTCCTTCTTCCAACTTGTCCTTCAAGTATTCAACATGATTTGCCCATATAAAAGCATGAATTCGGGTATGCTATGTTATGCAATAAAAAACATTTGAAAAAAATGAATAATTATGAGATTGCAATATATATATATATATATAAAGAATAAACTATTTAAATATAATTATTTACCTTGTCATCTAACAATAAGAGATTTCTTCCTAGATATTCCTTGTCACCTTTACTGCTGTAACTTTCCCAGATTCTAATAACTCGAACTCTGATTTTCCAGTCATATTTATTATAAATAAGTTTTAGAGAGCTTAAGCTATCAAATCTTTCCATATATGCCGCCGATATGAGTTCTTATGAAAAAAAGGAAAAATTAGCTAAGTTTTGATAATCAATGATATACGGATGAAAAAAATTAAAAGAGATGTTACATGTCTATGTGTGATATTGATAGTTTTTAGAAGAACTAACCTAAGAATACAGAGAGGCTTACAGATGAGGAGGGTGTGACAATATGGAGAAGTAGGGACAAAAGTGATTTATATTGTGCTATGTACAATCTCTTTAGCTGGTCAAACATGATAGTCTGTATTGTTAGATTAATGTTATATGTTAAGATATTACTTATATATGTTAAGATATTAGTGTAAAATTATATACAAATAATTGTATCTATTTTAGTCAAATGAGTAAAGGTATTAATGTTATATCACAGTGATACATAATATAAAAAGAAATAAAGCAACGAAACTTATGAGAATATATGGAAAAATGTTATATGTTAAGATATTATTTACATATGTTAAGATATCATTGTAAAATTATATACAAATAATTGGTATCTATTTTAGTCAAATGAGTAAAGGTATTAATGTTATATCAGTGTGGTACATAATATAAAAAGAAATAAAGAAACGAAACATATGAGAATATATGGAAAAAGTGTATATAAATAACAACTGAAATTAACTGCAAGTGTATAAGTTAAGAATTCAAGTAAATCAAGTATAACGTGGGAACAATTGTCAAAGAAGGAAAAATGTCATAACATACCATTAAAATTTTGAGCATTACATGAGCCAATAAATATGACTTATAATCAATTCGTGTCAATAATGGAATTAACAATTCCTTGATGCGTTTTTGGTTGTTTATCAAACAGGTGTATTTGGCAGCAATATAAATTTACTTAATGTAAAAATTATCGTAAATTATATTAAATTCAATAAACATAATTAGAATGTTTGCACTAAATTAAGAAAATGTAATAGGTGTATTTGGAAGCAAGTAAAAATTATCATAAATTATATTAAATTCAATAAACATAAATAGAATGTTTGCACTAAATTCAGAAAATGTTGTGGCAACATTTTATAGTGTTTATGTTTCTAATAAAGTGTTCAGAAACACAACATAAGATGTATGTTAACCATATAATGCAATCTACATATAAGGAAGAATTAAGATAAATCTAAATGTTCAAACAGCACTACCTTCCTTGTAGAAGCAATAAATAATGGCAGTAAATAGTAATAAAACATGATTAAAATATATATTTCTATTAATTTTAAATAGAAAAATATAGACTTCTATAGTTATTACCTTTTAATTTCTTCTTAGTTTTTGTCGTGACCGATTGTTTGGCATCAACTGTAAGCAATTTTTTAATGTAAAAGTAGTGTTTTAAGAACTGATGACCGAAGAGAAATAGAAATAGAAATGAAGGTAATAAGAACTGTAGTAAAGAAAAATAATAGAAATAAGTATACATATGCAACTGAGAATGATATATAGTATATATGGAAAAAAGCCAGTCTAGCAATATAATTATGCAACAAATTAAACATGAAATATATTTTACATTGGATGATTGGTAGATATATTAAAAAATTGAACTAATAAAGATTGAAACAGGTAGTATATTCAAACAAACGTAAACATGTTACACACTACTGACAACAACATGTTCAACAAAAAAAATTATTCTTGAGTTTTCCTAATCATTCCCAAGTTAATAGTATACAAAAAAACGTCAATAAGCGCAAAACAATATTTATGTTGTAATTCTTTAACTGCTTGAATCCATCACAGTTTACAAATAACCAACAGTGGGTCATCACGTTGATTGAAAATAGGTACACTAAAAATGACATTTGCTGTCAATATTATCTAAAAGAATAAAATAGATCTAGAGTATTAATTCTGAAATACAAACATGCAATTTAAAAAAATAAAACTAATCCATGTACTATATTGAGGAATAATTAAATTTATCAATATTTGGATGAGCGGTTCTTCTTAACTGGAAAACAAAAACTGCATTTTATATGTTGTAAATGTTTAGAGAAACCCAAAATAACAAAAAAAAAAAATTGAACTTAACAGCAAAATCAAAGAAGGTCTTAAACTGTTTCAGTGTTTGTATGACTATTCCAGATCCACCACCATCATTTTTTTTTTGAAATCGCAGCAGTGCGAAGTTGAGTTTAACTTGTTAACAACCAGTCGTTGTTGCAAATGACCCCGGCTGGATAACTGTACCAAATCCACCGCCCTTATTGTTGAAATAAACAAAGCAAATCCAGGAAGAACCAAGTTTAGTTATGCATAACAAATCTAATCAACAAAACCAGCATAAAAAGGATTCTTACTTGGAGTATCATCGTTAGCTAAGAAAAAAAATACGAAGGAACAAACTATGCAATATGACACCTCAAATAGATCTGAAAAGGGGAAATAGAGCGGCCACTACAAATTGGTGGAAGACATTAGAGAAAGCGACGATTGATTTTCTAGTTTAATTTGACTTTGGAATGCTAGATGAAATTAGGGTTAGAACAGAGGTGAGGAGCGTGAAGGAATTAAAAGAAAAACCGAGGATTCAATTCTTGTATGACATGGAATATTTCAGATCTATTTATTTTGAATTGGGTAACTATATTATAGTATAAATTGTGTAATATCTTGATTTAGTACAAATATCTTGAGGAAATTAAGGAGAATAGAGATAACTAAGGGAATTAAGGAGAAAGAATCAAGGAGGTAGCAGGAAATTTTTCTGCTTTACTATTATTTAATAGATTTCGTACTAAACATATCATATGTTTTTTTTTTATTTCTTTAAAACCGTTGATTGCATTTATGTCTAGTTCTATTTAAACTATAGAATTCCAATTAATTTAAAAGCATTAATTTCAACATTAAATTCTAAAATAAATTTTAATCTCTGAAAGGTATAAAATAGTTGTATTCTAATTATACTAATTGAAACATATTAATAACTTTACAAAATTCAAAAGGTTATTTGGTACTAATCATTTAATAGAAAAGAAATAAATCAGGAAAGATAATTGTAGGTATACGCATATATGTACATGTTGATAGATTTTACACATGTAAACAATTAAAATTAAATACACTGAGGTAGTTGTATTCGTATTTTATGAAACTAATTATAACATCTGCATTAGAAATATTCTAGTAATTAAAAAGGGAGATATTTAAATTTCAAAAATATTTTATTTTCAAAGAATTTATGGATTCAAATTAAAATCTCGCAAATGAATGAAACTTGCGTATTTTACTATGATAAGCATATATATGCAAATGGTTAAGAAATGTTGAAATAATTGGTAAGAATGTGAAAGCTAAACAGGTAGTATAAAGAACAAATGGTTAAGAAATTAGCATTTCCAGAAATATTATGTATTAAATAACATCATCATATTTAGTAAGAAATATTAAATTTACGTATATTATGTAAAGCATTTCCAGAAATATTATGTATGTGATAAGAAAGTTTTTTGTTATATCAGCGTTTCCAGAAATATTATGTATTAAATAACATCATCATATTTAGTAAGAAATCTTAAATTGACGTATATTATGTAAAGCATTTCCATATACTAATAAAGTTTTTCATCATATTATGTAAAGAATTTCTAGAAATATTACTTAAAACGTTATTATGTATGTCATTTTTACAAATAATATACATTTGTAAAAAAGATTAGTGAATTTAAGATTAGTAAATTTACATATATTATGTATGTTATTTCCAGAACTAAAAAAGATTAGTAAATTTACGTATATTATATATGTTATTTCCAGAACTTAAAAAGATTAGTAAATTTACGTATATTACGAATAATATACATTTGTAAAAAGAACTAAAAGCATTTCGTCATATCACGTATATTATTGAGAACGTTATTATGTATGTTATTTTTACATAATATTTCCAGAAATATATATTGTAATTTACGCCATTTTGGATATAATAGTTTACGTATATCATGTAAATAAAGCATTTCCAGAAATATTTGAAAAGACAAAATTATTAATTACACATGTGATAAGAAATCAAGTAAAGAACAATAACAAAATTATTATCGTCATATTATGTAAAGCATTTCCAGAAATATTACTGAAAACGTTATTATGTTTGTTATTTTTACAAATAATATACATTTATAAAAAAGATTAGTGAATTTAAGATTAGTAAATATACGTATATTATGTATGCTATTTCCAGAACTAAAAAAGACTAGTAAATTTACGTATATTGTGTATGTTATTTCCAGAACTTAAAATGATTAGTAAATTTACGTATAATGTACATTTGTAAAAAGAAATAAAAAGCATTTCGTCATATCACTTGTATTATTGAAAACAATATTATGTTTGTTATTTTTACATAATATTTCTAGAAATATTTATTGTAATGTATGCCATTTTGGAAATAATAGTTTACGTACATTATGTAAATAAAGCATTTCCAAAAATATTTGAATAGACAAAATTATTAATTATACATGTGATAAGAAATCAAGTAAAGAGAAATAAAAAACTTATTAATTACATTTTTTGGTCGGACCAAATACATGTAATTTTTCCTAATTTGTAAAAATACATGTAATTTTTTTAATAATTATTCCTAATTTGTAACAATACATGTAATTTTTTTAACATATTTTCATTCGTATGTAATTTCATATAATTTAAAATAAAAAATAAAATAATATTTTTAATCAATTATGTCAAACCTTTTAGACTTTTCCGTTGAATATTTATGTAACGACCCGGAAAATCTGAACCAATTTAAAATTTTAAATTGGCCATTATAGTGGATTTTAAATATTTAAAATAAGTATTATAAATAATATCGATGAAAAGTAAGTTTGAATCGACATTTGAAAATGAATATAATTAACTCCAATTATAAACAAGGTCTGAAATGGTGCGGTAGTTTAAAATTTTGCATTCAAACTTTGTCTGACAGTACCGGGTGCAAAACAAAATGGATTCGAGTGAAACCAAAAACATTTAAATCTGTGAATATCTTTCTAACGAATCTGAAAAATCGATGTTTCATAGCGGGAAGCAAAAGTTATGGCCAAATGAATTTTCTGAAAGGTCGCTGTGGAGTTTATATAGCCCGTGAAAATGGCCATTTTGCAAACAACCCCAGAATTCGACGAAACCACTTGAGTTGAATCCGGGATGTCGAATTATTGCTAGATTTCAAATTTCATAATTTTTGAAGTTAATATGTGAGCGTGGCAAAGGAAAATGTGTTTCATCGATTTTTATTAAATTGGATCGACCAGAAATGGGCCATTTTTCAAACGGTCTCAGAATTCGACGAAACTAGTTTTGTTGGGACCGTATCGTCAAAACATAGCTAGATTTATTTTTTTGGAATTTTTCGAATCAGTATGTGGCCTCGGCAAATTGAAATGTACGTTCAAATTAAATATTGAATGTTTTATATTTTAATTTGAAGGAAAACTGACTGAAACATTCGAATGAGCCCACGAAACATATCTTATTGTGTTCGGAATGGAGGTAAAACGCTAGGGACAACAGTCGTTGGGTTTGGATTGGTGTTAGTATCTGAAGAGGGGTATTTTTGAGAATTTTTTTTTATAAAATAAAATAAAATCTCCCATTGGCTAATCCACTCTCTCTCCCCCCGATATTCTCTCTCCCTGCTACCAGTAGAAGGCGGAAACCTCTTCGAAGCTTCCTAGGCAATTTCCGATCGCCACAGGCTGAACCAGCCCCACCTCCAGTTGAACTTTTCGAAGCCCTCCCTCCCCTCTTCAAATCCGTCCTACCCTCGCCCTCCCTCTCCTCGTCATCATCGAGTTCTGCGCCTAGGAAGTCCGCCGCCGTCGAGCCTGAAATCGTCACCACCGGAGATCCGAGCTGGTCCTGACCTACCTCGCCGGGAAGCCCTCTCGTAGCTTTAGGCCGTGGTACCCTCCGATCGTCTCCACGCTGCTCGGTTTTTGCAAAAAATGCAAACCTAGTTTTGAACAAATCAGTGAGGTAATAGGCTTTGTTAATTTAAATCAGTTTTAACACTTTTAAACCGTTACAAGCTTGTAAAAATCATATCTTTTTGCTATTTTGCCGAAATTCAGTGAAACAAGAGACAATGGACTCGTGTGGACGTCTTCTACATTCTAGAAGAGACCGCATATTTTTCTGAGCCTTCTGCTATTTTTGGTGGAGTGGAACCCAATGTGAGATTTTTAATTTATAAGCGATATGGAAAACGACGATGTATAAATTATATAGTCGATGTATGAGTTATATAAGCGTTGTACATCTCTTGTATAAGCATTGTATAAGTTGTACGTTCGATGTATAAGTTATATATGCATTGTAAAAATTATATGTGTTGAAATAGAAGTGAAATGCTTATATATAAATATATCTATATATATATATATATATACGCCCCTCGTCCACAAACCATGGACGATATTTTTTGGTTGTGATTGGTGTGAAAATTGGTTGATTACGAATGGTTGATTAGAATTGTTTGTGGTTGAAATTGATTGATTGTGGTTGAAAGATACCTGTTTGTGGTTGAGAATTATTTAGTTGAAACCACATAGGATTAGTTTGTGGAAATGAAAAAAATATACATGCCGCCTGCGTGCGAACTAGATGCATGATTCCCCATTGTCAAAAGCTGCGAGGCTTTAAGGTAGAGCGAGGAGCCATACTAGGGACGGTCCCGATTTTAACTACCCTACCGTTATGCTGCCGAAATTTTGAATAATATTCATGTGTTAGAATTATTTTCATGTGTTGAAACTATATTCGTGTGTTGAAAGGAAATTCATTCGTTGAATAGAAAATTCATGTGTTGAATGGTATTCGTGTTTTAAAAGAAATTGTTTTATAATAAAAATCCTATTTTTATCATCTATATGAACTATATAAAATAGTAATGTTTTGAAATAAATCGTTTTGCAATAAAAATCACATTTTTACTATATATATACAAACTATACAAAACCGTTCATGGTTGAATCGAAATTCATTCGTTGAATAGAAATTCATGTGTTCAATGGTATTCGTGTTTTAAAAGAAATTGTTTTATAATAAAAATCCTATTTTTATCATCTATATGAACTATATAAAATAGTAAAGTTTTGAAATAAATCGTTTTATAATAAAAATCACATTTTTACTATATACATGAGTTGTTAAAAATAGTGAAGTGTCGAAGTGAATGTTTGTTGGATAGAAATATCATTTTTAGCAAATGGATGAAAAGCATATAGTTTTGAAATCGAAGAATCAATTATATATATATAAATATAGTTAAAATATATCGAATAACGAAGCTGCAGTTCGTGTTTTGAAACCATGATTTCAAACGATTAGTGCGGGAGATCCGACCATCGGATTTTCCCGAAACCGAAACCGTTGGGTTCGCTTTGGAAATATCTTCCCAATGATACCCACTTTGTGAAAATCCAACAGTTGGATTGTCTGGAATGTTTAATTCAAATCTGAAGAAAAACAACGCCAGAATTGATTATATTTATATATATATATATAAATATAAATATAATTAAATTAAATCGAATAACGACGCTGCAGTTCGTATTTTGATATCGAAACTTCAAACGATTGTACCGGGAGATTCAACTGTCGGATTTTCCCAAAACTAGAACCGTTGGATTCGTTTTGAAAAGATCTTTCTAATGATATAAATTTTGTGAAGATCCAACGGTTAGATTTTCAGATATGTGTAAATCAAATCTGAAGAAAAACAGCGCCACGGCCCCGTTATGGCCGAAGCGTCGTTTGAATAAATTGGCAATTTTAAAATAAATAAAAATAGCGATAAATCGCTACAAAATATTATAAATGATATGGATATGAAATTTAGAAACTAACTGAAGGTTGGCTAAGTCAAATGGTTTCCTGGGTTTTGATCTGATGTTGGTTTCGGCCTTCGGGGTTAATATTTGGGAAATCGTTCTCTTACTGATTTACGGTTAGCGACTAATGAATTGAAATGATGCGTATGTGTGTTTGAGTTGCACTTGTTTATTATATACGCGAGTTGCTCAGAAAGACCGGGTTTATCCCATTTTGAATAACAGAATCGACGATAAGTAATCGAAGATGAAGACGGTGGTCGAAGACCAGAGTTCTTCACCTCATTTGGATGGTAACTGATGTCCTGATTGGGAGGCATCCCGAAATATGGATAATGAGTGGCGACCGTCTAGGCGTACGTGGAGATCGATGGGTTTGCGGGGTATATAGTGCCTCCGGTTTCGTTCCGACCCAGAACGGACTTGTAAATGGATTATGTGTCTGACATTGGAATTTATTCTGTGTGGTTGATAGCCATCAGTTGCATGGTGTGAATTGCCTGTGTGGCATGCTAAGATGCAGCGATCAGGGCTTCTGTTGAAAAGCAAAGTCTTGTGGTTGATGATCAAAGCACCGCCTGTGTGGCGTCGCTTTGTGTATAACGTGAATTCGCGAACATCACACCCCGGTATGGACCAGAAATGGGTGAAGGACCTTAGGGAGGACATGCGTTTCTTTCTAGTTAGAGGTGGTGTCGGTGCTTAAACTGGCTGACATTTATATTATTTCCACCTATGTGGTTGTTGCTGTTGCGAGGCGCCTCGGTTATATTGGTCAATCCGGGACCGATGGAGTCATTCGTTGGCTCGCTAACGCCCCATAGGGCGGGGAAACACAAAGTTCAGGCATTTTAATCCACATCGATGGACCGGCCCTGATGATCCAAGGGTCGATGCGTTATGATCCTGAGACATGGGCTAGAGCGTCCTGAATTCGTTAAAGACTATCTTTTTCCTTGGTTCATGATGGAAATCCAATTTCCAAATACGACACCGTGCGGTTTTGATTGTATATATATATATATATATATATGGCGACATGATATATGGTACCCATGTCATCTTTGATTGATAGTTATGATTCGAAATTGTTTTTGAAACATGTAAACACTAGTAATAATATCAAATGCTTTTGTTTATTTTGTATCAAGCATATTTTGGCCATTATAAGGTAAAACTCTATCCTCCGATTTGCGTTGCATTGTGTGATGGGAATTGAGTCTTATAATGGCTTCATTTTTATAAAAAGCATTGCGATGTTTAAAAAAAATTGTTTGTTTTAAATCACTGGCACTCCGATGGAGTAAACCCGTTCCACGAAAGTGGCATGGTCCTGTGATTAGCCATATTATAAATGTGTTAAGTAGAATTCTCATACCAGTCCCATGACTGACTCGTTGTTTGTTTCACTTGCAAACTCGGGTGCCCCTTTTTCTACATGGGCAACCTTGTCTTCAGGTTTTAGCAGGCTCTTTCTGGATTGCCGGAGCTGAAGACGGATTCTATCATTTATCTCTTTTTATCCTGTTCAGCTCCTATTGTACATATTATGTTTATTTCCGCTGTAGACATTTATGTATAACTGAAATGTATTTGTACTAAGTATGATCCTGTATACTGTGTAACTCTGATGATTATGTTTATCCAGTGTATTATTTGTTCATTATCTGGTGTATTTATTTAATTCTGTTCTGCTGTTATCTGTTTATGTGTTATATTCCAAAGATTATATTCCAAAGATTACCCTTGCCACCGTCAGTACGGGATATGGGGTCGTCACATCGTGGTATCAGAGCTTTGGTTAAGCTTAGTGCTGGAATATAACATATTAACGAACTCGTCAGAAATAGAACCAGTAGTGTTCTAGGACGGGTAACTCATTACAGATAGGATCAGTAATATCCTAGTATGAGTAAAGCAGAATGAAATACACCCCACTAGACACATTTACATTTGAAGTATATGTTTCTATGTTTTAAAATACCTTTGCTGTGACCTGACACTTGATTTGCTATTTGCAGAAGTACTAGAAAATGAGTGTCAGAAACAGGAGGAATGCAGAACCCGATCTAGAGGCCCTATTAAAAAGATATCGAAATCTGGGCGGAGCACAATTCTCGAGCAATGAATCTATAATTCAGACTCAAGCTTGGAAGAGTTATGTCGAAAGAATTTTTGAACGTATACAGTTGAGAGATGATCAGAAAAGATTAGTAGCATCTTGGGCACTCAAAGAAGAAGCTTTAATCTGGTGGGAAACAATCACCAAAGATAATCCAGAAGGTGATATCACCTGGGATAGATTCAAAGAGATTTTTCTATAAAGATTTACTCCTCCTGAAGTGACTGAGCGATTATGTGATGAATTCTCTTATCTGATACAAGGAGATATGACCATTCCAGAATATCATAAGAAATTCAACGAACTTTCTCACTTTGCTCCTCATTTGATTCAAGATCCAAAGAGGAAGATTCTGAGATTTATTCATGGCCTACAAAGAAAATATCAGAATAGTGTGATGAGGAATGTGAAGCTTCCTTTTTCTGCAATGATATACATGGCTTATGAGTATGAAGATCTCCATAAGAAAGGTATGTTGCGGGACGAAGAGGAAGTCAGTTCTAGTAATAAAGGCGAGTCCGAAACTGATCGTCCGAAGACCAGTATGATGTCTGAGGTGAGTAAGAAGCCCAAAGACAATCAGAATAGGGCCAGATCTGAGAAAAAACCATAACGACCGCCGTATGCAATAACTGTCATCAGAAAGGGCATTTGTCGATAAACTGTGGACCCTTGAAGAAACGAAAGAAGGATAAATTTAAATCCAAGGACAAGTTTCTAGAGAATAGAAAATGTAGTCAATGCCATCGAACTGGTCATCTTGAAAAGGATTGCCGGCTATTTAAGAGATCCAAGGCAGTACAAGTAAATGAAGTAGCAGAAACTTTTGAGCCCTCAACTATTCAAGAAAGGACGGATGTTTTAGAAGGCACGCTTACTGTCAAAGATATTCCCGTTAAAGTACCGTTTGACACAGGCGCGTCGCGAAGCTTTGTTGCAAAGAATGCAGTGAAGAAACTGGATTTAAATTTGAAGAAGCCCAAAGAACCAATGACTGTCCATAATCCGGTTGGGGGTTCCCTCGATCTCAGTTGGGTGTGTAGAGTGCTGGTTTCTTTTTCTCGTTATCGGTTCCCTACTATCGCGGTCGTCATGAATTTTACAGAGTTTGATCTTATCTTGGGGTTAGACTGGTTGACTAAATATGAAGCTGAGGTTAAATGCGCCGACAGGGTCGTTAAGGCGAAGATTAAATCGGGTGATTATATAACTATTCCCTGTGAAGGTCAGAATTCTAATTGAAAAGACTTCTGGGCAGCTCTCGATGTTTCTCCAACCCAAATAGAAGATATCCCTATAGTCACAGAGAATATTCCCGACCTCATCAAAGATATTCCAGACGTAAAGAATTATGCGGATGTGTTCGAAGAAGTTGTCAGCTTACCTCCGCAGAGAGAAATTGATTTCAAGATCGCCTTAATTCCGAACGCAAGGCCAGTAGTGCACGCCATTCGGAGGATGACCCTAAAGGAGAAAGAGGAACTAGATAATCAAACACGACAACTTGTATGGAAAGGTCTGATCAGGCCTCGTTTCTCTGATTGGGGAGCAGCAGTGATGTTTGTCCCAAAATCTGACGGTACTCTGCGACTATGTGTGGATTATCGTGATTTGAATAAGCAGACAATAAAGAACAAATATCCATTGCCGCGAATCGATGATTTATTGGATCGTCTAAATCGAGCACAATTATTTTCAGGGATGGTCCTAGCTACAGGATTTAATCAACTTCGAATTGCCGAAGAGTGTGTTCCTATGACAGCATTCAGAGGTCCCGACTTATTCTATGAGTGGTTAGTAATGTCGTTCGGCTTATGTAACGCTCCAGTATACTTCATCGATTTGATGAATAGAGTGTTTAGAGGAGTCCTGAATAAGTTTGTTCTGGTTTTTATTGACGATATTCTAATCTTCTCTAAATCGAAGGCCGAACATGAAAAGCATTTGGAACACGTTCTAGAAATTCTGAGAAGGAATGTATTGAAAGCCAAACTGTCCAAATGTATATTCTGGCAAGATGAAGTGAAATTTATTGGCCACGTCGTATCGAAAGAAGGAATTGCTGTGGATCCAAGTAAAATCACGGCTATTCAAAATTGGAAACAGCCTAGTACTCCCACATAAGTCCGAAGTTTTCTTGGATTGGCTAGTTATTACCGGAAGTTCGTTAAAAACTTTTCGAAGATATCTGGTCACTTAACGAAGCTTACAAAGAAGAACTCAAAATTCAAGTGGACTCCAGAGTGTGAGGAGGCTTTTGAAGAGCTAAAGTTAATATTAACAACGGCTCCAGTGTTAACGATTATCGACGGCAATCAGGACCTGAAAGTCTGGACAGATGCTTCTAGAGAAGGCCTTGGTGCAGTGTTAATGCAAAGAGGTCAAGCGATTGTTTATGCTAGCCGTCAACTGAAGCCACACGAGAAAAACTACATCACTCATGATCTTGAGTTGTTTGCTATCGTATTCGCTTTGAAAATCTGGAAACACTATCTTCTGGGTGAGAAATTCGAACTGTTTATAGATCACCAGTCGTTAAAGTATCTGTTCACCCAGAAAGACCTGAATCTGAGGCTGCAACGTTGGCTAGAGTTCCTTGCAGCATACGATTTTGAGATTCTATACACTCTAGGGAAAGCCAATGTAGTGGCCGATGCGCTGAGTCGAAAGAATGTAATGATCGCCAGCTTTATTATTACGACTTCCTTGATTGACAAAATATCTATTCTTCAAAAGGATGATAATTTTATTAAGGATATGATCAAAAGGATTCAGAAAGGCGAACCCTCGTGTTTTCAAATAGATAACGATGGGACTCTGAGATTGAAAGGAAAGATTTGTATTCCCGACATCCCCGAGTTAAAAAGGGAAGTGTTAGACGAGTGTCACAAGTCCAAGCTGAGTATCCATCCTGGTGTGGCCAAAATGTATAACGATCTCAAGCGAACATTCTGGTGGAAGGCTATGAAAAGAGACGTTTCAATATATGTTAGCCGATGCCCTACTTGCCAGCTAGTCAAATGCGACCAACAGAAACTGGCTGGATTGTTGCAACCGCTGGACGTTCCAGGTTGGAAGTGGGAACATTTTCCATGGACTTTATAGATGGTTTGCCTAGAACCAGAAAAGGGAATGACAGTATTTGGGTGATCGTAGATCGCTTCACGAAGACCTCCCATTTCATACCTATCAGATCAAACAGAACTGCTCAGAGTCTGGCGCAGATATACTTCAAGGAAATTGTTAGGCTACATGGAGTGCCGCTCAGTATAGTTAGTGATAGAAATCCAATATTTACTAGCAAATTCTGGGAGGCGTTTCAAGTAGAACTGGGAACAAAGCTGAATCTAAGCACCGCCTATCATCCTCAGACAGATGGTCAGACTGAGAGGGTGAATCGTATTTTAGAAGATTTATTGCGGGCTTGTGTCAAGATTTCGGTGGATCATGGGAAGACCATCTGCATTTGGCTGAATTCTCGTATAACAACAGCCACCAGGCGAGCCTGACAATGTCACCATTCGAAGCATTGTATGGTAGACCGTGCCGATCCCCTGCTTGTTGGGTCGAACCTGGTAATAGACTTGTATTGGGACCTGATATGATCCGAGAGGCTGCCGACAAAGTCGATTTCGTTAAGAAACGATTACTCGCCGCTCAAAGCCGATAGAAGAGTTATGCCGATAAAAGAAGAAGAGATATGTCATTTTCTGTTGGCGATTATGTATATTTGAAAGTATCGCCGACGAGAGGAGTTATCCGGTTCGGTAAAACTGGGAAGTTGGAACCCAAATTCATTGGTCCGTTTCCTATTCTTGAACGGATTGGAACCCTCGCCTATAGAGTTAAATTGCCTGACTGGTTGTCTGGAGTTCATGATGTATTTCACATATCTCAACTTCGAAAGCATGTTCATGATCCAGACTTGATAGTGGAAGAGGCAGCGCAACAGGATATTGAAATTACTCCAGAATTAGCTGTGAGAAAAGAGCCGCTAAAGATTACCGACAAAGAAACCAAAGAACCGAGGAACAAGAAGGTTCACTTAATCAAAGTGCAATGGAGTGGAGATCCGCAAGATTGTACTTGGGAAACTGAGGAAAGCATTCAGAAAGCCTATCCTAAGTGTCGAGTTGATATCTCTGATTGACTCCGGTGCAAGGTACATTTACCATACTTTGCATTACCATCGAGTTCTCTACTTTGTTGTTATTTTCTTTCCATGGATGTGCACTTTTAATTTTATAGTCTGAATGATTTTAAAAGAGTATATGAATTGATTAGGACATTTTTGAAAAGTTAAAAACAAATTGCTTGTTGTTTGCATTGTGTGATAGTAAATTGGATTAATTAAATTATTGAAACGATAGTTAATTTAATTAATAAGAGAATGAATGGTAGAATTTATTCGATTAAATCACACATTGAACTGATTTAAAAATAGATAGAAATATATACATGTGCATTATATATGTTTGAACAGGTAATTGGATAAGCTGTTGAGTAAAGAAATTATTTGCGTGCCTGACAAATGGGTAAACCTTAATGAGTTGGATGCGAAATATTATTATATCAACTCCTGTGAATGCCATTGGATGCGGAGTGCTGGTTGTTCTGTGTGTAATAATAAACATCGCCATAGGATAGTAACAATTAATTTTGAACTACACTACATGACATAATTCTTGAAGATAGGTATACTTCATCATATACCACATAAGCATTTGGAGCTTGTGTGACGAGGCGGAAAATTTACCATATGAGCGAGAGGCTTGTATGGCGATGACTATATTTTACAGGTTGAACTGATGACTGATATGGACCATATAAAATGTAACGATAAATTGCCAGATTAATAAAAACCCCACACGGGTCTGGAGTTGACAATAATCACGTCTCTCTAGTTATTACATACGGCACATGGATTATTTATTTCCCACATGGGACGAGGTGACGAGGATTTATCCTCTGGAGCAATTAAAAATACACACTCCCTCAGGCTTTGACAGGGTGACGAGAATTTATTCTCTGGAGTTATTATCTATACACGCTCCCCTGTAAACACCAGAATATATCACTATAAATATGTGCATGCTTTATAGGATTTATTGGGTACCTAATACGGCCCAATAAATTTCCAAACCCCTCCACGTACAAAGGAGGTTATGGCGAAATTTTTCGAAAATTCCGGGTGTTAGCCAAATTTTTGAAGAATTTGAAAATTCTCAAAAACTGAAAAGTTGGAGAATGAAAGCCAGATTGAACGTAGAGTTGATTAATCAAAAAACTTTCGACTTTGTTCCTTTTCGGGGACGAAAAGTTTTAAGTGGGGGAGATTGTAACGACCCAGAAAATCTGAACCAATTTAAAAATTTTAAATTGGCTATTTTAGTGGATTTTAAATATTTAAAATAAATATTTTAAATAATATCGATGAAAAGTAAATTTGAATCGACATTTGAAAACGAATGTAATTAATTCCAATTATAAACAAGGCCTAAAATGGCGCGGTAGTTTCAAAATTTGAATTCAAACTTTGACTGACACTACCAGGTACAAAACAAAACGGATTTGAGTGAAACCAAAAATATTTAAATCTTTTAGTGAATATCTTTCTAACGAATCTGAAAAATCGAAGTTTCATAGTGGGAAGCAAAATTTATGGCCAAATGAATTTTCTGAAAGGTCGCTATGGAGTTTATATAACCCGTGAAAATGGCCATTTTGCAAACGACCTCAGAATTCGATGAAACCACTTTTGTTGGATCCGGGATGTCGAATTATTGCTAGATTTCAAATTTCATAATTTTTGAAGTTAATATGTGAGCGTGGCAAATGAAAACGTGTTTGGTCAATTTCTACTAAATTGGATCGTCCAGAAATGGGCCATTTTTCAAACGGTCTCAAAATTCGACGAAACTAGTTTTGTTGGGACCGTATCGTCAAAACATAGCTAGATTTATTTTTCTGGAATTTTTCGAATTAGTATGTGGCCCCGGCAAATTGAAATGTACGTTCAAATTAAATATTGAATGTTTTATATTTTAATTTGAAGGAAAACTGACTGAAACTTTCGAATGAGCCCATGAAACATATCCCATTGTGTTCGGAATGGGGGTAAAACGCTAGGGACGACAGTCGTTGGGTTTGGATTGGTGTTAGTATCTGAAGAGGGGTATTTTTGAGGAAAAAAAATTATAAGATAAAATAAAATCTCCCATTGGCTAATCCACTCTCTCTCCCCCGATATTCTCTCTCCCCGCTACCAGTAGAAGGCGGAAACCTCTTCGAAGCTTCCTAGGCGATTTCCAATCGCCACAGGCCGAACCAGTCCCATCTCCAGTTGAACTTTTCGAAGCCCTCCCTCCCCTCTTCAAATCCGTCCTACCCTCGCCCTCCCTCTCCTCGTCATCATCGTGTTCTGCACCTGGGAAGTCCACCGCCGTCGAGCCTGAAATCGCCACCATCGGAGATCCGAGCTGGCCATGACCTACCTCGCCGGGAAGCCCTCTCGTAGCTCTAGGCCGTGGTACCCTCCGATCGTCTCCACACTGCTCGGTTTTCGCGAAAACTGCAAATCTAGTTTTGAACAAATCAGTGAGGTAATCGGCTTTGTTAATTTAAATCAGTTTTAACACTTTTAAACCGTTACGAACTTGTAAAAATCATATCTTTTTGCTATGTTGCCGAAATTCAGTGAAACAAGAGACAGTGGACACGTGTGGACGTCTTCTACATTCTAGAAGAGACCGCATATTTTTCTGAGCCTTCTGCCATTTTTGGTGGAGTGGAACCCAATGTGAGATTTCTAATTTATAAACGATATGGAAAACGACGATGTATAAATTATATAGTCGATGTATGAGTTATATAAGTGTTGTACACCTCTTATATAAGCGTTGTATAAGTTGTACGTTCGATGTATAAGTTATATATGCGTTGTAAAAATTATATATGTGTTGAAATAGAAGTGAAATGCTTATATATAAATATACATACATACATACATATATATATATATATATATATATATATATATATATATATATATATATATATATATATATATATATATATACGCCCCTCGTCCACAAACCATGGACGATATTTATTGGTTGTGATTGGTGTGAAAATTGGTTGATTACGAATGGTTGATTAGAATTGTTTGTGGTTGAAATTGATTGATTGTGGTTGAAAGTTACCCGTTTGTGGTTGAGAATTATTTGGTTGAAACCATATAGGATTAGTTTGTGGAAATGAAAAAAGTATACATGTCGCCTGCGTGCGAACTAGATGCATGATTCCCCATTGTCAAAAGCTGCAAGGCTCTAAGGTAGAGCGAGGTGCCGTACTATAGACGACCCCGGTTTTGACTACCCTGCCGTTATGCTGCCGAAATTTTGAATAATATTCATGTGTTAGAATTATTTTCCTGTGTTGAAACTATATTCATGTGTTGAATCGAAATTCATTCGTTGAATAGAAAATTCATGTGTTGAATGGTATTCGTGTTTTAAAAGAAATTGTTTTATAATAAAAATCCTATTTTTATCATCTATATGAACTATATAAAATAGTAATGTTTCGAAATAAATCGTTTTGCAATAAAAATCACATTTTTACTGTATATATACAAACTATAGAAAACCGTTCATGTATTGAATCGAAATTCATTCGTTGAATAGGAATTCATGTGTTGAATGGTATTCGTGTTTTAAAAGAAATTGTTTTATAATGAAAATCCTATTTTTATCATCTATATGAACTATATAAAATAGTAATGTTTTGAAATAAATCGTTTTACAATAAAAATCACATTTTTACTATATACATGAGTTGTTAAAAATAGTGAAGTGTCGAAGTGAATGTTTGTTGGATAAAAATATCATTTTTAGCAAATGTATGAAAAGCATATAGTTTTGAAATCGAAAATCGATTATATTTAAATATATATATATATATATATATATAGTTAAAATATAGCGAATAACGAAGCTGCAGTTCATGTTTTGAAACCGTGATTTCAAACGATTAGTACGGGAGATCCGACCATCGGATTTTCCCGAAACCGAAACCGTTGGGTTCCCTTTGGAAATATCTTCCCAACGATACCCACTTTGTGAAAATCTATTGGTTGGATTGTCTGGAATGTTTAATTCAAATCTGAAGAAAAACAGCGCCAGAATTGATTATATATATATATATATATATATATATAATTATATTAAATCGAATAACGACGCTGTAGTTCGTATTTTGAAATCGAAATTTCAAATGATTATACCGGGAGATCCGACCGTCGGATTTTCCCAAAACTAGAACCGTTGGATTCGTTTTGAAAAGATATTTCTAATGATATAAATTTTGTGAAGATCCAACGGTTAGATTTTCATATATGTGTAAATCAAATCTGAAGAAAAACAGCGCCACGGCCGCGTTATGGCCGAAGCGTCGTTTGAACAAATTGGCTATTTTAAAATAAATAAAAATAGCGATAAATCATCATAAAATATTATAAACGATATGGATGTGAAATTTAGAAACTAACTGAAGGTTGGCTAAGTCGAATGGTTTCCTGGGTTTTGATCTGATGTTGGTTTCGGCCTTCGGGGTTAATATTTGGGAAATCGTTCTCTTACTGATTTACGGTTAGCGACTAATGAATTGAAATGATGCGTATGTGTGTTTGTGTTGCACTTGTTTATTATATACGCGAGTTGCTTAGAAAGACCGGGTTTATCCCATTTTGAATAACTGAATCGATGATAAGTAATCGAAGATGAAGACGGTGGTCGAAGACCGGAGTTCTTCACCTCATTTGGATGGTAACTGATGTCCTAATTGGGAGGCATCCCGAAATAAGGATAATGAGTGGTGATCGTCTAGGCGTACGTGGAGATCGATGGGTTTGCGAGGTATATAGTGCCTCCGGTTTTGTTCCGACCCAGAACGGACTTGTAAATGGATTGTGTGTCTGACATTGGAATTTATTCTGTGTGGTTGATAGCCACAAGTTGCTTGGTGTGAATTTCCCATGTGGCACGCTAAGATGCAGTAATCAGGGCTTCTGTTGAAAAGCAAAGTCTTGTGGTTGATGATCAAAGCACTGCCTGTGTGGCGTAACTTTGTGTATAACGTGAATTCGCGAACCTCACACCCCGGTATGGACCAGAAACGGAAGAAGGACCTCAGGGAGGACATGTGTTTCTTTCTAGTTGGAGGTGGTGTTGGTGCTTAAACTGGCTAACATTTATATTATTTTCACCCATGTGGTTGTTGTTGTTGCGAGGCGCCTCGGTTATATCGGTCGATCCGGGACCGATGGAGTCATTCGTTGGCTCACTTACGCCCATAGGGCGGGGAAACGCAGAGGTCAGGCATTTTAATCCACATCGATGGACCAGCCCTGACGATCCAAGGGTCGATGCATTCTGATCCTGAGACACGGGCTAGAGCGTCTCGAATTTGGTAAGGGCTATCTTTTGCCTTGGTTCATGATGGAAATCCAATTTCCAAATACGACACCGTGTGGATTTGATTATATATATATATATATATATATATATGTATGTATGTATGTATGTATGTATGTATGTATGTATGGCGACATGATATATGGTACCCATGACGTCTATGATTCGAAATTGTTTTTGAAACATGTAAACACTAGTAATAATATCAAATGCTTTTGTTTATTTCATATCAAGCATATTTTGGCCATTATAAGGTAAAACTCTATCCTCCGGTTTGCGTTTCATTGTGTGATGGGAACTGAGTCTTATAATGGCTTCATTTTTATAAATAGCATTGCGATGTTTAAAAGAATTGTTTGTTTTAAAGCACTGGCAATCCGATGGAGTAAACCCATTCCACGAAAGTGGTGTGGTCCTGTTATTAGCCATATTATAAATGTGTTAAGTAGATTTCTCATACCAGTCCCATGACTGACTCGTAGTTTGTTTCACTTGCAAACTCGGGTGCCCCTTTTTCTACACGGGCAGCCTTGTCTTCAGGTTTTAGCAGGCTCTTTCTGGATTGCCGGAGTTGAAGATGGATTCTATCATTTATCTCTTTTTATGCTATTCAGCTCCTATTGTACATATTATGTTTATTTCCGTTGTAGACATTTATGTATAGCTGAAATGTATTTGTACTAAGTATGATCATGTGTACTGTGTAACTCTGATGATTATGTTTATCCAGTGTATTATTTGTTCATTATCTGGTGTATTTATATAATTCTGTTCTGCTGTTATCTGTTTATGTGTTATATTCCAAAGATTACCCTTTCCACCGTCAATACGGGATATGGGGTCGTCACAATTTATTTATGTATTTAATATTTGCGTGTGCTTGATTAATTAGAATAATTATTCCTAATTTGTAACAATACATGTAATTTTTTTAATATATTGTCATTCATATGTAGTTTCAAATAATTTAAAAAACTATAATAAAATAATATTTTTAATCAATTATATCAACGCTTTTAGACTTTTTTGTTGAATATTTATTTATGTGTCTAATATTTGCATGTGCTTGATTAGTTAGAATAATTATTCCTAATTTGTAACAATACATGTAATATTTTTAATATATTGTCATTTGTATGTAGTTTCAAATAATTTTAAAAACTACAATAAAATAATATTTTTAATCAATTTTATAGCATTACAAAGTTGGAATAATTGAAGATTAGTGGGAATAATTCAAGGTCGGACCAATGGTTAGAATAATTAAATGACCTTGATAAATATAGGCAATTTAGGTATTTTACGGTCAGACCAATTAGTAGTCATTAAAGTAGTGGGAATTATAATATAAATAGATACGGTAGATTGAATAAACCTATATTTTTGTTATTTAATAAGTATTGCTGCCAAGCTTTGGAAGCCTATATTGCAACTCTTTAGCAAAAACTTTTAACCATTAGTGTAAAAAATCTTAATATCATGCGATTTAAATCCCAATTCAGATCGAATCCCGCCTTATGCAACTCAATTTATATTGAAATATTGTTGAAGCTAGTATTACAAAAACATTCAACACAAATTAACATACTTGAAAAAAATACTTATTTATATTTACAATTCCAAATACAATATTTTCAAAATTAAATACAAATGAAATAAGAGCGACATTAAAGCTTAGTTTATGGTTATAAAGTGGTAATGTATGATTATACATGCACTTTTATAAGATATCACATAGTTTATGGTATAGCTAAAATGTGAATACCGTATTGTTCTCAGAAATAATATCATACGCATAAGGAGTTTTTTTTAGAAACATTAATAAAATAAATCATCACATCAAAATATATATTGGAATCATACCAAAATGTTGGTAAAAAATGCAATATACAGTAAGCATTACCATTTATTTGAGAGCTTAACTTCCCCATTTGCAGCACCAATTTGTACTAAGTTTTAATCTTTAATGCAATTCAGGTTTCTGCAAATTTTCATAACACAAAAAGTAAAAATATAATACAATTCTAGCTTATTAGTTGATAAAACACCAAATAACCGTACAATTAAATAACTCTTATTTTAAGAACCTAACTTTTGAAGATTTATAAGTTACTCTCCAGTAGGAAAATAATAATTTTGTCTAATAAACAGTAACATAATCAACTCCGTTTTCCTGCTAGACCGATCACCATTTACGATAATAAGACAAATGTGATCTATTTTCATTCGTTAATGGATTCCAATTATTTCGAACTTAAACACATCAACATTAATAAATGTCTCAATATTCCTTGTTTCACGACAAAGTAATGTATAATTAATTTGCAATATATATGTAGGAAGAAAATAATGGCCAAGACTGTTAATTATAAACACATCAACAAACATGAATTACATGTAATAAGGTATGATTCTATATATACTTGGATTAGACAACAAGTAATTATTATAATAACACATCATTATTGATTTTCAAATAGTTAATATTTGATAAATATGGAAGCCTGCAACACAATATTTTGGTAAGAGCATTTTGGAAATCTGTAACACTATTCACCACATTTCATGCTCGATGAAAAAATTCCTTGTTTCACCAAAAAGTAAATTATAATTAATTTGCAAAAAATAATATAGGAAGAAAATATTTGTACCAAGATTGCTTAAAACAAATGTAGTAATAAATCAAGATGAATTACAAGTAAAAAAACATGTTTCTATATTATAATTGGACATAACAATAAATAATTTGTATAATGACACATCATCATGAATTTTCATATAATTCCTATTTAGTAAATCTGGAAGCCAACAATATTATATTTTAGTAAGAGCTTTTGTGAAATTTGAAAAAAAATTGTTCAATATATTTCGTGCTCTACATAATTATGTAGAAACTGCACTAATTATTAGATTTCAACAAAAGTGAGTACAAATAGAAATAAAACTTTCCATAACTTAAAATAATTATAACATGGTTTGGACTTTTGAAATCAAATACTAATGACAAATGCATTGCAGGTATGTATACTATTCCTAGAATTCACCATGCTGCAGCGATGATGTATCTGAACTTTCTTATAAATACAGTCAAGTGAAAAACGGAAAACATGAAAAAACATCTAGTATTATACAAAAGAGATGTTATTATTAGTATTTTTTTCAAGAAGCTGAAAATATATGTATACTCCAGCATTGCTTGATTGTAATGTTGCTACCTATATATTTCTTCAAATCATTTAATGGATTTACCCTTACTATTTTGATTGCAAGCTAAATGTATACGGTTCTTTGTTTCTGTTAAATCTCTGCCACAAATATGGAAATTATCCAATAAGACCGAAATATACAATATATATATATATATGTGTGTGTGTGTTTGTGTGTGTGTAGATGTACAGAAGTAAAGGAATCCTTCAAGGCAATAAGCGCTGACATCTCTAAATCCAAATCCCTCGAGAATAAGCAAAATTGTAAGAGGACTGCTCCATGGTTAGCCTCAATATACATTCGAGAGATAGTTCGTTTGCACGGTGTTCCTTCTAGCATATTGAGTGACCACGATCCTATCTTCACTAGCGGGTTTTGGAAGAGCTTGCAAGAGGAGGTAGGGACTCAGTTATGTTTGAGCACCACATATCATCCTTAGACGGACGGCCAGACCGAGAGGGTGAACCGTATTCTAGAGGACATATTGAGGTTGTGTGTCTTAGACTTCGAAGGTGCATGGGAGGAACATCTTCCGTTGGAGGAGTTTGCATATAATAATAGCTTTCACTCTAGCATCGGCATGGCATCGTTCGAGGCTCTTTATGGACGGCCGTGTCGTTCGCCTACATGTTGGTGGGAGACTACAGATAAGATCTTGCTTGGGCCCGATATGATTAGAGAGACTTCGTAAAAGATTGATTTGATTCGAAGGAGGATGAAGACAGCGCAAGATAGGCAGAAATCTTATGCGGACAAGAGGAGGATAGATCTTGAGTTTGATATTGGGGACATGGTCTTTGTCAAGGTGTCTCTATTACGGAATGTGGTTCGCTTTGGGTCCGTTAGTAAGTTAGCACCAAGGTTCGTAGGGCCATTTCCTATTAAGGAGAGGATTGGACAAATGGCGTATAGAGTGGAGTTGCCCAAGAGACTTAGTGGTGTGCACGATGTATTCCATGTATCACATTTGAGGAAGTGCTTTCATGAGACCGCAGAAGTGGTATAGCCGAGCTTTCTTAGAGATGAGGAGATAGAGTGTGATGCGACGATTCAACGAGCTCCTACATGCATTCTTGGGTCTGAGATTAAGAAGTTGAGGAATCGAGAGGTCAGGCTAGTCAAAGTGCAATGGGGAGATGATGAGAGCAACGCTACTTGGGAGACGGAAGAGAAGATGCGTTCATTGTACCCTTTTCTTTTTGAGGGTATGTTTTTTAATTTCTCCTTTATCGCTTAGTTTGTACTTGTTTTATCTTTAGTATGTCCTCTCTCTAGTATCTTTGACCTTTAGATAGGGTAGTCCTATAGTAGAAACATGTGTTTGAGACATGTTATGTATGATGGATGCATGTGGATGCAAGTGGTTGCTAGTGGTTGCTCATGGATGCATATACACACGCTTTAGGCACTAGATCGGCTCAGTCACTTCATATTGCATATTGCATATAAGTGTGTGTACATATTTAAGTTAATGGTTGTGTTATCATATGGATGCTGCATTTTGGTGAAGGGTTGTGCACACATGTAGAAATAATATGTATCGATAGGATTCTTTCGCATACATAATGGACGCATGGCGCTATCATGGTTTGCATTAAGGAGGTCAACTGAATCAGTAGACCGCCTGATTCTGCATTAGATAAGGAACATATACATACACTTCTTGCATATGTTCATACAGCATTAGGAATTTTATAAGGACAATGGATGCCTATGTTTGATGGTTGAGTAGATGGTTGTTTGGATGTTAGGATATGCATTCTCCTTAACTTGGAGATTTCGGGGGCGAAATCCTTTAAGGAAGGGAGAATGTAACACCCCATATTTCTGTTAAACTAAAGTTCACAAATTAAAGAATAACTAATCTCAGGTGTGAGAATTAAGGGAAACGGGTTGCGCCATTGTGTTCGTCTCGGAATTCTATTTGAGATAGAGTCCTAGTTTGCGTGAATTGGACTTCGTATGAAGAAGTTATGGCCATCGGAAGTTTCAAAAAAATTTAAACGGATTTCGAAAATTCAAATTTCAGAATCAGAATGGGCTAGGCGGGAAATTTCCCGCTAGGGCCAGGTCGACATAGGGGTCGACCTACCTTGACCAGGTCGACCTACCCTCCCCCCCCCCCCCTACGGGCGATTTGTTTGATGACCTGTTTATGACTATATGCTGAGTCATTAGGGTTTCTGATCTGCTCTGATTGCCTGGGATTAATTCTGGGTTGATCGGACGACTTAAATTAATCCTAAACTCTATAAAACGACATGTAGACTCAAACCCTAAAATCGAATTAAAATTAGATTCATGGCCTACATGCCGTCACCTAGCAACCTAGAATAGCCACCACCAATTAGAGAGGAATAAAGCTAATCAAATTCAATTCTATCCAACTCTAACAATGAATCTACTTCAAAGGAAAGCTAATTCAACTTCAGAACTCAGATTTCAGAACTCAAGACCTTCTTTGAGTTGTGAGTTCAATTTCTTTAATAAAATAATTAACCATTTAATTGGATTAAGCTATGATGCGGATTATATGGTTATGTTGTGAACTATTGACCGCATGTTATCATTATGTTGTAAAATTGTGATGTTATCATTTATGTTGTAAATTCTATGATGTTATCATCTATGTTGTAAACTTGTGATGTTATCATCCATGTTGTAATTCTATGATTATATATTCATAGTGATGTTTCATATGCTAGTTTGTTTATGTTGGTTCATATGATAAATCACATGTATGTATGCAAGTTAGGATGTTAATTGAGACATAGATCATATGCAAGTTAGTGAAAAATTTATGCATAACCTTACATGTTTCATGACATCTATTTTAGATCTAAAGTTAGTCTATGACATGTGTGAGTAATATGCTAAATTTTACATGCTAGTTTTATGTTTAGATGTAAGTTTACACCATCGTTATGTTGCATAAATCACATATGCAAGTTTATATAAATATATGTGTTTGGAGTATGAATCTTGTTATGTAAGTTTGTGGTTATTTCCTATGCAAGTTTACACCTTTAGATGTAGATATATGACATACATGATTTATGCAAGTTTATGACTATTGCCTAAACAAGTTCACACCTTTAGATTTGGATCTATGACATATGTAGTTTTATGCAAGTTTGTGACTTTGTCCTATGCAAGCTTTAGATGTAGAACCCCATTCACACATGCAAGTTCACCTCTTATGTTTAGATCTAGTTTTATCTGTATGTATGTTGTGACGTTTACTCTTTATTCCATGAGTTAGACTATTCGAGTCTAACGTATATTTTACGTTAAACGAACAAACGTACAACGTGGGGGTAATGGGATAATATTAAAAGATTTAATATTGAGAATTTGGCATAAATGTCTTAAATGGCATAAAATAAATTTGTGGTGATAATTGGTACAATTTGGCATACCATAAATGGTTGGACATAATTGAGTCAATTATGGCCACAGTTAAATTTGGAATTGATTGATAATTTGAATAGGGAAATTAATTCAAATTGGGGAATAATTAATTTTGTGTAACTAATCGTCTAAGACACGAGGTCAGGCTCTTTTGTGGTGTAAGACTGCCCGGACCCGCCCGGCAAATCCAGCTGCCACAAATGCCAGTTTAATGTAGGAGGTTTAGGCCTAAATTAAATGCATAACAATTGTAAAGACACGAGGTTAGGCTCGTTTGTGGCGTAAGACTACCCGGACCCGCCCGACAAATCCAGCTGCCACAAATGCCAGTCTAATGTGGGAGGTCTTTACAAGGTTACGATGTTAATGAATTAAGAAACACTTAACCAGGTAAACATGTAGTGGGACATGCGGGGGTTAAGTGGGTGCCTTGGGTGGCATGTGGAATTCATAGGGTGCCTTGGGTGGCATTTGAAATACGATTAGAAACACTTAACCAAAATTGAAACATGTAAATGAACATGAATAAGAAGAGGGTTAAGTGGGATGTACTAGAGAGGACCAAGCTTAGGTGGATAGCTTGTGTCAAGTAGTGGGGGCCCGTTTCAACCAGTAACCCATACGTATCTTTGTGGGCTCGACCCAAGTCGAGGACGAGACACGTGTATTGGGCTTGATTGTAAGAGGCCAAAATGAGTTAGCGGTGGCAACGCAAATCCGACGGGTTCATATGCATGTGTGGGGGCCTGGGCTGGTGGGTAAGACGTTGTTGCATCATGTAGGTATAAGTCGTGCATTATTGGTGGTATCGGGTTGCCACTTTGGGGAGTGATACACCCCACTGTGGGGCCAACACGGGTATCTACGAGTTAGGGAGCCGATCACATGGGGGTAGTGGGTACACCTTGTGGAGATAGGGGCAGGCGGCACCTATGAAGGCAACTAAGGGTGCACGAAACTACCATTATCATTATTAAATCTTGTAGGCGGGATCAACCTTAGGGTGACTAGTGGTGGTGCAGTATAGTAATTATCTTATAGTGGTTTAGGTGCGCCTTTAACATTATCTTTGTTCAATCTTATTTCTTTGTTTAATCTGTCATACCCAATTGTTCACAGTCATTTCCTTATTTTCCAACTTATGCCTTAGCCTAGTTATTTTGGTAATTATATTGTTAAAGTTATCGCACTCGCCATACTTTATGTCTGACCCCCTTTGTTTCCTCCTCTTTTCTCCCCCCCCCCTAGGTGCTCAGGGTGGAACTAGCACCAGTGGAGCTTGATTTTGGATAGTTGTATCTCTGCTTTTAGAAGTTGCTTGGATCACTGAAGCAAAGTTTAACCTCTCTTATTTATGGCTATTTTGTACTGGGGTTATATCTTTCAATTAATGTACTTTGATTTAGTCAAGATGGATATTATGTACTTTAACTTTGGTTTTTGATGATGTAATCAAACTTATGTGTTTACTGTTGCAATGAATAAAATTTTAAAGTTTTATGTACTCTTTATATCTGTCTTGTTGTTAAGTCTCTGTACACACTTAAAATGCTCCATGTAAGTTAATGCATTCCCTTTGTGAGTGACATTAATGGACGTGGGGTGTTACAGAGTGAATAGCAAAATTTTCTGATACCACCATGATTCGTTACCAATTCCCATAAGCCAACACTATTTTGTTCAATTTCAAATACTACACGCATAAATATACATTGGAGCAAGGGTTCATCTATTCTTATAGGTTTATGTCACCAAAAGTTTCAAATTTAACATTTAATTTAACCATGCATCATGAATTGTCAACATGTATATCAATAAATTTCGAGCATACCATTAATTAAAAAAAGGAAAAATAGTACTAACATAAAAATGATGTATTTAAAGAAAGAAAAGGAAAATAATGTGAAGGAAATGCAAAAAAAAAAAATTGCATGTCAAGTGAGATTAAAATATTAGTGAAAAACAAAACAAAAAAAATTGCGAGAAACGTAGAGAGGACTGAATCATTAACATCATTAAAAGCAGAAAAAAAAGTTTGTTTGACCCCAATGTTAGTGCAATGATAATAATTTATTAGCATAGAAAGAAAATTTCTAAAGCTTCCTTTATGCCACCAAAAAATAATAAATCATTCTTGTGTGGGGAATAAAGTTAATGCAAGATATTAATATAATCATATATATATTATATTTGTACAGCTCAAAGAAATTAAAGTACTTATACTATGAAATAATGTATACATAACAATTTACATGTACCCTTATAATTATAAACATATGTGACTGTGTTTTTCCATAACAGTTTTGTAGATCATCAAACACATGCATCCATATTGGTTTCGTACTCAAATTATCGCAACAACAAATAATAATTTGTACTGTCGTAATAAGAAATATCACATGAATTCATTAGTCACTGGACCCATGCACAAATTTTTTTATATAGAAATACATATCCTTCAAATTATTCCAAAATGCATTGTTTACAGGTGGAAACCTTTGTTTTCTGAGAATATAGTTTTAACAATAATATAATATGTTTTAAATTTTAATAAAAATATAGTTATTACTAGAAATTAACAGATTAAGTTACAACAACTAAATTTATCAAATTACAAACTTACAGTTAGAGTAATAATGTTTACATTTTTTTTCCAAGATTTACTCATTCTAAAGAAGATAAGTATGAAAATATTTCCTTGTGCCCAAAGAAATCAGTTTAACATAAATATTTAGTTCCTTACGGGTAGCAAAACGATAAATACTATGTTAACATTCAAAACACCCAAGTCATTTCTCAATACATTATTATGAATTAATTAACAGAACACTGACAGCATAGCAAAGCAAAATTATGCAGGTTTAATTAGTCATTTGATTTTTCAAACAATCTACGCAATCTAAAATATGCATAACACATCTAAAATGTGAATATATTTATTAAAGATAAATTTAATCAAATGCTAAATCCATATAATTCTAAAATAGAGGCAGATGTCTAAATAAAATTTGGTTTCAAGTTTGGACATTTTATATCCTTCCATAAGAAAACCGTCGGTGATAACAAAGATGGAGAACCTAGGTTTTCCAAAAATTTGAATGTTCACATTTTGGCGGGAAGTTCTCCGCAGGGAGGAATGCAATATTTGATTTTTATTTTTATTTTTTTTAACATTAAACTACCGAAGATAGGATAGTTAGTAAGTATCCATTTTAAAAGAAAACCTTACCCATATAAAGTAAAATGCGAAAACAAAAATTTAACAACGAAATACACTATTAACAGAATCGGAAGGCAAATTTACGTTTGCACATAGCAAAACAGTTGGATTGAAAAAACAGCCGAATATATACATTCACAGATAGTATTTTGTTAAAAAGCTGGTGAATAATCGACAAAACATCAGAATATAGATGAGCATGATGTAAACCGTCCAGATAGGAGAAAGTACATAATTGAGGTGTTATAGATGGCAGAGAATTAGGCAGGGACCATGAAATCTATGATGTGGGCGATAATCTAATAGGAAGAATTTCATGACCAGTCACTGATAGGAAGTTACAGGAGAATAAACAACTGGGCGGACGAAAAATGTGAATATTAGCACAAGGAAAAGAAAGACCGAGCAGCGGTTGCAGGAGGGTTTAAAAAAGGGGAAGAATTTATGCGAGGAGTCGGTTTTGGGAAAATAGAGGGTTGATGAAAAACTGAAGTTGATTTTAGGAAAATGTGGTAATAAAATGCGGAGAAGATAACCGCCAGAGGAGGAAGAATCATGGTTGATTCTATTTTGTGAAATAAAAAGAATGTATATATTATAAAGTATCTAGAGACTTCTAAGGAGATCAAGTAGAGAATTAAGGAGAGAGCTTTAAAAACTATAACCGCCAAAGGAGGAAGAATCGTGGCTGATTCTATTTGTTTGACCAAGATGAAAATATATTACTCAATAACAAAATTACACATACATTAAAAATAGACAGAGTGCCTTACAAAAAAAGACCAAGTCATGAACATAATTACAAATGAAATGTCTATTATTACATAATAAATAATAAGACTTCTACTTGCTTTGTAACTAATTGGTTTATTTATAGGAATAAGCATGAATATCGTCAACCCAGTATAAAAGCTATGCGCGAAAGGAGTACACCCACCTCATTTCCTATGAATACACACATAGAGACAATTATTTATGCAAATCTTAGTTATAATGTGATTGTATATATTTGTTTGACTAAGATGATTTTTTTCAATAATATTGTTGTATATACATTAAAAATAGACCGAGTCATTGACATTAATACAAATGAAATGTCTATTAGTGCAAAGCTCATAAAGATTTCTATTTTCTTTGAAACTAATTGGTTTAACTATAGAGAAAACCTGGATATAAATACATTTCATAATTTTATGTTATTTTCAAATAAAAATGGTCCATTCAATTCGAGATAAAAAGATTCACATAATAAGTTTGGGAGTTAGAGGGCACTGAGCATTTGATTGGCAAAAAAAAAAAGTACAGTTCGCCAACCCTTCACTGCTCGTTTTATAATTCTTATAATTGAAATCATGGCATCTGTCATGCTCTTTTAAAAAGTAATTCACAAACTTACAGATCTTTGCATAATCCAAAAAATAAGTGCTTTTAATAAGTTACATTTGGTGTAATCTTATTTGACAGTAACAGATAAAAGAACTTGTTATGGTTAGTATAAAAATAGGAACAAAATGGAGACTATGGCATATGAAATTTGGTAACGGTATGCTCCAACATCATACAAAACGTAAGAATGTATGTGATCCAAAATAGTATGTGAGCTATTATTTGAAAATACAATGTTTAAATTTTCCTCTTTATTCCCTCAATAATTTGATTAAGGTGTTTTGTCAGGACTGAGTACACATTTACAGAACTGAGATGCATAACTATTAAGGTGCAGGGATATTTATCATATTTTGAAAGTAAATATTTAATTTCCATCCATCCAGCAGTAACTAATAATATGAAAGTTGAATATGGAAGAGCAGTTTGAGAATATATAACTTGAAAATGATAGTGATTGCATATCAATACTTGAGATGCATTAAATAGGAAATTAAGTTAAGTGCAAAAGTATAAGAATGGTTATTGTAAATTAATTTTGGGATTCAAAATGAAGATACTATTCAAAATTTTAAGCTTGACATTTACCAAATAAAGATTGCATAACATTTAGGAAGCATATAATCTAAATCAAAAATCCAAGAAAGCATCATGAAACCTTAATGTAAAATGATTACATCTCTTTTGCAATGCGAATACAAAACAAATAATTGAATTTCTGAAGGTAGTTATACATTTCCTTAAAAATATAGCTATGCATAGCGTCCTTAAATCATTAGAATTTTACTTCAATAAATAAACATAATTAAAATCTTAATTATAGTTGAACCAAATCATATAAATCATGTCTATGTCTGTGTATTTTTATTATTTTACCTAGTATAAGTAAAATAATTGAGATTTTCCTTATCCACGTTGGTCATGGTACTGCTAACCCTTGATTTTAAACTATAAGAGAAACATCACATATGCTCTTTTGGACTGTCACCCAAAACCACATTGATACCAATGTATACACATCAGTATTTTCAACCTAATAACTCTATAATGGCAAACTAAGGATATATATAATCTATCTAATGTAGAAAGAACCAATAAAGAAAGTAATTTAGTTCCCAATTTCTTTTGTGAGCAGCAATAACCTCAGCGTTCAACAATAACCCACCCCTGGCAGAAAGAAGAAAGGAGAACATGGCGAATGCATTAAAAAATATAAGTATATAAATTGGAAAAGGAACTGGTACCTTCGTCGGTGACCTATCAACATCCGGGCGACAACCTATCGGGTGTTCGAGGAAAGAAGGCCAGTGCCAATGATTAGATGATGAAGATAGATATGAGAACCATGCACCATAGTAGTAGAGGAAGATCAGTCACAGCTGAAGAATAGATCAACAACATTGGTTTAGAAGAAGATCAGGGTTTGGGAGAAAAAAGGGAAATAAACAAAGTAAATTTACTAATTAGGTTTTTCTATGAAACTGACCGTCCAGGATTTCTTGTGCATCTGATTTAATGGGAAATTTAATTAAATAATTTAATTTATAACTAAAAGTATCTCCAGAGTTTTAAGGAGAGTTGAGGGAATTGAGAGAATTAAGGAGAGAGCTTGGAAAATTTAATTAAATAATTTAATTCATAACTAAAAGTATCTTTAGAGTTTTAAGGAGAGTTGAGAGGAAGTAGTGAATTAAGGTGAGCTGAGAGATGAGAGAATTAAGGATAGAGCTTGAAATTCTTCTGCTTTACTATTATTTAATAGAATATATTAGTTTTTAGGCCAAGCTGTTTAAAATATAAGTTTAAGGACATTTTGGTTTTTCTTTTCTACCCCGTATCCTCTCTTACCCAGTTACTCGGTATTCACTCTATTTCATCTTTCATGCAGCTCGACCTCATCTTTCATGCAGCTCTACAACAATCGTTCACTCAACAATCCATTTCATCACAATTCATCGCTCCAGCAATCGTCCACTACGTCAATCGATTTCTAGATCAATGGATTTCATCTCTATAGCAGGTATAAACCCTAGCCCTCTTTTTCTCCTTTTTTTAATTTCATCTCTACAGTAATCGATTTCTAGATCAATCGATTTCATCTCTATAGCAGGTATAAACCCTAGCCCGCTTTTTCTCCTTTTTTATTTCATCTCTAAAGTAATCGATTTCTAGGTCAAGTTAATGTAGACATTAAGCATTCACCATGCTTTGAATTTATTTGACCTTAAGTCGCATTCGTTCAGGTTATAACAAATATATATTCATTCGTTTTCATCGTTTTGTATATTTACACTTTCAACATTATAGATGACTAATTTATAATTGCTACTCTACGATAGTGTACAATCTGGAGGAAAAAACGGTTCATGCTCACTATTGTATAACTATTTTCTTGTGATGATGCTTACGATGCATGCAGGTTTGTATAAACTGCTAATGTATTTCTTTAAGATGTAATAATTGTTAATGAGGTTTGTGTTATTCAGTTTCTGACAAGATATACACAGTGGATTTCCTTTCTAAATTCTTGAAGCATAGTTGCTACTATTTCCTGTCATCGTATTTCTTTGATATGATAAAGGAACAATTTAGTATCAAAATCATGGCACCACTGGTTTGTCATGTTTATTTTTTTATATTTTGTTGACTTGGTTTTGTTATGGTAGGTTTGTTTTTCTGGTGTTGGGAAACTGTTTTGAAGTTTGGTGTCATTTATATTTGCATGTTTGTAAATGTTTATGAACCTGGTTTTTATAATAATTTCAATGTTTTGAAGTTTGGTTAACCACTTTAAAAATTCCTTTGATGTTATAAAATTCATTTAAATAGACCTCTTTCAAAAAATCAGCTGCTTAGTTTTTGTTAATGGAATAATTTTTATAGAACTAACTGCTCATGTATGATTTTCATTTCGATCATCAATTGGTGCAATACTGCATGTATAATATGATGTTTGGCAGAATTTATTTGGTTCAGCATGGATAAACTGCATGTTTAAATTGATGTGTAAACCTTGTTGGGATGAACGCAGAGCATGAATATTCACTTGTTTGATTCAGTCTTTACACAAAATCATATATCCAAGTTATCTTTTTGCACTATTCTTAAATTATTAAATAAGTGTTCTTAAAATCATATATCCAAGTTATCTTTTAGTCAATTTATAACGAAAAAGAAGAAAAAAACAAACATATTTATCTTTTTAAACAAACAGTGGTTATTTTAAACTAGAAGATTATAATCTTTCATGCAAAAAGTTAGTCATTTATGCATATAACAAGTAATTTACGCATGTGTTTTATAATTTAAGTTTTTGCTATTTTTTATCATATTAATGTATAGTGTTACATTGATTAATCATTTAAACAATTTATAATGATAACGAAGAAAAAGATAAATTGAATTATCTTTGTAAATGACTATTGTCTTTACATAAAATCATATGTACACTGTAATTATTTTATACAAAAGTGTCCTTAACTTATGAAGAAATGATTAAACACAATTATATTTTAAAATTGTTAATATTTTTGAAGCTAGAATTGAATTTGTTTAAAAAGATAAACATGTTTGTCTTTTTAAAGGGATATTGTATCTTATATAAACATATAAATATTAGCTTTTCCATAAAATTTTATTAGAGTATTAAGCAATCATTTTTTTAAATATGTTTATAATTTGCATTATTGTGTTTTTTAGTAATAAAAAGGTAGTATAAAAGAGATAAATAAATTTATCTTTTTAAACAAATAGTGTTTTCTTAAGTAGAATATTTATAATCTTACATCCAAAAAGATACAGTATTTTGTACATATAATAAATAAATTATGCATGTGCTTTTTGATCTAAAAATTTAATATTTTTTTATCATATTAAAGTATAATGATAAATAGATATATCATTTTAATCAATTTATAATGATAAAGAAGAAAAAGATAAACATATCGTAATAGCTTTTTATTAACATTTATTCAATAATAATTATGCATTAGATGATTTTATACATTTATTTTATCAAAAAATAAATACTTTTTCTAATTAAAAAATAAAGTGAAAGGATAAATACACCTATCAGAAATGTATGTTTAAAAAATTACGCGTAAATGTTATTGAACTATTTATGTTTAATGTTTTTAATATAAAAAAGACATAGTTTAATGCAACAATCCTTGTAAATGTTTTGTTAATATCAAATCTAATGACGAAAATGATAAATAATTTTATCTTTTTAAATATTTAATGTTTTTAATATAAAAAAACATACTTTTATCTTTTTTAGAAAAGTAAGAACAAATTGCAGTAATCATCTAAAATCATACTGGCATACTTGAATTTCTTTCATAATTGCTAATAATTTTAGTATTTTTATTCTAAGCTCATTGCTTTTGACATATTCACTTCGGTTTTGAGTAACAAGTTAGGTATGCATGCATAGTACATTGTTCTTAGGAATTGCTTCTGACTTATTCACTACTTTAGCCTTGAATCTTAGGAATTTCCTTATGAATGGTCAACTTTTTTTATTTGCGTCACAGTTCCATTATTCATTTGCATGCCAATTCATCATATATCTATAGCTTTACTGATACATAGTAATTTTTATGTCTATTTTTTATTCTTTGGAGCCAGCCCTGACCTATAGGACAATCCAATAATTTATAATTATTTATCAGCTAATTGAACTTTTTTTAATTTGCGGTATTGGATTTGTGAAAAAACACAAATCATAGCGTTAAAAAAGATGTGAAAATGCGAGCCCAAGAATAATAAAATGGAATTTATCACTGTTGAAAAGCATATCTACTAAATCCATTGAGCCGAAAAAGGTTAAAATAAATTATATTTTGGTGTTATTAGTTGTACATTTGGTTAATCTTAAAAGCATATTAAACAGTGTGGTGTATCTTCATCTGGAAGTCAAAAAATTTAGCACTAAACATATGAATCAATAATGAGAAAAACCACTTCGAATGGTAGTTGAGTTATACTAACAGCATATGATACTAACAACATGTTTAATGGTTTTCGTGCAATTCTACAAATATGTATGTGAAAAGTCATACTGGTTTAAATATATGATACTAATAGTGTGCTTTCTATCACTTATATTTCGCATTGTAAGTAATAGTATGCTTTATCCTGTTATATGTTTTCAGTTTGCCAAGTGATTCAAAAAAAAAATGCAAGATGAAAAAAATCTGCTACTGAAAGTGAAAGAGAATGTGGAAGAGAGAAAAAATAAAGAGAAGGAAGAAAGTTGTCTTCGAAGTCAAGTTGAAGACAAAGAAAAAGGAATTGCAAAGTTGAAACAAAAAGTTGAACAGTTGGAAAAAAAACTTCAGTCGAAACGAATACAATTAGAAGCTGAGAAAAAATTGAGAATGGAACTGGAATGCTAGATATCAATGTTATTTTACCATTTCTAATGAATGCAGGTGTATATAATTTTGTGTGGATTGAATGTAGGTGCATATTCATGTTTGGGATTTTGTAACTAATAGTTATAATGTTCATGTAGTCGGGTTCATGTATATTTTTTATCTTTATCAGATAAAGATGAATACTTTTATCTTTTTCAGAAAAGGAAGAACAACCTGCAATAATGATACAATGGAATATCGATTGCAGTAATCATAAAACTTGCCGTTATGATAAATAATTTTATCTTTTTCTGATATATGTTTTTATCAATTACATTATACAAGGGAATACTAGTTACTTTAAGTGATTTAACTGTGAACTGTCTGCTCATGTATGTGTTTTTGATACAATGGAATATTAGATTTAAGTGTGTGTATATTTTTATCTTTTTAGATAAAGATAAATACTTTTATCTTTATTAGAAAAGGAAGAACAACTTATGGTTAAAGGATTAAGTTATGTAACAGAATTGGTTATTGACCAAAATGACCTGTACTCTCAGTAAATCAGTAATGTTAGAAGAAAATAATTAAGAAATTTCAGATCTATGGTCTCCTACATACATAAATCTTTGACAAACGTATAAATTCTAAAACTTATGCTACAAGTTTTTCATACAAATTCCAATTATCTGACTTCAGCCAACTAGCTTTTGAACAGAAGTTTTTCAAGCGCACTGAAGTATGATTTGGGTATTAAAAACACATAGCAATACACTAAAGGGGAAAAATATAGTTTTATGGATCATTTCTAAGGAATAATAATTTCACACTTTCAATATGTACATAATCTGAAAACACATATGCTTTTCCTTTAAATAATCTCAGATGCACACTTATTGTCCCAAAAAATTTCAAGTATCATATATCATATTTGTGCAACTTAAATCTACAAACCTGTTGGTTGTTGTACTGTGATTCCATGCACATATTTTGAATAACTACCCGACGGTTGATTTTTCTAATGAACTTTAGTACATCTTCTTCTCAAAAATCAATGCAACAACACAAGAAAGAAGCACACAAGAAAGAAAAAAAATGCTAGGTAGGACTAAAATGGAGCTGAATGTGCCCTACATATCATATATTTATCTTTGTTTGAATAAGTGGTATCAGTTAGGTGCAGATCTGCAAATTACTGTTGTCACTGCCAATTCAAACTGAACTCTTCTGTCAGTTTGGAGAGGAAAATAAAAAGAAGAAAAATGCTAGCTCCACATCATTGAAACAAAATGCCACACTTCCCATTGATATGAAAACACAACTTGCAATATTGTCAATAATCTTCACAAAGACATTTCTTTGAAAATATAATCTTTACTAAATAAAACAATCGGTTAATGACATGTTAAGGAAGCAAATAGTTTTGTTTAACAATTTAGTTGCATTAAACAACAATCGAACCAAAAATATAAAATAGTTTATCATTTTATAGAACCAATTTTAAAAATCTGTCATAACATACAAATAAAATATTAACTTAATATAAGCATTAACTCAATACGTGAACAAAAATATTTACTTAATATAAATAATTACAAAAAACAAAACCACTAAATTAAATAAAACAATAGAAAAAAGATAAAATCAAACAAAACCACTAAATTAAATAAAACAATAGAAAAAAGATAAAATCTTTTATCATTTTCCATATTATACACACGCAATTTATCTACTCGTTATTGTATGATGACATACTTTAACCTTTTTTATCAATTCATTATACACAAGCAATTTATCAACTCATTAAACACAAACAATTTATCAGAATAACCTATATCATATTGGCATACTTTTAACTTTTTTTTAATATTGTGTACTACAATACAATTAAGATTGCGAACAATGCAAGCCATAACAAGGGAGGTATCATGGATAGAGGAACTAACTCAAGAACGGCTGAACATATATATACTTTTATCTTTTTCAAACAAAGATAAATACTTTTATCTTTTTCAAACAAAGAAGAACAACTTGTTAAGTGAAATCAATTACATATTTTTATCTTATAGTCTCAACATGTATTTATATAATTCTGATATATGTTTCTAGCAAATATAAAAAGAGGTACATGAAGATATCACTCAAGCTTAGCAAACAAAATACAGAATATACATGTAGATATCAAGAAAACTAAAAAAACATGCTTTTACAAGAGGATTTTCTCCATCTGGCGCCAAATCATGGTTTCCCTTGGTAGAGGAATTTTTCCATCAATGGAAGCTTGCTTTAGTTCATTATTATCCATAGTTGACAATAACTTTTGCACTAAGGCAAGGACAACACCCAAAATGAATAGCAATCATCAACCAATTTATTTGTCCGTCCTTGGAATCACATTCAACACCTTGTATGAATACAACCCAGTCCAGCAGTCTAGGAAAATCAAAACAATCATCTTCATCAATCAAAATCATTGCAGCCAACCCACAAAATGTATACCCACTATGATCTTTTTATCCGGGTTCACCAGAAATACTACCTTCGTATGTTTGACATCTCCTGATGTAATCCCTGACACCTTCCACAAGCTTATAATCCAAAATGTTTAGATTGTTGCAACAGAAATGGCTGTATAGCATGCCCTTAAATCCATTTATCCTCCATCATGTTAGAAAATTTCAAATTCACATTTTGGGTATAGGGTTTTGTGTGAAGAGAAGTAAGAAAGAAGGAAGAGGAAATGTGATTAGTCCCACATTATGGAAGAAAAATGAGTGTGCCACTATTTAATCGGCTTTCTCATGAGGATGTTGGGGCCTTGGAGCACCTAAATGTTTGCTTTGTTGTGAGGAGAGAGACCATGCATGTAGACCACACACGCGTGCGCCATCCTTCCAACCGACCGAACCGAACCGGGCAGGGTCGGGCCTGGTATGGGTATGGGTCATGATCCAATAAATATATTTTTGGATAGAATTTACAAACGATAACGGGGCCGAATTTAGACCCATTACGGACCCGAATTCAAATCTAGATGGGTTTTCAGAACATTGGAAAAGGGCGCGACCGTTTGAATTTGCGACGTTTTTCGAACGTTGCAAATGAAAAGGTACGAAAATTCAAATTGAAACTGAAATGACCGTTCCGAATGCCGCGACTGTTCATGAACCGATGTTACCTCTCGCGGCAATAAATAGCCACACCCAGAAACTGTTTGAAATCACTTAAAAACTTCATCTTCTTCCTCTTGTACATACTGCCATTGCCACAGTGTTAAGGCGTTGCAAATTTCCGAATTTGCAACATCTGAGTGGCGTTGCAGATACTCTCTTCATTCTATTCTTAAATTGCATCATCAAAAACCATATTCTAGAGTGTTGTTGATCGGATCAAAGCAGTACAAACTTTGAATCCGATTTCGATGTTCCAAGGCTTTATTAAATCCTAGAAGTCAATAGTTACCTAGTGGGTTGAACTATTGTCTGAAAGAATCTAAATAATGGATCCTTAAAATCTGAAGTATGGAAATATTCATCATCCAATAGCCAAAAACCGCCAAATCCCAAACAAATTATCAGACAATAACTTCAATCATGGAAGGTTTGAGAGCATTGCAAGCTATGAATTAGCATTTGACGAAATTGGAGTGTTTTGATGGTGAAAATTTTACTCGTTGGCAAGAGACAATGAAGTTCCTTCTGATCACTGTGAAATTGTTCTACATCTTGGACAATGGATTGGAAGTTATATCGGAGGAAACTACTGGCAAGGATTCCGCTCTGAAGGTAAAACGAGCAAAGCGTAAAGAGGATGATTTCCTGTGCAGAGGGCATATTCTGAATGCATTGTCTACTTCAGTCTACAACGCTCACAGGTCCTTGGAAACTGCAAAGGACCTCTGGACTGCATTGGTGAGCAAGTATGGCATAGCCGAGGCAAGTAATAAAAATTTCTTATTTGTAATTTTATGGATTTCAAAATGGTTGCCAACAAGTCCACAGTTGGACAAGTAAGCGAAATACTACTGTTGGTGAATCAACTTAAAGATGTCGGTATTGATCTCCCTGATTTTTTTTGTTTGAGTTATTATTTTGAGACTCTCGAATTCTTGGATGATTATAAGAAAAAATTGAAGCATGCGGAAACAGATTATAATTTTGACGGTTTGCAGTGTCATCTTCGTGTTGAAGAGGATTCTCTAAATCGTGAAGTAGATGATAATCCGCAAACTGAGTCTCAAGCTATTGCAAATAATGTTGAAATTACTGACAAATTAAAGCCTAAGAATGAGACACAGTTTAAGAAGAATAATAATTCTAAGAACAAAAAGAAGGATGCCTGTTATTATTGTAATAAAACCGACTACTATGCCCGAGACTGTCGTCTTCGGAAGAAACAACAAAAAGAGAATGTGGTCGAAGAAATGCTTGTGGCTATTGTATAAGAGGCGAACACCGTTAGTGGCATTGATAATGTCAGGTGGCTCGATACTGGAGCAACCATTCATATTTGCAAAGACCGTACTCTTTTTAAGACTTACGAAGAAAAAAATATAGAATCCAGCGAAGTTACTGGCGCAAACAAAGTTGCAAGCAAAGTTTTGGGAAAAGGCACACTTGAACTTACATTCACCTCTGGGAAAGTTCTTACATTAGCCAATGTTTTTTATATACCCGATATGTGTACGAATTTGGTTTTTGGATACCTTCTTAACAAAGAAGGATTCAAGGTGGTGTATGAGTCTGATAAGTTAGTGTTGTCCAAGAACAACAAATTTATTGGATAAGGATATTCTTGTAACGACATGATTAAGTTGAATCAAGTAAAGAAATCTTCTGCTTATATTGTTGATTCTGTTAATTTATGACATGGTAGATTAGGACATGTTAAATATAAATCTCTTAGAAATATGCATAATTAGGATTAATTTCTGATTGTGATTTCAATTCTATCTCTAAATGTGAAATATGTGTTCAAGAGAAAATACACCAGAAATCCTTTAAATCTGTAGAAAGGAAAACTGGTTTGCTTGATTTGGTATATAGTGATGTTGGTGACTTAAAAAGTCATATCATCTATGGTGGTAACCAATGTTATATAATATTTATTGATGATTGTACTAGACATGCATATGTATATCTAATGAAATTGAAAGATGAGGCTTTTAATAAATTCAAATTTTAAGAAGCAGAAGTCGAAAAACAATTATGAGTTAAAATTAAAATGTTACATTCAGATCGTGGTGGTGAATATTTTTCAAATGAATTTACTTTATTTTGCAAACAAAATGCACCAATGTACTGCCACGTACACACCACAAAAAAAATGGTGTTGCTGAGAGAAAAAATAGAATTTTGTAGAAATGGTTAATGCCATTGTAACGTGCCAGAAATTTCTATAATTGAAATATGAATATAACTGAAGATTTAACTATTAACATTATATTGATATGTGGGTTAGAAAATCAAATATATTGTTTTGAGTTGAATTGAATTCGATATTTAATTTATCATGGTCGATTGAGAATCAAATATTTATTGTTGGATATTTGGACTGAATTCGGTTGAATATTCGAATTGGATCTGAAATTTGATTGGAAAATATAAATAATTGAATTTTAAAATAAACGTAATTAGCATTAATAAATTGAAATTTTTATTTGTTGAAATAGAGGGAAATTTGACTGTAGTATATGTGAATTTGTGTGTACAAAGAGATTGAGGATAACTATTCAAAATTTGGAAACGAATGGAGTTGTTGGTGGACAAATAGAATAAAATCAGTGAATGGTTAAATAATTTAAAAATAAAATAATATTGTATAAAAATGGAGTTGGGTTATAATCAAATTAATTTTATTGAATACAAAGCGTTGGAACACAGGGGTACATAAAATTTTTATCATATCTGGGGATTGTATCTACGGTACGAATATGGAGTGCTCAAAAATTGCTTACAGTATAGTTAATATTAATTTTAACTGTAAAAAAACCTTTTCCTCCAAATAATTATATCCTAATACGTTACCTACCTCAGATAACACTCACGTAGACCTATTTGATAACGCGTAGCAACCCTAAAAGCCTATTGACATTACGTCGTTCATATCCCCTTTCTCTCATCTATAAAAATCATGCAAATTCCCCTTTTCTTCAGAAAACAAAAATCCTTCCTTAATGTCTTTTAATGGATGATGCCAAAATATTTTCTTTTCCCCCAAATTTTCCGCCTCCACCAATTTGTTCTTACTCCTCAAATCAAAATCGAGTTTTTCCCAAATCGAGCTCCTCCTTTCACCGCAAGTTTGAAGCTCTAGTTTATCGAAGGATAGCTTGTACCCAAGTAGAAGACTTCATCATCTGAAGCCAACTCGAAACCGCAAATCACCGTAGCCCTAATCACCATCATCACAATTCATCGCCGTCGCAACTGCTGGAGTCGGCCTCCCCCTTTTATGTAATTCTCCGGTCTCTTGAAGCCACCACCCTTATCATAAACGCCTGCGCCTTATTTCTACGGATTCAAGGTGAGTATTCACTCACGATTATCTTACTTCAAGTAAATTATATTTCAATAGAAAAATGATTTAAATTAGTTGGATTTGGGGTTTGGTTTATTAGCCGTTGCATTTGTGTTGAACACGGTTGTCGACTAACATGAATTCCCTCTAATTTGTTTATGCTGCCACATTGGTTCTTGTTTTCCATATGCTACTGTTATAAATTCATTTGGCAGATTGGTGTTGTTTGAGCATGACCACTTGACAGTTCTCATTTAACTTGGTTGTGTTCGCTTTTGTTTAAATCCATACCACCTTGAGCTATTGATGATTTACACCCAGCTACCTAAAGATGAATAAGCTTGTATTGCATGACCTGATTAGCTTATCATGCTTTGTTGTGGATACCATCTGCATAAACAAGTTGATAAACTGAACTAGAATATTTAACTCCCACCTAAGAAATAATTATTTGAAAATTATCATCACTGCTTAAATTTTCCGTTTTATGACATAGAATATTTGTAAGCATGCATTCGGTTTGGATACCATCTAGAAGATTTCTGAAGTAACAATGTGTATATTAACATGGAAGCATGTAGACCCTTTAAAATCTTATCATTTGTGTCCTATATTGTTTACAGTTCTCGCTTTTTGGGTTTTTCTCGTCTATGCCGATCTAGGAAAAATGTGTACCCCTCTCGTTACTTGCATATCACCTGAATTGAAATTATACATGGTAGGCATGGTGAATTACCTTGCATGACCCATTTGTCCACATTAACTGATTAGTCGAGGTCTGGTAATAATAGTATAAATTCTCCGTTTTGACAATATCACATTCACATGCATAAACCGAATTCACATAAATTATGTTTGTTAAGTCCGATGAATTATTGGCTTCCTTTTTATGAGCTTTCAGTACAACCTAGAAAATCTATAGATGAAACTGGTCGTCTCGTATTTTTAAAACATTCAGTTTTGACTTGGTCTTTGGCATTGTATAATGCTCGGTTCTCTTATACCACATTATGTTGATTGACTATATGATCAAGTATTTTGTATAATTAAGATGAGCTAAAATTTATATAACATATTGATACCATGCATGCACACAAGAGGATCCTTTCAATTTGGTCATATTTTTTTCGGCATTCTATGTGAATTATTGCCTCCTACTTAGATTTTTGATAATGATGTGATATTTATAGAGTTGCAGACAGTATTCCAAATCAATGCTAAATTCATTTCTAAACTTTCCCATTCTCTGGTACACGGTCATTGTTGAGACCACAAATGTGCTCTTATCTGATTTCATACACACACACACACACATAAGTATCTATTCTCATTTGTCCCACCCTGTTTTGATGTAGCAGATGACTCATTGCATTTTTAATTTGGTAAAATGAAATGGTAGCGAGTATCATAATATGAATAAAACTGTTTTGACATCCTTATTTAATTTCTATTAAGGCTTTATTTAATTCATGTTGCTAGATGTCATTTACACCTAATTGACAATGGTTAAAACAACAAATGGTTACCAGTGATGGACATGGGTTCTTTTATTATCTGGTTATATAGCCAGCTAATATTGAAGGAAAAGGATTCTTTGTGTACAAATTGGGTTACAAATATTATAGGTAGTTTTGAGTTGAGACAGTCTTCATGAAAACTCAGCCTTAGGTTACATCTCTATTTGTATAGGGTATCATGCTAGTATAAATGTTATTACTTAATGATCCAAGTATGTGACCTGTTTGGGCTAAAACACACAAACGCAATGATTTCTTGGTAATCACAATCAGCTCTTGAAATGGTGTAGAACAACTTTAACAATTTGTCCATGTTATGCTTCAAGTTGAAGGGAAATTACAACTTACAAAACAGTTTATACGTATCTTGGTAACTTATGCATACGTTGCATTTATGCCAGATACTATGTACAAATTCGTACCGCCATTAATATGACATGTAGAATAAATTCTGAACCATTACGGCCATATATTGATTCCCTTGTTTCCATGTACATATATTTATATGTATTTCGCAATGGACTAGCTTATGCATATATTTTCTTGTTTAAGTGTTTTACTGACATGCATGAATGCATGTACTACCTTGTACACGTAAAAATCTAAATGCTACTTATGTTTATGTCATGCGTATAGAATTCAATGACATTTTTTCCGATTTGTATCCATGCTCACTTGTATGTATTGATGCATTTAGGCCATTGTAGTCACGTTGCCTGGCATATTTGGAAAGTGTGCACTTGTCCAATCGTTGTATATACGTTTAGGAGTGTTCCTGTTCACAATTGAAATGCATGAGCCTTGTAGTTTGCATTTCCCTGTTTATTATGACCTATTTGTTTGCCCAACCTATGTTGCCCTATATTTTTCGTACTCGCATTTTGTATATTCGGGTCCGGACGTTGAGGTAGTGCACACGTGTACACGTGTGTACATGCAAGCTTCTGATATCGTTAGGTCCTAAATCAGAAACCGATAAGGACAGATACCATATTTGATCATGAACTGATATTGCACTAGATTTGTTCCTAGTTAAATTGATCAGAACAGATATCACACTTGAAATAGCTACTGATATAGAACTGATAATATATGGACAGATACCACACAACTTTTATTTTGAGTATATTTTGGGAGTTAGGATGAACTATTATATTTCAGTTTATATTGAAGTTAATTTACTTGAACTATGATTAGCCCTAACTCGAGTGTTTTATGTTTTTGCATGGAACGCTCGAGCCAGGCCCGAGTGTTACAGATTTAAAGATTACAACTTAGGATTCAAAGATTGGCAAAGTTGGGAATTCCAAAGACAGCGCACTCTGAAGATTTTAAATAGTAAATTTTTCTTTTGTATTCAAGTTGTATTTTCATTCTGTAGCATAGAAAATCATTGTATTAAATTTTTCGATCAATGTATAAATGTTTATTTCGCTGTTTAATACTGTGTTATTTATTTTGTTCTGTGTTCTATTGATTCTGGTGTTAAACTCTATAAGCTAAATAATGATCCGTCAATTTGAAAATTTTAAGTGGATTTAATTATCGATTTGAAGCGGTCAAAAAGGCAGGATGTTACAGCCTTGCTCATAAGTTCTAGTTTACCTTATGGCCTTTGGGGTGAAGCTATATTATCTGCATGTTACATTTTAAATAGAGTACCACTTAAAAAGAATAATATTTCCCCTTATAAATTATGGTTTAATAAGAAACCAAACCTTAATAGACTTAAAGTTTGGGGTTGCTTAGCATATGTTAGAAAATCTGACCCTAAATGACCAAATTGTAACAACCCGAAAATCTGGGCCAGTTTAAATTTTTTATTTTGGCAATTTTAATGAATTTTGAATATTTAAAATGAATTATTTTAAATAATATCATCGAGAAAATTTCTTTTGAATAAAATTCATACGTATATAGTTATATAGATCGGCGTTAGAATATAAATAATTATATATAATTATAAAAGGAATTGAAAATGGCGCGGTAGTTCGATAATTCGATTTCAAACTTCAATTGAACATACCGGGTGCAAAACAATCCGGATTTTAGCGAAACCAAAAATAATGGAATCTAATTGTGAATATCTTTCCAACGAATCCGAAAAATCGAAATTTCATAGCGGGAATCAAAAGATATGTCCAGTTGAAAATTCTGATTAGTCGCTATGGAATTCAGGCCCTTAAAAATGGACATTTTGCAAAAGACCTCGGATTTCGACGAAACCAGTTTTGTTGGGTCCGTGATGTTAAATTATTGCTAGGTTTCAAATTTCATAATTTTTCGAATTAATATGTGAGCGTGGCAAAGGAAAACGCGTTTGACCAGTTTCAGTTGATTTTAATCGACTGGAAAATGGCCATTTTTCTAACGGTCTCAGAATTCGACGAAACTAGTTTTGTTAGGACCGTATCGTCAATACGAAGCTAGAAAATATTTTTCTGGAATTTTTCTAGTTAGTATGTGACCCCGGTAATTTAAAATGTACGTTTAAAATTCAATATAGTGATTTAAATGTAAATTTAACGAAAATTGATTGTAACAGCCAAATCAGCTTGCGATACATATCCCATTGTGTTCAGAATGGGGGTGAAACGCTATGGACGACAGGCGGTGGGCCTCGTTTAGAAGTCGTATGTAAAAGTCAATAATTTGGTAATTAAAATAATAAAAGAAAAATTTTCTCTTTCCTCCCCCCCTTAACTTCTCTCTGGCTCCCCCCTTCTCTATAACGGGTCAACGCTTAGTAATAAAAAAAAGATGAAAAGAAAAACCGCCCGTTCAGATCTGGACCTCGTCGCCCCTTCCACCGTCGCCATGCCCCGCGCCACCCACCACCACTGGCGATGCCCTAGGCTGTCGCCCCACCAAAACCGCCACACCCCTCTTCCCTTCGATTAAGGAAACCGCTCCTGTTCAAACAGAGCGTCGCAGTTGGAACTCCAGCGTCACCGGTCAGAGCACCCCCACTCCTTCGCCACCGCGAACTCCAGACCCCGCCAACCTGCCGCCAACGACAGCAACCGCCTCCTCCCAGTCGATGACGTGCCGAACTCTGAGCCCCAACCCTAAATCGAGGCCACCCAAATCCGAAGTTAGCTGCCGCCGTGGATGAGGGTTCCGATGCCCTAGGTAGGCTTGACCAGACGGTTTTGAATCTTCGCGTAGGGGTTCGAACTGTTACCGCAGTAAAACGATGAAGAAAGGTGATTTCCTAATTCATATAAAACAGTGTTTTACTTCAGTTTTTGTTTAAGTATAAAGCATTGTAGAAAATTCAGTTTTTGCTTAAAGAAAAAGCATTGTCTGTGAATATACTTTGCTTTGTTTTACAAAATAAAATATGATTTGCTTTCAGTATATAGAATCAGTTTTATACCGTATTTAAAATCAGTTTTTACATTGCAAAAAAATCAGTTTTTGTTAAAGGAATTCGCAGTTTAAAAATTAGTTTTTATAAAAGAAAAGTCGAGATATTTAACATTTTAAAAGCGAGGTTTTTAACATTACAAAGGCGAAATCTATATTTTTATAAAGGCGAAATCTTTATGTAGAGTATAGCATAGTAAAAATGGGATTTTTATATATTGAATAACAAAGTAAAAATTTGATTTTTACATATGTAGTGGCTACGAGCAACGAAGATGATAAAAAGGGGAGAATGAAGAAGATTTCTCTAAAAGAAGTGCTGTGAAGTTGGATAGCTATTGGTGAGAACTTCTCACCTTTCAATTTAATTTTTCTATTTATAAATATATACTAGGATGCAGACGGTGTTTAGTAGCACCCGACACCCGTCATCCACAGACCATGGATGGCTTGTTTGTTTAATTGTTTGGTTGTGTAGTTGGTTAGATTATTTGGTTTGAAATTGAATTGTTTGGTGAAATGAAATTGATTTGATTAATGTGTGAATGGCGTGGGCCTTCACTAGACCGGGGATAAGGCTAGGCCTTGTCCCGTTTCTAGTATCGTGCCGTTATGCCGCCGAAATTTTCTAAAATAAGTTAGAAAAATAAAAATATCATTTTATTTAAAGAATGAATTGAATAGAAATTCATATGTTGGAATAAAATGTTTTATCGTTAAAAATATAATTTTTAACGTGAATGTGAATAAATAAATATTCATTTACAAACCAGACGGTTTGTTTATGTACACCTATTTAAAGGACATTGATTGGGTCGATAAATTTTACACATCGCCCAACTGCACAAATAAAATATGCGTTTGATTTTTTGAAACCCCACACGGGTGTTGGGATGAAATTTGAAGTTCACTCATCCTGATTGATTAAATATGTCGATCGATTGATTGACAGGCTGTTATAAGCGTTAGATATCTATATTTGATGCTTATACAGTGTAGTGCACTTTGGTTGATGGTTGATTATTTTTCAATGCTATTATATACATGTGTTGTATGAAAATCCATATAATTAATTTTATATGGTGATTGATTGGGCCTCATTCCAATTTAGAAAATAAAGAATATTATAACATAAAAGATCATGTGTTGACAGTACTCATCCGTTGAGATTAGTCATGTGTTGAACGAAATATTTTAGTAATAAAATTTACATCTTTATCAATATAAAATAAAGGTTCATGTGTTGACAGTACTCATCCGTTGAGATTAGTCATGTGTTGAACGAAATATTTTAGTAATAAAATTTACATCTTTATCAATATAAAATAAAGGTTCATGTGTTGACAGTACTCATCCGTTGAGATTAGTCATGTGTTGAACGAAATATTTTAGTAATAAAATTTACATCTTTATCAATATAAAATAAAGGTTCATGTGTTGACAGTACTCATCCGTTGAGATTAGTCATGTGTTGAACGAAATATTTTAGTAATAAAATTTACATCTTTATCAATATAAAATAAAGGTTCATGTGTTGACAGTACTCATCCGTTGAGATTAGTCATGTGTTGAACGAAATATTTTGATAATAACAACTATTTTGAAAAAGAAATATTTGAAATAGAATATTCGAAAATAGAAATATATGAAGCCGTGTTGATTAGATTAACGCCATTTTGACGTGAACGATATTTATATCGATTTTATTCATTTTGAAATGAATCGAATAGAAAACGATTTCGAAATGAATCGAATAGAAAACGATTTCGAAATGAATCGAATAGAAAACGATTTCGAAATGAATCGAATAGAAAACGATTTCGAAATGAATTGAATAGAAAACGAATTTGGTTTGAATAGAAAACGAATTTTATTTCAATTGAATATATAACGAAATTGAATCAAATAGAAAACCAATTTGAATTGAATTGAATTGAAAACGAATTCAAATTGAATTGAAAGCGAAGTGAAATGAATTCAAATTGAATTGAAATTTGAATTGAATAGAAATGAATTTTAAAACGAATTTATAAAGAAGAATTCATTTGTGCTTTGGATTGAAATGGAAATTGAAATTAATTTTGAAACGAATTCAAAACTATTTATAAAATTCGTTTTAAATAGTAATCGACGAAATATATATTATATATATTATATATATATAATATAATGGCCTGAATAGAACGCGCCGCGCCGCGGCAGTTTGTGAATTTCGACCATTTATTTCAAACGGACATTACGGGAGATCCGACCGTCGGATTCTCCTAAAACCGGAACCATTGGGTTCGTATCGTAAAGAGCTTTCTAACGAATATTAGAAATTAGAAATCTAACGGTTGGATTTGGAATTATGTCCAAATCAAATTTGAAAAAGGTCGCTGTAAGTGCAGTTCGATGGCCGTTGATGGAAATCGACTGTACGGGCCTTGATAAAATTATTAAAAATATCAATAATTTGTGTAAAATCATAAGAAATGATTTGGGAAGAATTGGGATGAAAAACTCCATATTTGAAAAGATAAAAATAGATTTTTATCGGAGTAAACTAGTTTTGAACTAGAATTATAATTCTATTTATTTTTAAATAAATAAATTGAATTTGAAAAGGGTTTTAAAAATAACCAGAATTTCCAATGATTGCATTAGAGTGGATTTGAATCGAAATTGTCTTCGGGATATTTCGATGTTGGAATTCGTGATTATACAGATGTTGTTATGGAAATTTGAAAGATATATATTTATATCGTTATTTCCAATATGACATTTGTTAGTCGTAGAATTTGATATTGAATATAAGCCGATATATTTTTTATTCAGAGCCTTGTATTGAATATCAAATGTGATTTGGGTTTGTCGTGAATGGTGTCTTCACTAACACTGTTCTTGAACCCCGTTGAGAAAAGATTAAATCTTTTTATTTAGATTTAATGAAGTGTACCAATTAAATAATATTTAATTGGAATTGAATTGATATTGATTTTTGGGTTTATCGTGAACAGTGTTTTAAATAACACTTGTTCTTTAACCCGATAATTAATGGAATGTGATTTTGGGTTTATCGTGAACCGTGTTTTAAATGACACTGATTCTTTAACCCAGTCATAGATTAAAACTAAGTGGAGTTTTAATGAATCTTTAATTAGATTGAAATAATCGAGAATGGAGTATCACCAGTTTTGCTCCAGGCGATAGTTAAATCTTTAACTAGATTTGAACGTGAAATGGTAATTGAATTTACCGATAACACCGTGGTGTTAGATATGAAGTATTACCAGTTTTACTTCATGGGATGAATAGATTGGGATTGGGGAATTAAAACAAATGATTACTTCGGTAAGTTTCGTTAATCCCGACTAGTTGAATCGAAATTCAAAAGATGATAAAAGAATAAATTCAGGAAATTTATCTTGGATAAAATTAATGGGAACCTTTACCTATGAATGTGAAAACTAGAAACTAACTTTCGGTTAGCTAAGCAGAATGGTTTTCTGAATATTGATCTGATGTTGGTTTCGGCCTTCGGGGTTAATATTTGGGTAATTATTCTCTTGATTAATTTACGGTTAGTGACTGATGAATTGGAATGAGGCGTATGTTGTGTTTTTGTAACACTTATTTAAAATATACGCGAGTCATTCGGGAAGACCGGGTTTATCCCATTCTGAATAATTGATACGACGATAAGTCGAAGATGAAGACGATGGTCGAAGAGCAGAGGTCTTCACGTCGTTTGGGTAATTACTGATGATCTTGATTGGGCTGTACACCCAAGAGGATGGAAACAGTTGGTGATCGTCCAGACGTACTTGGAGATCGATGGATATGCGAGGTACTAGGTGCCTCCGGTTTCGTTCAGACCCAGAACGGACTTGTAAATGGACTGTGTGTCTGACATTGGATTTTAGTCTGTGTGATTGATCTCTATTAAATATATATCTGTTTGGCGGCGGAGAATTTATTCTCTTGCTTAACGCCCTTCTCTGAGACGTACGAGCTCAGGGGTTATATACTGATGGATATCAAACGTATGGAGTGAATTGCCTGTGTGGCATGCTAAGATGCAATTGATCGAGGCTTCTGTTGAAAAGCAAAGTCTTGTGGTGATGATCAAAGCACAGCCTGTGTGGCATAGCTTTGTGTAACGTGGGTTCGCGAGCCTCACACCCCGGTTGTGAACCAGAAACGGGAGAGGACATCAGGGAGAGCATGCGTTTCTTTCTAGCTAGGGCGGTGTCAGTGACCTACCAGCCCTGACATTTATATACTTTTCACCTGTGTGGTTGTTGCTGTTGCGAGGCGCCTCGGTTTGATTGGACGATCCGGGTCCGATGGAGTCATTCGTTGGCTCATTTACGCCCCAAAGGGCGGGGAAATGCATGTTCAGGTATTTTAATCCACAGCGGTGGACCGGCCCTGACGATCCAAGGGTCACTCGAGCTCTGATCCTGAGGGGCGGGCTAGAGCGTCTCGAATCGGTTGAGGACTATCTTTTTCCTCGGTTCACAGACGGAAATCCAATTTCCAAATACGTGACATTTGCGGTTTTATTTGTAGATCCTAGTATGGCGACATGATATATGGTACCCATGCCGCCTATGATTGATACTTATGATTTGAAGTTGTTTTATACACTATGCACTTATAGTAGTATCAAATGATTTGTTTTAAATGTACTAAGCATGTTTGGCTATTATAAGGGAAAACCCTATCCTCGTCTGCGTTGCATTGTGTGATGGGACCTGGGTTTTATAATAGCTTCATTTTTAGAAAAGCATTGCGCTGTTTACTTTTATGCACTGGTATTCTTGGGAGGAAACCCGTTCCGTGTTATACGGCGTGGTCCCTTGATTTGCCTAACTTTGAAAATAAAGATAAATAACTGTTTTAGTTCTCACACCAGTCACATGACTGACCTGGAGTTTATTGTTTTAACCTAAACTCTGGGTGCCCTTATTTCGACACGGGCAGCTAGTAGTTTTGGTTTTGCAGATTTATATTCACAGGATCCTGGTTTACAGCTGGAACGATATCCGGAAAGCTTTGTATCCGTATATCTTCTTCTAGTTGTGTATTGTATTATTTTCCGCTGCGATGTATTTAAATGTAATTTAAATCTCTGATATTTCTGTGTAATATTCATTTATACTCCGTATATTCTTGTAATCTGATGCATTGTTGTAATATAGAATGAAATGTTCTTTTGTATGCGTTCTTTTGTGGCTTGTTCTCGAACTATCCGACGCTTTCCTTTACGGGGAAGTTGCGGGTTTTTACAGTTGGTATCAAAGCTTTGGTTTACAAAGCTCAGAGAACAAGACACATTAGAACCCTACGAAAGAATTCATCAGATATTGGGTTAGTAATATCCAATGGGAATGACTCGTTAGAGATAGGATCAGTAGTATCCTAGAACGAGTGTGAAGGGTATATTTTTAAAGGTAAAAACAATTTTTGTTTTGAAAATTTAAATCAACTATTCGTATTTGATTATTTATTTTATATTGATTTGGACAGTCCAGTATATAAAGATTTTGCATATGCGCCTTGCAAACGTATATTCGAAATTTTAATATACTGGATAGATATAGATTCACACTCTAGTCGCCCGAAGATGATTTTGATGATTGTAGCTACATCATCAGAATTAGTGTTCGAGTGTTGAAGGTGTGATATCTATATATTTCCATTAGACTGGTGTGAGAACCAAAATTAGATAGGGTTTATTGTTGTGATTTGGCATCAAAAACATGATTTTTGTATATGTATCAAAATTATGAATTTGAAACTCTAATTCACTAATTGATTGATGTTTGGGTTGTTTGTTTATTTGTTTGCTAATTCTTAGCCATTTAGCCTAATTGCATCAAATATTGAATTGTATTGAAAATTAGTCGCATTTGCTTGCATATATATGTACTTACATTGAATAGGTCATAGCAAGGAGGCTAGAGCAGAGAATAAAATTTGTTTGCCCGACAAATAGGTTCATGTTTACTACATAATTTACTGTTTTGTTTGGGTGATGATGATTTTATGAGCCTATTGGCTAGCCGCTTGGCTTTTTCTTTTTCTTTTTGAGATGAGAAGGACCGGGGAAGCTATTTGAAATTCCCTGATGCTCCCGGTGCAGGGGAGGTTATGGCGAAATTTTTCAAAAATTTAGGGTGTTAGCCAAATTTTTGAAGAATTTGAAAATTCTCAGAAACTAAAAAGTTGGAGAATGAAGCCAGATCGAACATAGAGTTGATTGATCAAACCACTTTCGACTTTGTTCCTTTTCGGGGACGAAAAGTTTTAAGTGGGGGAGATTGTAACAACCCGAAAATCTGGGCCAGTTTAAAATTTTTATTTTGGCTATTTTAATGAATTTTGAATATTTAAAATGAATTATTTTAAATAATATCATCGAGAAAATTTCTTTTGAATAAAATTCAATCGTATATAGTTATATAGATCGGCGTTAGAATATAAATAATTATATATAATTATAAAAGGAATTGAAAATGGCGCGGTAGTTCGATAATTCGATTTCAAACTTCAATTGAACATACCGGGTGCAAAACAATCCGGATTTTAGCGAAACCAAAAATAATGGAATCTAATTGTGAATATCTTTCCAACGAATCCGAAAAATCGAAATTTCATAGCGGGAATCAAAAGATATGTCCAGTTGAAAATTCTGATTAGTCGCTATGGAATTCAGGCCCTTAAAAATGGACATTTTGCAAAAGACCTCGGATTTCGACGAAACCAGTTTTGTTGGGTCCGTGATGTTAAATTATTGCTAGGTTTCAAATTTCATAATTTTTCGAATCAATATGTGAGCGTGGCAAAGGAAAACGCGTTTGACCAGTTTCAGTTGATTTTAATCGACTGGAAAATGGCCATTTTTCTAACGGTCTCAGAATTCGACGAAACTAGTTTTGTTAGGACCGTATCGTCAATACGAAGCTAGAAAATATTTTTCTGGAATTTTTCTAGTTAGTATGTGACCCCGGTAATTTAAAATGTACGTTTAAAATTCAATATAGTGATTTAAATGTAAATTTAACGAAAACTGATTGTAACAGCCAAATCAGCTTGCGATACATATCCCATTGTGTTCAGAATGGGGGTGAAACGCTATGGACGACAGGCGGTGGGCCTCGTTTAGAAGTCGTATGTAAAAGTCAATAATTTGGTAATTAAAATAATAAAAGAAAAATTTTCTCTTTCCTCCCCCCCTTAACTTCTCTCTGGCTCCCCCCCTTCTCTATAACGGGTCAACGCTTAGTAATAAAAAAAAGATGAAAAGAAAAACCGCCCGTTCAGATCTGGACCTCGTCGCCCCTTCCACCGTCGCCATGCCCCGCGCCACCCACCACCACTGGCGATGCCCTAGGCTGTCGCCCCACCAAAACCGCCACACCCCTCTTCCCTTCGATTAAGGAAACCGCTCCTGTTCAAACAGAGCGTCGCAGTTGGAACTCCAGCGTCACCGGTCAGAGCACCCCCACTCCTTCGCCACCGCGAACTCCAGACCCCGCCAACCTGCCGCCAACGACAGCAACCGCCTCCTCCCAGTCGATGACGTGCCGAACTCTGAGCCCCAACCCTAAATCGAGGCCACCCAAATCCGAAGTTAGCTGCCGCCGTGGATGAGGGTTCCGATGCCCTAGGTAGGCTTGACCAGACGGTTTTGAATCTTCGCGTAGGGGTTCGAACTGTTACTGCAGTAAAACGATGAAGAAAGGTGATTTCCTAATTCATATAAAACAGTGTTTTACTTCAGTTTTTGTTTAAGTATAAAGCATTGTAGAAAATTCAGTTTTTGCTTAAAGAAAAAGCATTGTCTGTGAATATACTTTGCTTTGTTTTACAAAATAAAATATGATTTGCTTTCAGTATATAGAATCAGTTTTATACCGTATTTAAAATCAGTTTTTACATTGCAAAAAAATCAGTTTTTGTTAAAGGAATTCGCAGTTTAAAAATTAGTTTTTATAAAAGAAAAGTCGAGATATTTAACATTTTAAAAGCGAGGTTTTTAACATTACAAAGGCGAAATCTATATTTTTATAAAGGCGAAATCTTTATGTAGAGTATAGCATAGTAAAAATGGGATTTTTATATATTGAATAACAAAGTAAAAATTTGATTTTTATATATTGAATAACAAAGTAAAAATTCGATTTTTACATATGTAGTGGCTACGGGCAACGAAGATGATAAAAAGGGGAGAATGAAGAAGATTTCTCTAAAAGAAGTGCCGTGAAGTTGGATAGCTATTGGTGAGAACTTCTCACCTTTCAATTTAATTTTTCTAGTTATAAATATATACTAGGATGTAGACGGTGTTTAGTAGCACCTGACACCCGTCATCCACAGACCATGGATGGCTTGTTTGTTTAATTGTTTGGTTGTGTAGTTGGTTAGATTATTTGGTTTGAAATTGAATTGTTTGGTGAAATGAAATTGATTTGATTAATGTGTGAATGGCGTGGGCCTTCACTAGACCGGGGATAAGGCTAGGCCTTGTCCCGTTTCTAGTATCGTGCCGTTATGCCGCAAAAATTTTCTAAAATAAGTTAGAAAAATAAAAATATCATTTTATTTAAAGAATGAACTGAATAGAAATTCATATGTTGGAATAAAATGTTTTATCGTTAAAAATATAATTTTTAACGTGAATGTGAATAAATAAATATTCATTTACAAACCAGACGGTTTGTTTATGTACACCTATTTGAAGGACATTGATTGGGTCGATAAATTTTACACATCGCCCAACTGCACAAATAAAATATGCGTTTGATTGTTTGAAACCCCACACGGGTGTTGGGATGAAATTTGAAGTTCACTCATCCTGATTGATTAAATATGTCGATCGATTGATTGACAGGCTGTTATAAGCGTTAGATATCTATATTTGATGCTTATACAGTGTAGTGCACTTTGGTTGATGGTTGATTATTTTTCAATGCTATTATATACATGTGTTGTATGAAAATCCATATAATTAATTTTATATGGTGATTTATTGGGCCTCATTCCAATTTAGAAAATAAAGAATATTATAACATAAAAGATCATGTGTTGACAGTACTCATCCGTTGAGATTAGTCATGTGTTGAACGAAATATTTTAGTAATAAAATTTACATCTTTATCAATATAAAATAAAGGTTCGTGTGTTGACAGTACTCATCCGTTGAGATTAGTCATGTGTTGAACGAAATATTTTAGTAATAAAATTTACATCTTTATCAATATAAAATAAAGGTTCATGTGTTGACAGTACTCATCCGTTGAGATTAGTCATGTGTTGAACGAAATATTTTAGTAATAAAATTTACATCTTTATCAATATAAAATAAAGGTTCATGTGTTGACAGTACTCATCCGTTGAGATTAGTCATGTGTTGAACGAAATATTTTAGTAATAAAATTTACATCTTTATCAATATAAAATAAAGGTTCATGTGTTGACAGTACTCATCCGTTGAGATTAGTCATGTGTTGAACGAAATATTTTGATAATAACAACTATTTTGAAAAAGAAATATTTGAAATAGAATATTCGAAAATAGAAATATATGAAGCCGTGTTGATTAGATTAACGCCATTTTGACGTGAACGATATTTATATCGATTTTATTCATTTTGAAATGAATCGAATAGAAAACGATTTCGAAATGAATCGAATAGAAAACGATTTCGAAATGAATCGAATAGAAAACGATTTCGAAATGAATTGAATAGAAAACGAATTTGGTTTGAATAGAAAACGAATTTTATTTCAATTGAATATATAACGAAATTGAATCAAATAGAAAACCAATTTGAATTGAATTGAATTGAAAACGAATTCAAATTGAATTGAAAGCGAAGTGAAATGAATTCAAATTGAATGGAAATTTGAATTGAATAGAAATGGATTTTAAAACGAATTTATAAAGAAGAACTCATTTGTGCTTTGGATTGAAATGGAAATTGAAATTAATTTTGAAACGAATTCAAAACTATTTATAAAATTCGTTTTAAATAGTAATCGACGAAATATATATTATATATATATTATATATATAATATAATGGCCTGAATAGAACGCGTCGCGCCGCGGCAGTTCGTGAATTTCGACCATTTATTTCAAACGGACATTACGGGAGATCCGACCGTCGGATTCTCCTAAAACCGGAACCGTTGGGTTCGTATCGAAAAGAGCTTTCTAATGAATATTAGAAATTAGAAATCTAACGGTTGGATTTGGAATTATGTCCAAATCAAATTTGAAAAAGGTCGCTGTAAGTGCAGTTCGATGGCCGTTGATGGAAATCGACTGTACGGGCCTTGATAAAATTATTAAAAATATCAATAATTTGTGTAAAATCATAAGAAATGATTTGGGAAGAATTGGGATGAAAAATTCCATATTTGAAAAGATAAAAATAGATTTTTATCGGAGTAAACTAGTTTTGAACTAGAATTATAATTCTATTTATTTTTAAATAAATAAATTGAATTTGAAAAGGGTTTTAAAAATAACCAGAATTTCCAATGATTGCATTAGAGTGGATTTGAATCGAAATTGTCTTCGGGATATTTCGATGTTGGAATTCGTGATTATACAGATGTTGTTATGGAAATTTGAAAGATATATATTTATATCGTTATCTCCAATACGACATTTGTTAGTCGTAGAATTTGATATTGAATATAAGCCGATATATTTTCTATTCAGAGCCTTGTATTGAATATCAAATGTGATTTGGGTTTGTCGTGAATGGTGTCTTCACTAACACTGTTCTTGAACCCCGTTGAGAAAAGATTAAATCTTTTTATTTAGATTTAATGAAGTGTACCAATTAAATAATATTTAATTGGAATTGAATTGATATTGATTTTTGGGTTTATTGTGAACAGTGTTTTAAATAACACTTGTTCTTTAACCCGATAATTAATGGAATGTGATTTTGGGTTTATCGTGAACCGTGTTTTAAATGACACTAATTCTTTAACCCAGTCACAGATTAAAACTAAGTGGAGTTTTAATGAATCTTTAATTAGATTGAAATAATCGAGAATGGAGTATCACCAGTTTTGCTCCATGCGATAGTTAAATCTTTAACTAGATTTGAACGTGAAATGGTAATTGAATTTACCGATAACACTGTGGTGTTAGATATGAAGTATTACCAGTTTTACTTCATGGGATGAATAGATTGGGATTGGGGAATTAAAACAAATGATTACTTTGGTAAGTTTCGTTAATCCCGACTAGTTGAATCGAAATTCAAAAGATGATAAAAGAATAAATTCAGGAAATTTATCTTGGATAAAATTAATGGGAACCTTTCCCTATGAATGTGAAAACTAGAAACTAACTGTCAGTTAGCTAAGCAGAATGGTTTTCTGAATATTGATCTGATGTTGGTTTCGGCCTTCGAGGTTAATATTTGGGGAATTATTCTCTTGATTAATTTACGGTTAGTGACTGATGAATTGGAATGAGGCGTATGTTGTGTTTGTGTAACACTTATTTAAAATATACGCGAGTCATTCGGGAAGACCGGGTTTATCCCATTCTGAATAACTGATATGACGATAAGTCGAAGATGAAGACGATGGTCGAAGACCAGAGGTCTTCACGTCGTTTGGGTAATTACTGATGATCTTGATTGGGATGTACACCCAAGAGGATGGAAACAGTTGGTGATCGTCCAGACGTACTTGGAGATCGATGAATATGCGAGGTACTAGGTGCCTCCGGTTTCGTTCAGACCCATAACGGACTTGTAAATGGACTGTGTGTCTGACATTGGATTTTAGTCTGTGTGATTGATCTCTATTAAATATATATCTGTTTGGCGGCGGAGAATTTATTCTCTTGCTTAACGCCCTTCTCTGAGACGTACGAGCTCAGGGGTTATATACTGATGGATATCAAACGCATGGAGTGAATTGCCTGTGTGGCATGCTAAGATGCAATTGATTGAGGCTTCTGTTGAAAAGCAAAGTCTTGTGGTGATGATCAAAGCACAGCCTCTGTGGCATAGCTTTGTGTAACGTGAATTCGCGAGCCTCACACCCCGGTTGTGAACCAGAAACGGGAGAGGACATCAGGGAGAGCATGCGTTTCTTTCTAGCTAGGGTGGTGTCAGTGACCTACCAGCCCTGACATTTATATACTTTTCACCTGTGTGATTGTTGCTGTTGCGAGGCGCCTCGGCTTGATCGGACGATCCGGGTCCGATGGAGTCATTCGTTAGCTCATTTACGCCCCCAAAGGGCGGGGAAACGCATGTTCAGGCATTTTAATCCACATCGGTGGACCGGCCCTGACGATCCAAGGGTCACTCGAGCTCTGATCCTGAGGGGCGGGCTAGAGCGTCTCGAATCGGTTGAGGACTATCTTTTGCCTCGGTTCACAGACGGAAATCCAATTTCCAAATACGTGACATTTGCAGTTTTATTTGTAGAGCCTAGTATGGCGACATGATATATGGTACCCATGCCGCCTATGATTGATACTTATGATTTGAAGTTGTTTTATACACTATGCACTTATAGTAGTATCAAATGATTTGTTTTAAACGTACTAAGCATGTTTGGCTATTATAAGGGAAAACCCTATCCTCGTCTGCGTTGCATTGTGTGATGGGACCTGGGTCTTATAATAGCTTCATTTTTAGAAAAGCATTGCGCTGTTTACTTTTATGCACTGGTATTCTTGGGAGGAAACCCGTTCCGTGTTATACGGCGTGGTCCCTTGATTTGCCTAACTTTGAAAATAAAGATAAATAACTATTTTAGTTCTCACACCAGTCACATGACTGACCTGGAGTTTATTGTTTTAACCTAAACTCTGGGTGCCCTTATTTCGACACGGGCAGCTAGTAGTTTTGGTTTTGCAGATTTATATTCACAGGATCTTGGTTTACAGCTGGAACGATATCCGGAAAGCTTTGTATCCGTATATCTTCTTATAGTTGTGTATTGTATTATTTTCCGCTGCGATGTATTTAAATGTAATTTAAATCTCTGATATTTCTGTGTAATATTCATTTATACTCTGTATATTCTTGTAATCTGATGCATTGTTGTAATATACAATGAAATGTTCTTCCGTCTGCGTTCTGTTGTGGCTTGTTCTCGAACGATAGGGCGTTTCGAACGGCCTGGATCGGTTTAGCGACTGGTTCGGACCGAGCGAAATTCCTTCTCGTCACACAAATTTAGGAAATAAGGCATTTAAGTGTGTTTTCATAGGATATTCTCTTAATAGTATTACTTATAGATTCCTTATACTTGATACTTTAGAAGTTATAGAATCTGTAGATGTAGAATTCTTTGAGAATCAAACTATTGAGAATCCATTGAGATCACCTATTCTGGAACAAACTGAGAGTAATGATATCAATGATGATGAATATGCTCCTAGTCAAAACAACAAGGAAGTGTTAGTACCAGATAATAGTACAGAACACAGGAGAAGTAAAAGAGCTAGAATAGAGAAGGACTGTGGTCCTGACTTCACAATATATCTCATAAAAGGCAATAAGGACGATGTCCTTAATGTGACAAGATATGTAATGAATGTCGATGATGATCCCATAACTTATTCTGAGGCTATGAGTTCTAGAGATTCTACTTTCTGGAAAGAAGCTATCAATGATGAAATGAACTCCGTAATGTCAAATCAGACTTAGCTTTTAACTGATTTACCTCCTAGTGCTAAACCTATAGGATGTAAATGGATATTCAAGAAAAAGTTGAATACAAATGGATCAATTGATAAGTTTAAAGCTAGATTAGTTGCTAAAGGATATAAACAAAGACAAGGAGTAGATTATTTTTATACATATGCTCCATTTTCTCACATATCTTCCATACGTTGTTTAATAGCACTTGCATTAATTCACAATTTAGTCATACTTTAAATGGATGTAAAGATAGCTTTTCTAAATGGAGATTTAGAAGAATAGATATATATGGAACAACCTGAAGATTTTATAAACCCAGGCCAAGAAAAGAAAGTTTGCTAATTAGTCAAATCTCTTTATGGCCTTAAGCAAGCTCCCATGCAATGGCATGAGAAGTTTGATAAAGTTGCACTGTCATTTGGTTTCATTATTAATGATGTAGACAAATGTATTTATAACAAATCGAATAACAACGATTACGTTATAATATGTTTATACGTTGATGACATGCCAATATTTGGTTCCAATATATCATGTGTGAATGAAACTAAGAAGTTTCTGTCTTCTAAATTTGATATGAAAGATCTGGGAGAGGCTGATGTAATTTTAGGAATTAAAATCATTAGGAAATCGGGGGTGTTATTACTTACCCAATCTCACTACATTGATAAGTTCCTAAAGAAGTATGGTCATTATGATGACAAACCAACACCAACTCCTTTAGATCCTAATACCAAATTAGAAAAGAACACTGGATGTACCATTTCTCAATTAGAGTATTCTAGTGTTATTAGGATTCTTATTTATGTTATGCATTGCACTACACCCGACATCGCACATGCTATAAGTGTATTGTGTCGATTTACGAGCAGTCCAGAGTTTGAACACCGGAAAGCCATTTCCAGAGTTTTAGCTTATTTGAAAGGAACCATTAGTTTATCTTATAAAGGATATCCTACTGTAGTAGAAGGATACGGTGATGCAACTTGGAACAATGTAGAATTCAAATCCAAGTCTACGACTGGATGGATATTAACATTAGGAGGCGCTGTTGTATCTTGGGCTTCCAAAAAGCAGACCTATATATCTGACTCAAATATGTTGTCAGAATAGATTGCATTAGCATATGCATGTAAGCAAGCGGAATGACTTAGGAATTTGTTAATGGAAATCCCATTGTGGAAGAAGTCATCTTCAGTAGTCTTGATTAACTGTGATAATCAAGCAACAATATATAATGTATCTAATATGACATATAATGGAAAGTCCAGACATGTGAGTCTAAGACATCAAATGGTTAGATAGTTACTCAAAAGTGGAGTTATAACTGTTGATTACATAGAAACGAAGAAAAACTTGGCTGACCCACTTACAAAAGTTCTTTCAAAGGCTATGGTTTCTAAAATGTCAAAAGAAATGGGACTAAGGTCTGTGAATGAAGATTGATCATTCTTAACAGAAACCCAACTTGTGTCTTGAAAAGGATAGACAAAGTTAAATGGGTACCAACGAGTTAAGAGTATGATTATAGAACACTAAATCAGTTATCTCATTATATTTAGTGTTGGATTCTGCAAGAACAAAGGATGGATAAATGTCCTTAATAAGTCTAGAAACCTTAAAAGGTGTATCGCAATAATACCTTAAGAGACTTAACTATATGATATGGAAATCAGGTTGTTTCCTAGGAAAGTAAGACCGCTTTCTAAAGTAGAATCATGAACCAGGATTAAAGCATATGGCCATTAACGCGCTGAGAAATACAAAACACTCTAACTAAGAAATTCAACATGTGTGATTGTTCCGGTTCTATCATTAAGAGGTACTTGGTTCAAGATTCGTTCACCATAGAATCTAGATAAAGCCTTTAACGGTTTACACTAAGTAAAGGTTCAGATCCAATAGATACCTTTTATTTATGCGTTGTTTCCATGATGATGCAAAACTTGATCTTAGAACTACATAAACTTGATCCCACTTGGGTATGTAGGAAGTCACGCTAGTTATTCAGCCATTCGTTTTACTTATTTTATTAATTTGAAAATTGAGGGAGATTGTTAGATTTTCAAATTCATATTTTGGGTATAGGATTTAGTTTTGAAGAGAAGTAAGAAAGAAGGAAGAGGAAATGTGATTAGTTCCACATTCTGGAAGACAAATGAGTGTGCCACTATTTAATGGGCTTTCTCATGAGGATGTTGGGGCCTTAGGCACCCAAATGTTTGCTTTGTTGTGAGGAGGGAGACCATGCATGTAGACCACACACGCGTGCGCCATCCGTCCGACCAACCGCCGAACCGGGCTGGGTGCGGTTTTTGGGTTCGGGTCATGATCCAATAAATATATTTTTGGACATATTTTACAAATGGTACTAGGAGGAATTTAGACCCATTATGGACCCAAATTCGAATTCAAACCTGGGCGGGTTTTCGAAACATTGGAAAAGGGCGCGCCCATTAGAATTTGCGACGTTTTCTGAATGTTGCAAATGAAAAGGTGCGAAAATTCAAATTGAAACGGAAATGACCGTTGCAAATGTCGCGACAGTTCATGAATGAATGCTTCCTCTCGCGGCTATAAATAGCCATGCGCAGAAATTGTTTGAAATCACTTAAAAACGTCATTTTCTTCCTCTTATACATTCTGCCATTGCCACACTATTAAGGCGTTGCAAATTTCCGAATTTGTAATGTTTGAGTGGCGTTCCAGATCTGTTTCTGCTTACTCTCTTCATTCTATTCTTAAATTGCATCATCAGAAACAATATTCTAGAGTGTTCTTGATCGGATCAAACCAATGCAAACTTTGAATCCGATTTCACTATTCCAAGGCTTTATTGAATCCTAAAAGTCAATAGTTTGATAATCAGTTTGTACTTGGTGGGTTGAACTATCTGAAAAAATCTATACAATAGGTCATTAAAGTCTAAAGTATGGCAATATTCATCATCCAATAACCTCAAACCGTAAAATCCCCAACACATCATGTATTCTAAAGGCTCCGATGAATCTTTCATTTCTGACAAGAACTTGTAGATTTTATCTCTATTTAATGATGATGATAATGCCCTTTCGCTTGCCAACTAGTATTCACTACAGTGTATGTTGTTGCATGTTGAGGCATCTGTCCAGATCCACCACCATATCCGCCATTCTTTCCCTCATAACGTGATAAGAAGTCTATTACATCATTCTCAAAGTCATCGTCATCTGTTTCTCCCAGCAAAGAAATCGAATGTAGAATACAATAGCATAGCCATGGCCGATTTGCGTCAAGCACCTGATAATTCGGGCCATGTAATTTAACACTTTTAGACAAAAATTCAATATGCTCTTTTCTTAGCTTAGTTGAAAGGCTGTAAAATGTTTTATCTACAATGTGCATGACTTCTTTCTAAAATGATGCACGACAGTATAAAAAATATTACAGGTAAGTTAACTCTTTAATCACTTTCGAAAGGGAAAAAGAATTGTGAATAAGTTTATGTTGTAATTAAGTTACAAATGATTAAGATTTATATGTAATATCATTTAGTTTGTAATTTGTGTCTGGGGTGAGTGTTTGGTTGGTTTGGTGTACCCGATGATGAAAATTGTCAAATCAAACTAAAATCGATAAAAATGAAAACCAAACCAACAAAATTAAGTTTGGTTGGTTCAGTTGATTATCTGATTTAATCGAACTAAAAATATTTGGACCTTATGATTGTAATATTAACTATAATTGGACATATATCATAAGTATATGATTAGAGTATTATTACTTATGATTCTTATGCTTTCTAAAAGTAATTATGACTCATTCATGATGATTGAAATTTACTTGGAGAATTAATATAGCTTAAAATATTTATTGTAATATTGATAATTTTTAAAATATAATAAAAGTTTGATTAATTTGGTTAAACCTATAACCATACTAAATATTTTCCTGAACTGATTACAAATCGATTTAATTTCAAAACCAAACCAAACCGACCAAAATAAATTTATTCAATCAGTTTATTTAGTTTAACCAAACAATGCTCACCCCTATTTATGTCGAATTTTTAATATATAGTTAACATTTACAGTACACACATGTAATTATTACGTATTTTTTAGGATAATTTACTTGTCCATTTGATTTGACTAGTCTTCTACCCCAAATTTGTAACCATGTTTTAGTTTCTTTAATAATCTCCCCATCGTGTGTCTTGCGTATGTGTTTGTGGACTATTGACGATCGAAGAAGTGACTGTTATCAATTATATTGGTTTTCGTATTTCACTATAATAACATTAACTTTGCTATTATTTGTACCAAACATAAGAACAAACTAGCACAGTTTTGTGCCAAACATAAGAACACAATAGTTTGATGACTTTGGGGACTAGGCGTAGTAGAAATAAAAGCATGGGATCAATTATTTCTTGGAGCTTTCTTTGCAGCCTCGGCAGCAGCTGCTTCAATTTCTACCTCAATGGCATCAATTTTAGCCTCTTCTAGTTGCTTTAGCCCTTGGCCTAGTGCGAGCCGTGCGACCCAAAAAAAAACTGTATTAACTTTACTAGAGCTGTTTTTTCTTGTCAGGATGCATGTACTTGATAGTAATTTATCTATACAAAAATAGATATGATTGTATGTTTTGTTGACATTAATCAATATGTAAAAATGGAGATGTGACTTGTGTGGACCTCTAGTTGACAGATTGAAAATGTGGGTAAAAAATTTATGAATTTACTGAAACACGCAATTTTCTCAATGGAGATGCACAGTAAAAAAAAAAAGCATATTTTCACTTAAGTTCAATTTCATGAAAAAGAAAATTAAAGGCTTAAAATTTTGGTTCCACGCTAGGTCCATAAATACTCAGGGCCGACCCAGTTTGTCATCACTGCTATTTCTTGGTTCTTTCCCCCGCTTTCCACAACCTATTCAAATACACAAGTAGATATTGTAGCATGCATATACATGTATTATAAACCTTCTTCAATCACTATAATAAAAATATGATTACATTTTCCTCTACTAATCTCCAAGTGATCTTAACATGCAATGAATACTGGTTTTCTCATTACAAATTTATGACAACAAAAGTTGCCACTATGTGTTGGCTGCTTCTGCTGCGCAAATAACGTGGAATTTATAACAAAATGTTATTACAAGATGCAGAACGTAAAATAATAGAAGTTGAAAGGAAAATAGACAGAAAATAGCGTGTATTAGTTTTATCATTTGCTGTCATGTTAGCTAAGTGGCTTAACATCTGGAACCAATTGGAACACTACTGCGGAAAAAAGAAAAAACTATTTATGATTACACCAAAAAATTACATTAATAGCAGCAAAAATAATTTAATTATGCATACATCTGACCATCTGCAATATTCATCTTCCTACAGCCAAACCAGAAAACAACCAACCAAAAACAGTACTCTGAACGAAGCAATCAGAAATAGCATGACAAATGGGAACGAATTGATAATCTGAAAAGAATTGATCTAACGTTAACGAACTATCGAATTACCTAAAAGGATATTGTTCCACGATTAATCTAACATTAATAGAATTATCGAATCAAAAATCGTAGGTATATTGCTCCATGGTTAATCTAACGTTAATCTAATATTAAATTTTTTCGACAATCTCCCATTGATCACTTTGTATCTTCGACTTAATTGAAACTTAGCTTATGGTTCAACATTAGCGAACAGATTATCTAAAATTGGGTCCATTAGTGAGCCACTTTCAGTTTGTACACACCATGACATTGATTATATATTTGCCTCGCTTAAAGAAGGATACGATCAGATTGAGAATGTTTCCACTTGCTACTCCTACAATATTTCATAAACCTTAGGTTAGAAGATCAAACAATAAAAAAAAGAACTAACTACAAGACCTTTGCTTACTTCAAACTCATGGTATAAGCAAACAATTGACAAATTAATGCAGATAAGACCTTTGTTGTTTATTTAGCAGTGCTCTAAATTTAGCGTGTTCATCAGATGTATAGATCTACATACTCAATAATTAGTGGTTTAAAACTAAATATTAGTTATATGAAAGTATTTCTGATCTGCTCACATGTGCTTTCACGTGTTAAAAAATTTGATTGTTTCTCTTTTTAATTAACTGTTCTACTTTGGATGTTCTAAGGTTTTTGTTAGAACTATATGATTAATAAATATAATGGTCATAGTTATACAAGGTATCAATTTTGTTTTCATTTTACATTCTTAAATTGGTCAAAAATGAAATCTCAACTAAAGACATTAAAAGTGATCATTGCATTGATGATCCCCAAAGAAATGAAAAGAAAAAACAGAGGAGTTGACATCCCCCGGCCTTAACATAATAAAATAAATATGGATGTTATTCTTCCTCAATCCTACAATGATTTTACCATGCATTTGGGTAGGCTAATACATGTCTTATATATGCATAGTTCATGTCTTAAGTAACGAGATTGGAGATGCATATGCTAGGAAATGTGTCCAAAAATGGTAGTGAAGTGAACTACATAAATATCTGGATGGGTGTAAGAGAATGTAGTTCAATAGCTTTGAGGCTCTGAGTTCAAGGCGTGACAAGGAGAATTTTGCAGGAGAATGTCTTAAGATGTGACAGCATAACTAAAACCTGGCATGAGGCGTAAGAGTACATCATTAGGAGAAAAAGAATAAATCATTTAAGTGGGAAAAAGAAAAGTGTTGTTAATTATTAGGGGATTCTCACTGACTGAAGATTGACCCTAAACATAAAATGAATAGCGCAATGTATGTGGAGACTAATGTGAAGAAACAATGCACTACAACTATACAGTCCAGCCATACCTTAGCACCTTGACACAGAAAATTTTGCATTGGTGTGGCCGAACTATTGTGAAGCATACTTATGGTGTGCTAATTTGAGTGACATAGAAATCTAGAGACAGTTATGCTAGAGAAGAGGGAACCCATAGCTATGCTAAGGTGGAGTACATCGTTTCTGAGGCATATATGGCATGAGTTGCTGAAGTTTAATGCGGAGTAGACTACACTGGATGTTATTAGTTATGCTGAATAGGACGCTGAAATTCTAAACTCCATTTAATAACGTATGGTTTTTCGAATTGAGTGGTCAAGTTAAAGTCATCAAATTGGCTCTCTTAACCAACTCGAACTTTATTCTTCGTAATTGCATCTTATTCCCATTGATTGACATAAGCTTAAATAGTTGTTTTTTGGCACGTATTCAATTATGCTCTGTTCTGTTTTTTGTTTTGTCTTTTGAGAAAGAAGGGGTGGGGCGTGCTTGAGATATGGTTTAAGCTTTCTTTTAAATAGTGCGAAAAAAGTTGAAATGGGAAATTATAGAGACAAAATCATTATGTACTGTGTGACACAACTTAGCTTCTTGCGTGGAGCAGTTTTCTTCTATTGTAATTTTAGACTAACAAGTGATGTTTTTTTTAGTGCCTTAGATGACCAAAAATAATTATCGGTTCAGGTTTGCAGCTTAACCAACAACTATCCACGCGTGAAACGTGTGCCTTGATCATGCGCGAAGGGCGTGCTATCATCACGCGTGAAGCGCGTGCCACCATCATGCATTATGCTCGTAGTTACATAAAATCCAAGTACGTATAGAAACGGTGACTGAAAGAAAAGAAGTGGATGTGAAGCTTTCCGTTTTCTACCTTTTTGTAACATAAGAAATTGAATTTAGAAAATTAAATTTTTCTGAAATTCAAAAAATAAAGTTGCTTGGTAGGGTTTTGGATGCAAAAATTTGATGAACTACGCTCTTACTCGGTAAGAGTGGGACAATTTGGATGAAAAAGTATTTTGATTTTCAAATATTGCATTCATATAGAAATTGCTAGTGTATTTAGGATGGGTGCATCATGTTTTCAAAGAGATTTTCAAGAAAAAATTGCATTCATATAGGAGGTACCGCTTAGGCATTAATGTATTGTTATGTTGAATTACACTTTGCACTAGTACACAAATGTAGCAAAATTGGATGCGCACATGATGGTTGAGATTTATGCGAGGAATTATTTGATTTTGCCCTTACCAAATTTTGGGGACGAAATTTCCTAAGGGTAAGAGAATGTAGCACCCCGTATTTTTAATTAAATAAAACAAAATAAAATATGAAAAGTTTCCAAAGTTTGGTCACGGGATTAGCATCCTTGCATCTCTAGAGATTTCCTATAACCAAGCAATTTGACTAATCTCTGTGAATATACTGGATTGTTCCCCCATTCCATCATCACTCCAGCTTCGCATAGATTCTTTTTAGCAAAAAGATGGATATTCCTTTGTCAATTTAGACCTATGGATTACCGAAAAAGGATAAAAGAGATACCTTTAAATGAAATATTGCAACCTACATGAAAAGAAGGTATAAGAAAAGAACAATGACCACCATTGTTTTTAGTCTTGTTAACGAAAGCCTATGTAGTCCAGTATGTAAAAGCATGCGACTTTCAAGAGAGCGACGCAAGTTTGATTCTCACATCCGCAATATTTTTATTTTAGAATACATGTTCTAAGAGGAAGACATGTATAAACTCACATATAAGAAAAAATATTCATGCAAGGAAGTACAAAAATATATGTATACATGCATATGTATGTGCAAATATATATATATATATATATATATATATATATATATATATATACAGAAGAGAAATTCAAAATAATCCTGCAATCAATGAAAATAGGTAAGAATTAAATGACGGTATAACGCCATTTGAATTTTGAAAATGAAATAAAAATTACGCGTATATATATATATACGTGCAAAATGGGAATAAGAAGTTTTATATACATATAAGGAGCTTATATGTAAATATAATATTAAAATAAATCAAGGAAAGCATAATGGGCATACTAATCAATTGCTTAAAGAAAAACGTTAAATACCTCACTTGGACTCACATGGGTCAACCTATACCGTGCCTAGGGCCAACCTAGGGTGTGACGACCGCCTACAACCCCTGCACTAAACAAGAGGAAAAGTGTGCTAAAAGGTGGACAAGGAAGTTATGGACGATAATCAGAGTAGGTAAACAAAAGCAGAACCTGTCTTAAATCTCACAACGTAAGGATAAAATATAATAGAACATATACAATAAATAATATTAGTGAAGCATATTTTAACAGAAATTTCAAGCTTTCAAAAACTACCAAGCAGAACCTGTCGCAAATCTAATAGCGCAAGGACAAAATATGATAGAACATATACAACAAATAATATTAGTGAAGCATATTTTAACAGAAATTTCAAGCTTTCAAAAACAACTAGAAAGTATAACATATGCCGGTACAAATTTTCCTCACTACAGCACTCAGAGTATAATAACAAATAGCGGAAATCCAAATACTATATAGTAAGAGATATAGTACGTCAGCCTCCTGCTTGCCTTCGAACTGCTACATCGTCCTTACTAAGCTATCACCTAGTCTGCCCATCCAAAATTGGATGAACAGCCCATGGTAATAAGAGGGAAACATAAAACCTTGAGTCAACAACAGTCTTAGTGAATGATAAAACAACTAACTAACTTCATCAATAAAGTATATGAGAATGGGTAAATAAACGAACTAATTTACCCACAACATCAGAGAAGAACTCAACCCCCATCTTCCCCACATTAGAAAGTATAGCCTTTACAATCCATACAACCAAAGGAACAACAATTCATCCATGGTAATCAGAACGACGATTTTATCATGGAAAACAGAAGTAATCAACAATAACAATCATAGCATCCAGATTATATATCTCATGTAAACCATCCTAATCGAACTCAACATCCCTTAAGCACAAGCCCCAAAGGCCTAAACCGATATCAGACAAGCACCCAAGAAACATCTTCTTCGACGTTGGACAATCTACGTGAGACAGCACAAACAAAGAAACCAATCATCCATGACATAATCTGGCTATCACTGCCAATCCTGCTTCGAAATCATCGTTAATCATATGACTGGTCATATCATACTACTATCTGTAACGTCCCGTATCTTCACGGGATAATAAACAATTTATTTAATTATTTAAGTAATGGGTTGGTAATTTAAAATGACCAGAATTAAATATATTGAATATTTAATTATTATAAATAATAGAATAATATATTTAATTTTGAAATAGTCAGAAATAGTGGAATTCACAATATCATGTGAATTGGATCATATATAACATATATTTTAGTTTAGAATTGAATTATATTAACAAATATATTGAAATAACGACGGTTGATTGTATAACTTATATTATAATTATAATCGAGCTCGAAATGGCGTGGCAGTTCGTAATTTGGCGATTCGAACTTTAAACGAATATACAAAATCCGTTTTAAGTCGGATTTCTGTGAAACAAGAAACGTTCAGAGCTGGTGAAGTATACTTTTCTAATGGAAGAGAAAAATCAGGATTTCATCATGTAGATTGTGAGTTATGTCCAAATCAAATTTTCGAAAAGTCGATATGGAATTCCTTTATAATTTATAATGATCTATTTATATTATAAATGGATTTTCAATATAAATGGAATATTGATTTAACTCGGATTTGAAATATCGAGCTATTAATCCAAATATGAATATTTTGAAGTTGTATGATATTCTGTGTGGATATATATGATAATATTAATTTTTATTAATATTAAATTTAATTATTTTTAAATATATTAATATCTAAATGGGGTTATTTAGAGCTTTAAAAATAGCCAGTTTTGCAAGCGAACTCCGTTTTCGACGAAACTAATTTTGTTGGATCCGGAATATTAAATTATTGATAGATTTTAATTTTCGTGATTTTTGGAGTCAGTATGTGGTTGTATGGGATTTTAATGTGAAAAACAATCAATAATTTGGCTTTAAAAATATGCTGTGTGAGCAAACGGAGTCGGAATTTGATGAAACTAGTTTCGTTGGGTCCGTAACATCGAACTGTATGTGTATGTCCATTTCATGATTTGTAGGCATCGAATGTGACTATACAGATTTTTAAACGACAAATATATACAACGATTGATTAAAATTGAATATAATAATTAATATAAAATTATATTAACCATCCTTTAAATAACCTTATACATTCTAAACCTAAAATCATTTCTCCCTTGGCCAACATCTTCTTAGCCTCCACGCAAAAATGAAAAACGCAGCAAACAATCATTTTAGAAAATAAAAAAAAGCGTATAAAGTTCTAAATCATAACACTTACTATTTGAATTCCTGGTCTCAAATTCTTCATTCACATGTGTACTGCGTAGAGTTCGATTAAGTTTATGGCTCGCGGTGTCCATCCAAGTGACCTAGAGTTGGCTGTCGTGACCAGAGGGAGAGGTTGCGATGTACTGGGGTTGGCTTGGCAATCGTTCTAGTGGAATTTTAGGTTGCGCTTTCTTCCACCTGGGCCAGCTCGATGATGGCATCGCGATTTTTCTTTGGGGCCATCGAACTTGGAGTTGGATAGGCGATTAGGAGGAGGAACAGGGATTGTAACACCCCGTAATTCTGTAAAGTTAATTCACAAATCAAGGCAGAATTAAATTTAAAAATCAAAATCAAGGGAAACGGGCTGTGCCACTGCGTTCGTCTTGGAATTCTACATGAAAACGAGTCCGAGTTTGCGTAAATCGGAGTCCGTATGAGGAAGATATGGCCTCTGGAAGATTCAGCGAAGTTCAGATTTCAAAATAGGTCAAGTTCAAAATTCAAATCGGACCCAGATTGGGCTGGGCGGGAATTTTCCCGCCCAAGGCACCCAGGTCGACTGGGTTGTCGACCTGGGTCACCCAGGTCGACTGGGTAGTCGACCTGGGGGTCGACCCCCCCTCGCTTTTTCCAGTTTTCTGAACCTGGTTCGTTCTTCTATATCTAGACGCCATTCTGACCAGATTCGTTGACTTCTACACTATATAAACAGCCCTAGTCTCCTTCTCTATTCACAATTCTTTTCTATCCTTATGCTGCCTCTGAGAAAATATATAAAAAAATCAAGACGAGGAGATGCTGCTCAAGTTGTCAAAAGGAGGTTCGAATCAAGATTAAAGCTTCAGGATGAGAATCAAAGGCTAACTCAAACGATTTCGAGCAACGTCGCACGAATCATAGCATCGCCATCCTTCTATTCTAATATAATCTCTGTAAGTCTAGTTTAACATGAATTAGAATGTTAAATCAGAATTGGATTAGCTAATTTGGCTTGATAAGTATATTGACATAAACTTGAAATTGGCCATAATTGGGAGTAATTGTCAGGATTAGTAAAATCATGGTTATTGACACTTCATTTGGTATGGTTTACATACCAAAAAGCATAAACTTGATATAGAGGGGAAAATGGGCCATAAGAATAAATGTTGACAATTTACATTAAAAGAGTGATTAGGAAATAAGTAAATTAGGAATAATTTACTTATAGAATTGGTCCTAAATGAGAAATGTAATTTTAGACAAATTAAAGGTTTATTAACGACATCTCTTTTAACAACACACCAAAAAGTTCTAGGGTGACAGAGAGGATAGTGTCTAGGCTTGGGTTTCAGAAAATACAAGTTTCCTGCTCTCCTTGGCTATCCCTAACTGATCCGACGAACGGGATGGTTACTTTCAAAACCTGATTTGAAAATTAATCAAAACCCTTTGAACTTAGAAAACATGAATATGCCTAACCCGAGGTTAGACTGAGTTGCGACGTAAACCTGCCCGGAACCAACCGGCACATCCAGTATTCGCAACAATATCTGTCTAGTGTGAGTGGTCGTGGCTTTAATCCACTTAATTAAAGCTAGAACAAGAATGGTAGGGTTAAGTTAACTAAGACACTTAACCAGTTCAACATGATAACTAAACTGATGGGTGGGGTTAGGTTCAGATTGACACTTAACATAGTTAAGCTAGAATGGGAGGGTTAAGTCCATAGGAACACTTAACCAACTTAACACAGTTAAGCTAGAATGGAAGGGCTAAGTCAATAGAGACACTTAACCAAACTCAAAGTAGCAAGACAAGATTCGTAGGGGTTAAGTAAAGTTAATACGCTTAGCCAAATTAACATGTTAACTAGACTAGAAGGTGGGGTTAAGTAAAGTTAATACACTTAGCCAAATTAACTAGACTAGAGGTTGTGGTTAAGTAAAATCGAATACACTTAGCCAATTTGATATGTTAGCTGGGCTAGACCATAGGGTTAAGTAAACTTGAGCACTTAACCATCAGATTGTGATAAAGGAATAGGGCTAAGTCTAAACATGAAAGGATAATACTTAACCATTAATAACATGTTAGTTAAAACAGACGGGCCTGGTTAAGTTAAAAAGGAACACTTAACCAATACAGGGTGAATGGGTAGGGTTAAGTAATAAGAAATACTTAACCAATGTAACTTGGTTTGTGATGGGGTTAAGTCAACATGAATTACTGATAACACTTAACCAGTTTAACAGGATGAATGAAGAGGGTTAAGTTGGCTTGAATTGATTAATGCCACTTAACCAATCCAAATTGACGGTAAAGAGAACTAAGTAGTAAACCTTAGTTAAGAAAACAGCGATTCTGGAAACTTAGTGGTAAATCTTAGTTAGTAAAACTGAGTAGTAATTCTTAGTATAACACAGGAAGGAGCGAATGTCCGTCTGGGTAAAAAGGAGGCTCCAACGAATTGAGTTACGAAGCCCGAGGCTTCGAGGGGACGTGAGGGTACTCTTGGTATCCCTCTATGAGGCTGCAGATGATCCTCCTGGGCCCAAAGAGGTTAAGGTCTGCGTAGAAGAACCAGGGGTATGCCTTGGTTGCAATATATGGCAACCTAAAGACTAGGATGGACCGGCGTGATTCGGCGAGAAAACGGTAGCCCTATGATAGCAACTCGTTGTCTACCATCCATCTTGAGTCAATCGAGATACGTGAAGCGGAAAGGCGGAGAACTCCAAAAGACCATATACTTGCTATCTAGTTATGGGTGAGGATGGCCATAGGATAGTGGGGCACCAAGGGCCTGCGTATATTTCTCATTTTTCAAGGTGTGCCTTTCATTAGTTGAGGGAGGGGTCAAGTGGGACCATAGCCACTGGAACAAAAAAAGACCTTAGCATCTGCATTGGCAGATATCTGAAAGCTTCCGACCGAGTTCTGTATTTCTTGATTCGCCCTGCCACAAGACTCGGACCGCACATTACAGGACATGTGCATCTAGACAGGCGAAAACAATTCGCGATACATGTGTGGGGAAGTATAGGAACATATACCACTCTAGGTAGTGTGTCCTAGACTTGGGGGGCATCATTCGACAGGTAGCATAATCCCTAGTTGAACTAGGTGGCATAAATCCTGAATTCGAGAAGCGTTCAGCAGATAACGTAAACTCTAGTTAAATCTAGAAGGCACTTGGTAGAAAACCCTAGATTAAATCTAGGTGACAAATAATAGATGTATGCCTGAAGGCGATGGAAAATACAGGGATTGGGATCACATTATCGTTACTAGTTAGGACATTAGTTAGGCGGTGCAGAGATAATAGAAATCTGTATAACAAGGAAATAGCGAAGCGACGAAAGTATTAGAGCGTATCCAGTTTATCTTATCTAACATATCTTGTGATTATCTTGTCTAATCCTGCTAACCCTATCATCATGGTGTTATCTTGTATTCAGTTAATTCATGTCGTTTTATTTTTCCATGTTCACATGCTAGAAGTTACTGAACTTACTCAGGCTTTATGTCTGACTCTGTTTTTTTTTTCGTCTTCTTTTCTTCCGTTTCCCCCCCAGGTAGTAAAGGAGGGAATAGTATAGCTCAGGTTAAGTCGGACTGTCACCCTTTCCCAGCTTGAAGATTTGTCGAAGTTTTGCTTGGATTCTCTTTCCAGATGCTATGGCTGGTTCTTGGTACATTTGGGGAATATAAATGTTGTTTTATGCTTCTTTATTTTGTAAGACAGATGATACTCTGATATTGTAAAGAAATCATTGTACAAACTATTTTATCAATAAAGCAAAGTTTTATTTTCCGCTGTTTAATTCATGTCTGTCTTGTAATTTATCTGCATCTTTTACCCTAAAATGCTCCACAGAACTTAGTGTATTCCCTTGTGAGTGACATTAATGGATGTGGGGTGTTACAGGGATTGTTGGATGATATCGACAGCTGGTACAGGTGGCCGGAGAGAAGGCTAAGGGCAGTCAATGATGATGAAATTAGGGTTCGATTATGTGATTCTTTTGGAGTGTACAATGCGTAGGAGATAACCAGAGTTAAACGAGGAAGGAGACGAGTCAAGTGGGGCGGCGCAGTTGGGACCTGGTGGGGGTCCGAAGGTCGGAGGATGGTGAAGCGGCGTGTTGAAGGTGCGGGTTATGTTTATTCGAATGTAAAGAGAGAGAGCATCGGGATTTATATCTAAGCTGTGAGGAAAACGTGTAATTTGGAGCTATGTGAGGTAATTAGGGGGTTAATTAATAATTAAGTAAAAAGTTAATTAACTTTATTTAATTCTATTAACAGTTATATATTACTCATTTGTTATGAGAATCCGATGAAACCGGTCACGTTGGAATCGTGATGACAAAATTTACATTGTGAAACTAATCAGGCTGAGAATAGAGCAACTGAAATATCATGATAAAAACAAACACCTGTTTGGTTGTAAAACGAAAACAAAAGCAAAACCGTCGACTGCAAAACTAAGTGAGTAAAACTCACTAACTTTGCGTATTTATATTTTTATAACGTACTTCTACTAATGATAAATGTTGATTGATGGCTGTGTGATGATTGTTTGGTTAAATTGCTTATTTATTGGTTAAAATTATAGATACCGATATACATATAAATTGTTAATCAAATAATGATTCTGTTTATCAGAATATTTCATATTGAAATGAAATCGATGTTATTTATATTGTTTAACATCTGTGAATGCAGGGAAACAGGTTGGAGGGATCCAACTGGATTCCTAATATTTATAATACTGCTTGTTTTCATATATTGTGATATATGATCTGTGATTGATTATGGGTGTGTAGATGATATTGATCATGGTTATTTGGTATTTTAAATAACATAAGAAATACTGGAATGTAAAAAGGAAAATTTCGAAGTGAATATTGAAGACGAAGTTATGCAAAGGTTGTCCTGTTTACAGAATAGTGCCTTTGGTCTGTCCAGTCCTAGGACGACCTGTATGGAAGATTGTCTGATGGAGTATATTTAATAGATCGCGTAAGTTGATCTCTTCAAACGTATTTACGTTTGGTGGCGGCATAATTCGTTTCTCTTAGCTATTTACCCATGATATGTTTGGAGAAATCAATTTGTGATTTAGCGGGTATGACGATGTGACATTCAAAGTAAATGAAGGTGTGATCTGTATGTTATAGCCTCTAGCCTCACAACCGAGAAATGGTATAAAATCGGGTAGGTCGCATGGCAAAGTGGTTAGTTTCCAATTAGGGTGTATTGTCAACTGATCTAGAGAAATTCCATTTACTTCTATAATCTTTTTCGATGTTGTCCCTTTCAGGAAACGGTTGCTGATCCTAACCGTTGGTGATAATACATTCGGTACACTCAAGCAAAATGAGTGACCGGTCATGTTTAGCCTGGGTTACAAGATGTTCTTGTTGAACCCGACGTGTTCCTCTCTAGAGATACACTGTCGGAAGGTGATCTCATACCTTGCCAATTGGAATTCATTGCCCAATAAGCGCCTGCGGTTTTGGAATATGTATTATGAATGTGGAACATTAGATGAAAGCGTTCTGCTAAATGATTATTATATTGTGGTTGATAGACATTATTATAATGTCAAATGAGATTGATATAAAGATTATCATTCCTTTAAAAAGGTTTTTGAATGTTGGACCAAGTGTTTTGGATTCTCATAAGGGAAAAACCCGTTCTGTTATACGGCGTGGTCTTATAAGATATCGTTTAATTGTTCAAACTGTTTTAAATGGTTTTACTCAAACCAGTCCCATGATTGACCCGGAGTTTATTTTGTTTTGTTTTACCTAAACTCTTGGGTGCCCAATTTTGTACGGGCAGTCAAGTAGTCAGGTTTTTACAGATATACTAGAAGGAGCTGGAGCAGGAGGCTTCAACAAGTTTTTATAGCTATTGTTTATTTCCCCTGTGATGTAAGTGTTGTATACATATACTGGTTTTATTTCAAAGTTATGTTATATTTTATTCGTTCCACCGTGAGATTCGTGTTACTCTGATTCTGTTGTTGTGATTTCTTCTTCTTATATTCTAATTTTCTATCTTATCTATTCTCACCCTCTAACTTCTTTCATGGACTATCTGGTGTTTCCGATACTTGGATAGTCGACATTGAGTTTATGTCGATAACCCGGATCGCGAAAACCCGGGTCGTTACAGTGGTATCAGAGCTGAAGGTTAAGTAATTACCTTGGCTCTGTGGCGTGACTCCGTAGAAATGGGGTTAGTAATGCCCTAGATTGAGTTTGAGTGTATATATACGAGTGAACGTATTTATAGATTTTATATAAATTGTTTTATATTGTGGAGATTTATTGGTTGAGTTGTTTATGAGTTCTGGTCGATCAGATTGATCTACTGTATCGGTAGGGGTTTATAAACACTTGAATACGATGAATCAACATAGTATGTTTTGAAAAGAGGGTAAATGAAATAACTTTACCCAAATTATATTTTTATATAAACAAAGTATAGATATTTGAAGTATTATAGTATATTGGATATATTAGTTGTTATTATAATTGAGTAAGATTACTAATTAAATGGTTATATAAATAACCAATCAGAATTCATATAAGTGTAATGTATGAAATCAGATGAATTAAATCTGAATTTAAATCAGAATTGGAATTAAAATTATGAAAACATGAAAAGTGTTTGTAAATGGAATTGGTAAATATATGAGAATTTTACAATCCTGGGAGATTTTAAATTGTTTATAAGCATGGTGAAGGATATTTTGAAAGTGATTTCAAAATGAAGTTGTTTAAATATGGTTTTGAAATTGTTATAGTATTGAACTCACTTCGATAGCTGGAAAATAACCCTGATGATGATGGCCACATCATCTGTGTCATTTTCGAGTTGCTAAGTGACAGATTACTACCAAAGATTTTGTTTTGAATTGTTTTGTGAAAAGCAAGTTGTTTTGAATCCTGAAAAGGGATATGTTGTTTAGAAAAGATAAACTACTTAAATTTCCCTTGGAAAGATTGTTTGAGTTAAAACAGATTAAATTAGAATTTGAAAAAGCAAATAGAAATAGAAATTGAATTGAAACCAGTTAAGTGGAAAATGAATTTAGATAGAGAATATCGAATTAGATTGCATTAGAGATAATCCGAAATGGAGTTGGACTGGTAAGTTAAGAGTTGAAATTAATAATGGAAACTAAGTTGAGAACAGGATTTGGCTTGGGTATAAGCGAACGATTGGAATGGAATTGGTATATGTTGAATTAGTAGTAGATGCAAAGGATATAATGATATGCGCGACAAAAAGGTACAAGTTTATATTTCTATTGGGTATGAGATTTTTGAGCCGAATTGGCAAGCCGCTTGCTGTTTGATTTTCTTTTGGGTTGGAGAATTCCTAGAGGCGAGTTGTAGTTGTACCGACTGAGCCGTACAAAGGAGGTACTGGCGAAATTTTTCGAAAATTTCGGGTGTTAGAAAATTTTCAGGATTTTTGGAAATTTTCGTTGATAAGAATAAATTAATTTTTAATTAAATTTATTGGTTCAGTTGAAACTGAAGTTGATAAGTAAACAAATAATTTTTAACCCAGTTAATAGGGTTTGTTTTTTACCTTAGCAATTTCGAGGACGAAATTATTTTAAGGGGGGAAGAATGTAACGTCCCGTATTTTTACGGGATAATAAACAATTTATTTAATTATTTAAATAATGGTTTGGTAATTTAAAATGACCAGAATTAAATATATTGAATATTTAATTAATATAAATAATAGAATAATATATTTAATTTTTGAAATAGTCAGAAATAGTGGAATTCACAATATTGTGTGAACTGGATCATATATAATACATAATTCCGTTTAGAGTTGAATTATATTAACGAATATATTTAAATAACGACGGTTGAATGTATAATTTATATTATAATTATAATCGAGATCAAAATGGCGCGGCAGTTCGTAATTTGGCGATTCGAACTTTAAATGAATATACGGAATCCGTTTTAACTCGGATTTCTGTGAAACAAGAAACGTTCAGAGCTGGTGAAGTATAATTTTCTAATGGAAGAGAAAAATCGGGATTTAATCGCGTAGATTGTGAGTTATGTCAAAATCAAATTTTCAAAAAGTCGCTATGAAATTTCTTTATAATTTATAACGATTTATTTATATTATAAATGGATTTTCAATATAAATGGAATATCGATTTTACCCGGATTTGAAATATCGAGTTATTAATCCAGATATGAATATTTTGGCGCTGTATGATATTCTATGTAGATATATATGATAATATTAATATTAAATTTAATTATTTTTAAATATATTAATATTTAAATGGAGTTATTTAGAGCTTTAAAAATAGCCAGTTTTGCAAACAATCTCCATTTTCGAAGAAACTAATTTTGTTGGATCCGGAATATTAAATTATTGTTAGATTTCAATTTTTGTGAATTTTGGAGTCAGTATGTGGCCATGCGGGATTTTAATGTGAAAAACAGTCAATAATTTGACTTTAAAAATACGCTGTGTGGGAAAATGGAGTCGGAATTCGACGAAACCAGTTTCGTTGGTCCGTAATGTCAAACTGTATGTGTATATCCATTTTCATGATTTTTGGGTATCGAATGTGACTATACAGATTTTTAAACGACAAATATATACAGCGATAGATTTAAATTGAATATAATAATCAATATAAAATTATTTTAACCATCCTATAAATAACCTTATAAATTCTAAACCTAAAATCATTTCTCTCTTGGTCAACATCTTCTCAGCCTCCACGCAAAAATGAAAAACTCAGCAAACAATGGTTTTAGAAAAATCAAAACAAAGCGTATAAAGTTCTAAATCATAACACTTGTTATTTGAATTTCTAGGCTCAATTTCTTCATTCACATGTGTACTGCATAGAGTTCGATTAAGTTTCTGGCTCGCAGTGTCCTTCCAGGTGACCTATAGTTCACTGTCGTGACCAGAGGGAGAGGTTGCGATGTACTGGGGTTGGCTTGGCGATCGTTCTGGTGGAATTTTAGGTTGCACTTTCTTCCACCTGGGGCAGCTCGATGATGGCATCGCGATTTTTCTTTAGGCCCATCGAACTTGGAGTTGGATAGGCGATTAGGTAGGAGGAGGAACAGGGATTATTGGATGATATCGGCAGCTGGTACAGGTGGCCGGAGAGAAGGCTAAAGGCAGTCAATGCTGATGAAATTTGGGTTCGGTTATGTGATTCTTTGGGAGTGTACAGTGCGTTGGAGATAACCAGAGTTAAACAAGGAAGGAGCTGAGTCAAGTAGGGCGGCGCGGTTGGGACCTGGTGGGGTTCCGATGGACGGAGGATGGTGAAGCGGCGTGTTGAAGGTTTGGGTTCTGTTTATTCGAATGTAAAGAGAGAGAGAGCATCGGGATTTATATCTAATCTGTGAGGAAAACATGTAATTTGGGGCTATGTGAGGTAATTAGGGGGTTAATTAATAATTAAGTAAAAAGTTAATTAACTTTATTTAATTCAGTTTATGTTAATTCTCTTAACGGTTATATATTACTCATTTGTTATCAGAATCCGATGAAACTGGTCACGCTGGAATCGTGACGACAAAATCTACATGGTAAAACTAATCAGGTTGAGAACAGATTAACTGAAATATCATGATAAAATCAAACGCCTATTTGGTTTTAAAACGAAAACAAAAGCAGGACCTTCGACTGCAAAACTAAGTTGGTAAAACTCACTAACTCTACGTGTTTATATTTTTATAACGTACTTCTAGTAATGATAAATGTTGACTGACTGCTGTGTGATGTTTGTTTGGTTGAATTGCTTATTTATTGGTTAAAATTATGGACAAAGATATACATATAAATCATTAATCAAATATTGATTCTGTTTACCAGAATATTACATATTGAAATGAAATCGATGTTATTTATATTGTTTAACATTTGTGAATGCATGGAAATAGGTTGGAGGGATCCAACTGGATTCCTCAATATTTATGATATTGTTTGTTTTCATATATTGTGATATATGATGTGATATATAATATGTGATTGATTATGGGTGTGTAGATGATGTTGATCATGGTTATTTGGTATTTTAAATACCATAAGAAATACTGGAATGTAAAAAGCAAAATTTCAAAGTGAATATTGAAAATGAAATATTTATATAGAAAATAAATAGAAATATAAAAGTATTATTTGTATATAAAATAAATAGAAGTATTAAAGTATTATTTATATAGAAAACAAATAGAAGTATAAAAGGAATATTTATTTAGAAAGTAAATAGAATTATAAAAGGGATATTTGACGAGTTATGAAAGAATTATGAGAAGATTGTTTAAAGTGGATATTAAATAGAAATCTGTTTTAACATATAGATTGAAAAGATTAATTTATAAATAATGTTTTACAAATTAAATAAAATATTTATCATTTGATAAACAGAATATATAAGACTAAATTTATATAGGGAAGTAGGAATCGGTTTAACACCGATATTTTAAATGGAATTTGAGCAGCATTTATAAAGGTGATTATAAATGGGATTATAAGTGTTAGAAGAATAAAAAGAGATTTTAAATAATTCTATAATTAGAAGTATAAATAGAAATTGGATTTGGCATATTGTTTTAAATACGAAATCAAACTGTTTTGATTGCAAAGAAGAAATATTATTTTCATTTAATGTGAATAAAGGATTTAAGTAAATATTTTGCTAATAAAATATTTATAAAGGAAACAGGGTTTGAAATAGGAATTAAAATGGAGTTAAAGGAATTAGAAACTGAATGGAGATTAGTTAAGTTGAGCAGCTGTCTGGGTGTTGATCTGATTTTGGTTTCGGCCTTCGGGATTAATACGTAGGGGGTTGTTCTCTGACTAATTTACAGTTAGAGACTGATATATGTGAGAAGATAGTGATGCGTGAATCAGAAATGGAAACATTTTCCAGATTTTATAACGTATATTTTATAAACTTAGAAAATAAGGATTTGATGAATATATGGAAACGAGAAATGGGGAAATGAATAAATATTGATTGATGATTGATCGATAGAATTTCCATTTAGAAATAATATCATTATTTGCACACATGTTTTTCTTCGATAGTTAAACCACCGACTATCAAAGTTTTTTTACCATTTTTCCGTTGTCAATACAGAGAGACCGAGATCAAATTCATTATCTGAAAACCACTCTATATGGGCAATAGCGTTGCGATCAAATATGATGAAGATAATTGAAGACAGAGTTATGCAAGGGCTGTCCGGTTTACAGAATAGTGCCTTCGGTCTGTCCAGTCCCAGGATGACCTGTATGGAAGAATGTCTTACGGAGTATATTTAGTAGATCGTGGAAGTTGATCTCTTCAAACGTATTTATGTTTGGTGGCGGAGGAATTCGTTTCTCATAGCTGTTTACCCGTGATATGTTTGGAGAAATCAATTTGTGTTTTAGCGGGTATGACGATGTGACATTCAAAGTAAATAAAGTTGTGATCTGTACGTTATAGCCTCTAGCCACACAACCGAGAAATGGTATAAAATCGGGTAGGTCGCATGGCTAAGTGGTTAGCTGCCAATTAGGGTGTATTGGTACCTGATATAGAGAAAGTCCATTTACTTCTATAATCAATTTCGATGTTGTCCCTTTCGGGAAACGGTTGCTGATCCCAACCGTTGGTGATAATACATTCGGTACACTCATGCAAAATGAGTGACCGGCCATGTTTAGCCTAGGTTACAAGATGTTCTTGTTGTACCCGGTGTATTCCTCTCTAGAGATACACCGTCGGAAGGTGGTCCCATACCTTTCCTGTTGGAATTCATTGTCCAATAAGCGCCCGTGGTTTTTGATTATATATTATGTATGTGGGACGTGAGATGAAAGCATTCTGCTAGATGATTATTATATTGTGGTTGATAGAAATTATTATAATATCAAATGAGTTTGATATAAATATTATCGTTCCTTTCAAAAGGTTTTTGAGTGTTGGACCAAGTGTTTTGGATTCTCATAAGGGAAAAACCGGTTCCGTTATACGGCGTGGTCTTATGAGATATCGTTTAATTGCTCAAACTGTTTTAAATGGTTTTACTCATACCAGTCTCATGACTGACCCGGAGTTTATTTTGGTTTGTTTTCCCTAAACTTTTGGGTGCCCAATTTTGTATGGGTAGTCAATTAGTCAGGTTTTTACATATATACTAGGAGCTGTGTAACACCCCGAATTTCACTTAATATTAATGTTTAGTAATTAAAGAATAATTAATCTCATACGTGAGAATTAAGGGAAACGGGTTTTGCAGTTGCGTTCATCTCGGAAAAATACGCGAAATAGAGTCCGAAATTTTGTGAATTGGAGTCCGTATGTCCGAGATATGGCCTTCAGAAGTTTCACGAAAAATCAGAAAGCGAAACAGATTTCAAAAATGCAGAATATGGGCTAGGCGAGAAAATTCCCGCCCAGACCAGGTCGACCTGGGAGTCGACCTGGGGTCGACCTGCCCACCAGGTCGACTTAGGTGTCGACCCTAGTGTCGTCCTGGGGGTCGACCTCCCTGGTCGAGCCCAGGTGACCTGGGTGCACTGATTTGGGATCTGGGCTGTGTTTTGGTGGCTAGTGACGAGATCTTACGGCTCTAATCTGATTTAGGGTTAATCTAATGGCCTAAAACACCTAACTACTCTTATAAATACAACCTAATCCTACCCTAAAACTCATTAAAATTGGAGACAATGTCGTCATGCCGTCAAAATGCAACTTGGAAGGAGCCTCCATCAAATTTTAGAAGAAGATAGCTTCTCAAATCAACTTCTAATCAACTCTAGCAACTTAATCTTCTTCATAGGAGTGCTAATCAACAAGTTGTGAGTTTCTATGCCTTTAGCAAGCAATTGCTAAACTAATTATGATAGAATATAACGAGGTTATGGTTATGTATGTGGATCAATGCAAGTTATGTTATCATATGCTATGTGTTCATGATGCTAGTTATGCAAGTTTTATGCTATATGTTCATGATGCTAGTTATGCAAGTTTTATGCTATGTGTTCATGATGCTAGTTATGCAAATCACTATGATAAACATTGATCCATTATGACACCATGTTATGCAAGTTTGGTGTTTGATTATATGCAAGTTCATATATGACATGTTATGCAAGTTTGGTGTTTGATTATATGCAAGTTCATATATGACATGTTATGCAAGTTTGGTGTTTGATTATATGCAAGTAACATGTGCAAGTTTACACCTTTGTATGATATGCATACATATGCAAGTTTACCCCTTTGGATGATATGCATACATATGCATGTTTACCCCTTTTTATGATATGAGTAACATATGCAAGTTCATCCCTTTTTAGACCTATGACATGTATGCAAGTTTATCCCTTTATGATAGGTCTATGACATGAACATCTATGCAAGTTACCCTCTTTATGACATATGTGATTCATGAAAGTTTGGGTTGGTTATTTATGCTAGTTGGGTTTGATGCTATGGTCATATATGCAAGTTGACACCTTTAAAACCCATGATGTATTGTCCCGACTTTTTGACCTTTTTTAAACCATTTTAATGAGTAATTAAAATGAGTTTACTAGTTAAAAGAAAAGCTAAAGAGTTTTTTTATATATAGATATATATGTATAAGCATATGTATATAAAAGTATAATTATACATATACTTGAATTATCTTGAAATTCAAAACAAGTATATGATATTAAATAGAAGTTCATATGGAAAATAAATCATATGAAGATATAACACTTCATAGTATCATAGTGATAAAACATGGAATTGAAAACAAAAGGACTAGAACATAAACAAAATAAAAAGAGCATTCTTCCATTTAAAGAAAAAGGGACTTATGGATAAAAAACACCACAATATGTTTGTCTACAACATGGACAAGTCGGCAAGAATATGAATCATATGACATATAAAAACATTTGTCGTCTTTGACCATGAATGAATAAATATCTCAAGAGAAGAGACAAAAACAATTTCCAAGAAGAGACAAAGCATTAAATGAAACATACTTGGAATAGTAACCTAGGATTTGTAAAACCATTCCCTAAAATCCTATCATAGAATTAGCATGTGCACTTCCTTAAGCAAGAAGAAAATATCAACAAGAATAAAACAAAAGAAAAGCATTTGTTTAAAGCAATAAATCTAAAAAGAGATCATGGCATTTAATGAAGTTAAGGTAAGATCTTCTAGAAGGACTTACCTAGGAGCATGTCATTGGCTACCAACCTTAATGAGACAAAAACTTAAGTGCATGTGCTCCTAAATTTGTGCCGTAGGAACTAGTAGAAGAGGGGTGAGGCTAAGTGTTTTTACTATTAAAGCATGTGCAGGAAATTCACTTGTTTAATGCATGAGACTTCCTATAAATACCACACAAGTTCTCACTTTTCTCCTCACAAATAAAACTGAAAATTCATCTCTAAAATCTGAAGTCATTCTCTGGATCTTGGAAAGCATTTAAGTGAGTGAAACACTTGAAATTTTCTGAGTTTTAAAACTTTAACTGTAAACAGTTTTTATTAAGTTAAGCTGCCATATTTTGTTGATTATCATTTATTACTGTCAACCAATAGATCATGATGTTAGGTCACTTTGATTTATCCCTATAGACTGATCAATTAGATAGTATACATCCCTGAATGTGTGTGCAATTTGATTGATGATTTAACACTTCTGTTAGAACCTGTAGAAGTATTCTGTAAAATACAGAACATGTGTATGTGATAAACAAACCATGTTGATTCACATTTGATTTATGAAAGAGTATGAATCTAGTGTAAACATATCATACATTTACATATAAGATCAAAGAAATTCAAGTTTTTGTTAAGAACAGAAAATACAGGAAGTTCTCTGTAAATGCAAAATCAAAGTTGAAATTCAAATATGATAAAAACCCACTTTGATGACATGAATCGAATCGCAGATGCAAATGATGATTTTTAAATGAAAATCACGATTTTTAAGTTTGCACATTGCGAGAATTTTGGACACTAACGGAATTGGGGTTTTGATCAAATTCCGATCATTGGTGACGATGGGGGTCAAGCAGTTGCGGGAGAAGGAGCGTCGGGGACATGGTAATCAGGGAAAAATGCAAACAGAATTTTCTAATGAATAGATTTTGCAAACGGATTGAAATTAGTTTTTTTTGGTGAAAATGGGTTCACCTGTTTGCGTCGGAACTGCTCATCGTCGGCGCCGAGATGGACGTTCGGTGGTGGGGGAACAGGAGCGTCAGAGGGTTGCGGTGTCGGGGCAAGAAGGGTTCGACGTCAAATGGTCTGAGGTTGGAGCACGAGGCGTTTTCCCCGATGATGTTTTCTGGACGTGAGGAGCTCGAACACCCCAAATCACTGTAGCATCGGAGAATGGGTGATCGGAGGGGTGGACGTTGACCTGAGGGTGAAGCGCGACTCATCGGAATGGGTGCGGTAGCCTCTCGTCGTGTCGTGGTGGTGTGCGTGTGCACCACCATGCACTGTGCCTGAACGAACTAAAGTACCAAGTCTGGTACTTGGCCATTGCCAAGACCAGTGCCTTGGCACTTGCCAAGACCTGGTACTTTGGCAAATGCCAAGTCCAGGTACTTTGGAAAATGCCAAAGCCTGGCACTTCGGCAAATGCCAAGTCCAGTGACTTTGGCAAATGCCAAGTCCAGTGACTTTGGCAAAATGTCAAAGCCTGGTACTTTGGCAAATGCCAAAGTCTGGCACTTTGGCAGTGCCAAAATCCGGTACTGGCATTTGCCAAATCCAGTACTTTGACATTGCAAAGTCGAGTTTTTTTCAATTTTAAATAAAAGCGATGATTTAAATTTAAAAATAGTTTAAATTTAAATTTGAATATGAATAAAAATAAATAAATAATTAAATAAAAAAAGCGTTTTTATTTAATTGAGCAGAAGGCAAGTGGAGAAGTAAAAGCTGAAATCAAACCGACAAGATCGTCGGTCGAAGTTCAATCAAGTTTTAAAATATAAGTTATACATGAATAAATGATTTAAATTTATTATTTAAATTATTTATGAATTAAATAATCATAAAGAAAAGAGGATAAAAAGAAAAGGAAAAGTTCGAGAAAACATTTCCAAGCAAAATGACAAAAGGAACGATCATACCGTGAGTGAAGCACGAGAAATTTTAAATGATGAACAAAACCACTATTAAAACCTTATACACCTTAACAGATTTATTTAAGGGATAATTTGAAGATACTAATGTAAACCAGATAAGTAAACACTGTTTGGAAAATAATAATTTATCTGAAACAGAGTAATACTCCTGATTTAAATCGATAAACATTTATCGACTGTAAAAAGATTTCGTACATCGTTCGAATAGTCCGGAATAACCAATTCCACTTCGATTCGAAGTAGACGACGCATATCGAGATGCTGAAGTCAACGAGATGCAAGCGTTCCTTTAAAAACAAGTTTGGTCTGTTCAGTCCCAGAACATACTCGAATGGACGAGTGTCTGACAGCGTATGTCAGTCAGATTTTACACATGGGTTTTACGTAAGTATATTACGTTGGTAGCGGAGGAATTCGTTTCTCTTAGCTTTATTACCCGTAATATATTTGGGTAATCAAATGAGTATTTCTGACGGATAGGACGATGTGGCATTCAAAGAATGTAAAGAAATAATCTGTCAGAAGAAAACGTGACCTCAAAACTTCACAACCCAGAAGTAACAAAAGTTGGGCTAGGCAGCATGGCTAGTTGGGTCATACCCAAGCAGGGTATATTATCACCATCTAGAGGACTTCCTTATTTAACTTCTTAAAGTCTATTTCGCTGTTGTAACTTTCAAAAACGATAAATCGAGCTCGACCGAAAGGGTGATAATATATTCGTCACACTCAAGCTAAATGAGTGGACGGTCATGTGTGGCCGGGTTACAAGACGTTCTTGTTGAACCCCAGCGTATCCTCTCTAGAGTACACTGATCGGTGGGTGATCCCATACCCTGTATGTTGGAATCCAAACTCCAATACGCGCTCTGCAACTTTTAAAGTTGTATACTATATATGTGAACGTGAGATGCAAGGGTTTCACTAGATTTATAATTATTTGTTACAAACTATTATAATATCAAATGTTTTGATATAAAAGAGATTAGATCATTTCCAGATATTAGACATGGATGGATCTAATGATTTTCAAAAGTAAAACATGGATCAATATAAACACCTTGACACTTATTTTCCTGTTTATACTGTTTAACTATGTTTCCTCACACCAGTCCCCTGACTGACCCAGAGTTTATTTTTGTGTTTCTTAAACTCTTGGTACTCATAATATTTATTATGAGTAGACAAGTAGGTTCAGGTAAGGCAAGTGGAACATGATGCAGAACAAGTTCAAGACCTAGTAGCATATATGTTTAATTACCAGTTTGAGTATCTATGGAATTGTAATATGGTACTGGATGACTATGATGATGAACCATGATGATGTAATATGTTATGTACTCTGATGTATCAGGCTGTGTGATGTAATATATAAGTATTTTGTGAAATTCCGCTGTGAGATTCTGATAACTTCTTACTCTTCTATTCTAAAAGTTCTACCTTTTCTATCTCATCTTCTAAATTCTTTCAATAATGACACGGTTTCCAAGGCATGGAAAATCGCGCCGTTATAGTTGGTATCAGAGCTTAGGTTTTCTGAACACCTAGGCTTAGAGTGAGCATCGAGAGAGCGTATTTTTACTAAAAACTATTTTAGTATGGGTCGTCCTTAGTTCTCAACCATAGTTATTAACCTTAGTTATCAACCCTAGTTATTTGGTCAAAGTTACCCCTAAAGACTGGTTTCTGAATAAGTATTAACTCTCGAATCATTTACTCAGAAGTTGACAATGAGTTCTCAAGCAAGGCGAGGCCGAGGAGCAAGTCGGGCGACTACGACAAATGGGCACACTGTTAATCAGACCCAAGTGGAAACGACTGAAGTAGTCCAAGCTCCAACGCAACCAAACTTCGCTATGATTTGTAAGAACTACGCTACTCTGGGAGGAAAAACTTTTAAGGGAACAGAATCACTGGTTGACGTCCAAGCATGGATTAGATCGTGTGAAAAGATTTTTAAGGGACTGAAACTGGATGACGAGTACAAACGACTGTTAGCATCATGGAATCTGGAAGGAGCTGCAGCTATCTGGTGGGATGCCCAGACTGCAAGTACTCCAGAGGAGAACTTTACTTGGGCTATGTTCAAAGAAGCTTTTGAAGCTCAGTATCTGCCTGCAACTAGGAAAACCAGGATGTACCGAGACTTCATCGATTTGAAGCAAGAAACCATGACTGTCACTAAGTACGAAAATAATTTCAATGCAATGTCAAGCTTTGGACCAGAGTTGGTAAATACCTCGCTGAAAAAGAACGAGATGTTCGTAGCTGGATTGAAGGATAGTCTGCAAGGCCGTATGATGGGGCATCTAAAAGATCCATTTGTTGAACTCGTAGATTTAGCACTCAGATATGAAGCTCTGGACACTAAAAACCCAACTGCAGCAAAGGCTCAGACTGGAGAAGCAAGTGGAGGGAATCCCCAGAAAAGGAAATTTAACCCTGATTGGAAAGATAACAAGAACCAAGGAAAAGCAGTTTAGCAGAAAACTGAGAATCGTTTCAAGAATGTGATGTGTCACAACTGCAAGCAGAAGGGACACATTGCCAGGTTCTGTAAACAAAAGAGCAACAAGAAACCACAACAACAGCAACCACAACAGCAGCAAAGGAAGCCTCAGCAACAACCACAGCAGCAGCAGCAGCAAGTTCAGAGGAATGAGATGGTATTGAAGAACCTCTGTTTCAACTGTCACCAGCCTGGGCATATGGTGAAAGACTATCCGCTGATGAAAATGGCACCTCAAGCAAAAGTGTATGCCATCAAGAATGAACCATATGGCTCTCAGAATGTGAAAGGGAAGGGAGTGCTAGAAGATACTTTACAATTTAAAGGAATTTACCTTCAAGTTTTGTTTGACACTGGCGCTTCACACAGCTTTATTTCTTCTGAAACTGTAGACCAATTTAACCTTAAACCAATGATTTCCCCAAACCCAATTTGTGTAACAAATCCTATTGGTGGTAAAACTGAGTTAAAAATGTGTTGTGAGGATATAACACTATTATATCTCTCACATTCCTTTCAGTTCGATTTCTATGTCCTAGATTTCAAAAGTTTCAATTTTATTCTTGGATTGGACTGGCTGAGCGAGCTCCAAGCCAAGATAAAATGTGATAAAGAAATAATAACTTTGATAACCAGTTTAGACCAGAAAGCTAGAATACCCTGTGGAAAACCCGGTATTCACACCTGTAGTTTCATATACGCCCTAGAAGCACCAAAAGAGGACCTTGAAACACTGGACGTAGTGAGAGAATTCAAGGATATTTTCGAAGAAGTCGGAAGTTTACCTCCGCATCATGAGATAGAATTCCGAATCGATTTAATCCCAGGAGCAAGACCGATAGTACAACCAAAGAGACGCATGGCACCAAAGGAAGTATTGGAACTGGAGAAATAGACTCGGGATTTGCTGAGTAAAGGATTAATCCGACCTAGTTTTTCTAGTTGGGGCTCGGCGGTAGTTTTTGTAGTGAAGTCTGATGGGTCGTTACGACTATGTGTTGACTATAGAGAGTTAAACAAAGTGACCATCAAAAACAAATATCCTTTACCCCGAATCGATGACCTTTTCGATCAATTACATGGAGCGACCGTATTCTCTCAAATGGATTTAGCCACAGGATTTCATCAATTGAAAATCGCTGAGGATAGTATTCCTTTAACGGCATTTAGAGGCCTGGATTTCTTTTATGAGTGGTTGGTTATGCCATTCGGTCTAACCAACGCACCAGCATTTTTCGTGGATTTGATGAACAGAGTCTTTAGAAAAATTCTAAACAAGTTTGTTCTAATTTTCATTGACGATATTCTGATTTACTCAAAAACTGAAGAGGAGCATCGCTATCACCTCAGAGTAGTATTAGAAACCCTGAGGAAAAATGTGTTGAAAGCCAAATTTTCAAAATGTCATTTTTGGAAGTCTGAAGTGAGATTTTTGGGGCATATCGTAAACGGAGGTGGGATATCAGTAGATCCGGTGAAAGTTGAATCAGTACAACAGTGGAGGCAACCTCGTACACCAACTGACATTCGAAGTTTCCTAGGATTGGCGGGATATTACCGAAGGTTTATCAAAGACTATTCTAAAATATCATCTCATCTAACGAAATTGACGAAGAAAAACCAGAAGTTCATTTGGACCCCGAAGTGTGAAGAATCTTTTCAAGAGTTAAAAAATCGCTTAACCAATGCACCGGTATTAGCCATGGAACGAGCAAATTTGAAGTTTACACTGACGCTTGTGGAACTGGATTAGGAGCCGTGTTGATGCAGAACCGTTGTGTGATTGCATATGCAAGTAGGCAATTAAAGATACACGAGAAGAATTATGCAACTCACGATTTGGAGCTATTGGCCGTTGTTTTTGCATTGAAGAAATGGAGGCATTATCTTCTGGGTGGGAAATTCGAACTATTTACGGATCATAAACCATTGAGGTACTTATTTTCCTAGAAGGATTTAAATTTGAGACAACAACGATGGTTAGAGTTTCTTGCATCGTATGATTTGGATATCATTTATACACCCGGAAAAGCCAATGTAGTGGCAGACGCTTTGAGTAGGAATGCGATTCTATCCCTATTGGAAGTCACACCGACTCTCCAAGAAAGGATTATGAGCAATCAAAAAAGAGATGCCAAAATGGAAAAGATCATACAAGGAGTCACGGATGGAAAGGAGTCTGATTTCAATTTGGATAACCGAGGAGTGTTAAGAATTAACAACAGACCATGTGTTCCAGATGTGGATGGATTGAGGCAGGAGGTTTTGAAAGAATGCCACGCATCAAAATTGAGTATCCATCCGGGAATTCATAAAATGAATAATGATATGAAAAGAGTATTATGGTGGCCAGGGATGATGAAGGATGTTACAACTTTCGTGAATGAATGTTTGTGTTGTCAACAAGTCAAGGGAGATCATCAAAAAACTGTTGGATTGTTGCGATCATTAGAAATACCCAACTAGAAGTGGGAAATGATATCGATGGAATGCCAAGGACAAGAAGAGGATTTGAAGGAATTTGGGTAATTGTCGATCGGCTAACGAAAAGCGCGCATTTTATTCCTGTAAAACCGACACGTACAACTGCGTCTTTAGCCGAAATTTTCATGAGGGAGATTGTACGATTACATGGAGTCCCAGCAATCATTGTAAGCGATAGAGATCCCATCTTTACAAGTAACTTTTGGGGGGCATTACAAAGAACTTTGGGAACAAGATTGAACCTCAGTACAGCTTACCATCCTCAAACGGACGGTCAAACTGAGAGAGTAACTGGATATTGGAAGATTTGTTAAGAGCGTGTATTCTTGATTTTGGAGGATCGTGGGAAGATCATCTACACCTAGTCGAATTTTCTTATAACAACAGTTATCAGGCGAGTATACAAATGGCACCATACGAAGCATTGTATGGAAGACCCTGTAAAGCACCAGCATGTTGGATTGAATCCGGAGACAAATTAATACTTGGACCAGACATGATCGGAGAAGCAACAGAGAAAGTAGAATTGGTGAAGTTAAGAATGAAAGAAGCCCAGGATCGACAGAAAAGCTATGCCGATCAAAGACGAAAAGATCTTGTATTTGAGATAGGAGACCTGGTATTTGTAAAGATTTCACCAATGAAAGGAGTGGTGAGATTTGGAAAAGCTGGAATGTTAACTCCGCGATATGTTGGACCTTTCCGAGTTATGGAGAGAATTGGTTTTCAAGCCTACAGAGTAGAATTACCAGAACATATGGCAGGGATTCACAACGTATTCCATGTGTCTCATTTAAGAAAATGTTTGCACGATCCGTCTTTAATTCTGGAACCATCTGTTCAGCAAGAAATAGAGATTGAACCAGATTTGACGATAATTCGACGACCATTTCGTATTATCGACAGAGAAGAAAAGCAACTTCGCAACAAGGCAGTAAGTCTGCTAAAGATTCAGTGGAGCGATAATCCGAAAGATTGCACGTGGGAGACCGAGAACCATATCAGGAAATTATACCCAGATTTATCTACAGATTAGGTATGTTTTACTATTTGGTTGTTTGGATGAAATGAAACCTTGGATTTCTTCATTTCTGTAAGCATTGGCATGTACATTTGTGGACTCGGTTTATTAGGACATATGAATTCCCTTGCTATGATTTTATCATTGACGAGTTCTTTTCCTTGTTTACTTTCAGATGGCACCACTGATGAAGAGGACCGCTAAAAAGAGACTTACATCACACCAAACCGAGAGATTACTAGCCAAGCGAGCAAGAGTGGGTGATTATGAAGATGTTAGAGAAAGGATACCGAGTGATGATGAAGGCACACACAGGACCTCGGATGAGTCGAATGTAGGCAGAGAGGAACCCAAGGAGCGAGATCCAGACAGCACGGAGCCCTCAGAGGATGATGGTGTACTTATGATTGAGACCGGTTGTGGAGACGATGATAGTGATGACGAGGACAGTGACCAAGAGGGAGATGAGGCTGAGGATATGGATATGGATGGGGATGATGAAGAAGAACCCGAGGAGGAAGAAGAGTTTGTACCTGAGACACCGATAGCTGATATGGGAGAGCAGCCAACAGAATTTGTGGACCCAACAGTGGTGATATGGGAGAAACTAAAGCAAGCACTTGTAGAGTATCACGAAGTAGGTGGATGGGTCGAGATTTTCAGAGACTTTGGTTATCCTTGGATTCAGGTGTACATGATTCCGCCGGTAGAGGTTATAGAGATCTCTGATGATGAGGAAGTGGTACCGGCTAACCCGGAGATTATGGATGTTTTTGTGCCATCGGATGACGACGATGAGGTGGTCGAGGTAGTAAATATTTCTGATGATGAGTGGATCGTGATCGATAGTGACTCAGACGAGTAGAATGGAGTAGACTGATGGGTGTGGACTATGTTTGTGTATATTATGTAGTTATAACTTGATTTAGTCAAGTATAGCCTATCTATGTAGTATGGTGTGTATGTCTATGATTAGTCAGGTGTAGCACTAGTAGTGTAGTATGTTATCTAGACTAGTGCTAGTACCGAACTAATTGTATAATTAGGATGTACTAAGTAATTATGATATGTAGCATCATCTTTTGGGAAAACTGACTATCTTTCTTACTTTTAAATTTCGGGGACGAAATTCTTATAAGGGGGTGGACTGTAATGTCCCGACTTTTTGACCTTTTTTAAACCATTTTAATGAGTAATTAAAATGAGTTTACTAGTTAAAAGAAAAGCTAAAGAGTTTTTATATATATAGATATATATGTATAAGCATATGTATATAAAAGTATAATTATACATATACTTGAATTATCTTGAAATTCAAAACAAGTATATGATATTAAATAGAAGTTCATATGGAAAATAAATCATATGAAGATATAACACTTCATAGTATCATAGTGATAAAACATGGAGTTGAAAACAAAAGGACTAGAACATAAACAAAATAAAAAGAGCATTCTTCCATTTAAAGAAAAAGGGACTTATGGATAAAAAACACCACAATATGTTTGTCTACAACATGGACAAGTCGGCAAGAATATGAATCATATGACATATAAAAACATTTGTCGTCTTTGACCATGAATGAAGAAATATCTCAAGAGAAGAGACAAAAATAATTTCCAAGAAGAGACAAAGCATTAAATGAAACATACTTGGAATAGTAACCAAGGATTTGTAAAACCATTCCCTAAAATCCTATCATAGAATTAGCATGTGCACTTCCTTAAGCAAGAAGAAAATATCAACAAGAATAAAACAAAAGAAAAGCATTTGTTTAAAGCAATAAATCCAAAAAGAGATCATGGTATTTAATGAAGTTAAGGTAAGATCTTCTAGAAGGACTTACCTAGGAGCATGTCATTGGCTACCAACCTTAATGAGACAAAAACTTAAGTGCATGTGCTCCTAAATTTGTGCCGTAGGAACTAGTAGAAGAGGGGTGAGGCTAAGTGTTTTTACTATTAAAGCATGTGCAGGAAATTCACTTGTTTAATGCATGAGACTTCCTATAAATACCACACAAGTTCTCACTTTTCTCCTCACAAATAAAACTGAAAATTCATCTCTAAAATCTGAAGTCATTCTCTGGATCTTGGAAAGCATTTAAGTGAGTGAAACACTTGAAATTTTCTGAGTTTTAAAACTTTAACTGTAAACAGTTTTTATTAAGTTAAGCTGCCATATTTTGTTGATTATCATTTATTACTGTCAACCAATAGATCATGATGTTAGGTCACTTTGATTTATCCCTATAGACTGATCAATTAGATAGTATACATCCTTGAATGTGTGTGCAATTTGATTGATGATTTAACACTTCTGTTAGAACCTGTAGAAGTGTTCTGTAAAATAAAGAACATGTGTATGTGATAAACAAACCATGTTGATTCACATTTGATTTATGAAAGAGTATGAATCTAGTGTAAACATATCATACATTTACATATAAGATCAAAGAAATTCAAGTTTTTGTTAAAAACAGAAAATACAGGAAGTTCTCTGTAAATGCAAAATCAAAGTTGAAATTCAAATATGATAAAAACCCACTTTGATGATATGAATCGAATTGCAGATGCAAATGATGATTTTTAAAATGAAAATCACGATTTTTAAGTTTGCACATTGCGAGAATTTTGGACACGAACGGAATTGGGGTTTTGATCAAATTCCGATCATTGGTGACGATGGGGGTCAAGCGGTTGCGGGAGAAGGAGCGTCAGGGACATGGTAATCAGGGAAAAATGCAAACAGAATTTTCTAATGATTAGATTTTGCAAACGGATTGAAATTAGGTTTTTTTTTTGGTGAAAATGGGTTCGCCTGTTTGCGTCGGAACTTCTCATCGTCGGCGCCGAGATGGACGTTCGGTGGTAGGGGAACAGGAGCGTCAGAGGGTTGCGGTGTCGGGGCAAGAAGGGTTCGACGTCAAATGGTCTGAGGTTGGAGCACGAGGCGTTTTCCCAGATGATGTTTTCTGGACGTGAGGAGCTCGAACACCCCCAAATCACTGTAGCGTCGGAGAATGGGTGATCGGAGGGGTGGACGTTGACCTGAGGGAGAAGCGCGACTCATCGTAAGGGGTGCGGTGGCCTCTCGTCGTGTCGTGGTGGTGTGCACGTGCACCACCATGCACTGTGCCTGAACGAACTAAAGTACCAAGTCTGGTACTTGGCAATTGCCAAGACCAGTGCCTTGGCACTTGCCAAGACCTGGTACTTTGGCAAATGCCAAGTCCAGGTACTTTGGAAAATGCCAAAGCCTGGCACTTCGGCAAATGCCAAGTCCAGTGACTTTGGCAAATGCCAAGTCCAGTGACTTTGGCAAATGTCAAAGCCTGGTACTTTGGCAAATGCCAAAGTCTGGCACTTTGGCAGTGCCAAAATCTGGTACTAGCATTTGCCAAATCCGGTACTTTGGCATTGCAAAGTCGAGTTTTTTTCAATTTTAAATAAAAGCAATGATTTAAATTTAAAAATAGTTTAAATTTAAATTTGAATATGAATAAAAATAATTAATTAATTAAATAAAAAAAGTGTTTTTATTTAATTGAGCAAAAGGCAAGTGGAGAAGTAAAAGCTGAAATCAAACCGACAAGATCGTCGGTCGAAGTTCGATCAAGTTATAAAATATAAGTTATACATGAATAAATGGTTTAAATTTATTATTTAAATTATTTATGAATTAAATAATCATAAAGAAAAGAGTATAAAAAGAAAAGGAAAAGTTCGAGAAAACATTTCCAAGCAAAATGACAAAAGGAAAGATCATACCGTGAGCGAAGCACGGGAAATTTTAAATGATGAACAAAACCACTATTAAAACCATATACACCTTAGCAGATTTATTTAAGGGATAATTTGACGATACTAATGTAAACCAAATAATAAACACTATTTGGAAAATAATAATTTATTCGAAACAGAGTAATACTCCTGATTTAAATCGATAAACATTTATCGACTGTAAAAAGATTTCGTACATCGTTCGAAGAGTCCGGAATAACCAATTCCACTTCGATTCGAAGTAGACGACGCATATCGAGATGCTGAAGTCAACGAGATGCAAGCGTTCCTTTAAAAACAAGTTTGGTATGTTCAGTCCCAGAACATACCCGAATGGACGAGTGTTTGACAGCGTATGTCAGTCAGATTTTACACATGGGTTTTACGTAAGTATATTACGTTGGTAGCGGAGGAATTCGTTTCTCTTAGCTTTATTACCCGTAATACATTTGGGTAATCAAATGAGTATTTCTGACGGATAGGATGATGTGGCATTCAAAGAATGTAAAGAAATAATCTATCAGAACAAAACGTGACCTCAAAACTTCACAACCCGGAAGTAACAAAAGTTGGGCTAGGCAGCATGGCTAGTTGGGTCATACCCAAGCAGGGTATATTATCACCATCTAAAGGACTTCCTTATTTAACTTCTTAAAATCTATTTCGCTGTTGTAACTTTCAAAAACGATAAATCGAGCTCGACCGAAAGGGTGATAAAATATTCGTCACACTCAAGCTAAATGAGTGGACGGTCATGTGTGGCCGGGTTACAAGACGTTCTTGTTGAACCCCAGCGTATCCTCTGTAGAGTACACTGATCAGTGGGTGCTCCCATACCCTGTATGTTGGAATCCAAACTCCAATACGCGCTCTGCAACTTTTAAAGTTGTATACTATATATGTGAACGTGAGATGCAAGCGTTTCACTAGATTTATAATTATCTGTTACAAACTATTATAATATCAAATGTTTTGATATAAAAGAGATTAGATCATTTCCAGATATTAGACATGGATGGATCTAATGATTTTCAAAAGTAAAACATGGATCAATATAAACACCTTGACACTTATTTTCCTGTTTATACTGTTTAACTATGTTTCCTCACACCAGTCCCCTGACTGACCCAGAGTTTATTTTTGTGTTTCTTAAACTCTTGGGTACTCATAATATTTATTATGAGTAGACAAGTAGGTTCAGGTAAGGCAAGTGGAACATGATGCAGAACAAGTTCAAGACCGAGTAGCATATATGTTTAATTACCGGTTTGAGTATCTATGGTATTGTAATATGGTACTGTATGACTATGATGATGAACCATGATGATGTAATATGTTATGTACTCTGATGTATCAGGCTGTGTGATGTAATATATAAGTATTTTGTGAAATTCCGCTGTGAGATTCTGATAACTTCTTACTCTTCTATTCTAAAAGTTCTACCTTTTCTATCTCATCTTCTAAATTCTTTCAATAATGACACGGTTTCCCAGTCATGGAAAATCGCGCCGTTACGCATGATGATGCTAATGTTATGCTAAGTAGAACCCATTGCATTTGTGATGAGTCTTCCCTTTTAAGTATGTCATGTTAGCGTATTACGTGGGGAACGATGGGGTTAATATTCATGTTAACAAAATTGTGGTGAAATTGGTATGATGTTGCATACCATAAGTGGATGGACATAATTGAGTCAATTATGTACATCATTAAATTGGAATTAATTAGGGAAAATTAATTCAAAATATGGGGGTGATTAATTAGGTGTAATTAATTGACTAAGACACGAGGTTGGACCCTTTTGCAGCATAAGACTGCCCGGACCCGATCGGCAAAGCCAGCGGCTACAAATGATTGGCCCAATGTGAGAGGTCTTAAGCATAAACTAAATACGTGACAAGTGTAAAGATACGAAGTTAGACTCGGTTATGGCGTAAGGCTGCCCGGACCCGACCGACAAATCCAGCTGCCATAAAAGATAGTCTAATGTGAGAGGTCTTTGCAAAGGTTACGGTCTTAATCAATTAAGAAACACTTAACCAGATAAGCATGTAGTGGGGCATGAGGGGTTAAGTGGGTGCCTTGGGTGGCATGTGGAAATCAAGTAAGTGCCTTGGGTGGCATGTGGAAATCTAGTGGGTTGCCTTGGGTGGCAATAGAAAATATGATTAGAATACTTAACCAAGTGGAAACATGTAATTAAACATGATTAAAGGGTTAAGTGGGATGCACTAGAAAAGGGACAAGCTTAGGTGGGTAGCTTGTGGGGTCCCATTTCAACCAGTAACCCATATGTATCTTTGTGGGCTCGACCCATGTCGAGGACGGGACACGCGTACTGGGCTTGACTATAAGAGGCCAAAACGGGTTAGCGGTGGCAACGCAAGTCCAACGGGTTTCATATGCGTGTGTGGACCCGGGCTGGTAGGTAAGACATTGTTGTATCTTGTAGGTATAAGCCGTGCACCATTGGTTGTATCGGGTTGCCACTTTGGGAAGTGATACACCCCACTGTGGGGCCAGCACGGGTATCTACGTTAGGGAGCCGATCGCTTGGGGAGTAGTGGGTACACCTAGTGGAGGTAGGGGCAGACGGCACCTATGTGGTCAGCTAGGGGTACACGAAACTACTAGTTAAATTTTCTAAGTCCTTGGGTGGGTTCAACCTTTAAGTTAGGAATGACTGGTGTGGTGCAGTGTAGTAATTACCCTTGGGTGGGTAGATGCGTCTTTACCGATATCTTAGTTCTTCCTATGTCTAGTTGGCTGCTTAGTGTAGTCATTTATCCCCAGCCGTTACCGTACCAAGTTTATATCATACCCTAATTACTTTAATGATTGTATTGTTAAAGTTATAGGACTCGCTCAGACTTATGTCTGACCCCGTTGTTTTTATCTTTTTCCCAACCCTCAGGTTCTCAGAGTGGGCCTAGCACTAGTGGGCTTTGATCAGATTGCTTTATCTATCTTTTGGAGCTTGGACCGTTGATGTAAAGCTCACCTTATCTTTTCTATTATGGCTATTAGTATGTAGTGGGATTATGTACTTATGTCTTTATCAAGATGGATATTTTGTACTTGACTCTTGTTGGTTTTTGGTATGTAACCAAACATTTTTACCTTCTGCTGCAATGAAATGATGTTTTAAATTTCAAGTATTACTTATATCTGTCTTGTTGTAATTTTTCTGTTCTATATTCACTTAAAATACTCCACCAAAGTTAAGGCATTCCCTTAGTGAGTGACCTTAGCGGGTGTGGGGTGTTACACGTGGTATCAGAGCTAAAGGTTACCAGAACAGATAATTTTTTTAGAAAAACTATTTTTCTAAAACATTTTTTGGAAGAAGTATTTTCAAAAACATGTCTTTTAAGAGAAAAGTTTTTGAAAGAAAAGCATAATCCCCAATAGCCATATTATTATCTTTCGAATTCTCCGTTTTGAATCTCTCCTTTTTCGTTTCAGCATGGTTGAAGATCTTAACTTTCCGGTGGGTGTAGCGATACCAGTATGGTATAGGAGGTTGATGGAGGCTAGGGCCGCCACTGCGGGTCCAGTAAATGTTCCTCCACCACCAATTGCACCCGATCTTCCTCCTCCTCCTCCTCCTCGCGCGGATACTTTTGCTAAGACTTGCAAGGAATTTAAGGCTATGGGAGGGAAACCTTTTCAAGGATCAGAAACTTTTGTGGAAGCTAGGGATTGGCTTAAAGAGGTGGAAGAATTGATAGATATATTTGAGATGGAAGAAGGAAAGAAAGTCAAGTTAGCTGCTTGGTTAATGAAGGGAGAGGCCTCGTTCTGGTGGGAGGTCACTGATGGAGAACGCCTAGTTGACTCTTGGGCGGATTTCAGACAAAGGTTTGTGGCAAAGTTTCTTTCAAGGGCGGAAGAAAATCTGTATATGGAAAGGTTCTTGACTCTAAAGCAAGGAAACTTATCAGTGAAGGAATATGTCAACAAGTTTAATCAGCTAGCAAGGTTTGGCATAAACATGGTGAATACACCTGAGAAGAAGGCTTTGAGGTTCGTTAAAGGCTTGAATGAACCGATGCATGGATTGGCCATGACTCACATCCCTATGGGGGCTACCTTTGAGAAGCTAGTAGACATGGCACTTATTCATGAGGAAGAGAAGGGTCCCAATGCTAATAAGGCAACCAAGAAGAAAGGAGATCAGAAGAGACCTCAACAGCAACAGCAAAACAAGGGTGGGAAAGGCAACGGTGGCAAGGGAAAGAAGAAGTGCTTCAATTGTGGGACACCAGGCCACCTAAGCAAAGATTGTCGAAAGAAGAAGAAGACTGGCTGCTTCCACTGTGGCGAAGCAGGGCATCTAGGGAAAGACTGCCCAAAGAAGGGCAGAGGACGGGATCTACCTCAGGAGGACAGGTGCAAGCTCTTATGGCACCAGGTCAGGCAAGGGGGCAAGTTCAGGCTCTCGCGATTCCACCAATTCAGGAAAGAGGTAGAACTATTTCTGTTGAAAATCTGGTTTTTCTGTTTGATCATCATGTCCGTACCTTATTTGACTCTGGCGCATCGCATTCGTTTATCTCATCATCATTAGTTGAGTCACTGCACTTAGACCCCAGTCTAGTAGATGATCCCTTGGTTGTTTCAAACCCAATTGGGGGCTCCACTTATTTGTTCATGATGTGTTTGGGTTTGAAGATTTCCATACTTAGCGTTGAGTTTAGATGTGATGCTTTTGTTTTGGGCTTCACGGGCTATGGGTTGATTTTGGGCATGGACTGGTTATCCAGTAATGGTGTCATTCTTGATTGTGAAAGGAGAGTTGTTAGGCTCATGACCCGCTTGGGTAACACTCTCGAGATCTCTTGTAATCCCATGGATTCTGTTATGCTAAGTTATCTTGAATCGCTTGACGCTTCGGTCGAGAGTTTGCAATATGTTAGAGTGGTCCGGGAATACTCGGATGTGTTTGAGGAGGTGAAGGGCTTACCTCTGAAGCGGGAGATAGACTTCCGAATATATTTGGTAGACAATGCTAAACCAGTATCTTTGCCAGTGCGCCACATGGCTCCTCGTGAGAGGAGGGAACTCCATAAGCAAGTAGGGGAGTTGCTTGAGAAGGGGTTCATAAGACGAAGTATATCGAACTGGGGTGCTCTAGTAGTTTTTGCCACGAAGGAGGATGGGTCCCTCAGACATTGTGTTGACTATAGAGAACTCAACAAGCTCACAAAGAAGAATAGACACCCATTGCCGAGAATTGATGATCTCTTTGATCAGTTGGTTGGCGCCTCGGTTTTTTCGCAGTTGGACTTAGCCACGAGGTTTCATCAGTTGAGAGTGGCTGAGGATAGCATAGACAAGACTGCCTTTAGGACTCCGGATGGTTTCTATGAGTGGCTGGTGATGCCCTTTGGTTTGACGAACGTCCCTGCATACTTTGTTGATTTGATGAGTAGGGTGTTCAGGGAGTACCTTAATAAGTTCGTGGTGGTCTTTGTGGATGACATCTTAGTCTTTTCTAAGAGTGAAGAAGAGCATGCCCTACATCTTAGGGAAGTGTTGGAGACTCTTCGAGCGCATAACCTTAAGGCTAAATTCTCTAAATGTCACTTCTGGAGGAAGGAAGTGCGGTTCTTAGGGCACGTGGTCTCTAAGGAAGGGATAGCTGTGGATCCCGCGAAGGTAGTGTCCATCCAAGATTGGAAGGTTCCGAAGAATGCTACCGAGGTGAGGAGTTTCTTGGGGTTGGCTGGCTACTATAAGAAGTTTATCAAGGACTTCGCGAAGATATCAGCCCCATTAACTCGCTTGACGAAGAAGAATCTAGTTTTCACATGGGACGTAGATTGTGATGATGCGTTCCAACGGTTAAAGAGAGCTTTAACCACAGCTCCAGTCTTAGTGTTGCCAGATGGGAGTAAACCATTTGTTGTTTATACCGATGCTTGTGGGACAGGACTAGGCGCGGTCTTAATGCAAGAGGGAAGGGTAATAGCCTATGGTGGAAGGCAGTTGAGAGCACATGAGAAAAATTACCCTACACATGATCTAGAATTGGACGCTATTGTTTTTGCGCTTAAGATTTGGCGCCATTATCTTCTTGGCGAGAGGTTCGAATTGTTCACTGACCACAAATCATTGAAGTACTTGTTTTCTCAGAAGGATTTGAACTTAAGACAGCAAAGGTGGATGGAGTTCTTAGCATCCTATGATTTCGAGATAGCGTATACCCCTGGCAAGGGTAACGTGATGGTGGACGCCTTAAGCAGAAAAAGGTTGTCCTTGAGTCCATTGTTCGTTGAACGACGAAGCTTGGAATTTATTTTGATGTTTGACTTTAGACCCTCCGTTGACTTTGTACCCGGTTTGCTAGCATCCTTAGAGGTCAGACCTACTCTTTTGGGACGGATTGGTGAGGCACAGCGGGACGACCCACAGTTGGTTGAGTTGGTAGAGAAGCACATAAGAGGGGAGTCGTCCAGCCATTTGAGTAGGTACACCCTAGATGGTAAGGGGTGGTTGCGTAGAGACGGTAGACTTTGTGTACCGCAAGACGAGGGTTTGAAGAAGGCTGTTCTTGACGATGCACATCATTCGAAAATGACCATTCATCCCGGTGGGGACAAGATGTACCAAGACATGAAGCGAGTTTTCTTTTGGACCGGTATGAAGAAAGATGTGGCCGAGTATGTCGCTAGATGCTTGGTGTGCCAACAAGTGAAAGCGGAGCAAAAGAAACCCAGTGGGCTGCTTCACCCATTGGAGGTTCCACAATGGAAGTGGGATAGCGTCTTGATGGACTTTGTCGATGGGTTACCAAGATCAAGGAAGGGTAATACGGGAATTTGGGTTGTGGTAGACAGACTTACTAAGAGCGCCCATTTCATACCCGTGAAGAGCAAGAGGACTGCTCCATGGCTAGCTTCAGTCTACATTCGAGAGATAGTTCGATTGCATGGTGTACCTTCTATCATAGTGAGCGATCGAGATCCCATCTTCACTAGCGAGTTTTGGAAGAGTTTGCAAGAGGCGGTAGGGACTCAGTTGTGTTTGAGCACCGCATATCATCCTCAGACGGACGGCCAGACCGAGAGGGTGAACCGTATTCTAGAAGACCTCTTGAGGCTATGTATCTTGGATTTTGGAGGTACATGGGAAGAGCATCTTCCATTGGTGGAGTTCGCGTATAATAACAGCTTTCAGTCTAGTATTGGCATGGCTCCTTTCGAAGCTTTTTATGGAAGGCCTTGTCGGTCACCTACATGTTGGTGGGAGTCTACGGATAAGATCTTGCTTGGGCCTGATATGGTTAGAGAGACTTCGGAAAAGATTGATTTGATTAGAAGAAGGATGAAAGCGGCGCAAGACAGACAGAAATCCTACGCGGATAAGAGGAGGACGGATCTTGAGTTTGATGTTGGGGACATGGTCTTTGTTAAAGTGTCTCCATTACGGAATATTGTTCGCTTTGGGTCCATTGGGAAGTTAGCACCAAGGTTTGTAGGACCGTTTCCTATTAAGGAAAGGATTGGACAGATGGCATATAGAGTAGAGTTGCCCGAGAGACTTAGTGGAGTACATGATGTATTCCATGTGTCACATTTGAGGAAGTGCCTACATGAGACCGTAGAGGTGGTAGAGCCGAGCTTGCTTAGAGAAGTGGAGGTAGAGCGTGATGCGACGATTCGACGAGCTCCTACTCGCATCCTTGGGTCAGAGATTAGGAGGTTGAGAAATAGAGAGGTTCAACTAGTCAAAGTGCAATGGAGAGATGATGAAAGCAACGCTACTTGGGAGACAGAAGTGAAGATGCGTTCACTGTACCCATTTCTTTATGAGGGTATGTCTTTTAACTTCTCCTTTATCGTTTGTCTAGTACTTATCTTATCTTTAGTATGTCCTCTCGTTAGTACCTTTGTCCTTTAGATAGGGTAAACCTATGGTTGAAACATGTGTTTGAGACATGTTATGATTAATGGATGCGTGTGGATGTAAGTGTTTGCTAGTGGTTGCTCGTGGATGCATATACACACACTTTAGACACTAGATCGGCTCAGTCACTTCATATTGCATATTGCATATAATTGTGTGTAGTTAGCTATATTAATGGATGTATAATGGTTGTGTTATCATATGGATGATGCATTTTGGTGTATGGTTGTGCACACATGTAGAAATAGTATGTGTCCATAGGGTTCTTTCGCATACATATTGAATGCATGGCCCTATCATGGTTTACATTAAGGAGGTCAACTGAATCAGTAGACCGCCTGATTTTGCATTAGATAGGGAACATATACACACACTTCTTGCATATGTTCATACAACATTAGAAACTTTAAGGACAATGGATTCCCGTGTTTGATGGTTTAGTAGATGGTTGTTTGGTTGTTAGGATACGTTCTTCTTGACTTAGAGATTTCGGGGACGAAATCCTTTAAGTAGGGGAGAATGTAACACACCGAATTTCACTTAATATTAATGTTTAGTAATTAAAGAATAATTAATCTCAGACGTGAGAATTAAGGGAAACGGGTTTCGCGGTTGCGTTTGTCTCGGAAAAATACGCGAAACAAAGTCCGAAATTTTGTTGAATCGGAGTCCGTATGTCCGAGATATGGCCTTCAGAAGTTTCACGAAAAATCAGAAAGCGAAACAGATTTCAAAAATGCAGAATATGGGCTAGGCGGGAAAATTCCCGCCCAGACCAGGTCGACCTAGGGGTCGACCTGCCCACCAGGTCGACTTGGGTGTCGACCCTAGTGTCGACCTGGGGGTCGACCTCCCTGGTCGAGCCCAGGTGACCTGGGTGCACTGATTTGGGATCTGGGCTGTGTTTTGGTGGCTAGTGATGAGATCTGACGGCTCTAATCTGATTTAGGGTTAATCTAATGGCCTAAAACACCTAACTACTCTTATAAATACAACCTAATCCTACCCTAAAACTCATTAAAATTGGAGACAACGTCGTCATGCCGTCAAAATGCATCTTGGAAGGAGCCTCCATCAAATTTTAGAAGAAGATAGCTTCTCAAATCAACTTCTAATTAACTCTAGCAACTTAATCTTCTTCATAGGAGTGCTAATCAACAAGTTGTGAGTTTCTATGCCTTTAGCAAGCAATTGCTAAACTAATTATGATAGGATATAATGAGGTTATGGTTATGTATGTGGATCAATGCAAGTTATGTTATCATGTGCTATGTGTTCATGATGCTAGTTATGCAAGTTTTATGCTATATGTTCATGATGCTAGTTATGCAAGTTTTATGCTATGTGTTCATGATGCTAGTTATGCAAATCACTATGATAAACATTGATCCATTATGACACCATGTTATGCAAGTTTGGTGTTTGATTATATGCAAGTTCATATATGACATGTTATGCAAGTTTGGTGTTTGATTATATGCAAGTTCATATATGACATGTTATGCAAGTTTGGTGTTTGATTATATGCAAGTAACATGTGCAAGTTTACACCTTTGTATGATATGCATACATATGCAAGTTTACCCCTTTGGATGATATGCATACATATGCATGTTTACCCCTTTTTATGATATGAGTAACATATGCAAGTTCATCCCTTTTTAGACCTATGACATGTATGCAAGTTTATCCCTTTATGATAGGTCTATGACATGAACATCTATGCAAGTTACCCTCTTTATGACATATGTGATTCATGCAAGTTTGGGTTGGTTATTTATGCTAGTTGGGTTTGATGCTATGGTCATATATGCAAGTTGACACCTTTAAAACCCATGATGATGCTAATGTTATGCTAAGTAGAACCCATTGCATTTGTGATGAATCTTCCCTTTTAAGTATGTCATGTTAGCGTATTACGTGGGGAACGATGGGGTTAATATTCATGTTAACAAAATTGTGGTGAAATTGGTATGATGTTGCATACCATAAGTGGATGGACATAATTGAGTCAATTATGTACATCATTAAATTGGAATTAATTAGGGAAAATTAATTCAAAATATGGGGGTGATTAATTAGGTGTAATTAATCGACTAAGACACGAGGTTGGACCCTTTTGTAGCATAAGACTGCCCGGACCCGACCGGCAAATCCAGCGGCTACAAATGATTGGCCCAATGTGAGAGGTCGTAGGCATAAACTAAATACGTGACAAGCGTAAAGACACGAGGTTAGACTCGGTTATGGCGTAAGGCTGCCCGGACCCGACCGGCAAATCCAGTTGCCATAAAAGATAGTCTAATGTGAGAGGTCTTTGCAAAGGTTACGGTCTTAATCAATTAAGAAACACTTAACCAGATAAGCATGTAGTGGGGCATGAGGGGTTAAGTGGGTGCCTTGGGTGGCATGTGGAAATCAAGTAAGTGCCTTGGGTGGCATGTGGAAATCTAGTGGGTTGCCTTGGGTGGCAATAGAAAATACGATTAGAATGCTTAACCAAGTGGAAACATGTAATTAAACATGATTAAAGGGTTAAGTGGGATGCACTAGAAAAGGGACAAGCTTATGTGGGTAGCTTGTGGGGGCCCATTTCAACCAGTAACCCATATGTATCTTTGTGGGCTCGACCCATGTCGAGGACGGGACACGCTTACTGGGCTTGACTATAAGAGGCCAAAATGGGTTAGCGGTGGCAACACAAGTCCAACGGGTTTCATATGCGTGTGTGGACCCGGGCTGGTAGGTAAGACATTGTTTAAGCCGTGCACCGTTGGTTGTATCGGGTTGCCACTTTGGGGAGTGATACACCCCACTGTGGGGCCAGCACGGGTATCTACGTTAGGGAGCCAATCGCTTGGGGAGTAGTGGGTACACCTAGTTGAGGTAGGGGCAGACGACACCTATGTGGTCAGCTAGGGGTACACGAAACTACTAGTTAAATTTTCTAAGTCCTTGGGTGGGATCAACCTTTAAATTAGGAATGACTGGTGTGGTGCAGTGTAGTAATTACCCTTGGGTGGGTAGATGCGTCTTTACCGATATCTTAGTTATTCCTATGTCTAGTTGGCTGCTTAGTGTAGTCATTTATCCCCAGCCGTTACCGTACTAAGTTTATATCATACCCTAATTACTTTAATGATTGTATTGTTAAAGTTATAGGACTCGCTCAGACTTATGTCTGACCCCGTTGTTTTTATCTTTTTCCCAACCCTCAGGTTCTCAGAGTGGGCCTAGCACTAGTGGGCTTTGATCAGATTGCTTTATCTATCTTTTGGAGCTTGGACCGTTGATGTAAAGCTCACCTTATCTTTTCTATTATGGCTATTAGTATGTAGTGGGATTATGTACTTATGTCTTTATCAAGATGGATATTTTGTACTTGACTCTTGTTGGTTTTTGGTATGTAACCAAACATTTTTACCTTCTGCTGCAATGAAATGATGTTTTAAATTTCAAGTATTACTTATATCTGTCTTGTTGTAATTTTTCTGTTCTATATTCACTTAAAATACTCCACCAAAGTTAAGGCATTCCCTTAGTGAGTGACCTTAGCGGGTGTGGGGTGTTACAAGCTGGAGTAGGACGCTTCAACAGTGTTTTTGTAGCTATTGTTTATTTTCGCCGTGATGTAAGTGTTGTACTCTAATAAATATTATTGTATACATATACTGGTTTTATTTCAAAGTTATGTTATATTTTATTCATTCCGCTGTGAGATTCGTGTTACTTTGATTCTGTTGTTGTGATCTTCTTCTTCTTCTATCCTAATTTTCTATCTTATCTATTCTCACCCTCTAACTTCTTTCATGGACTATCTGGTGTTTCCGATGCTTGGATAGTCGACATTGAGTTTATGGCAATAACGCGGATCTCGAAAATCCGGGTCGTTATAGTGGTATCAGAGCTGATGGTTAAGTAATTACCTTGGCTCTGTGGCATGACTCAGTAGAGATGGGGTTAGTAATGCCCTAGATTGAGTTTGACTATATATATATACAAGTGAATGTATTTGTAGATTTTATAAAAAAATGTTTTATATTGTGTAGATTTATTGGTTGAGTTGTTTATGAGTTCTGGTCGATCAGTTTGATCCACTGTATCAGTAGGGGTTTATAAACACTTGAATACGATGAACCGACATAGTACGTTTTGAAAAGAGGGTAAATGAAATATTTTTACCCAAATTATATTTTGATATAAACAAAGTATAGATATTTGAAGTATTATAGTATATTGGATATAATGGTTGTTATTATAATCGAGTTGGATTATAAATTAAATGGTTATATAAATAACCAATCAGAATTCATGTAAGTGTAATGTATGAAATTAGATGAATTCAATCTGAATTTAAATCAGAATTGGAATTAAAATTATGAAAACATGAAAAGTGTTTGTAAATGGAATTGGATTGAATATATGTGAATTTTAAAATCCTGGGAGATTTTAAATTGTTTATAAGCATGGTGAAGGATATTTTGAAAGTGATTTCAAAATGAAGGTGTTTAAATATAGTTTTGAAATTGTTATAGTATTGAACTCACTTCGATAGCTGGAAAATAACCCTAATGATGATGGCCACATCATCAGTGTCATTTTCGAGTTGCTAAGTGATGGATTACCACCAAAGATTTTGTTTTGAATTGTTTTGTGAGAAGCAAGTTGTTTTGAATCCTGAAAAGGGATATCTGGTTTAGAAAAGCTAAACTGTTTAAATTTCCCTAGGAAAGATTGTTTCAATTAAAACAAATTAAATTAGAATTTGTAAAAGCAAATAGATATAAAAATTGAATTGAAACTAGTTAAGTGGAAAATGAATTGAGATAGAGAATATCGAATCAGATTGGATTATAAATAATCCAAAGTGGAGTTGGACTGGTAAGTTAAGAGTTGAAATTAATAATGGGATCTAAGTTGAGAACATGATTTGTCTTGGGTATAAGCGAACGATTGGAATGACATTGGTATATGTTGAATTGGTAACAGATGCAAAGGATATATGATATGCCCGACAAAAAGGTACAAGTTTATATTTCTTTTGGGTATGAGATTTATGAGCCGAATTGGTAAGTTGCTTGGCTGTTTGATTTTCTTTTGGTTGGAGAAGTCCTAGAGAGGCGAGTTATAGTTGTACGGATTGAGCCGTACAAAGGAGAAGTTGGCGAAATTTTTCGAAAATTTCGAATGTTAGAAAATTTTCAGGATTTTTGGAAATTTTCTTTGATAAGAATAAATTAATTTTTAATTAAAATTTATTGGTTCAGTTAAAACTGAAGTTGATAAGTAAACAAATAATTTTTAACCTAGTTAATAGGGTTTGTTTTCTACCTTAGCAATTTCGAGGACGAAATTATTTTAAGGGGAGAAGAATGTAACGTCTCGTATTTTTACGGGGCGATAAACAATTAACTTAATTATTTAAATAATGGTTTGGTAATTTAAAATGATCAGAATTAAATATATTGAATATTTATTAACATAAATAATAGAATAATATATTTAATTTTCGAAATATTCGGAAACAGTGGAATTCACAATATTGTGTGAATTGGATCGTATATAATATATAATTCAGTTTAGAGTTGAATTATATTAACAAATATATTTAAATAACAACGGTTGAACGTATAATTTATATTATAATTATAATCGTTGTAACAACCCAATATTTTATTAAAGTTAATTTGAATTTTCTGTATGTATTTTTGAATTTAAGTAAGGTTTAGTATAAATATTATTTTATAATCATTTGTATATTAGTTAAATGAATATTTTGTTCTATTTAATAAGTGTGATTTTATAATAGAAAATTTATTTTAAAAGTATATTTAATATATTACAGATGTAAACAAGTTTATATATATGGATTTTATAAAGATTTTTGATTTTTAAAAGTTGTTTGGTTAAAGATAAATTTATAATTAAATATCGGTTCGAAATATTTGTTCAGTTTCTGTACGCGCCGTTTTAAAATATTTTTTAGAATTTTACTGTTATTTTTATTTTGAAAACAAGCAGATAATTTTCTAACGTATTTTAGGGTAACTGTGGTCCTTTAGACATTTTTTAGAATCAGCGGACCGGTCTATTTTACTTTTGTTTTGGAATCGTGGTACATTATTCTATACGATTGTAATGTTATTTTACTACCATTCACAATTTATAATTTTAAATAAATAAAATTAGAAATGAGAAAAAATGCCAGGTACTAGTTTATTTGCATGACAAGCACGCTGGGTTGATTATGGATTATGCAAATATTGGTAAGATCGAAAATAACAGTAAACCGCATACAAGAAATGAAGATTATACATTACCAAAATATACACCTAGAAGGACACACGTTTGTCCTCATCAATGCATCTCTAAATGGTTGGCTACATGTAATCAAGCATGTATATGAAGACTTCAAAACAACAATTGTTCCTAACGTGTTATTTTGCATGTAAATGAGTTTGTTAATATAGACAAGTGTCCATGGTTGTAAAGACAAAGTTACCCCTTAGTTCACGTTTAAATAAGGATCCACGTACCCTATGTTTCTCGCACCAATTATTTTCACTTTGCTACCTTTCTTTATCTCGTGCATCTACCCTCCTTTCTTCTTCCTTCCTCTGCATCTGTTCCGCACCGCTCCTCTCCCCTTCTTGCTCCACCATCTTCATCATCAGCAGACCCCTTTAAAACCAATGCTCCACTAAAAACTCTTCCCTCTCCCCAACTTTCCCACGTTAGAAACCCAGTGCGCCCAAAACCATCAACAGCCAAGACTTTTTCACCTCAAACACAGTCCGCCATCTCGTCACCCTCGGTCCGCTCACACCCTAGAAACCGCACCTCCTCCCATAACAGCAGCATCCACTTTCCCATAAAGCACCATCATGAGCCACTCAGTCCGCCAAACCTCCACTTCCCAAAAGCTTTCACGTTCAAATTTATCCATTTTTCTCACCGCAATACTGCTCCACACACCCAGCTTGCTCCATCTGCATGCATTAGCCGTCCGAATACCCCAAAGTTGAAGCCTCTATATATGACCATAAGAATCCATCTCATCCCGTTCTAAAATACACTCCTCCATCTCGTATAGACATGCGCTTGAACAGGAAAAGACGCGGCTGCTGTGTTAAGTGATGATTGTCATTGGTGAAAATTGTGGTATGCTAGAAGTGTGGTGGACATATTTGTACATTAATGGTCAGCTTCCTTTTTTTGTAAACATATCTGTATATTCCTGCGCCTGTTCTTGACAAGTTGGGCTTTTCGGTACATCTAATAAAAGCGAGCATGTTGAAGAACATATGTATATATACCTGAGTTGCGGATAAGAAGTGGAGTGTGCGACGGTAACAGTGTCCGCAAGTTATGCATGCCCGTCCGCGATTGTTGCAGCTGATACGAGCTTTTGACGGCGAAGGAATTGGAAAGCATTTGGTGAGAAATTCTAATTTAAATTTATTTTAAATTAGTTGTAATAAATTATAATTAGTTGTTGATTATAAATAATAATTCTTTGATTTTGGGTTGATATGAATGGTTGTTATTGTTCGTTGATGGATGTTTATACAGTTAAAACACAGAAAACACGAAGCGTTACGGACAGTAACGCTCTACGCATAGTGAAATAATTATTTACTTGTTGAGATTGTTGATGGATGTTTATGGAGTTGTAACACTTTATACGCCAAGCGTTATTCGCAGTAACGCTTTGCGCATCGTTATTTGGTTATGTAAATCATTGTGATGAATGGATTCATGACTGTTGACGTGATCAGATTTGTTAGTTAGATTGATTGAGTAAAATCTATTCGAATGGAACGAAATGGTTTTTAACATAATTTAGACCGTTCATGTGTTCTTTAAATATTGATAAGGATTGGGAAATGATATTCAACATTTATTTGGATATACAATTTGAACGGTCGATTGTGAATGATTAATCGATTTTTTGATAAATATCAAAAGTGTGAAATTTGTTACGACAACTTTGGTTGTTTTGAAAAGGTTAAACGAGACCATATAATATTCAATTTAATGTGATTATTTTGAAATGTTTATTTTGGAAAGGGAGTTAACAGGTTTGGAACAATCATTAATATTTAATGAGATATGTTATGAAGAATTTGGCAAATTGGAATAAATGGATTTTATATGAACATTCGATTGTATAAGAATTTTGAATAGTAATCGAACGTGTTTCATTAGATAATAATATTGTTTTTCTCACTAGTATTTGATTTGAAATGGAAACTTCGATGATATCGATTTTTATATTTCAAATGACCACCCATGAATATAAGTTTTTAAATTTCAAATAAAAGGGTTGTGGGAATAATTCCCATTTCTTATGGCTTATTTAAATTTAAATAAGTTGGAAATTTAAAAAACAAAGGCATTTCATTTTTGATTATTGGTAGGCAATAGAACGAGTTTTGGAAAGCATAAAGATCCCTATTCATTATGAAATGAAGATTTGGTAATATGAAACGATCTTGACTAACTTGATAATAGATTGTGAAGAGAAATATTTTTAATTGGAATCAAAATATAATATTTGAAAAGATTTTAACAAATTTATTCTTAAGTTGATTTTGTTCTGAATACTATGTTACATTGGTAAATGAACCTACATAGTAGTTAAAATACCGAATCCATCGTATGCAAGAAGATTTGGAAATAGAATATATTTAAGAATTTGGTTTCAAAGAATTTGACATACATTCTAATGTTAATATTTGAAACAATACTAGTTTAAACTTGGATATGCCAAATCAGAGTGCGTAGCAGAAGCGTGGTGGTATTTTGAATAAAAAGGTTACAAGAAATTTTCCCGTCGATAGGAAAATGTGAACTTGGCAAACAAGATGTGATATCTGAAATGAGAATGGATATATGAACGAATTTATATATATGATATGGAATTGAAATAAGATTTGAATTGAAAGGGAATGAGATTTGAATAGAATTTGTCGTCTGGTATTCGATATGGAGTTACTGGAGCAGACAAATACGATCAGAATATCAAACATATCCATATCCAGATTCTGATTGTGTTTGCCTGAGTTGGTGAATCAATATCAAATATAAGTCGATAAGATTCTATTTAAACTTATATTGAAAATAAATTGTTTAAACCCAAATAAAGATTTGGTAGTTTCATGATAACAACGAATAAATGAAGTTGTTTTGAAATATAAGGTTGGAATTTGAATTTTTTAGAATAAGGGTTAAAATGATAACGGGTTTCCGGAAATTGAATCCTACCTTAATTCGAAGTAAGGCGACAATATTTGGAAAGGAGATTTGAATTGTAACCCTGTGTGGTCCATGACCATTGTTTTCTGAATACGCTTATTACTTGGAAAGACCGGGATCGGATTTAAGTCCGAAACCATTCCAAGTAATAATACGATGCATGAAGCATATTCAAGACTTGGAATCGACGAATGAAGACCGTGGTTCTTCACAATCGAATGGGCTGTCTGCTAATTGGTTTCTTTATTGCTAGCTACAGTAGAGAGATGCCCCTAGTACCGAAGTGGAAGAAAGTACGAACTTATGAGAAGAACTTTCGGATTTTTGTTCCGTTCAGACCCAGGACGGACTTGTATGGATGGTGTGTCTGACATTGAAATTGACCGCATAGCACTGATTTCCGTTAATGTATATCGGATTTGTGGCAATATATTATTCCCATCTCTAAGTCATATGAACTTAGAGGGTATGCATTGATTTAAATCAGTGATATGTCATGAATTGTCAATGTGACATACCCGAGTTATGAAACGAGCTAGTGATGATCAAAGAATGGCTTATTGAAGCATAGCTTTGTGTATGACGTGACATCGACAAACCTCACACCCTGAATTGATGAGAAACTGGCGGTTTGGTTTTATACTTATATATGAATTGATGATGAAGCTGTGTAGCAGTGGGAAACTACTTATGAACCTGGGGAAGTTGGGTATGTTCGGGGGGTCGTGTCTGATCGAAAACCGTTGATCTGCCCTGACGATGTGTAGTTGGTGTCCGCATGATGGATGAAAAAGCCGTTGAGGCACTTCGTTTTGTATCCCTGATTGATCTTTCGTGCCAGGAATCATCAAGTTGGAAATCCAATCTCTAATACGAGCCATACGGTTTTGGTTTGTATATATATGGCGAGATAATATTAATGGTATTATGTCATCTAGGATTAATACATTTATTTGCGAAATTGCTTTTTGCATTATATGATAATATTAAAAGGAGAATTTTCACGTATGAAAGCATGTTTGGTTATCATAAGATAAAACTCGCCCATCTGATGTGCGCTTGCATTGTGTGGTGTGGGATGAACTTATGATAGCTTCATTTTCCAAAGTCATAGCGAATTTCTATGCACGGGAATTCATAGGGAGTTAACCCGTTCCGCGTTAGCGGCGTGGTCCATGGAATTACCCAACTTTAAAAATGAATCCTAATAACAACTGTTTTGAGTTCTTACACCAGTCCCACGACTGACCTGGAGTTTATTGTTCCTTTCTAAACTCTCGGTGCCCATTAATTTTCACATGGGCAGCCAGTAGTTTAGCTTTGCAGTTTTAGTTCATTGGAGCAAGGTTCGGAGAACTTTCAGAGTTGGAGTCCATGATAGAGTTGAAGCTTCCGCTGTATCATTTTGATCTTCCGCTGAGAGTATATTTTCTTTCTTCCGCTGTGTACGTTTATTTTGTAACTCTGATATTTATGTACCCCTGATGTAATATATTGAATTATTCAATGAAAAGTTCCGTTATTTTGTTCAATATATGTAAGTACCCATAACAATTCGTCTTTGTGAATGGTTTAAGTTGGTTTAATTACCGATGAGAACCAGGCAAAAAGGCGGGTCGTTACAGTTGGTATCAGAGCTTTGGTTTATACAAAGCTATGGGGTACGACATATTTGAACGGAAATAGAACTCATCAGAGATTACAATATCTCATTAGAGATAGGGTTAGGAATACCCTAGAATGAGATTCGAGAATATTGTGTTTGAAAGAGCGTCTTTTCTTATTAAATCAACATGTTTTAATGAAATTTGTGAACTTAAAAATCTTAAGTATTAAGATTTGTTTGTATGAATGAAATTGGATGAATAACTTAAGTATAAAATCCTTTAAATGGTAGTTAAGGAATTGTTGGAATTGCATTAAAACTTAAGTAAAGTTTATCAAGCATTTTGTATAAAACTGATTTTTGGATTGGTTTGTTAGGAATTAAGATGACCCGATTTGGACCCTTAACCATTTATATGATTTTGGTTTGATAAATAAACCCTTAACGAAATTTTTAAAACTTTGGAAAAGGAAATTTGGGTATAAACACTTAACTTGAATCGTTTAGTTAAGTTTTAAATATGGGATTTGGATGACCCATAAGTTTTAAAATTTTAATTTTAGGGTAGTAAATGGCTAAGTGTACGACAATATCTTGCTTAGTTTCGTCCTTGAGGTAGCATTAATAGAGAATTCAATCATATATTTCCAATAACTCGAGTAACCATTAGGGAAATTGAGATTCCATCAGATTCCACCACAATAGAGGATCGGACCTAGTACCCTGATAGCGACATGGACAGTAGATCTGACCATTATCTTGAAATGTCAAGAATAGACCCAACCTCAAAGTAAGACGACCCTATGATGATATGAGAGCATGTCCCAGGCCCGACGATTAGTGATAGGATGATAGGGGTTGAGGCAACATCCCATTTGGGATTGAGATTTCCCCAGTTATGGATAAAGATACATTAAAGGCTTTATGGCAATAGGTCCTTGGTGAGAGAGACCAGAAGTTGTTAAGACAGGTCTTAGTACCAAAGGACCCTGGCTTAGATTTGGACCCAACATTATTTGAGCAGTTTGATGTGTTGTTACATGAGCTAGGGCAGTCGGCAGTTGTAGCTGAGGACGACCCACTTCCAGAGGTGGGAGATGATGGATTTGATGATGTTAGGGAATAGCCCCTACATGATGATGATGACGTAGTAGACGATGATGTAGTAGCAGATGATGGTGATGATGTAGCAGATGATGGTGAGACTTAGCAGCCTATATTCGAGGATGACCCACTTCCAAAAGTGGAAAATGATGAGTTTGATGAGAGATGGAGAATATAGAGCAGCCCTGAGGCGAGGCTGATAAGGACGGATTTATGGGCAATAAGCAGGATGGATTCATAGTAAATGAGGATGGATTCACCATGGGACATGATGACGATGGCGAGATTGTTGATGATGATGGGTTTTTAGCTGATGACGAGGAAGGGTTCAATGATGGGGAGCCCGAGGAGATTAGTTTGACTAGCCCATCCGACGATGGATCATATGCATCAGATGAGTAGCGTGCGATGAGTTTAGACCTTGTGTATAGTGTATATATGTTGTCTTAGGTGCCTAGATGCACTAAGATGTTTTGGGCTAGGACGGTTTTTTTTTTGAGGGACTAAAACCAGATAGCTGGGTACACTTTTGGTGACTGTATTTCGGACTACCCCAAGTACGTAGTACGCACTCAGGTAGGGATGGATACATTTTGTACACTGGCTTGAATGATTTGTATGACATGATATTTTGGATTAACTATGATATGTGTGTTCCACTTTTAATTTAAGCCTGTTTGTTTTGAATATCAATGGAACCTATTCTAAAACATATAGAAAAATTTATTTATGGTTTATATGGAAGTTTAAAATTTACTGTTCCACTTTTCGAGGACGAAAAGTCTTAAGGGGGAGTGAATGTAACAACCCAATATTTTATTAAAGTTAATTTGAATTTTCTGTATGCATTTTTGAATATAAGTAAGGTTTAGTATAAATATTATTTTATAATATTTTGTATATTAGTTATGTGAATATTTTGTTCTATTTAATAAGTGTGATTTTATAATAGAAAATTTATTTTAAAAGTATATTTAATATATTAAAGATGTAAACAATTTTATATATATGGATTTTATAAAGATTTTTGATTATTAAAAGTTGTTTGGTTAAAGATAAATTTATAATTAAATATCGGTTCAAAATGTTCGTTCAGTTTCTGTACGCGCCGTTTTAAAATATTTTTTAGAATTTTACTGTAATTTTTATTTTGAAAACAAGCAGATATTTTTCTAACGTATTTTAGGGTAACTGTGGTCCTTTAGACATTTTTTAGAATCAGCTGACCGGTCTATTTTACTTTTGTTTGGGAATTGTGGTACATTGTTGTATACAATTGTAATGTTATTTTACTACCATTCACAATTTATAATTTTAAATAAATAAAATTAAAATGAGAAAAAATGCTAGGTACTAGTTTATTTGCATGACAAGCACGCTGGGTTGATTATGGATTATGCAAATATTGGTAAGATCGAAAATAACAGTAAACCGCATACAAGAAATGAAGATTATACATTACCAAAATATACACCTAGAAGGACACACGTTTGTCCTCATCAGTGCATCCCTAAATGGTGAGCTACGTGTAATCAAGCATGTATATGAAGACTTCAAAACAACAATTGTTCCTAACGTGTTATTTTGCATGTAAATGAGTTTGTTAATATAGACAAGTGTCCATGGTTGTAAAGACAAAGTTACCCCTTAGTTCACGTTTAAATAAGGATCCACGTAACCTATGTTTCTCGCACCAATTATTTTCACGTTGCTACCTTTCTTTCTCTCGTGCATCTACCCTCCTTTCTTATTCCTTCCTCTGCATCTGTTCTGCACCGCTCCTCTCCCCTTCTTGCTCCACCATCTTCAACATCAGCAGACCCCTTTAAAACCAATGCTCCACTAAAACCTCTTCCCTCTCCCCAACTTTCCCACATTAGAAACCCAGTGCGCCCAAAACCATCAACAGCCAAGACTTTTTCACCTCAAACACAGTCCGCCATCTCGTCACCCTCGGTCCGCTCACACCCTACAAACCGCACCTCCTCCCATAACAGCAGCATCCACTTTCCCATAAAGCACTATCGTGAGCCACTCAGTCCGCCAAACCTCCACTTCCCAAAAGCATTCACGTTCAAATTTATCCATTTTTCTCACCGCAATACTGCTCCACACACCCAGCATGCTCCATCTGCATGCCTTAGCCGTCCGAATACCCCAAAGTCGAAGCCTCTATATATGACCATAAGACTCCATCTCATCCTGTTCTAAAATACACTCCTCCATCTCGTATAGACATGCGCTTGAATAGGAAAAGACGCGGCTGTTGTGTTAAGTGATGATTGTAATTGGTGAAAATTGTGGTATGCTAGAAGTGTGGTGGACATATTTGTACATTAATGGTCAGCTTCCTTTTTTTGTAAACATATCTGTATATTCTTGCGCCTGTTCTTGACAAGTTGGGCTTTTCGGTACATCTAATAAAAGCGAGCATGTTGAAGAACATATGTATATATACCTGAGTTGCGGATAAGAAGTGGAGTGTGCGACGGTAACAGTGTCCGCAAGTTATGCATGCCCGTCCGCGATTGTTGCAGCTAATACGAGCTTTTGACGGCGAAGGAATTGGAAAGCATTTGGTGAGAAATTCTAATTTAAATTTATTTTAAATTAGTTGTAATAAATTATAATTAGTTGTTGATTATAAATAATAATTCGTTGATTTTGGGTTGATATGAATGGTTGTTATTGTTCGTTGATGGATGTTTATACAGTTAAAACACAGAAAACACGAAGCGTTACGGACAGTAACGCTCTACGCACAGTGAAATAATTATTTACTTGTTGAGATTGTTGATGGATGTTTATGGAGTTGTAACACTTTATACGCCAAGCGTTATTCGCTGTAACGTTTTGCGCATCGTTATTTGGTTATGTAAATCATTGTGATGAATGGATTCATGACTGTTGACGTGATTAGATTTGTTAGTTAGATTGATTGAGTAAAATCTATTCGAATGGAACGAAATGGTTTTTAACATAATTTAGACCGTTCATGTGTTCTTTAAATATTGATAAGGATTGGGAAATGATATTCAACATTTATTTGGATATACAATTTAAACGGTCGATTGTGAATGATTAATCAATTTTTTGATAAATATCAAAAGTGTGAAATTTGTTACGACAACTTTGGTTGTTTTGAAAAGGTTAAACGAGACCATATAATATTCAATTTAATGTGATTATTTTGAAATGTTTATGTTGGAAATGGAGTTAACAAGTTTGGAACAATCATTAATATTTAATGAGATATGTTATGAAGAATTTGGCAAATTGGAATAAATGGATTTTATATGAACATTCGATTGTATAAGAATTTTGAATAGTAATCGAATGTGTTTGATTAGATAATAATATTGTTTTTCTCACTAGTATTTGATTTGAAATGGAAACTTCGACGATATCGATTTTTATATTTCAAATGACCACCCATGAATATAAGTTTTTAAATTTCAAATAAAAGGGTTATGGGAATTATTCCCATTTCTTATGGCTTATTTAAATTTAAATAAGTTGGAAATTTAACCGACAAAGGCATTTCATTTTTGATTATTGGTAAGCAATAGAATGAGTTTTGGAAAGCATAAAGATTCCTATTCATTATTAAATGAAGATTTGGTAATATGAAACGATCTTGACTAACTTGCTAATAGATTGTGATGAGAAATGTTTTGAATTGGAATCAAAACATAATATTTGAAAAGATTTTAACAAATAAATTCTTAAGTTGATTTTGTTCTGAATACTATGTTACATTGGTAAATGAACCTACATAGTAGTTAAAATACTGAATCCATCGTATGCTAGAAGATTTGGAAATAGAATATATTTAAGAATTTGGTTTCAAAGAATTTGACATACATTCTAATGTTAATATTTGAAACAATACTAGTTTAAACTTGGATACGCCAAATCAGAGTGCATAGCAGAAGCGTGGTGGTATTTTGAATAAAAAGGTTACAAGAAATTTTCCCGTCGATAGGAAAATGTGAACTTGGCAAACAAGATGAAATATCTGAAATGAGAATGGAGATATGAACGAATTTATATATATGATATGGAATTGAAATAAGATTTGAATTGAAAGGGAATGAGATTTGAATAGAATTTGTCGTCTGGTATTCGATATGGAGTTATTGGAGCAGACAAATACGATCAGAATATCAAACATATCCATATCCACATTCTGATTGTGTTTGCCTGAGTTGGTGAATCAATATCAAATATAAGTCGATAAGATTCTATTTAAACTTATATTGAAAATAAATTGTTTAAACCCAAATAAAGTTTTGGTAGTTTCACGATAACAAGGAATAAATGAAGTTGTTTTGAAATATAAGGTTGGAATTTGAATTTTTTAGAATAAGGGTTAAAATGATAACTGGTTTCCGGAAATTGAATCCTACCTTAATTCGAAGTAAGGCGACAATATTTGGAAAGGAGGTTTGAATTGTAACCCTGTGTGGTCCATGACCATTGTTTTCTGAATACACTTATTACTTGGAAAGACCGGGATCAGATTTAAGTCCGAAACCATTCCAAGTAGTAATACGACGCATGAATCATATTCAAGACTTGGAATCGACGAATGAAGACCGTGGTTCTTCACAATCGAACGGGCTGTCTGCTGATTGGTTTCTTTATTGCTAGCTACAGAAGAGAGATGCCCCTAGTACCTAAGTGGCAGAAAGTACGAACGTATGAGAAGAACTTTCGGGTTTTTGTTCCGTTCAGACCCAGGACGGACTTGTATGGATGGTGTGTCTAACATTGAAATTGACTGCATAGCACTGATTTCCGTTGATGTATATCGGATTTGTGGCAATATATTATTCCCGTCTCTAAGTCATATGAACTTAGAGGGTATGCATTGATTTAAATCAGTGATATGTCGTGAATTGTCAATGTGACATACCCGAGTTATGAAACGAGCTAGTGATGATTAAAAAATGGCTTATTGACCCTGGATTGATGAGAAACTGGCGGTTATGTTTTATACTTATATATGAATTGATGATGAAGCTGTGCAGCAGTGGGAAACTACTTATGAAACTGGGGAAGTTGGGTATGTTCGGGGGGTCGTGTCTGATCGAAAACCGTTGATCTGCCCTGACGATGTGTAGTTGGTGTCCGCATGATGGATGAAAAAGCCGTTGAGGCACTTCGTTTTGTATCCCTGATTGATCTTTCGTGCCAGGAATCATCAAGTTGGAAATCCAATCTCCAATACGAGCCATACAGTTTTGGTTTGTATATATATGGCGAGTTAATATTGATGGTATTATGTCGTCTAGGATTAATACATTTATTTGCGAAATTGCTTTTCGCACTATATGATAATATTAAAAGGAGAATTTTCACGTATGAAAGAATGTTTGGTTATCATAAGATAAAACTTGCCCATATGGTTTGCGCTTGCATTGTGTAGTGTGGGACGAACTTACGATAGCTTCATTTTCCAAAGTCATAGCGAATTTCTATGCACGGGAATTCATATGGAGTTAACCCGTTCCGCGTTAGCGGCGTGGTCCATGGAATTACCCAACTTTAAAAATGAATCCTAATAACAACTGTTTTGAGTTCTCACACCAGTCCCATGACTGACCTGGAGTTTATTGTTCCTTTCTAAACTCTGGGTGCCCATTAATTTTCACACGGGCAGCCAGTAGTTTAGCTTTGCAGTTTTAGTTCGTTGGAGCAAGGTTCGGAGAACTTTCAGAGTTGGAGTCCACGATAGAGTTGAAGCTTCCGCAGTATCATTTTGATCTTCCGCTGAGAGTATATTTTCTTTCTTCCGCTGTGTACGTTTATGTTGTAACTCTGATATTTATGTAACTCTGACGTAATATATTGAATTATTCAATGAAAAGTTCCGTTATTTTGTTCAATATATGTAAGTACCCATAACAATTCGTCTTTGTGAACGGTTTAAGTTGGTTTAATTACTGACGAGAACCAGGCAAAAAGGCGGGTCGTTACAATCGTGCTTGAAATAGCACGGCAGTTCGTAATTTTGTGATTTGAACTTTAAACGAAAATACAGAATCCGTTTTAAGTCGGATTTCTGTGAAACAAGAAACGTTTGGAGCTGGTGAAGTACATTTTTCTAATGGAAGAGAAAAATCAGGATTTCGTCGTGTAGATTGTGAGTTATGTCCAAATCAAATTTTCTAAAATTCACTATGAAATTCCTTTATAAATTATAATGATTTATTTATATTATAAATGGATTTTCAATATAAATGGAATATCGATTTAACCCGGATTTGAAATATCGAGTTATTAATCCAGGTATGAATATTTTGGAGCTGTATGATATTCTATGTGGGTATATACGATAATATTAATTTTTATTAATATTAAATTTAATTATTTTTAAATATATTAATATTTAAATAGGGTTTTTTAGAGCTTTAAAAATAGCCAGTTTTGCAAACGATCTCCGTTTTCGACGAAACTAATTTTTTGGATCCGGAATATTGAATTATTGTTAGATTTCAATTTTCATGATTTTTGGTGTCAGTATGTGGCCGTACGGGATTCTAATGTGAAAAACAGTTAATAACTTGATGTTAAAAATACGCTCTGTGAACAAACGGAGTCGGAATTCGACGAAACCAGTTTCGTTGGATCCGTAACATCGAACTGTATGTGTACGTCCATTTTCATGATTTTTGGGTATCAAATGTGACTATACAGATTTTTAAATGACAAATATATACAGCGATTGAATAAAATTGAATATAATAATCAATATAAAATTATTTTAACCACCCTATAAATAAACTTATACATTCTAAACCTAAAATCATTTCTCCTTTGGTCAACATCTTCTCCGTCTCCACGCAAAAACGAAAAACGCAGCAAACAATGGTTTTAGAAAATCAAAACAAAGCGCATAAAGTTCTAAATTATAACACTTGTTATTTGAAATCCTTGGCTCAAATTCTTCATTCACATGTGTACTGCGTGGAGTTCGATTAAGTTTCTGGGTTGCAGTGTCCTTCGAGGTGACCTAGAGTTGACTGTCGTGACCAGAGGGAGAGGCTGCGATGTACTGGGGTTGGCCTGGCAATCATTCTGGTGGAATTTTTGGTTGCACTTTCTTCCACCTGGGCCAGCTTGATGATGGCATCGCGATTTTTCTTTAGGCCCATTGAACTTGGAGTTGGATAGGCAATTAGGTAGGAGGAGGAACGTGGATTGTTGGATGATATCGGCAGCAGGTACAGGTGGCCAGAGAGAAGGCTAAGGGCAGTCAATGCTGATTAAATTAGGGTTCGGTTATGTGATTCTTTGGAAATGTACAGTGCATAGGAGATAACCAGAGTTAAACGAGGAAGGAGCCGAGGCAAGTGGGGCGGCGCTGTTGGGACCTGGTCGGGGTCCGACGGTCGGAGGATGGTGAAGCGGCATGTTGAAGGTGCGGGTTCTGTTTATTCATATGTAAAGAGAGAGAGAGCATCGGGATTTATATCTAAGCTATGAGGAAAACGTGTAATTTGGGGCTATGTGAGGTAATTAGTGGGTTAACTAATAATTAAGTTAAAAGTTAACTAACTTTATTTAATTCAATTTAAGTTAATTCTACTAACGGTTATATATTACTCATTTGTTATTAAAATCCGATGAAATTGGTCACGTTGGAATCGTGATGACAAAATCTACATTGTGAAACTAATCAGGCTGAGAACAGAGCAACTGAAATATCATGATAAATTCAAACGCCTTCGACTGCAAAACTAAGTGAGTAAAACTCACTAACTCTGCGTATTTATATTTTTATAACGTACTTCTAGTAGTGATAAATGTTGATCGACTGTTGTGTGGTGATTGTTTGGTTGAACTGCTTATTTATTGGCTAAAATTATAGATAACGATATACATATAAATCGTTAATCAAATATTGATTCTGTTTATCAGAATATTTCGTATTGAAATGAAATCGAGGTCATTTATATTGTTTAACATCTGTGAATCGAGGGAAACAGGTTGGGGGGATCCAGCTGGATTCCTCAATATTAATAATACTGTTTGTTTTCATATATTGTGATATATGATGTGATATATTATCTGTGTTTGATTATGGGTGTGTAGATGATGTTGATCATGGTTAATTGGTCTTTTAAATAACATAAGAAATGCTGGAATGTATAAAGGAAATTTTCAAAGTGAATATTGAAAATGAAATATTTATATAGAAAATAAATAGAAGTATAAAAGGATTATTTATATAGAAAATAAATAGAAGTATAAAAGGATTATTTATATAGAAAATAAATAGAAGTATAAAAGGAATATTTATTTAGGAAGTAGATAGAATTGTAAAAGGGATATTTGACGAGATATAAAAGAATTATGAGAAGATTGTTTAAAGTGGATATTAAATAGAAATATGTTTTAACAAATAGATTGAGAAGATTAATTTATAAATAATGTTCTATAAATTAAATAAAATATTTATTATTTGATAAACAGAATATATAAGAATGAATTTATATAGAGAAGTAGGAATCGGTTTAACACCGATATTTTAAATGGAATTTGAGCAGCATTTATAAAGGTGATTATAAATGGGATTACAAGTGTTAGAAGAATAAAAAGAGATTTTATATAAATAATTCTATAATTAGAAGTATAAATAGAAGTTGGATTTGGGATATTGTTTTAAATATGAAATCAAATTGTTTTGATTGCAAAGAAGAAATATTATTTACATTTAACGTGAATAAAGGATTTTAGTAAAAAAATTATAATAAAATATTTATAAAGGAAATAGGGTTTGAAATAGGTATTTAAAATGGAGTTAAAGGAATTAGAAACTAACTGGAGATTAGTTCAGTTGAACAACTATCTGGGTATTGATCTGATGTTGGTTTCGGCCTTCGGGATTAATACGTAGGGGGTTGTTCTCTTACTAGTTTGCAGTTAAAGACTGATATATGTGAGAAGATAGTGATGCGTGAATCTGAAATGGAGATATTTTCCAAAGTTAATAACGTATATTTTCTAAAATTAGAAAATAAGGATTTGATGAATATATGGAAACGAGAAATGGGGAAATGAATAAATGTTGATTGATGATTGATCGATAGAATTTCCATCTGGAAATAATATCGTTATTTGCACTCATGTTTTTCTTTGATAGTTAAACCACCGACTATCAAATTTTTCACCATTTTTCCATCGTCAATAGGGAGAGACCGGGATCAGATTCATTATCCGAAAACCACTCTGTATGGGCATTAGCGTTGTGATCAAATATGATGAAGATAATTGAAGACGGAGTTATGCAAGGTTTTTCCTGTTTATAGAATAGTGCCTACGGTCTGTCCAGTCCCAGAACGACTTGTATGGAAGATTGTCTGACGGAGTATATTTAATAGATCGCGTAAGTTGATCTCTTTAAACGTATTTACGTTTGGAGGTGAAGTAATTCGTTTCTCTTAGCCGTTTACCTGTGATATGTTTGGAGAAATCAATTTGTGATTTAGCGGGTATGACAATGTGACATTCAAAGTAAATAAAGGTGTGATCTGTACGTTATAGCCTCTAGCCTCACAACCGAGAAATGGTATAAAATCAGGTAGGTCGCATGGCTAAGTGAATAGCATCCAATTAGGGTGTATTGTCACCTGATCTAGACAAATTCCCTTTACTTCTATAATCTAATTCGATGTTGTCCCTTTCGCGAAATGGTTGTTGATCCCAACCGTTGGTGATAATACATTTGGTACACTCAAGCGAAATGAGTGACCGGTCATGTTTAGCCTGGGTTACAAGATGTTCTTGTTGAACCCGGTGTATTCCTCTCTAGAGATACACTGTCGGAAGGTGGTCACATACCTTGCCAGTTGGAATTCATTGCCCAATAAGCGCTCGCGGTTTTTGATTATATATTATGTATGTGGAACGTGAGATGAAAGTGTTCTGCTAGATGATTATTATATTGTGGTTGATAGACATTATTATAATATAAAATTAGTTTGATATAAAGATTATCGTTCCTTTCAAAAGGTTTTTGAATATTGGACCAAGTGTTTTGGATTCTCATAAGGAAAAAACCCGTTTCGTTATACGACGTGGTCTTAAAAGATATCGTTTAATTGCTCAAACTGTTTTGAATGGTTTTAATCAAACCAATCCCATGATAGACATGGAGTTTATTTTGTTTTGTTTTTCCTAGACTCTTGGGTGCCCAATTTTGTACGGGCAGTCAAGTAGTCAGGTTTTTATAGATATACTAGAAGGAGCTGGAGTAGGAGGCCTCAGCAGCGTTTTTATAGCTATTGTTTATTTCCGCTGTGATGTAAGTGTTGTACTCTGATAAATGTTGTTGTATACATATACTGCTTTTATTTCAAAGTTATGTTATATTTTATTCGTTCCGCTATGAGATTCGTGTTACTATTATTCTATTTTTGTGATTTTCTTCTTCTATTCTAATTTTCTATCTTATCTATTCTCACCCTCTAACTTCATTCATGGACTATCTGGTGTTTCCGATGCATGGATAGTCGACATTGAGTTTATGTCGATAACCTATATCGCTAAAACCTGGGTCATTACACTATCCGTCAAGGGCTACTGGTAACCCCGGCTCCAATGAAAACCCCATATGCCTTTCAACGATACGTACCTAGGTCTTTCAATGATACCCAAGGTATTAGGCCTAGATCCATTCTTTTAGGTGCTCCTATTATACCCCTGGTTTGTGCACGCTATAACCTACGATAAAGATAATTCCTCGGCCTTTAGTACCTCTAGTATCCAACGTGACGATTTTCCTTAGCTCAAGAAACCTTCTCGAGCAAACGTTATCCACCAACTCATGACCTTTGAGTTTCCACCTCATTCGTTGTTCTACACCAAGCAACGAACAACTTCAACGCTTCAAGTGTTCTTACTTGAATTTACTTCAAAGTCACAACATCACTGAGTTAAATTACATTAGTGCGTTGCGGCTATGGTTTGGGGGGTTGCCTCCGAAAAATACTTTTTCAGGCCTTTTTATTTAAATCCGGGTTGTGCCCGAAAATATAAATTTTTCAGAATTGGCCCTATGCGACCAAACCAAACTAAGGAATGCTTCTGACCAACCACTTTGGACCGACCCACCCTTCCTTGAATGCATGACCGACCCATCCACTTCATGACCAACCCACTTCCTTAATCATGACCGACCCGAGCGTAACTGACCGGAACCCATCTTCACGTGCCAACATGTCTGTCTGAGCTCATTGCCTCAAACATGACCGACCCAATCCAATAGAGTACGATCGACCCAAAACTCTGGAGCACGACCGACCTAAATCCCTGGAGCACGACCGACCCACCATCGAGTTAGTGATCGACCCCATCGCTCCAATCCCAACCAACCCGTTCGGCTGTTACACGATCGTCCCAATATCAATGCCGACCGACCCAAAATGTGTACTACAACTTGTACTACACTCGTACTACACTATACTATATGACCGATCCATCTTGTATCGGCAGATCGAAATCCTGCATAACCCCAATTGAAGTCCAACTTCAACCAAAACTTCGCCAAACGACTAGATCGATGAAACTAAATCATCTAGGTCATCAAATATAATCATAAACATATTATGAGTTCAGTAACAACATGAATACGACCATTTGTACTAAAATTATACAAACTTCACTAAAATCATGATAATGAACATAATTATGGATCTAAATTGCATAAACATATGAAAATATATGGAAATTATCAGTTTCAAGTTGCTAAACAAGATCGTATGGTGATTCATATGAAAACAGACTTACCATGATGTAGATCTAAGAAAAATGACTTGGATTTGAAAAAATTGTGTGCATACAACTCATATACTTGCTTCAATCTATGTGAGAGATTCATATCACTCACTAATTCTCCAAAACAAGCTAAAAGCAATGGAATATGATTCCGGACAGCGAAGAATTTGATCCAAACTCTTCAATTCGATGATCTCTCTCTTGGATTTGCTTAGACTTTCGATTCTCTAAGCTTTAATGGTGGAAAGGTGTAAGCAATGGAGGAATGGAGACCACTAGCTCTTCCAATTGAGAATGAAGAAAGTAAACTATTCTCCATGCCTCTTACCCCTATTTATAGCCTTATACCCGCCCACTAGTGAGCCTCTCCAAATCAGCCCATTATGGCTCTCAAAACCTGGATAGCCAACTGCAAAACCTTAAAACAGCGATTCCTCCCAAACCGCTGAACCAAAACTTTGATGTGACCATCTATGGAAAGAGAATCATCATTTCCTTTCCAATAGCATAGGTCTCAACACTTGATTCGACATAAGTCAAAAGTTATTCCCTGTACAAGACTGACAGAGGCAAAATGTTCACAGACAAAATTAGTAAAAACTATGGACGTGTCTCACTTCCCCATAAGCAACATATTAAAATATGAGAATGATCCAACCCTCAGGGAATAAACTAAAAATATTTTATGATCTTTTGATACGTAAAATGCGGGTTGTTACATTCTTTCCCGCTTTAGGATTTCATCCCCGAAATCCCATATAGTACAAGAAACTAAAATAGTTTCATACACCTGTCATCCATGAGCAGTCAATTCTATTATCCAAACTAGCAGCCATCAAGTTATGCATCCATATCCCTATCCTAACATGCGGAATTCTAACAACAGCAACACAAACAACAACAACAAAGATAACAACAATAACAATAAGTAATAATGATGTAATGATGTAATGATGGCGTGATATCAATGGGTCATACAGACAAAGAGTTAAAGATGAGTCGTCTTTGTACTCTCTTCTGTCTCCCACGACATTCATCACCATCCTCACTCCGTTGTACTTTTGCTAACCTAACTGTCTTTCCTCCTAAGTTGTTTCATGTCATTTCCACAACACGAAGCGGCTTACGAGGTTTTGTAACTAAGGTATCGACCTCTAGGTCTTCGTACTACTCTGGAAATACTAGAACATCTAGATCATGTGCATATTTTCATAGAAATGGCTCACGAAAAACGTTGTGCACACTATGCATCTTCTCGGGTAAAATCAATCAACATGCAAACTTTCCAGTTCACTCGATAATCGGAAACAATCCAACGAACCTTGGAGATAACTTTCCTTTACCTCCGAATCTGACCATATACTTCAACGGTGAAATCTTCACGAAAACCATATTGCCAACGTTGAATTCCAAATCTTTTCGATGCATATCAACCTAATTCTTTTGACGATCTTGGGCTTCCTTCATTCGTTGATGAACGATCTCGATACAGACCGATGTCTCTCTTGTCATTTCTGGTCCAAGTATCGACTTATCTCCAGTTTCTAATCAACATGCTGGAGAATTACATGGTCTACCATACAACGCCTCGTATGGTGCTAACCCAATGCTTCTTGTAGACTCTTCCAAAATCCACTCGTGAAAAATAGAGATCGATCACTTACTATGCTCTTAGGGATACCAAGGAATCGAACTACGCATTTCACATAAAGTTCAGCCAACTTTAATGTTGTTTTAGTCGATCTGATAGGAATGAACCTTGCACTTTTGGTCAAACGATCCATGATGACCCATATCCCTTCATTTCTTGCCCTGGTTCTAGGTAATTCATCGATAAAATGCATCGATATTTGCTACCACTTCCACGTGGAAACTCCCAATGGCTGAAGCAAACCACTCGGCTTTTTCTGTTCAACTTTCACCCATTAACAGTTCATGAACTTAGAAGTGAACATTCTAGTATCTCGCTTCATCCCCTCCCAGTAGTGGATTCGCTACATGTCCTGATTCATCTTATTACCACCGGGGTGAATAATCAACTTCGAGTGATGACATTCTCTCAGAAACTCATCTCTCAATCCGTCGATATCAGAACAACTAATCGTCCTTGCTTTTGAAGCCAACCTTCTCGATCGACTTCGAACTCTTTATTCTCTGGTCCCAGCTTCTGGATAAACTCGACGAGCTTCACATCTCGCTTTTGGCTCTCGCCAATTTTTTTAATAACAGTAGGTCTTATCGATAAGCTTGCCAACATTTTAGGTTGCAACTCGCACCTTGGCCTAAAATCAAACCATGCCAAATACTCGAGGTTTTTCCATTTCGAAATCATTGCGCCCAAACTTGCATGTCTTCGACTTAACGCATCTGTAACTACGTTACCTTTGCCAAGAGTATAGGCTATATCAAAATCATACGATGCTAAAAACTCTAACCACCATTGTTGGTGAAGATTCAAATCCTTTTGGGAGAGAAGATACTTCAATGACTTACGATCCGCGGACAATTCGAATCGGACTCCCAACAAATAATATCTCCACATCTTCAGACAAAACACAATCGCTGCCAATTCCGATTCATGAGTTGTGTAATTCTTCTCATGCGGCTTCAGCTATCGACTTGCGTAGGCCATAACCTTATCCTTTTCCACCTTTAATTGGTGCAATCCGATTGCCTAATCCATTTGAGAAAACACTTTGGCTTCGTGAAGCTAGCCAACAAGTCATCAATCCTCGACAATGGATACTTGTTCTTCTTAGTCACTTTATTTCGCTCACGATAGTCCACACACAATTAACGAGCCATCAGCCTTGGTTGCAAACATAACTGCTGCACCTCATTCGGATATGCTTCTCTGAATGAATCATTTTTCCTAAAAGGTCACGAACTTGCACCTTTAACTCTTGCCGTTCCTTAGGCGCCATCTTCCTAAGAGGCATAACGATAGGTCTAGCACCCTCGACCAAATTGATTCTGAACTTAATCTCATGATGCAGCTGTAAGCCTTTGCCTTCTACAAGGAAATTATCTAACTCACTTACGATTAGCTCCGATGATAAGTCTTCCCACGGAATCGTAGGCGAATATAAATAACTTACGAAGACACCATCTTCGACCTACATAGAATCACAACCATTCGCCCTTCCACATTCCCGACTTTCATCTACAGCTTCTCGCAATCCACTTTTTATGCATATTGTAACACCCCACCTCCACTAGGGTCACTCACAAAGGGAATGCACTAGTTTTGGTGGAGCATTATCTAGGTAAACATACACAGAGATATCACGAGACAGAACATAAATAAAGCAGCGGTAGAAATTATAAACCAAATCTTATTACTTTCAAGAAAAGAGTCAAAACCTCATATATCCAAAGTACAAGTTGCCATTATTCCATTACATCAAGTTCTAAATAAAGAAGCATAAACTTAAAATAACAAAAGTAAATTATTCCCCAAAAATAGCAGAAGTGCAGCCATAGCATAGCTCAAGATCAAACCGTACATGAGCTGACAGAAAGCAAGCTAAATCCAAGCTAAGAGCTAGAGTTTCCTCCCTGAGAACCTGGGGAAAGAAACGAAAGAAAAAGAGGCGAAAGGAAACGGGTCAGTCATAAAGACCGGTAAGTCCAAGTGACTTTCAGCATAAAAACAGGTAAAGGTAACATGACATGTATAAACTGAAAGTAAACATAAGTATGATGTCAAGATGGATAAGATAGACTAAGATAACATGATGAATCAAGTATGGGTCAAGTATAGCATCGCATGTTCATGGTTAGCTGCACCAACTGTACTAGTAGCCCAACCCATGTCAAGTATTTATCATGAAATGATCCCTGGGCCCAAAATCGTGAATGACCCATTACTAGGTCCAAAGGAACGATCCACTAATCGATCGGCTCCCTACAAGTTCTAGCTCGTTGTGTTTCTGTGTCATACGGCCCTATCACGAATGTAGTCACCTGTGCTAGGTCCACCATAGGGTGTATCAAGGCCTATGGTGCCAACCACTGACATGAATCAAGAATGCACAGATAAACCTACAGATGCCTAATGCCTGCTTTTTCAACTCCGGACCACATGCACACCATAGCCCGCCTGAACCTACACTGGCGCACCCACACAGCCGTCTTTCTGGTCGCTTACAATCAGCCCAGTAATCGTGCCCCACCCTGCCTAGTTCCAGGGTACCATGATACATCTAGTGGGTTACTGCTGAAACGGACCGCGTAACTAGGGTTTCCGTCCAATGGGTTAAGTGTTGTCATTTAAATTTGTGACTTAACCCGCCTACGTGTCATGTCAAACTTGGCTAAGTGTTGTCATTCAAGTTCATGCCTTAGCCCTACAATTCACGTGTCAAGTTGGTTAAGTGTTGTCGTTCAAGTTCATGACCTAACCCTACCAATCATGTTTCAAGTTGGTTAAGTGTTGTCTTTCATGTTCATGACTTAACCCTATCATGTGGCATTTAATTCATTAATGCACCCCAACCTCTCACATCAGACCTGTTGTTGTGGTCATTGGATATGCCGGGCAGTTCCGGGCAGATTTACACCACAACTCAGTCTGACCTCGGGTTTGAAGCGCGATATGACCAACAACCCACATTGGATCCTATTGTTTGTAGTAACTGGATTTGCCGGGCGGTTCCGGGCAGATTTACACTGCAAACTCAACCTAACCTCAAGTTGGCCATTTTCAAGTTTATTCTAGTGTCATGACCATGTTCAAGTTTCATGTCAAGTTCGTGTCAAGTTTCATGTTTCAACTTATGCTTATTATCAAGTCCATGATTCATGTTTATAACCAGTGCATGTTTTGCCTAATCTACCCAAATCGTATTCCCATCACATGTAAACGTTAATCGATCTAAATTACAAGCAAATCTAAATCTAGAGATAAAGGGAATAACATCAAAACTATGATAGGCAGAAGGGACAAGCATAAAGCGATAAAAGAGATTACAAGACTGGCATGATATAACTTGAGATAATCGGTTACAACATCACTGGCATATAGAAATTAACAGGGTTTTCAAATCTAGTAAAATAAGGCGATAGTCCTGATAAAAACTTGACATAAAAGAATAGGCATGCAAAAGCAAGCCAAATACAAGGATAATGGGTCAATGGTTTTGGTGTACTAATGAATAATCTAAGCAAGTCACACCCTAGGTATGAGATCCAACAACTGCAAATTCGGTGTACAACATGGGATTCAACTATGGGCATGAACAATCAACTATAATAGTCTTAAGTAATTAACCCCAGTAGTCATAGTCACGGTCATAGGCAGAAATCTCATTATTATGAACCATAAGTGATTAATCACAATAGTCATGGATAATTATCCAAAATAGTTCTAGGAAAATAGTCCTAGTCAATTAACAGTGATAGTTTCAAAGTCAAGGTCGTAGATAGTATCCTTATGTTCATAATCATAGTTAATAATTCTCATAGTCAAGAGTCATAGGTGATTAGCCACCATTGTCCTTGTCATAGTCATAGGCAATAGTCTTATGTTCACCGTCATAGGCATAGGCATAGTCTTATGTTCACAGTCATAGGCATAGTCATATGTTCATAGTCATAGGCATAGTCTTATGTTCTCAGTTATAGGCATAGGCGTAGTCTTATGTTCAGAGTCATAGTCCTTGGCCATTAACAATAGTTTCAACGTCACAGGCATGTTAAGGTTATAGACATGAGAGAGTTTGATTTACAACATGAATAGGTCCAAAGCAACATTCACAAAAGTCAAGATCCAAGATGAACAAGAATAGATACGAATCAACTACCATACATAGATCCAATTCCAATTTACAACATGGATATTAAGTTTACAGCTTTTATCTAAAAGTAACTTGAACTTACAGTGCGTGGATCGAGAATTAGAAAGCATAATTTGATTGTTGAATCTCTATTTGATTGATCGTGTTCTAATTGAAATCCCCCAATTTGCAAATCTCTAAGCGTAGTCTTGATGGAGAAGAAGCAGTCCTTTTTCTTCCTTTTTATCTTATTATTTTGATTATCTTAGAAGCAACATAAGGACAGAATGAAATGGTGTGGAGAGAATGAGGCTATGGGGCTGCTTATATAGGGTTAGGCAGACGAATCTGGTCACGAAACAAGTCTAAATACATCAGAATGCATCTGGCTTAGGAAATAGGTTCGGGAGGTAGGTCGACCCCTAGGTCGACTCCTCAGTCGACCTGGTCATGGGGGGGGGGGGGTCACTCCCCAGTCGACCTGGTTGGGGGGGGTCGACTCCCCAGTCGACCTGGTTAAGGGGGGTCGTGTGACGACCGCCCATAACCCCCGCACTAAACAAGAGAAATAATGCGCTGAAAGGCGTGCCAGGCTGCTATGGACGATCATCATAGTAAGTGAACACATCGAAACCTGTCGTAGAACTCACAGCGCAAGGATAAAATATAATAGAACATATACAACAGGTGATAGTAATGAGGTATCATATAGCAAACTTTTGAAACTCTTTCAACATCCAGAAAGATTATCCAACTGATATCCAAGTTTGTACATAAGGCCTCACTACAACTCTCAAGCAACTCAAACAGCGGAAACAGAAATACTGGATAGAATAAAACTGGTACGCTAGCCTCCTGCTCGTCATCGCTCAGCTTCCTTGTCTCACTAAGCTCCATTACCTGTAACCTGCTACTCAACCTGCCCATCCACAACCGGATGAACAACCCAAGGTAATAAGAGGAAACATAAAACCTTGAGTCAGACAATAGTCTTAGTGAGCGATAAAACAGCTAACAAACTTCAACAAGAAAGTCTATGAGAATGGGTAAATGAACAACTTATCTACCCACAACACCAGAGAAGAACTCAACCCTATCTTCCCCACATCGGACAGTGATAGCCTTTACACCAAACATTTCAACCATTAATCCATAGAAACCAGAACAACCATTCAATCATAGAGAACACACATCACATCCAGATTATATAAGTCTCACACAGACAACCCTAATCGAGTTTAACATCCCTCAAGTACTCTCGCCAGAGGCCTAGACCAATATCACTTAAGCACTCAAAGGACATCTCCTTCGACTTTGGATAATCTATGTGAGATAGTACAAACAGAACAACCAATCATCCATGACTGACTCTGGCTATCACCACCAATCCTGCTTCGAAACCATCATTATCGTATGACGGCCAACCTTGCCATATGTCAAGGGCTAATGGTAACCCCAGTTCTAGCATGAACTCCACATGTCCAACCTTGACAACTAGGCCTTTCAACGATACCCAAGGTACTCGACCTACAACCGGTCTTTCGGGCCTTTCAACGATACCCAGCGTACCCCTGCTTTGAGCCTGCTAGAACTTACGACAATGATGACCTCTCGGCCTTCGCATCTCTAATCGTCCAACCTTGACGATGTTTCATAGCTCAAGCAACCTTCTCGAGCAGCCATTACCCACCAACTCACGACCTTTGAGTTGTCACCACATTCGTTGTTCCACCTTGATCAACGAACACATTCATCACTTCGAACCTTCCTTCTTGAACCACTTCGAAGTCACGTCATCATCAAACTAAAACACATCACTGCGCTGCGGCTAGGGTTCGGGGGGAGGGGAGGTTTGCCCCTGAAAAATATTTTTTTCAGACCTTTTTGGTTCGTACCCGAAAACGTACTTTTCTAGGAAACGACCCTGTTAAAACCGACCAGCCTTGCTCCAGAACGACTAGCTAAAACCTACCAGCCTGCTCCAGAACGACCAGCTAAAATCAACCAACTTTCTCCAGAACAACCAACTAAAACCGACCAGTATTTGCTTCCCATCCAAAACCGATCAGAATTTACTTCCCATCCTAAACCGACCAGGATTTCCAGAGCGACCAGGACTTCCAGAGCGACCAACTCCTCCTGAGCGACCAGCTCCTCCTGAGCGACCAGCTCCTCCATAACGACCAGCTCCTCCATAGCGACCAGCTCCTCCTGAGCGATCAGCTCCTCATGAGCGACCAGCTCCTCCATAGCGACCAGCTTTGGACCGACCCCGTCAAGACCAACCAGATCCATCGGACCGACCAGGACCAACTCCATCTGACCGGCCAACTCCCTGACTTGCTCCCCAAGCCATAATATGACCGACCACCCCATTCCAGACCCTTCTGGACCGACCAGAGCCATCAGACCGACCAGCTTCGACCGACCACCTCTTCACGACCGACCCGACCAGCTCCAGGACGACCAGAAACCTGCACATCTCCAATTCGACTCTGATTTCGACCAAAACTTCATCAAACGACGAATCCGACGAAACCGGTTTATCCGATTCATCCAAATGCAACCACAAACATGTTATGCAACCAACAATATCACCAATCTAACAATTTCCATCAAAACACATAAATTTCCCAAAAACATGATAAATGAACATATGAACACAAATATAGATCTAACTTGCATAAACTCATGAAATAACATGAAACTTACCATTTAAATTATCTAGATTAGATCCTAGAATGGTTCATATGTAATTTATATTGAACATGGTGTAGATCTAAAGAAAATGACATGAAAATGATGAAATTAACATCCAATAACTCACATACTTCCATGAATCCGAATGAGAGATGTAAATCACTCACCAATTATCCAAAACAAAGCAAAAGAGATGAAAAAAGCAATCCGGACAGCGAACACTTCGAATCAAACCCTTTAATCCGATGAATTCGCCCTTGAAACGATGTTGATCTAGCCTCGAATGGTATAGATCTTCGATTTCCCCCTTGGATTTGGAATTTTAATGGTGGAAAGGTGTTAGAGGAAGAAGGAGATCAAAGCCTCCCCATAAGAGAATGGAAAATGCCAACCTTTCTCCATATCCCTTACCCCTATTTATAGTCTCCACCTACCCTCTAATGGGCCTTCTCCAAATCAGCCCATTAGCCTTCCAAAACCTGAACAGCCAACTGAAAAACCTTAAAACAGCGTTTCTCCCAAACCACTGAACCAAATCCTTAATATAACCACTCTACGGAAAGACAATCATCAATTCCTTTCCAATGGCACAGGTCTCATCCCCTGATTCGACCTGAGTCAAAAGTTATGCCCTGTACAAGACTGACAGGGGCAAAATGGTCACAAACAAAATTGGTAAAATTTATGGACATGTCTCACATCCCCATAAGCAACATACCAAAAGATGAGAATGATCCAACCCTCAGGGAATAAAATAAAAATATTTTACGATCTTCCGATACGTAAAATGTGGGCTGTTACATTCTCCACCCCTTAAGAATTTCGCCCCCGAAATTCCAAGCAAACACAAGCAACCATAACAATTCTGCATGCCTATCATCCATGAGAAGCCAATTTTGATGCTGTCCTAGTCGTCTTGACAGGAATGAACCTTGCACTTTTGGTCAAACGATCCACAATGACCCAAATCCCTTCATTCCCTGCCCTATTTCTAGGTAGTCCATCGACAAAATCCATCGATATCTACTCCCACTTCCATGTAGGAACTTCTAATGGCTGAAGTATACCACTCGGCTTCTTCTGTTCAGCTTTCACCAACTGACAGTTCATACACTTGGAAATGAATTTTCCAATATCTCTTTTCATCCCTTCCCAGTAGTAGGCTCGCTTCATGTCCTGATACATTTTATTACCACCAGGATGAATCGTTAGCTTCGAGTGATGACATTCTCTTAGAACCTCATCCCTCAATCCGTCGATATCAGGAACAACTAACCGTCCTTGCTTTCGAAGCCAACCTTCTCGATCGACCTCGAACTCTTTATCCTCTGGTTCCAGTTTCTGAATGAATTCGACAAGCTTCGCATCTTTCCTTTGGCTCTCGCCAATCCTTTCGATAAGAGTAGGTCTTATCGACAAGCTTGCCAATATTTCGGGTTCCAACTCACACCTTGGCCTGAAATCGAACCTTGCCAAATACTCGAGGCCCTTCCATTCCGAAAACATCGCTCCCAAACTTGCGTGTCTTCGACTCAATGCATCTACAACTGCATTGCCTTTGCTAGGAGTATAGGCTATGCCAAAATCATACGATGCCAGAAACTCTAACCATCGTTGCTGCCGAAGATTCAAATCCTTTTGGGAGAAAAGATACTTCAACGACTTGTGATCCGTAAACAACTCGAATCGTACTCCCAACAGGTAATGTCTCCACATCTTTAGAGCAAACACAATCGCTGCCAACTCCAAATCATGAGTTGGATAGTTCTTCTCATGCGGCTTTAGCTGTCGACTCGCGTAGGCCACAACTTTATCCTTTTGCATGAGCACTGCTCCAAGTCCAGTACCACATGCATCAGTATACACCACCATCTCTTCATTCCCACTTGGAATGGTCAACACAGGTGCACTCGTCAATCTCTCCTTCAAGATTTCGAACGCTTGTTCACACTTTGCATCCCATGTGAACACTTGGTTCTTCTTCGTCAATCCTGTTAATGGTGCAGCTATCTTGGAGAAATCCTTGATAAACCTTCGGTAATAACCAGCCAACCCAAGGAAACTCCGAACATCCGTTGCATTCTTAGGTCTATCCCAGTCCTGGATTGCTGCAACTTTAGCAGGGTCAACCGCTATACCTTTTCCAGAAACAACATGACCTAAGAACCTCACTTCATCCTTCCAGAAGTGACACTTTGAGAACTTAGCCTTAAGCTGATGCTTTCGCAAGATCTCTAACACAACTCTCAAGTGCTCCTTATGTTCTTCCACATTCCTAGAGTAAACCAATATATCATCCACGAACACAAGCACGAACTTATTCAACTGATCTCTGAACACTCTATTCATAAGATCCACGAAATACGCTGGTGCGTTAGTCAACCCGAATGGCATCACCAACCACTCGAAAAACCCGGACGGTGTCCTAAAAGCAGTCTTTGGCACACTATCCTTAGCCACTCTCAACTGGTGAAACCCCGTTGCTAAATCCATCTGAGAAAACACTTTGGCTTCGTGAAGCTGATCGAACAAGTCATCAATCCTTGGTAACGGATACTTGTTCTTCTTAGTCACCTTGTTCAGCTCACGATAGTCCACACACAATCTTAACGAGCCATCTGCCTTAGTTGCAAACACGACTGGTGCACCCCACTCGGAAACACTCCTCCGAATGAATCCTTTTCCCAAAAGGTCACGAACTTGCACCTCTAACTCTCGCTGTTCTCTAGGCGCCATCCGCCTAAGGGGCATAACAATTGGTCTAGCACCTTCGACCAAATCGATCCTAAACTCGATCTCACGATGCGGCGGCAACCCTTTGACCTCGTCAAAGACATCAACATACTCATTAGCGATCAGCACTGATGACAGGTCTTCCTGTGGAATCCCAAGCGAATATAGATAACTCACGAAGACCCCGTCTTCGCGCTTACATCTAATCAACACCTTTCTCCCTTCCACATCCCCGACCCTCACCTCTAGCTTCTCGCAATTCACCCTTGCCGCATATCTCTTGAGCCAATCCATGCCCAAGATGATCCCATACCCAACGAAGTTAAGAACAAAGCAATCACACATAAAAGAGAAACCATGACTCGATAACACTAAACCACGGCAAACCATGCACAAACTGGACGAACCCCCAACTGGATTAGTCACGATCAATGGTCTATCACAAATCTCGGGTTCCAAACCCAAGCGACACACAAGCTCATTGCAGATGAATGAATGTGATGCTCCAGTATCAAACAAAACTCGAACTGAAACACCGTTAACGGAAAAAGTACCTTGCACCACAACACCCTTTCCCTTCTCCTCTGCAGTAGGAGCTCTTGAAGAAGATGGCACAACATCCAAAGCATATGCCTTAACAATCTGCTTACCCTTAGCTGATTCCGGACAATCTTTCTTCTCATGCCCAGGCTTTCCACACTTGAAGCACTTCTTCTCAGCTTTGGGATTCTTACACTCATTCGAATAATGTCCCTTCTGTTGGCAGTTAAAGCAAACTGCCTCACTCTTGGGTTTCTTTTGTCCATCCTTTCCTTTCTGTTGTTGCTGCTTCCTCTTTTTATTACCACTCTGCTGTGGTTTCTGAGCTTCCTTGGTTGCAACGACAACATTTGCTTCCTTGGGAAACAAGCTCTCATGGCGAATAGCTTTTTCCACAATCTTTTCAAATGAATCATCAAGATGGTCCACAAGTGGCTTCCCAATATGTGCATCCAAACCCAAGACAAACTTCTCGTTCTTCTGATAGGGCGTATCAATGTATGAACGAGCATATCTAGACAATGCCTCAAAATCAGAAATATAGTCAAGAACTGATCTGCCATTCTGCTTCAACTCTACGAACTTCTTGAAGAGAACTGACTTTTGAGCAGTGGAGATAAACTTTGCTTCAAACTTAGCTTGGAATTTCTCCCATGAAATCTCCTCTTCCGGAGTCTCGAGTATAACAGAATTCCACCATTCCATGGCCCTGCTCTACAGTTGCCTTGATGCAAGCTTTCTCTTCATTGCATCCTCAATACCCAAGTCTCCAAAGATTCGAACACATGAATCCATCCACCTCTGAACCTCTTCAGCTGGCTCAGTTCCCTTGAATGGTTTCCCTCCTAGAGATATAAAGTCCTTGCACATCTTTGCAAAATCTATTCTAGGAACTCGCACCCCTACATCTACCGTAGCCGCCACTGGAGCGGGTACCCTTCGCATAATTGCTTCTGCCATGGCTTCAAACATGGCCGGGTAATCTGGTTCACCACCATTTCCCCCTCCAGTATTAGCTCCCCTAGCAGCGTGTCTTGATGGTCGTCTACTCATTCTAAATCTGCAATTTAGAATAATTAGCCACTTCCAAGAAAACTGCTAAAGAGATACAACCGCTACTACTATATATACTAATATATATAGTAAACATCCAACTGAAATCTACAAATACGTCACTCATACGTAATTACGTCTTCGAACTTTGGCCAAAATCGTTGACCAGAGCTCTGATACCAAATGTGACGACCGCCCATAACCCCCGCACTAAACAAGAGGAATAATGCGCTGAAAGGCGTGCCAGGCTGCTATGGACGATCATCATAGTAAGTCAACACATCAAAACCTGTCGTAGAACTCACAGCGCAAGGATAAAATATAATAGAACATATACAACAGGTGATAGTAATGAGGTATCATATAGCAAACTTTTGAAACTCTTTCAACATCCAGAAAGATTATCCAACTGATATCCAAGTTTGTACATAAGGCCTCACTACTACAACTCTCAAGCAACTCAAACAGCAGAAACAGAAATACTAGATAGAATAAAACTGGTACGCTAGCCTCCTGCTCGTCATCGCTCAGCTTCCTCGTCTCACTAAGCTCCATTACCTGTAACCTGCTACTCAACCTGCCCATCCACAACCGGATGAACATCCCAAGGTAATAAAAGGAAACATAAAACCTGAGTCAGACAATAGTCTTAGTGAGCGATAAAACAGCTAACAAACTTCAACAAGAAAGTCTAAGAGAATGGGTAAATGAACAACTTATCTACCCACAACACCAGAGAAGAACTCAACCCTATCTTCCCCACATCGGACAGTGATAGCCTTTACACCAAACATTTCAACCATTAATCCATAGAAACCAGAACAACCATTCAATCATAGAGAACACACATCACATCCAGATTATATAAGTCTCACACAGACAACCCTAATCGAGTTTAACATCCCTCAAGTACTCTCGCCAGAGGCCTAGACCAATATCACTTAAGCACTCAAAGGACATCTCCCTCGACTTTGGATAATCTATGTGAGATAGTATAAACAGAACAACCAATCATCCATGACTGACTCTGGCTATCACCACCAATCTTGCTTCGAAACCATCATTATCGTATGACGGCCAACCTTGCCATATGTCAAGGGCTAATGGTAACCCCAGTTCTAGCATGAACTCCATATGTCCAACCTTGACAACTAGGCCTTTCAACGATACCCAAGGTACTCGACCTACAACCGGTCTTTCGGGCCTTTCAACGATACCTAGCGTACCCCTGCTTTGAGCCTGCTAGAACTTACGACAATGATGACCTCTCGGCCTTCGCATCTCTAATCGTCCAACCTTGACGATGTTTCATAGCTCAAGCAACCTTCTCGAGCAGCCATTACCCACCAACTCACGACCTTTGAGTTGTCACCACATTCGTTGTTCCACCTTGATCAACGAACACATTCATCACTTCGAACCTTCCTTCTTGAACCACTTCGAAGTCACGTCATCACCGAACTAAAACACATCACTGCGCTGCGGCTAGGGTTCGGGGGGGGGGGGTTTGCCCCCGAAAAATATTTTTTTCAGACCTTTTTGGTTCGTACCCGAAAACGTACTTTTCGAGGAAACGACCCTGTTAAAACCGACCAGCCTTGCTCCAGAACGACTAGCTAAAACCAACCAGCCTGCTCCAGAACGACCAGCTAAAATCAACCAACTTGCTCCAGAACAACCAACTAAAACCGACCAGTATTTGCTTCCCATCCAAAACCGATCAGAATTTACTTCCCATCCTAAACCGACCAGGATTTCCAGAGCGACCAGGACTTCCAGAGCGACCAACTCCTCCTGAGCGACCAGCTCCTCCTGAGCGACCAGCTCCTCCATAACAACCAGCTCCTCCTGAGCGACCAGCTCCTCCATAGCGACCAGGTCCTCCTGAGTGATCAGCTCCTCATGAGCGACCAGCTCCTCCATAGCGACCAGCTTTGGACCGACCCCGTCAAGACCAACCAGATCCATCGGACCGACCAGGACCAACTCCATCTGACCGGCCAACTCCCTGACTTGCTCCCCAAGCTATAATATGACCGACCACCCCATTCCAGACCCTTCTGGACCGACCAGAGCCATCAGATCGACCAGCTTCGACCGACCACCTCTTCACGACCGACCCGACCAGCTCCAGGACGACCAGAAACCTGCACATCTCCAATTCGACTCTGATTTCGACCAAAACTTCATCAAACGACGAATCCGACGAAACCAGTTTATTCGATTCATCCAAATGAAACCACAAACATGTTATGCAACCAACAATATCACCAATCTAACAATTTCCATCAAATCACATAAATTTCCCAAAAACATGATAAATGAACATATGAACACAAATATAGATCTAACTTGCATAAACTCATGAAATAACATGAAACTTACCATTTAAATTATCTAGATTAGATCCTAGAATGGTTCATATGTAATTTATACTTAACATGGTGTAGATCTAAAGAAAATGACATGAAAATGATGAAATTAACATCCAATAACTCACATACTTCCATGAATCCGAATGAGAGATGTAAATCACTCACCAATTATCCAAAACAAAGCAAAAGCGATGAAAAAATCAATCCGAACAGCGAACACTTCGAATCAAACCCTTTAATCCGATGAATTCGCCCTTGAAAAGATGTTGATCTAGCCTCGAATGTTATAGATCTTCGATTTCCCCCTTGGATTTGGAATTTTAATGGTGGAAAGGTGTTAGAGGAAGAACGAGATCAAAGCATCCCCATAAGAGAATGGAAAATGCCAACCTTTCTCCATATCCCTTACCCCCTATTTATAGTCTCCACCTACCCTCTAATGGGCCTTCTCCAAATCAGCCCATTAGCCTTCCAAAACCTGAACAACCAACTGAAAAACCTTAAAACAGCGATTTCTCCCAAACCGCTGAACCAAATCCTTAATGTAACCACTCTACGGAAAGACAATCATCAATTCCTTTCCAATGGCACAGGTCTCATCCCCTGATTCGACCTGAGTCAAAAGTTATGCCCTGTACAAGACTGACAGGGGCAAAATTGTCACAAACAAAATTGGTAAAATTTATGGACATGTCTCACATCCCCATAAGCAACATACCAAAAGATGAGAATGATCCAACCCTCAGGGAATAAAATAAAAATATTTTACGATCTTCCGATACGTAAAATGCGGGCTGTTACAGGTCGACTCCCCAATCGGCCTGGGTATATGGGCGAGAATTTTCCCGCCAGCCTTCTCTGGGTTTGAATTTCGAATTTCTGGCTTTATTTTCGAGCTGTTTTATTTTATTTAAATTCCTGAAACTTCGAAGGGTCATATCTTGGTCATACGAACTCCGATTTTTTAAAACTCGGACTCGATTTCATGCAGAATTCCGAGATGAACGCAATGGCGCAACCCATTTCTCTTAATTCTTATTTTAAAAATTAATTCTGCCTTGATTTATGGCTTTAACATGTTATAAAAATACGGGTTGTTACACATACCCCTTGAGCCAATCCATATCCCAAAACAATACCAACCCAGCGAAATTACAACAAAACGATCATTCATAGAAAAGCAACCGTGACTATATAAACTGGACAACAACAACTCCTACAAAGAGTAGATGAACCACATACTGGACAAGTTACAATCAAAAGCCTATTACAACTTCAATTTCCAAACCTATTCAACATACATCTTATTGTAGATAAAAGAAGACGATTCTCTAATACTAAGTAGAACACAAACAAACTCCACCGGCAGAAAGTATCTCTGAACTAATAACACCTTCTCCTAATTCTCATCAAGAATGCAATAGGAAATCTGAATAGCTTCCAGAACACATGTTTCCTTCGGTTGCTTATCCTTTAGAAGACCTGGGAAGTCTTTCTTCTTATGCCCATGCAGTTATGGACGATTATCAGAGTAGGTAAACACAAGCGGAACTTATCGTAAATCTCACAGCGTAAGGATAAAATATAATATAACATATACAATAGGTAATATTAGTGAAGCATATTTTAACAGAAATTTCAAGCTTTCATAAACAACTAGAAAGTATGACATATGTCTATACAAATTTGCTTCGCTACAGAGTAGAATAACAAATAGCGGAAATCCGAATACTGTATAATAAGAGAGATAGTACACCAGCCTCCTGCTCGCCTCTGAACTGCTACATCGTCCTTACTAAGCTATCACCTTCCACCTAGTCTACCCATCCAAAAGTGGATGAACAACCCAAGGTAATAAGAGGGAAACATAAAACCTTGAGTCAGACAACAGTCTTAGTGAGCGATAAAATAGCTAACTAACTTCATCAATAAAGTATATGAGCATGGGTAAATAAACGAACTAATTTAACCACAACATCAAAGAAGAACTCAACTCCCATCTTTCTCACATCAGATAGTGAAAGCCTTTACAATCCATACAACCAAAGGAACAACAATTCATCCATGGTAATCAGAAAGACCATTCAATCATGGAAAACAAAAACAATCAACAATAACACTCATTGCATCCAGATTATAGATCTCACGTAAACCATCCTAATCAAACTTAACATCCCTTTAGCAAAAGCCTCAAAGGCCTAAACCAATATCAGACAAGCACCCAAGAGACATCTCCTTCGACGTTGGACAATCTACGTGAGACGGTACAAACAAAGAAGCCAATCATCCACGACAAACTCTGGCTATCACTACCAATCCTGCTTTGAAATCATCGTTAATCGCATGACTGGTCATATCATACTACCATCCGTCAAGGGCTAATGGTAACCCCGGCTCTAGTGGAAACCCCATACGCCTTTTAACGATACATACCTACGCCTTCCAACGACCCCTATGGTATTAGACCTACATCGAGTCTTTTAGATTCCCCTATTATACCCCTGCTTTGAGCCCGCTAGAACCTACAACAACGATATTTCCTTGGCCTTCAGTACCTCTAGTATCCAACTTGATGATTTTTCATAGCTCAAGAAACCTTCTCGAGCAACCATTATCCGCCAACTCATTACCTTTGAGTTGCCACCTCATTCGTTGTTCTACACCGATCAACGAACACCTTCAACACTTCGAGTGTTCTTACTTGAATTTACTTCGAAGTCACAACATCACTGAGCCTAATTACATCACTACGTTGTGGCTAGGGTTTGAGAGGTTGCCCCCAAAGAATACCTTTTCAAGCCTTTTTATTTAATCTGGGTTGTACTCGAAAATATTAAATTTTCAGAATTGACCCTATGCGATCGACCCAAACCAAGGAATGCTTCTGATTTACCCAGTTCTAACAGACCACCCTAGACTGACCCACCCTTCCTTGAATGCATGATCGACCCGTCCACTTCATGACCGACCCACTTCCTTGATCATGACCGACCCAAACCCTTCTCCACATGCCGAGATGTCCATCCGAGCCCATTGCCTCAAACATGACCAACCCGATCCAATTGAGTATGACCGACCCAAAACTCTGGAGCACGACCGACCCAAATCCCTGGAGCACGACCGACCCACCATCGAGTTAGTTACTGACCCCATCGCTCCAAATCCCAACCAACCGACCCGTTCAGCCATTACACGACTGACCCAAAATCAAAGTCGACCAACCCTAGATGTGTACTACTACTTGTACTACACTCGTACCAAACTATACTATATGACCGACCCATCTTGTACCGACCGACCCAGATCCTATACAACCCTAATTCAAGTCCAACTTCGACCAAAACTTCGTCAAACGACAAGATCGATGAAACCAACTCATCCAATTCATCAAATAAAATCATAAACATGTTATGAAATCACTATAACATGAATATGACTGTTTTCACCAAAATTATACAAATTTCACTAAAATCATGGTAAATGAACATATGAACATAATTATGGATCTAACTTGCATAAACATATGAAAATATGTGGAAATTACTGGTTTTAAGTTGCTAAACAAGATCATATGGTGATTCGAATGAAAACAGACTTACCATGATGTAGACCTAAGGAAAACGACTTGAATTTGATACAAATGTGTGCATACAACTCATATACTTGCTTGAGTTTGCGTGAGAGATGCATATCACTCACTGATTCTCCAAAACAAGCTAAAAGCAATGAAATATGATTCCGAACAACAAAGAATTTGATCCAAACTCTTCATTTCGATGATCTCTCTCTTGTATTTGCATAGGTCTAGCCTCAAATGTTGTAGATCTTCGATTCTCTAAGCTTTAATGGTGGAATGGTGTAGGCAATGGAGGAATCGAGATCTTTAGCTCTTCCAATTGAGAGAATGGAGAAAGTAAACTATTCTACATGCCTTTTACCCCTTATTTATAGCCTTCCACCATCCCACTAATGGGCATCTCTAAATCAGCCCATTATCGCTCTCAAAACCTGGACAACCAACTGCAAAACCTTAAAATAGTGATTCCTCCTAAACCACTAAACCAGAACTTTAATGCGACCATTATATGGAAAGGGAATCATCATTTCCTTTCCAATGGAATAGGTCTCAACACTTGATTCGATATAAGTCAAAAGCTAGGACCTATACAAGACTGACAGAGGAAAAATGGTCACAAACAAAATCAGTAAAAATTATGGACATGTCTCACATCCCCATAAGCAACATATTGAAATATGAGAACGATCCAACCGTCAGGGAATAAAATAAAAACATTTTACGATCTTTCGATACATAAAATGCGGGTTGTTACATTTTTCCCATTTAGGATTTTGCCCTTGAAATCCCAAACCCAAGCAAATAATATAATTCCGCATGCCTATCATCTGTGAGTAGCTAATTCTATCATCCAAACTGGCAGCCATCAAGTTATGCATCCATATCCCTATCCTGGCATGCAGAATTCTAACAACAACAACAAACAAACAAACAAAGATAACAACAGTAACAACAAGTAATAATGATGTAATGATGGCGTGATATCAATGGGTCATACAGACGAAGAGTTATAGATGAGTCATCTTCGTACTTTCTTCTACCTCCCACGAGACTCGTCGCCATCCTCACTCCATTGTACTTTTACTAACCTAACCATCTTCCCTTCTAAGCTGTTTCGTGTCATTTCCAAAACAAGAAGCGACTTACGAGGTTTCGTACTTATGAAGTCTACTTCTAGGTCTTCGTACTGCTCTGGAAATACTAGAACATCCAGATCATATGCATATTTTCGTAGAAATGACTCACGAAAAATGTTATGCACACTCTACATCTTCTCGGGTAAAATCAATCTATATGCGAGCTTTCCAATTCGCTCGATAAACGGAAACGGTCCAACGAACCTTGGATATAACTTTCCTTTACTTCCGAATCTAACCATACACTTCAACGGTGAAATATTCACGAAAACCATATTGCCAACGTCGAATTCCAAATCCTTTTGTCGCTTATCAGCATAATTCTTCCGACGAACTACCTTCATTCATTGCTGAACGATCTCGATACAATATGATGTATCTCTTATCATTTCTGGCCCAAGTATCAACTTATCTCTGGTTTCTAATCAACGTGCTGGAGAATTACATGATCTACCATACAACACCTCGTATAGTGCTAACCCAATGCTTCTGGTAGACTCTTCCAAAATCCACTCGTGAACAACAGATCTCGATCACTTACTATGCACTTAGGGATACCACAGAATCGAACTATCCATTTCATATAAAGTTCAGCAAACTTTAATTTTGTTTTAGTCGATCTGACAGGAATGAACCTTGCACTTTTGGTTAAACGATCCATGGTGACCCATATCCCTTCGTTTTCTGCCCTGGTTCTAGGTAGTCCATCGATAAAATGCATTGATATTTGCTCCTTCTTCCACGTGCGAACTCCCAGTGCCTGAAGCAAACCACTTGGCTTTTTCTGTTCAGATTTCACCCACTAACAATTCATGCACTTGGAAGTGAACTTTCCAATATCTCGCTTCATCCCCTCCCAGTAGTAGTTTCGCTTTATGTCCTGATACATCTTATTACCATCGGGATGAATTGTCAACTTCGAGTGATGACATTCTCTCAGAACCTCATCTCTCAATCCGTCGATAATAGGAACAATTAATCGTCCTTGCTTTCAAAGCCAACCTTCTCAATCGACTTCATACTCTTTATTCCCTAGTTCCAGCTTCTGGATAAACTCGACAAGCTTCACATCTTGCTTTTGGCTCTTGCAAATTCTTTCAATACGAGTAGGTCTTATTGATAAGCTTGCCAACATTTCAGGTTCCAACTCACACCTTGGCCCGAAATCAAACCTTGCCAAATACTTGAGGTTTTTCCATTCCGAAAACATCGCTCCCAAACTTGCATGTCTTTGAATTAACGCATCTACAACTGCATTACCTTTGCCAAGAGTATAGGCTATATCAAAATCATACGATGCTCGAAACTCTAACCATCATAAAGTTAACTCGTTGGTTCCCAACTGGATCCTGAGTACAATCTTCCCATTTGGACTACCTTTGCGTCTCGGGTTTTGGTCATTATCATCCCATTCGTACTTCCCTCCACTCGTCCGAATTGTCCAAAGGTTTGGCTGAAGAAAATGTTGCTACGGCAATTGAGTCAGCCAATAACTTAAATCTCCAATATGAAATCTAGTGTGAGTAAACTCCAACCATTGGCTTTAATTTTAAAATCCTTTCGAAAGAAACAAGGAACCTGTAGAATGTCTCACAACGCATGGGATAAAATATAATAATAACATACTTGACATAAAACAGGAGAGACAGTGCATAAGCTGAAAACTAAACCATCATAGCAGCAGAAAATCCAAGGAACATTTGAGAGTAGTGATGGAGGCGTTGAGGAAACACCAATTGAAAGCGAAATTTTCTAAGTGTCACTTCTGGAGGAGGGAAGTGAGATTCTTGGGCCATATTGGTTCAGAGAAGGGTACTGCCATGGATCCTGCGAAGGTGGATATGGTACAAGATTGGTAAAGTGCTCAATTGTTTGGTTGTTTTGTTAGTATCATCTCACATAGATCGTCCAAATTCGGAGGAGGTATCCCTTGGGTGGTTGTCTGATATTGGTTTAACACAACATTTATTTTCTCCTATTATAGCAGTATATGAATCCATTCCTTCCTTTATTTAGAAGAAAAGGAAAGCAAGATTGCGACTTTTATGGTCAATGTAAATGACTTAGGAGGCATGTATCCTGTATGAGAGAAAATTGTGAAGTACCTATGGATGAAAAATCCCCAAGCAACTGTAAATACGATGTTTTGAAATTAATGGAAGTGGTTTCGAGGTCAAATTCGTCCATATGAAAAAAGTGATATTCTGGTCTTATATCCAATGAAAAAGACCAAAATTTCTCTAGCTCCAAAAGGTATCGAAGCTTATAGTTTTCTTGGAGAAATCTTGGATAAACTTACGATAATATCCAGCTAATCCCAAGAAACTTCTTACGTCCATTGCATTCTTGGGCATAGACCAATCTTGTACCGTAGCCGCATCATAAACATGTTATAGATACAATAGACTAATATGCACACACAAACACTTGGGGCATAACTTGTATTGTAGAATGGATGGGGAATTGGGGCATAATGAACATGATAATTGGTTAATATGAAAATGCCTAGATTTATAGTAATTAGAAATTGAAACTTCGCTTAGACACGAGGTTAGATTACACCTGGGTAGAAGTCTGCAGGGTATGCCTTGGTTGTAATATAAGGCAACCTAAAGACTAGGATGGACCAACGTGATTCAAAGAATTACCATTTAACTAGATGCTTACTTATTTTCTGTTGTGTTTTAGTTTAGTTTTGACATAGATGCTTACTTAATTTCTCTTCATTTTGTAGTTCTTTATATCACTCTGTGATTCTTGAAAGTTGTGCACTCAAACTTTATGGATTATATAAAAGAAATATTTTTCACATTCGATGTGAATAATGGATTAAAATAAATATTTTATAAATTAAAACATTTATAAGGAAAATTGTGTTTTGAAATAGGAATTCAAATGGGAATTTGAATTGATTTTCATAGAAATTATATATTTCAGATGAGTTATTTTGAGAATAAACGACTTAAAATTTGTTTTAATTGAAATTAGAACATATAAATTTAAAATTTAATTAAAACGAGCTTGAAATGGCACGGGAAAATGTGGGGTTTTGGCTATGTTTGATCTATTTTTACCATGTTAGGTTTTCGTTTTGGTGTTTGTCGTCACTTCTATTTGTTGCTATGACTGTATGGTATGCTTTGTGATCGATTAGAAGAGTTAGATTGTGTGTATATATATATTAACTCATTTTTGGTATAATGGTATATGTACGGGGAAATGTTATTTTAACATTTTTGTTTGCATTTAAATATTTGATAAAAATATAGATGATCACTTTATAAAAATCCTAAGTCTCGAATCAGTGAGGACGATCCCTTGCCTTGGTTCACAGATGGAAATCCAACTTCCAATACGTGACTTTGCGGTTTTGATTGTAAAGCCTAGTATGGCGACATAGTGGTATAGGGCACTTATGCCGTCTATGATTGATGCTTATGATTGAAATTCCCTAACGCCACAATCTTCCACCTTGCCTGTAAAAGATCGCATCCCTCCATTCTTGCTCCCCACCAAGAATTCGTATCCAAGGGATACAAAAACTTGTATAAAAGAATTGATAACGATATGAAAGGAAGTTTAAATCGGAACCATGCATAATCCATAGCTATTGTTTAAATTTACGCTTATTACTTGGAAAGACTGGGATCGAATATATATATGTTCGAAAACCATTCCAAGTAATAATGCGACGTTATGGGCGCCCAAAAAGCCTTAATATTACGTTTTCAATTCAAGATACTGAATTGAAAACGTAATATTAGCCTTAATATTAAGTCGTATTATCACCACTGGAGGGCGTGCACTAAAGATTAAGGCTGACCTTTAGATAGGAATCTGATGGATGTAAACATGTGTTTGAGACATGTTATGCTTGATCGATGCAAGTGTTTGCTAGTGGTTGCCTGTGGACGCATATATACACACATTAGGCGTAGCCTACCCTTTTCTTTTTGAGGGTTCCTCCTTGATCTCTTTTTCCATAAGTTTATCCATGCTTATATCTATCTTTTAAGTAAATCTCCTTAGTCATATTCTTTATCCTTAGGTAGAAACCAATGGATGTAAAAATAAAAATGGAATGAGAGAGAAGAACAGAGTAGGCATATAAAATAAAATAAGCATATGATAACAGAGATGGGCATATGATAGGCATATCAGAAATAGTCATAACAGTTTACTCACAAAAACTTTGTGCATCAAAAATTAATTATGTGTTTACCTGAATTACATACTTATTGGTCCATGCTAAAAGAAAAACAATCACTTGGAATCGATAAGTGAAACCAAAGTGAAAATAAAAGAAAATAGTAAAGTTGAATCCAAATAATGTGGTTGGGTTGTTTTGCTTTGTTTGTTTGTTTGTTTGATTGTTGGATGGCTTGTATATGATTCACCAATAGTAAAATTTAAAAAGGTTGAATAAATTATTCGACATCAATAATTCTGTTCTTTAATGTAATTTTCACGCCCAACACATTCAACCATCAAATATCACATAAACTGAGCAAATTTAGTTTATTTCCATTCCATATCGTTTATACGAGAAAGATAACTATAATACAACGTATGAAAGTCATTGTTAAAGATTATTTTCAACAACAGTTTAAAAAAACATTATAAATAGAAATTGTTAACGTAATATCTTGGCTATACGTTATCAGTTTTTCGAACGGTCAGATCCTTGGGATCGTATGGAAGAGAGCTTCATAATGAAACTAACTGAGAGTGAATTAGAGCTCGTTACAACCCATTTGATATCTTCGTATCCGAGAATCAACAAATTCGTTTTCCATGTGTCTTTTCTACGGAAGTGCGTGCACAATTCGAATGTGGTGGTATCTCCGGATCAGTATGAAGACTCAGAAGTCGAGTCCGTAGTTTGAGACCTCATAAGCCGCTTCGCATTGTGTAATTGGCAAAATAAATCCATTACCCAATCATAATAGATTCCAATAACATACAATATGTCATCACCACAAGCATACAGACATCATTAATATACAATATGTTCATCACCACAAGCATATAGACATGATTAATTACAACGATACTTTAAGATAAACGAGAATCAAATCTTATACATAAGCATCATTCTATACTCAAATTATAACATGTCATGATTCATTTGATAAAATGTTTAAATCTGCGTCGACCGTAACGATTTATTCGATATAACTAGATATCGGTTTCGAATTTGGACAAGGTTCTTTTGAGACATAGTGATAATTTAATTTTTAGAATTTTACTGTAATTTTTAATTAATTAACAAATGTTTAAGCACTGGGGTTTCTCTCAGCGTTGGTGTAATTGGATTGAATGTATTCTTCAAACGAGTTATTCATCTGTCTCGATTAATGGCAGTATTGGTGGTTTAATTAAATCCAACAGGGGAAAGTAGATCGCACCTCCAAAGAACCCAACAGTCCTGGAGTGTAATCTGTAGATGTTTGAAAATCAAATGTAGCTATATAATCCAAACCCTTCGACTTAACAAATAAAGGACTCAATGTCGCCATCTATGCCCAGAGTTAGCATATGCGGGATTCGAACGGTTTTGGTCGGTTTAGCGATCGATTAGGTCCGGGCGAAATCCGTATCGTTATACAAAGACCCCCTTCCTTGCACGCATATGAGCCGGCACACAACTCTCATATAACAAAAGGAATCCCTGTTGTTACATCACATATTAATTTGAAAAATTCTGGAATATTAAACTTAACAATAATTTGACATTCTAGTTCCAACAAAAGTGGTTTCGTCGAAAACCGAGGTCGTTTGAAATATTTCCCAGCTACTGAAGTGAGTTCATCGCTTAACCACTTTTAAAATCCATTCAAAGCAAAGCTATAATATTTTAATATACTTCAAAAAAATATTTCCAACACCCACCGTTATTGCTAAAGATTCATATCCTTTTGGGAGAAAAGATACTTCAATGACTTATGATCCGTGAACAATTCGGATCGGACTCCCAACAAGTAATGTCTCCACATCTTCAGACTAAACACAGTCACTGCCAACTCTAAGTCAGGAGTTGTGTAATTCTTCTCATGCGGCTTCAGCCATCGACTTGCATAGGAAATAACCTTATCTTTTGCCACCATTAACTGGTGAAATCCGGTTGCCCAATCCATCTGAGAAAACACTTTGGCTTCATGAAGCTAGTCAACAAGTCATCAATACTCGGCAATGGATACTTGTTCTTCTTAGTCACTTTATTCCGCTCTCAATAGTCCACACACAATTAACGAGCCATCAACCTTGGTTGCAAGCATAACTGGTGCACCTCATTCGGATATACTTCTCCGAATGAATCCTTTTTCCTAAAAGGTCACGAACTTGCACCTTTAACTCTCGCTGTTTCTTAGGCTCCATCTTCCTAATAGGCATAACCATAGGTCTAGCACCCTTGACCAAATTGATTCTGAACTTAATCTCATGATGCAGCTCCAAGCCTTTGCCTTCTACAAGGACATTATCTGACTCACTTACGATTAGCTTCGATGACAAGTCTTCTTGTGGAATCGAGGCGAGTATAAATAACTTACAAAGACACCATCTTCGACCTACACTGAATCACAACCATTCGCCCTTCCACATTCCTGACTGTCATCTATAGCTTCTCGCAATCCACTTTTGCCACATACCCCTTGAACCAATTCATATCCCAAAACAATACCAAACCCAGCGAAAGTCATAACAAAACGATCATTCGTAGAAGAGCAACCATGACTATATAAACTGGACCATAAAAAATCCTACAAAGAGTAGATGAACCCTATACTGGATCAGTTACAATAAAATACCTATTACAACTTCAATTTCCATAAATATTCAACATACATCTTATTGTAGGTAAAAGAAGACGATTTTCTAGTACTGAATAGAACTCAAACAAACTCCACCGGCAGAAAGTATCTCTTAACTAACAACAGCTTCTCCTAATTCTCATCAGGAATGCAATAGGAAATCAGAATAGCTTCCAGAGCACATGCTTCCTCCAGTTGCTTATCCTTTAGAAAATCTGGGAAGTCTTTCTTCTTATGCCAAGCCCTGCCGCATTTAAAGCAATTCCTTTCTGCTCTTGGCTTCTATAATCATTGGAATAATGGTCTTCTAGCTGACAGTTAAAGCAAATGTCATTCTTCTTGGGTTTCTTCTTTTTCTTATTCAGCCTCCTTGTTCTATTGGGACCAGTAAAAGTTTCTTTGTGAGGCTCATGCCTTCTCCTAAAAGCCTCGTCCCAAGCAACACTGATTCTTTCTTCTCGCTCCTTAACTCGGCGTCGAAGTTGTCCCAAAGCTATACTTCTTTTAACTCATCTTCTTCATCTGTAGGAGAATGACCCCTTTCGCTTAGCGGAATCATCCCTAGGTACATGCATAGGAATGTCACGCTCTAGTGCCGCTTTTGGAATGTGCATCCTTAGTAGGACTTGGACTGCTGTCATCATGGCTCCGAACATAACCTAACATTCTGACATAACAGCTGAAGCTCTTAGTTGGTTACCATCGCCTACCGTTCCAGTCGCAGGCTCATCCGTAGAAGAGTTTCCTGAAATTTAACGACCCAATATAAATGTAAAAATAGAATGATTGGTCCACATATGAGATAACTACAGAAATGAAAATCAAACACTATCATACTATACACCACTAAACAGATACACCCAACGGAAATTTACAAATATGTCTCTCATACGCGATTATGTCTTTGAACTTTGGTTGAAATCGATGACCAGAGCTCTGATACCAAATGTAACGACCGCCCACAACCCCTGCACTAAACAAGAGAAAATGTGCACTGAAAGGTGGGCCAGGCAGTTATGGACGATCATCAAAGTAGGTAGACACAAGCGGAGCCTGTCATAAATCTCACGGCGCAAGGATAAAATATAATAGAACATATATAACAGGTTGTAACACCCTGAATTTTCTGTGAATATTAAAATTAACAATCCTAAGAATACTTAATTGTTAATCTGAGAATTAAGGGAAATGGGTTATGCCATTGCGTTCATCTCAAAATTCTTCTTGGGGTAGAGTCCAAGTTTTCGTAAATCGGACTTCTTATGAGGAATTTATGGCCCTCGGAAGCCTCAGTAATTTTATATAAATTAAAACAGTTCAGAATAAAAGAATTTCAAAATTCAAACAGGGGAGCAGGCTAGGCGGTAATTCTCCCGCCCAAGGGCCAGGTCGAACTGGGGGTCGACCTACCCATACAAGTCGACTAGGGGGTCGACCTACCCCCCCCCCAGGCAGATCTGAAATGTGATGATTTCTAACTCTCTGTTGAGTCATTAAGGCTGATGTGGCTATTCTAGATAACTCTATCTAGTCTGGATGGTTGGATTTGTTCCTATGATAATTCAACGGATTAGATTGATTCAAACTTCTATAATAGAGTGCCTAGACTCAAACCCTAAACCTAAACAAAATTTGTCTCTTGGCCACCATGCTGCTCCTAGGATAGTTCTCCTTCCTAAAGCTTAGGATTTAGCAAGTCAGAATTTCAATTCAAAAGACGAACAAATCATTATCTTCTCTAACCTATCTTTGTGAGTATTATTTCTTTCACAATATAATTAATAAATTAATTATGATGAGTTGTAATTGGATTATGAGAACATGTCTGTTGAATCACGTGATGTTGTTTAACTTTGTTATCTTATGTTGGTAGAACTATTACATATGTCCAATTATACATGTTTAACTTGATTCATTTTATGCAATTTTGGGATGTGAATCATATGCTAATTCGTAGGAGAATTTTATGCAAGTTTGGGATGTGAATTATATGCTAATTCATATGTGAATTTTATGCAAGTTTGGGATGTGAATCATATGCCAATTCGTATATGAATTTTATGCAAGTTTGGGATGTGAATCATATGCTAATTCGTATGTGAATTTTTGCAAGTTTGGGATGTTAAATTGTATATGAATCTTATGCAAGTTTATATGTGAATCAAGTATATACATATGCTAGTTTATATGCAAAAACATGTGATAAATTCATATGCAAGTTGTAGGAATCCATATGCAAGTTTAGGTGAAAAACTATATCCACATTTTTAGGTGAAAATTATATTCACATATGCAAGTTTAGGTGAGACCCATAATTCATATATGCAAGTTCACAATTTCATGTTTTAGATCTATATTTAGATCCATGGTAGTTTATGCAAATATATGATTCTATATGACCATTGTCTATGCAAATTATTGGCTATGCAAATTTATGTTATAATTCCTATTTGCAAGTTAGACCTATTTTTATGTGTTATGCAAGTTGTGATGTTTCTTTTTTTTATAAGGTAGACTATTTTGCAAGTCTAACATATTTCATATTAATAGTGTGGGGACAATGGGAAAATATTAATTTTAATTGTGAATTAGCATAAAATGGCTTTAAAGGCATACAATTGAATTGAGACATTAATTGGTATAATTTTTATACCTAAAAAGTATGGACATGATTTAGGTGACAATTATGGACATAATTAATTTTGAAATTATTGACAATCTGAATAGGGATAATTAATTCAAATTGGGGTGAAATAATTTGTAATAATAAAAGCCTAAGACACGAGGTTAGACTCGTTTGTGGTGTAAGACTACCCGGACCCGCCTGACAAATCCAACAACCACAAACGGCAGTCTAATGTGAGAGTTCGAAGGCATAAATTAAATGCGTCACAATTGTAAAGACACGAGGTTAGACACGTTTGCGGTATAAGACAGCCCGGACCTGGCCGGCAAATCCTGCAACAACAAACAGGAGTCTAATGTGGGAGGTCTTACAAGGTTATGGCTATAATGAATTAAGAAACACTTAACCAAGATAAACATGTGGTGGGACATGGGGGTTAAGTGGGTGACATGTGAAAATACGATTAGAAACACTTAACTGAATTGAAACATGTAAGAAGACATGAATAAGAAGGGGGTTAATTGGAAAATTCTAGTGGGGACCATGTATTGGTGGAAATCTTGTGTCAAGCATGTGGGACCCTTTTCAAACCAGTAACCATTAAGTATCTTTGTGAGCTCGAGTTAGATCGAGGACGGGACACGCTTACTGGGTTTGATTGTAAGAGGTCAAAACGGGTTAACGGTGGCAATGCAAGTCCAATGGGGTCATGTGCGTGCATGGGCTCGGGCTGGTAGGTAAGACGTTGTTGCATTGTGTAGATATAAGCTATGCATTTTTAGTGGTATCGGGTTGCCACTTTGGGGAGAGACACACCCCACTGTGGGACCAGCACGGGTATCTACGAGTTAGGGAGTCGATCACATGGGGGTAGTGGGTACAACTAGTGGATATAGGGGCAGGCGACACTTATGGAGACAGCTAGGGGTACACGAAACTGCCATTATGATTATTATGTTCAGTAGGCGGGATCAACTTTTAGAGTGACTAGTAGTGGTGCAGTATAGTAATTATCCTATAGTGATTAGGAGCGAGATTAACGCCAGAATACTCCTCTTGTTTGTTTTGTCTTGCCAACTTGTTTCACAGTCATTCCTTGTTTTACCAACTTATGCCTTATCCTAATTACTTTAATAATTATATTGTTAAAGTTATGGTACTCGCCAGACTTTATGTCTGACCCCTTTGTTTTCGCCTCTTTTCTTCCTTTCCCCCCTCCAAGGTTCTCAGGTTGGGACTAGTACTAGTGAAGCTTGATCTGGATCTTTTTCTCTCTTTTGGAAGTGCTTGGATTACTGAAAGTAAAGTTCAGCTCATCTCTTTTATGGCTACTTATGTTGGGGTTATGCTTTTTACTTTATGTATTCTAAAAACATTTTGTCCAGATGGTTACTAGGTGTACTTGGTTTTTCTGTTGGTTTATGATGTTGTTGTAATCAAACTATTTCTCCGCTGCAATAAAAGTTGTTTTGAATTTTCCAAGTACCAATATATATATATATATATATATCTGTTTTGTTATATTCTGTTCTATTCACCAGTAATACTCCATGAAAGTTAATGCATTCCCTTTGAGAGTGACATTAATGGACGTAGAGGGTTACATATGGTATCAGAGCTGAAGGTTAACAGAACATATAAGAGATTTTGAAAAACTGTTTTTCAAAAGCGTTTTATAAAGAAATACTTTCAAAAGTATGTTTTAAGAAGAGTATTTTCAAGAGAAAAGTTTGTTTTAAAAACATAACCCCAAGAGCCATATATCTTTCTTTCTAATTCTCCGTTTTGAATCTCTTCATTTTCTTTTCAGTATGTCTAGGTTAACCGAGATACCCGAGGGAATATCGATACCAACTTGGTTCAGATGGTATCTGGAGGCTAGGGCCACCGCCAAGGCCTAGTAGACATCCCTCCTCCTCCAGCTACAGCCGCTCCTCCTCCTCCCCCTCCTCATGTTGATACTTTTTCAAAGATATGCAAAGAATTTCGAGCAATGGGCGGAAAACCTTTTCACGGATCAGAGACATTTGTTGAAGCTCGAAATTGGCTTAAGGAGGTGGAAGATTTGTTTGGTGTCTTTGGGGTAGAAGATGGAAGGAAGGTCCAATTGGCTGCTTGGTTAATGAAGGACGAAGCCTCATTTTGGTGGGAGGTCACGAATGGAGAGCGTCCAGTGGAGACGTGGATAGATTTCAGACATAGGTTTGAGATGAAATTTCTCTCACGGGCAGGAGAGAATCTATACATGTAAAGGTTCTTGGCATTGAAGCAGGGGAATTTATTAGTAAAGGAGTACGGCAATAAGTTCAATCAGTTGGCGAGGTTTGTCTTAGAATTGGTGAACACACCTGAAAAGAATGCCCTGAGATTCGTTAAAGGTTTGAATGAGCCGCTACATGGGTTAGCTATGACCCACATTCCTATGGGGGCTACCTTTGAGAAACTGGTTGACATGGCGCTTATGCATGAAGAGGATAAAGGCACTAATGCTAATAAGGCACCAGAAAAGAAAGGGGATCAAAAGAAGTTACAATAGCAACCTAAGAAAGGTGTTAAGGACAACAATAGCAAGGGAAAGAAAAGATGCTTTAATTGTGGAACACCAGGCCATCTGAGCAAGGACTGTAGGAAGAAGAAGAAGACCAGCTGCTTCAACTGTGGTGAGGCAGAACATCTGATCAAAGACTGCCCGAGGAAACAAGGGTAAGGGAAGAGGGCAAGGTCTACTTATGGAGGGCAGGTTCAGGCTCTCGTGGCACCAGGGCATGCAAGAGGTCAGGTTCACACTCTCAGGGAACCAGGACAAGAGATAGGTAGAAACATTTTTTTTTGAAAGTTTGGTTTTTCTATTTGATCATCATGTTCATACTTTGTTTGATTCTGGCGCTTCACACTTGTTTGTGTCTGCTTCGTTAGTTGAAACACTGCACCTAAATACTAGTCTACTTACGGATCCTATAATAGTCTCAAATCCTATTGGTGGTTCAGATCATCTTTCAATGATTTGTCGGGATTCGAGAGTGTCTATCTTGAGCGTTGAGTTTGAATGCAAAGCCTTCGTTCTTGGCTTCACGGGCTATGGACTGATTCTAGGCATGGATTGGTTATCCAACAATGGTGCCATTCTTGATTGTGAAAAGAGAGTGGTTAGACTTATGACTCGCCTTGGCAACACTCTTGAAATCTCTTGTAATCCCATGCATTCTGTTATGCTCAGCTACCTAGAATCTCTTGATGTGTCTGTTGAAAACTTACAGTCGGTTAGGGTAGTCCGTGAATACTCAGATGTATTTGAAGAGGTGAAGGGCTTACCTCTGAAGTGAGAGATAGACTTCCGCAAATACCTTGTTGATAATGAAAAACCCGATAGCTCTACCCATTAGACATATAGCTCTAAGGGAGAGAAAAGAGCTTAGTAAGCAATGCTCAAAAAGGGGTTTATAAGGCGGAGTATTTCTGAATGGGGTGCTCCAGTAGTATTCGCAACCAAAGTGGATGGTTCACTTCGCCTATGCGTTGATTATAGGGAGCTAAACAAGCCGACCAAGAAGAATAGGCACCCACTTCCAAGAATAGATGACTTGTTTGATCAGCTATAGGTGCGTCTGTTTTCTCCCAACTGGATTTGGATACTGGGTTCCATCAGCTAAGAGTGGCTGAAGACAACATTGATAAGACCGCATTCAGAACCCCGGATGGTTTCTTTGAATGGCTTGTCATGCCTTTTGGCTTGACAAAACACACCCGCTTACTTCATTGACTTGATGTGCAGGTTGTTTAGAGAATTCCTTAATAAGTTTGTGGTGGTCTTCATAGACGATATTTTGATTTTCTCGAAGAATGAAGAAGAGCATGCTTTGCATTTAAGGAAAGTCATGGATACTCTTCGTGCACACCAGCTGAAAACCAAATTCTCCACATGCCATTTCTGGAGAGAAGAAGTGAGGTTTCTTGGACATGTGATGTCCAAAGAAGGGTTAGCTGTGGACCCCGCAAAAGTAGTTGCGGTGCAAGATTGGAAGGTTCCACGGAATGCAACCGAAGTCCGAAGCTTTCTCAGGCTTGCGGGCTTTTAACAAAAGTTCATTAAAGACTTTGCAAAAATCTCAACCCTACTCACAAGATTAACGAAGAAGAACCTAACTTTCGCTTGGGATTTGGATTGCGATATTGCTTTCCAATGTTTGAAAAGGGCTCTAACAATAGCCCTTGTTCTGACAATGCCAGATGGGAGCAAGATATTTACCGTATACACGGATGCATGTGGTACGGGACTAGGTGTTGTCTTGATGCAAGAAGGGAAGGTAGTAGCTTATGGAGGCAAACAGTTGAAAGTACATGAGAAAAACTACCCAACCCACGATTTAGAGTTGGCTGCCATCGTCTTTGCGCTTAAGTTTTGGCGCCATTATCTCCTAAGTGAGAATTTTTGAATTGTATACTGACCATAAATCGTTGAAGTACCTTTTCTTGCAGAAAGATCTTAACTTGAGGCAACAAAGGTGGATGGAGTTCTTGGCATCCGACAATTTCGAGATTTCCTATACCCCTAGCAAGGGTAATGTGGTAGCGGATGCCTTAAGTAGGAAGAAGCTGGCCTTGAGTCCTCTCTTTGTAGAAAGGCAAAGCTTGTAGTATATAGCAAACTTTAACTTTAGACCCTCCTTTGAAATTGTGCCTGGTCTATTAGCATCGCTAGAGGTGCAGCCTACTCTTTTGGAGTTAATAGGAACCGCGCAACGAGAAGACCCTTAGCTAGTTGACATGATGGATAAGCTAGTTAGGGGTGAGACTTCTAGTCACCTCACTAGATACTCTATCGATGATAAGGGTTGGTTGATACAGGATGGAAGGCTATGCGTCCCACAAGTAAGGGATTTAGTGAAGACGGTCCTCGTAGAAGCACACCATTCTAAGCTGACCATACACCCAGGCGGAGACAAGATGTACAAGGGTATAAAAAGGGTTATTTTTTGGAATGGCATGAAGAGTAACGTAGCTGAGTTCGTCACTAAGTGTTTGATATGCCAGCAAGTCAAAGCGGAGCAGAAGAAGCCTGGTGGTCTGCTTCATCCCCTAGAGGTCACACAGTGGAAGTGGGATAGCATTTCAATGGACTTTGTTGATAGGTTGCCTAGGTCAAGAAGGGGGCAATACCAGTATTTGGGTAATGGTGGACATGCTCACTAAAAGCGCTCACTTTATACCTGTTAAAAGTAGAAGGACTGCCTTCTCCCTAACATCCATTTATCTTAAAGAAATAGTTCGACTCCATGGGATACCCTCCAGCATAGTGAGTGATCGAGATCCTATCTTTACGAGCGAGTTTTGGAGGAGTTTGCGAGAGGCAGTAGGCACACAGTTATGCTTAAGCACGGCCTATCACCCCCAAACCGATGGTCAGATGGAAAGGGTGAAAAAAGTATTGGAAGACCTCTTGAGATTGTCCATTCTTGACTTTGGAGGGACATAGGAGGATCATCTTCCTCTGGTGGAATTCGCCTACAACAACAGATACCAAGCCACCATAGGCATGGCACCCTTCGAAGCTTTATATGGAAGATCATGTCGATCAACAACTTGTTGGTGGGAGTCTACAGACATGCTCGTACTTGGGCCATACATGATTAGAGAGACCCCAAAAAGGTGGATTTGATAAAAAGACGAATGAAGGCTGCACAAGATAGACATAAGTCCTACGCAGACAAAAGAAGGACCAAATTGAGTTTGAGGTTGGAGATAGGGTGTTCCTTAAAGTATCTCCTTTGAGGAATTTCATTCTCTTTGGGTCCGTAGGAAAGCTAGCACCAAGATTTTAGGTCCATTTCCTATCATTGAAAGGATTAGGACGATCGCTTACAAAGTAGAGCAACCCGAGAGACTGGCTGGAGTTCATAATGTTTTTCATGTTTCTCAACTACGAAAATGCTTACATGAATCTGCGGAAGTGGTGGAGCCAAGTATACTAGAGAAAGTAGAAGTGGAACGAGAAGCGACTGCGAGAAGAGTTCCAACTCATACCTTGGGTACGGAAGTCAAAAAGCTACGCAACCATGAAGTCAAGCTTGTTAAAGTCCAAAGGAGTGACGCTGAGGAAGACACGACTTGGGAAACTGAGAGGAAAATACGCGCAGCCTACCTTTTCTTTTTGAGGTTACCTCCTTGATCTCTTTTTCCATAAGTTTATTCATGCTTCTATCTATCTTTTAAGTATATCTCCTCAGTCCTACTCTTTAGCCTGAGGAAGAAACCAATGGATGTTGAAATATGTTATGATTGATGGCTGCGAGTGGTTGCTAGTGGTTGCCCGTGGATGCATGTACACACATATTAGGCACTAGATCGGCTCAGTCACTTTTATATTGCATATAAATGTGTGTGCATATTTAAATTTATGGATGTATAATGGTTGTGTTAACATATGGATTCAGCATTTTGATGAATGGTTGTGCACGCTTGTAGAAGTAATATGTACTGTTAGGATTCTTTTGCATGCATAATGGACCCATAGCGCTATCATGATTGCATTAAGGAGGTCAACTAGATCAGTGGATCGCCTGATTTTGCATTAGATAAGGAACATATACACACACTTTCTGCATATGTTCATACGGCATTAGAAACCTTGTAAGGACAATGGATGCCTGTGTTTGATGGTTGAGTAAATGGATGATTGGATGTTAGGATATACATTCTCCTTAACTTGGAGATTTCGGGGGCGAAATCCTTTAAGGAGGGGAGAGTGTAACACCCTAAATTTTCTGTGAATATTAAAATTAACAATCCTAACAATAATTAATTGTTAAATTGAGAATTAAGGGAAATGGGTTTACGCCATTGTGTTCGTCTTGAAATTCTGCTTGGAATAGAGTCCAAGTTTTCGTAAATCGGACTTCGTACGAGGAAGTTATGGCCCTCAGAAGCTTCAGTAATTTTATATAAATTCAAATGGTTCAGAATAAAAGAAATTCAAAGTTCAAAATTCAAATAGGGGAGTAGGCTGGGCAGGAATTCTCCTGCCCAAGGGCCAGGTCGACCAGGGGGTCGACCTACCCGTAAAGGTCAACCAGGGGGTCGACCTACACCCCTGGGCAGATCTAAAATGTGACGATTTCTGACTCTCTGCTGAGTCATTAGGGCTGATGTGGCTGTTCTAGATAACTCTATCTAGTCTGGATGGTTGGATTTGTTCCTAGATAATCTAACGGCTTAGATTGATTCAAACTTCTATAAAAGAGTGCCCTAGACTCAAACCCTAAACCTAAACAAAATTTGTCTCTTGGCTACCATGCTGTGCTTGGGATAGTTCTCCTTCCTAAAGCTTAGGATTTAGCAAGTCAGAATTTCATTTCAAAAGACGAACAAATCATTCTCTTCTCTAACCTATCTTTGTGAGTACTATTTCTTTCACAATATAATTAATAAATTAATTACGATGAGTTGTAATTGGATTATGAGAACATGTCTGTTGAATCACATGATGTTGTTTTACTTTGTTATCTTATGCTGGTAGAACTATTTCATATGTCCAATTATACATGTTTAACTTGATTCATTTTATGCAAGTTTGGGATGTGAATCATATGCTAATTCATATGTGAATTTTATGCAAGTTTGGGATGTGAATCATATGCCAATTCATATGTAAATTTTATGCAAGTTTGGGATGTGAATCATATGCTAATTTGTATGTGAATTTTGCGCAAGTTTGGGATGTTAAATTGTATTTGAATCTTATACAAGTTTATATGTGAATTGTACACAAGTTTATATGTGAATCAAGTATATACATATGCTAGTTTATATGCAAAAAGATGTGATAAATTCATATGCAAGTTGTAGGAATCCATATGTAAGTTTAGGTGAAAAACTATATCCACATTTTTAGGTGAAAATTATATTCACATATGCAAGTTTAGGTGAGACCCATAATTCATATATTCAAGTTAACAATTTCATGTTTTAGATCTATATTTAAATCCATGGTAGTTTATGCAAATATATGATTCTATATGACCATTTTCTATGCGAATTATTGGCTATGCAAATTTATGTTATAATTCCTATTTGCAAGTTAGACCTATTTTTATATGTTATGCAAGTTGTGATGTTTCTTTTTTTATAAGTTAGACTATTTTGCGAGTCTTACATATTTCATATTTGAACGTATGAATAGCGTGGGGACAATGGGAAAATATTAATTATGTAAATTGTGAATTAGCATAAAATGGCTTTAAAAGCATACCACTAAATTGAGACACTAATTGGTATAATTTTTATACCTAAAAAGAATGGACATAATTTAGGTGAAAATTATGGACATAATTAATTTGGAAATTATTGACAATTTGAATAGGGATAATTAATTCAAATTGGGGTGAAATAATTTGTAATAATAAACACCTAAGACACGAGGTTAGACTCGTTTGTGGTGTAAGAATGCCCGGACCCGCCCGACAAATCCAGCAACCACAAACAACAGTCTAATGTGAGAGGTCGAACGCATAAATTAAATGCGTAACAAATGTAAAGACACGAGGTTAGACATGTTTGCGGCATAAGACTGCTCGGACCCGCTCGGCAAATCCATCAATCGCAAATGGGAGTCTAATGTGGGAGGTCATATAGGGTTACAATTATAATGAATTAAGAAACACTTAACCAAGATAAACATGTGGTAGGACATGGGGTTTAAGTGGGTGACATGTGAAAATATGATTAGAAACACTTAACCAAATTGAAACATGTAAGAAGACATGAATAAGAAGGGGGTTAAGTGGAAAATTCTAGTGGGGACCAAGCATAGGTGGAAAGCTTGTGTCAAGCATGGGGGACCCTTTTCAAACCAATAACCCATTAAGTATCTTTGTGAGCTCGAGTTTGATCGAGGACGGGACATGCTAAATGGGTTTGATTGTAAGAGGTCAAAACGGGTTAACGGTGGCAACGCTAACGGGTCATGTGCGTGCGCGGGCCTGGGTTAGTAGGTAAGACGTTGTTGCATCGTGTAGATATAAGTCGTGCATTTTTAGTGGTATCAGGTTGCCACTTTGGGGAGTGATACACCCCACTGTGGGACCAGCATGGGTATCTACGAGTTAGGGAGCCGATCGCATGGGGGTAGTGGGTACAACTAGTGGAGATAGGGGCAGGCGGCACCTATGGAGATAGCTAGGGGTACACGAAACTACCATTATGATTATTATGTTCAGTAGGCGGGATCAAATTTTAGGGTGACCAATTATGGTGTAGTATAGTAATTATCCTACAGTGATTAGGAGCGAGATTAACGCTAGAATATTCCTCTTGTTTGTTTTGTCTTTCCCACTTGTTTCACAGTCATTCCTTGTTTTACCAGTTTATGCCTTATCCTAATTACTTTAATAATTATATTGTTAAAGTTATGTTACTCGCTAGACTTTATGTCTAACCCCCTTTGTTTTCGCCTCTTTTCTTCCTCCTCCGCCATGGTTCTCAGGGTGGGACTAGTACTAGTAGAGCTTGATCTGGATTTTTCTCTCTCTTTTGGAAGTGCTTGGATTGCTGAAGTAAAGTTCAGCTCATCTCTTTTATGGCTACTTATGTTGGGGTTATGCTTTTTTACTTTATGTACTCAGAAAACAATTTGTCAAGACAATTACTAAGTGTACTTGGTTTTTCTATTGTTTTATGGTGTTGTTGTAATCAAACCATTACTCCGCTGCAATAAAAGTTGTTTTGAATTTTCCAAGTACCAATATATGTATCTGTCTTGTTATATTCTGTTCTATTCACCAATAATACTCCATGAAAGTAAATGCATTCCCTTTGAGAGTATAACGTATGCTTGTACAAATTTGCCTCGCTACAACACTCAGAGTAGAATAACAAATAACGGAAATCTGAATACTGTATAGTAAGAGAGATAGTATGACAGCCTCCTGCTCGCCTCTGAACTGCTATGTCATCCTTACAAAGCTATCACCTGCCACCTAGTCTGCCCATCCAAAATTGGATGAACAACCCAAGGTAATAAGAGGGAAACATAAAACCTTGAGTCAGACAACAATCTTAGTGAGCAATAAAACATCTAACTAACTTCATTAATAAAGTATATGAGAATGGGTAAATAAATAAACTAATTTACCAACAACATCAGAGAAGAATACAACTCCCATCTTCCTCACATCGGACAGTGATAGCCTTTACAATCCGTACAACCAAAGGAACAACAATTCATCCATGGAAATCAGAATGACCATTCAATCATGGCAAACAGAAGCAATCAACAATAACACTAATAGAATCCATATTATAGATCTCACGTAAACCATCCTAATCAAACTTAACATCCCTTTAGCACAAGCCCAGAGGCCTAAACCAATATCAGACAAGAACCCAAGAAACATCTCCTTCGACGTTGGACAATATACATGAGACGGTACAAACAAAGAATCCAATCATCCACGACAGACACTGGCTATCACTACAAATCCTGCTTCGAAATCATCGTTAATCATATGACTGGTCATATCATACTACCATTCGTCAAGGGCTAATGGTAACCCCGGCTCTAGCGAAAACCCCATACGCCTTTCAACAATACATACCTACGCCTTTCAACGACCCCTAGGTATTAGACCTACATCGGGTCTTTTAGGTGCCCCTATTATACCCCTACTTTGAGCCCGCTAGAACCTACGGGAACAATAATTCCTTGGCCTTCAGTACCTCTAGTATCCAACTCGATGATTTTTCATAGCTCAAGAAACCTTCTCGAGCAACCATTATCCGCCAACTCATGACCTTTGAGTTGCCACCTCATTCGTTGTTCTACACCGATCAACGAACACCTTCAACACTTCGAGTGTTCTTACTTGAATTTACTTCGAATTCACAACATCACTGAGCCAAATTACATCACTGCCCTACCGTTAGGGTTTGGGAGGTTTCCCCTGAAGAATATCTTTTCAGGCCCTTTTATTTAATCTAGGTTGTACCCGAAAATATAAAATTTTCAAAATTGACCATATGCGACCGACCCAAACCAAGGAATGCTACTGATCGACCCAATTCTGACCGACCACTCTGGACCGACCCACCCTTCCTTGAATGCATGACCGACCCGTCCACTTCATGACCGACCCAATTCCTTAATCACGGCAGACCCGAACCCTTCTCCACGTGCCGATATGTCTGTCTGAGCCCATTGCCTCAAACACGACCGACCTAATCCAATTGAGTACGGCCGACCCAAAACCCTGGAGCAAGACCGACCCAAATCCCTGGAGCACGACCGACCCACTATCGATTTAGTGACTGATCCCATCGCTCCAAATCCCAACCGACCGACCCGTTCAGCTGTTACACGATTGACCCAATATCACGGCCGACCGACCCGAGATGTGTACAACTACTTGTACTACACTCGTATTACACTATACTATATGACCGACCCATCTTGTACTGATCGACCTAGATCCAGTACAACCCTAGTCCAAGTCCAACTTCGACCAAAACTTTTCCAAACGACAAGATCAACGAAACCAACTCATCCAATTCATCAAATATAATCATAAAAATGTTATGAAATCACTAACAACTTGAATATAATCATTTCCACCAAAATTATACAAACTTCACTAAAATCATGATAAATGAGAATATGAACATAATTATGGATCTAACTTGCATAAACATATGAAAATATATGGAAATTACCGGTTTTCAGTTACTAAACAAGATCATATGGTGATTCATATGAAAACAGACTTACCATGACGTAGATATAAGGAAAACGACTTGAATTTGATAAAAATGTGTGCATACAACTCATATACTTGCCTGAATCTGCGTAAGAGATGCATATCACTCACTGATTCTTCAAAACAAGCTAAAAGCAATGAAATACAATTCCGGACAACAAAGAATTCGATCCAAACTCTTCAATTCGATGATCTCTCTCTTGGATTTGCGTAGATCTAGCCTCAAATGTTGTAGATCTTCGATTCTCTAGGCTTTAATGGTGGAAAGGTGTAGGCAATAGAGGAATGGAGACTCTAGCTCTTCCAATTGAGAGAACGGAGAAGGTATACTATTCTCCATGCCTTTTAACCCCTATTTATAGCCTTTCACCAGCCCACTAGTGGGCCTCTCCAAATCATCTCGTTATGGCTCTTAAAACCTGGACAGCTAACTACAAAACCTTAAAACAGCGATTCCTCCTAAACCGCTCAACCAAAACTTTAATGTGACCACACTATGGAAAGGGAATCATCATTTTGTTTCCAATGACATAGGTCTCAACACCTAATTCGACCCGAGTCAAAAGTTATGACCTGTACAAAACTGATAGAGGGAAAATGGTTACAAACAACATCAGTAAAAATTATGGACATGTATCACGTCCCCATAAGCAACATATTGAAATATGAGAATGATCCAACCCTCAGGAATAAAACAAAAATATTTTACGATCCTCCGATACGTAAAACGCGGGCTGTTACACAGGGGGTAAGTGGGCCGACCCACCCTGATCTGGGCAGGTTCATTCGGTGAATCTGGACTGTTTTTCAAACCATATTCGTTGTTGTCTCAGCATTGTGTGTACAAAGATCATGATCACTTTCTTGAACACCTATAAATAGGCTAGCAGAGCCTAGCCTAAATCTCATATTTTCTGAGAGGCTGTTTAGACTCTGACATTCTTCTTCCTCCTCAAATCTCTTCAGAGAAAAGAATAATTAGTCTTAGGGAATTCTGATTCAATATTTGGAGGAAAAGAATGTATATTTACAAATGGATGTTCGGAATTCTGACCAAAGTAAGGTAAATTACTGGATCTGGTTAATTTAGATTTCTCTTCTTTTTCCCCTTTTATTTTATTTTGAGAATTGAAAATCCGCGGTTATTTAGAATCTAGATTCAGTTAGGGGAACCATGGAATGTTAGGTCTTTACAAGATTCATGGATTGGAAAGCTATTAGGTGAGTGGATTAAGTTACACCTTTTTGATAATGGTATATCTATCCTTTGGCATTCCCCGTTAATATGAATAACAAGTCTGTTGAAATGATTAAGCTGCTGAAATGTTTAACCTGTTATAACCTGCTGAAATGTAACATGTTGAAATGTTTAATCTGCTGAATTGATTAACCTGCTGAAATCTATTGAAATTTGTACTGTTGTAATTGAAACTAAATTATATCCTTCGTATAAATGATGAAACTCTGTAGTCTTGAAACCTGAACTGAGAAATTTCTGTTGTATAAAGCCTATTTCCATTAATCATCTATCTGAGTTGAAATTTACTATAAATGCTATAATTATGGAATTTACAATGAACATGAATATTTGTTTAAGAATATTATTATGCCAAAAGATTGTAAATATAATTACAGAAAAATTTAGAGGAATGAATATGCCGAAATTTACAATAAATAGAAAATTGTAATCACACTTAAACACGAGTTAAATTCAACTTGTGGTAGAAGTCTGCCAGGAACCGCCCGACAAATCCATCATACTTAAGTGGTTAATTTAATGTGAGGGGTCTGGTGCATAAATATACATATAATGGTGCTAATACACGAAGTTAAGTTCAACTTGTGGTAGAAGTCTGCCCGGAACTGCTAGACAAATCCAGCATCCATGAGTGGCCAACTAAATATGACGGGTCTGGTGCATTTACATACATGAATATATGTATATTACTAGAAAGAATTAAATACCATTAATGGTAATTAATGGAAACGAATGAATCCTACAATAGTAAAAGAATTGGAATGAACGGGGAATGATAATAACCTCTTATGAATAAACCTGAAGGGGAAAAGGAAAGATAATAGGTAGGCTTGTCCTATGGATAAGTGGAAATTATAAATTTGGTTATAATAAACAATAGAGAAAATGAGGTAACTTATGTAATGAGATAAGTTGTACTTAACTATAAATTAGGTAACCTATAAATCTTGGAACCTGAAACCTACTATTTGTAATAACAGAGAAAAGAAGGGAAAACTTATGAAATGCAACAAGATGTACTTAAATATACATTAAGTAATCTTTAAACCAGAGAATCTGAAACCTGCTGATAAGAAGAACATGTTATCTGAAAACCTTAGAATCTGAAATCTGCTAATAAAGATAACATGTTAAAGACTTATTAATGAAATTAAATGGGGTATGTTATATAACTGAAATTTATAAGCAAGAAGAACTTGGTAACCTGAATAAGAAGTTAATATGAGATGAAATATCCAAGTTAACTAGAAATTTAATATGGTAGAGCAAGTGCGTATTTAAACATTTGGACATAGGGTCTAATAATACGTTAACCTGAGGCGCATGGACCAGTCCGTACGTTTGAAAGTGAAGAACCTAGCGGGGTAGATCATCATGGTGTCATGAGACACGAGGGGATCACACGTCCATTTGATTATTCTTCCTGTTGTTCTACTGATATTCTACTAGCTCCGAAGGACTGGAAGGGGAAGCATGCGGCTTTCTAGGACATGGAGTGTATTCCCGGTAGTCCTCTATGCGGTGGCAGCATTTAGACTGTGCTCGCAGAGGTTAGGTCCACGCGTTACTACCCGTTGAGTAATAGTTTGTTGCCACGATCGTGGGCAATCAGAAGGCTGTAGGGTGGCATAGGTGATTCGACGAATCTGGTGCCTTATGACTAGGTAGGTTACGACCATCGCATCTGGTTGCCTTAGGCAGGTATAACAATCTGATTGGTAGTAATCGTCGGATACCGGTCAGCGATAGTCAACGTGATGTAGAAAGGCGAAGAGCTAAACCAAAATACCATTGACCTTATACTACTAAGGCTTTAGTTGTGGGACACGCCAATTTGAATGTAAATTATTTGTTAGTGGAACGTCGCCAGCTCTCATATATGTTTGCCTTGCACTAGTTGAGGGAGCGGTCGGGTGGGACTATAGCCACCGTGAAAATGTAGATCATAGCATCTGTGAATACATATATCTGAAAAGGCTCTCGACCGAGATTCATGTATCTGATATATCCTGTTATGGAACTCGGTGCACAGTAGATAATACATGTGGATACATACATACCGTTTCTGGATGGTATATCATCGAGTTTGAGGCATCAAGTACGATTGACGATACATACGTGAGAAAGTCTAGATACATGCATGTCTACTCCCAGCGGTGTATCGTGGACTCTAGGGCATTACTATGTGATGGAACCTGATCAATTGATCGAATGATTCGAAGGTGGCAGTCTGTACGCTTACGTATTATGGTGATGGTTGGTCTATGCGGAACGTAGCGTTGTTATACTGGGATCTGTATGTCGCTCCAACGTAGGTGAAGGACTGCGTATATTTCTGTGGCATTACCGCGGAGAACGTGCGAGTGGGGTACCATGGGGTGTAACTTAATATTGGGGGTAGCTACTTATATATATTGTATTAGGTTAATCTACTAAGGAGTAGATGGGTACGACATGTGTACAAGCCTTGAATGCTATTAACACAAGTAACCTAATGAATAAGTAAACGTAACTGAACGGTATATGTAGGGTTATCCAGAATGTGTAATATAAATCCAGTCACCAGAACTTGTGTTCTGACCCACTCCTCATAACATACTCGCAGGTTAGATTTGTGGAAGAGATAAGATAGCTTTGGATACTAGTTAGGAAGTATTATTATCTGGGTAAGGCTATATTTGATTATATTATATTTTATTCCATTCCACTGTGAGATATTTTCTGAGCTCTGATATGTTTATTATCTCTGACTTTTCTGCAAGATACCAGACAACCCAACACGAGTTTCGATAGATTAGAATTTTGAAAAAAAGTCAGTTTGTCGGAATTTGGGTTGCTACAATAATCCCACATATCCCGATCAAATTTCATCCAAAACCCACTGTTTGTATTCAAAATCTGGCGTAGTATTCAAAACGCATCTGGCAAAAAATAAGATCTGGGGCATGAGAAAAAATGTCGATAAGCAATCCATAGAAAATTTTAAGATCTTGACCGAACATATATAACATAACCCTTTACAGATCATGACATGCTCAAGAGTGAACCATTGTGTTATCAAATCCTTATACATAATCTTATCCAAATCTTGGGTAGGGATTACGTACCCAATTGTCAAAAGTTGCGGCTGAAAGCAACTTTTTTCTCGGGTTTTTAACAATTATATATAAAAGAAAAAAAACTTGCGTCCATCCTTTCTGCTCATTGGAAGAACGCTGCAAATATATATCTCTGAACCAATAGTACACATGAATTTGAACGAATTTTGGCTAGAATATGGGTTGTTTGTCCTTGCATAAGTTGAGTGAAATCGACAGCTCCCTACAAATAACAAGAAAATCATTATCCACTTCATCAAGTTTCTAAAACAAAATCAGACCAACTCATGTATATATCAATCTAAACCTTCCCAAGTTTTTACCTTATTGCTTCATGAGAGACGTCATGTGCAAAAAAATATCTTTGCCAATTCATTTGCCACATTTCGAACATGTACATACATATGACTTGGCTCGGCTTTTAAAAAAAAAATATTAGTCCTCCTATATAATGAAGCTTCATTTCCAACTTTCCATCCTCAACATAGCAACATAAACAAAGCCTCTATGAATTCAATTCTTCCAAGACCTGTTGTGATCCATACTTTCAATCTTTCTCATTTCAAAATACAGTGACTAAAATAGAAACAAATCTCCTTCTGTTCCTACTCAAACCATACATAGCATAAACAAAATACATGTGCATGCATGTTTAGGTTGGCTAACTTGGGCAATGCGATGCACAAGGGGTGTTGGAGTTAGCTGCTGTGGTCGGAGAATGCCTAATGTGGTAAGGTGGCGATTGGTGGTTGTTTCCACGTGAGAATGAAGAGGAGAGATAGAATGTTACTTTCATTTATAGGGTAGCATGCTTTTTCGTGGAAAGAGAGGGTTCGTAGGAAAGCTAAACTGGGTTTCAGATGGAGATTCAAGGCCTTGGTTTGTGACGTGAACAATGGCGAGTTCAGAGTGGTAAGGGGTTTCAGGTAGTGGAGTACGGTGGATTTTAATGATGAAAGATGTCACGGGTTTTTCCCTGGTAGCGCGTGAAGGGGTTAACAACGAGTGTCGCGGTCGTGGTGAAATGGTGGAGACGCCGGGGTAGATCAGGGTGGAGCAGATGTCGGGTGGTCATCTTGGTGTGGTTCAAAGCTTGTGGAGGTATACGAATAAGACAGGGGGTGACACATGGCTCAAGAGGTAAGAATGTTGTCGATCAAGGTCTGAGAGGTAATTAAAATACACCAACTTGAACGATTTCAATATTATCAAGAGATGATATTGGTTTGTAATGGTAAAGGATTTGAGATTAGCTTATTATTTGCAACATTTTGCAAGGTTTTATAATATAATTAAAGTATTGGGTTTTAAATTAAACAATGTATAATTTAACATTGTTTGACTTAAGTTTGAAGCGTAATGAAATATTATGGTTTCAAATACATTTCTTCTAAGAAATAAGTAAACAACAATGTTTTTCTGATGAAATGGTAGGGGTTATGTTGAATGGGAAACAAAAGCAAATATTTGAATTTAAAATTTATATTTCCATGATGATCTGAAGTAAGAGAAATCTCAAGGTCTAAAAGTTTAAATAAACCATGTGGGTTGTATAATAACTAAAATGCCGCTTGACATTGGTTTGGCCATATAAGAATTAATAGTTGGAGTTATACCATTAAGCAGATAATATATCAAAATTTTCCGAAGTAAAGTAAAATGGGGATTTTAAGGAATATAAAGTAATATTTCCAAGGAAAAGGAAGTGGAAAGGTTTTATGATATTGTAACAATATTAAATAGATATAATGGTTTAAACGAATGTATTTTATCGAAGGGTCTGAGCCGCCAGTGTACTTAACGATATTACTGAGATTGATAGTTAAAAACCCGACTATCAATGAAATATTCTATTGGACCTTTTGACGTGTTGTTTCGAAGAGACCAGGATGGGAACTAGACCCATGACCACATCGAATCAAAGTTACGATTGAAACTAACTTTCAGAAATTAAAGATGGAGCTTTGAAGACCGTAGATCTTTATGGAATGGAAAAACTACTTATAATCTCAGGGTCGCTCCCACAAAAAAGAGATACACTGTGGTTCTATCGTAATTGAAATCTACGGATATCAAGGACTTCTCGCTACTGATTCTTGGGCTGATTCCTATATAGGATGCGGTAGGAGGGTGGCTTCGGTTCATCCTGTTTCTGGATGATTTGTATGGACGAATGTCTGAAAGAGTATTTCCTGAGGGACAGGTACGTTGACTTTTAAAAATGTACCAAGCTTGGTGGAGGAGAATTTTTCTTGCTTAACACCCAGAGTATATTTGTGGACATCAATTAGTGATTTGACGGATATGATGTTGTGGCATTCAAAGTAAATGGAGATGTGATGTTTTAAAAGGTAAACGTGACCTCAAGTCTCATCAATCGAGAAATGACAGAAATCGGGTAATGATAGAAATCAAGTAGGTCGCATGGCTAGTTGGGTCATACCCAATGTAACAACCCAGAATTTTGGAACCAATTAAAAAATTTTATTTTAGAAATTTTAATGGATTTTAAATAGTAACGACTAAAAATTTATTTAAATCAAAGTTAGAATGAATATATTAATTTTAATTATAAAAGAAGTTAGAAATAACGCGGTAGTTTGAAAATTTGAACTTTGACTGACTATACATGATGCAAAATAAATCGGATTTTATTGAAACCAAAAATATTTAAATCTATTTAAAAATACCTTTCCAAAGAAACCGAAAAATTGAAATTTCACAACGGGAATCAAAAGTTATGCCCAATTTCAAATTTAGAAAAGTCGCTATAGAATTTATATATATATATATATATATATATATATATATATATATATATATATTACTATAATATATGGCCCTTAAAAATAGCCATTTTACCAACGACCTCCGTTTTCGACGAAACCACTTTTGTTGGATCCAGATTGTCAAATTATTGTATGTTTCAATTTTCATAATTTTTAGAATCAATATGTAAGCGCAGCAAAAGAAAATGTGTTTTAACAGTTTTAATCAAATCGGATCAACGAGAAAATAGCCATTTTTTAAACGGTCTAGGAATTCGATGAAATTAGTTTTGTTAGGACCATATCGTCAAAACAAGGCTAGAAGTATTTTTTCTATAATATTTAGAGTCCGTATATGAACCCGGTAAATTCAAAAGTATGTTCAAATTAAATAAATAAATTATATTTTAAATTAAATAAAACAGGCTAAAGATGATCATTTGGGGTGACGGGACCTAGCCTATTGCATCCGGAACGGGGGCAATTGGGTGGGAAAACTTTCGTTGGGTTAAAATTGGAGTTAGTTAGAACTAATGGGTTTATTTGTAAAATTAAAACATATTGTTAGCCTACTTTGTGAACTAGGCAACACAAAGTCAAGAAACCAAACATTGAATGATATTTTTAATTATAAGACTTCGGTTCGGATGGGAGGAAAACACTACAATTCAGGTTGATAGCTGCAGTTGTTCGGATCGGATAGGGTCCTCTGTTCGGATCGGGTTAGAGCAGCATATTGGTTCGGATCGGATAGAGTTCTCTGTTCGGATCGGTGATCTCTTACTGGATAGATTGGTAAGGCATATCCAATCGGATCGGAAGGCAACTAAATCTCGAATGGATCGGAAAGCCATCTGCCTGCCACAACACTGGAGCGGAGCGGAATATGTTAAAGAAGGAGAGACGCCCAATCCAATCCGGTTCGGATCGGGTATCCCGATCCGAACCCCTTACCTGCACGTCTCCGACCCGCACCCATGATCCATGTTAATCTCCTGTAAAATCGCCTGGAGAACCGGACCGGCTATGACTAATTCCTACCCCTAACGTCCTTCCATTTGATGCGTTGTCAACGTGATAGTTCATCCGAACCCGAAGAGAGTGCGATGGGTGACACGTGGCCCGACCCGGATCAAGTCTCAAGCAAATTCACACCTATAAATACCCCATCTGGAAACAAAGAGAAGGATCTTTTTTCAGCACTTTTAGAATTCAACTACCTCCATCATCCAAACTCCATTATCCCCGGAGAATCCAAATCACCTTTCATTTCTTGTTTTAGTCAATTGAGTGGAAAAAAAAAGTGAGTTGTGAGTGGATCTTACATTGTATTTGCTACTGAATTATTGAATATAGTGAAAGATAAGTGGACGTAGGCATTTCTTCGCCGAACCACTATAAATTCTGCGTGTTCGTTTTTATTTTTATCTTGTTTTAATCAATTTGGGTGTTAGAACCACTTTTGGGTCTAACATTTTGGTGCTTTCACTGAGAATCCTCATCTAAGTTCTTTATTTTCCGGGATCTCTTTCTACTTTTTGGACCGTTGAGTTCAAAGAAGTGAATCCTTAAGTTTCTTCGCTTTTTTATATTTGTTGAAGCAATTGTCAAAGACTCATGGCCAAAGGAAAAGGCAAGGAAGTTCAGTCTGTTCAAGGAAATGGAGCTGGCGAAGATCAGCAAAATGCTGTAGTGACAAGGTCTCGGGGGCAGAGCTCAGCAGCAGGAAGAATCAATGCAGGAAATCTGAACCGACGCCAGGGGGAGAGCTCCGATCCGATCCGGGTAGGAGACTCTGAAGCAGTGCATTCCCCCAATCTGAACCGACCCGAGCTGCTCGCTGCACACCGATCCGACCAGGCACCCCAGCTCCGATCCGACCCGACTTCCTACCTCCGATCCGACCCGATGCTTGGTGAAGCTGGAACCTCTACTCGAGTCCCTACGAATGCTCCAACTCCAGCTGCTAGGGATGGTGATCAGGTCAATTCATCTGCGCCCATCACTCAAGGAGATTTCTCGCGCTTGCTTGATATGCTTGAGAGCACGAGGGAAGCTATGAGAGTTCATGAGCGCACTAATCTCATGATGCAGGAAAATATGAGGCTCATGAGTTGGGAGATTAGTGAACTCCGTCGGCAAAGAACTCCATCACCGGTCCGTCACACACCAATAGATCAATCTTCATCTTCCGAGGAAGAGAGGCCCCGCGAGCGGAGGCCACTCGAACGACCTCAGAACGTGGAGCAGCTGACATTTGGATCTTTGGGATCTCGCGAGGATATCGCACGAGCGTTAGGAAACGATGACCCCACTCGGGGGCAAAGACTCCAGTCCCCTCTTCCCGAGATCGACCGGGAGCGCAGGGAAAGGAATCGAGCAGAGGCGGCTCGAAGAAGAAGGGCATCTCCTGAGCAAGAGCCCAGAAGGAACTCGGATACTAAGGCCAGGGAACCTGAGCAGCCCCTAACTAGTGCCGATGTACAGGCAATGGTTCGCCGAATTATGTCCGAGAGCCGGAATTATACAAATGAAGACTATGGCATTGAGCGAAGCCATACTCCGTTCACCGACGATATCCTCGACTTTCAGTTTCCCCGACGCTTTAACTTGCCACAGATGGACAAGTATAACGGGAGGACTGATCCGGGACAGCATTTGATGCGGTATTCGTGGCTCATGAATGCCGCTGCTGCCCCTGATGAAGTAAAGTGCAAAGCATTCCCAATCTACCTAGAAGATGTGGCATTATTCTGGTTTACCCGACTTCCTCCTCGTTCAATTTCTAATTACAAAGAACTAAGCGAGCGTTTCATGAACCAGTTCCGACTACATGCCCGAAAGTCCAAGAGTGTAATCGAATTATCGAGAATCAAACAGGCGCCAGGAGAATCTTTAAGGGCATATCTTGATCGTTTTAACCAAGCTGTAACTGAGGTCAGTGACCCGCATGAGCCCACTATTCTGATGGCATTGAAAGAAGGAGTTGATCCTGAATCTGAGATTGGAGACTACCTTTCTGGGAAGACACCCCCCACAAGGGCGATATTCTACGAAAAAGCCGATATTTATCTAAGACGAGAGGAGGCCAGGGCAAACCGAAAGAGAAAGTCTGAGACAGCTTCAAAGGAGAATGTGCAGAGTAATATTGCCGTGAAGCAGTCTGGGGAAAGTTCTGGCAAGGTTGAAGTAAATGTAGGAAACAAGGGTGGAAACAGCAATACTGGAAATGGGGGAAACAACAACAACCGTAATTCGAATGGTAACAGAAGAAACAGAAATAGGGGAAGTGACCCTAACAAAAGGCCCCGATTCCAGAACTACGAGAACTATACACCATTGAATGACACCCTGGAAAATATTTACCTGGATACGTACAATGTGTTGCAGTACAAAAGACCGCCACCTCGTGATTCGACCGAGAAAGAAATGGCGACAGGGAAATTTTGCTTGTTTCACGGAACACATGGACATTCGACCAATGAATGTCGGCATTTGAGGGATGTAATTGAAAAACTGCTGCGTGAAGGAAAGTTGGATGAGTACAAGGTTGCCCCGAGGGACAGGGGGCAAGGAGAGCAGGCTCCAAAACAGATCCTACCTGCTCCTAAGCCTACCGCGCAGCAGAAAGGTAAAGGGATTGTCATCAACTCCATAGTAGGCGGACCTCACCCGGCAATCCGAAGTTTTAGGTCAATGGACCAATATGTGAATGCTGCCAAGCATCTAGATGTGAATGAAGGTGACGATTTGGAAGATGTCTCCCCCATAAAACAACAAAAAACCATGTTCGACGACGTGGTATTTCGCAGCCGAGACAACACGGGGATACAATCTCCCACCAATGATCCGTTGGTTATTACTACCACCATTGGGCCGGCCTTGGTCCATAAGGTATTAGTAGACAACGGAAGTTCCGTTAATATTTTGTTCAAGAAGTCATTTGATCAGATGAAGCTTGAGCCCGAAGATCTGAAACCTTGCGAAGGATGGATTAGAGGCTTCAACGGAGCGACGACAGCTCCCATGGGATATATAGAGTTGCCTGTGACTTTAGGGCAAGGAGAACGTAGAAGAGTGCGAATGCTTCAGTTCGTAGTATTGGACGTGGATTCGCCATATAACGCATTTTTAGGGAGACCTGCCCTCGCTGAATTTAGAGTTTGTATCGCCCCTTGGTGCTTGTTACTAAAGTTCCCAACCGAAGCCGGGACTGGAGTAATGAGAGGGGATCAGGTTTCTGGACGGGCCTGCTATGTGGCCGAACTGAAGATGTTGATGAAAGGAGTTAATGCTGAGAGTAAGAATGTCTCGTCTCCCTCAAAGGGGGACTCGGCATAGCAATTAGAGAGATTGAACCCGAGGGAGTTGCCCAAAGGGACGCCAGAAGACCTGGATCCCAGAAAAGACGAGGAACCAGAAGCTAGGAATGCAACTCCTAACGAAGCGACAGTGGAATTTCCCATTGATAAAGCCGATCCAACGAAAGTTTTGAAGATTGGTTCTCAATTGGATCCACGTCGTGCTGAAGAACTGACGGACTTCTTAAAGGCAAACCTAGATGTGTTCGCTTGGACCCATGCTGACATGTGTGGGATATCACCTTCTATTATAAGTCACAAATTGAATGTAAATCCGAAGCATCCACCTGTGAAGCAAAAGAGACGCATGCTGGGCCCAGAGAGGTCGGCTGCTCTCAAAGAGGAAGTAGAGAAATTGAAGCAAAATGGATTCATTCGAGATTCGACTTATCCCGACTGGATATCGAATCCCGTCTTGGTAAAGAAGCCAAACGGAAAGTGGCGAACTTGTATTGACTTTTCAGATTTAAATAAAGCTTGCCCAAAAGATAGTTTCCCACTTCCCAGGATTGACCAGCTTGTAGACTCGACAGCAGGTCATGAACTTCTTTCTTTCATGGACGCATACTCTGGATACAACCAAATTCCTATGCATGTACCAGACCAAGAGCATACGAGTTTCATTACGAATTTGGGGCTATATTGTTATGTTGTAATGCCATTCGGGTTAAAAACGCTGGAGCTACTTATCAGCGCTTGGTAAATAGAATGTTTTATGATCAAATAGGAAAAACTATGGAAGTTTATGTGGATGATATGCTTGTCAAATCAAAGCAATCTTCCAGTCATACGCAAGATTTAGCAGAAATGTTTGGTATCTTGCGAAAATACCGTATGAAATTGAATCCTTTAAAATGTTCATTTGGAGTGGCGTCGGGAAAGTTCCTTGGCTTCATTGTGAGTTCCCGAGGAATTGAAATCAACCCTAGCCAGATAGCAGCGATTAGAAACATCAAAGAACCGAGGAGAATTAAAGACGTCCAAAGTCTGGCAGGGAAGGTAGCAGCGCTGAGTAGATTCATCTCCAAAGCAACAGATAAATGTGTTCCGTTTTTTGATTTGATAAAAAGGGGAAAGAAGAACTTCCAGTGGACTCCTGATTGTGTTGAGGCCTTTCAAAATCTGTTAGAACTGCTAGAGAAACCGCCGATTTTATCAAAGCCCGTAGATCACGAGGAATTATTTGTTTATTTGGCAGTCTCGGCTCACGCTGTCAGCACAGCCCTGGTCCGAGAAGAAGACAAAGTACAAAGGCCAGTGTATTATGTAAGTAGGAAATTAGCAGCGGTAGAGCGCAACTACCCAAAGATTGAGAAGCTTGCTTACAGCCTCCTGATCGCATCCCGAAAACTTCGCCACTATTTCCAAGCCCATCCAATAACCATATACACCGACCAGCCCTTAAAGCAGGTATTGCAGAGACCCGAGGCATCGGGAAGGTTGATCAAATGGAACATAGAACTAAGCCAGTTTGATTTGAATTTTCAACCATGAAAGTCAATCAGGGGGCAAGCTCTAGCAGATTTTATTGCGGAGTTCACCATCCCAGAGGAGGAAATAATCAATGACCGAGTGGTTAAATCCGAGGATGAGATAGAGATGAATCCGTGGAAATTGTATACAGATGGAGCTAAGAATGACCGAAGGTCCGGAGCTGGAATTGTCTTAGTTACTCCCGAGGGGCGGTCATTATATTACGCCCTGCGATTAGAATTTTCGGCAACTAACAATGATTCTGAATATGAAGCCCTGATTGCTGGGCTGAAACTTGCTAAAGACCTTGGAGTAAAAATGTTAGATGTATTCTGTGACTCTAAAATTGTTGTTTGCCAAGTGCGAGAGGAATTTGCGGCTCGAGGACCTCGGCTTATCGCCTACCTCAAGAAAGTGAAAGAGCTATTGAATAGCTTAGAGCGGTACAACATAACACATATTCCCAGAACTAAAAACCAGAAAGCGGATAGACTGGCAAAGCTGGCTAGTTCCGACAATCCAGAAGAGACTGAGGTAATTCCAATTGAAACTTTGGAGTCGCCAAGCTTTGAGTCAGTGGAAATTGAATTCGCTTTTGAAGCGGAACCAGAGAAGGAGTCATGGATGACTCCAATTAAGAATTTTCTCAAGAATGGGACACTCCCATCAAAGAAGAGTGAGAAAAGAGCTGTAGTTCGCAAAGCTACCAGATATGTTATACAAAACGATATTCTCTATAGACAAGGATTTTCTATGCCCCTGTTACGATGTATCGCACACGACGACATCAAGCGTGTACTAAGAGAAGTACACGAAGGTGAGTGTGGAGATCATACAGGAGGTCAAACTTTAGCAAAGAAAATATTGCGGTACTGGTACTTCTGGCCTACGATCAACAAAGATGCAGCTGATTATTCACGACGCTGCGATAAGTGCCAGAGATTCGCCAAAATCCCCAGGGCACCGTCGACCCAGCTTAAATCGATGGTGAGTCCTTGGCCATTTGCCACATGGGGAATTGATATCATTGGAGTCTTACCAATTGCTAAAGGAGGAGCTAAGTATGCAATAGTGGCTGTGGACTATTTTACGAAGTGGGTGGAAGCTGAGCCCTTGACTAAGATCACAGCAAGAAAGGTGATAAGTTTTGTGGTCAGAAATATTATATGCCGATTCGGGATCCCAAGGACGATTATTACTGACAACGGGACCCAATTTGATAGCGCTGAATTCAGAAATTTTTGCCAGAAATATAAGATAGACAAACGATATACTGCAGTTGCCTATCCACAATCGAATGGGCAAGTAGAGGCAATAAATAAGGTAATAAAATCCATCCTCAAGAAGCGATTAGAGCGTGCAAAGGCAAAATGGGTTGATGAATTGCCCCTAGCTTTGTGGGCATATCGAACAACATTTAAAACGGCTACCGGACATACCCCTTTCTCTCTCTCCTTTGGCTCAGAAGCAGTAATTCCAGTTGAACTGGAAGTTCCTTCCCACAGGGTGACGTATTATGACCCGATGACGAATCGGGCACTTTTACTTGAGTCTCTTGATGAAGTCGAAGAGAAAAGGGACGAAGCAGACTTGCGTGCAGCAAGACATCGGCGTCAGATGGCACGCTATTATGATAAAAAAGTTCGCCTCAGAACTTTTGAACCAGGAGATTTGGTGCTAAAGAGAGTTTTTCCGTCCCCTCCTCACCTCGGCCCAAAATGGGAAGGACCCTTTGTCATCCAACGGAAACTTGAAAAAGGAACCTTCAAGTTAACGACCGTAGATGGCGAAGAAGTCCCTCGAGCATGGAATGCCAACACTTAATGCGATATTTGGATTAGAAATGCTATACTTTTTGTTATTTTTCCTGTGAACTTTGTAATAAGGCACGCCTTGCCTTGGGAAAATCTGATGATATGAATAAAGGACTATAAAGTGGATGTAGGCTACGACTTAGCTGAACCACTATAAAAATAGTGTGTGTTATTTACTTTTATGCATTTACATTCATTAGTTGTTCCGTTGTGATTATAAAATACAGGATAACTCAGAGCCTAAAAAAGGTTGAAAACAGTTTGGACATAAAAAGAAGCACAATGATTATTTGTGCAATAAGACGTAAAAGAATGAGAAAACGACATTCTAACTCTAACTCTCCAGAGAAAGAGAGAGAGTATAAAAGCGTCTCAGACTGAGCGCTGAAAAAGAAATTCTATTCTTAACTCTAACTCTCCAGAGAAAGAGAGAGAGTATAAAAGCGTCTCCGACTGAGCGCTGAAAAAGAGATTCTACTCCGAACTCTAACTTTCCAGAGAGAAAGAGAGTATAAAGGCGTCTCCGACCGAGCGCCGAGAAAGAAATTTTTCCCGTTGAGAGACCGGGGAATGAATAGATGACTAAGCTCGAACTCTAACTCTCAAGAGAATGAGAGAGAGTATAAAAGAAATGCCAGGAAAAACAACAGGTATTGATGACACAGGAAATGCTATCCCGTTAGAGAATTGGGAGCATTCAGATTGCATGGTTAAGCATTGAATAACTTATGGAAATTGACTGGGGACACATATACATACACATATCTCCCCCCTCCACAACTTTGTTTCATAACTATAGACATGCATTTTTACATAAGTGCAAAACTGCTAACAAATAAACATTGCAAAAAGTGAATTATTTTTATTTACAAATGAATGAATTTGTACAGGGAAATAGCAAAAAAAAAAAAAAAAAAAAAAAAGAAAGTGCGGAAGCTGCTTTTGTAGCAGCACTTATTGGTTCACAAAGATGCTAAAAAGATACAGGGGAACCCACTATTTGGGTTTGGGATGAGCCTTCGATTTCTTGGCAGCTTTCTCTGTATCCTTTGCCTCCTTCTCGGCTTCAGTCAAGATTCGTTTTGATTTCTTTTTCCCTGAAGATGTGGTACTGGAGCCAGCAGACTTCTTCCCGGAGGGCGGGGCACTGGAATCAAGAGAAGATTTTTTAGCAAGTTCTTCGGTAATAGATCTAGTTGAGAGCTTAACAACTAACCTTGAACCTGCATCCACAACTGCGAGGGGCTTGAGGACCTCAGGGTCTAGTTCTTCGGCCTTTAACTGCAAGCGCTTGTCCTGATCAGCCTTCATGGCAGCCAAAGTAACGTCATCAGCGCTTTTCGATTCCCCAGTTATTGCAACCTCCGGTTCCTCATCATGCCCCTCGTCTCCTCCGTCGTCTTTTAAAGCTGCAATCATTTCTTCATCATGGGGAGTAGTGACCTTAGTTGGCTCACTTCTTTCCCCCAGGTCTGTGGAAGCAGCCTTGTCTTCCCCTTCTTTGAACCTATCAGCGGGCTTCGTCCCAGCAACAGCTCCTTGAGCTACATCTGTCTTCGCGGATGATTCAACGCCTACAGAATGAGAAACATCGGTTATCAACTCAGGCGAAAGCAAAGGATTTCTCATCGAACGTTCAATCATGTAGCCAAAGGTAGTAGTAGCCTTGGCAAATTGAGGAGAAAAGATAGGGATACCTTCCGAAGACTTTTCAGCGGGGGTGACTACTACCTCTGGAGTTATTTCAGGAATGGGAGATAGCAAAGTTGTCCGGGGAATTCCCGGGTTTTCGGGATCATACCCTTCTACTTCGGGAGTTGCAGGAGCAGAAGAAGAAGAGCCAGCTTCGGGAATGGTTTTCTGTTTAGACTTCCGCCTCTCTTCTTCCATGGCCTCAGCAATTAGGCGGCGCCCTTCAGCTAGGCGCTCCGGTTCGTCGTCTCTCAAGTATTTCTCCATCAGCTTATCTTCATCAAGGGAATCGACCTTAAGCTCTTCTTTTTCCCACTCAACGATTTGATTCCACACTTGAACCAGAGTGGATGGATAGTCCTCGATCCAAGAAATATTTCGACGACGAATAATGTGCGCGAAGAATTCAATCATTAATTCGCCGAAACTTTGAATCTCAACCTCCGCCTCAGATAATTGCTTGCGGGCTTCCTCCGCAGATTTAATGGCACATTCCACGTTGCCCTCGGCCAGAGCAGCCCTGTTTTCTGCCTCCAACAGCTTCGAAGCCAAGTCAGCATTCTTCTTTTCTAATTCAGCACTCCTTTTTGCTAACTCGGCGTTTTTCCGTTCAAGCTCAGCATAAGCAAGGTGTGTTTTAGCGGCTTCTGATTTGGCCTCGTCAGCTTGCTTTTTTAGTTCAGAGCGCTCCTGAGTATGGGACTCAAGCAAGTCATGATAACGCTTTTGCATGTCCTCAAACTGTTGTTTGAAATTAGAAGCGTTCTTTTGAGCGACAGCTAGTTGGGCTTGAGTGTCTTCTAAGTCTTTTCCTAAAGTTTTTAAGGCCTTAGCATCCTCCTCCGCGGTCTTTTGCATTGAGTTAGCATTTGTCATTAGAGTGCGGACGATTCTAGAAAGATTGCGTGAATACTTGAACATCTCGGAATATTGTTTTTCTACCAAATCAATTTTTGCCTTGGCCTCATCTGCCCAATTAGAAGAAATAGGTTCAAGGGTAGGTAGAAAGGTCAGAGTCTCGAAGTAGTGCTCAGGAAATTGCTCCTTTAAATATGCCAGTTTTACTGCAGTTCCCGCATCTGGTGGAGGAGGAGCGAGGATTGTTAATTCGGTGTCCCTTCCTGAAGAAGATTCTGTAGAACCCTTGTCTGTCCTAGGTCGTTTGGTAGCAGGGACTTTTTGCTTACTTCGAGACCCGGTTTCCTTTGGAGGAGTTTTCTCTCTACTCCGCTTTTCATGAGAGGAAGTGGAATCCTTAGGTGGTGGTCTATCCTCCTCCCTACGACCTTGATAGCTCTTGTATTTCTCTTGTTCCGGTCGAACTGGTGAGCGGGAGCGTGAGGGCCGAGATCGATAGGGATCATAAGGTCTTCTCTCCTCCCTACCACGATCATCCCGGCGATCATACTCGGCATCCTGAGGAGGATTGGACATGCTGCGACGAAGCTTTCTTATATCATAATAGGATCGAGACATTGTACCTGCACGATAGAATAAACGAAGTTTAGAATCGATGGATTCATGGAGAAAGAAGTGCAATGAATGCTAATGCTGTGGTGTAAAGTGCATCCTAAGTGGTGTGTGTCCCCCCAACCAACCCGAGTCTGAAGCTAGACTGGTGCGGGAAGGCTCTTTGGCCTTGGCGAGAGTAGTTTCTTCAGAAGAGGTGAAGACTAAAGGGTCCTTCCTGAAATCCTCTGAAGTATATATAGTCTCAGGTAAGGGGAGATCCCCCAAACCCTGAAATATGTGCTCGTCAGTGCTAAGAACATCCCCTTCGGAAGCGTGAAGTAGCGACTCTTGAGAAGATTTCGTCTTGTCTGGAGAAGTAGTTTCCTCGGGGGCAATATACCCTTCACGATGTTTTTCGGCCAGATTAGCCAGTTCGTCATCTTGTGTGGAAGAGGGAGAAGGAGAAGTTTGAAGAGGAGCTGTAGGAATTCCCGAGCCCTCTCCTATCTCTGGAACTGTTTCCACTGGAGGAATATATGCATAAGGGACCGTCCCATGACCGATGCTACGGAAAACGGATAGCAGCCCGTGAAAATGAAGGTATTCATCTTTAAGGACCTCGTCGATAGTCAGGAATTTTTGATCGCCATTAAGAAGACGGTGCATCCGATCAAAGAACACCTGATCTGATATCTGTTTGGGATTGTCGACTGCAAACAAAAAGGAAAACAGGTCAGGGTGATGATTCAAGTGTATAGAGTCCGGGTTCAGAAAATCAATGCTTTACTTGATTTTGTCCATCTCCTGGCGCATCCAGACTGTTGCTTTATATAGAACCACTCTAGTCTGGAATCTCCAGCTTTACTGCTAAATGGCGTAGAGATTATCTTTCTTTTTGGGACTGATTCAAAGTAACAGAAAGATGGAGTTTCTCTAGTCCGATGTTTGAAGTTATAGAAGAAATGAACATCATCGAACGTGAGCTCTACGCCTAGAATTTCACGATATGCTATGAACAAGGTATGCAAATAGGCATATGAATTGGGATGCAACTGCATGGGGGCAATCCGCATTTGTCTTAGGAAATCAACGATGAAAGGCGAGAATGGAGGAATGGCGCCGACCATGCACATCAATCGAGTGACCGTCATGTATCCTTCTGGAGGACTGTGGGGACGGTCAAAGCGTGAGGGCACTAGGGTGTCCCTTTTCATTATTCCATACTTTAAGCAGATTCGAACAAGTCGGTCGTTGTCGATTGTCGATTCTACGGAATCTGGAGGTGACTCCAATATAATGGCTGAGTCAAATTCATCGGGTGCTCGATTGTCACCAATCCCTCCTTCCTCCTCAAAGCCCAGGGAAACTTCATTCTCTGAAGACATTTCGTCGCTTTCCCGATGACCAACTCCGTAATCCGGACCCTCACTGTCCCATTCTGGATCAGATGAAGAAGATATATCCTCAAGAGTGGTTTTGTTGGAAGTTTCCGGGGCTTCTTTCCTCTCAGCTAGACGGGAAGAGCGTCTGGGCCTCATTGTCATGGAACTATTGAAGAAGCAATAGCACGGATTAGAGTGAATTATCCCGTGCCCCCCTTTGTGTATGTGTGTGAACTAAAGTGTGTGCAGCAAACGTGGGAAATGCAAAATAAAAGTACAGCAATGTAAGACGAAGCTTTGAAGAGAAAGTGATAGTCAGAGTTGTTCTTAATTCTCGTTTATGTTCACAGGGCACTATCCTAACTGTCCGCGAAGTTATCGTCTAGAGTAAATGTTAGTTGAATTAGTTGGGTAGTCTTTATGTGCCAAGTTTGATACGTTCGGTTCGGTTCGGATATGCATATAATAGTTGGCTCAATACAAATACAGATATAGGGTCGGTTCGGATGCTTCATTAAAGCAAGGTCAGTTCAAGACAAGGGAAACGATGGGTTCGGAAGCAGGACTGATCTGATCGGATCGGGTGACCTGATCCGAACCGAACCAGCATCACTTAACCAGTCCATTTATTTCAACCTCTTATCCCATTCTCTTCTCCGACCCGAACCGACATTTTCCTTCCTTCCCGTCTTTCTAAAGTATGCAACCCGAACCGATCCCCTGTTCTTCTCCTTCCTTTTTGCTCCTTCGTCTTCTACCCGAACCAACTCCAATTTGTCATCACGCTCTCCATCTTCTTCCTCTTTCCCCCCTACTCACAAACAAATCCGGTCTATCACCAAAGCTACCGTTAAGGACAAATATTTGCCCTCTCCAGCCTCGCAACGCCTCGAAGTGATGGCGGATCCACCAGTAACGACGTGGAGTTCAAGCAAAGCCCCGTGGCTAAACCATCCCAGTCAACCACGAATTGAAATCAAGAACAGTTACAACGAAGTTATTCGAGATTAAAAAAAGCTACCTATATGTTCGATTTGAGAAATCTACAAGGAACGGTTTCAAAATATTGGAGTTTTTGAAGTTTTCAATACTAGGTTTGGAAGCGGCGGTGGAAAAGAAGAAGAAAAGAAAGAAGACGGTGGTGAATTTATATAAGGGGTAATGTTGACTCCTCGTATTCCTATTCTTTCTCACCCGCTCGGACCGGAGTGAAGGCCCAGTAGCACAACTCTGCCTGAAGGCCCAATGTCCAAGAACCAAATCCACGAAAGCGCTTCGGATCGGAATCCGAACCGAGCAAATTTCACACATTAATTTAACATCCGACTCGAATTGAAGAGAAGAAGGATAAAGGAAGAGCATACCTGCAAGAAGCATTATATGTCGAGAAAAATTCTCAAATTTGCTCAGAAATGAAGAAAATGTGCTCGAGTCGGACACCGAACCGAATAGAAATCTGTGCATTCTTCTAACATCCGAACCGAATAGAAATCTGTGCATTCCTCCTGACTTTTCTGATTCAAGGACTAGCGTTTAAACGACATCAAAGCACGCTTCGTACAACAGAAGCATCCTTTGAGGGGGCAAAATGTTAGCCTACTTTGTGAACTAGGCAACACAAAGTCAAGAAACCAAACATTGAATGATATTTTTAATTATAAGACTTCGGTTCGGATGGGAGGAAAACACTACAATTCAGGTTGATAGCTGCAGTTGTTCGGATCGGATAGGGTCCTCTGTTCGGATCGGGTTAGAGCAGCATATTGGTTCGGATCGGATAGAGTTCTCTGTTCGGATCGGTGATCTCTTACTGGATAGATTGGTAAGGCATATCCAATCGGATCGGAAGGCAACTAAATCTCGAATGGATCGGAAAGCCATCTGCCTGCCACAACACTGGAGCGGAGCGGAATATGTTAAAGAAGGAGAGACGCCCAATCCAATCCGGTTCGGATCGGGTATCCCGATCCGAACCCCTTACCTGCACGTCTCCGACCCGCACCCATGATCCATGTTAATCTCCTGTAAAATCGCCTGGAGAACCGGACCGGCTATGACTAATTCCTACCCCTAACGTCCTTCCATTTGATGCGTTGTCAACGTGATAGTTCATCCGAACCCGAAGAGAGTGCGATGGGTGACACGTGGCCCGACCCGGATCAAGTCTCAAGCAAATTCACACCTATAAATACCCCATCTGGAAACAAAGAGAAAGATCTTTTTTCAGCACTTTTAGAATTCAACTACCTCCATCATCCAAACTCCATTATCCCCGGAGAATCCAAATCACCTTTCATTTCTTGTTTTAGTCAATTGAGTGAAAAAAAAAAGTGAGTTGTGAGTGGATCTTACATTGTATTTGCTACTGAATTATTGAATATAGTGAAAGATAAGTGGACGTAGGCATTTCTTCGCCGAACCACTATAAATTCTGCGTGTTCGTTTTTATTTTTATCTCATTTTATCTTGTTTTAATCAATTTGGGTGTTAGAACCACTTTTGGGTCTAACACATATATTAATATTTTATTATAAATATTAGTTTATTCAAACCCAAATATTAAAACAGTAGCCACCGGCCTCTCTATTAATGGCCACGCACGTTCTGATCTTCACCTCCCCTTTTCTTTGAATCCACAAACTATTTTCATATACTTCCAAAGCAAGAGTCGATCAACTCCATGAGACCTCGAAACCCAACGGTGATGATCGGTGAATTTGTAGGGAGGCGGCGGATTCTGGGCTGCAAACGCCGGTAGTGTCGAGCCGATTTCCGGCGCTGGGGGACCCGCGATGTGATGACCCCAAACTTCCATAGTGCGAAAGTAAGGATAATCATTGGAATACAATACATAAACAATAACAAAAGAACATAATATAGAATTACAGCAGATAAGGTACATCAAATTACATTGGGAATATTCTACCATCAGAGTTACGCAACATAATAGTATCATACTCAGTACATAATACAGATTTAAACTTAATATAGAATGTCTGTAGCGGAATAAACATAATAAACTAAGTGAATTCTGAACAGTAATATAGAGATGGTAAGATCCATCTTTAGCTCCAAAGCTATCCAGAAAAAGTCTGCTAAACCTGTATACAAGGCTGCCCATATGGAGAAGAGGGCACCTGAGTTTGCACCTAGGATACCGAATTCGAGACAATCTAGCCCATGTCTCAGGATATCGAATTCGAGATAATCTAGCTCATGTCTCAGGATACAGCCGCAACTGCACCTAGGAGCGCCAGGGCCGGTCCACAAATATGTTAGTGGATTGGTAATGCCTGAACAATATGTCTCCCCGCCCTATGGGGCGTAAATAGAGCCACTAGGGACTCAAATTCGAGGTACCTCATTCTATCATCCACATAAGTAAAAATGTTAGGGCTGGTAAGTCGTTGACACCACTTCTATCTAGAAGGAAACGCAAGTTCTCCCTGGTGTCCTTTCTCCCGTTTTGGGTTCATACCAGGGTGTGAGGCTCGCAAAGTAACACTATACACAAAGCTATTCTACAATGAAGCTGTGCTTTGATCATCAACCACAAGGCTCTGCTTTTCAACAATAAGCCTTGATCATTTTCATCTTGGCAAGCCACACTGACATTTCACGCCATGCGATCGATAACTATCTATATTTAACCTCTAAGCTCGTATGTCTCAAAGAAGGGTGTTAAGCATGAGAATAAATTCTCCGCCACCACAGATATATATTAATAGATATCGATTAATCTACATGGAATGAAATCCAATTCGGACACACATCCATTTACAAGTCCGTTCTGGGTCTGAACGAAACCGGAGACACCTTATTCCTCCTCCCATACGTCCAATACGGAGGAGAAGCGCTCGCATATCCAGACAATCAACAAGTACGTCTGGACACTACCACTGTAACCCTTTCCTGGGAGAAAATCAGTCCAAGGCATCAGTAGTCATCCATTCGGTATGAAGATCGCCGGTCTTCAATCACCGTCTTCAAATCACCGACTTCCAATCGTCGTGTAATTACTTGAAACGAGAGTTAATTCGGACTTTTCAGATAATTCCTCGAATATATCATTTAAATCATCTCTTTTCATTCCATACCATTTATAATATTTTATAATGATTTATTGCATTTTTTATTTAAAAATAGCCATTTTCAATTAAACGACGCTTCGGGTCATTACATGGCCCTGGCACTATTTTCATCGAAATTTGATTTACATAAATTTCAAAATCTAACCGTTGTATCTTAGCAAATTATATATCGTTGGAAAGATCTTTCCAAAACGAACCCAACGGTTCCGGTTTTGGGAAAATCCGACGGTCGGATCTTTCGGTATAATCATTTGAAGTTAAGATTTCAAAACGCGAACTGCAGCAGCGCGGTTCGTTTTATTTTATTTTATATTTATATATAAATGTAAATCATTTGACGATTTTAACACCATTTCGATTCAATATTGATTTCTTTAATATATGAAATCACATATAACATTAGAATGAAATTTTTAATGATAATACCCTCCTCTTTGTATATTGGATTATTTATCTCATTATTTATTTACATTGAAATTGCAAATCTTTTATATCATTATATATTTACATTGAAAATGTAAATCCTTCGTATCATTATCTATTTACGTTGAAAATGTAAATCCTTTCTTCATTCCTTGATCACAAGGAAAAATGTAAACTTCTACTTTATTTATGTATGAAGTGTAAACTCCTATTTCATATTCTATTTTTATAGAAAAATGTAAACTCCTATCCTTCCTTTGATTACAAACAAGAATGCAATTTCATTCTTTACTTTACTTACATACTAAAAATGTAACCTCTATTCTTTTCCTTTAATTACATAAAAGAAATGTAACTTTCATTCTTTTATCTACGTTAGAAAAATGTGAATTTCTTTCATTAATTTATTTAATTTTAAAAAAAATGTAAATTCCTTAATCTCAACATATCCTTACATTGAAATTTTCTATGTCGTCCTTTCTTAAAATAAAAATATAGGATTTTCATGTAATTTTTATTTACATTGAAAAATGTAAATTCCCATTCATATTTTAATTAAATATAAAAATGCAATTTTTATACTTCATTCTTTGATTACATTGAAATGGAATCTTTTATACTTTTCTATGATTATAAATAGAAATGCAGTCTTTATTCTATATATCATTACATTGCAAAAAATGAAACTTTTTACTTCAATATAAGATTACATTGAAAATTGTAAATTTTCATTTCATGTTTGATTTACATTGGAAAAATGTAAATCTCTATTCATTCTTTTGTTTACATTGAAAAATGTAATTTTTTGTTCACTCTTTATTTTACATTGAAAAATGTATATTCTTTTCACACATTGTTTTACATTGAAAAAATGTAAATTCTTATACTGTCTTACATTGAAAAAATGTATATTCTTTTCATACTTTCAATATTTATCACATTGAAGATATAAATCTTTATTTCATTATTATATTAAAGATATCAACTTTTGTTTCATTATTATAATTACATTAAAAATGTCAACTTTTATTTCAATGTTTATCTACAATGAAAATATAAACTTTTTATTTCCATGCATAATTACATTAAAAATGCAATTTTTCTATGTTTCTACATCAAAATGCTTATTTCAATGTTTTCTATACATTGAAAGGTATATCTAAAATAAACACATTTTTATTTCATGATGTTATATTTTTAATGTATCATTTACATTAAAATATGAAATCTAATGTCAAAAACATTTTTATCCAATTGTCTATTTTAGAGTTGCATTACATAAAAAAATGTAATGCAAATACAATTTATATTTAAGTGTTTTATTTTAATGTCATATTTACATTAAAATGTAAAATCAAATGTAAATTCATTTTTTCTATATAAATGATCCTTTTTTTATTACATTGAAAATGTAGATTTAATGTTGATATATAACGATCAATTTCAAATCTATATATATATATATATATATATATGTGTATATATATATATATAATCCGATTTTCATATTTCCAACAATTAATATATAACCACATGAATATTTGATAATACAAAATATTTCAGAAAATTTCAGCAGCATAACGACAAGGTAATTAAAACCGGCACTGTCCCGATGTATGGCTCCTCGCTCTACCTTAAAGCCTCGCAGCTTTTGACAATGGAGATTTCAATAATCTATTTCGTACGCAGACAATTTTTCAATAGACTAATCCTATTTGGTTACAATCAAAATCAACCAATTTCTTTTTTCTTCTTTCAGCCACAAACAAACACAAAATTTCAACCAATCACATGCCACAAAACAATCAAGTCGTCCATGGTCTATAGACGACGGGTGTCGGGAGTTATTATACTCCGTTTGCATCCTAATATAATTTATTTAATTTATTCAGATGCAAAAATCTCACTTTTGTTGTTTAATTCTTCTAAAATTGTAGAAGGCTTCAAAAATTTTCCAGTCTGTTATATGATGTAGATCTCGATCTTACAGTCCCAACGAATCCTGTTTCATCGAATTTCATTATTGTTTGAGCAAGTTATGATTTTTATATGATAAGGACATATTTTTAAAATTTAATTAAAGAATTAATTTAAAAAAGCACCTTCTTCTTCAATAATACACAGCCGACTGTTTAACCACTAGTTAGAAACTAGGGTTGAAGATTTCGAGCGCCACAGTCCACTTCGTCTCGATCGCACCCCACCACGACATAGAGCTACGTGCGGCGCGCTAGGGGGTGGTCCTCCGATCAAACTCGGTGGTGCCTTTCATTGCAGAAATCGATGTGGGCGGCACAACTTCGGGTTCAAAATCCGAGCATCCTCGACAATGAAACTCGATCACCACGGTACCAAATCGAAGGCCTTGAAAAGTAGTTCAGATTTCTCTTCGATTTCAGGAATTAATTATGTAAGGATTGAAAGGTTTTAATGAATCAAAATCGAGCAATATTGGCCATTGGAATATTAATGCTGGTGGCTGACCTTTGGGCTAGGGTTTCCACTGTATATACCATGTATTTATACGGTATACCAATATATTTTATTTTGTTTCTTTTAAATTCAATTTAATTTTTCTATCGCTTTTAATTCCAAATCAAACCCAACGAGTAACGCCCCTAGCTAAATACCCCCATTCCGAACACAATGGGATATGTCTTGTAGGCCCATTCGACTGTTTCAGTCAGTTTTTCTTCAAATTAAATATTAAAACATTTAATTATTTAATTTGGTCGAACATTTTAATTTACCAGGGCTACAGACTAACTCTAAAAATTTCCGAAAAATAAATCTGGCTATGTTTTAACAATACCGTCCCAACAAAATTAATTTTGTTGAATTTGGAGACTGTTGGAAAAATGGCCATTTTCTGGTCGATCGAAATTGACTGAAATTCTCAAAAAAAAAATCTTTTGCCACGCTATTCTAAAAATTACGAAAATTTAAACCTAGCAATACTTTGACATTCCGGTTCTAACAAAAGTGGTTTCATCTAAAACGGAGGGCGTTTGTAAAATGGCTATTTATACGGGCTATATATATTAAATATATATACATATTATATAACGACCTTTTTGAAAATCCAACTGGCCATAACTTTTGATTCTGATAATGATATTTCAAATTTTTGGATTCGTTGGAAAGATATTTCTAAACAGATTTAAATACTTTTGGTTTCGATAAAATCCGATTTATTTTGCATCCTGTATAGTCAATCAAAGTTTGATTTCAAATTTTCAAGCTGCCGCTCTAATTCTAACTCCTTTTAAAGTTAAAATAAATATATCCTTTCAAACTTCGATTTAAATAGATTTTTAATCGTTTTTATTTAAAATAAATTATTTCAACTATTCAAAATTCAATAAAATAGCCAAAATAAAAAAAATTAATTGGATCAGATTTTCCGCGTTGTTACACGCGAGCTGGCCATGGTGGGGGTGCCCGGGTAGGTGGCGGCGAGGGCTTCTGAGTGGTACTTGCTGATCAACGTTCGGCTAACCCTGGTGACAAGCGGTGGAGGTTTTCTGATTGAAGAATGGGTTCGGGTTTGTCAGGTATACATGAAGAAGAAGAAAAAAAGGTGCATGACCCTGATTAGTCAATCAGTCATTAAGGTTTATAATTATTAAATTAATCATCTATTTAAATATTCAAACCTTCAAACGATCATATCTTTTACAAATTGAAACAGAATTCAACGATTTTCGAAGTGTTGGATTCGCCTTGACCAGATTTAGACGATGGGACATACCAGATCTGAAACCGAGCACTTTAAAAATTCTGACAAATCGATGTGAGATTTCTATATTTAAAATAGATAAAATTTAATTATCTCCCATTATATAAATTCCATGTATGTATGTTAATTAATTCAGATCTTTGATGTATGATATTGTATTTGTTGCTTGTTGATTATGATGATTGTGATGTATGTGTTTGGTTAGATTTAGATTTGCGTTGGAAATTCTTCCTCGTGAATCTATAGATTACTGTTAGTCTTGGATTTGAAATAAAAATCATATTTTTATTTTAGATCTATAGATATTGATTGGATTTGAAATAAAAAATCATATTTTTATTTCAGATCTACGAATATGGATTCGGATTGAAATAAAAACTTTACTTTCATTTTAGACCCAAGAATATAGATTTGCTTTAAAATAAAGACTTCATCTTTCATTCAGATCCACGGGTATTGATTTTTTCAATAATAAAAATATCATTTTTATTTAGAAACCTGAATACGGATTTGCTTAGGTTTTGTATCAATAACAAAAGTATCCAATTTTATTGAAACCTGAAATATAGAGTTGTGTCAAAACAAAAGGATCACTTTTGTTGAGATTGGATAAACAACAAAATAAAGTTATCATTTTATTGGTTTTGTTAGAAGTAGATTTAAAAAGAAACATATTTTTAGCATCTTGTTGTTTCAACTAAAAGAAACATATTTTTAGTGTCATTATGTTTCAATTAAAAGATTATATTTTCAATTAGTTACAAAGATTAGAATTGGAATAAAAGGATTTTATTTTTATTTTCAATTAGTTACAATGAAATAGAGTTGAGATTTAAAAGTAACATTTTTATTGTCATTTTATATACAACAAAAAGTGTGGACTGAAAAGAAACACTTTTATTGTCAATTTATATGCAATAAAAAGAATGGGTTTAAAGAAACATTTTTATTGTCTATTACAATAAAAAGGATAGTTTCACAGATAACATTTTTATTTTCAAGTTAGTCACAATAAAATGAATTGATACAAAAGAAACATTTTTATTGTCATTTTGTTGTAATGAAAAGGATAGATTTTAAAGTTGCATTTTTATTTACATTTTATATGCAATAAAAATAGAAGAGTTGAAAGTATCATTTTTGTTGTCATTTTATATGATATAAAAATAGTCATTTTTGTCAAACATGTTATTTGAAATAAAAGTAACCTTTTTATCAAATCATGTTAGTTGAAATTAAAATAACCATTTGTCAAAACATGTAAATTGAAAAAAAAAATATCATTTGTGCCAAAACATGTTATTGAAACAAATTTAACATTTGTGTCAAAAAGATTTGAATAAAAAGATTAGAAATAAAAGATTAGAATAAAAAGACTATTATATAAAGATTTCATTTTTGTTGTCATTTTGTTCAACAAAAACAAAAAGTGTAAAATTAAAGATATGTTTTATTGTCATAAAAAGAGTAGAATTAAAAATATGTTTTATTGTCATTTTAGTTGCAATAATGAAAAAAAATGGAAGATATATTTTTATTGTTATTTTAGTTACCATAAAAGAGTAAAATAGAAAGATATATTTTTGTTGTAAATTTTGTTGCAATGAAAAGAGAAGTATTAAAGATCATGTTTTTACTTCCACTTTGTTTTAAATAAAAAGAGTTAATATGAATGATTATATATTTATTGCTCATAGTTTCAATAAAAAGATTGAACTTAACAAAAATTTCATTTTTGTTAAGTAAGGTTAGAGTTAAACAAAACAACATTTTTTGTCAAATAAATTTGAGTTATAAAAGTTAAAACCAAATCTGTCACTTTTGTCAAATTTTAGAAGTTAAAACCAAATTTGTCACTTTTGTCAAATTATAAAAGTTGAAACCAAATTGTCATTTTTGTCAAATAGATTTATGTTAAAACAATAATATTGTAATGAACCGGAAAATTCGATGCTCAAATTTTCGACACAATTACATTCGGTGTCCAAACTCAAGTACCGAACATCTAGAAAGTTAATAGAAAGAAGGTAGAGGGTGAGATAAGGAAGAAAGAAATATTAGAATAGAAGAAGAAGAAACACAACACAATCAGAGTCTCACATCGCAGCGGAACAAAATATAATAATCTTTATTAAGAGCTTAAAATAAGTACTTACAACATCAGAGTACATCAATCCACTTGGACAGTTATAACAATCTGTCCTTATGTACATCACACAGCGGAATATACTAGATAAAAATCATACGTCTGAACTCCTCCAGCACATCTTCTGAACTTCATATTTATCCGATGACCTAAACCTATACAACCCGATCTAACCCGAGCATTACAAATACCGTGTCAGTCTGGTAAACCAGAGTGAAAACAACTTGCACAGTTTAAGGAAATCACCCAACTTGATTTTAAAGTTGAAAACCCTTTCGAAAGAAGGGAAAATCGTAATACCAAATCCACACATAAAAACAAACGGTTTTTACCTTACGATAACCCAAATCATTTTGAAATCACATATATAATCTGATATTATAATAGTGTCTAAATTCAAATAAATAACAATCTAGTGGAATGCTTGCATCTCATGCTCCACATATATAGTATACAGTCAAAACCGCGGGCGCTTAGTGTAGATTGGATTTCGACTATGACAAGGTATGGAACCACCTGCCGATAGTGTATCTCTAGAGGCGAATACACTGGGTTCAACAAGAACGTCTTGCAACCCGGCCCACACATGACCGACCAATCATTTCCTTGCGTGTATCGAATGTATATCACCAACGGTTGGGACCAACAAATGTTTCCCGAAAAGGGACAACATCGATAGATTTAAGAAGGAAAAGGAATTTCTCTAGGTAAGTGATTATACACCCTAATGGGAGCGACCCACATAGCCATGCTGCCTGCCCGATTTTTGTCATTTCCCAGTTGTGAGGCTTGAGGTCATAACGTATCTTTTGGAACACTTGTCCACCATTCACTTTGAATGCCACATTGTCAGATCCTTCAAAAATCACTAACTGATTTCCACAAAAATAATCGGGTTGTTAAGTTAAGAGAAGGTGTCTTCTCCGCTGCCACAGAAATACGTTTGAGGATATCAACATACGTAACCACTTTTGGAAATACTCTGTCGGACATCCGTCCATACAAGTTGTCCTAGGACTGGACAAACCGAAGGCACTCCCCAACCACATTCCAAGGATCAGTAGCAAGTAGTCCTTGCAAATCTGCAAAATCTCACTTTCGACTGAAACACGTCAAGATATCTCTGGCTGTACAACCAGAGAGTATTCAACAAGCACTCCTTCCTCTTATGAAGATACATGGTCTTCAATTGCTTTATCTCGCTCAGCATCTGATATCTTCAACGTTTACGTATCCATTGGTCGGAATGGTTTTCGAATATAAATTCGATCCCGATCTTTCCGTAACAACAATCGTATTGGCCAGATTTGATAGTCGGTTATTTAACTACCAAATAAATAACCATTCAATTATGAAAATGAATCCACTGTTTTTGTATTCAGCAACATTCAACCCTTTTTAATTTAAAACAAATTAAAAACTTCTTAACCTTTCAGTATCTTAAAACACAGTATTTACTTCTTGTTTTATTATAAGAATATTCGTAAAGCCCTTTTTACACACTTTAACATTAATTCATACATAAATAAATATATACCAAATATTTGAGTTCAGTAGAATTCCAATTAAAAACATTGTTACCAGGTCACTTTGATTTATTGCTGGAAAACAAAACAAACACTTATTTCCCTTTAAATAAACCCATTAACTCTCATCCATTCATAATATCGTTATATTCTTACCAAATCTCCTTTTATCTCCTTTACATTGGAAATATCATTTATATTCTTAAACCCCTTTCTCTTTTCATTACATAACTCCTTATCAGCTCATATTATTCAGCTTCTAATGATTCTACCATTTTCAATTTAAAAATCTCATTTCCACTCCATTCATCTCACTTAATTCTATTATCAAGTATCGTTATCTCAAAATTTTGCATTTACCGTCACATTCCTTTTTATAAACTTTATTTATAACTGGGGTTTAAATAATATCCTTTTTATCTCAGTCTCCTTTTCACTTACTTCAAATGTTAAATAAACATTTACCAAGGTTGTTGCAACAACTTAAAGTCTCCTTTATAACTTCGTTATCAAATTGGGGTCTGATTTCGAACTCATTCATAATCCCTTCTCACTACTTAATCATATTCCACTCACCATTTGTTTACTTACTTAAGTGTATCTCATTAAAGAAGTAATCGGTTAAATTATTATTAATTAAAATCATTTACTTTTTGTTAACCACCATGGAAAAGGTTAAGTTCTTTAACCGTAAATCCCTTTTAAAATCTTATTGAGTTAAAAACAATATCCATTAATCTAATCCATTAGATTAATTACCAACACCAAACTAAATTAATCAATTCCAAAATATGACCATCCTGTTAACTAATTCAAATTGTTCATTGTTTTAAATTAATTAATAACAAAATTAATTCTAAATAAATTCTATTTAATGGTTTCTTGAAACAATTAATTCAACTTTTAACTACTGCATCAGTTTCTACTCGTCTCCTTATAAATCTCATTAACGTAAGACTTTGTTTTGTAAACTATTTAAAAATACTTAAACTTATAAATAATAAACCTTAATTTTCTTTGTTTAACTTTTATTTAAATACATAGATTTGAAAATCTATCTTCGGTTATAGATTAGATTTCATATCTCTATTACCATCGATTTAATCGACCGTAAATCAATATTGTAACACCATTTATTTTTAGGCCAACTGCTGCCAATTACCCAACCAAAATCGTTTATTAGTTAAAACCAAACAACCATTGAATTTAGATTCAACACAAACAATGATAAATTAATCATCCAATCATATGTGTTAATCAATTCATATAATTGCAATATGGAACAAACAGTAAATGTGAGGAATCCAGTTGGATCCCTTCAACCTGTTTCCCTGCATCCAAATACGTAATTTCAACAATATCATTTTATCTAAATAAACAGATATAAGCTTCAACTATCAACAATATATAACGACAATACAAACATCCATCAACCAATCATAACACATAAATATTTAAAACCCTACTTATATAAAATAAAAGTGGGATAAAACTGAGTGAGTTAAACTCACCTTGGCTTTCATTCATTGTTGAGACAGTCCGTTTTAATTAAAAATCCTGGTAACTATCAATTCTAACCAAACAGCTTCATCGTCGTGTTCGTCGATGTGGTTCCGACGCCACTTGCTTCAATCGCTTCCATTCTGATAATAGAATCATACGTTATAAATTTATATGTTATTCATGAATCTAAAGTAATCTCACTAAAACTTAAATAATTATTATTAACTAAATTGTATTTAACGTTTACTAAACTTTAATTAGCATGTTTCAATTTTCTTAGGCACTTTTCTAATAGAATTTAGACACAACGTTCTTTTGGGTTATCAAGCCACCTATATGGTCCAATATACTTGCGTGTACTTATATAATCACGGATTAGGCCATGTTAGATAATTTTCTCTTCCCGTTTGAACACAGTATGAATCTGTCTAGGTGCTCCCATCGACTTTACGGTGATTATGGTATCCCAATATATTTATACCCAAGACCTTATACGGTCTCATCAGGGAATTCACAATCGTATGTTTTGAGAAGTGCAAAATACAATTTAACTCAAAAATTGGTTAAGTTAGTTAAACCTTCATTCCTTTGTTTCTGTTCGTTTTCAAACCCGACTCCCTTTTATAACCCATACTTGGCCACGTGAAATCATGGTTAGGCTTTATATAAAAACTAACCTGGTGCATTATAGTATTGTTTACCATTTACTTATTTATGTTAATTATATACTCAGGGTTAGGTGTAATCAAATTCCTAAGCCACATGTATACTTGGTCAAACTATCTATTGAGCAAATTAAAACGTGGATTAAGGGAGATCATCATTTTATAAATGTACCCAGGCATTCCACTGTAGTTTTCCTTTTTCCACCGTCATTCGCAAGAACCCATACATGCTGAGCCACTATCTTCCAGAAGAACACTGCACCACATAATACGTGCTGCTTTCCACTAAAGTACAAATATTCCCATGGGTTACTCTAAAAACCCGGAAAATCTGAGCCAGTTTAAAATTTTTAATTTGGCTATTTTAGTGGATTTTAAATATTTAAAATAAATTTTTTTAAATAATAACGACGAAAAGTATGTTTGAATCGATGTTTGAAAATAAATATATTTATCTTAAATTATAAACAAGGCCAACGGGAAATGGCGCGGTTGTTTCAAAATAGGAATTCAAACTTTGATTGACTGTACCGGGTGCAAAATAATACGGATTTTAGTGAAACCAAAAATATTTAAATCTGTTTATGAATATCTTTCTAACGAATCTGAAAAATCGAAGTTTCGTAGTGGGATTCAAAAGTTATGGCCAAATGAATTTTCAGAAAGGTCGCTATAGAGAATATGTAACCCGTGAAAATAGCCATTTTGCAAACGACCTCAAAATTCGACGAAACCACTTCTGTTGGATCCGGGATGTAAAATTATTGCTTGGTTTCAAATTCCATAATTTTTGAAGTTAATATGTGAGCGTGGAGAAAAAAATGCATTTGGTTGATTTTAGTTAAATTGAATCGACCAGAAAAGGGCCATTTTTCAAACGGTCTCAGAATTCGACGAAACTAGTTTTGTTGGGACCGTATCGTCAGAACATAGCTAGATTTAATTTTCTGGAATTTTTGGGATCCGTATGTGGCCCCGGCAAATTGAAATGTACGTTAAAATTGAATATTGAAAGTTTTCTATTTTAATTTGAAGAATAACTGACTGTAACAGTCGAATTAGCCTACGAAACATATCCCATTGTGTTCGGGATGGGGGTATTTAGCTAGGGGCGACAGTCGTTGGGTTTGAATTGGTGTTCGTATGGAGAAACACTATTTTAAAAATTAAATAAAGCACGGGCCAATAGGATTAATCCGTTCATTAATTAAAAATTATAAAAAAAAACCAAAAAACCCTTTATCTCTCGCGACCGACGGCGGAAGCTCCATCTCCGCTTCCCTTCCACTTTCCGGCCGCCACGATCGTCGATAGCCCCTATTCCTTTGCAACTTTTTGTAGATCTAGTCTCAAGCTTCAAATCCATCCTGGTTTCGCCGTCTATCGTGTTGTGTGGAGGGAGAATCTCCTCGCCAAAGTTTGGATCTTCATCGCGCTGCCCCGCCTTACTCCGGTGATCGGACCTTACCGCGACCCCACCCCCTAGCGCGCCTCTCCACCCCCTTCAACGTCGCACCGGCCGATTGACCTCACGCTTCACGGATTTGCAGAAAATCCTAAACCTAGTTTTGAACTAAACTGAGAGGTAACATCTATGGCCATTTTGACCTGATTTTTACACTTTTAAGTGTTGCAAACTTCTAAAAATCGTATCTTTAACATAAGTTAATGAAATTCGATGAAACAGGAGACAACGAGACCGTGACGACGCTCTCTACATTCTAGAAGTGTCCGGGGATTTTTCTGAGCCTTCTACAATTTTTGGAGGAGTGGAACCCAATGTGAGATTTCTGAATTATAAACGATATGGAAACGGCGATGTATAAATTAAATAGTCGATGTATGAGTTATATAAGCGTGAGTTATATAAGCGTTGTACACCACATGTATAAGCGTTGTATAAGTTGTATGTTCGATGTATAAGTTATATATGCGTTTTAAAAGTTATATATACGTTGTAAAAATGATATATGCGTTGAAAAAAATTGAAATCATATTGAAGTGAAATCGAAATATAGTTATATACGTACATATATATATATATATATATATACACACACTCCCATTGTCCACAGACCATGGACAAGATATATTGGTTGTGATATTGTTTGGATTATTGGTTGATGTGAAATTTGGTGAATAACATGAATGGTTGATTTGAAATGATTGATTGTGGTTGAAATCCCAATATGATAAGTATATAGGAAAATTCGTCTGCGTACGAACTAGATATTGAAAATCCCCATTGTCAAAAGCTATGAGGCTTTAAGGTAGAGCGAGGAGTCGTACTAGGGACGGTGCCGGTTTTTACTACCCTGCCGTTATGCTGCCGAAATTTTTCAATAATATTCATGTGTTAGAATTATTTTCATGTGTTGTACCCATATTCATGTATTGAATAGAAATTCATGTGTTAAGTAGAAATTCATGTGTTGAATAAAATTCTTGTGTTGAATGAATTTCATGTATTGAATAAATTATTTGAAGGATAAAAATAACATTTTTCATAGATATTGTAATAACCCGCAAAATCTGGGCCAGTTTAAAATTTTTATTTTGGCAATTTTAGCGAATTTTGAATATTTAAAATAGATTATTTTAAATAATATCAACGAGAAATTTATTTTGAATATAATTCGAACGCATATATTTTATACGCCGTCGTTAGAATATAAATAATTATATATAATTATAAAAAGGAATTGAAAATGGCGCGGTAGTTCGATAATTCGATTTCAAACTTTAATTGAACATACCGGGTGCAAAACAATCCGGATTTTAGTGAAACCAAAAACATTAGGATCTAATTGATAATATCTTTCCAACGAATCCGACAGATCAAAATTTCATAGCGGGAATCAAAAGATATGTCCAGTTGAAAATTCTGAATAGTCGCTATGGAATTCAGGCCCTTAAAAATGGACATTTTGCAAATGACCTCGGATTTCGACGAAACCACTTTTGTTGGATCCGCAGTGTCAAATTATTGCTAGATTCCAAATTTCATAATTTTTCGAATCAATATGTGAGCGTGGCAAAGGAAAACGCGTTTGACCAGTTTCAGTTGATTTTAATCGACTGGAAAATGGCCATTTTTCCAACGGTCTAAGAATTCGACGAAACTAGTTTTGTTAGGACCGTATCGTCAATACGAAGCTAGAAAATATTTTTCTGCAATTTATAGAGTTAGTATGCGACCCCGGTAATTTGAAATGTACGTTTAAAATTCAATATAGTGATTTAAATGTAAATTTAACAGAGACTGATTCAAACGTTCGAATCAACTTGCGATACATATCCCATTGTGTTCGTAATGGGGGTAAAACGCTAGGGACGACAGGCGGTGGGCCTCGTTTAGAGGTCGTATGTGAAAGTCAACTTTTTGAAAAATAAAATAATTAAATTAAAAAAAAATTTACAATATCTCTCTTCTCCTCCTTTATTTCGTTCTGGCCCCCCCCCCCTTTTTTTATTTCCAAATCGGGTTTTATTAGGGGAAAAAAAAAAGAAGACGAAGGAGTCGAAGCGGGGAGGAGCCGCCGCCCTCCCCGATGACCTCGCCGCAGTCGCGGTGGCGCGACAGACCACCCCCCCCCCAGCGGTGCGACAACCGCCTCCACCTCGAAGCCAGCGCGAAACCCCCCAAACCCACATGCATTTCCCCTCCTCCGACCTCGCCCTCCGCCTGCACCACCTCAGCGCGCCACCCCGACCATCCCGCTCCTCTCCCTCTCCCTCTTCTTCTGAAGTCAACGGCGAGCCCCCCCCCCCTGCAAGAAAAAAACCGCACCACCTCTATCGTCAGTAAGTTTTCTTATTTAATTAAATAATTTATTTTCTAGACTGATTTTATTTTATATAAGAAAAACTGATTTTTGTTTTGCATTATAAACTGATTTTTTCTATATGGTAAAAACTGAATTTTTATAGTATTAAAAATATGATTTTTATATTTTTTTAAAGTAGTAAAAATATAATCTTTTATATTGAAGAAAGATAAAAATATGATCTTTGCATTGTAGGAATATTAGAAATAACATCTTTGTATAGGTAGCAAAAATAAAAACGATATTTTGATATGAGTAGTGAAGTAAAAATATGATTTTTACTTCGAGAAAAATATAAACTTTATTTTTGAAAAGGAGAAATCTTTATTTTTATATGAAGGAGAAATCTTTATTTTTATATGAAGGAGAAATCTTTATTTTTATATGAAGGCGAAATCTTTATTTTTATATGAAGGCGAAAACAATATTTTTGAAATGGAATTTTTATCTATATGACAGCATAGTAAAAATTCGATTTTTATATATTGAATAGCATAGTAAAAAAATTCGATTTTTAAATATAGGAAGTGATTATAAAAATATGATTTTTAAATTGAAAGTGAACAAATAAAAATGTGATTTTTATATATGTAGTGGCTACGGGCAACGAAGATGATAAAAAGGCGAGAATGAAGAAGATTTCTATAAAAGAAGAGTCAAGATGATTGGATAGCTTTCGGTGAGAACTTCTCACTCTAAATTCTCTTTTTCTAGTTATATATAAATATATACTAGGATGTAGACGGTGCTTAGCAGCACCCGACACCCGTCATCCACAGACCATGGATGGCTTGTTTGTTTAATTGTTTGGTTGTGTAGTTGGTTAGATTATTTGGTTTGAATTGAATTGTTTGGTGAATTGAATGGACTTGATTGATGTGTGAATGGCGTGGGCCTTCACTAGACCGGGGATAAGGCTAGGCCTCGTCCCGTTTCTAGTATCGTGCCGTTATGCCGCCGAAATTTTCTAAAATATGTTAGACAAATAAAAATATCATTTTTATTGTGTAAATGAAATGAATAGAAATTCATGTGTTGAAATAGAATATTTTATCGTTAAAAATATAATTTTTAACGTGAAAGTGAATAAATAAAATATTCATTTACAAACCGGACGGTTTGTTTATGTACACTGATTTGACTGACATTGATTGGGTCGATAAATTTTACACATCGCCCAACTGCACAAATAAAATCTGTGTTTGATTGTTTGAAACCCCACACGGGTGTTGGGATGAATTTGAAGTTCACTCATCCTGATTGATTAAATATGTTGATCGATTGATTGACAGGCTGTTATAAGCTTAGATATTTATATTTGATGCTTATACAGTGTAGTGCACTTTGGTTGATGGTTGATTGTTTATCAATGCTATTATATACATGTGTTGTATGGAATCCATATAATTAACGTTATATGGTGATTGATTGGGCCTCATTTCAAATCGGGAAAATAAGGAATATTATAAAAGAAAATTCATGTGTTGAATATAAAAATAGTCATGTGTTGACGATGTTCATGTGTTGAAAATATTCGTGTGTTGAGTAAAATATTTTAAATAATAAAAATTACATCTTTATCATATTTAAAATTAGAACTACTTCCCAGTAGAAGTCTAATTAAAAATCAAACGATAGATACCATAGTTTTATAAAATATTTTACATAACAAAAAATAGTGATGTGTTGACAGTACTCATGCGTTGAGATTAGTCAGGTGTTGGAAGAAATATAGATTCATGTATTGAATAGAATAAATATTCATTTGTTGAATAGAATAACGGATTTATTGAAATATATAAAGCCGTGTTGATTAGAGTTGCGCTATTTTGACGTGAACGATATTTATATCGACTATATTCGTTTTTATAATGAATATAGAAAAGAAGTGATTTCAAAATATAACATTTTGAAAATATGATCATTTATATAGTAATGATGTGAAATATCCAATTTTGATTTGAAATTGAATATAGAGTTGAAGTGGTTTTGAAAACGAAGTTAAAATGATTTATAAAATACGTTTTAAAAGGAAATCGATGAAATATATATAATATATAAATATATATATTATATATAATGGCTTGAATAGAACGCGCCGCGCCGCGGCAGTTCGTGAATTTCGACCATTGACTTCGAGTTGACGTTGCGGGAGATCCGACCGTCGGATTCTCCTAAAATCGGAACCGTTGGGTTCGTATCGAAAAGAGCTTTCCAATGAATATTAGAAATTTGAAATCTAATGGTTGGATTTGGAATTATGTCCAAATCAAATTCGAAAAAGGTCGTTGTAAGTGCAGTTCGATGGCCGTTGATGGAAATCGACTGTACGGGCCTTGATAAAATTATTAAAAATAATCAATATTCCCAATATGTGAATTGGACTGGAGTTGAATCAAAATTATCTTCGGAATATTTCGATGTTGGATTTCGTGACTGTACAGATATTGTTATGGGAATTTGAAAGATATATTATATATCGTTATTTCCAATACAATATTTGTTGGTTTCAGAATTTGATATTGAATATAAGCCGGTATATTTTCTATTCAGAGCCTTGTATTTAATATCAAATGTGATTTGGGTTTGTCGTGAATGGTGTCTTCATTAACACTGTTCTTAAGCCCAATAGGGAAAAAGATTAAATCTTTCTATTTAGATTTAATGAAGTGTATCAATCAAATAATATTTAATTGAAATTGAATTTGAATTGGTTTTTAGGTTTATCGTGAGCGGTGTTTTGAACAACACCTGTTCTTTAACCCAATTAACAATAGAATGTAATTTGGGTTTATCTTGAATCGTGTTTTAGATGACATTGGTTCTTTAACCCAGTTAAAGGCAAGATGTTGATTTTTGAAAAGATTAAAACTAAGTGGAGTTTTAATGAATCTTTAATTAGATTAAAAATGTGAATTGATAATTTAAATTATCAAATTTGAAAGGTGATCGAGAATGGAGTACCACCAGTTTTGCTCCAAAGCGATAGTTAAATCTTTAATTAGATTTGAACGTGAAATGGTAATTAATTTTACCAATAACACCGTGGTGTTAGATGTGGAGTATTACCAGTATTCTCCATGGGATATATAGGTTGGGATTTGGAAATAAAATAAATAATTACTTCGGTGTGGTTCGCTAATCCCGACTAGTTTGAAATGATATCCAAAGGAAGATTATAGAATAAATTTAGAAGAATTTATCTTGGATAAAATTAATGGGAACATTTCCCTAAGAATGTGTTTTTGTGAATAAAAGAATATTCTGAATTGGAATGAGGCGTTTGTTGTGTTTGTGTAACATTCGTTTATTATATACGTGGGTTATTCAGAAAGGCCGGGTTTATACCCATTCTGAATAATCGATTCGACGAGATGTCGAAGATGAAGACGGTGGTTGAAGACCGGAAGTCTTCACATCGTTTGGGTGATTACTGATGATCTTGATTGGGCTGTACACCCAGGATGAGGGAATCAGTTGGTGATCGTCCAGACGTACCTGGAGATGGATGGATATGCGAGGAAAGTGCCTCCGGTTTCGTTCAGACCCAGAACGAACTTGCAAATGGATTGTGTGTCTGACATTGGATTTTATTCTGTGTTGATTGATCTCTATTAAATATACATCTGTTTGGCGGCGGAGAATTTATTCTCTTGCTTAACGCCCTTCTCTGAGACGTACGAGCTCAGGGGTTGTATATCGATGGACATCAGTCGCATGGAGTGAATTGCCAGTGTGGCATGCGTAAGTGAAAATTGATCAAGGCTTCTGTTGAAAAGCAAAGTCTTGTGGTTGATGATCAAAGCACGGCCTGTGTGGCGTAGCTTTGTGTATAACGTGAATTCGCGAGCCTCACACCTCGGTATGAGTCAAAAACGGGAGATGGACCGCTGGGAGAGCACGACGTTTCTTTCTAGCTAGGGTGGTGTCAGTGACCTACCAGCCCTGACATTTATATACTTTTCACCTGTGTGGTTGTTGGATACGAGGCGCCTCGGATATAGGTCTGTAAGGACCGGGAAACGTGTGTTCAGGAATTGCCAATCCTCAAAAGTAAGAGAGGACCGGCCCAGCCGATTCCAAGGATCAAAGTGGGGTTCTGGGACATTTGCTAGAGTGTCTCGAATGCGGAGAGGAGCTTGCCCCTTGCCTCGACTCATGACGGAAATCCAATTTCCAATACGTGTATTGCGGTTTTAATTGTAGAACTAGTATGGCGACATGATAGATGGTACCCATGCCGCCTATGATTGGTATTCATGATTTGAATTGTTTTGACACTATACACTTATTGTAGTATCAAATAATGTGTTTTAAACGTATCAAGCATGCTTAGGCTGTTATAAGGTAAAAACCCTATCCTCCGGCTTGCGTTGCATTGTGTGATGGGACTTGGGTCTTATAACAGCTTCATTTTTCTTTATTTAGCATTGCGCTGTTTGTTTTATGCACTGGTATTCTTGGGAGGAAACCCGTTCCGTGTTATACGGCGTGGTCCCTTGATTTACCTAACTTTAAAAATAAAGATTAATAACTGCTTTAGTTCTCACACCAGTCACATGACTGACCTGGAGTTTATTGTTTTAACCTAAACTCTGGGTGCCCTTATTTTCCGCACGGGCAGCTAGTAGTTTTGGTTTTGCAGATTTATATTCACAGGATCCTGATTAACAGCTGGAACGATGCTCGGAAAGCTCTGTATCCGTGTATCACTTTCAGTTGTGCTTTTGTATATTTTTCCGCTGCTATGTAATTTATTGTAATCTCTGATATTTGTCAAATGTAATTTATTCATTTTTACTCTGTATATTCTTGTATCTGATGGAATTGTTGTAATAACAATGAAATGTTCTTCTGTATGCGTTCTATTTTGTCTTGTCCTCAATTCTATCCGTGCTTTCCTTCATGGGGAAGTTCGGGTCGTCTCAGTTTGGTATCAGAGCTTTGGTTTACAGAGCTCGAGAACAAGACACATTAGAACCATACGAAAGAATTCATCAGATATTGGATTAATAATATCCAATTAGAATGACTCGTTAGAGATAGGATCAGTAGTATCCTAGAACGAGTGTGAAGAGTATATTTTTCAAATGAAAAAATTTTGTTTTAAAATTTAAATCGTTTTATACGTATTTGAATATTTATTTATTTTGAATATGGACAATCGAGTATATATAGATTTCGCGTATACGCGTCATGAACGTATAGTCGAAGTTTTAATATACTGGATAGATATAGAATCACATTCTAGACACCCGGGGATAATTCTGGTGATGTGGCCACATCATCAGTATTTATGTTCGTGTTTCGAAGATGTGATATCTATATATTTCCATTAGGCTGGTGTGAGAACCAAAACTAATATAGATAGATTCATTGTTGTGATTTGGCATCAAAAACCTGATTTTTTGTATATATGTCAAAATTTATGAATTTGAAACTCTAATTCACTAATTGATTGATGTTTGTGTTGTTTGCTTGTTTGATTGATAATTTTGAACCATTTAGCCTAATTGAATCAAATATTGAACTATATTGAAGATTGGTCGCATTTGCTTGCATATTCATATACTTACATTGAACATGTCATAGCAAGGAGGCTAGAGTAGAGAATAAAATTTGTTTGCCCGACAAATAGGTACATGTTTACTACATAATTTACTGTTTTGTTTGGGTGATGATGATTTTATGAGCCTATTGGCTAGCCGCTTGGCTTTTTCTTTTTCTTTTTGAGATCTGAAGGACCGGGGAAGCTATTTGAAATTCCTCGATGCTCCCGGTGCAGGGGAGGTTATGGCGAAATTTTTCGAAAATTTAGGGTGTTAGCCAAATTTTTGAAGAATTTGAAAATTTTCAGAAACTGAAAAGTTGGAGAATGGAAGCCAGATCGAACGTAGAGTTGATTAATCAAACCACTTTCGACCTTGTTCCTTTTCGGGGACGAAAAGTTTTAAGTGGGGGAGATTGTAATAACCCGCAAAATCTGGGCCAGTTTAAAATTTTTATTTTGGCAATTTTAGCGATTTTTGAATATTTAAAATAGATTATTTTAAATAATATCGACGAGAAATTTATTTTGAATATAATTCGAACGCATATATTTTATACGCCGTCGTTAGAATATAAATAATTATAAAAAGGAATTGAAAATGGCGCGGTGTTCGATAATTCGATTTCAAACTTTAATTGAACATACCGGGTGCAAAACAATCCGGATTTTAGTGAAACCAAAAACATTAGGATCTAATTGATAATATCTTTCCAACGAATCCGACAGATCAAAATTTCATAGCGGGAATCAAAAGATATGTCCAGTTGAAAATTCTGAATAGTCGCTATGGAATTCAGGCTTTTAAAAATGGACATTTTGCAAATGACCTCGGATTTCGACGAAACCACTTTTATTGGATCCGCAGTGTCAAATTATTGCTAGATTCCAAATTTCATAATTTTTCGAATCAATATGTGAGCGTGGCAAAGGAAAACGCGTTTGACCAGTTTTAGTTGATTTTAATCGACTGGAAAATGGCCATTTTTCCAACGGTCTCAGAATTCGACGAAACTAGTTTTGTTAGGACCGTATCGTCAATACGAAGCTAGAAAATATTTTTTTGCAATTTATAGAGTTAGTATGCGACCCCGGTAATTTGAAATGTACGTTTAAAATTCAATATAGTGATTTAAATGTAAATTTAACAGAGACTGATTCAAACGTTCGAATCAACTTGCGATACATATCCCATTGTGTTCGTAATGGGGGTAAAACGCTAGGGACGACAGGCGGTGGGCCTCGTTTAGAGGTCGTATGTGAAAGTCAACTTTTTGAAAAATAAAATAATTAAATTAAAAAAAAATTACATTATCTCTCTTCTCCTCCTTTATTTCGTTCTGGCCCCCCCTTTTTTATTTCCAAATCGGGTTTTATCAGGGAAAAAAAAAAGACGAAGGAGTCGAAGCGGGGAGGAGCCGCCGCCCTCCCCGATGATCTCGCCGCAGTCGCGGTGGCGCGACAGACCACCCCCCCCCCCAGCGGTGCGACAACCGCCTCCACCTCGAAGCCAGCGCGAAACCCCCCAAACCCGCACGCGTTTCCCCTCCTCCGACCTCGCCCTCCGCCTGCGCCACCTCAGCGCGCCACCCCGACCATCCCGCTCCTCTCCCTCTTCTTCTGAAGTCAACGGCGAGCCCCCCCCCCCCCCCCTGCAAGAAAAAAACCGCACCACCTCTATCGTCAGTAAGTTTTCTTATTTAATTAAATAATTTATTTTCTAGACTGATTTTATTTTATATAAGAAAAAATGATTTTTGTTTTGCATTAAAAACTGATTTTTTCTATATGGTAAAAACTGAATTTTTATAGTATTAAAAATATGATTTTTATATTTTTTTTAAAGTAGTAAAAATATAATCTTTTATATTGAAGAAAGATAAAAATATGATCTTTGCATTGTAGGAATATTAGAAATAACATCTTTGTATAGGTAGCAAAAATAAAAACGATATTTTGATATGAGTAGTGAAGTAAAAATATGATTTTTACTTCGAGAAAAATATAAACTTTATTTTTGAAAAGGAGAAATCTTTATTTTTATATGAAGGAGAAATCTTTATTTTTATGTGAAGGCGAAATCTTTATTTTTATATGAAGGCGAAAACAATATTTTTGAAATGGAATTTTTATCTATATGACAGCATAGTAAAAATTCGATTTTTATATATTGAATAGCATAGTAAAAAAATTCGATTTTTAAATATAGGAAGTGATTATAAAAATATGATTTTTAAATTGAAAGTGAACAAATAAAAATGTGTTTTTTATATATGTAGTGGCTACGGGCAACGAAGATGATAAAAAGGCGAGAATGAAGAAGATTTCTATAAAAGAAGAGTCAAGATGATTGGATAGCTTTCGGTGAGAACTTCTCACTCTAAATTCTCTTTTTCTAGTTATATATAAATATATACTAGGATGTAGACGGTGCTTAGCAGCACCCGACACCCGTCATCCACAGACCATGGATGGCTTGTTTGTTTAATTGTTTGGTTGTGTAGTTGGTTAGATTATTTGGTTTGAATTGAATTGTTTGGTGAATTGAATGGACTTGATTGATGTGTGAATGGCGTGGGCCTTCACTAGACCGGGGATAAGGCTAGGCCTCGTCCCGTTTCTAGTATCGTGCCGTTATGCCGCCGAAATTTTCTAAAATATGTTAGACAAATAAAAATATCATTTTTATTGTGTAAATGAAATGAATAGAAATTCATGTGTTGAAATAGAATATTTTATCGTTAAAAATATAATTTTTAACGTGAAAGTGAATAAATAAAATATTCATTTACAAACCGGATGGTTTGTTTATGTACACTGATTTGACTGACATTGATTGGGTCGATAAATTTTACACATCGCCCAACTGCACAAATAAAATCTGTGTTTGATTGTTTGAAACCCCACACGGGTGTTGGGATGAATTTGAAGTTCACTCATCCTGATTGATTAAATATGTTGATCGATTGATTGACAGGCTGTTATAAGCTTAGATATTTATATTTGATGCTTATACAGTGTAGTGCACTTTGGTTGATGGTTGATTGTTTATCAATGCTATTATATACATGTGTTGTATGGAATCCATATAATTAACGTTATATGGTGATTGATTGGGCCTCATTTCAAATCGGGAAAATAAGGAATATTATAAAAGAAAATTCATGTGTTGAATATAAAAATAGTCATGTGTTGACGATGTTCATGTGTTGAAAATATTCGTGTGTTGAGTAAAATATTTTAAATAATTAAAATTACATCTTTATCATATTTAAAATTAGAACTACTTCCCAGTAGAAGTCTAATTAAAAATCAAACGATAGATACCATAGTTTTATAAAATATTTTACATAACAAAAAATAGTGATGTGTTGACAGTACTCATGCGTTGAGATTAGTCAGGTGTTGGAAGAAATATAGATTCATGTATTGAATAGAATAAATATTAATTTGTTGAATAAAATAACGGATTTATTGAAATATATAAAGCCGTGTTGATTAGAGTTGCGCTATTTTGACGTGAACGATATTTATATCGACTATATTCGTTTTTATAATGAATATAGAAAAGAAGTGATTTCAAAATATAACATTTTGAAAATATGATCATTTATATAGTAATGATGTGAAATATCCAATTTTGATTTGAAATTGAATATAGAGTTGAAGTGGTTTTGAAAACGAAGTTAAAATGATTTATAAAATACGTTTTAAAAGGAAATCGATGAAATATATATAATATATATGTATATATATATTATATATAATGGCTTGAATAGAACGCGCCGCGCCGCGGCAGTTCGTGAATTTCGACCATTGACTTCGAGTTGACGTTGCGGGAGATCCGACCGTCGGATTCTCCTAAAACCGGAACCGTTGGGTTCGTATCGAAAAGAGCTTTCCAATGAATATTAGAAATTTGAAATCTAATGGTTGGATTTGGAATTATGTCCAAATAAAATTTGAAAAAGGTCGTTGTAAGTGCAGTTCGATGGCCGTTGATGGAAATCGACTGTACGGGCCTTGATAAAATTATTAAAAATAATCAATATTCCCAATATGTGAATTGGACTGGAGTTGAATCGAAATTATCTTCGGAATATTTCGATGTTGGATTTCGTGACTGTACAGATATTGTTATGGGAATTTGAAAGATATATTATATATCGTTATTTCCAATACAATATTTGTTGGTTTCAGAATTTGATATTGAATATAAGCCGGTATATTTTCTATTCAGAGCCTTGTATTTAATATCAAATGTGATTTGGGTTTGTCGTGAATGGTGTCTTCATTAACACTGTTCTTAAGCCCAATAGGGAAAAAGATTAAATCTTTCTATTTAGATTTAATGAAGTGTATCAATTAAATAATATTTAATTGAAATTGAATTTGAATTGGTTTTTAGGTTTATCGTGAGCGGTGTTTTGAACAACACCTGTTCTTTAACCCAATTAAAAATAGAATGTAATTTGGGTTTATCGTGAATCGTGTTTTAGATGACATTGGTTCTTTAACCCAGTTAAAGGCAAGATGTTGATTTTTGAAAAGATTAAAACTAAGTGGAGTTTTAATGAATCTTTAATTAGATTAAAAATGTGAATTGATTATTTAAATTATCAAATTTGAAAGGTGATCGAGAATGGAGTACCACCAGTTTTGCTCCAAAGCGATAGTTAAATCTTTAATTAGATTTGAACGTGAAATGGTAATTAATTTTACCAATAACACCGTGGTGTTAGATGTGGAGTATTACCAGTTTTCTCCATGGGATATATAGGTTGGGATTTGGAAATAAAATAAATAATTACTTCGGTGTGGTTCGCTAATCCCGACTAGTTTGAAATGATATCCAAAGGAAGATTATAGAATAAATTTAGAAGAATTTATCTTGGATAAAATTAATGGGAACATTTCCCTAAGAATGTGTTTTTGTGAATAAAAGAATATTCTGAATTGGAATGAGGCGTTTGTTGTGTTTGTGTAACATTCGTTTATTATATACGTGGGTTATTCAGAAAGGCCGGGTTTATACCCATTCTGAATAATCGATTCGACGAGATGTCGAAGATGAAGACGGTGGTTGAAGACCGGAAGTCTTCACATCGTTTGGGTGATTACTGATGATCTTGATTGGGCTGTACACCCAGGATGAGGGAATCAGTTGGTGATCGTCCAGACGTACCTGGAGATGGATGGATATGCGAGGAAAGTGCCTCCGGTTTCGTTCAGACCCAGAACGAACTTGCAAATGGATTGTGTGTCTGACATTGGATTTTATTCTGTGTTGATTGATCTCTATTAAATATACATCTGTTTGGCGGTGGAGAATTTATTCTCTTGCTTAACGCCCTTCTCTGAGACGTACGAGCTCAGGGGTTGTATATCGATGGACATCAGTCGCATGGAGTGAATTGCCAGTGTGGCATGCGTAAGTGGCAATTGATCAAGGCTTCTGTTGAAAAGCAAAGTCTTGTGGTTGATGATCAAAGCACGGCCTGTGTGGCGTAGCTTTGTGTATAACGTGAATTCGCGAGCCTCACACCTCGGTATGAGTCAAAAACGGGAGATGGACCGCTGGGAGAGCACGACGTTTCTTTCTAGCTAGGGTGGTGTCAGTGACCTACCAGCCCTGACATTTATATACTTTTCACCTGTGTGGTTGTTGGATACGAGGCGCCTCGGATATAGGTCTGTAAGGACCGGGAAACGTGTGTTCAGGAATTGCCAATCCTCAAAAGTAAGAGAGGACCGGCCCAGCCGATTCCAAGGATCAAAGTGGGGTCCTGGGACATTTGCTAGAGTGTCTCGAACGCGGAGAGGAGCTTGCCCCTTGCCTCGACTCATGACGGAAATCCAATTTCCAATACGTGTATTGCGGTTTTAATTGTAGAACTAGTATGGCGACATGATAGATGGTACCCATGCCGCCTATGATTGATATTCATGATTTGAATTGTTTTGAGACTATACACTTATTGTAGTATCAAATAATGTGTTTTAAACGTATCAAGCATGCTTTGGCTGTTATAAGGTAAAAACCCTATCCTCCGGCTTGTGTTGCATTGTGTGATGGGACTTGGGTCTTATAACAGCTTCATTTTTCTTTATTTAGCATTGCGCTGTTTGTTTTATGCACTGGTATTCTTGGGAGGAAACCCGTTTCGTGTTATACGGCGTGGTCCCTTGATTTACCTAACTTTAAAAATAAAGATTAATAACTGCTTTAGTTCTCACACCAGTCACATGACTGACCTGGAGTTTATTGTTTTAACCTAAACTCTGGGTGCCCTTATTTTCCGCACGGGCATCTAGTAGTTTTGGTTTTGCAGATTTATATTCACAGGATCCTGATTAACAGCTGGAACGATGCTCGGAAAGCTCTGTATCCGTGTATCACTTTCAGTTGTGCTTTTGTATATTTTTCCGCTGCTATGTAATTTATTGTAATCTCTGATATTTGTCAAATGTAATTTATTCATTTTTACTCTGTATATTCTTGTATCTGATGGAATTGTTGTAATAACAATGAAATGTTCTTCTGTATGCGTTCTATTTTGTCTTGTCCTCAATTCTATCCGTGCTTTCCTTCACGGGGAAGTTCGGGTCGTCTCAGATATATACTATATAAAGTATTAGTGTTTTAAAGAAATAGTTTTAACACCAAAAATAACATTTTTCATATATATATATATACTATATAAAGTATTAATGTTTTAAATAAATAGTTTTAACACCAAAAATAACATTTTTACCTTATATGTGAAATATATAAAATAATTGTGTTTTCAAATAAATTGTTTTAAAATAAAAATCACATTTTTATGATATATGTGAACTGTTAAAAATAGTGATGTGTTGAAATAAATATCTGTTGGATAAAAATATCATTTTTATAAAATATATGAACTGAATAAGGTTTTGAAATCGAAGAATGAATTATATTTATATATATATATATAAATATAATTAAAACAAATCGAATAACGAAGCTGCAGTTCGCATTTTAAAACCGTGATTTCAAACGATTAGTGCGGGAGATCCGACCATCGGATTTTCCCGAAACCGAAACAGTTGGGTTCGCTTTGGAAATATCTTTCCAACGACACCCACTTTGTAAAGATCCAACGGTTGGATTGTCTGGAATGTTTAATTCAAATCTGAAGAAAAACAGTGCCAGAATCGATTATATTTATATATAAATATAAATATAATTAAATTAAATCGAATAACGATGCTGTAGTTCGTATTTTGAAATCGTAACTTCAAACGATTGTACCGAGAGATTCGACCGTTGGATTTTCCCAAAACTGAAACCGTTGGATTCGTTTGGAAAAGATCTTTCTAATGATATAAAATTTCTGAAGATCCAATGGTTAGATTTTCAGATATGTGTAAATCAAATCTGAAGAAAAACAGCGCCACGGTCGCGTTATGGCCTGAAGCATCGTTTGAATGAATTGGCTATTTTTAAATAAATAAAAATAACAATAAATCGTGATAAAATATTAAAACGATAAGGAATTGAAATAAACTGAATTTGCTCGGTTTATTTGATATTTGATGGTTGAATGTGTTTGCCATGAAAATTACATTAAAGAACATAATTAGTGATATCGAATAATCTAACCATTGAAATGAATTGATTTGAAATTCTAAGTATACGTGAATTATTTGAAAAGGCCGAGTTGATTCTCATTTCAAATAATTGATCGACGATTGAAAGTCGAAGATATGAAGACGGTGCAAGTGCTACTGATGCTCATGATAGGCGTAGCTACCTTAAAGGGGCTGAAGTGGTAGCCGTCCGGACGTACTTGTTGATTGTATGGATGTGCGAGGTATTAAGTGCCTCCAGTTTCGTTCAGACCCAGAACGAACATGTAAATGGACTGTGTGTCTGACATTGGATTTTGTTTTGTGCTGATTGATCTCTATTAAATATATATCTGTTTGGCGGCGGAGAATTTACTCTCTTGCTTAACGCTCTTCACTGAGACATACGAGCTCAGAGGTTATATATCGATAGAAATCAGTCGCATGGAGTGAATTGCATGTGTGGCATGCCTAAGTGGCAGATGATCAAGGTTTCTGTTGAAAAGCAAAGTCTTGTGGTTGAGGATCAAAGCACGGCCTGTGTGGCATAACTTTGTATATAACGTTGATTCGCGAGCCTCACACCCCGGTATGAACCAGAAACGGGAGAGGATCCAGGGAGAACATGCGTCTCTTTCTAGTTAGAGGTGGTGTCAGTGACCTACGAGCCTTGACATTTATATTACTTTCACCTGTGTGGTTGTTGGATTGCGAGGCGCCTCAGATATGGAGTTATTTGGCTCATTTACGCCCCAAAGGGCGGGGAGACGTATTGTTCAGGGTTTAATTTTAATCGGCTACGTGTGGACCGGCCCTGTGGCTCCTAAGGCTTGACTGAGTACTTGCCTGAGGCTTGCGCTAGAGAGTCTCGAATTCGGTAAGGACTATCTTTTGCCTTGGTTCATGACGGAAATCCAATTTCCAAATACGACATCGTGCGGTTTTGATTGTATACTTATATATGGCGACATGATATATGGTACCCATGCCGTCTATGATTGATAGTTATGGCCGAAATTGTTTTTGAAACATATAAACACTAGTAATAATATCAAATGCTTTTGATTTATTCGTATCAAGCATATTTTCGCCATTATAAGGTAAAACTTATCCTCCGGTTTGTGTTGCATTGTGTGATGGAAACTGAGTCTTATAATGGCTTCATTTTTATAAAAAGCATTGCGATGTTTAAAAGATTTACTTGTTTTAAAGCACTGTCAATCCAATGGAGTAAACTCGTTCCGCGAAAGTGGCGTGGTCCTGTGATAGGCTATATTATAAAGTAAGTTAACGTAGATTTCTCATACCAGTCCCATGACTGAGTCATAGTTTGTTTCACGTGCAAACTCGGGTGCCCCTTTTTCTACACAGGCAGCCTTGTATTCAGGTTTTAGCAGGCTCTTTCTGGATAGCTGGAGCTGAAGATGGATTCTATCATTTATCTCTTTTTATGCTGTTCAGCTCCTATTGTACATATTATGTTTTGTTTTCCGCTGTAGACATTTTATGTAAAGCTGAACTGTATTTTGTACTATGTACGATCCTGTATACTGTGTAACTCTGATGATTATGTTTATCCGGTATATTATATTGTACATTATCCGGTGTATTTATTTATTTATTCATGTTCTGCTATTATTTGTTTATGTGTTATATTCCAAAGATTACCCTTGCCACCGTGGAACGGGGTTTGGGGTCGTCACAGTTACTGTCACTACTATGTTACAGCAGCTTCATAAGCATACCCTACCCTCCCTCACCGTTCTTTCTTCTCACCAAAGACTGCTGCACATTTCCTAACTGTTGTGCTTTCCGCTTCCTTCACCGTGCCTTTTACAACAACCATGCCTCTGCACGAGTCACCCTTTCCCCGCATTTTACCTCTCGAATGCCATGAACCACCCCTGCAACTCCAGTTCACCATGCGTCACCCAACCGCCATCGTCAGAGGATCACCATCGACCCAGCTTATGTTCCTCCACATAATCTCGCTCTTGTTCCCTCCCACTTCTTCATGCCAATGCTACTTTCCGAACTGTTGCTCACTTTCGAGTTCACCGCTACCTCTGCTCACATTCTTTCTTATTTTGTTCAAGCAGTTTCCGCATGCAATTCTAGAAAAAATAACTAAAGTATCGTGCCTTATTTATAGGGATGGCTCCTTGCCACCCACATTTTAGGGTAGCAGACCGTGTAGGGTAGGTCTGAAATGGCGTAGGCCTGTGTGAGTGTGAGGGTGATGGTGACAACACAAGGTTGTGTGAGTCAGAGGGAGAAGGACACAACATGTGCGATCTGCTGAACTTAGAGATGAAGGTAGCATGAAGGATTGGATTGGAGACATAGGATTAGATTGGAGACAGCTGCGTGGTTGAAAGCAACAAGATTGCGCAGGTACTTATTTGATCTACTATAGCAAATCTCAGTGATGACGAAATCCCATTTTGCTCGAGTTTTCTTTGTCAACAGTCTGTATATTGTATTTTCATTTCAATAGGGCCCTGTGCTATTCTTTGCTCTGTAGCGAAGCAATGGGTAGGCTTGCGATGACATATATTTGTATATATTATATTTTAGGCTTGAAAAGATTGGATAGTAGCATCTTAAACAAAGCATCTGTGCGTATTTTTATGTTCGATAAATTTGACAAAAATAGGATTGTCGTGTGTAGGCTACTGAGTTTTCTTTTCATTCATCCTGATTGATGGGTGGAAGCAAAATAGCATCTAGGGTACAGTGCTGTTTACTTAACATTAAGTAGTAGGATTGTATACATTTTTAATTCATATAGTTGTACATTGTTAGGCCTACGCATGTAGAAACGCAAAAGTTAGATGGGGACAATAAATGTATAGTTCCATTTGCTTTGCCAAGAAGAAAAATATGAGGTACGGTGAAGACAGTGTAAATTTTCATCTAGACTTTGCGCGGCTATGGTATTCCCTTTTCAGTTATACTATGCTAATTGGAAAAGTATAGGCTGGTGTGTTTTCATGGCAGGCTTGAATTCGGGAATGAGTTGTCTAATTCATTTTTGATGTAAGTAGGGTTACACAAGAGGAGAATAAGTGTTGACATATGAAAATGGAAAGATGAGGGTAGTGCAGAAATGTTTTGCTTGTACTTCGTTAGCTTAGCATGAAAGTTTTATATAAATTTTGTATTTATACGGTATTTACTTTTACTGCAACTCTCGCTAACCGTAAAATGTTCAGACATGCAAACATGAACCTTTAACGTAATAAAAATGGATACATCTTTTCGTCTTCTCAGTTTCAATGAAGTTCATTTTGTTGAAAATTAGGTCGTTTGAAAAATAAATCATTTGTGACTTATAAATGTATCAATCAAATTTTTCGTGCGCGAAGCACGGGCCTCCTCATAAGGTAAGCTACGCATTGATCTGAACGTCTATTTCGTATGATTATTTAACTTTATCGTCAATTTTCGTTGAGCGTTTTATATTTGTACTGATACATATGAATTCAAATCATAAATTAGGAAATACCGCGACATTACGAACTCAATTTATAATGATATATAAATTTTACGTTCAAACTTGGTTATATGACGATATATATTATAAATTCGTTTATAATACCAAATCGATATTTAAAATAATATTATAATTATCCGATCACCAAAAATACGGGACGTTACATTCCTTCCCTCTTGAAAGAATTTCGTCCTCGAAATTACTAAGGTAGAAGAAATGTTACTGACCTATTAAATTTCCAAATTTTATTTTTAATATATCGAAAATCACTTTATTTAACTTTTATTAAATCATTGAGGAATTTTAGTCAACCAATCTTACAACACTCAACTTACTATACACATCCACATAACCCAATCAATTGAATTTATATTTAGTATTAATATTCACTTGGGTTTTGCATCCCATAATTATCAATCGATTAATATCAGATCGATTTCCATAATCATTACTCAATTCCTAAATCTCCGATTTATCGTATTCCACACTATCCACTTAACCAGGTTAAATCCCAACTCCATAATTAACTAATCAATTTTCTACTTAATTCACATCTATTTCAAAGTCCAATTTCTGATTTTCAAAAATCATCCATTCTCTCTTCAAATTTCATTTAACTCCAATATCTACCCTTAAATTAGCTTGACTTAACCAAGTTAAGTTCCAAATCCATATTCAATTGACTATTTACTATTTTCTTCAACTCTATTTTAAATTCAAATTCCAATTTTATTTCAAAAATCATTCATTCCATTTTTATTTAACTTGTCTTTAAGTTAAATTCTTATTCATTCAATTTCACAAATCATACATGTGAAATCTCCTTGTTATTAAACCATTCAAATTTTAATTCAACTTGAATTTCATTTAAATTAATCAAGCCGACCAATAATTCAATAATTTAAGGAAATTATTTCCCTACTATACAAACATATATTTTGGGTAAAATTATTTCATTTACCCTCTTTATAAAACAATATCATGTCATTTGCTAGTTCAAAATCGAACCGATCAAATATCACAATATAAAACATTTTTATATAAAATCTACAAATACGCTCTCTTAAATATATATACTCAAACTCAATCAAGGGTATTACTAACCCCATCTCAATTGAGTTACGCCATAGAACCAAGGTTATTACTAAACCAATAGCTCTGATACCACTGTAACAAACCGAAAAACTCGATGCTCAAATTTCCAAAACAATTACATTCAGTGTCCAAACTCAAGTACCGAACATCCAGAAAGTTAATAGAAAGAAGGTAGAGGGTGAGATAAGGAAGAAAGAAATACAAGAACAGAAGAAGAAGAAGAAACACAACATAATCAGAGTCTCACATCGCAGTGGAACAAAATATAATAATCTTTATTAAGAGCTTAAAATAAATACTTACAACATCAAAGTACATCAATCCACTTGGACAGTTATAGCAATCTGTCCTCATATATATCACATAGCGGAATATACTAGATAAAAATCATATGTCTAAACTCCTCCAGCACGTCTCCTGATCTTCATATTTATCCAATAACCTAAACCTGTACAGCCCGGTCTAACCCGAGCATTACAAATACTAGGCCAGTCTGCTAAACCAGAGTGAGAAAAACTCGCATAGTTTAAGGGAATCATCCAACTTGATTTTAAAGTTCAAAACCCTTTCGAAAGAAGGGAAAATCGTAAGACCAAATCCACACATAAATATGGACGATGTTTACATTACAATAACCCAAATCATTTTGAAATTACATATATAATCTGATATTATAATAGTGTCTAAATACAAATAAATAACAATCTAGTGGAACGCCTGCATCTCATGCTCCACATATATAGTATACAATCAAAACTGCGGGCGCTTATTGGAGATTGGATTCCGACTATGAAAATGTATGGAACCACCTACAAATAGTGTATCTCTAGAGGCGAATACACTGGGTTCAACAAGAATATCTTGCAACCCAGCCCACACATGACCGACCACTCATTTCGCTTGAGTGTATCGAATGTATATCACCAACGGTTGGGATCAACATCCGTTTCTCGAAAAGGGACTGCATCGATATATTTAAGAAGGAAAAGGAATTTCTCTAGATAGGTGAGTATACACCCTAATGGGAGCGACCCACATAGCCATGTTGCTTGCCCGATTTTTGTCATTTCCCGGTTGTGAGGCTTGAGGTCATAACGTATCTTTTGGAACACTTGTCCACCATTCACTTTGAATGCCACATCATTAGATCCTTCAGAAATCACTAATTGATTTCCAAAAAAATAATCGGGTTGCTAAGTTAAGAGAAGGTTTCTTCTCCGCCGCCACAGAAATACGTTTGAGGAAATTAACATACGTAACCCCTTTTGGAAATATTCAGTCGGACATCCGTCCATACAAGTTGTCCTGGGCTGGACAAACCGAAGGAACTCCCCTACTGCAACCCAAGGATCGGTAGCGAGTAGTCCTTGCAAATCCGCAACGACTGAATCACGTCAAGATATCTCTGCCTGTACAACTAGAGAGTATTCGACAAGCTATCCTTCCGCTTATGAAGATCCACGATCTTCAATTTTTCTATCTCGCTCAGCATCTAATATCTTCAATGTTTACGTATTCATTGGTCGGAATGGTTTTCGAATATAAATTCGATCCCGGTCTTTCCGTACCAACAATCGTATTGGCCAGATTTGATAGTTGGTTATTTAACTATCAAATAAACAACCACTCAATCATGAAAATGAATCCATTATTTTTGTATTCAGCAACATCCGGCCCTTTTTAGTTTAAAACAAATTAAAAACTTCTTAACCTTTAGGATCTTAAAACACAGTATTTACTTCTTATTTTATTATAAGAATATTCACAAAGCCCTTTTTACACACTTTAACATCAATTCATATACAAATTAATATATACCAAATATTTGAGTTCAGTAGAATTCTAATTAAAAACATTGTTACCAGGTCACTTTGATTTCTATTGCTGGAAAAGAAAACAAACACTTATTTCCCTTTAAATAAACCCATTCACTCTCATCCATTCATAATATCATTATATTCTTACCAAATCTCCTTTTATCTCCTTTACATTAGAAATATCATTTACATTCTTAAACCTCTTTCTCTTTTCATTACTTAACTCCTTATCAGCTCATATTATTCCACTTCTAATCATTCAACCATTTTCAATTTAAAAATCTCATTTCCACTCCATTCATCTCACTTAATTCTATTATCAAGTATTGTTAACTCAAAATTTACGTTTATCGTCACATTCCTTTTTATAAACTTTATTTATAACTCGGGTTTAAATAAAATCCTTTTTATCTCGATCTCCTTTTCACTTACTTCAAATGTTAAATAAACATTTATCTAGGTTACTGCAACAACTTAAAATCTCCTTTATAACTTTGTTATCAAACTGGGGTCTGATACCGAACTCATTCATAATCCCTTCTCACTACTTAATCATATTCCACTCACCATGTGTTTACTTACTTAAGTGTATCTCATTTAAGAAGTAATCACTTAAATTATTATTAATTAAAATCATTTACTTTTTGTTAACCACCATAATGGTTAGGTTCTTTAACCGTAAATCCCTTTTAAAATCTTATTGAATTAAAAACAATATTCATTAATCTAATCCATTAGATTAATTACCAACACCAAACTAAATTAATCAATTCCAAAATATGACCATCCTGTTAACCAATTCAAATTGTTCATTCCTTTAAATTAATTAATAACACAATTAATTCTAAATAAATTCTATTTAAGGATTTCTTGAAACAATTAATTCAACTTTTAACTGTTGCATTAGTTTTTGCTCGTCTCCTTATAAATCTCATTAACGTAAGACTTTGTTTTGTAAACTTTTTAAAAATACTTAAACTTATAAATAATAAACCTTAATTTTCTTTGTTGAACTTCTATTTAAATACGTAGATTTAAAAATCTATCTTCGGTTATAGAGTAGATTTCATATCTTTATTACCGTCAATTTAACCAACGGTAAATCAATATTGTAACACCATTTATTTTTAGGCCAACTACTGCCAATTACCCAACCAAATCGTTTATTGGTTAAAAGAAAACAACCATTGAATTTAGATTCAACACAAACAATGATCAATAAATCATCCAATCATATGTGTTAAACAGCTCATATAATTGCAATATGGGACAAACAATAAATGTGAGGAATCTAGTTGGATCCCTCCAAATTCTTTCCTTACATCCAAATACGTTATTTCAACAGTATCATTTTATCTAAATAAACAGATCTAAGCTTCAACCATCAAACAATATATAACGACAATCCAAACATCCATCAACCAATCATAACACACAAATATTTAAAACCCTACTTATATAAAATAATTGGGATAAAACTGAGTGAGTTGAACTCACCTTGGCTTTCATTCATCGTTGAGACAGTCCATTTTAATTAAAAATCCCAGTAATTATCAATTCTAACCAAACAGCTTCATCGTCGTGTTCGTCGATGCAGTTCCGATGCCACTTGCTTCAATCGCTTCCGTTCTAATAACAAAATCATACGTTATAAATTTATACGTTATTCACGAATCTAAAGTAATCTCACTAAAACTTAAATAATAATTATTAACTAAATTGTACTTCACGTTTATTAAACCTTTAATTGGCATGTTTCAATTTGCTTAGGCCCTTTTCTAATAGAATTTAGACACAACGTTCTTTTGGGTTATTAAGCCACCTATACGGTCCACTATACTTGCGTGTACATATATAATCACGGATTAGGCCATGTTAGTTAAATTGCTTTTCCCGTTTGAACACGGTATGAATCGGTCAAGGTGCTTCCATTGGCTTTACAGTTATTTTGGTATCCCAATATATTTATAACCAAGACCTTATACGGTCTCATCAGGGAATTCACAATCGTATGTTCTGAGAAGTGCGAAATACAATTTAACTCAAAAATTGGTTAAGTTAGTTAAACCTTCATTCCTTTGTTCCTGTTCGTTTTCAAACCCGACTCCCTGTAATAACCCATAACTGGCCATGTGAAATCATGGTTAGGCCTTATATAAAAACTAACCTGGTGCATTATAGTATTGTTTACCATTTACTTATTTATGTTAATTATATACTCAGGGTTAGGTGTAATCAAATTCCTAATCCACGTGTATACTTGGTCAAACAATCTATTGAGCAAATTAAAACATGGATTAAGGGAGATCATCATGTTATAAATGTAACCAGGCATTCCACTGTAGCTTGCTTTTTTCCACCGTCATTCGCAAGAACCCATACATGCTGAGCCACCCTCTTCCAGAAGAACACCGCACCACATAATACATGCTGCTTTCCACTACTGCACAAATATTCCCATGGGTTACTGTCACTACTATGTTACAGCAGCTTCATAAGCATACCCTACCCTCCCTCACCGTTCTTTCTTCTCACCAAAGACTGCTGCACATTTTCTAACTGTTGTGCTTTCCGCTTCCTTCACCGTGCCTTTTACAACAACCAGGCCTCTCCACGAGTCACCCTTTCCATGCATTTTACCTCTTGAATGCCATGAACCACCCATGCAACTCTAGTTCACCAAGCGTCACCCAACCGCCATCGTCAGAGGATCATCATCGACCCAGCTTTTGTTCCTCCACGTAATCTCCCTCTTGTTCCCTTCCACTTCTTCATGCCAATGCTACTTTCCGAACTGTTGCTCACTTTAGAGTTCACCCCTTGTTTCTCCTAACATTCTTTCTTATTTTGTTCAAGCAGTTTCCGCATGCAATTCTGGAAAAAAAAACTGAAGTATCGTGCCTTATTTAAAGGGGACGACTCCTTGCCACCCACGTTTTAAGGTAGTACACCGTGTAGGGTAGGTCTGAAATGGCGCAGGTCTGTGTGAGAGTGAGGGTGAGGGTGAAAACACAAGGCTGTGTGAGTCTGAGGGAGAAGGACACAACATGTGCGGTCTGCTGAACTTGGAGATGAAGGTAGCATAAAGGATTGGATTGGAGACATAGGATTGGATTGGAGATAGCTGTGTGGTTGAAAGCAACAAGACTACGCGGGTACTTATTTGATCTACTGCAGCAAATCTCAGTGATGACGAAATCCCATTCTGCTAGAGTTTTCTTTGTCAACAGTCTGCGTATTGTATTTTCATTTCAGTAGGGCCCTGTGCTATTCTTTGCTCTGTAGCGAAGCAATGGGCAGGCTTGCAATGACATGTATTTGTATATATTATATTTTAGGTTTGAAAAGATTGGGCAGTAACATCTTAAACAAAGCATCTGCGAGTATTTTTCTATTCGATAAATTTGACAAAATAGGATTGCAGTGTATAGGCTACTGAGTTTTCTTTTCATTCATCCTGATTGATGGGCGCAAGCAAAATAGCATCTAAAGTACGGTAGCTATTTACTTAACGTTAAATAGTAGGATTGTCTAGATTTTCAATTCATACAATTGTACATTGTTAGGCCTATGCATGTGGAAATGCGAAAGTTAGATGGGGACAATGCATGTATAGTTCCGTTTGCTTTGCCAAGAAGAAAAAATATGCGGTACGGTGAAGACAATGTAAATTTCCATCTGGACATTGCGCGGTATTATATTCCCTTTTTAGTTTGATTATGCTGATGGGAAAAGTATAGGCTGGTGTGTTTTCATGGCAGGCTTGCTGTAACGACCCGAGGAAAACTCGACGCTCGAATTTTTGACAATAATATATAAACCCATATTACTTGTCAAAAGCCTAAGTATCGAACCCCAGATTGTCATGAGAACGAATTTAGAGGGTGAGTAAAGAAAGAAAGAAATATTAGAATAGAAGAAGAAGAACACATCATCATAATCTCACAGCGGAACGAATAAAATAAAATATCAAATCTCTTTATACAAAAGAACTGTAAATACATACCAATCATCAGAGTACAACATATAACTGCATAGCGGAAATAACTTTATATATCTAGCGGTGATGCCTCCTGATTCTATCTCCTGAAACTCCAAGCGAAACCAAACCTGGAACATACTTGGTCTGACCCGAGCACATTTGAAGCAAAGCAAAATACACCGGGTCAGTCTGGAAATACTATCAGTTATAAATTTACAGAACACACAACTTGTTTAACATTGGAAATTCTTCTCGAAACAAAAGGATAATAGTAAGACCAGTCCATACATAAACACAGATGGTTTTTTACCTTACTATAACCCAAAACATTTTTGAAATCATAGCTTATTCTGATATTATCATAATGTCTACATACAAATAATTAACAATCTAGTGGAACGCTTGCATCTCACGCTCCACATATATAGTGTACAATCGAAAACCGCGGGCACTTATTGGAGATTTGATTCCAACTTGACAAGGTATGGGGCCACCTTCCGAATGTGTATCTCTAGAGGAAAATACACTAGGTTCAACAAGAACCTCTTGCAACCCGTCCCTCACATGACTGACCACTCATTTCGCTTGAGTGTATCGAATGTATATCACCGACGGTTGGGATCAGCAACCGCCTCCCGAAAAGGGACAACATCGAATATAGATTTAAGAAGCAAATGGATTTTATCTAGATAGGTGATCATACATCCTAATGGGAGCGACCCACATAGCCATGCTGCCTGCCCGATTTTTGTCATTTCCCGGTTGATGAGGCTTGAGGCTAGAATTCCTCTTCGAACATCTGGCCACTATTCACTTTGAATGCCACATTGTCAGATCCTCTGGATATCACTAATTGACGACCACAAAAATACTCCAGTTGGGAGCTAACCAACTATAATACGTTTGAAGAAATCAACGTACGTGGTCCTTTGGAAATACTCTGTCAGACATTCGTCCATACAAGTCATCCAGGAAAAGGATGAACCGAAGGTACTCTCCTATTGCATCTCATATAGGAATCATCCCATGGATCAGTAGCGAGAAGTCCTTGCAACCCGTAGATTCCAACCAAGACAAAATCACAGTTTATCTCTGTTTACAAGACAGAGAATCTTAGTGGTTCTTCCGCTTATGAAGATCTACGGTTTTCAACGCTCCATCTCGATCTTCTTCTAATATCTTCACGTATTTGTTGGTTGGAATGGTTTTCGAATATAACTTCGACCCCGGTCTTTCCATACCAACAATCGTATTGGTCAGGTTTGATAGTCGGTGATTTAACTATCAAATAACAATAGTGTCAATGATTTTATTGATTCTGTATTTGGCATTACCTGGCCTACTTAAATATACTTTACATAATAGTAAATCAGTCTTTGAATCTTCCAATTATATTGAAACATTTATTTATTCTTATTTATAACAAAAACTATTTTGATTACTATAGAGCATATATACATGTATATATATACCCCAGCTTTCCACTTCTTTTGGAAACATCGATCTATTTCCTTTAAACCCCTTTCCCTTATATTCGAGTGTCTTGATATATATACATCTTATAGATATATATATAATATACTTAATGGTATTAACCGTTTCCAATTCTAATAGGGTTAAAGCAAAGGTCGACTTATGACTCAAAATCAAATATTCTTCTTTATTTTGAAACTAGTATTGCAATATCATCTATATCCCACGTTCTTTTATTAGAGTTCAATATCCTTGTATAGGATAAAACCAATTTCAACACATTCACTTATTCCAAACTAATACCATTCCTCGATAATAGTGAAGCCAACCAAGTTGGGGTATTTTAGTTACCTCTCAGACCTTGATCGACCCCGTTCTTATCTCAGAATAATATTAGTTTATCACTTAAACACTTCACCAAATCTTATTTAGTATCTCGATTTCCAACTGGTTTCGCAAACCGTTTTTTACATTTGAAGTCCCTTTCCAATATAATCTATTTACTTATTTTGTTTGATTAAGTAAACGTCGAATAACCGCCGCTTTTAACTTAGAATTTAGTTCCAAGAATCCCTTTTTCAATATTCTAGTACCATACTATTTCATGGATTTCCTTTTTGTTTGAAAACCTTTAGTTTAATTACAATATTTGCTAAATTCAGTTTCTTAACATTTAACCCACCAGTTTGCTTTAAAACCCTTTTAAAACCTTGTTGGATTTGTTTCCAAACCTCTTACACTATTTTTGCTTAACAACTCATAATACTTAGCTTAGAATTTAATCTATTACCCCGTTTCGACTCACTGTCAATTTATAATCATTTCCCTTAAATAGTTCATTCCAATTGAATCCCTTTACCTAATTTCACAATTAAGTAAAATCTTATCTGAATTCTTTGCATCCTCTTACAAATATCATTTACCAATCTACTTGAAAACTTAAATTTTAAATTTCTTTATGAACACTTATCGACCCTTTGATCAAACCTGGTCGCCGCTTGAATCCCAATTAAAAATAATTTCTTTATGTTATTATTAATTAAAATAATAATTAACTTTAACGTTAACAATATAAAAAATAGTTAACTTCGCTATTTACTAAAGAAAGAGTCGTTATCATATTTGAAAATTTTATTAAACAGTAGTTAACTTCATTTATACCAGACAACTCGATAACTTCTTTAATTATAGTCAATCGTAGATTATCTAATGTTTGCATTATTCGTTAAACTTAACGAATATCGATTTATTCAATTATCCATTGTAATTACAATGGTTGATTTTGCCATCCGTACCTATCAGTTAGCAGTCAACTGACTTTCATTTGTCAATTCCCCTTTTAAATTAACTAATTACTTAATTAATTTAAATCACTATTTAATTGTTTAAAAACGATTATTCTGTTTTTACCAACCCATATGTAAATCTTCAGCTTTCTGCTTTTAAAACTTTCATAACTCTTTAAATCATCCCTTTATAAACTCGATTGAAATATATGTTTATAAACTTCTAACTTAAATACTTATATAAAATAATCGAAAAATTTAATTCAGTTATAAAATAAATTTATAATTTTAAAACTGCATCGATCCACCTGATAGTAGAACGGCGTTTAAACCAATGTAATGTAGGCCATTCTTGCCAATTACGCAATCAACACGGTCGATTAATTTTAATCGCAACAACGGTGAATATATATTCAACCATCAACATGCAAATAAGTTTTGGTGTCAGTCAGGGTGAACAGTTCATATATGCACCACAATTAAAAATACAGTTAATTTGAGGAATCCGGCCGGATCCCTCCAACCTATCCTTCTCTGCATCACAAATACCAGTTATATGAATTTAATTTTGATATTATATTATTTAAAACTGATGAACATAAATAACAATAATCAATCAAACAAACAATAGCATCCATAGCAGCAAATCAACCAATTTCTACTGTTAATGGTAAATTATATATTTCTATGGATTTACCACATCACAGAATTCCAGAGGGTGTGAGAATTAACTCACCAGGTTATATTCGGTTGATGGTTGACGCGTTTGTTGCTTTTAATTTGCAACGAACGTTCAAAATTTGCTGAAATTCTAACTGTGTCCAATTGACTCCTAGTCAGTGTCATTGTTTAGGTCTCGTCCCTGCGATCCCAACAATCCAGTTTCGTTAAATTTCGTCAATGTATGAAATAGTTATGGTCGATTAAAGTTTAAACAAATTAAATGATTTATTAACTAACTATTTATTTAATTAAATAATTGCCTATCCTAATTACCGTTAATCCACTTTGCCACGTCAGATCCTTGGATGTCTCCCTCACGCGCTTTCTCCTTTGCTAACCACGAAATCCCGATGCCCTGTTAAACCCAAATCTCCCTCCTATTCCTTCGCTTGCCGCGGCCACCACCGGCATCCTGACACCTCCCCGAGACCTCCACCAGAATGGCCTATCCACGACCACCCTTCGCCAGCGACGCCGTCCCCCAATTCCGCCTCCTCCACCTGGAAACTCGCTCCGACCAAATCCCGTTCGTTCGCCAAATTCCGCCGCCATAGGTCAAAATAGACCACCGCACCACCACCTAGCTGACGACCTCGCTTCCCCCTTCCATGGTAACTGACCATAGCCATGAGAAATTGGCAATTTCCGATCGTATTTCCTAAAACAGTCCCCAAATTCCATGTCTACGATCAACTCACTATTCCGACCACCTCAGTCCACCAGAAGACCCGAGACCACAGCCAAACGAAAGCCTGATCTCTCCTCTACAAAACCCCCAAGGTCTCGACATCTGAAATCAACCCAATCTCCTCAATTTCGGCAAAAAACGAAACTAGAAACGGTTTTACCTCGATTTCGGCCAACACAGTCGACGAAACTCACCCAACTTTTTACAGGAGGTAGATAACAACCCGATCTACAACTTTTGTTCCGGTTTCCCTCACAAATTCCTCTCGGATTGGAAGATATAAATCGATTTGTGATCAAGGACTGTTTTGCAAAATTGGCTGATGAAAAATAAAGGTAGCTGGGTATTTCTGATTTTTGGTGTTTATACAATATGGAAATAATATATTTTATGTTGACGTGACATGTGATGTTGACTAACGATTTTATTCGTACCTATCGCTGTTTTAATCATCGTTTATTCGCTGCTGCGCTCACATACGAATCCCGTTCAAGATGCAAATGGACGGCATTGTATAGTTTGACGATACGGTTCTAATGAAACTTGTTTCGTCAAATTCCGAGTCTGTTTGCTCGAACGGCCCTCGTTCACGTTCAAATGGTCGTTTTTATTTATATTTTATTTTGCCACGCTCACAAATTAACCTCGGTTGACGCGCCACTTGAGATCTAGCAATAATTTACTGTTGCAGTCCCAATAAAATTTATTTTGTCGAAAACTGAGGTCGTTTGAATAAAGACCCTTTTATAACCGCCCAATTCAAATAAATAAACCAATTTTAAAATACCTCAATATAATAATATTAAAATATTGTAATTGGCCATACCCGACCAAAATTTGGTACACTACCATAGAAAATTACCCTGGGTTGAATTCCAAGCCAAATCGATATTTAAAATATTTAAAAACCCTTTATTTTATATAAATAAATCGCTATTTAAATATAGGAATTCCATAGCGACCTTTTCAAAATTTGATTTGGAATAAAACAAAATCTACAACACGAAAACTTGATTTTTTTTCTTTCATTAGAAAAATATTACCCAACAAATTCGGACGTTTCTTGTTTCGAGAAAATCCGACTCATATTGGGCCCTGTACGACTGTTAGAAGTTCAAAACGCCAATTTACGTACTTCCGCGCCGCTGAAGCTCGTTATATATTTAAATTGTAAAGTATTCGCTCGACCGTCATTTTAGAATCGAAACCATCACTATAATCTCAATAGAATCAATTTTAAACCATTTCAAATTGCTCGATTACATTATATTGCAAATTCTACATTTTCCCAATATTTTGGAAATTAAAATATTATTATATTATTTATTTAAATAATATATTCAAAAGAAAATAACTAAATCCAATTATTTTAATTTAAACCAGTATTTTAAATAATTAAAATAACTAAAAAAATCCAAATAAATAGGCAGAAAGTACGGGTCATTACATTCCTTTCCCCTTAAAATAATTTCGTCCTTGAAATTGCTAAGGTAGAAGAACGTTAAAACCCAAAATAATATTTATTTAAAACTCGATTTTAATTTCAAACTAACCCAATTGGTTTTAAAACCAATTTATTTCAAATAAAAGAATTTTCCAAACATCTCCAAAAGTTTCTAACATCTTAAATTTTGGAAAAAATTTCGGTAGAGTCTCCCCTGTACGGAGGACCATTAGCAATATCACAGGATCAAGAAATATGTATACATCGACCAACAAGGTCGGAAAAATCCAAAATCCAGACCAAAAATCCAAACAAAACCAAAATTTCATATTTGCGTAGGCGTACCTTTTTGTGAGCGTTATTACGCGATAAGCAATATTTTATATTTGATCCGCTGAATTATAATGCAGCTCTATTCAAACTGGACTCAATTAACTCCAGAATTTCTCTTGGATGGATTTTTAAACTGAATTGGCCCTTCTGCACCTGTTTCTCAACTCAAATGAGTTTCATTAGTCATTAACAAATGTTAATCAGGTTCAAAACATCCATATCATCTATATCAAATAATTCGACACACAGTTCAATCCACACGAGATTAATTATTTATAATCACTTCATTTATTTCTTTTATTATCCATTCAAATCTAATTATCTGGGTTGATTTATTCGAATTATTTATTTGGAATTGGTTTTCACCCAAGTCGATTCATGCTCAGGTTCATATCCATGAGGTCGAGCACACCATCACACAATCAACATTAACAAATCCAAATAATTTGCCCATATTATAATAACCTTTACTTTTATTATTTTATAAAATAAATTGGGCAAAAATAATTTTATATCAAATTACAAATACGCGCTCTCATATATATATATATATATATTTACACACACACAAACTCAATCTAGGGTACTACTAACCCAATCTCTATTGGGTCACACCACAGAGCCAAGGTTATCACTAAACCAATAGCTCTGATACCACTGTAACGACCCGGGGAAAAACTCGACGCTCGAATTTTTCACAATAATATATAAACCTATATTACTTGTCATAAGACTAAGTATCGAACCCCAGATTGTCATGAGAAAGAATTTAGAGGGTGAGAAAAGAAAGAAAGAAATATTAGAATAGAAGAAGAACACATCATCAGAATCTTACAGCGGAACGAATAAAATAAAATATCAAATCTCTTTATACAAAAGAACTGTAAATACATACCAATCATCAGAGTAAAACATATAACTGCACAGCGGAAATAACTTTATATATCTAGCGGTGAAGCCTCCTGCTTCTATCTCCTGAAACTCCAAGCGAAACCAAACCTGGAACATACTCGGTCTGACCCGAGCACATTTGAAACAAAGCAAAATACACCGGGTCAGTCTGGAAATACTATCAGTGATAAATTCACAGAACACACAACTTGTTTAACATTGGAAATTCTTCTCGAAACTAAAGGATAATAGTAAGACCAGTCCACACATAAACACGGACGGCTTTTTACCTTACTATAACCCAAAACATTTTTGAAATCATAGCTTATTCTGATATTATCATAATGTCTACATACAAATAATTAACAATCTAGTGAAACGCTTGCATCTCACGCTCCACATATATAGTGTACAATCGAAAACCGCGGGCGCTTATTGGAGATTGGATTCCAACTTGACAAGGTATGGGGCCACCTTCCGAATGTGTATCTCTAGAGGCAAATACACTGGGTTCAACAAGAATGTCTTGCAACCCGGCCCTCACATGACCGACCACTCATTTCGCTTGAGTGTATCGAATGTATATCACCGACAGTTGGGATCAGCAACCGCCTCTCGAAAAGGGACAGCTTCAAATATAGATTTAAGAAGCAAATGAAATTTCTCTAGATAGGTGATCATACATCCTAATGGGAGCGACTCACATAGCTATGCTGCCTGCCCGATTTTTGTCATTTCCCGGTTGATGAGGCTTGAGGCTAGAATGCCTCTTCGAACATTTGGCCACCATTCACTTTGAATGACACTTTTTCAGATCCTCTGGATATCACTAATTGATGTCCACAAAAATACTCTAGTTGGTAGCTAACCAACTATAATACGTTTGAAGAAATCAACGTACGTAGTCCTCTGGAAATACTTGTCAGACATTCGTCCATACAAGTCATCCAGGAACAGGATGAACCGAAGGTACTCTCCTACTGCAACTCATATAGGAACCACCCCATGGATCAGTAGCGAGAAGTCCTTGCAACTCGTAGATTCCAACCACAATAGAATCAGAGTTTTCTCCGTTTGCAAGACAGAGAATCTTAGTGGTTCTTCCGTTTATGAAGATCTACGTTCTTTAACGTTCCATCTCGATCTTCTTCTAATATCTTCACGTGTTTGTTGGTCGGAATGGTTTTCGAATATAACTTCGACCCCGGTCTTTCCGTACCAACAATCGTATTGGTCAGGTTTGATAGTCGGTGATTTAACTATCAAATAACAATCGCGTCAATGATTTCATTGATTCTGTATTTGGCATTACTGGGCCTACTTAAATATACTTTGTAGTACAGTAAATCAATCTTTGAGTCTTCCAATTATATTGAAACATTTATTTATTCTTATTTATCACAAAAACTAGTTTGATGACTATAGAGCATATATACCTATATATATACCCCAACTTTCCACTTCTTTTGGAAACATCAATCTATTTCCTTTAAACCCCTTTCCTTTATATTCGAGTGTCACGATATATATACATCTTATAGATATATATGTATATAATATACATAATGGTATTAACCGTTTCCAATTCTAATAGGGTTAAAGCAAAGGTCGACTTATGATTCAAAATCAAATATTCTTCTTTATTTTGAAACTAGTATTGCTATATCATCTATATCCCACGTTCTCGCATTAGAGTTCAATATCCTTGTATAGGATAAAACCAATTTCAACACATTCACTTATTCCAAACTAATACCATTCCTCGATAATAGTGAAGCCAACCAAGTTGGGGTATTTTAGTTACCTCTCAGACCTTGATCGACCCCATTCTTATCTCAGAATAATATTAGTTTATCACTTAAACACTTCACCAAATCTTATTTACTATCTTGATTTCCAACTGGTTTCGCAAACTGTTTCTTACATTTGAAGTCCCTTTCCAATATAATCCATTTACTTAATTTGTTTGATTAAGTAAATGTCAAATAACTGCCGCTTTTAACTTGGAATTTAGTTCCAAAATCAATTTATCAATATTCTAGTACCATACTATTTCATGGATTTCCTTTTTGTTTGAAAACCTTTTGTTTAATTACAATATTTTCTAAATTAAATTTCTTAACATTTAACTCACCAGTTTGATTTAAAACCCTTTTAAAACCTTGTTGGATTTGTTTCCAAATCTCTTACACTAATTTGGTGAACAAATCATAATACATAGCTTAGGATTTAATCTATTACCCCGTTTCGACTCACTGTCAATTTATAATCATTTTCCTTAAATAGTTCATTCCAATTGAATCCCTTTACCTAATTTCACAATTAAGTAAAATCTTATCTGAATTCTCTGCATCCACTTACAAATATCATTTACCAATCTACTTGAAAACTTAAATTTTAAATTTCTTTATGAACACTTATCGACCCTTTGATCAAACCTAGTCGCCGCTTGAATTGCAATTAAAAATCATTTCTTTATGTTATTATTAATTAAAATAATAATTAACTTTAATGTTAACTATATTAAAAATAGTTACTTCGCTATTTACTAATGATAGAGTCGTTATCATATTTGAAAATCTTATTAAATAGTAGTTAACTTCATTTATACTAGACAACTCGATAACTTCTTTAATTATAGTCAATCGGAGATTATCTAATGCTTACACTATTTGTTAAACTTAACGAATATCGATTTATTCAATTATCCATTGTAATTACAACGATTGATTTTGCCATCCGTACCTATCAGTTAGCAGTCAACCGACTTTCATTTGTCATTTCCCCTTTTAAATTAATTAATTAATTAATTAATTTAAATCACTATTTGATTGTTTAAAAACAATTATTCTGTTTTTAACAACCCATATGTAAATCTTCGGCTTTCTGCTTTTAGAACTTTCATAACTCTTCAAATCAACACTTTATAAACTCGATTGAAATATATGTTTATAAACTTCTAACTTAATTACTTACATAAAATAATCGAAAATTTTAATTCAGTTATAAAATAAATTTATAATTTTAAAACTGCGTCGATCCACCTAACAGTAGAACGATGTTTAAACCAATATAATTTAGGCCATTCTTGCCAATTACCCAATCAACACTGTCGATTAATTTTAATCACAACAACGGTGAATATATATTCAACAATCAACATGCAAATAAGTTTTGGTGTCAGTCAGGGTGAACAGTTCATATATGCACCACAATTAAAAATATATTTAATTTGAGGAATCTGGTCGGATCCCTCTAACCTGTCCTTCTCTGCATCACAAATACCAGTTATATGAATTTAATTTCAATAATATATTATTTCAAACTAATGAACATAAATAACAACAATCAAACAAACAAACAATAGCATCCATAGCAGCAAATCAACCAATTTCTACTGTTAATGGTAAATTATATATTTCTATGGATTTACCACATCACAGAATTCCAGAGGGTGTGAGAATTAACTTACCGGGTTATATTCGGTTGACGGCTGATGCGTTTGTTGCTTTTAGTTTGCAACGAACGTTCAAAATTTGCTGAAATTCCAACTGCGTCCAATCGACTCCTAGTTAGTGCCATTGTCTAGGTCTCGTCCCTGCGATCCCAGTGGATCCAGTTTCGTTAAACTTCATCAACGTATGAAATAGTTATGGTCGATTAAAGTGTAAACAAATTAAACGATTTATTAACTAACTATTTATTTAATTAAATAATTACCTATCCTAATTACCATTAATCCACTTTGCTACGTCAGATCCTTGGATGTCTCCCTCATGCGCTTTCTCCTTTGCTAACCATGAAATCTCGATGCACTGTTAAACCCAAATCTCTCTCTTATTCCTTCGCTTGCCGCGGCCACCACCGGCATCCTGACACCTCCCCGAGACCTCCACCAGAATCGCCTATCCACGACCACCCTTCGCCAGCGATGCCGTCCCCCAATTACGCCTCCTCCGCCTGGAAACTCGCTCCGACCAGATCCCGTTCGTTCGCCAAATTCCGCCGCCACGGGTCAAAATAGACCACCACACCACCACCTAGCTGACGACCTCGCTTCCCCCTTCCATACCCTTCGGTCGCCACTACCTTGAACTGACCAGAGCCATCGAAAATTGGCAACTTCCGATCGTACTTCCTAAAACATCCCCCAAATTCCATGCATCCGATTAACTCACTATTCCGACCACCTCCGTCCTCCAGAAGACCCGAGACCACAGCTAAACGAAAGCCTGATCTCTCCTCTACAAAACCCCACGGTCTCGACATCCGAAATCAACCCAATCTCCTCAATTTCGACCAAAAACAAAACTGGAAATTCACGGTTTTACCTCGATTCCGGCCACCACAGTCGACGAACCTCACCTAACTTTTTACAGGAGGTAGATAACAACCCGATCTACAACTTTTGTTCAGGTTTCCCTCACAAACTCCTCTTGGATTGGAAGATATAAATCGATTTGTGATCAAGGACTTTTTTGCAAAATTGGCTGATGAAAAATGAAGGTGGCTGGGTTTTTCTGATTTTTGGTGTTTATATAATATGAAAATAATATATTTTATGTTGATGTGACGAGTGATGTTGACTAACGATTTTTTTTCGTACCTATCGCTATTTTAAACATTGTTTATTCGCTGCTGCGCTCACATACGAACCCCGTTCAAGATGCGAATGGACAGCGTAGTTTAGTTTGACGATACGGTTCTAATGAAACTTGTTTCGTCAAATTCCGAGTTCGTTTGCTCGAATGGCCCTCGTTCACGTTCAAATAGTCGTTTTTATTTACATTTTATTTTGCCACGCTCACAAATTAAACCCAATTGACACGTCACTTGAGATCTAGCAATAATTTACTGTTGCGGTCCCAATAAAATTTATTTCGTCGAAAACTGAGGTCGTTTGAATAAAGGCCCTTTTATAACCTCCCAATTCAAATAAATAAACCAATTTTAAGATACCTCAATATAATAATATTAAAATATTGTAATTGGCCATACCTGACCAAAATTTGGTACACTACCACAGAAAAATACCCTGGGTAGAATTCCAAGCCAAATCGATATTTAAAATATTTAAAAACCCTTTATTTTATATAAATAAATCGCTATATAAATATAGGAATTCCATAGCGACCTTTTCAAAATTTGATATGGACATAAAACAAAATCTACAACACGAAAACTTGAATTTTCTCTTTCATTAGAAAAATATTACCCACCAGATTCGGATGTTTCTTGTTACGAGAAAATCCAACTCATATTGGACCCTGTACGGCTGTTTGAAGTTCAAAATGCTAATTTACGAACTGTCGCGCCGCTGTAGCTCATTATATATTTAAATTATATAGTATTCACTCGACCGTCGTTTTAGAATCGAAACCATCACTGTAATCTCAATATAATCAATTTTAAACCATTTCAAATTGCCCAATTACTTTATATTGCAAATTCTACATTTTCCTAATATTTCAGAAAAATTTAAACAGATTTCAAAAATTCGAAGAGTCAGAATAGGCTAGGCGGGAAATTTCCCGCCAGGACCAGGTCGACCTGGGGGTCAACCTACCCTCACTAGGTCGACCAGGGGGTCGACCTGCCCCTCCCCCCTCCCCCCGCCCGAGCAGATTTGTTTGAAGACCTTTTTATTACTGTATGCTGAGTCATTAGGGTTTCTGATCTGGTCTGAATGGCTGGGGTTAATTCCGGGTTGATCGGATGGCTTAAATTAATCCTAAACTTTATAAAAACACATGTGGACTCAAACCTTAAAATCAAATAAAAATTAGAATCATGGCCTCCATGTCGTCACCTTGCAAACTAGAATAGCTACCACCAATTAGAGAGGAAGAAAAGCTAATCAAATTCAATTCAATCTAAACCGCAACAAATTGTCTTCTTCAAAGGAAAGTTAAATCAATTTCAGAACTCAAATTTCAGAACTAAAGACCTTCTTTAAGTTGTGAGTTCGATTTCTTTAATAACATAATTAACATTTTAATTGGATTGAGCTATAATTTTGGATTATGTGGTTATGTTGTGAATCATTGGTTGTATGTCATTATCTATGTTGTAAATTCTATAATGTTATCATCTATGTTGCAAATTCTATGATGTTATTATCTATGTTGTAAAGCTGTGTTGCTATTATCTATGTTGTAAATATATGATTCATAGTGATATTTCATATGCTAGTTTGGTTATGTTGTTGGAACTAATTCATATGTTAAATCATATGTTTGTATGTATGCAAGTATAGATGTTAATTTAGATCTAGATCATATGCAACTTATTCAAAATTATATATAACCTTACATGTTTCATGACATCTATTTTTATGTGTAAATTGGATCTAAAGTTAGGTTATGACATGTGTGAGTTATATGCTAGTATATAAAATTCTATATACTAGTTTTCATGTTTAGATGTAAGTTTACACCATCGTTTATGTTGCATGAATCACATATGCAAGTATATATATATATATATATATATATATATATATATATGTTTGGAGTATAAATCATGTAATGTAAGTTTGTGGTTATTGCCTACGCAAGTTTACACCTTATGATTAAATCTATGACATACATGGTTTATGCAAGTTTGTGACTATTACCTAAACAAGTTTACACCTTTAGATTTAGATCTATGACATATGTAATTTTATGCAAGTTTGTGACTTTGGCCTATTCAAGTTTTAAATGAAAAACCTCATTCACACATGCAAGTTCACCCCTTATGTTTAGATCTAGTTTTAATTGCTATGTGTGTTGTGATGTTTTCTCTTTATTCCATAAGTTGGACTATTCGAGTCTAACGTATATTTTACGTTAAATGAACGAACGTACAACATGGGGTAAAGGGATAATATTAAAAGTTTTTGTTAGACCGAAATTTGGGCCTAACACCCAAATGCTATGTGAAAACCTCACAATCACAGATTAATACAGAAAAAGCAGTAAAATAAGAGGAGACACACGAGATTTTTATAGTGGTTCGGCTCAATCCAAGCCTACGTCCACTTTATAGTTTCTTAAATCCTAAGAAGCTATTACAATGTTGTTTGTTTGCAGTTTATACACGAAATCCTCGTGTTTACAATGAGGAAGAGGAGATTAAAGGGGAGATTATACACGAAATCCTCGTGTTGTAATGTGGAATTCGACTTCTAGGTTATGCAATAGCCTTGTGAAGAACCATAGTTGAAGCCATGGAGAGTTAGAGTTCCAAAAGTCCCTTGAAATAGCCATGTTGTGGTGTATTTATAGGCGTAGAGGAGCCTCTGGGAGTCCTGAATCGGATCGGATCGGAGGGGCACGTGGCAGACCCTGAGGTGATCTCGGAAGCAGTGGAGAAATGGTCTTCAGTTCGTGCTAGGACAGGTGTAAGCCGATCCGGATAAATAGGAGGTGGTTACGCCTGAAGAACAGGTCAAAGCTGCTGCGTCTGAGCGGGTGCAGGGGGGTCCGTTCGGACTTCCGATCCGAACCGAGTTGGTGTCTTCAATCCGGAAACTTCATGTGCCAGTGTGCTCAAAGGTGAAGCGAATCGGGTTTGCCCCTTCCGATCCGGTCCGGACTGATGAGAATGGGAGCTGTGACAAGATAGTGTGCCAGAGACGTTTGGATCGGGTCCTCCGTCCTTTCGAGCCGATCCGGAGCATTCCAACCGAAGGCGAGACGTGTTGCTACATATCTGGTGCAAGGCGGATCGGGTCGGACTGCCTCTCTCCGATCCGAACCGAGGTGAGCTGGAATCCAAGTATGAGCATCTTCGAAGTGTGGAGTCGGAGCGGGTCCGAACCGATCCGGGAGGTCAAGCCAATTTCCAAGTTTCCGGTTCTGCATGCGTTCACGGAAACAGGCATAACTTTCAAACCGTAAGTCCGATTGAGCCAAACCAAAGCTCAAACTGAAGCTAATTCAGAGAACTACAAGAGTTATAGGCTCAGCTTTGTAATCGCTGTTTTCGGGCCCAAAAAAGGTCATCTGGTAGGAGTTTCGGGCCATTCTTTGTTTGTGATGCGATTTCAACCAAATCACCTCATGTCTTCTGACGATATTCCCAACGCTTGAGTGTATTATTGAGAAGAGATTCCATGTGTGACTGCTTTGACTAAAAAGCGGGTCAACAGTTTTAATATTGAGAATTGGCATAAGTGCCTTAAATGGCATAAAATTAATTTGTGATGATAATTGGTATAATTTTTCATACCATAAATAGATGGACATAATTGAGTCAATCATAGTTAAATTTGGAATTGATTGATAATTTGAATAGGAAAATTAATTCAAATTGGGGAATAATTAATTATGTGTAATTAATCGCCTAAGACACGAGGTTAGGCCCTTTTGTGGTGTAAGACTGCCCGGACCCGCCTGGAAAATCCAGCTGCCACAAATGCCAGTCTCATGCGGGAGGTCTTAGGCATAAATTAAATGCGTAACAGTTGTAAAGACACGAGGTTAGGCTCTTTTGTGGTGTAAGACTGTCCGGACCCGCCCGGCAATTCCAGCTGCCACAAATGCCAGTCTAATGTGGGAGGTCTTTACAAGGTTACGATGTTAATGAATTAAGAAACACTTAACCAAATAAACATGTAGTGGGACATGAGGGGGCTAAGTTGGTGCCTTGGGTGGCATGTGGAGTTTAGTGGGTGCCTTGGGTGGCATTTGAATACGATTAGAAACACTTAACCAAAAATTGAAACATGTAAGTGAACATGAATAAGAAGAGGGTTAAGTGGGATGTACTAGAGGGGACCAAGCTTAGGTGGATAGCTTGTGTCAAGTAATGGGGGCCCGTTTCAACCTGTAACCCATAAGTATCTTTGTGGGCTCGACCCAAGTCGAGGAGGGGACACGCGTACTGGGCTTGACTGTAAGAGGCCAAAACGGGTTAGCGGTGGCAACGCAAGTCCAACGGGTTCATATGCGTGTGTGGGCCTGGGCTGGTAGGTAAGACATTGTTGCATCGTGTAGGTATAAGCCGTGCATTGTTGGTGGCATCGGGTTGCCACTTTGGGGAGTGATACACCCCACTGTGGGGCCAGCACGGGTATCTACGAGCTTGGGAGCCGATCGAATGGGGGTAGTGGGTACACCTAGTGGAGATAGGGGCAGGCGGCACCTATGAAGGCAACTAGGGCTGCACGAAACTACCATTATTATTAAGTCTTGTAGGCAGGATCAACTTTTAGGGTGTTTGGTATGGTGCAATGTAGTAATTATCTGATAGCGACTAGGTGCGCCTTTAACGTTATCTTTGTTCATCTTATTTCTTTAGTTTGCTCTGCCATACCCAATTGTTCACAGTCATTTCCTTATTTTCTAACTTATGCCTTAGCCTAGTTATTTTGGTAATTATATTGTTAAAGTTATCGCACTCGCCAGACTTTATGTCTGACCCCCTTTGTTTCCACCTCTTTTCTTCCTTTTTCCCCCCAGGTGCTCAGAGTGGAACTAGCACGAGTAGAGTTTGATTTTGGACAGCTGTATCTCTTGCTTTTAGAAGTTGCTTGGATCGCCGAAGTAAAAGTTCAGCCTATCTTATTTATGGCTATTTTGTGTTGGGGTTATGTCTTTCAATTTATGTACTCTGATTTAGTCAAGATGGATATTATGTACTTTGACTCTGGTTTTTGATGATGTAATCAAACTTATGTGTTTACCGCTGCAATGAATAAAGTTTTAAATTTTTAAGTGTTGTTTATATCTGTTTTGTTATTAAGTTTCTGTTCTATACACACTTAAAACGCTCCATAGAAGTTAATGCATTCCCTTTGTGAGTGACATTAATGGATGTGGGGTGTTACACGTGGTATCAGATCTGAAGGTTACCAGAACAGATATGAATTTTGAAAAACTGTTTTTCAAAAACACTTTTATAAACAAGTACCTTCAAAAGTGTGTTTCAAGGAAAGTTATTGTAACACCCCGTAATTTGAACATAAAAATTCACAAATTAAAGTATACTTAATTAAGTGAAATGGGTTGTGCAGAGAAATATATATATTTATTGATATATATATATAATTGAAAATTAAATAAATAAATATGCAAAAATGTTCAAAACAGCGAATTGAGGGAGGGGAATAACCGAACCGGCCGATTTTTGAGGTCGACCCGAGCTCGCTGGGTCGACTAGGGGTTAATCCAGGGTGTTTGGCTGTCAACCCGTGGGTCGATTCACTCAAATGCAGATTTTGCATTTGAATGGTTCTCATGGTTCAGCTTTAATCTAAAGGCCCTAGATGGTTCCTACACTTGACTTCTTCCCCAAGACATGCTTTGATGGCTTGGATTGAATCTAGGGTTAATCCTATGGCTAATACTATCCTAATCCTCTATAAAAAGACCCATAAACCTAGCCTAAATCACCATTATTCAATCCTACAACTAAACTATGTCAAATTTGTTCCTCTCTTGGCCTCCACTCTCATGCTAAAATTCGTAAGCCTATTTTTATGAGAGATTGTGAGTTCATACAAGTGCTTTCAAACTTGTATGAGTGTTCTTAGTTTGCATTCAAGTCAAGTTGCAACATTTCTATTTCAAAGCAAGGATTTTTATTGATTTGGCGCAAGGGTTTTTCAATTGGGGCTTTCATATTTTGGTGCTTGCATAAGGACTTCGTCTCAATCTTTATAATAAATAATTATTTGTGTCTTCATAGCATTGTAAGCCCTTTTCTACTTTCTTTCTTTGAACTCTAAAGTTAAATGAATGATGCAAGTTTGGGGTTGATCATTATATGCAAGTTTGGTTGATCATTATATGCAAGTTTGGTTAATCATTATATGCAAGTTTGGATGATCATTATGCAAGTTGGTTTAATCATTATGTATGACACATGTTGCTATGTTATGCAAGTTTGGGTTGATCATGTTATCATGTTATGCAAGTTAAACTTGATGTTGTGAGCATAAAGCTCCAAGCTTTATATTAAGGGTTGCATTTGGCAACATGAAAGTTATCATATCCCTTATGATAACTTGCATGTGAGGCTAAATGCGAACTTCTAGCAACTTCTACATGTCATTTATCACCATGTATCACTCATATGCTAAGTTTGGTTTTATGCATGCTTTCGAAGCCTAACGATGCAATATGCAAGTATATGAACATATGTACATCTCATATGCCACCATGATAAACTTGTGGCTTCAACACCTTTTTGTCATGATTATGCCAAGTTCCCTATTTTACCCTTTATGCGTTGTTGCGATTATGTAAACGATGGGATTACGTTGGGGTTGGGTAAAATTATGACATGAACATGATTTTTATAACATAACATGATATGTTAACTTGTAATTATGTTTTGGAAACATAATGGACATGACACTTAGAAAATATGAGTGTGGCCAACTCGAGGTAGGGTTGAGTTTGTAGCATAAATCTACCCGGATCCGCCCGGCTTAACTAGTGGCTACAAACAATAGGACCCAATGTGAGAAGTTGGTCATGTTGTGCTCGAACCCGAGGTTAGACCAAGTTGTGGTGTAAAGCTACCCGGACCCGCCCGGCTTAACTAGTAACCACAACAAGGTCTAATGTGAGAGGTTAAAGCACATTAAGTTAATTAATGCCTCCTGATTAGGGTTAAGTCATGGTCCACTTAATACTTAATCAATTTGGGCTGGATGGGTTAATCGGGGTTAAGTCATGAACCTTGGATACACTTAACCAATTTAATCCACGTTTGTATCGGGTTAACCACATTTAACCCGTTAAGGAAACCCTAGTTGCGTGGTCCTTTGCAGCAGTAACCCTCTTGATAGTAACATAAGACCCTAGGACTAGGCTAGGGTGGGGCACGATTACTGGGCTGACATGTAAGCGACCAAAACGACGGCTGTGTAGGTACGCCGGTGTAGGTCCAGGCGGACTATGATCGTGCACATAGTCCGGCGTTGGAGAATCAGGCACAGTACCAGTAGATCTAGGCTGTGCATACTTGATTGGTGTCCGAGGTCTACACCCTAGGACTTGATACACCCTGGGGTGGACCTAGCACAGTTAGCTACATTTCATGTTTGGGCCGTATGACACCGACACTTGATGAGTTAGGCTTATAGGGAGCCGATCAACTAGACCGTGTAGTTGGACCTTGATTTAGGTCACCTTATGATATTGGGCCAAGCTTGGGCCAAGGGATCAATTCTTGTTTTTACTTGACATGATAGAATGCTAGTACACCCGTGGTGCAAAAACTTAGCCTTGATTATGCGATGTCACCTTTATCAATCTTGTTAGTTAATCATAATGCCAGTATGTTGTTATCCTTATGTTCATCTCAGCTTCTCATGCCAGTTAACTTTACTAGTTCATAAACAGATAGTAGTAGGGCTTACCAGTCTTTTTGACTGACCTGTTTTCTTTCGCCTCTTTTCTTCCATTTCCCCCCCCCTCAGGTCCTCAGGGTGGGAACATTGGAGCTTAGCTTGGATCTTTACAGCTTGCTTACTGGATTTGCTCATGTACGGTTTTGGACATTGAGCTAGCTATGGTTTATCACTTCATTTTGGGGATAGTACTTTATGTATTTTAGTTTTTCAGTTTATGCCTTTATCTAGACTTTGTTGTTGGAAAATAATGACCAAGTACTTTGTTGTAACATGACTATGGTTTTGAAATGCTAAGTTTTATCCGCTGCTTTACTACTCTGTTTTACTTATATGTTCTGTCTTGTGATATCTGCATGCATGTTTACCTTGTTTAACGCCCCTCCAAAGCTAATGTCCTTGCAAGAGTGGCATTGGCGGAGGTGGGGTGTTACATTTGGTATCAGAGCCTAAGGTTTACAAGATTTGAGCAATAGTGTTTTTAAAACTTACCTTTTGAAAAACTATTTTCAAAACCAATTAAGTATTTTCCAAGAAGAGTCTAGTTATTTTAAAAAAAGGCTATTCCCCAAAAGCCATAGCACTATCCTTCGTTTCTTCGTTCTGAATCTATCTTTTTCTTCGTTTTAGTATGGCCGATCGCTTTAACATCCCGGAAGGCGTGCAAGTACCAGTCTAGTTCCGGAGATTTATGGAGGCAAGGGCGAATGAAGCCGGCCCCGCGAACATTCCTCCTCCTTCCCCTGTCGCTAACATCTCTCCTCCTCCCATAGCTGAGGTTCCTCCTCACCCTCAGCATCCGCAAGAGGATTTTGCAAAGCTTTGCAAAGACTTTAAGGCGATGGGTTGCAAGAATTTTGTCGGAACGGAGACTTCCGTGGAGGCAAGAAACTGGTTAAAGGAAACTGAAGAACTCTTTGCTATCTTTGATGTGGAAGATCGTAAGAAAGTTCTGTTGGCGGTATGGCTATTGAAAGGGGACATGACAGTTAGGGAATACGTGGATATGTTTAATCAACTTGCTCAGTTCGGTCTAAAATTGGTTAACACAGCTCGGAAGAAGGCCCTACACTTTGCTCTAGGATTGAATGAGCCATTGCGCGGTTTGGCCATGTCTCATATACCCCGGGGGCGACCTTCGAGAGTTTGGTGAATATGGCCCTACTTCAAGAGGAAGATACCGAGAAAAGAGACAAGAACAACAAGAAGGGGAACAAGGGCAACAACAATCGCAATGACAACAAGACCAGGGAAACAAGGAAGTGCAAGTTCTGTCGGATCGTTGGGCACATAGCCAAAGATTGCAGGAAGAGGAAGAGGAAGTTAGGCGAGTGTTTCCATTGCGGAGAATCTGGACATTTTAGCAAGGATTGCCCCAAGAAGCAAGGACAAGGGCAAGAACGAACTCAGCGAGTAGGACCCTCTGGAGGGCAGTTGCAGACTCTCTTCACTCTTCCAGCTTTTGGTCGAGGTAGTGTTTCTGAAAAAAAGTCATGTTTACATTTCTGATTTCCCTGTTCATACCTTATTTGATTCTGGCACATCGCATAGTTTTATTTCTGATCTTATTGAAAGTTTTGCACCTAAGTACTAGTCTAGTTGAGGTCCCGTTAGTGTTTCAAATCCAATTGGGGGTTCCTCCCATCTACCTGTGATTTGTGTGGATTTGAAAATCTCTATCTTGAGCATAGAATTCATGTGTAATGTTTAGGCTCTTGGGTTTATGGGATACGGGTTGATTTTGGGTGTGGATTGGTTGTCCAGTTATGGAGCCGTTCTTAACTGTGAGCATAGGGTGGTGAGGCTCATGACTCGCCTCGGTAATACCCTAGAAATTTCTTGTAACCCTAGAGGTCCCATCATGTTATGTTATCTTGAATCTCTCGACTCGTCCATCGATGATCTGCAATCTGTAAGGGTGGCACGAGACTATCCTGATGTCTTTGAAGAAGTTAAGGGGTTACCCCCTAAATGAGAGATAGATTTCCGCATTTATCTAGTCGATAATGCCAAGCCAGTATCATTGCCCGTTAGGCACATGGCCCCACGAGAAGGAAGAGAGCTCAGTAAGCAAATCAAGGAGCTGCTTGAGAAGGGTTTTATTAGACGAAGCATTTTTGAATGGGGTGCTCCGGTGGTATTCGCTACTAAGGCGGATGGTTCGCTTCGTCTATGTGTTGATTATCGAGAGTTGAACAAGCTGACAAAGAAGAATAGGCACCCGTTACCGAGGATTGATGATCTCTTTGACCAGCTTGTAGGTGCTTCTGTTTTCTCTCAACTCGATCTAGCCACCGGATTCCATCAGCTTAGAGTGGCTGAGGATATCATCGATAAGACTGCGTTTAGGACTCCGGATGGATTCTTTGAATGGCTTGTCATGCCATTCGATTTGACTAATGCACCCGCCTACTTCGTAGACTTGATGAGTAGGATGTTCAGGGAGTTCCTCAACAAGTTTGTTGTTGTCTTCGTGGATGACATTCCGATCTTCTTAAAGGATGAGGAAGAGCATGCTAGGCATCTCAAGGAAGTGATGGATACGCTTAGAGCGCATCAGTTGAAAGCCAAGTTCTCCAAATGTCATTTCTGGAGAAGGGAAGTTCGGTTTCTTGGACATATAGTTTCTAAGCAAGGCATAGCGGTGGATCCCGCGAAAGTGGTTGTGGTTCAAGATTGGAAGACTCCTAGGAATGCGACCGAAGTAAGAAGCTTTCTCGGTTTGGCGGGCTACTATAGGAAGTTCATCAGAGACTTCGCTAAGATTTCGGCCCCTCTTACTAAGTTAACAAAGAAGAACTTAGAATTCTTGGCAACTTTTGATTTCACGACGACTGTTGAGTTGATGACGGGTTCTTTAGCATCCCTTGAGATTAGACCCACACTTCTTGATCAAGTTGGGGCTTCACAGAAGGAAGATCCGCAAATAGTCGAGGTCATGGATAAGCTGATTCGGGGTGAGACGTCTAGTCACCTTGCCAGATATACTATTGATGATAAAGGATGGCTAAGGCGTGATGGGAGATTATGTGTTCCTCGAGTGGGAGATTTAGTCCATAGAGTTCTTGAAGAAGCGCATCACTCGAAGATGACTATACATCCGGGAGGAGATAAGATGTATAGAGATATGAAGCGCATTTTCTTTTGGGATGGAATGAAGAAGGATGTGGCAGAGTATGTTTCAAAGTGCATGGTGTGCCAACAAGTGAAAGCCGAGTCAAAGAAACCAGGTGGGCTATTACATCCATTGGAGGTCCCGCAATGGAAGTGGGAGAGTATTTCTATGGATTTTGTGGATGGATTGCCTAGGTCAAGGAGAGGGAACACAAGCATGTGGGTCATAGTTGACAGACTTACGAAGAGTGCTCACTTCATCCCAGTAAAGAGCAAGAGGACCGCATCAGGGCTGGCATCTATTTATCTTCGAGAGATAGTGCGGTTGCATGGAGTTCCTTCTAGCATAGTTAGCGATCGTGACCCAATTTTCACTAGCCAGTTCTGGAACAGTTTGCAAGAAGCGATGGGTACACGATTGAATCTGAGTACGGCCTATCACCCCCAGACGGATGGCCAAACCGAAAGGGTGAATAGAGTGCTAGAAGATCTCTTGAGGCTTTGTGTTCTCGACTTCGGTGGTACTTGGGAAGACCACCCTCCTCTTGTAGAGTTTGCGTATAATAATAGCTATCAAGCCAGCATAGGGATGGCACCATTTGAAGCTTTATATGGGAGGTCGTGTAGGTCACCATCTTGTTGGTGGGAGACAACAGATAGACTTATACTTGGGCCCGATATGATACGAGACACATCCGAGAAAGTTGAATTAGTAAGAAGAACGATGAAAACGGCCCAATATAGACAGAAATCCTATGCTGACAAGCGAAGGGCAGATTTGGAATTCGAAGTAGGAGACATGGTTTTCGTGAAGGTTTCTCCTTTGCGAAATGTGGTACGTTTTGGAGCAGCGGGGAAGCTGGTACCAAAGTTCGTAGGACCCTTCCCTATCATAGAGAGAATTGGAAAGATGTCCTATAAGGTGGGATTGCCCGAGAAGCTAGCCGGAGTGCATAATGTCTTTCATGTCTCGCATCTCTGAAAGTGCCTATATGAGTCCGCTGAGGTGGCTGAACCAAGCATTCTTGAAGACATTGAGGTAGAGAAAGAAGCAACCTTGAGAAGTGCTCCGATTCGTATCTTGGGAACAGAGATCAAGAAGCTAAGGAATCGAGAGGTCAAGTTGGTGAAAGTTCAGTGGGGTGAAGCCGACGAAGATGCAACTTGGGAAACCGAGGAGAAGATGCGTGGGCTTTATCCATTTCTTTTTGAGGGTACATTCTCGATCTCTTTTCCTAATTAGCATATCTTTCTTTTATCCGCGTTTATCTAGTTTATCTTGTTTCGTAGATCTTGTCATGAGAACCTTAGGTAGAAACCCTTGGTTGAAACATGTATTTGAAACATGTTATGCTTGATGGTTGCAAGTGGTTGCAAGTGTTTGCACGTGGATACTCGTGGATGCATGATACACATTAGGCACTAAGATCGGCTCACACACTTTCATGTTGCATATGCATGAGTGCTTATACTTATTCATGGATGAAACTTGTTGAGCTATCACGTGGATGTTGCATATGGATGAATATTATGTGCACTCATGTAGAGATTATAAATTATGTTAGGAATTTGCATACATATGGACTCATTTCACTAACATATTTTGCATTAAGGAGGTTTACTGTATCAGTAACCGCCTGATTTTTGCATTAGATAAGTACATATACACACACCTTTGCATATGATCATACAACATTTAGAATCCTTTAAGGACAATGACTGCACGTAGATGATGTTTTGAGTAGATGGATGATGGATAGTAGGATACGTTCTTCCTAACTTGGAGATTTCGGGGACGAAATCCTTTAAGGAGGGGAGAATGTAACACCCCGTAATTTGAACATAAAAATTCACAAATTAAAGTATACTTAATTAAGTGAAATGGGTTGCGCAGAGAAATATATATATATTGATATATATATATATATATATAACTGAAAATTAAATAAATAAATATGCAAAAATGTTCAAAACAGCGAATTGAGAGAAGGGAATAACCGAACCGGCCGATTTTTGAGGTCGACCCGAGTCCGCTGGGTCGACTAGGGGTTAATCCAGGGTGTTTGGCTGTCAACCCGTGGGCCAATTCGCTCAAATGCAGATTTTGCATTTGAATGGTTCTCATGGTTCAGCTTTAATCTAAAGGCCCTAGATGGTTCCTACACTTGACTTCTTCCCCAAGACATGCTTTGATGGCTTGGATTGAATCTAGGGTTAACCTATGGCTAATACTATCCTAATCCTCTATAAAAAGACCCCTAAACCTAGCCTAAATCACCATTATTCAATCCTACAACTAAACTATGTCAAATTTGTTCCTCTCATGGCCTCCACTCTCATGGTAAAATTCCTAAGCCTATTTCTATGAGAGATTATGAGTTCATACAAGTGCTTTCAAACTTGTATGAGTGTTCTTAGTTTGCATTCAAGTCAAGTTGCAACATTTCTATTTCAAAGAAAGGATTTTTATTGATTTGGCGCAAGGGTTTTTCAATTGGGGCTTTCATATTTTGGTGCTTGCATAAGGGCTTCGTCTCAATCTTTATAATAAATAATTATTTGTGTCTTCATAGCATTGTAAGCCCTTTTCTACTTTCTTTCTTTGAACTCTAAAGTTAAATGAATGATGCAAGTTTGGGGTTGATCATTATATGCAAGTTTGGTTGATCATTATATGCAAGTTTGGTTGATCATTATATGCAAGTTTGGATGATCATTATGCAAGTTGGTTTAATCATTATGTATGACACATGTTGCTATGTTATGCAAGTTTGGGTTGATCATGTTATCATGTTATGCAAGTTAAACTTGATTTTGTGAGCATAAAGCTCCAAGCTTTATATTAAGGGTTGCATTTGGCAACATGAAAGTTATCATATCCCTTATGATAAATTGCATGTGAGGCTAAATGCGAACTTCTAGCAACTTCTACATGTCATTTATCACCATGTATCACTCATATGCTAAGTTTGGTTTTATGCATGCTTTTGAAGCCTAACGATGCAATATGCAAGTATATGAACATATGTACATCTCATATGCCACCATGATAAACTTGTGGCTTCAACACTTTTTTGTCATGATTATGCCAAGTTCCCTATTTTACCCTTTATGCGTTGTTGCGATTATGTAAACGATGGGATTACGTTGGGGTTGGGTAAAATTATGACATGAACATGATTTTTATAACATAACGTGATATGTTAACTTGTAATTATGTTTTGGAAACATAATGGACATGACACTTAGAAAATATGAGTGTGGCCAACTCGAGGTTGGGTTGAGTTTGTAGCATAAATCTACCCGGACCCGCCCGGCTTAACTAGTGGCTACAAACAATAGGACCCAATGTGAGAAGTTGGTCATGTTGTGCTCGAACCCGAGGTTAGATCAAGTTGTGGTGTAAAGCTACCCGGACCCACCCGGCTTAACTAGTAACCACAACAAGGTCTAATGTGAGGTTAAAGCACATTAAGTTAATTAATGCCTCCTGATTAGGGTTAAGTCATGGTCCACTTAATACTTAATCAATTTGGGCTGGATGGGTTAATCGGGGTTAAGTCATGAACCTTGGATACACTTAACCAATTTAATCCACATTTGGATCGGGTTAACCACATTTAACCCGTTAAGGAAACCCTAGTTGCGTGGTCCTTTGCAACAGTAACCCTCTTGATAGTATCATAAGACACTAGGACTAGGCTAGGGTGGGGCACGATTACTGGGCTGACATGTAAGCGACCAAAACGACGGCTGTGTAGGTACACCGGTGTAGGTCCAGGCGGACTATGATCGTGCACATAGTCCGGCGTTGGAGAATCAGGCACAGTACCAGTAGATCTAGGCTGTGCATACTTGATTGGTGTCCGAGGTCTACACCCTAGGACTTGATACACCCTGGGGTGGACCTAGCACAGTTAGCTACATTTCATGTTTGGGTCGTATGACATCGACACTTGACGAGTTAGGCTTATAGGGAGCCGATCAACTAGACCATGTAGTTGGACCTTGATTTAGGTCACCTCATGATATTGGGCCAAGCTTGGGCCAACGGATCAATTCTTGTTTTTACTTGACATGATAGAATGCTAGTACACCCGTGGTGCAAAAACTTAACCTTGATTATGCGATGTCACCTTTATCTATCTTGTTAGTTAATCTTAATGCCAGTATGTTGTTATCCTTATGTTCATCTCAGCTTCTCATGCCAGTTAACTTTACTAGTTCATAGACAGATAGTAGTAGGGCTTACCAGTCTTTTTGACTGACCTGTTTTCTTTCGCCTCTTTTCTTCCGTTTCCCCCTCCCCCCTCAGGTCCTCAGGGTGGGAACATTGGAGCTTAGCTTGGATCTTTACAGCTTGCTTACTGGATTTGCTTATGTACGGTTTTGGACATTGAGCTAGCTATGGTTTATCACTTCATTTTGGGGATAGTACTTTATGTATTTCAGTTTTTCAGTTTATGCCTTTATCTAGACTTTGTTGTTGGAAAATAATGACCAAGTACTTTGTTGTAACATGACTATGGTTTTGAAATGCTAAGTTTTATCCGCTGCTTTACTACTCTGTTTTACTTATATGTTCTGTCTTGTGATATCTGCATGCATGTTTACCTTGTTTAACGCCCCTCCAAAGCTAATGTCCTTGCAAGAGTGGCATTGGCGGAGGTGGGGTGTTACAGTTATTTCAAGAGAAAAGCTTATTTTAAAAAGCATAACCCAAGAGCCATATATCTTTCCTTCAGTTCTTTTGTATTGAATCTTTCCTTTTCGTTTCAGCATGTCTGGAATTCCCGAGACACCCGAGGGGATACCAATACCAGGATGGTTTAGGAGGTATTTGAAGACTAGGGCCATCACCGCAGGTCCACCAAATGCTCCTCCTCCTCCTCCTCCTCGTGTCGATACTTTTGCAAAGATATGTAAGGACCTTCGGGCAATGGGTGGAAAACCTTTTCACGGGACGGAGACATTTGTTGTAGCTTGAGATTGGCTAATGGAGGTGGAAGAATTGTTTGGGATCTTTGAAGTGGAAGAAGGAAGTAAGGTCCAGTTAGCTGCCTAGCTAATAAAGGATGAGGCCTCGTTTTAGTGGGAGGTCACTAATGGAGAGCATCCAGTTGATACATGGCCAGATTTCAGGCAGAGGTTTGAGGCAAAGTTTCTCTCACGGGCTGAAGAGAATTTATATATGGAAAGCTTTTTGGCGTTGAAGCAAGGGAATCTATCAGTGAAAGAATACGTCAACAAATTCAATCAGTTGGCGAGATTTGGCTTGGACTTGGTGAATACAGCAGAAAAGAAGGCTCTGATGTCTGTTAAGTGTTTGAATGAGCCGCTTCATTTGTTAGCTATGACCCACATCCCCATGGGGGCTACCTTTGAGAGACTAGTTGACATGGCGCTTATGCATGAAGAAGAGAAGGGTGCCAATGCTAACAAGGCACCCGAGAAGAAAGGGGATCAAAAGAAACCACAGCAGCAACAACAGAACAAGAAAGGTGGTAAAGGCAACAATGGTAAGGGAAAGAAAAGATGCTTTAACTGTGGGACACCAGGCCATCTAAGCAAAGATTGTAGGAAGAAAAAGAAGACTGGTTGTTTCATTGTGGCGAAGCGGGACATCTAATTAAGGACTGCCCAAGGAAAGGGAAGAGGGCAGGGTCTACCTCGGGAGGACAAGTGCAGGCTCTTATGTCACCATGGCAGGCAAGGGGGCAAGTTCAAGCTCTCGTGGTCCCACCGCTATAAGAAGAAGGTAGAACGATTTCCGTTGAAAGTTTAATTTTTCTGTTTGATCATCCTGTCCGTACGTTATTTGATTCTGGCGCATCACATTCGTTTATCTCTACATCATTAGTTGAAACACTGCACCTAAATACTAATTTAGTTACAGATCACTTAGTAGTCCCAAATCCTATTGGTGGTTCGGCTCATCTTTCTATGATTTGTTGGGATTTGAGAGTGTCTATCTTGGGCGTTGGGTTTGAATGCAATGCCTTTATTCTTGGCTTCATGGGCTACGGCTTGATTCTAGGTATGGATTGGCTAACTAGATACGGGGCCATCCAAGATTGTGAAAGAAGGGTAGTTAGATTGTTGACTCGTTGTGGAAAGATCCTTGATATTTCTTGTGACCCTAGAGGTCCATTAATGCTTAGCTACCTAGAATCCCTTGACACATCCAATGATGATTTACATTCTGTTCATATAGTCCATGAATATGTTGATGTCTTCGATGAGGTGAGGGCTCTACCCCCAAAACGTGAGATAGACTTTCGAATATATCTAGTAGATAATGCAAAGACAGTTGCATTACCAATGCGCCACATGGCTCCAAGAGAGAGAAGAGAACTCAGTAAGAAAGTGAAAGAATTGCTTGAGAAGGGGTTCATAAGATGTAGTATATCGGAGTGGGGTGCTCCATTAGTATTTTCCACGAAGGCAGATGGGTCCCTTAGACTTTGTGTGGACTATAGAGAACTTAATAAGCTTACTAAGAAGAATAGGCACCCACTGCCGAGGATTGACGATCTCTTCGATCAGTTAGTTGGCGCCTCAGTGTTTTCGCGGTTGGACTTAGCCATGGGTTTCCATCAATTGAGAGTGGCTGAGGATAGCATAGACAAGACTGCCTTTAGCACTCCGGACGGCTTCTTCGAGTGGCTTGTGATGCCCTTCGGTTTGACAAACGCCCCCGCATACTTTGTTGACTTGACGAGTAGGGTGTTTATGGAGTACCTTAATAAATTCGTGGTAGTCTTTGTGGAAAACATCTTGATCTTTTCTAAGAGCGAGGAAGAGCATGCCCTACATCTTAGGGAAGTGTTGGAGACCCTTCGAGCACATAGCCTTAAAGCTAAATTTTCTAAATGTCACTTTTGGAGGAAGGAAGTGCGATTCTTAGGGCACGTGGTTTCCAAAGAAGGGATAGCTGTGGATCCCGTGAAGGTAGTGGCCATCCAATATTGGAAGGTCCCTAAAAATGCTACTAAGGTGAGGAGTTTCTTAGGGTTGGATGGCTACTATAGGAAGTTTATCAAAGACTTCGCAAAAGTATCAGCCCCATTAAACACGCTTGACGAAGAAGAACCTAGTCTTCACATGGGACGTAGATTGTGATGATGCATTCCAACGTTTTAAGAGAGCTTTGACCACAGCCCCAGTCTTAGTGTTTCCAGATGGGAGTAAGCCATTTACCGTTTATACTGATTCTTGTGGGACAGGACTAGGCACAGTCTTAATGCAAGAAGGAAGGGTAATAGCCTATGGAGGAAGGAAGTTGAGAGTGCATGAGAGAAATTACCCTACACATGACCAAGAGTTGGCCGCTATTGTTTTCGCGCTTAAGTCTTGTCGCCATTATCTTCTTGGCGAGAAATTTGAATTGTTCACTGACCACAAATCGCTAAAATACTTGTTCTCTCAGAAGGACTTGAACTTAAGGCAGCAAAGGTGGATGGAATTCTTAGCGTCCTACGATTTCGAGATAGCATATACCCCTGGTAAGGGTAACGTGGTGGCAGATGCCTTAAGTAGGAAAAGGTTGTCCTTGAGTCCGTTGTTTGTTGAGCGGCGAAGCTTAGAGTTCATCTCTACGTTTGACTTTAGACCTTCCATTGACTTTGTATCTAGTTTTCTAGCATCCTTAGAGGTCAGACCTACGCTTTTGGGATGGATTGGTGAGGCACAGCGAGATGACCCACAGTTGGTTGAGTTAGTAGAGAAGTTCAAAAGGGGGGAGTCATCGAGCCATCTCAGTAGGTATACCCTAGAAGATAAGGGTTGGTTACGTAGGGACGATAGACTTTGTTTACCACGAGACGAGAACTTGAGGAAGACCATTCTTGATGATGCACATCGTTCGAAGATGACCATTCATCCCGGCGGGGACAAGATGTACATGGACATGAGACGAGTTTACTTTTGGGCCAGTATGAAGAGGGATGTGGCCGAGTTTGTCGCTAGATGCTTAGTATGCCAACAAGTAAAAGCATAGCAAAAGAAGCCCGGTTGGTTGCTTCACCCATTGGAGGTCCCACAATGGAAGTGGGAAAGTGTCTCGATGGACTTTATTGATGGGTTACCAAGATCGAGGAAGGGTAATACGGGGATTTGGGTCATGGTAGACAGACTTACTAAGAGCACCCATTTCATTCCCGTGAAGAGTAAGAGGACTGCTCCATGGTTAGCTTTCGTATACATTCGAGAGATAGTTCGTTTGCACAGTGTTCCTTCTAGCATAGTGAGCGACCGCGATCCTATCTTTACTGGCGAGTTTTGGAAGAGCTTGCAAGAGGCAGTAGGGACTCAATTATGTTTGAGCACCACATATCATCCTCAGACAAATGGCCAGACCGAGAGGGTGAATCATATTCTAGAGGACCTATTGAGGTTGTGTGTCTTAGACTTCGGAGGTACATGAGAGGAACATCTTCCGTTGGTGGAGTTCGCATATAATAATAGCTTTCAGTTTAACATTGGCATGGCACCGTTTGAGGCACTTTATGGATGGTTGTGTCATTCGCCTACATGTTGGTGGGAATCTACAGATAAAATCCTGCTTGGGCCCGATATGATTAGAGAGACTTCGGAAAAGATCGATTTGATTTGAAGGAGGATGAAGACTGCGCACGATAGGCAGAAATCTTATGCGTACAAGAGGAGGATAGATCTTGAGTTTGATATTGGGGACATGGTCTTTGTCAAGGTGTTTCCATTACGGAATGTTGTTCGCTTTGGGTCCAGTGGGAAGTTAGCACCAAGGTTCGTAGGGCCATTTCATATTAAGGAGAGGATTGGACAAATGGCGTATAGAGTGGAGTTGCCCGAGAGACTTAGTGGTGTACACGATGTATTCCATGTATCACATTTGAGGAAGTGCTTGCATGAGACCGCGGAAGTGGTAGAGCCGAGCTTGCTTAAAGAGGTGGAGATAGAGCGTGATGCGACGATTCGATGAGCTCCTACGTGCATTCTTGGGTCGGAGATTAAGAAGTTGAGGAATCGAGAGGTAAAGCTAGTCAAAGTGCAATGGGGAGATGATGAGAGCAACGCTACTTGGGAGACGGAAGAGAAGATGCATTCATTGTACCCTTTTCTTTTCGAGGGTATGTCTTTTAATTTCACCTTTACCGCTTAGCTTGTACTTGTTTTATCTTTAGTATGTCCTCTCGCTAGTATCTTTGACCTTTAGATAGGGTAGTCCTATGGTTGAAACATGTGTTTGAGATATGTTATGTATGATGGATGCATGTGGATGCAAGTGGTTGCTCATGGATACATATACACACACTTTAGGCACTAGATCGGCTCAGTAACTTCATATTGCATATTGCATATAAATGTGTGTACATATTTAAGTTAATGGATGTATAATGGTTGTACTATCATATGGATGCTGCATTTTGGTGAATGGTTATGAACACATGTAGAAATAATATGTATCGATAGGATTCTTTCGCATACATCATGGACGCATGGCACTATCATGGTTTGCATTAAGGAGGTCAACTAAATCAGTAGACCACTGATTTTGCATTAGATAAAGAACATATACACACACTTCTTGCATATGTTCATACAACATTAGGAATTTTATAAGGACAATGGATGTCGGTGTTTGATGGTTGAGTAGATGGTTGATTAGATGTTAGGATATACATTCTCCTTAACTTGGAGATTTCGGGGGCGAAATCCTGTAAGGAGGGGAGAATGTAACACCCCGTATTTCTGTTAACACTAAAGTAACTAATTAAAGAATAACTAATCCCAGATGTGAGAATTAAGGGAAACGGGTTGTGCCATTGTGTTCGACTCAGAATTCTGGTTGAGATAGCGTCCGAGTTTGCATGAATTGGACTTCGTATGAAGGAGTTATGGCCATCGGAAGTTTCAGAAAAATTTAAACAGATTTCAAAAATTCGAATTTCAAAGTCAGAATGGGCTAGGTGGGAAATTTCCCGCCAGGGCCAGGTCGACCAGGGGGTCGACCTACCCTCACCAGTTCGACTAGGGGGTGGACCCCCCTCCCCGCCCTGGGCAGATTTGTTTGATGACCTTTTTATGACTGTATGCTGAGTCATTAGGGTTTCTGATCTGGTCTGAATGGCTGGGGTTAATTCTGGGTTGATCGGACGGCTTAAATTAATCCTAAACTCTATAAAAACACATGTGGACTCAAACCCAAAAATCAAATAAAAATTAGAATCATGGCCTCCATGCCGTCACCTTGCAACCTAGAATAGCCGCCACCAATTAGAGAGGAAGAAAAGCTAATCAAATTCAATTCAATCTAAACCACAACAAATTGTCTTCTTCAAAGGAAAGCTAAATCAATTTCAGAACTCAAGACCTTCTTTAAGTTGTGAGTTCGATTTCTTTAATAACATAATTAACAATTTAATTGGATTGAGCTATAATTTTGGATTATATGGTTATGTTGTGAAACATTGGTTGAAAGTCATTATCTATGTTGTAAATTCTATGATGCTCTCATCTATGTTACAAATTCTATGATGTTATTATATATGATGTAAAGCTGTGGTGCTATCATCTATGTTGTAAATCTACGATTCATAGTGATGTTTCATATGCTAGTTTGGTTATGTTGTTGGAACTAATTCATATGTTAAATCATATGTATGTATGTATGCAAGTCTAGATGTTAATTTAGATCTAGATAATATGCAAGTTATTGAAAATTATATATAACCTTACATGTTTCATGACATCTATTTTTATATGTAAATTGGATCTAAAGTTAGGTTATGACATGTGTGAGTTATATGCTAGTATACAAAATTCTATATGCTAGTTTACATGTTTAGATGTAAGTTTACACCATCGTTTATGTTGCATGAATCACATATGCAAGTATATATATATATATATATATATATATATATATGTTTGGAGTATAAATCATGTAATGTAAGTTTGTGGTTATTGCCTATGCAAGTTTACACCTTATGAATATATCTATGACATACATGGTTTATGCAAGTTTGTGACTATTACCTAAACAAGTTTACACCTTTAGATTTAGATCTATGACACATGTAGTTTTATGCAAGTTTGTGACTTTGGCCTATGAAATTTTTAAATGAAGAACCTCATTCACACATGCAAGTTCACCCCTTATGTTTAGATCTAGTTTTAATTGCTATGTGTGTTTTGATGTTTTCTCTTTATTCCATAAGTTAGACTATTCGAGTCTAACATATATTTTACGTTAAACGAACGAACGAACAACGTGGGGTAAAGGAATAATATTAAAAGATTTAATATTGAGAATTGGCATAAATGACTTAAATGGCATAAAATTAACTTGTGATGATAATTGGTATAATTTTTCATACCATAAATATATGGACATAATTGAGTCAGTCATAGTTAAATTTGGAATTGATTGATAATTTGAATAGGGAAATTAATTCAAATTGGGGAATAATTAATTATGTGTAATTAATCGCCTAAGACACGAGGTTAAGCTCTTTTGTGGTGTAAGACTGCTCGGACCCGCCCGACAAATCCGGCTATGGAAAATGCCAGTCTAATGTGAGAGGTCTTAGGCATAAATTAAATGCATAACAGTTGTAAAGACACGAGGTTAGGCTCTTTTGTGGTGTAAGACTGCCCGGACTCGCCCGACAAATCCAGCTGCCACAAATGCCAGTCTAATGTGGGAGGTCTTTACAAGGTTACAGTGTTAATGAATTAAGAAACACTTAACTAGGTAAACATGTAGTGGGACATGAGGGGGTTAAGTGGGTGCCTTGGGTGGCATGTGGAATTTAGTGGGTGCCTTGGGTGGCATTTGAAATATGATTAGAAACACTTAACCAAAAATTGAAACATGTAAGTGAACATGAATAAGAAGAGGGTTAAGTGGGATGTACTAGAGGGGACCAAGCTTAGGTGGATAGCTTGTGTCAAGTAACGGGGCCCGTTTCAACCTATAACCCATAAGTATCTTTGTGGGCTCGACCCAAGTCGAGGAGGGGACATGCGTACCGGGCTTCACTGTAAGAGGCCAAAACGGGTTAGCGGTGGCAATGCAAGTCCAACGGGTTCATATGAGTGTGTGGGCCCGGGCTGGTAGGTAAGACGTTGTTGCATCGTGTAGGTATAAGTCGTGCATTGTTGGTGGTATCGAGTTGCCACTTTGGGGAGTGATCACCCCACTATGGGGCCAGCATGGGTATCTACGAGCTAGGGAGCCGATCGAATGGGGGTAGTGGGTACACCTAGTGGAGATAGGGGCAGGCGGCACCTATGAAGGCAACTAGGGGTGCACGAAACTACCATTTTCATTATTAAGTCTTGTAGGCGAGATCAACTTTTAGGGTGTTTGGTATGGTGCAGTGTAGTAATTATCTGATAGCGACTAGATGCGCCTTTAACGTTATCTTTGTTCATCTTATTTCCTTTAGTTTGTTCTTCCATACCCAATTGTTCACAGTCATTTCCTTATTTTCTAACTTATGTTTTAGCCTAGTTATTTTGGTAATTATATTGTTAAAGTTATCGCACTCGCCAGACTTTATGTTTGACCCCCCTTTGTTTCCACCTCTTTTCTTCCTTTTTCCCCCAGGTGCTCAGGGTGGAACTAGCAACAGTGGAGTTTGATTTTGGACGGCTATATTTCTTGCTTTTAGAATTATCTTAGATCGCTGAAGTAAAAGTTCAACCTATCTTATTTATGGCTATTTTGTGTTGGGGTTATGCCTTTCAATTTATATACTCTGATTTAGTCAAGATGGATATTATGTACTTTGACTTTGGTTTTTGATGATGTAATCAAACTTATGTGTTTACCACTGCAATGAATAAAGTTTTAAATTTTTAAGTATTGTTTATATTTGTCTTATTGTTAAGTTTCTGTTCTATACACACTTAAAACGCTCCATAGAAGTTAATTCATTCCCTTTGTGAGTGACATTAATGGACGTGGGGTGTTACACTTTGTGTATAGCGTGACCTCGCGAGCCTCACACCCCGGTAAGAGTCAGAAACAGAGCAAGGGAATGCAGGGAGTACACACGTTTCTTTCTAGCTAGAAGTGGTGTCAGCGACTTACCAGCCCTGACATTTTACTTATGTGGGTGATGGAATTTTCGAGGCCTCGGATTTATTGGTAGCCAATGGCCAAATTATAGGTTCGATAGGACCGGGAAGCGTGTGTTCTGGCATAACTAATCCACTAACATTATTTGTGGACCGGCCCTGCAGGATCCAAGGGTTGCCCGTAGGTGTGATCTTGAGACATTGCTAAGTGTCTCGAATCAGTAAGGGGATCGTTCCTAGCCTTGACTCTTGATGGAAACTCTATTTCCAATACGACATCATGCGGTTTTGATTGTAGAACTAGCATGGCAACATAGTAGGATGGGGTACTATGCCATCTATGATTGGTACATTATGATTGAAATATTTTTGAAACATATATACACCAATAATAATATCAAATCCATTTTATCGTATCAAGCATTTTTGACCATTATAAGGTAAAACTCTATCCTCCGGTTTGCATCGTATTATGTGATAGGACTTGAGTCTTATAATGGTTTCATTTTTCTAAAAAGCATTGTGTTGTTTAACGATTTACTTTATTTAAATTATGCACTGGCAATCCAATGGAGTAAACCCGTTCCGCGTTAGCGGCGTGGTCCTATGATTAGCCATAATGTTAGATAAGTTAAGAAAGATCACTCATGCCGGTCCCATGACTAACCCATAGTTTGTTTCACTTTGCAAACTCGGGTGCCCTCTTTTCCACACGGGCAGTCGAGTAGCTTATTTTGCAGGTATATTGAGCAGGATTCTGGATCGAAGCTTAGAACTATGTCCCGAGCATTGATAGTCTTCTGCTGTGTTAATTTAATGGTTCCGCTGCAGTGTATTATATTTATTGTAATTTAATCTTCCGATGTATTATTATTTCGATGTACTCTGAAATTATGTACTCTAATGTAACATTATTATGATGTTTATAAGAGTCTTATATTATTTGTTATGATGTATTGTATTCCCAAAGTTAGCGTATTCAGGTTTTGAACGGTTTTTGTCGATTTTGTGATCGATTAGGTTCGGGCGAAACCCGGGTCGTTACACCCAAGTAGGGTATGTCATTACCTGATTTAGAGAAATAAAATGCCTCAGTCGTTCCTTTTATGTATGCTTTTGGTTCGGTTGGCTGGCCCCCAACCGAGGTGATGATATATTCGGTCCACTCAAGTTAAATGATAGCCTGGGTTGCAAGATGTTCTTGTTGAACCCTGGTGTACTCAACTCCAGAGGTACACCGATAGGGAGGTGGTCCCATACCTTGCCATAGCTGGAATCCATTCCCCAATAAGTGTTCCGTGGTTTTTGATTTTATAACAGATATGTTGAGCATGAGATGCAAGCGTTCTGCTAGCTGGTTATTTATTTGTGATTTGATGGACGCTATTATAATATCACTGGATTTTGATATACCAAAAATGTTTTGGATTATAGTAAGGTAAAAGCCATCCGTGTTTATGTGTAGGCCAGTCTTACTGTTATTCGTTTCTTTCAAAAGGGTTTTATAAATCTAAACAAGTTGTTTGTGCTATGAATTTATCACTAAAAGTATTCTAGACTGATCTGAGTGAATTTTTCTTTACTTCAAATATGCTAGCTCAGACCGAGTATATTTCTAGGTTAGTTTTCGCTGGAGTTTCAGGAGCTGGAAGAAGAAGGCTTCACCGTTAGTTATTTAGAGTTTATTTCCACTGTGTTTGATATATGATGTACTCTGATGATCGTTATGTATATACAGTTTCTTTTTGTGTGAAAAGATTAGATATATTATATTTTATTTGTTCCGCTATGAGATTCTAATGTATTGTTTTTATTTTTCTTCTATTCTAACATTTCTTTCTACTTCTCATCCTCTAATTTCTTTCTATTAAAGATTCGTAATTTCATGCAATTTGGGTTGGACATGGGTTGTAATTCATCAGCTCAAAGGATACGTATGTATGGGCCTTTACAAGAACAAAGTCAAATCGAAGTAAATTATATGTACTTAACCTATACCTACCAATATAACTTGCTGACCTAAATCTCTTCAAAATCAATTCAGTATCTCGTTTTCCCTCTTTCTCAAATTAATTCGAAGCTCATAGAAGAAAGAAAAATGGTGACTGATTTAGAAAATAATAATAATTGAATTTGAAATTGCGAATTGCGATTCAAATACCATTGTGATCCCCTAAAAGTTCGACATGATATGGGAAGCACTCGTTGTAGTTCGAAGGAGGTTCGGTCATGGGGTTTTCTAAGTCATGCTGAGGAGATTCCGACCCTAAATTAGGTGCGATCATATTGGGTGTCACCCCTTGTTCAGATATCGAGCTCGGGACTGAGGTCGGAGAAGGAAGGCTCGTAGTGGCCTTGAATTTTATTCGATGTGGAGGAAGCGAGTTCCGGTGGGCCTAGAGGGATAGCAACGATGTACAGTCGCATAAAGTACAGAGCAACTCGCGATTTCCCTATTGTATGAAGCTAGGCGTGGGATTGTCCTTCAGGTAGTGAATGGTTGTTGGGTGATTTATAGTGGTTTAGGCGAGGTTAAACTGGAAGTGTCATGAGCTTCGAACCTAGAACGAAGGTAATACTCGCTGTTTTTGTTATTGTTTAAGCGTGATTTAAGAGGATTAATGTAATAATCATATAAATTGAAAATGAAAGCACTATTAATTGATCAAAATAAGCATTTATTATCTTTAATATCATGTTGTAGTTTGAAAAAGAGCAGTGGATTTAGACATACAGTTATGTTCTTTTTTTTCCCTTGGGAAACATAAGATTTTAATGCATACAGAAAATAGAATAATAATCAGTAACCTATTCAATTTAGGTCAGAAAAGAACGAGGTTTACAACATTACGATCGTCCCGACGAGATGTACATTCAGAAACTGAATTCATTGAAATTTGAGCTCGCTAAGATTTCAGTTAATTTCAAACACTATTTTAATTAGAAACTGAATTGGATCATCGATTAAATTGTAAGGTGAGTAAACTCCCTCTCTGTTTCATTTATAATTTTATTATAAACGAACTTTTATTTTAAATAATTTTTACATGTTGTTTGTTGGTTGTTTGGATGCATTGAAATATTCCTGTGGCTATTATATATATATTAGTTATATTTAGGCTTGGTGGTTGTGAATATTATATATATATATATTGGATATTCCCCGCAATACCATTAGCGGATTCCCGCAGTACCATTAGCGGATGATTTCTCTATGCGCCCGACAATATTTATAGTGAATGACCTTCTGTACCGCGATATCCTGCCTTGTATCAGGATGGGTATTATTTATTTTGGCTAACATCTATGGATGCAGGAAAAAATAGGTTGGAAGGATCCAATTAGATTCCTCAAATTTTATTATTATTTGTTTTCATATATATTATCATAAATGATGTGTTAGAAAACCTATGATTGATAATTGGGTGTTTTGGATGTTTGAATATCACTGGCCCTAAATATTGATATGTAAAATATCGTGGAAAATGAATTTTGAGATTTAAAAGGAAAATCTATTTTTCCAAAATAGAATTTAAATTTCGAATCGACTAGAAATATTAAATTGTTTTGAATAATAAAAACAAGCAGTTCATTTATAAATAATGTTTATAAATAAAGTGAAATAAATTATCATTTGATAATGGGGAATGTAAATTCAAAATGTGAATTTAAAAAGGGGAATAGAAATTAGTTTAAAAAAACTGATGAATTCTATTCCGATGTTCGGAATGTAAATTGAATTAAAATAAATCCATATGGATTTATGATTCGAATTCGACTATGTCGAATTTATAAAAATAAATTATTTACAGTAAAAATATGAGAATTGTATCAGATAGAAATTAAAATATAAAATGTAAAATTTAAAAATAAATTCTATATTTATATATAAGTTATAATAAATAAAATATTCCAAGAAGGAATTAGGTTTCAAATAGATTTTGAAATGGAACTTGTTTAATTCATAAAAGAAGGATGTTAAATTTATAAACGACGTTTATAAATTAAGTGCGATTATTAACATGGGATAATTTGGAATTATAAATCAAATATGAATTTAAAAGTGAACTGGAAATCGTTTCGAAAAGGAAACGATAGGTTTTATTCCGGGATTTGAAATATAAACTGAATCGAGATGATCTAAGAAATTATAATTGCAATTCGATTTCATTGTATTTTATAAAATAATTTATTTCTAAGGAAATTGGAAACGAATATAAAAATAAATAAATGGAGTAGTGATTGAATTTATAACCGAATAATGAAAAACTGATGATTTTGGATAATTAGAAAATTTTAAGTTAGATCGGGAAAATTGGTTTAACAAATATATATATATATATATTAAAATATATAAGAATGGAGTTGAATTTATTAATAAATGAAATTTAAATGTTTTATTTAAATATAACTTATACGAGCTTCCCACAGTGCGACAGTTCGTAATTTGAAGTTTCGAACTTCAACTGAGTATATCGAACTCAATCTAAGTCGGAATTCTTTAAAACAAAAATCGTCAGGACATATCGAATAATAGTTTTCTAATATAAGAGAAAGATATGGTTTTCGTCTAATAGATTTTGAATTATGTCAAATTCAAATTTCCAAAAAAATAGCAGTACAACCATTTATAAATTATAACGATTAAATAAATAAGATCGAAGGATTTTAGTTTATAAAAATTAGTTTTTTCATTAGAAAAATCCAAACTTGAGTTATAAAATAAATATGAATTCAAGTGAAGTAAATGGATTGAATTTTGGAACAAAATCAGATATTTATTATTGAATAGAATTAACAAAGTAAAAGAGCAATTAGTTAGTTTTGAATCGAGTTGATTTGGATAAGTAAATTGGATTTGTGAATTCGTATTTGAAATCAAATATGAAACTTGAATTGGAAATGGCATTCAATTAGTTTGTAAGCAAGTTAAAAATATATTTGAACAAGTTATGTTCAAATAAAAAGTAATATAGGCAAAAGAGCTATTTAGATATTGAGTTAGCAAATTGAGTTAAAAACGATTGTTTTGAGTTGAAATAAATTGGGAATGATTAGATATATGTTAAGTAGGTTTGGAATGAAGAGAATGAAGATCATATTTTGAGTGCCTGACAAAAAGGGACATGTTTAAATTCCATTTGAGATTTTATGAGCTTATTGGGAAAGCCGCTTGGATTTTTGATTTTCTTTTTGGATGGAAAGGGCCTAGAGAGGAGATTTGTAGTTGTACCGATTGATCCGTACAAAGGAGACACTAGCGAAATTTTCCAAAAATTTAAGGAATTAGAATATTTTTAAGAAAATTTGTGACACCCCACATCTGTTAATGTCACTCACAAAGGGAATGCATTAAGTTTCGTGAAGCGCTATAGGTAAACAGACACAAAATATTACAAGACAGATATAAATAAGATAACAGTGGAAATTAAAGTTTTTATTTCAAAAACAAATCATATATCATGGTCCAAAATACCATAAGTCACAAAAACCATTACAATAACATAACTTCTGTCTTGTAGCATCAGAGTACATAAATATAAAAAGCATAACATAATTGCCCAATAAAAAAGCTAAGCCATAGTAGAGATAAGAACTTGAGCAATACTTCAAAAGAAGCTCTAGCAAGATGATAATTGTGCCCTGACTAAGCATGATTTTTTCCTCCCTGAGAACCTAGGGAAGTGGGGAAGCGGAAGAAAGAAGAGTAAACAAAAGGGTCAGACATGGCGAGTATAGTTACTTTTAGCAAGTAAATAAATAAAAGTACCATGACAAGAATATAAAGCGGATAAGAGAGATCACTACATAAATGGCAAGTGCGACAAGGTAGACGGGATAAGGTGTATACGCTTCTCTAATCATTGTTCTGCACTATTACTAGTATAACCAGAATGAGATGATCCCTTCCACTATAAGGTGGTAGACTTAGGCATACCTCCAAATGTACCCTAACTACTACACTAATCGATCGGCTCCTTACTCTGTAGGTACTCTGTGCCGGCCCCATAGTAGGATGTATTACGTCCAAAAGTGGCAACCCCTCGCTGATATGCATAGCCCCATATCTACAGGTGTCACGCTCGTCTTATCCCCTTTTGCCTGGCTCATGCACGCACATGGCCCGGTCGGTTTGTGCCGCCCACACTGTCCTCCACGTTTGGATCTCTTACAATCAGTCCAGTAAGTGTGCCCCTTCTGCGACCAAGTACGGAGTACATGTTTTGATACCTACTCCGGGTTACTGGATGAAACGGATCCCACACAATATGATACAAGCTCTCCCCTTTGTCTTGTATCCCCCACAAGGTTTTCTTTGGCTATGTATACCACTAGGTGTCTTTAATTACATAACCCTATCATTTCTACAAGTTATGATTACCCTAAAAGGTGTCTTTAATTACATAACCAACCGGTCATGTATACCACTAGGTGTCTTTAATTATATAACCTTATCAGGTTAAGTTTGTGGGCCTATACGTAAATATTACCCACCCTTCCAGATTTGCTTAACCCATACACTATCCAACCAATTTTACTTAACCCTAACTTTATTTCACAATCATACAATCCCTATGGATTAGATTTGGTTAAGTAGTCCAATTTATTACCATGCTCATTTATGGTTTATAATGGGCTAGACCTCCCACATTAGGCCTACAACTCGTGGATGCTGGATATGCCGGTCGGGTCCAGAAAGTCTTATTCCACAAGTTGGGCCTAACCTCATGTCATAGCCCGATTTGTATTTGCGCACTTAGACCCCTCACATTAGGTTCAACAGTAGTGGCTGCTGGATATGTCGGTCGGGTCCGGGAAGACTTCCACCACTAATGCAACCTAACCTCATGTCATAAGTGCAATTACAATTCCTAATTGTAATTACTAAATATTTCATTCTTATCCAATTTTACCTATGTCTTTATTGGTGATTATGCCCATTTTACCCAATAATTTGAATTATATGTCCAATGATGTTTATATTCAAATTATGCCAATATTAACCTTTTTTCCTCGTTCCTTCACTAGCGCACTCACAAAATTGGCGGCAAGGCTAGGTAATAGCCTAGTCGTAAACGATAAAGGGGAAAATAATAGGAATATGATAAAAGTGATTGTTTTATCATAACTTGGCATAAACATAAACTAGCATGGTGATAAGGTGGACATATAAGCATAAAACTGATGAACTTGTGGCGGTCAATTGATTCTAACATAGCTATGATGTCACCACAAGCATAATAAAATATAAATTAACAACTTAGATGGTTTAGACCTAATATGATAGGCACAAGGTGAAAAAATTGATCACATAATTCAGATCCAGTGGTTAAAAATAAATCTAACACAATTAAGGTCAAGATCTACATCATAGAATGTCATAGAAGTTACAATAGACCTAACAAGATAGAGATTTAGATCAATAGTCAAAATAGATCTAGCACAAATCATAGAATGTCACAATGGTTAAATAGACCCAACAAGATAGAGATTTAGATCCAAATCCTAACCAATTCAGAATGTCATATGTTCATGATTCACAATGGATCTAATACAATTTAGGCATATGAACATATCCAAGTCATACTCGTGTCATATTCACTTTTAAATATTCAAATCTAAAAGCAACTAGAAACTCACAGTGTTTGGATACGAAGATAGAACTAGAAAAGATTGGATCCTGAACCTCCAGTTGATTTGCTTAGGTTGATAGTTGAAAAGGGATCCAGATCAGTTCAGATACCAGCATAGTTTAGCCACCATGAATTCTCAATGAAGAAAACAAGAGAAATGACCATGTATATATAGTTTCCAGACCCTCTTAAACAAACTGCCACGTCAGCCCTAGGGGTGTCGACACCCCTGTGGGTGGGTTGACCCTGGTGTCGACACCCTTAAGGGGATCGACCCCGGTGTCGACACCCCTCTAGGGGGTTGACCCACTAGAGTGGGAATTCTGCTGCCACTTTTTATTTTTTGAATTTGAACTATTTTGGAAAAGATTCCGACTCAACTCTGACTCATGTGTATATGTAAAATCTTTATGTGCGTATACAAACTTAAAACCCTCATAACTTCTTCATACGGTGTCCGTTTTACACAAACGAATGCCTATCTTGACCAGAATTTCGAGACGGACGCAATGGTGCAGTCCGCTTTCCTTAATTCTGAATATTAAATTAATTATTATTTAATTTATGCTCTTTTAGTGTTGTTAAATTTTCGGGGTGTTACATTCTCCCCTAGTCAAAGGATTTCGTCCCCGAAATCTCGAAGTTGAGAAGAATGTATATCCTACAATCCATCACCCATCTACTCATCCATCAATCACTGGCATCCATTGTCCTTAAAAACTTATAATGCTTATATGAATATATGCAGAGGTGTGTATATGTCCCAATACTAATGCGAAGATCAGGAAGTCTACTGATTCAGTTGACCTCCTTAATGCAATGTATGTTAGTGCCGTGAATCAAATATGTATGCAAATAAACCTATTATAACATGTAAGTTCTATATATGTGCACACTCATTCGTCCACATGCAACTTCCATGTGGTAATGCATCCATTTCCATCCATAAAAGAAAAGAAATATGACACACGTCCATATGCAGTATGAGAGTGATTGAGTCGATCTAGTGCCTAATGTGTGTGTGTATATACGTCCACAGGCAGCAACTAGCAAACACTTGAATCCACTTGCATCCATCAAACATAACTTGTCTCAAAAACAAGTTTACTTCCATAGGATTCCTATCTAAAGGTCGAAAATACTATGGATAAGATGTATTCAAATGATAAAAACAAGCACGGATAAAACTTTAGAAAAAGGAGTTAAGAACATACCCTCAAAAAGGAAAGGGTATGAAGCACGAATCTTGGCTTCGGTCTCCCAAGTCACATACTCTAAGTTATCTCCGCATTGAACCTTCAGCAACTTGATCTCTTTATTGCGTAGCTTCTTAAATTTTGATCCAAGGATACGGGAAGGAACCCGCCTGACTGTCGCCTCCCATTCCACTTCCATTTCCTCTAATATACTTGGCTCAACAACTTCCGCGGTGTCATGGAAGCACTTCCGCAGATGCGAAACGTGGAAAACATCATGAACACCGGATAGATTTTCTGGGAGTTTTAATCTATAGGCCATCTGGCCAATCCTCTAGGATACATAGCCTCAAAAGATCCTCTAGAATTCTGTTCACCCTCTCCGTCTGCCCATCGATCTAAGGATGATAAGCGGCGCTCAAACACAACTGTATACCTAACGCTTCTTCTAAGCTCCTCCAAAATTCACTGGTGAAGACGGGGTCATGATCGCTCATGATGCTGGAAGGTACTCCATTGAAGATGAACTGAAGCGACTTTAAATATAAAAATCGAATTTTTATTTATAAATATCAAATCTTTATGATATCGCTTCATGTTTAAAGATCTCATCTTTTTACCACACCGAAACCATGCTAGTTTTATATATTCAAAATAATGATTTTTAATTAAATTAATTTTTCAAAGGAATCTAAAATAAACACTTACAGGGCTCACAAAGGAGGGAAGGGGGACCACAACCGGCGGATGTTGTCGGAGGGGGGCGTAGGGAAGTGGGAAGGAGGCAAGGGTACCGGCGGTAGCTATGGCACTTGGCGGTGGCGGGCTCGTGTGGATTTGGGGGTTTAATCGGGGAGAGAGGAAGTTGGAAGCCGTCATGGAGGAAGGGGGTTAGAAGAAGGAGGCGGCGCGACTATTTGGAGGGGGCGCGGCATCGATGAACGGCGGCGGTGGGTTAAGCACTGCGGCATGTTTTCCCTTTTTTTCTTTTTTATTCTGAGTGTTTGACTTTGAGAGAAGATAGAAGGGAGGGAATATATATTTAAATATATAATATATTAATTAATTTCCATAAATTGACGTTTCCGTTCGAACTCTAAATCAAGCTCACCGACTGTCTCCCCTAGCTAATTACCCCCATTCCAAACACAATAGGATTTGTTTCGTAAGCCAATTCCATCATTAAGATCATACTTCGTTAAGTTTAAAATATAAATCATTATATTTTAAAGTCAAATGCACATTTTAATTTACCGGGGAACCGTATGGAATCTAAAAATTCCCAAAAAATTATTTCTAGCTCGTTATTTACAATACAATCCTAACAAAATTAATTTCATCAAATTTGGGGACCTTTTGAAAAATGGCCATTTTCTGGTCGATCCAAATTGACTGAAACCGTCAAAACACGTTTTACTTCGCCACGCTCACATATTAATCCCAAAAATTATAAACTTTGAAATCTAGCAATAACTTGACATCCCAGATCCAACAAAAGTGGCTTCGTCAAAAATGGAGGTCGTTTGGAAAATTTTCATTTTTAAGGGCTATATTTTCCATAGCGACTATTCTGAATTTTCAACTGTACATAACATTTTATTCCCACTATGATATTTCAATCTTTCAGTTTCGATGGAAAGATATTTCCAATTAGATTCAAATGTTTTTGGTTTTGCTAAAATCTGGTTTATTTTGAATCTTGCATGTTCATTTGAAATTTGAAATCGAACTTTCAAACTACCGCGCCATTTCCAATTCCTTTTATAATTAAAAATAAATATTTATATTCTAACTTCGCTTCGAAAAAATATTTACATTCTAATTCTATTCAAAATAAATTTCTCGTCTTTATTATTTAAAATAATCATTTTAAATATTTAAAATTCATTAAAATTGCTAAAATAAAATATTTAGATTGGTTCAGATTTTCCGAAACTATCTCACGAAGATAAATTGCTGCCAACCATGATGTCGTCCGCTTGCTCTTAACTGGAATAAAGTGGGCGCTCTTAGTGAGTCTATCTACCATAACCCAGATACTGGTGTTACCTTTCTTCAATCTAGGCAAACTATCTATGAAATCCATAGAGACGTGCTCCCATTTCCATTGAGGAACCTCTAAAGAATGAAGTAAACCATCAGGCTTCTTTTGCTCAGCTTTAACTTGCTGGCAAACTAGACATTGGGAAACAAATTCGGCCACATTTTTCTTCATCCCAGCCCAAAAGAAAACCCTTTTTATGTCTCTGTACATCTTATCACCGCCTGGATAAATAGTCATCTTAGAATGGTGGGCAGTTATAACAGTTATCAGAGTACAATTTACATTCAATTCATCTGGACAGTTATAACAATCTATCCTCATTTACAACACACAGCGGAATAGTATATACATTATATGTCTGATCTCCTCCAGCTCGTCTCCTACAATTTTATCGCCTTACCCTGAACCTGTACAACTCGGTCTGACCCAACTGGGTCTGACCCGAGCATTACAAACGCCATAGGTTAGTTTAGTGAACCAGCATGAGAAAACTCACTAAATTATTGGTAGCATCCATCTTGATTTTTAAGTTAAAAATCATTTCGAAAGAAAAAGATAATCGTAAGACTAATCCACACATAAACACAGACGGTTTTTACCTTACGACAACCGAAAATATTTTTGAAATCAATATCTTATCTGCTATTATAATAGTGTCTAAGTACAAGTAAATAGCAATCTAGCAGAACGCGTGCATCTTACGCTCTACATGTACAATATACTATCAAAATCATGGGTGCTTATTGGAGATTGGATTCTGGCTATGACAAGTTATGGAATCGCCTGTTGGTAGTGTATTCCTAGAGCGGAATACACTGGGTTCAACAAGAGCATCTTGCAACCCGGCCCACACATGGCCGCCCACTCATTTCGCTTGAGTGTAGCGAATGTATATCATTAACGGTTGGGATCAGCAACCATTTCCCGAAAGGGACAGCATCGAAATAGATTAAAGAATGAAACGGATTTTCTCTAGATAGGTGATTATACATCCTAATGGGAGCGACCTACATAGCCATGTTGCCTGCTATATTTTTGTCATTTCCCGGTTGTGAGGCTTGAAGTCATAATTCATTTATTTATTTTTATTATTTTAGAACATCTAATCACCATTCACTTTGAATGCCACATCATCAGATCCGTCAGATATCACTAGTTGATGTCCACAAAAATATTCTAGTGTTCAAGCTAAAAGAAGTGCCCTTCTTTGCCATCAACCGAAATACGTTTGAGGAAATCAACATATGTGGTCCTTTGGAAATACTCTATCAGATATTCATCCATACAAGTTGTCCTAGGACTGGACAAACCAAAGGCACTCTCCTACCACATCCTAGGAATCACCTTATCGATCGGTAGCAAGAAGTCCTTCTAATCCATTGATTTCAACCACGACGGGATAACCATCAAAATATCTCCGGGCGTGAATCAAGAGAATTCGACAAGTAGTCCTTTCGTTTATGAAGATCTACGGTCTTCACTACTCCATCTTCAATCGGTATCTTCAACGTTTATGTATTAGTTGGTTCGGAACGGTTTTTGAACAAATTCGATCCCGGTCTTTCTATACCAACAATAGTATTAGGCCAGATTTGATAGTCGGTTATTTAACTATCAAATAAAATAACCATTTATCCATAAAAGAAATTTGAATTTACTGATTTAATATTCACCATTTGCTTTATTCTCTTTTTGATTAATCATTAGTTAATTTAAAAGTTCTATTTCTTTCCAATAATTGGAATACTCGTTTTTCTTCTTTTATTTATATATATATATATAAGAATATTCAGAATCCCTTTTCGTTTTAAAATACCATTAAGTATGTATTTCTCATCTCGGTCATTATTCTCTAACAGTAAATTAGTAAGAGAATAATTCCCTAAGTATCAACCCCGAAGGTCAGGTCAGCACTCAAACAACCATTCAACTCACCAACCTCTAATCAGTTCCTAATTTCCTTTAACTTTATTTCTTAATTTTTAAAGGAGAATTTCCAATTTTAATTTCCATTTTTACATGAGATGTTTATTTCAAATCTATGACCATTCAAATATTTAACTTAAAGATAATATTTACAAAATATTACTACAACCTTTATACGATATTCCTTTACGGATTTGATTTCCAAAAAAACATTTGCTAAATATTTCTTTCTAAATCGAAGTAGGATTTTATTATAGTGATATACTTTCATTATCCAATTCCATTTCATTTTAATCTTTATAAACCAAGTCCTATATCAAGTCAGTATTCCATAAATAATTTTTATAAACATTTATATATGTTTAAAACTTCACTCCATTCTATTTGTAACTTCTATTCTCCAATATTCGTATTTACCCATCATTTGCAAATTCTAATAATATTTGCTATTTATGAACCATATGTAAAATTCTTTAATATAATCTATATTATATTATTCAAATTAGTTCTACCTAAATTCAATTAGAATTTAATATTTCAAAAGCCCTTTATAAATTTCTATTTTCCACTACTACTTTATTCTCTTTTATTCACCTTAATCGTGAATAATAATTTCAATACAAATTCATACTAGATTTGATCTCATAAATCAGATTCCAAGTTTTCAACCCCATCCAGCTTCAAGCCGGATATCGCAGTATAAAAGGCCATCCACTATATATATTGTGGGGGCGCAAAGGGAAATCATCCACTAATGGTATTGCGGGCATCCACTAATGGTACTACGGGAATAGCCAATCACCAATATTATTATTTAATACTATTATATATTATAATCACTTTATATCAATCAATTTTCAGCCAACACGCAATAAAATAAATCTTGAACTATTAGAAATAGTTCCCAACAATTACCGAGTAGGTTTAACTCACCTCGGTTTCCTCTGACGAATACCCGTTTATAAATTCGATATTGTCTAAGCACCGTATCTACTTCATGGTCTCGAATAAATCGATCGCCTACGATTATTTTAATTTATTATTATTTTTATCTGTTAATTATCATATTAATTTTAAACTAATAAATTAATTATTCTATATAATTAAATTTCGTGGAAACAGTACCTTATTTGACTTGACTAACAATGAAGCGCATCCTCAAACAGCCCCTGAGAATGTCACTGCATCATCGTAACTACATCAGATCCCTACTTCAATGGTTCGTTCTAGCATTTCATCAAACAACTGGCGGCCACTACCACCTCCTGGCATCACACAAATCACCTCGCTACTCCTATTTCAATTCAGTACAAACTCAATGCATCAGACAAGTCCCCAGCATCACATATCAACTCGCTTAGCTTCCCATGACTCAATATGCACACAGTACATCCATTAATTTAGTTCCGGTCATAGCGTTTATTACCAGACAAAACAAACTCCTCACTAAATTTGTTGTCACACCCAGTTCATCACCTGGTTAACACATCCGAACTCTCCATCATCCATCTGCCACAACACTCCAGTTCATCCCTCAGACTGTCCACTTTTGTTGCCCATTCCATCCCAATCGCAGTTCCAATTTCGCACAACAAAACAACTTCATCCACTGCCATCAACTATAGTCTACATCCTACCACAGGGATAAAACAAACCCAATTACCATGCTTGTACATTTGAATACTCAGTAATGAATTCCATGTTGCCTCAATCGGTCATACATCTATTTGAGCACCACTCCACTTCTATTGCGCACTCCTCGAAAACCATAGATCGAATTCCTCTAGTTCACAAACCAGTAACCTTCCCGTTCAACTCAGTTAAGCCACCAGCTCACTTACGTCACCAATTCGGTCTCCAGAACAACAAAAATCGAAATTGCATTGCCCCGTCCAAGCCCTTTCTTCATCGTGAAATCGCGAGTGCTCGAGTTCACCAATCGATGAAGTCGATGCTCCCTTCCGTAACTTAGAACAACTTTGACCCCTTCTCTCCTTGAATCGCCAGCATTGTCAACCTTCGGTCGAGCTCCAGATTTTTATTGCGATGGCCTCGATCGCCATTTCTGATTTCAATTCCTTTTTTATTTGAAATGATTTTCACTATTTATTGTGGAAGAGGAAATTGAAACAAAAGGGAATAGGCTTGCGGTGGATATTTTCGAGCTGACTAGAAAAACAAATGGAAAAGGGAATTGATTTTGGTTTCCACTTTTTTTTATTAGTGGATGTTTACTTTCGCGATTAACAGAGGAAGGGAATGAATTGTAATTGTTTGAGGATGGAGAAACTAATGAAGGACATAACTATTTATATAGGCGCAAAGGTATACAAATAAACACAACGTCGAATCCAATAGCGTGTAGGTAGACAAGGGCTCAGTGTACCATTGCTGAAAGCTTCGCGGGGGAAGGAAAAAGTTCGGATGTGAAAGTGATAGGAAAAATGATGAAAATTTACATAATAACCTAAGCTAAAAATTTATGTCATCTCCTATGTACCGAATATTTTATTTTATTTTAATTTATTTGACGTGGTGTACCTTAAATTAAAATATCATGCGCTATCAAACCCCTATTTGAACGCAACGAAAGCATTTCCAAGGTTATACCAGCCTTCTGAATATATTGGAACAGTTTCCACGGTCTAATTCGACCACATACAAAAGATGTTAAATTAAATTAACGATTTAACATTAAATTCGATTTAGTACAAGTTGATTCAAAAATAACAAATAAATTATTATCATCATCTAAATATACACAAACTGAATTTATAAAAATTCTAGAATATACCAATTTGAATTTTAAACCCGATATAAATTAAACCAGTATTCAATTTACCAAAAAATCGATTTATTTTATTAAATAAATCGTAATGGTTTATAAATGATTTCACAGCGATTTTTTGAAAATTTGATTCGGCCATAACTCTCAATATAAAATACGAAATTCCGATTTTTCTCTTTTATTACAAAATTATAGTTCAACAGATTCGAATATTATTTGTCTCGGCGAATTCAGATTTATAACAGATCTGGTACGCTCAATTGAAGTTCAAAATTAAATATTATCAACTACGGTGCCATTTCAAGCTCGTTTATATAATGTATATATTTATACGTTCAAAACTTTGTTTTCAATTTATATAAAATCCATTCATATTACGATTCAATATTTAAACTAATTTAAATATTCAAAGAAAAATCGATAAAAATGCGGGACATTACATTCCCTCCCCCTTAAAAGAATTTCGTCCATGAAATTACTAAGTAGGAAATGTAGCTATACCTTATTCACTCCTCCCAATCCACTCATACAACTCAACACTCACTTCAACATCATTACTATTCAACCAACTCACTATTTTCCAATTTCACTCATTAATCCTTAACTTCGATTAACTTATTGTGTAACGACCTGGATTTTTCGACCATTTGAATTGAATATTTAAATTGGTTTTAAATATTATATTAAGAGATTTGATATTCGTTTCTAAAACGATGATTTAACATTTTAATTTATGTTTATATTAAAACGAACTTGAAACGACGCGGTAGTTCGTAAAATCGAGTTTGATCTTCAATTGATTATACCGAATCCATTTTAAGTCGGATTTCAGTGAAACAAGAAGCGTCTGAATCTATTTTAAAATATTTTTCTAATGGAGGAGAAAAATCGAGTTTTAGTATTATAGATTTTGTTTTACGTCCAAATCAAATATTCAAATAGTCGTTGTGGAATCGTTTATTCGCCATAACGATTTATTTAATTATAATTAAATACTGGTTTCGTATTCGAAAAAGATCTTTGAGGCGTAGTCAAAATTTAATATTTAGAATTTTACTGTAATTTTTAATTCGAAAAATAAGCAACTTTTTATTTGGAGTATTTTGCACCCTGTGCCAGCATTTTGGGGTTTCATAATATAAGTTAATCTACCGATATTATTATATTTTTGGGATCATGGCACATCGCTCGATACGACCGTATCCTTATGTCTGTCGATGGCAGCTCGGATATGCACGTAATTTTATGTAACACGGTACACATAAAAATCAAATTAATAACATAAAGCATAATATAAACTCTTTAAGCCTTAAGTAAATACATATTCCTACTCTAAATTTACCTCCTCCAAATAGCACCGCCACTACATGTTTTCATTTCGAATACTAGTCTACCCTAAAGCCCTGTACGCGCAACATGAGGATATGACAAATGCACATGCCCAGCTTAAGATTTTCACATGCAAGAGGCTCGTCAACTTAATGAACGCAGCCATATATACACGCAAGTGAAACAATAACAAATATATATATTTCCTTTGTATGTACTTTCGGAGACCAACCTATCAACCTAAACGCAGACCTCTTAGAAAAATCGCACCCATACTGTACGAGAAGAAAAGACATGTGCTGATCCATTCCCTCTCCATCTATAAAGACACACACGATAATTCATTTTCTTTTTCTTCGAGCAGTAAGCAACAAGCACTCTCCTTTCAGAAAATAAATAAATAAATGAAAATCAAGTAACAGTCATGAAATGATAAATCATACAACAAATGGGACTCCTATCCTTTGTATGTGCAACTTCGTACATGCTGACGGTGCAAGCTAGCACTGCTCCCCAATACTACTTCAGCAGAGCACATGGGGATCATATCACAACACCTATTCTACACCTAAATACACTGGGCTACTGAGCAACTGCGTAAGGACCAAGGTGTTGAACCCTTGCCGTGCAAGCCAAACAAAAAGCGTGATGACCACGACTTCATAACTTATAAATACTAACAGCCTCAAGATTTCCAGATCAAACGGGTGAACAAAAATGAATGTTCAAACTATAAAAATATATTTCTCCCTGGATACTAAGTTAAAAATCATGAAACAACTTCCTTGGAGTCCCTAAATTCAAGCGCTACACGCTCATCATCTCAGAAATTCAAATAACAACAGCCCACTACAAAAGTCGCGATCTTGGGCTGTAGTTATATTGAGGTATAGGGATTTATATGAGCATTCGTTGGCGGAAGTGGAATCACCATCGAGTGACGCACGTGTGTGAGGATTTTCGAGAGCTTTGGTAAAAAAAAAAAGTGTCGCTCTTTTGTGGGCCTCGATCGTGTTGACCCAACGTCGGATCATGGAGGGAGCCACCGAAATGGCAGGCGATGCTGTCGAAGAGTTCGTCATTGGATGAGGTGTTGATTGGTGTGGTTCATACGAGTGTTTGTGGAGAGTTTGAGTATCTCACTAATTTTCCATGCACAAGACTTTGCTTGGGTTCAGGAGAGGAATGTTGCGAAGCTAATTTGAGGAGAAAGGCTACTGTGGTGAATGGGTGAACGCGGGCTTAGGGAGTTGGGCCAAGGCGTTGGGCCTAAGGCTTTGAAAAAAAAAAAAAGAACGCATCTGCATGGCGAAAGAGAAAATGGGGTGGAGCGGAAGCAAGAAACGTTGGGAAAGAGTAATGTTTGCAACATGGTGTGTAACGTTGGGGAAGACTAATATTAGCTGCATGGTAAAAAAATGGTATGGGGAAATATGGTGCGTCGGGAAGTTGTGGCCACAGATGGGGAAAGCTGGACGCTGCAAGGAGCATACAGGCTGGACAAGGGGGAAATAGAAGAGTGGGACTGGCGAGAGAAAAAAAAAATACATGGAAAAGTCTGAGGCATGCGGTTCCTTTTAACAAAGGTAAGAAGAAGGTAACATTAACGAGTTAATGTGTCCAAATATATTCATACCTGCTAGTTTACTTAATTTGCTAAACCACCTATAACATGCATTAATGATGAGTTAAGGTTTAAGTTGAGTAATATATACGGGGTCCGTTATTTAATATGCTCAAGTATTCCGTGACCCCGATATATTTTGAACCGGTATATATATTATGACCCGGTGCCTAACGAGTAATTAAATATGTGCCTAACCGGGGTTATTATGGCCAATTGAAAAATAATTATTTATTTATTTAAGGTGTTAATCGATTAAATTAAATAATAGGCGTACTGTGTGTATAACATTTTCACACGTGCACAGAATTCGACAAATACCAAAGACATCGGAATCGCATAGACGGACGTAATATTTTGAAGCGGATTGGAGGGGGTTGAAAGCGACTTAATCGGATCGTTTAATCGGCGGAGTGAAACCAAGGTGAGTAAAACTCACTCAGTTACCCCATTTATATTTTATATAAATAGGGATTTATTATTTGGTTGCCATGTTTGCTAATTATTGGCTGATTTGATGATTGTTTGGATGTTGTTAAGTATTGGTATATTGATTATTTAAATTAAATGGTTGTTTAATTTAAAATGAAGTAAAATCGTTATTTTTAACGATTATTTCCAACGAAGGTAACTTACCTTGTTGGTTACGTTTATAATAATATAAACGTATTTGGATGCTTGAATGGTTGTTATTGGTTGACCACTATCAGTTAAATTGATTATTTATTTGCACATGATCATTATATGAACTGTTTAACCGACATGATTGAAATATTGACTTGGTGGTTGTTTGTTGAATCTAAATTCAACATATGTTTGATTATTAACCAATGAGCGATATTGGTTGAGAAATTTATAGCAGATGGCCAAGATACAAGCTGTGTTTATAAAGATCAATGTACCGTCAAGTGAATCGGTAGAAAAATGAAGTTATGAAATTTATTTTATAAATAAATAGAGATTTTAAATAAATTATTTTAAATGAAGTTTATTTAAGAGAGTTAGAAATGAAAAAATATTTGAGTTTTAAAGGGGATTTATGAAGGAGTTCATATCTAAACCAAATTCGGCAAACTAAGTTATAAAGGGATTGTATGCGAATACGATAAGCTAGAAATGAATGTTACTTAATATTTGAATTAAGTAAAGGGAGTTGAGATGAAAATGGTTTGATATTAAACCAGAACTGTATAAATGAGTTTCATAAAAAGAGATGTTAATTTATAACATCAATTTTAAATTAACGTTACTGAAAATGGTATTTTAGCGAAATGGATGAAAAGTGAAATAAGATTGCCCAGAGCGAAACATTAAAAGGGTTGGAAAAAGGATTTTTCTAATTGGTTTTGGAAATAGATTCAGAAATGGGATTTGTAGTAAGGATCGGAAGAATAAATTAAATAGGTAAAGGAGTAAAGATTTTAAAGTTCATGTTCTAGAAATCATTTATTAAAATCAATAAATGCAGTAATAGTAAGGAGATTAAAAAAAATAAGAAAGTTTTAACTAAAATAGTAAAATGAGGTTTGTTGGCATCAGAATGAATATGGGTTTTGAATTACAATTCATATTTATCTTAAGATAAGAATGATGTTGATCAAGGTCTGAGAGGTAATTAAAATACCCCAACTTGAACGACTTCAGGATTATCGAAAGATAATATTAGTTGTAATGGTGAAGATATAAGAAGTAATTCATTTTGAGAAATAATATTGTAATGTTATTTGATGAGTTGGAAATATATATGACGGGATTCCCAACTGGAAGAAATATAAAAAGGGGGCTTGAAAATATGAAATGGCATGTCCAAAATAAAGAAATAAAAGGAATTGGTGAAGATATAACGATACTTTCAAAAGTAAGAAAAGAGACTTAGAATAAGTTTATTCTAAAGAATAAGTGATGGGGATTGGGTTCAAATAATGAGACCAAAAGGGAATTTCGAAATGATCATTTTAAGAATGATAAGTGGAATCGGTTCTCCAATTATAGGTAATAACTGATGTTATAGAAAATGTTTTAAAATGGTATTTCACGGGAAATGTGATATCGGTCTTAAGATATTTTTCTCGGTATCAGCATAAAATGATTTGAGAATATTATATCATTTTTAATGGCCAAGTGACGCTGTGTTCTGAACCAATGGATCTGTTTTACTTTTATGTTTGTTTATTTTGATAGTTAAATAACCGATTATCAAAATCTGGCCCAACGATATTGGTACGGGAAGACCGGGATCGAATTTATATTCGAAAACCATTCCAACCAATAAATACGAATACGTCGAAGATGCTGATCGAGATGGAGTAATTGAAGACCGTAGATCTTCATAAACGGAAGAGTTACTTACATTCTTTGGCTGATCCCCAGAGATATACTGTGATTCTGTCGTGGCTGAAATCTATGGGTTGCAAGGACTACTCGCTACTGATCTATAGGGTGATTCCTAGGATGTGGTAGGAGAGTGCCTTCGGTTCATCCTGTTCTTGGATGACTTGTATTGATGAAGTGAATGATGGCCAGATATTTCAAAAGTCGATTATAACCTCAAGCCTCATCAACCGAGAAAGGACAAAAATCGGGCAGGCAGCATGGCTATGTGGGTCGCTCCCATTAGGGTGTATAATCACCTATCTAGAGAAATTCCTTTTGTTCTTTAATCTATCGATTCTGCCCATTCGGGAACGGTGGTTTGAGTCCAACCGTTGGTGATATACATTCGATACACTCAAGCGAAATGAGTGGTCGGTCATGTGTGGGCCGGGTTGCAAGACGTTCTTGTTGAACCCAGTGTATTCGTCTCTAGAGATACACTATCGGAAGGTGGTCCCATACCTTGTCAAGGTCGGAATCCAATCTCCAATAAGCGCCCGCGGTTTTGTTTGTATACTATATATGTGGAGCGTGAGATGCAAGCGTTCCACTAGATTGATATTTACCTGTATGTAGACACTATTATAATATCAGAAAAGATATTGATTTCAAAACTGTTTTGGGTTATCGTAAGGTAAAACCCGTCCGTGTTTATGTGTGGATTCGGTCTTACGATTATCCTTTCCTTTCGAAAAGATTTTTGAACTTAAAATCAAGTTGGATGATCCCCTAAATACTGTGCGAGTTTTACTCACTCTGGTTCACCAGACTGACCCGGTGTTTTGCAAATGCTCGGGTTAGACCGGGGTGTATAGGTTCAGGTTACCAGATGATTTGAAGTCCATAGACGAGCTGAAGGAGTTCAGACGTATGATGATTCAACCGTTATTATTCCGCTGTGTGTTACATATTTGAGGACAGACTATTATAACTGTCCAGGTGAATTGTTGTACCCTGATGTTGTAAGTATTATTTCAAGCTCTCTATAAAGTTTATTTATATATTATATTTTGTTCCGCTGCGAAGTGAGACTCTGTGTTGGGGTGATTCTTCTTCTTCTATTCTAACATTTCTTTCTTTCCTCATCCTCTAACGTCTTTCTCCTAGCTTTCTGGGGTTTTCGGTACTTGAGTTTTGGACACAGTTGGTATTAGTGTCGAGATTCGAGTGTCGAAATTCTCGGGTCGCTACAGTTGGTATCAGAGCAATGGTTTAGGAATAACCTTGGCTCTGTGGCGTGACTCGATAGAGATGGAGTTAGTAATACTATAGATTGAGATTGAGTGTATATATGAGAGCGCGTATTTGTAAATTTCTATAAGAAGGATTTTGTATTATCTTGATCGGTTCAAGTTGAACTGTCAAATCGATACAATATTGTTTTGAAAAAAAAGGGGGTAGACGAAATAATTTTGCCCAAAGTTTACTTTTGTATAGAGGTAAATAATTTTAGCCAATGATTGATATTGGTTTGTTGACTGATTTGAATGGGAATTCAAACTTGATTTTGAATTTGAACAAGTAATAAAGCAAAAGAATTTGAAAATGTGGAATTTAATTTATGGGGATAAATAAATCAAAATTTAACCTAAGAATAAGTTAAATATGGATGAATTGGTTACGATTGATTGTGTTTGATTGTTTGTTGGATAATAAACTGTTTGGATAATAAAAGTCATCAACAACTGAGAGATAAAATTCAATGAATTTGAGTAGAATTAATATGAAATAAAACGGAAATGGTTTGACTTTATATCTGTTATTGGCTTTGGATATCAAGTTAAGTATAGGATTGAAGGAGAGAAAGAGCTGTTAATGCTTTGGTTTCGAATTGGAGTATCGGTTGCCCGACAAATAGGTAAACCTTGATTATATTGATTTAGGTGATTGACTTTAAACCCCTGAGTTGGGTTGCCGCCTGGCTTTGTTTTCTTTGATTAATATGAGACCTGAAGTGGCGAGTTGTAGTTGTTTGGATCGTACAGTACAGAGGAGATGCTGGCGAATTTTTCGAGAAATATTTTTTTTTTTGATAATATTTTTGAAATAATTATTTTGAAAATAAAAGTGGTTTAAAGCATTCTTCTTACTTAGCAATTTCGAGGACGAAATTATTTTAAGGGGGGAAGAATGTAACGACCTGGATTTTTCGACCATTTGAATTGAATATTTAAATTGGTTTTAAATATTATATTAAGAGATTTGATATTCGTTTCTAAAACGATGATTTAACATTTTAATTTATGTTTATATTAAAACGAACTTGAAACGACGCGGTAGTTCGTAAAATCGAGTTTGATCTTCAATTGATTATACCGAATCCATTTTAAGTCGGATTTCAGTGAAACAAGAAGCGTCTGAATCTATTTTAAAATATTTTTCTAATGGAGGAGAAAAATCGAGTTTTAGTATTATAGATTTTGTTTTACGTCCAAATCAAATATTCAAATAGTCGTTGTGGAATCGTTTATTCGCCATAACGATTTATTTAATTATAATTAAATACTGGTTTCGTATTCGAAAAAGATCTTTGAGGCGTAGTCAAAATTTAATATTTAGAATTTTACTGTAATTTTTAATTCGAAAAATAAGCAACTTTTTATTTGGAGTATTTTGCACCCTGTGCCAGCATTTTGGGGTTTCATAATATAAGTTAATCTACCGATATTATTATATTTTTGGGATCATGGCACATCGCTCGATACGACCGTATCCTTATGTCTGTCGATGGCAGCTCGGATATGCACGTAATTTTATGTAACACGGTACACATAAAAATCAAATTAATAACATAAAGCATAATATAAACTCTTTAAGCCTTAAGTAAATACATATTCCTACTCTAAATTTACCTCCTCCAAATAGCACCGCCACTACATGTTTTCATTTCGAATACTAGTCTACCCTAAAGCCCTGTACGCGCAACATGAGGATATGACAAATGCACATGCCCAGCTTAAGATTTTCACATGCAAGAGGCTCGTCAACTTAATGAACGCAGCCATATATACACGCAAGTGAAACAATAACAAATATATATATTTCCTTTGTATGTACTTTCGGAGACCAACCTATCAACCTAAACGCAGACCTCTTAGAAAAATCGCACCCATACTGTACGAGAAGAAAAGACATGTGCTGATCCATTCCCTCTCCATCTATAAAGACACACACGATAATTCATTTTCTTTTTCTTCGAGCAGTAAGCAACAAGCACTCTCCTTTCAGAAAATAAATAAATAAATGAAAATCAAGTAACAGTCATGAAATGATAAATCATACAACAAATGGGACTCCTATCCTTTGTATGTGCAACTTCGTACATGCTGACGTGCAAGCTAGCACTGCTCCCCAATACTACTTCAGCAGAGCACATGGGGATCATATCACAACACCTATTCTACACCTAAATACATTGGGCTACTGAGCAACTGCGTAAGGACCAAGGTGTTGAACCCTTGCCGTGCAAGCCAAACAAAAAGCGTGATGACCACGACTTCATAACTTATAAATACTAACAGCCTCAAGATTTCCAGATCAAACGGGTGAACAAAAATGAATGTTCAAACTATAAAAATATATTTCTCCCTGGATACTAAGTTAAAAATCATGAAACAACTTCCTTGGAGTCCCTAAATTCAAGCGCTACACGCTCATCATCTCAGAAATTCAAATAACAACAGTCCACTACAAAAGTCGCGATCTTGGGCTGTAGTTATATTGAGGTATAGGGATTTATATGAGCATTCGTTGGCGGAAGTGGAATCACCATCGAGTGACGCACGTGTGTGAGGATTTTCGAGAGCTTTGGTAAAAAAAAAAAGTGTCGCTCTTTTGTGGGCCTCGATCGTGTTGACCCAACGTCGGATCATGGAGGGAGCCACCGAAATGGCAGGCGATGCTGTCGAAGAGTTCGTCATTGGATGAGGTGTTGATTGGTGTGGTTCATACGAGGGTTTGTGGAGAGTTTGAGTATCTCACTAATTTTCCATGCACAAGACTTTGCTTGGGTTCAGGAGAGGAATGTTGCGAAGCTAATTTGAGGAGAAAGGCTACTGTGGTGAATGGGTGAACGCGGGCTTAGGGAGTTGGGCCAAGGCGTTGGGCCTAAGGCTTTGAAAAAAAAAAAAAAAAAAAAAGAAGAACGCATCTGCATGGCGAAAGAGAAAATGGGGTGGAGCGGAAGCAAGAAACGTTGGGAAAGAGTAATGTTTGCAACATGGTGTGTAACGTTGGGGAAGACTAATATTAGCTGCATGGTAAAAAAATGGTATGGGGAAATATGGTGCGTCGGGAAGTTGTGGCCACAGATGGGGAAAGCTGGACGCTGCAAGGAGCATACAGGCTGGACAAGGGGGAAATAGAAGAGTGGGACTGGCGAGAGAAAAAAAAATACATGGAAAAGTCTGAGGCATGCGGTTCCTTTTAACAAAGGTAAGAAGAAGGTAACATTAACGAGTTAATGTGTCCAAATATATTCATACCTGCTAGTTTACTTAATTTGCTAAACCACCTATAACATGCATTAATGATGAGTTAAGGTTTAAGTTGAGTAATATATACGGGGTCCGTTATTTAATATGCTCAAGTATTCCGTGACCCCGATATATTTTGAACCGGTATATATATTATGACCCGGTGCCTAACGAGTAATTAAATATGTGCCTAACCGGGGTTATTATGGCCAATTGAAAAATAATTATTTATTTATTTAAGGTGTTAATCGATTAAATTAAATAATAGGCGTACTGTGTGTATAACATTTTCACACGTGCACAGAATTCGACAAATACCAAAGACATCGGAATCGCATAGACGGACGTAATATTTTGAAGCGGATTGGAGGGGGTTGAAAGCGACTTAATCGGATCGTTTAATCGGCGGAGTGAAACCAAGGTGAGTAAAACTCACTCAGTTACCCCATTTATATTTTATATAAATAGGGATTTATTATTTGGTTGCCATGTTTGCTAATTATTGGCTGATTTGATGATTGTTTGGATGTTGTTAAGTATTGGTATATTGATTATTTAAATTAAATGGTTGTTTAATTTAAAATGAAGTAAAATCGTTATTTTTAACGATTATTTCCAACGAAGGTAACTTACCTTGTTGGTTACGTTTATAATAATATAAACGTATTTGGATGCTTGAATGGTTGTTATTGGTTGACCACTATCAGTTAAATTGATTATTTATTTGCACATGATCATTATATGAACTGTTTAACCGACATGATTGAAATATTGACTTGGTGGTTGTTTGTTGAATCTAAATTCAACATATGTTTGATTATTAACCAATGAGCGATATTGGTTGAGAAATTTATAGCAGATGGCCAAGATACAAGCTGTGTTTATAAAGATCAATGTACCGTCAAGTGAATCGGTAGAAAAATGAAGTTATGAAATTTATTTTATAAATAAATAGAGATTTTAAATAAATTATTTTAAATGAAGTTTATTTAAGAGAGTTAGAAATGAAAAAATATTTGAGTTTTAAAGGGGATTTATGAAGGAGTTCATATCTAAACCAAATTCGGCAAACTAAGTTATAAAGGGATTGTATGCGAATACGATAAGCTAGAAATGAATGTTACTTAATATTTGAATTAAGTAAAGGGAGTTGAGATGAAAATGGTTTGATATTAAACCAGAACTGTATAAATGAGTTTCATAAAAAGAGATGTTAATTTATAACATCAATTTTAAATTAACGTTACTGAAAATGGTATTTTAGCGAAATGGATGAAAAGTGAAATAAGATTGCCCAGAGCGAAACATTAAAAGGGTTGGAAAAAGGATTTTTCTAATTGGTTTTGGAAATAGATTCAGAAATGGGATTTGTAGTAAGGATCGGAAGAATAAATTAAATAGGTAAAGGAGTAAAGATTTTAAAGTTCATGTTCTAGAAATCATTTATTAAAATCAATAAATGCAGTAATAGTAAGGAGATTAAAAAAAATAAGAAAGTTTTAACTAAAATAGTAAAATGAGGTTTGTTGGCATCAGAATGAATATGGGTTTTGAATTACAATTCATATTTATCTTAAGATAAGAATGATGTTGATCAAGGTCTGAGAGGTAATTAAAATACCCCAACTTGAACGACTTCAGGATTATCGAAAGATAATATTAGTTGTAATGGTGAAGATATAAGAAGTAATTCATTTTGAGAAATAATATTGTAATGTTATTTGATGAGTTGGAAATATATATGACGGGATTCCCAACTGGAAGAAATATAAAAAGGGGGCTTGAAAATATGAAATGGCATGTCCAAAATAAAGAAATAAAAGGAATTGGTGAAGATATAACGATACTTTCAAAAGTAAGAAAAGAGACTTAGAATAAGTTTATTCTAAAGAATAAGTGATGGGGATTGGGTTCAAATAATGAGACCAAAAGGGAATTTCGAAATGATCATTTTAAGAATGATAAGTGGAATCGGTTCTCCAATTATAGGTAATAACTGATGTTATAGAAAATGTTTTAAAATGGTATTTCACGGGAAATGTGATATCGGTCTTAAGATATTTTTCTCGGTATCAGCATAAAATGATTTGAGAATATTATATCATTTTTAATGGCCAAGTGACGCTGTGTTCTGAACCAATGGATCTGTTTTACTTTTATGTTTGTTTATTTTGATAGTTAAATAACCGACTATCAAAATCTGGCCCAACGATATTGGTACGGGAAGACCGGGATCGAATTTATATTCGAAAACCATTCCAACCAATAAATACGAATACGTCGAAGATGCTGATCGAGATGGAGTAATTGAAGACCGTAGATCTTCATAAACGGAAGAGTTACTTACATTCTTTGGCTGATCCCCAGAGATATACTGTGATTCTGTCGTGGCTGAAATCTATGGGTTGCAAGGACTACTCGCTACTGATCTATAGGGTGATTCCTAGGATGTGGTAGGAGAGTGCCTTCGGTTCATCCTGTTCTTGGATGACTTGTATTGATGAAGTGAATGATGGCCAGATATTTCAAAAGTCGATTATAACCTCAAGCCTCATCAACCGAGAAAGGACAAAAATCGGGCAGGCAGCATGGCTATGTGGGTCGCTCCCATTAGGGTGTATAATCACCTATCTAGAGAAATTCCTTTTGTTCTTTAATCTATCGATTCTGCCCATTCGGGAACGGTGGTTTGAGTCCAACCGTTGGTGATATACATTCGATACACTCAAGCGAAATGAGTGGTCGGTCATGTGTGGGCCGGGTTGCAAGACGTTCTTGTTGAACCCAGTGTATTCGTCTCTAGAGATACACTATCGGAAGGTGGTCCCATACCTTGTCAAGGTCGGAATCCAATCTCCAATAAGCGCCCGCGGTTTTGTTTGTATACTATATATGTGGAGCGTGAGATGCAAGCGTTCCACTAGATTGATATTTACCTGTATGTAGACACTATTATAATATCAGAAAAGATATTGATTTCAAAACTGTTTTGGGTTATCGTATGGTAAAACCCGTCCGTGTTTATGTGTGGATTCGGTCTTACGATTATCCTTTTCTTTCAAAAAGATTTTTGAACTTAAAATCAAGTTGGATGATCCCCTAAATACTGTGCGAGTTTTACTCACTCTGGTTCACCAGACTGACCCGGTGTTTTGCAAATGCTCGGGTTAGACCGGGGTGTATAGGTTCAGGTTACCAGATGATTTGAAGTCCATAGACGAGCTGAAGGAGTTCAGACGTATGATGATTCAACCGTTGTTATTCCGCTGTGTGTTACATATTTGAGGACAGACTATTATAACTGTCCAGGTGAATTGTTGTACCCTGATGTTGTAAGTATTATTTCAAGCTCTCTATAAAGTTTATTTATATATTATATTTTGTTCCGCTGCGAAGTGAGACTCTGTGTTGGGGTGATTCTTCTTCTTCTATTCTAACATTTCTTTCTTTCCTCATCCTCTAACGTCTTTCTCCTAGCTTTCTGGGGTTTTCGGTACTTGAGTTTTGGACACAGTTGGTATTAGTGTCGAGATTCGAGTGTCGAAATTCTCGGGTCGCTACATATTGTTAACAAAAATTTTCAAAACTGCTGAAAATTTTCTAACTCCCTAAATTTTCGAAAAATTTCACCAGCACCCCCTTTGTATGGTGTAACGACCCAACTTTCCAGTACCTTGGAAAGTTGTATCATTATTAAGAAAAGAAAAATAGATAGAAGAATAGAATTAAGAATAACATCAGAATCTCACACGGAACTTGGGACAATATATTAATAGTCCAAACTATTACACATTATAAGTCTAGTACATTTAAAATACTGGATACATAGGGATACATGTCGTTATGATTACATACTGATCACCAACGATACTAACTTGCAAATATACAGTACATAACATCATTTCTGAACTACCATCTTGATAATTATACATAACATGTGATAGGTAAACCAACGTGCCAATGTCCACCATTCTTCTGCTCCGAGTTAAGTAAGGACCTGAATCACTTGTCTACTCATAATAAATATTATGAGTACCCAAGAGTTTAAGGAAAACACAGAAAAATAAACTCCGGGTCAGTCATGGACTGGTATGAGTAAACAATTTATAAACAAGTTAAATGAATCAAAATGTTTCATAAGACCATGCCGTGAATATGGAACGGGTTTTTACCTTATGAGATCAAAACAGTTTGCATATTTAAAACCAGATATTATGATTATGTCTAGGGTTTCCACAAATAATTCATAATCTAGTAGAATGCTTACATCTCACATTCTACTATATGTTATACAAACAAAATCGCTTGGCGCTTATGGATATTGGGTTTCCAATTATGACAAGGTATGGAATCACCTTCCGGAGGTGTATCTCTAGATACGAATACACGGGTTCATCAAGAACATCTTGCAACCCGGCCACACATGACCGACCACTCATTTCTCTTGAGTGTATCGAATGCACATCACCAATGGTTGTATATATCAACCATTTCCCGATGGGACAGAATCGATAGAATAAGAAACAAGGAAACATCTCTAGATAGGTGATGATACATCCTAATGGAAGCCAACCACATAGCCATGCTGCCTGCCCGATTTTGGTCATTTCCGGTTGTGAGGCTTGAGGCTAATCTTACCTTTACATACGGTAATTTCTTTGAATGTCACATTGTCAAAACTCACCAATTCTCTAATTGATTTCCCCAAAAATATAATACGAGTATAAGGCAAGAAGAACGAGTTCTTCTGCCACTACGTACATACGTTTGGAAAGATCAACGTACGAGATTAGTTAGAATTACTCTGTCAGACATTCGTCTATACAAGTTGTTCTGGGATTGAACAAACCGAAGGTATTATTCCATAAATTTATCATAGGTAATTTTACCTAGGATTTATAGAATAATCCTTGCATTTCGTCGTCTTCTATTATCTTCGATAATAACTGACTGGCGACGTAACATCTGAATCGAAGTGGAATACAATTCCGGACTCTTCGAAACGATTTGCGTTAATATCTTTTAGGGATAAGTGAGACTTAAAGTGATCATTTTTTAAGTATATAATTACTTTATTCTTATTTACAAATGACTTTGATTCGTTAAATCATTTTAAATAAATTCTGACTTAAGTTGGCAAAATTGTATTTGTTGCTTATTTCAAAACATTTGAAATCTTTATTTTTAACACCGTTCTTTTTCTCTTGATCTACATCTTTAATTATTTTTATTCATCGTTTTTGACTCGATCAAATAAATAAATAATCATTACCCTATGTCCAGATTAAATAATCTACCCCTTTATCTCTGTTCACAATCTGACTACCGGTTATATAAATTACACTTAATTTATATAAAATATTAAATTTTATTTCTTTAATTATTTAATTAATTTTTAAAAATTAAAAAAAATTCCAGAACTAAGTTTACTACCCTCTTATATACCCCGACGTGTTCGACTCCTCGGATCTTGTTCGACTCATGTGATCGCTTGGATCTGATCATTTGATCTCGACAAAACCCACACAACTTCTTGCTCACTGGCCTACCTCAGCTCGACAGATCAACACTTCACGTTGGATCCTTGAAGCATGTCACGGTTTTGGATTGATCAAACTGAATTGATTACACCATGATCTCATCCTCTCCAATTAACAAAGAAAACTTCATCACCTTATTCATATACATCAACACTACTTACACAGCTCGCTACTCATCCAAGAATCTCCCCCTACCTCTCGCCTCAGTTCATCGGAGACCAGGCGAGTTTGCCTATGCCTTGCCACTGCCAAGTCGTCTCGATTGACGCTGGCATGGTGGTTCACCTCCCCTCGGGCGATGCACAGTTCCTCGTTAAAAACGATACATCAGCATGCAACAGCTTCCAGTATTCAACACTTTCTCATCGGAGAAAGTCCCTCGTCCCATCACCTCAGTTCTTCGGAGACCATGCAACTCCGACCTCGTGATGCACGTGACCAGACGCTTCAGTTAGCGGTGGTACGGCGGTCCCACATGTCTTGGTTGCAGTGCATTTCGACAATAGTCGAACAGTTCTCCACATCACAACAGCATACTAGAAATTTACCCCCCCCCCCCTCTAAATCTATGCTTTTAAACTTCATATAATTATTTTTCCTATAATCTAGACTAGGTCATACATATAAATATTTGATCATCAGATTTATAGTGATATGTATTTTTAGTACTTGGCAAAAATCCAAGGCTCGACTTTATTTCTTTTCCTCTTGATCTACACACGTAAAAATCATAATGTTTGTTTTTAAAAAAACCTGATATGGTATGGAAAATCATTTCATCACACTGATGTCTAAAAATATGAGGTTTGATTTCTGGTTTTGAAAACTTATGACATAACATGTTTCACACGTTCATGTCCTCAGCTATCTCCCTGTGTCTTCTTTAGCATACTTATATACACATAATTATGAGGTGATCTGTGCGTGTGCATGACTCAGATTTCATATACAACTACACTTATACACATCATCATGCATAGGGGAGAAACAGTTCATCATACACACATATATGTGTGTTCATGGCAGCACACTTATGACTAAGCACCTCTAGTTAAATAAGCATACAATTCAGCATCTAGGTGATATACATATGTATACATGAGTGGTGTCTCTACATGGTTCAGATCTACATCAATACTTGAATCCACACATGATTATCACAGCAGTAAAACAGTTTAACAGTAAGCCTATATACTTGTGTGTTCTTAGCAGTTAACATCTCAACAATTTATATCACATTTTCTCATCACTTGCAGTTCTAAGATTTGATAAAAGGTGAGTGTTTACTCACTTTTAAAACAACAGATTTCTTGTGCAAATAAAATTCCAGAATTTCCTTAACTCTCTCGACTTCAGGTGAAATGAACTGGAAGGATACCCCCCATATATATAGGCTAACCCAAACATTATTTAATTGCTTTTTCCATTTACTATTAATACAACTAAATCAGAATTTCATCCATCATTACATTAGGCGCAGACATCTCAGAAGAATGTTCATTTAATACTTTCTTTCTCTGTGTAAAAATGTACACAACTATGGTTGGATTAAGTTTTGGCCATACACTTGCACCCCCACTTGCCAAAGCATTTAATGTTGGGAGTACTTCTCTGTTTTATTCCTTATGTGTATTCAGTTTTCTTCTTGGATAAAAACCCCCACGGAAGACTTCTTGGCCAATTGCTTTACACACCTTAAATCCATTTTTACTTAATTTTAGAAAGGTTTTTCTCAGGTACATATTTCATTAAATGCTGCTACGTGCACTCCATATTTATGGCTAAAAATAATATCTAATACTCAAGTGTTTTTCCCCTCTCTAATCCATTGTCTCCTCATGTGTACCTTATGCTTTATTATGAAGAAATCCTACTTTAATGGGCTTTGGAATTTCAGCTGGAATGATGTATATCTTGCGCCTACATGGGCTTAAATCATTTATCTGTACACTATGGTTCTTGCGCAGAAAATGCCCAAGTTTTTGAGGCTTTTAAGTTGTGAAAATCTCAGCGTTTAGTGTTGTGGTTTTTAACTCATTAACCCCTTTGTTTTGTTGCTAAAAACTGGCGTCATTCATGTTAGAGTCTCAGCATAAAAATGTTGAAGTTCTTCCCTATTTAAATCACTTGTTCTTTTAGCAAATGTACTCGATTTTCCTCCCATTCTTCTAGCGCAAAGGAAGGGTTTTAATTACTGGTTTAAACGGTCGAGAGTGCTTGATTTTAGTAGCTTAGAATCGGTGTACGAGAATACAAGTGTTCTCAAAATTTCAGCTCCTTTAATTCGTTTCAAGAAAAACAATTAAATATTAAGGTAAGGTTTTGCGACGGTTTTGCTACGGTGTTATTAATGCTTTAGCTACGGTTTGTTAAATAATGTTTTCTACAGAGCTTTAGTAGCGCTATGGTTAAGTTTAGTTCCACTATGCTCTCAACAGTTTTTGCTACGCTTCTGGTCGTAAGGTTTTAGCTTCGTCTCTCGTTGTAGCAAAGAAAGTGTTTTTTTTTTCTTACTTCTGCTGGTATTACAAAATGGATTATTATTCATCGATGAGTTTTAGTTATCGATATTTGTTCGTTTAAATTTCTTCTTAAATTTTTAGTTTATCCCGAAAATCCCGGGTCATTACAATCTACCCTCCTTAAAAAAAATTCGTCCTCGAAATTTGTAAACACAGATATATATATCAAGCCAAAAAGTGATATGTCATAATCATCATAAAAAAAACTACAAATGATATGATAAGTTCTATACCCGACTAATTCGAGTTATAGACTGATACAAAGTCCTATGTACATACGTAGCATGCCCTCCTACTCGGAGTCATCACTACTAATGTCAATCATCTCCTCCTCCTCATCGTCAGAAATATCGATGACCTCTACTACCTCGTCGTCCTCCTCCTCCGCCTCTATCTCCTCGTCGTAAATGTAGATGACCTCGGTAGGTGACGGTGGGTGCAACATCATGTCCTGATAGTCATACTCTATCTGATCATCCTGGTAGACTCCAATGGCATGGAACTCTAGCAAGGCGTGAATATACTGGACCCATGTCTCGATCAACTGCCCATCTGGATCAATGTATGGAACCTGCACCTCTGGGTCTATATGCATCATGTCTGGTACTACCTGGTCTTCCTCCTCTCCCTCGGGTTCTTCCTCTATCTCCTCGGGTTCTTCCTCTATCTCCTTGAGTTCTAACACTGAATCACTATCGTGATTGCTGCTTTCGCTCTCCTCTATATCTCCATCATAACTTTCCTGTAGGCTGGTCGCATCTCCTCTGTCACTCGGATCCTCCGAAATGTCCTGACTCTCTGTCGGCTCTGGCTGCCCTGGTATAGGCTCTTCCGGGCCTACATCCTGGTCAACTCTGGGCTGAATGGGCTCGGCTCTCCTATTAGTCTCTGGCATCCCATGAATACTGGCGCTGAGTCTTTCTTGCTGTGAGGGGGTCAATCTCTTCCTAGCAGTACGTTTGAAAATGGGGCCCATCTGATAAATAAGGGACATCGTCTCAGAATATATGTAAATGACTGGAAAAGTTTATAAGTCCTAGTGATAACTGAAATTTGTAATGTTCACACAATTTTAAGATGGCAAAAAGTTTCATAAATTCATTTCTATATATATATATATAGTAACATCAAAACAATACATGACATACTATCAAGCGTACAATACTATCTAACATAATATACACTAATACTTATTAGATAACAAAGTTTGGATAAAACTCCATAACGTGCTTCTCCGTTTCCCAAGTGCAGTCGTTTGGGTTCTCGCTCCATTGAATCTTTAATAACTTCACACGCTTGCTTCGGAGTTGCTTTTCTTCTTTACCAACTACATAGACTGGATACCGTATCACAGTCATGTTTGGTTCTATCTCTAACTCTTCTTGTACTGATGGCTCTAAAATCAAAGATGGGTCATGGACACATTTCCGGAGATGTGATACGTGGAAAACATTATGAATCCCTGCCATCTTCTCTGGTAATTCTATTTTGTAGGCAAGAGATCCAATCTTTTTTAATATACGAAAAGGTCCTACAAAACGTGGGGCTAACTTTCCTGACTTACCAAATCGGATCGCTCCTTTTATAGGTGTAATCTTCACGAATACAAGGTCTTTGACAGAAAAATTTAGATCTCTCCTTCTCTTATCTGCATAACTCTTTTGTCGATCTTGGGCCTCCTTCATTCTCCCCTTAATCAATTCAACCTTCTCCGTTGCTTCTCGGATCATATCTGGACCGAGAACAAGTTTGTTTCCTGACTCAACCCAACAGGTTGGTGATCTACAAGGTCTTCCGTAAAGTGCTTCATACGGTGCCATACCTATACTCGTTTGATAGCTGTTGTTGTAGGAGAATTCTACTAGATGTAAGTGATCCTCCCATGATCCTCCTAAGTCTAGTATGCATGCTCTTAAAAGGTCTTCTAAGACTCGGTTCACCCTCTCTGTCTGTCCGTCTGTTTGAGGATGGTAGGCCGTGCTTAGATTTAGTTTAGTGCCCAAGGTTGTTTGAAGTGCTTCCCAAAATTTACTAGTAAATAAGGGATCTCGATCACTTACAATATTCATCGGGACTCCGTGTATTCTTACAATCTCCTTCATAAAAAGTTCGGCTAATGTAGCTGCAGTTCGTGTTGGTTTTACCGGAATGAAATGTGCACTCTTTGTTAATCGGTCTACGATAACCCATACTCCTTCATTCCCTCTCTTTGACTTTGGTAACCCATCAATGAAATCCATTGATATCATCTCCCACTTCCAATTGGGAATCTCCAACGGTTGCAATAGTCCTGCTACTTTTTGGTGGTCTCCTTTGATTTGTTGGCAGTTTAAACAATTACCCACATGAGTTTGAACATCCTTCTTCATTTCGGGCCACCAGAATACTCGTTTCATGTCTTTGTACATCTTCTGATTTCCTGGATGAATACTCAATTTTGATTTATGGCTTTCAGTCAATACCTCTTGTCTTAGCCCGTCAATATCAGGAATGCATAATCTCCCATTAATTCTGAGAGTATCTTGTTCGTCCAGTTCAAAGTCTGACTCCTCTCCTTTCTTTACTCCTTGGATGATCTTTTCTAGCTTTGCATCCCTTCTTTGATATCCCTTTATTCTTTCATGAAGTGTCGGAACGACTTCCAGAAGAGATAAGATTGCGTTTCTGCTTAGGGCGTCAGCTACGACATTTGCCTTTCCTGGTGTATAGATAATATCTAGGTCGTATGCCGCAAGAAATTCTAACCACCTTTGTTGTCTCAGGTTCAGATCTTTCTGAGTGAACAAGTACTTCAATGGCTGGTGATCTGTGAAGAGTTCAAATTTTTCTCCCAACAGATAATGTCTCCATATCTTTAATGCAAAGACAACTGCTAAAAGCTCCAGATCGTGTGTTGCATAATTCTTCTCATGTGGTTTTAGCTGCCTACTAGCATATGCAATTACACGTCTATTCTGCATCAAGACTACGCCAAGTCCAACTCCACAGGCGTCGGTATATACGGTGAATTCACTACTCCCATCTGGAACAGCTAGAACGGGTGCTTCTGTTAACTTCTCCTTCAGCTCTCTGAAGGCTTCTTCACATTTTGGAATCCACACAAATTTCTCCCCCTTCTTTGTTAACTTGGTTAAATGGGAAGATATTTTTGAATAATCCTGGATGAATCTCCTATAGTATCCTGCTAATCCTAAGAAACTACGGACTTCTGTTGGCGTTCGAGGTTGTCTCCATTCTTGTACAGTTTCTACTTTGATTGGGTCTACCGAGATACCATCTCCGTTCACGATATACCCCAAGAATCTGACTTCTGATTTCCAAAAATGGCATTTGGGAAATTTCGCTTTCAGTTCATGCTTTCTCAGAGTTTCCAATACTATTCTTAGATGATGTCTGTGCTCTTCCTCAGATTTTGAATAAATGAGAATATCATCAATGAAGATTAGGACAAATTTGTTTAGAATTTTCCTGAAAACACGGTTCATAAGATCAACAAAATAAGCAGGTGCATTGGTTAGTCCAAATGGCATTACTAACCATTCATAAAAGAAATCTGGTCCTCTGAAGGCAGTTAAAGGAATGCTATTTTCAGAAATTCTCAACTGGTGAAAACCTGTTGCTAAATCCATTTGTGAAAATACGGTAGCTCCATTTAATTGATCGAAAAGGTCGTCTATCCGGGGTAAAGGATATTTATTCCTAATGGTTACTTTGTTCAACTCTTTATAGTCGACACATAATCTCAGCGACCCATCAGATTTTGCCACAAAAACTACTGCTGAACCCCAACTTGAAAAACTTGGTTGGATTAAACCTTTAGCTAATAAATCTTGAGTCTGTTCCTCAAGTTCTTTAACTTCCTTTGGTGCCATTCGTCGTTTTGGTTGAACTAAAGGTCTTGCATTTGGGATTAAGTCAATTTGGAATTCTATTTCGCGATGAGGAGGTAAACTAGTAACCTCTTCAAATACGTCGGGGAAATCTCTGACTATTTCCACCGTCTCAAGATTTTCTTGGGGTGTTTCTAAAGCATACAAGAAACTACACGAATGAATACCGGGTTTTCCACACGGTATCCTAGCTTTCCTTCCGATACTAGTTATTAGAGTTACGATTTCTTTGTCACAATCTATTTTCGCTTGGAATTTACTTAACCAGTCTAGTCCGAGTATAAAATTAAACCCTTTAAAATCCAAAACATAGAAATCGAACATGAAGGTATGTGAAAGGTATGAGAGGGCTATATTATCGCATGTCATTTTTAATTCCGTCTTTCCGCCTATCGGATTAGATATACAAATCTCATTTGAGGAAATTTTTGGGGTAAGGTGAAATTTGCCTATGGTTCCAGATGATATAAAACTATGTGAAGCACCCGTATCGAATAAAACATGAACATCAATTCCTTTAAACTGTAAGGTACCTTCGAGAACTCCTTTCCCTTTCACGCTCTGGGAAGTGGATGCCTGGTTCTTAATAGCATAGACCGTGGTCTGTTGTGCCCTCTTTGCAAGTGGGCAGTCTTCGATCATATGTCCTGGTTGATGACAATTGAAGCATAGCGTCTTCCTAACCATGACATTTCCAGGTCCTTGCTGTTGTGGACGTTGTTGAGTTTGTTGCTGAGGTTGACGTTGAGTCTGTTGTTGAGGTTGATGTTGAGCCTGTTGCTAAGGTTGTCGTGGCCTTTCCACTCTTGGTTTCTTACAGAACCTAACAATGTGACCCTTCTCCTGACAGTTATGGCAAACGTGGTTCTTATAACGCTCCTTGGCTTTCTCCCCCATTTCTCCCTTCCCTTTCCAGTTCGGGTTATACTTCCTCTTCAAAGGATTCTCCCCACTGGCTTCTCCGGTTTGTGCCTTTGCTACTGGCTTCTTTGTGCTTAGTGCCTCATAACGGATTGCCATATCTACGATGTCACTAAATGAACTCTTCAGATGGCCAATCACCTTGTCTTGCAAATTCTCTTTCAACCCTGCTATGAACATTTCGTTTTTCTTAAGCGAGGTATTAATCAGTTCTGGGCCAAAGCAAGAGAGTGCATTGAACTTATTCTCGTATTCAGCTATTGACATGTTTCCTTGTTTTAGATCTATGAAGTCGCGATACATTCGGGTCTTTCCAGCTGCAGGTAAAAATTGGGCCTCAAATTCCTCTTTGAACCTTCCCCAGGAATAATCATTCTCAGAAACATTTGCTGTCTGTGCATCCCACCAGATAGCGGCAGCTCCTTGCAGTTGCCATGAAGCTAAAAGTCGTTTCTGTTCATCATTCAGATTCTGTCCTTTGAAAATTCTTTCACAGGACCTTAACCATGCTTGTACTTCGATAAAGGACTCAGTTCCCTTAAAGACTTTCCCTCCCAGTGTGTTGTATTCCTTGCAGATGGTTGCAAAGCTTGTCCTATGTTGGACTGGTGTAACGGGTACAACTGGTGCAACTTCTCCCACAGTTTCTACCGGAATCTGAGCAGTGTTACGACCATTGGTAGCAGTAGTTCCACTAGCTCGACCTCTTTGTCCACGGGTAGTCATACTTACTAACCTGAATATAACAGGTTGACATCAAAACTTGATTGGATATTAGGATACCTAATCTATATAAACTTAAGTCGACCATTCCTAAGTGTATATATATAATAACATCCAACTTTTATAATACGCTCTCTCAATCACTCACCCAAAGCCTAGGTATACGATAACCTATGCTCTGATACCAACTGTAACGACCCAACTTTCCAGTACCTTGGAAAGTTGTATCATTATTAAGAAAAGAAAAATAGATAGAAGAATAGAATTAAGAATAACATCAGAATCTCACATGGAACTTGGGACTATATATTAATAGTCCAAACTATTACACATTATAAGTTTAGTACATTTAGAATACTGGATACATAGGGATACATGTCGTTATGATTACATACTGATCACCAACGATACTAACTTGCAGATATACAGTACATAACATCATTTCTGAACTACCATCTTGATAATTATACATAACATGTGATAGGTAAACCAACGTGCCAATGTCCACCATTCTTCTGCTCCGAGTTAAGTAAGGACCTGAATCACTTGTCTACTCATAATAAATATTATGAGTACCCAAGAGTTTAAGGAAAACACAGAAAAATAAACTCCGGGTCAGTCATGGACTGGTATGAGTAAACGATTTATAAACAAGTTAAATGAATCAAAATGTTTCATAAGACCATGCCGTGAATATGGAACGGGTTTTTACCTTATGAGATCAAAACAGTTTGCATATTTAAAACCAGATATTATGATTATGTCTAGGGTTTCCACAAATAATTCATAATCTAGTAGAATGCTTACATCTCACATTCTACTATATGTTATACAAACAAAATCGCTTGGCGCTTATGGATATTGGGTTTCCAATTATGACAAGGTATGGAATCACCTTCCGGAGGTGTATCTCTAGATACGAATACACGGGTTCATCAAGAACATCTTGCAACCCGGCCACACATGACCGACCACTCATTTCTCTTGAGTGTATCGAATGCACATCACCAATGGTTGTATATATCAACCATTTCCCGACGGGACAGAATCGATAGAATACGAAACAAGGAAACATCTCTAGATAGGTGATGATACATCCTAATGGAAGCCAAACACATAGCCATGCTGCCTGCCCGATTTTTGTCATTTCCGGTTGTGAGGCTTGAGGCTAATCTTACCTTTACATACGGTAATTTCTTTGAATGTCACATTGTCAAAACTCACCAATTCTCTAATTGATTTCCCCAAAAATATAATACGAGTATAAGGCAAGAAGAACGAGTTCTTCTGCCACTACGTACATACGTTTGGAAAGATCAACGTACGAGATTAGTTAGAATTACTCTGTCAGACATTCGTCTATACAAGTTGTTCTGGGATTGAACAAACCGAAGGTATTATTCCATAAATTTATCATAGGTAATTTTACCTAGGATTTATAGAACAATCCTTGCATTTCGTCGTCTTCTATTATCTTCGATAATAATTGACTGGCGACGTAACATCTGAATCGAAGTGGAATACAATTCCGGACTCTTCGAAACGATTTGCGTTAATATCTTTTAGGGATAAGTGAGACTTAAAGTGATCAGTTTTTAAGTACATAATTACTTTATTCTTATTTACAAATGACTTTGATTCGTTAAATCATTTTAAATAAATTCTGACTTAAGTTGGCAAAATTGTATTTGTCGCTTATTTCAAAACATTTGAAATCTTTATTTTTAACACCGTTCTTTTTCTCTTGATCTACATCTTTAATTTTTTTTATTCATCGTTTTTGACTCGATCAAATAAATAAATAATCATTACCCTATGTCCAGATTAAATAATCTAACCCTTTATCTCTGTTCACAATCTGACTACCGGTTATATAAATTGCACTTAATTTATATAAAATATTAAATTTTATTTCTTTAATTATTTAATTAAATTTTAACTAAGTAAATTAAAAAAAATTCCAGAACTAAGTTTACTACCCTCTTATATACCCCGACGTGTTCGACTCCTCGGATCTTGTTCGACTCATGTGATCGCTTGGATCTGATCATTTGATCTCGACAAAACCCACACAACTTCTTGCTCACTGGCCTACCTCAGCTCGACAGATCAACACTTCACGTTGGATCCTTGAAGTAGGTCACGATTTTGGATTAATCAAACTGAATTGATTACACCATGATCTCATCCTCTCCAGTTAACAAAGAAAACTTCATCACCTTATTCATATACATCAACACTACTTACACAGCTCGCTACTCATCCAAGAATCTCCCCCTACCTCTCGCCTCAGTTCATCGGAGACCAGGCGAGTTTGCCTATGCCTTGCCACTGCCAAGTCGTCTCGATTGACGCTGGCGTGGTGGTTCACCTCGCCTCGGGCGATGCACAGTTCCTCGTTAAAAACGAGACATCAGCATGCAACAGCTTCCGGTATTCAACACTTTCTCATCGGAGAAAGTCCCTCGTCCCATCACCTCAGTTCATCGGAGACCATGCAACTCCGACCTCATGATGCACGTGACCAGACGCTTCAGTTAGCGGTGGTACGGCGGTCCCACATGTCTTGGTTGCAGTGCATTTCGACAATAGTCGAACAGTTCTCCACATCACAACAGCATACTAGAAATTTACCCCCCCCCCCCTCTAAATCTATGCTTTTAAACTTCATATAATTATTTTTCCTATAATCTAGACTAGGTCATACATATAAATATTTGATCATCAGATTTATAGTGATATGTATTTTTAGTACTTGGCAAAAATCCAAGGCTCGACTTTACTTCTTTTCCTCTTGATCTACACACGTAAAAATCATAATGTTTGTTTTTAAAAAAACCTGATATGGTATGGAAAATCATTTCATCACACTGATGTCTAAAAATCTGAGGTTTGATTTCTGGTTTTGAAAACTTATGACAGAACATGTTTCACACGTTCATGTCCTCAGCTATCTCCCTGTGTCTTCTTTAGCATACTTATATACACATAATTATGAGGTGATCTGTGCGTGTGCATGACTCAGATTTCATATACAACTACACTTATACACATCATCATGCATAGGGGAGAAACAGTTCATCATACACACATATATGTGTGTTCATGGCAGCACACTTATGACTAAGCACCTCTAGTTAAATAAGCATACAATTCAGCATCTAGGTGATATACATATGTATACATGAGTGGTGTCTCTACATGGTTCAGATCTACATCAATACTTGAATCCACACATGATTATCACAGCAGTAAAACAGTTTAACAGTAAGCCTATATACTTGTGTGTTCTTAGCAGTTAACATCTCAACAATTTATATCAGATTTTCTCATCACTTGCAGTTCTAAGATTTGATAAAAGGTGAGTGTTTACTCACTTTTAAAACAGCAGATTTCTTGTGCAAATAAAATTCCAGAATTTCCTTAACTCTCTCGACTTCAAGCGAAATGAACTGGAAGGATACCCCCCATATATATAGGCTAACCCAAATATTATTTAATTGCTTTTTCCATTTACTATTAATACAACTAAATCAGAATTTCATCCATCATTACATTAGGCGCAGACATCTCAGAAGAATGTTCATTTAATACTTTCTTTCTGTGTGTAAAAATGTACACAACTATGGTTGGATTAAGTTTTGGCCATACACTTGCACCCCCACTTGCCAAAGCATTTAATGTTGGGAGTACTTCTCTGTTTTATTCCTTATGTGTATTCATTTTCTTCTTGGATAAAAACCCCCACGACAGACTTCTTGGCCAATTGCTTTACACACCTTAAATCCATTTTTACTTAATTTTAGAAAGGTTTTTCTCAGGTACATATTTCATTAAATGCTGCTACGTGCACTCCATATTTATTGCTAAAAATAATATCTAATACTCAAGTGTTTTTTCCCCTCTCTAATCCATTGTCTCCTCATGTGTACCTTATGCTTTATTATGAAGAAATCCTACTTTAATGGGCTTTGGAATTTCAGCTGGAATGATGTATATCTTGCGCCTACATGGGCTTAAATCATTTATCTGTACACTATGGTTCTTGCGCAGAAAATGCCCAAGTTTTTTAGGCTTTTAAGTTGTGAAAATCTCAGCGTTTAGTGTTGTGGTTTTTAACTCATTAACCCCTTTGTTTTGTTGCTAAAAACTGGCGTCATTCATGTTAGAGTCTCAGCATAAAAATGTTGAAGTTCTTCCCTATTTAAATCACTTGTTCTTTTAGCAAATGTACTCGAATTTCCTCCCATTCTTCTAGCGCAAAGGAAGGGTTTTAATTGCTGGTTTAAACGGTCGAGAGTGCTTGATTTTAGTAGCTTAGAATCGGTGTACGAGAATACAAGTGTTCTCAAAATTTCAGCTCCTTTAATTCGTTTCAAGAAAAACAATTAAATATTAAGGTAAGGTTTTGCGACGGTTTTGCTACGGTGTTAGTAATGCTTTAGCTACGGTTTGTTAAATAATGTTTTCTACAGGGCTTTAGTAGCGCAATGGTTAAGTTTAGTTCCACTATGCTCTCAACAGTTTTTGCTACGCTTCTGGTCGTAAGGTTTTAGCTTCGTCTCTCGTTGTAGCAAAGAAAGTGTTTTTTTTTTCTTACTTCTGCTGGTATTACAAAATGGATTATTATTCATCGATGAGTTTTAGTTATCGATATTTGTTCGTTTAAATTTCTTCTTAAATTTTTAATTTGTCCCGAAAATCCCGGGTCATTACATATGGGCTGATCGGTACAACTACAAAATGCCTCTCTGGGCCTTCTCCAATCAAAAATAAAATTAAAAAGCTAAGCGGCTTGCCAAATAGGCTCATAAAATCCCATATTGAATTAAACATGTACCTTTTTGTTGGGCATCTCATATTTATTCCCCACGCTTGCTTTTATCCAATAAACCTGTATAATCATAAACATCCCCATTCCTCTTCGATTACAATCAATTCAACATTTTACTTCTAATTTTCCAATTCATCCATTAATTGATTATCTTGCTTTCCTTGTGATAGTTTGAAACCAACATGTTCAAATATGTGTATATTTGTTTATAACGAGTCAAGTTTCAATTATAGCCCCAGTTCTAGGTCTTATTTTCAATTCACAAGTTCATTTAAATTTTCACTTGAGTTTCCATTTGTAGTTTATGAGTCCATATAAATTTTGAGTTCAAATTACAATCTCAAAATCAAACTTAATTTTCATTCAATTTCTATTCAACTCAAGTTCATACAATCCAAGTTTACATTCAATATATACCCGCATTCACTTCCATTTTAAGATTCAATTCCACATCCCAAAATCAATTGAACAACATTTCAAGTCATATTCATTTTCTATTTCAGTCCAATATATTTGTTTTCTGTTTCTTTTCAAATTCACACACACTTTACATTATTTCCAACAATAATTATTCCACTTCTTATAATGTCGCTTATAAACTCGCCTTCCAAATATTTGGTTTAAACAAATATTTACTTTAAATTCTATCAAATTTGAATTCTAAATAACCATATTTATTTGGAAATAAATATTTCCTTTTGAAATTCTTATTTCATTCCAATTCCTATTTTGAAATCCATATATTATCATTTAGGATATTTAAAAATATCTAAAATCAACAATTAGTGTTCTAACACATCTAAGTATACCATATTGTCACGGGTTATAAACACATCATATAATAGCATATATATGATGAACAAATAAATAAATGTGAGGAATCCAGTTGGATTCCTCCAACCTATTTTCCTGCATCCACAGACATTAGTCAACAATAATAATACCTATCCAGCTTTGAGGCAGAATATCGCGGTATACACTATATATATTGTGGAGCGCATAGGGAAATCATCCGTGTAACGACCCAGATTTTCTGGTCGGTTTATTTTGAATATTTAATATTATTTTAAATATAGAGCTGATAATATAAATCGATTTTCATATTGAGTTATAGATCTAATTTCCGTAATACGGGATATATTGAATTCGAAGTTAGAATCGAATCAAAACAGTTCAGTTGATTTATATAAATTCTGTTTGAATTAGAAAGATAATAATAATTTATTTTCGTGAAATTCTATTTTCAAAAATCGATTTATATATTAAATGAAAATTTATTTAAATTGTTAATTTAAACTGTTTTCTGTTTTCCAGAATCAGTCCCGTGGAGTTCAAAATAATGTTATAATCGAGAACATCGGTTGTTAAGTTAGAGTAGCGGTCCAGGGTTTTTAAAATAAGGGACTGTGAGATATTTTAGTTTTTAATTAAAAACAAACTCAAATCAAAACAGCTCCAGCTGACCTAAAAACTGACGTCGCTCAGTTATATTTCTTCCTCGAGCTGTAAAATTTGCTCCCTTCCTTCAGCATAAAGTAAAACATGAAGTAATGGCTACGTACGAATTGTTCCCTTCACATCTATATATTAACCCATCAACCTTCGTTATTTGAACCGATTCCTAAGTCCACAAATAAACAATTGAGGCCATTTCCTCTTTAGTTAATGGAAATCGAAAACCAATTAGTATATAAAAAAAAAAATCGAAAATTGTAATTGCGTTCTGGGGAAAACGCGAGATCTCCTTCACCCAAAACGACATCTTTCGGTGCCATTGAAGATCGCGAGTTGACGGCCAGGCTTTCTTCTATGATTCCGGAGAGTTACAGTCGACGCTAACTTTGAGAACTGAGGCGCGACTGGGCACCAAGGGTTGAGCGGAGTTGTTGAGAAGTGATGCGAGGACTATGATTTCTGGTGGGCGGAATTGGGTCTGTGAGGCAACGAGGACGGGATATGCTCAGACCTGATGGAAGAATGAGGTGCGACAATTAGAAAATAACAATAATATAGGGGGTTCGGATATGTTTGAAGGGGAAAGTTCGAACTGGAGTGATTCAGATTGTCGATGTAAATTAGGAGGAATGGGGAGATAAGGTGTTCGATGGAATGTGTGAAAGAGCTGACATGGTGATTGATGGTTTGTGGTAGTAGCATTGTCGGGGAGGCTGTGATGATTTGGGCAGTGGTTCGGGTGGAGGAAATGAACAGGCTGGAACTGGGATAAGAGATGGTTTAGGGCTATTTTAGTAGAAGGAAATCAATTGATGTTGAGTGTGCTTTATCGAACAGTCGAGTTATTGGCAAGGCAATAAGGTATATGTTTTAATAAATTTAAAAATTTCATAGATTAATTTGTTCATTTATTTTAGGAAGCTAATTTAAATCAACAATCCGGTTAATCGTTATGAAAATAAATAAAAATCGTAGGTAGAGATTTCATTCGAGATGGTTTGTAGCCGAGATGATATGGGATTTAACAGGATATTCGGCAAAGGAAGAATTAAGGTGAGTAAATCTCACTCACCTTTAGAATTATTTTTATTACATTAAAAATAATTGTTTGTTTCTTGTGTGAATATTTTCTGGTTGCTTTATATATATTAGTTATTTAGGCTATATATATATATATTGGGTTGATTGGTTGGTTGGATTCCCGCAGTCTCATTAGCGGATGCCCGCAGTTTCATAGCGGATGATTACCCTATACGCCCCACGCTATGATTAGTGGATGACCTTCTATACCGCGATATTCTGCCACGAAGCAGAATGGGTATTATTTATGTGCTAACATCTGTGGATGCAGGAAAACAGGTTGGAGGAATCCGACTGGATTCCTCAAAAATATATTATCTGTTGTGTTGTTTGTTGTTTGCTTGATTTCATATATTAATATATGACGTGTTAAAAATCAAATAATTGAAAAATGGAGTGATTTGATTGCTTCAAATATCACTGGGCCAAGTGTTAATTTATTAAAATATCATGAGAAAGATATTTGAGGGTTTAAAGAAAAATTCTATTTTTCAAATAGAATTTGAAATTCAAGTAGAATTTGAAAATATAGAATTTCAAATGGAATATTGAAATAAAAATTTCAAAATAGAATTTTGAAATGAAATTTCAAAATAGAACTTAAAATAGAATTTTTAAGTGGAAATTTAAATAGAATTTAAATATTAGAAAGGAGTTGGAATATTTGAAATTCAGAAGAAAATTTAAATAAGATTTGAAATGGGATTTTTAAATATGTAAATAAATTTTGAGTATAACATTTGAATTTTTAAAAGGAGTTTAAATGTTTGAATTTTAAAAGGAGATTGAATATTAGAAATTCAAATAGAAGTTCAAATAGAACTTGAATAGATGAAATTAGAATGAAAAATAGAATTTGAATTCAAGGAATTAAAATAAAAATTTGAATTCAAAGGAATTCGAATAAAGAAATCCAAATAGAGATTTGAATGTAGAATTTCAAAATAAAATTTGAAATATAGAATTTCAAAGAAGAATTGAATAGAATTTGAAATATAGTATTTCAAAGAAGAATTCAAATGTGAAATTTGAATAAAGATTTGAATGGAATTTAAATATGAAATTTGAATAGAGAGTTGAAATAGAAATTCGAGTATTGAATTTGAACATGGAGTTGAATATAGAAATTCAAGTAGAAATTTGAATATGAGATTTCAAAATAGAATTTGAAATAAACTTTGAAAATAGGATTTTCAAAGTAGAATTTGAAATAGAATTTCAAATAGGATTTCAAAATAGGAAATCCAAATAGTTTTGAAATGGAATTTGAATTCAAGGGAATTCCAATGAATTTGAATATTAGAGATTCAAATGGTGTTGAAAATGAATTTGAATATTAGAAATTCAAATGGTGTTGAAAATGAATTTGAATATTAGAAATTCAAATGGTGTTGAAAATGAATTTGAATATTAGAAATTCAAATGGGGTCGGAAATGGAAAATGAAATTTGAATGTAAGAGATTCAAATTGAATTCAAATATGATTTAATCTATGGGATTTGAATATGAAATTCAAATGGGGTTTAAACTATGAAATTTTGAATATAAAATTTAAAAAGAAGTTTGAATATTTGAATTCCAATAGAATTCAAATATAGAAATTGGAATATAGAAAGTTCAAATGGAATTTAGAGTTTGAATAAAAGGATTCAAATGAATTCGAACATAGAGTTTGAATAAGGGAATTCAAATAGAAATTCAAATATTGAATTTGAATATCAAATAGAAAAGGAATTGGAATTTGAATTTAGAATTCAAATAAAAGTGAGATTTGAATTTGAATCAAGCAGAGTTAAATGGAGTTGAATTCATTTTAAAGAAGTTTAAAGGTTTATATATATAATTAAAACGAACTCGCCGCAGCGCTGCAGTTCGTAAATTGGCGATTCGAACTTCAATTGAATACACAGAACTCAATCGAAGTCGGAATTTTTTGAAACAAGAAACGTCAGGACCGATTTGATGATAGTTTTCTAATGAAGGAGAAAAATCTGAATTTCGTCGTATAGATTTTGAGTTATGTCAAAATCAAATTTTCAGAAAAACAGCGCCAGAACTATTTAAAAACCATAACGGTTTATTTCATTTATAAAAGGATTTTTAAGCAATTAAAATCCGAAGTTCTCTTTAGAAAATTTCAGGGTTGAGTTGTAAAGTATATGCGAATTCAAGTTGTGTAAATGAATATGATTTTTGAAACAGAAATCAGATTTTTGATTATTGAATAGAATTAACTAATTTGAACGGGAATTAGTTAATGAGATTTCGAATTAATATTGGGCTTTGAATAAGTAAATTTCGATTTGAAAATTTATATTCGAAATCAAAAAGGGAAAACTAGAATTGAAATTGAAATTCAATTTGGTTATGGGCAAGTTAAATATTTTGTTTGAACATGTTATGTTCAACAAAGAAGTGAATTATGCAAAAAAAGGCTAATTAAAGAATAATTGAGCGAAACTGAATTCAAACGATTTGAAATTGAATTCAAACGAATAGATTGAGTTGAATTGAATTGGAAACAGGTGAACAGTTGTTGAACAGGTATGGGATGGAGTATATGAAGATTTTTATTTATGTGCCCGACAAAAAGGTACATGTTTAATTCATATATGAGATTTATGCGCCGTATCGGCAAGCCGCTTGGCTTTTTCTTTTTCTTTTCGATTGGAGAAGATACCGGGAAGCTATTTAAAATTTCCCGATGCTCCCGATACAGGGGAGGTTATGGAGAATTTTTCCGGAAATTTAAGGAGTTAGAATATTTTTAGGATATTTTGATAATTTGAAATCATTGTATCGACGTGTTGAATTCGATAGTAAAGTGAATATAAAAATCGAATGTTGTGAACAAAAAGGGATAGAGATAAGTGATTGGAATTGTTTCCAATTGCAAATAGAGATATTTTCTAATATATAGGAAATAAAAGAAGTTAATATTTGGAAACGTTTTCCAAATGGCATAAGAGGCCAAGATGATTATTGAAATATTTGGGTAACAAATATTGTTAAGGAAATGGAAAGGAGATTTAATTAATGAATAGTAATTAAAGAGCCCAGTGATTTGTTTGATATGTTGATTGAACACTTGTTTTATTCGATAGTTAAATCACAGACTATCGAAGTTTTTGACCATCGTTGTCAATATGGAGAGACCGGTTGGATTATTATCCGAAGAACCACTCCGTATCGGCATAAGCGTTGCGAACCAAGTATGCTGAATATATTGAAGACGGAGTGAAGTGCAAGGGCTTTTCTATTAAATAGAAATAGTGCCTTCGGTTTCGTTCAATCCCAGAACGAACGTAAATGGACGAATGTCTGACAAAGTATTTCCAATGATCAATTGGGTTGGTCTGTATGAATATATATGGTTGCAACGGATTCATCCCTTAGCATAATATCCAGAATATTTGTGCAAACTCAACTAGTGATTAACGGATCTGACAATGTGGCATTCAAAGTGATTGTGTTATCAAAGGAATGGTAAGTAATCGTAGCCTCAGGCCTCAACAACCGGGAAAGGACAAAAATCGGGCAGGCAGCATGGCTATGTGGGTCGCACCCATTAGGGTGTATAATCACCTATCTAGAGAAATTCCTTTTGTTTCTAAATCTATCGATTCTGCCCATTCGGGAAACGGTGGTTTGAGTCCAACCGTTGGTGATATACATTCGATACACTCAAGCGAAATGAGTGGTCGGTCATGTGTGGGCCGGGTTGCAAGATGTTCTTGTTGAACCCAGGTGTATTCGCCTCTAGAGATACATCAGCGGAAGGTGGTCCCATACCTTGTTATGTTGGAAATCCAATCTCCAATAAGCGCCATGCGATTTTTGATTTTATACTATATATATGTGGAGCGTGAGATGCAAGCGTTCTGCTATTTGGTTATTTACTTGATGTAGACATTATTATAATATCACTGGATTTTCGTATCAAAGTGTTTGGGTTATAGTAAGGTAAAAACCGTCCATGTTTATGTGTGGGCTGGTCTTACTATTATCTTTTCTTCCGAAAAGAGTTTTAAAAGTTAAACAAGTGTTTGGAGTTTACTCACACCAGTCCCATGACTGACCCAGAGTTATTTTGTTTTTGTTTTCCCTAAACTCTTGGGTGCCCAAATTTATACGGGCAGTCAAGTGTTTCAGGCTTTTACAGATACACTTGGAGGAGCTTGAAGCAGGAGGCTTCAACGTTAGTTATTTGGAGTTACTTCCGCTGAATCAAATGTTATGTGTACTCTGATGATGGTATGTATATATGTACCAAACAGATTTGTATTTCAAAGTTTATGTTATATAATATATTTTATTCGTTCCGCTGTGAGGTTCATGTTTACCCTAATGTTGTGTATTCTTTTTCTTCTATTCTAATATTTCTTTCTTTCTATTTCTCATCCTCTAACTTCTTTCTATTAATGGGTCGTATTTCTGGGTTATTTGGGTTGGACGTGTGGTGTATTTAGTCAACTCAGATAGCTCGGATTTGCGGGCCTTTACAGTTGGTATCAGAGCTTAGGTTGAGCGAATACCTAGGCTTTGGTGGGATGTGCTCATTAGAGATAGAGTCAGTAGTACTCTAGAATGAGTTGAGTGTGTATATATATATACGAGAGAGCGTATTTGTTATTTGATATAAAAGTTGTTTTATATTGTGTTGACTAGTCTGTTGAGTGGTTTATGAATTCTGATCGAATAGTGGGACGCCACAAAGTCGATAGGAATTTCTAAGCACTTGAACAGAAGATTGAACATGATATTGTTTTCAAGTGGGTAAATGAAATAATTTTACCCAAATTTCTATTTTTTATATAGAAGAAATAATTTTCTGAAATTATTATCTTATATGGATGTGTTGAATTGTTAGGATTATAATCAAACGAGATTATAAAAATTGGAATGGTTATGGATGACCAAATATAACTTGTATATGAATGAAACATACAAATGAGATGAATTAAAATTGAATTCAAACCAGAATTTGAATTTAAATCCTGGGAAGTTTGAAAATATTTTCCAAAGTGTATTAGAATAATATAGCATTGTGATTGAAGTATTTTTGGATCAAAATCATTTTGAATAGATTTTGAAAGTAATAAAGCACTGAACTCACTTCAGTAGCTGAGAAATAATTCTGATGATGATTGCAACATCATCAGTGTTCATTTCCGAGTTTCTAAGTGATGTATTGCTACTTTAGAAAAAAAATTTGTTGGAAATTTGTTTGAAAATTCAAATGTTTTGAATTTGAAATGGATGTAAATATATGTATATATTTATATTGTTTGAAATGGAAACCCTGGGATTTGGATTATAGAATTGGAATTTAACTTAAGCAAGTTAAATAGTTCAAGGTGAATAAATTGACCAGAATCAATTTGAATGTGAATAAATGGAAACCAAATGTTTTGGTAGAACTTAAATTGTAGAAATATGAAGAGTTAAGTTCAACTATAATTGAGCATTGAAAATTTAGTGGGTTTGAAGCACTTTTCCTACCTTAGCAATTTCGAGGACGAAATTATTTTAAGGGGGGAAGAATGTAACGACCCAGATTTTCTGGTCGGTTTATTTTGAATATTTAATATTATTTTAAATATAGAGCTGATAATATAAATCGATTTTCATATTGAGTTATAGATCTAATTACCGTAATACGGGATATATTGAATTCGAAGTTAGAATCGAATCAAAACAGTTCAGTTGATTTATATAAATTCTGTTTGAATTAGAAAGATAATAATAATTTATTTTCGTGAAATTCTATTTTCAAAAATCGATTTATATATTAAATGAAAATTTATTTAAATTGTTAATTTAAACTGTTTTCTGTTTTCCAGAATCAGTCCCGTGGAGTTCAAAATAATGTTATAATCGAGAACATCGGTTGTTAAGTTAGAGTAGCGGTCTAGGGTTTTTAAAATAAGGGACTGTGAGATATTTTAGTTTTTAACTAAAAACAAACTCAAATCAAAACAGCTCCAGCCGACCTAAAAACTGACGTCGCTCAGTTATATTTCTTCCTCGAGCTGTAAAATTTGCTCCCTTCCTTCAGCATAAAGTAAAACATGAAGTAATGGCTACGTACGAATTGTTCCCTTCACATCTATATATTAACCCATCAACCTTCGTTATTTGAACCGATTCCTAAGTCCACAAATAAACAATTGAGGCCATTTCCTCTTTAGTTAATGGAAATCGAAAACCAATTAGTATATAAAAAAAAAAATCGAAAATTGTAATTGCGTTCTGGGGAAAACGCGAGATCTCCTTCACCCAAAACGACATCTTTCGGTGCCATTGAAGATCACGAGTTGACGGCCAGGCTTTCTTCTATGATTCCGGAGAGTTACAGTCGACGCTAACTTTGAGAACTGAGGCGCGACTGGGCACCAAGGGTTGAGCGGAGTTGTTGAGAAGTGATGCGAGGACTATGATTTCTGGTGGGCGGAATTGGGTCTGTGAGGCAACGAGGACGGGATATGCTCAGACCTGATGGAAGAATGAGGTGCGACAATTAGAAAATAACAATAATATAGGGGGTTCGGATATGTTTGAAGGGGAAAGTTCGAACTGGAGTGATTCAGATTGTCGATGTAAATTAGGAGGAATGGGGAGATAAGGTGTTCGATGGAATGTGTGAAAGAGCTGACATGGTGATTGATGGTTTGTGGTAGTAGCATTGTCGGGGAGGCTGTGATGATTTGGGCAGTGGTTCGGGTGGAGGAAATGAACAGGCTGGAACTGGGATAAGAGATGGTTTAGGGCTATTTTAGTAGAAGGAAATCAATTGATGTTGAGTGTGCTTTATCGAACAGTCGAGTTATTGGCAAGGCAATAAGGTATATGTTTTAATAAATTTAAAAATTTCATAGATTAATTTGTTCATTTATTTTAGGAAGCTAATTTAAATCAGCAATCCGATTAATCGTTATGAAAATAAATAAAAATCGTAGGTAGAGATTTCATTCGAGATGGTTTGTAGCCGAGATGATATGGGATTTAACAGGATATTCGGCAAAGGAAGAATTAAGGTGAGTAAATCTCACTCACCTTTAGAATTATTTTTATTTCATTAAAAATAATTGTTTGTTGCTTGTGTGAATATTTTCTGGTTGCTTTATATATATTAGTTATTTAGGCTATATATATATATATATATTGGGTTGATTGGTTGGTTGGATTCCCGCAGTCTCATTAGCGGATGCCCGCAGTTTCATAGCGGATGATTACCCTATACGCCCCACGCTATGATTAGTGGATGACCTTCTATACCGCGATATTCTGCCACGAAGCAGAATGGGTATTATTTATGTGCTAACATCTGTGGATGCAGGAAAACAGGTTGGAGGAATCCGACTGGATTCCTCAAAAATATATTATCTGTTGTGTTGTTTGCTTGATTTCATATATTAATATATGACGTGTTAAAAATCAAATAATTGAAAAATGGAGTGATTTGATTGCTTCAAATATCACTGGGCCAAGTGTTAATTTATTAAAATATCATGAGAAAGATATTTGAGGGTTTAAAGAAAAATTCTATTTTTCAAATAGAATTTGAAATTCAAGTAGAATTTGAAAATATAGAATTTCAAATGGAATATTGAAATAAAAATTTCAAAATAGAATTTTGAAATGAAATTTCAAAATAGAACTTAAAATAGAATTTTTAAGTGGAAATTTAAATAGAATTTAAATATTAGAAAGGAGTTGGAATATTTGAAATTCAGAAGAAAATTTAAATAAGATTTGAAATGGGATTTTTAAATATGTAAATAAATTTTGAGTATAACATTTGAATTTTTAAAAGGAGTTTAAATGTTTGAATTTTAAAAGGAGATTGAATATTAGAAATTCAAATAGAAGTTCAAATAGAACTTGAATAGATGAAATTAGAATGAAAAATAGAATTTGAATTCAAGGAATTAAAATAAAAATTTGAATTCAAAGGAATTCGAATAAAGAAATCCAAATAGAGATTTGAATGTAGAATTTCAAAATAAAATTTGAAATATAGAATTTCAAAGAAGAATTGAATAGAATTTGAAATATAGTATTTCAAAGAAGAATTCAAATGTGAAATTTGAATAAAGATTTGAATGGAATTTAAATATGAAATTTGAATAGAGAGTTGAAATAGAAATTCGAGTATTGAATTTGAACATGGAGTTGAATATAGAAATTCAAGTAGAAATTTGAATATGAGATTTCAAAATAGAATTTGAAATAAACTTTGAAAATAGGATTTTCAAAGTAGAATTTGAAATAGAATTTCAAATAGGATTTCAAAATAGGAAATCCAAATAGTTTTGAAATGGAATTTGAATTCAAGGGAATTCCAATGAATTTGAATATTAGAGATTCAAATGGTGTTGAAAATGAATTTGAATATTAGAAATTCAAATGGTGTTGAAAATGAATTTGAATATTAGAAATTCAAATGGTGTTGAAAATGAATTTGAATATTAGAAATTCAAATGGGGTCGGAAATGGAAAATGAAATTTGAATGTAAGAGATTCAAATTGAATTCAAATATGATTTAATCTATGGGATTTGAATATGAAATTCAAATGGGGTTTAAACTATGAAATTTTGAATATAAAATTTAAAAAGAAGTTTGAATATTTGAATTCCAATAGAATTCAAATATAGAAATTGGAATATAGAAAGTTCAAATGGAATTTAGAGTTTGAATAAAAGGATTCAAATGAATTCGAACATAGAGTTTGAATAAGGGAATTCAAATAGAAATTCAAATATTGAATTTGAATATCAAATAGAAAAGGAATTGGAATTTGAATTTAGAATTCAAATAAAAGTGAGATTTGAATTTGAATCAAGCAGAGTTGAATTCATTTTAAAGAAGTTTAAAGGTTTATATATATAATTAAAACGAACTCGCCGCAGCGCTGCAGTTCGTAAATTGGCGATTCGAACTTCAATTGAATACACAGAACTCAATCGAAGTCGGAATTTTTTGAAACAAGAAACGTCAGGACCGATTTGATGATAGTTTTCTAATGAAGGAGAAAAATCTGAATTTCGTCGTATAGATTTTGAGTTATGTCAAAATCAAATTTTCAGAAAAACAGCGCCAGAACTATTTAAAAACCATAACGGTTTATTTCATTTATAAAAGGATTTTTAAGCAATTAAAATCCGAAGTTCTCTTTAGAAAATTTCAGGGTTGAGTTGTAAAGTATATGCGAATTCAAGTTGTGTAAATGAATATGATTTTTGAAACAGAAATCAGATTTTTGATTATTGAATAGAATTAACTAATTTGAACGGGAATTAGTTAATGAGATTTCGAATTAATATTGGGCTTTGAATAAGTAAATTTCGATTTGAAAATTTATATTCGAAATCAAAAAGGGAAAACTAGAATTGAAATTGAAATTCAATTTGGTTATGGGCAAGTTAAATATTTTGTTTGAACATGTTATGTTCAACAAAGAAGTGAATTATGCAAAAAAAGGCTAATTAAAGAATAATTGAGCGAAACTGAATTCAAACGATTTGAAATTGAATTCAAACGAATAGATTGAGTTGAATTGAATTGGAAACAGGTGAACAGTTGTTGAACAGGTATGGGATGGAGTATATGAAGATTTTTATTTATGTGCCCGACAAAAAGGTACATGTTTAATTCATATATGAGATTTATGCGCCGTATCGGCAAGCCGCTTGGCTTTTTCTTTTTCTTTTCGATTGGAGAAGATACCGGGAAGCTATTTAAAATTTCCCGATGCTCCCGATACAGGGGAGGTTATGGCGAATTTTTCCGGAAATTTAAGGAGTTAGAATATTTTTAGGATATTTTGATAATTTGAAATCATTGTATCGACGTGTTGAATTCGATAGTAAAGTGAATATAAAAATCGAATGTTGTGAACAAAAAGGGATAGAGATAAGTGATTGGAATTGTTTCCAATTGCAAATAGAGATATTTTCTAATATATAGGAAATAAAAGAAGTTAATATTTGGAAACGTTTTCCAAATGGCATAAGAGGCCAAGATGATTATTGAAATATTAGGGTAACAAATATTGTTAAGGAAATGGAAAGGAGATTTAATTAATGAATAGTAATTAAAGAGCCCAGTGATTTGTTTGATATGTTGATTGAACACTTGTTTTATTCGATAGTTAAATCATATACTATCGAAATTTTTGACCATCGTTGTCAATATGGAGAGACCGGTTGGATTATTATCCGAAGAACCACTCCGTATCGGCATAAGCGTTGCGAACCAAGTATGCTGAATATATTGAAGACGGAGTGAAGTGCAAGGGCTTTTCTATTAAATAGAAATAGTGCCTTCGGTTTCGTTCAATCCCAGAACGAACGTAAATGGACGAATGTCTGACAAAGTATTTCCAATGATCAATTGGGTTGGTCTGTATGAATATATATGGTTGCAACGGATTCATCCCTTAGCATAATATCCAGAATATTTGTGCAAACTCAACTAGTGATTAACGGATCTGACAATGTGGCATTCAAAGTGATTGTGTTATCAAAGGAATGGTAAGTAATCGTAGCCTCGGGCCTCAACAACCGGGAAAGGACAAAAATCGGGCAGGCAGCATGGCTATGTGGGTCGCACCCATTAGGGTGTATAATCACCTATCTAGAGAAATTCCTTTTGTTTCTAAATCTATCGATTCTGCCCATTCGGGAAACGGTGGTTTGAGTCCAACCGTTGGTGATATACATTCGATACACTCAAGCGAAATGAGTGGTCGGTCATGTGTGGGCCGGGTTGCAAGATGTTCTTGTTGAACCCAGGTGTATTCGCCTCTAGAGATACATCAGCGGAAGGTGGTCCCATACCTTGTTATGTTGGAAATCCAATCTCCAATAAGCGCCATGCGATTTTTGATTTTATACTATATATATGTGGAGCGTGAGATGCAAGCGTTCTGCTATTTGGTTATTTACTTGATGTAGACATTATTATAATATCACTGGATTTTCGTATCAAAGTGTTTGGGTTATAGTAAGGTAAAAACCGTCCATGTTTATGTGTGGGCTAGTCTTACTATTATCTTTTCTTCCGAAAAGAGTTTTAAAAGTTAAACAAGTGTTTGGAGTTTACTCACACCAGTCCCATGACTGACCCAGAGTTATTTTGTTTTTGTTTTCCCTAAACTCTTGGGTGCCCAAATTTATACGGGCAGTCAAGTGTTTCAGGCTTTTACAGATACACTTCGAGGAGCTTGAAGCAGGAGGCTTCAACGTTAGTTATTTGGAGTTACTTCCGCTGAATCAAATGTTATGTGTACTCTGATGATGGTATGTATATATGTACCAAACAGATTTGTATTTCAAAGTTTATGTTATATAATATATTTTATTCGTTCCGCTGTGAGGTTCATGTTTACCCTGATGTTGTGTATTCTTTTTCTTCTATTCTAATATTTCTTTCTTTCTATTTCTCATCCTCTAACTTCTTTCTATTAATGGGTCGTATTTCTGGGTTATTTGGGTTGGACGTGTGGTGTATTTAGTCAACTCAGATAGCTCGGATTTGCGGGCCTTTACAATCCGCTAATGGTACTGCGGGAATAACCAATCACCAATATTATTATTATTATATAACATTATTATATATTATAATCACTTTATATCAATCAATTATCAGCCAACACGCAATAAAATAAATTTTGAACTATTAAAAATAGTTCCCAATGATTACTAAGTGAGTTTAACTCACCTCGGTTTCCTCTCATGAATATCCGTTTAAAAATTCCATGTCGTCTAAGTACCGCATCTACTTCATGGTCTCGAATAAATCGATCGCCTGTGATTATTTTAATTTATTATTATTTTTATCGATTAACAATCATATTAATTTTAAATTAATAAATTAATTATTCTATATAATTAAATTTCATGGAAACAGTGCCTTATTTGCCTTAACTAACAATGAAGCGCATCCTCAAATAGCCCCTGAGAATGTCACTGCATCATCGTAACTACATCAGCTTCATACTTCAATGGTTCAGTCTAGCATTTCATCAAACAACTGGAAGCCACTACCACATCCTGATATCATACAAATCACCTTGCTACTCTTATTTCAACTCAGTTCAAACTCAATGCATTAGACAAGTCCCCAGCACCACAGATCAACTCCCTCAGCTTCCCATGACTCAATATGTACACAGTACATCCATCAATTTAGTTCTGGTTATAACATTTATTACCAGACAAAATAAACTCCTCACTAAATTTGTCGCACACCCAATTCATCGCCCGGTTAACACATCTGAACTCTTTATCACCCATCTGCCACAACACTCCAGTTCATCCCTCAGACTGTCCACTTTGGTTTCCCATTCCATCCCAATCACAGTTCCCATTTCGCAAAACAAAACAACAACATCCACTACCATCAACTATAGTCTGCATCCTACCACAGGGATAAAACAAACCTAAGTACCACGCTTGTATATTTGAATACTCAGTAAAGAATTTCATGTAGCATTAGTCGGTCATACACCCATTCGAGCACCACTCCATTTCTACTGCGCACTACTAAAAAACCAGAGATCGAATTCCTCCTGTTCACAGACCAGTAACCTTTCTGTTCAACTTCAGTTAAACCATCGGCTCACTTATCTCACCAATTCGGTCTCCAGAACAACAAAAATCGAAATCGCAGTGCCCCGTCCAAGCCCTTTATTCATCTTGAAATAGCGAGTACTTCAGTTCACCCATCGATGAAGTCGATGCCACCTTCCAAAACTTAGAACAACGTTGACCCCTTCTCTCCCTGAATCGCCAGCGTTGTCAACCTTCGGTCGAGCTCCAGATTTTTATTGTGATGGCCTCGATCGCCATTTCTGATTTCAATTTCTATTTTTTATTTGAAATGATTTTCGTGATTTACTGTGGAAGAGGAAATTGAAACAAAAGGGAATAGGCTTGCGGTGGATATTTTCGAGCTGACTAGAAAAACAAATGGAAAAGGGAATTGATTTTGGTTTCCACTTTTTTTTATTAGTGGATGTTTACTTTCGTGATTAACAGAGGAAGGGAATGAACTGTAATGGTTTGAGGATGGAGAAACTAATGAAGGAAACAGTTGTTCATATAGGCCTGAAGGTATACAGATAAACATAACGTCGAATCCAATAGCGTGTAGGTAGACTAGGGCTTAGTGAATCATTGCTGAAAGCTTCGTGGGGGAAGAAAATAGTTTGGATGTGAAAGTGATAGGAAAAGACGATGAAAATTTACAAAATAGTCTGAGCTAAAAACTTAGATCGTCTCCTATGTACTGAATATTTTATTTTAATTTTATTTATATATTTTTATTTATTTAACGCACTATACCTTAAACTAAAATATCATGTGCTATCGAACCGCTATTTGAATGCAACAAAAGGCATTTCTAGGTTTATACTACCCTTCTGAACACACTGGAACAGTTTCGACGGTCTAATTCGATCATATACAGAAGATATTAAATTAACGATTTAACATTAAATTCGATTTAATACAAATTGATTCATAAATAACAAATAAATTATTATTATCATCTAAATATACACAAACTGAATTTATAAAAATTATGGAATATACCAATTTAAATTTTAAACCCGATATAAATTAAACCAGTATTCAATTCATTAAAAATCGATTTATTTTATTAAATAAATCGTAACGGTTTATAAATGATTTCACAGCGATTTTCTGAAAATTTGATTTGGCCATAACTCCCAATATAAAATACGAAATTCTGTTTTTTCTGTTTTATTACAAAATTATAGTTCAACAAATTCGAATACTATTTGTTTCGGCGAATTCCGATTTATAACTGATCTGGTACGCTCAATTGAAGTTCAAAATTAAATATTACGAACTACCGCGCCATTTCAAGCTCGTTTATAATATATATATATATATATGTATTTATTTATTTATTTGTTAAAACTTCATTTTTATTTTATATAAAAATCCATTTATATTACGAATCAATATATAACTAATTTAAATATTCAAATAAAAATCGATAAAAATGCGGGACATTACATTCCCTCCCTCTAAAAAGAATTTCATCTTCGAAATTTTTAAGTAGGAAATGTAGCTATACCTTATTCACTCCTCCCAATCCACTCATGTAACTCAACTCTCACTTCAACATCATTACTATTCAACCAACTCACTAGTTTCCAATTTCACTCATTAATCCTTAACTTCGATTAACTTTTTGTTAACAAAAATTTTCAAAACTGCTGAAATTTTTTCTAACTCCCTAAATTTTCGAAAAATTTCGCCAGCACCTCCTTTGTACGGGCTAATCAATACAACTACAAAATTCCTCTCTGGGCCTTCTCCAATCATAAAGAAAATTAAAAAGCCAAGCGGCTTGCCAAATAGGCTCATAAAATCCCATAATGAATTAAACATGTACCTTTTTGTCAGGCATCTCATATTTATTCCACGCATTTGCTTTTATCCAATAAACCTGTATAATCATATAAATCTCCATTCCTGTTCGATTACAATCAATTCAATATTTTACTTATAATTTGCCAATTTATCCATTAACTGATTCTCTTGCTTTCCTTATGATAGTTTGAAACTAACATGTTCAAATATGTGTATATTTGCTTATAAAGAGTCAAGTTTCAATCATAGCCCTAGTTCTAGGTCTTATTTTCAATTCACAAGTTCATTTAGATTTTCACTTGAGTTCCCATTTTTAATTTATGAGACCATATTAATTTTGAGTTCAAATTTCAATCTCAATCAAACTTAATTTGATTTATTCTTCATTCAATTTCTATTCAACTCAAGTTCATACAATCCAAGTTTATATTCAGTATATACTCACATTCACTTCCATTTCAAGATTCAATTCCATATCCCGAACTCAATTGAATAACATTTCAAGTCATATTCATTACTTACTCAAATTGGATTTTTTGCAATTCATTTCTTATTCCACTCGAGACATTCAAACTGTATGTGTCGGGTTCTATTTAGATTATCAACAATTAATTTATTGGCATTTCCACTTGAATTCCAGCATTTCCATTCCATATTGATTTAATAATCCGTTTTAGTTTAATTTGGATTCAATTCCAATCCATCCAAAGAAGTTTAACATACTTCAATCAAATTTTTATCCATTCAATTCATTCTGTTGGAATTTGTTTTTCCTTAGCTTCCAATTTATATTTCAAATTCTGATTTTTGACATTTATTACAAAAATAATTCATTTTTTCTTTTGGTTATACTTAACCATTTCAATTCTGTAATACCACTCAAATTCCATTTGAATTAATCAAGCAACCAAGTACCAAAAAATTTAAGGAAACTATTTCTTTTATATACAAAAATAAATTTTGGCAAAATTATTTCATTTATCCGCTTTACAAAATAATATTGTATAAGCTTCCAATATAAATTTTGGACCGATTTAGTGATACAATACAAAACTTTTTTATAAAATATACAAATACGCTCTCATAAATATATACACTCAACTTAACCTAGGGTACTACTAGCCCCATCTCTATCGAGTTACGCCACAGAGCCAAGGTTATTCCTAAACCATTGCTCTGATACCAACTGTAACGAAGTAGAAAATTCGATGCTCGAATTTTCGACACAAATATATCCCATGTCCAAACTAGAGTACCGAAAATCCAGAATGTTAAGAAAAGAAGTTAGAGGATGAGAAAAGATAAGAAAGAAAGATTAGAATAGAAGTAAAAGAAGAAGAAGAAGAACTAAACATAATACACAATCTCACGTCACAGTGGAATAAAATATAATACAGAAATAAATCTTTACTGGAAAAAAACTTGAAATAATACTTACATTTATCAGAGCATAATTTACATTCAATTTATCTGGGCAGTTATAACAGTCTGTCCTCATTTACAACACACAGCGGAATACTATATACATCATACATCTGATCTCCTCCAACTCGCCTCCTGGAATCTGTATTGTCTTACCCTAAACCTGTACAACTCGGTCTGACCCAACTGTCTAACCCAAGCATTACAAACGCCATAGGTCAGTCTGGTGAACCAGCGTGAGAAAAACTCACTAAATTATTCGGGAGCATCCATCTTGATTTTTAAGTTAAAAATCATTTCGAAAGAAAAAGATAATCGTAAGACGAATCCACACATAAACACGGACGGATTTTACCTTACGATAACCCAAAACATTTTTGAAATTAATATCTTATCTGATATTATAATAGTGTCTAAGTACAAGTAAATAGCAATCAAGCAGAACGCTTGCATCTAACGCTCTACATGTATAATATACAATCAAAACCACGGGCGCTTATTGGAGATTGGATTCCGACTCTGACAAGGTATGGAACCACCTGTTGATAGTGTATCTCTAGAGGGGGAATACATTGGGTTCAACAACAACATCTTACAACTCGGCCTATATATGGCCGCCTGCTCATTTCGCTTGAGTGTAGCGAATGTACATCACCAACGGTTGGGATCAGCAACCATTTCCCGAAAGGGACAACATCAAAATAGATTAAAGAATGAAATGGATTTTCTCTAGTTAGGTGATTATACATCCTAATGGGAGCTACCCATATAGCCATGTTGCCTGCTCGATTTTTGTCATTTCCCGGTTGTGAGGCTTGAGGTCATAATTCATTTATTTATTTTTATTATTTTAGAACATCTAATCACTATTCACTTTGAATGCCACATCGTCAGATCCGTCAAATATCACTAATTGACGTCCACAAAAATATTCTAGTGTTCAAGCTAAGAGAAGTACCCTTCTCTGTTATTAACCGAAATACGTTTGAGGAAATCAACGTACGTGGTCCTTTAGAAATACTCTGTCAGACATTCATCCATACAAGTTGTCCTAGGACTAGACAAACCGAAGGCACTCTCCTACCGCATCATAGGAATCAACCTATCGATCAATAATGAGAAGTCCTTGTAATCCGTCAATTTCAACCACGCTAGGATCATCATCAAAATATCTCCGGGCGTGACTCCCGAGAATTCGACAAGAAGTCATTTTGCTTATGAAGATCTACGGTCTTCACTGCTCCATCTTCAATCGTTATCTTGCACGTTTACGTATTAGTTGGTTCGGAATGGTTTTTAAATGAATTCAATCCCGGTCTTTCTGTACCCACAATCGTATTAAGGCAGATTTGATAGTCGTTTATTTAACTATCAAATAAAACAACCATTCATCCATAAAAAAAATTTGAATTTACTGATTTAATAACCATCATTTGCTTTGGTCTCTTTTTGATTAATTATTCGTTAATTTAAAACTCCTCTTTCTTCTTGGAATATTCATTTTTCTTCTTATACATACATATATATATATATATAAGAATATTTAAAAGTCCCTTTCGTTTTAAAATCCCATTAAGTACATATTTCCCATCTCAGCCATTATTCTCTAACTGTGAATTAGTAAGTGAATAAGTCCCTAAGTATCATCCCCGAAGGTCAGGTCAACACTCAGACAACCATTCAACTCACCAACCTCCAATCAGTTCCTAATTTCCCTTAACTTCATTTCTTAAGTTTTAAACGAGAATTTCCAATATTAAATTCCATTTTTATATGAGATGTTTATCTCAAATCTATGACCATTCAAATATTTAACTTAAAGATAATATTTACAAACTACAACCTTTATACAATATTCTTTTATGGATTTGATTTACAATAAAACATTTGCTAAATATTTATTTCTAAATTGAAATAGGATTTTCTTATAGTGATATACTTTCATTATCCAATTCCATTCCATTTTAATCTTCATAAGCCAAGACCTATGTCAAGTCTTTATTCCATAAATAATTTTTATATATGTTTAAAACATCATTCCATTTTATTTATAACTTCTATTCTCCTATATTTGGATTTACCTGTCATTTTGCAAATTCTAATAATATTTGCTATTTATAAGCCATATGTAAAATTCTTTAATATGATCTATATTATATTATTTAAATTATTTCTAACTAAATTCAATTATAATTTAATATTTCCAAAAGCCCTTTATAAATTTCTATTTTCCACTACTACTTTATTCTCTTTTATTCACCTGTATCATGAATAATAATTTTAATACAAATCCATACTAGACTTGATTTCATAAATCTGATTCCAAGTTTTCAACTTTATTATAACTTCTAATTATAGAGTTATTTCACATAATCCAACTAATAATTCCCATTGAACTTCGAAAATTCAAATACATTAACAATACCGATTCCAATCCCAATTTCTCTTCTTCTTCATACTCAGATTACATTTTCTAAATAAAAACAGTAATTTCCCTTCTTTGTAATTATCGCCTACAAAATCAACCTCTCGTCTTATTTGTTAAAATAAATCCTTGTTGCTCAATTAGGATTCATCAATTTAAAACCTCTTCCTAACAAATTTATATTTCAACTTATTTGTTTTAACATCTATTCACCTCACCCGTGAATAATATTTCTCAATGCAAACTATACTTGACTCATTTAGTCAAATTCGTTTTTTTACATTGAACCTTCGAGTTTCAATCTATTTATAACTTATAATTCTTTAGTTATATAATTTTTTATATATTTCCCTTATAACTGGAAAATCCAAATCTATTCAAATATAAATTTTTATTCGTTTTCTATTTCTTTTCAAATTCACACACACTTTACATTTTTCCCAATAATATTATTCCACTTCTTATAATGTAGCTTATCTTTCAAAATATTTGGTTTAACCAAATATTTACTTTAAATTCTATCAAATTTGGGTTCTGAATAACCATATTTATTTGGAAATAAACATTTCCTTTTAAAATTCTTATTTCATTCTAATTCCCATTTAGAAATCCATGTATTATCATTTAGGATATTTAAAAATATCCAAAATCAAAAATTAGTGTTCTAACACATCTAAGTATACCATATTGCCACGGGTTATAAACACATCATATAACAACATATATATGATGAACAAATAAATAAATGTGAGGAATCCAGCCTATTTTCCTGCATCCACATACATTAGTCAATAATAATATTACCCATCCAGCTTTGAGGCAGGATATCGCGGTATAAAAGGTCATTCGCTATATATATTATGGGGAGCATAGGGAAATCATCCGCTAATGGTACTACGGGAAAAACCAATCACCAATATTATTATTATATAATACTGTTATATATTATAATCACTTTATATTAATCAATTATCAGCGAACACGCAATAAAATAAATTTTGAACTATTAAAAATAGTTCCCAATAATTACTGAGTGAGTTTAACTCACCTCGGTTTCCTCTAACGAATATCCATTTAAAAATTCCATATCGTTTAAGCACTGCATCTACTTCATGGTCTTGAATAAATCGATCGCCTACAATTATTATAATTTATTATTATTTTTATCGATTAACTATCGTATTAATTTTAAATTAATAAATTAATTATTCTATATAATTAAATTTCGTGGAAACAGTACCTTATTTGCCTTGACTAACAATGAAGTGCATCCTCAAACACCCCTGAGAATGCCACTGCATCGTCGTAAATACATCCGCTCCATACTTCAATGGTTCATTCTAGCATTTCATCAAACAACTGGAGGCCACTGCCACCTCCTGACATCAAACAAACCACCTTACTACTCCTATTTCAACTCAGTTCAAACTCAATGCATAAGACAAGTCCCTAGCATCACAGATCAACTCCCTCAGCTTCCCATGACTCAATATGTACACTAATGATCCATCAATTTAGTTCTGGTGCCGTCACACCCAATTCATTGCCCGGTTAACACATCCGAACTCTCCATCATCCGTCTACCACAGTACTCGAGTTTATCCCTCAGATAGTCCACTTTTGTTGCCCATTCCATCCGAATCGCAGTTCCCATTTCGCATAACAAAACAATAACGTCCACTACCATCAACTATTGTCCACATCCTACTACAGGGATAAAACAAACCCAATTACCTCGCTCGTATATTTGAATACTTAGTAAATAATTCCATGTAGCCTCAATCGGTCATACACCCATTCGAGCACCACTCCACTTCTACTGCGCACTCCTTAAAAACCATAGATCGAATTCTTCCAATTCACGTACCCGTAACCTTCCCATTCAACTCAGTTAAACCATCAGCTCACTTGCCTCACCAATTCAGTCTCCAGAACAACAAAAATCAAAATCGCAGTTCCCCTTCCAAGCCCTTTCTTCATCGCGAGTGCTTCAGTTCACACTCGATGAAGCCGATGCCTCCTTCCGTAACTTAGAACAACGTTGGCCCCTTCTCTCTCTAAATCGCCAGCATTGTCAACCTTTGGTCAAGCTCCAGATTTTTATTGTGATGGCCTCAATCGCCAATTCTGATTTCAATTCCTTTTCTTATTTGAAATGATTTTCACGATTTACTATGGAAGAGGAAATTGAAACAAAAGGGAATAGGCTTGCGGTGGGTATTTTTGAGCTGATTAGAAAACAAATGGAAAAGGGAATTGATTTTGGTTTCCACTTTTTTTTATTAGTGGCTGTTTACTTTCGCGATTAACAAAGGAAGGGAATGAAGTGTAATGGTTTGAGGATGGAGAAACTAATGAAGGAAACAGCTGGTTATATAGGCGCGAAGGTATACAGATAAACACAACGTCGAATCCAATAGCATGTAGGTAGACTAGGGCTCAGTGTACCATTGCTGAAAGCTTCGTGGGGAAGGAAATAGTTTGAATGTGAAAGTGGTAGGAAAAGACAATGAAAATTTACAGAATAGTCTGAGCTAAAGATTTAGGTCGTCTCCTGTATACTGAATATTTTAATTTAATTTATTAATTTTCATTTGTTTAACGCAATGTACCTTAAATTAAAATATCACGCGCTATCGAACCCCTATTTAAATGCAACGAAAGGCATTTTTAGGTTTATACCACCCTTCTGAACAAACTGGAATAGTTTCCACGGTCAAATTTGACCATATACAGAAGATATTAAATTAAATTAACGATTTACCATTAAATTCGATTCAGTACAAATTGATTCAAAAATAACAAATATATTATTATTATCATCTAAATATACACAAACTGAATTTATAAAAATTCTAGAATATACCAATTTAAATTTTAAACCCAATAGAAATTAAACCAATATTCAATTTATTAAAAATCAATTCATATTATTAAATAAATCATAACGGTTTATAAATGATTTCAAAGCGATTTTCTGAAAATTTGATTTGGCCATAACTCTTAATATAAAATATGAAATTCTTATTTTTCTCTTTTATTACATAATTGTAGTTCAACAAATTCGAATATTTTTTGTTTCGGTGAATTCCGATTTATAACGAATCCGGTACGCTCAATTGAAGTTCAAAATTAAATATTACGAACAACCATGCCATTTCAAGCTCGTTTATATAATGTATATATTTATACATTCAAAACTTCATTTTTTAATTTATATAAAAATCCATTTATATTACGAATCAATATTTAAACGAATTTAAATATTCAAATAAAAATCGATTAAAATGCGGGACATTACACTTAAAATAGAACATTATAAACAAAAAGGAAATCTATAAATTAAAGTCTGGAAAGAATAGAAAGAGAATGTGCAAATATTTTAAAAAAGCGGGATAATTGGTTATATATTGTGTTAATTATTCGAGATAAGTGGTCTTGTTTGTTTTGAAGTTAAAATGTTATTCAATCAAGGTCTCAGAGATAGTTATACCCTAAATTGATTTATTTCATTATTAACCGATAAATAAGAATATTATAACATCCCGACTTTTTGCTCGGTTTTCGCCGGTAATTAAACCAACTTAAACCGTTCATAAAGTCGGATTGTTAGGGCACTTAAACGTTTGCACAAAATAAAAACAACTTTTCCATAATCATTAAAATAATATTACATCAGAGGTACATCAGAATACATCGGTTACACAGCGGAAAAGATACTAAACTCAGCAGAAGAATGCGAATGCTCCAAACATAATAGATCCAGTTAAACCAGAATCCTGCTCCAACTAACTCCAAGGCTAAATTTGCGAACCAAACTACTAAGCTGCCCGTGTAAAAATTATGGGCATCCAGAGTTCAGGTGTGGGAACAATAAACTCCAGGTCAGTCATGGGACTAGTGTGAGAACTCAAAACAGTTTCCTTTAGGGTTTATTTCAAAGTTAGGTAATACACCAGACCATGCCCCCAATGCGGAACGGGTTTACCCCATGTGAATACCAGTGTTAAGAAATCCGCAATGACTTTTTGAAAAAATAAAGCTATAATAAGCTCGTTCCACATCACACAATGCAAGCGCACACCAAATGGGTGAGTTTTGCCTTATGATAACCAAAAATGCCTTTATACGTGAAAATCCTCTTTTACTACTATATATTGTGTGAAAAACCCTTTTGCAAATAAATGTATTAATCCTAGCCAGCATAATGCCCCGTCCCATTATACTGACAATCTTGCCGGTAACCAGCAGGCTATACAATCAAAACCGTACAGGCTCGTAGTGGAGATTGGGTTTCGAACATGATGGTTCCTAGTACGAAAGATCATTCGTGGGCTCACAAACTTTCTTGCGTGCATCATCCTAGTACTCGCGGATAACGTCCAAACTCGGACTCCATTATACTAACCCACCATACATGAATCAGAGTACCCAACAAATTGCGTCCCAGACTGGGGACTTCGCAGTACTCATTCATCATCACATCCCGGTGCACTGAACATACAAAACGCACACAAAAATCTGACCACCAGTTTACCATCAATCCGGGGTGTGAGGTTCATCGAGGTCACGACATACACAAAGCTACGCTTAAATAACCCATGCTTTGATCATCCACAGCTCATCACATAACTTAAGTATGCCACATTGTCCATTCACTACGCATCACTGATTTCTATCAGTATATAACCTCTAAGATCATACGTCTTAGAGAAGGGTGTTAAGCAAGAGAATAAATTCTCTGCCACAAGTAGATATATATTAATAAAGATCAGTGCTACGCAGTCAATTACAATGTCAGACACACAATCCATACATGTCTGTTCTAGGTCTAAACGAAACAACAATCCGAAATTCCTTCACATACATTCGGGCTTCTTGCCACTTAGCTGATATATAAAATCCATCTGCAAATGGGAGGCAACCATTCGAGACATTCAGCAAGTCGTCCTTACGACACGAAGGGTCCCGGTCTTCAATACCACCACCAATGTCTTCAGTTGCTCCACAACGTCGTAATATTACTTGGAATGGTTTTCAGATATAATTCTGATACCGGTCTTTCCAAATAATAAGTGCAATTAAAAACACAGTCACGGAACACACAAGCTTTCTACCAAATCTCCTTCCATTTTGGATTTCATTAAATTTAACTTCTTTAAATCTATTCTCAAATTATCTTTAACAAAATCCATATCTAACCCTTCTTCTTTAAAACCCATCCCTTAATTCCAAGATAGTCTAACCCCAAAGCCTTAATAAATTTTCCGTTTGATAACCCATTATCAAAAAGCTAGTTTCCTTTGAAAATCCTTACCCCACATTTCAACCCTAGTTTCCAATTAAATTGATTTTTCAATATTCCATTCTTTGATCTTAACTAAAAGATTATACTTTCTTTCTAATTCCACACTTTTGATTTCCTCAAATCAAAGATCTGATTAAATCCTCAAATTACGATATGAATTTCCATAATTCAATCTCAGTGGGTTTCAAGAATGATATTATTGAAGATATGATTCATGACAAAACCCAAATCAATTGATATTGAACATAAGTTACACAGAAATTGTATCTACTTATATTCGATATCAATTCTCATAATCAACAAATATTATAAGTGGAATAACGATATAATAATATCTTCCAAATTCCTCAAATAGTATACATTTACACCACAGAATTTCATATAAAATAACTGAAGATTATTTCTATCCAACTTATCCCAATCAACTTAGGAAACTCTTATCTTAATTAAAAGATTTATTCAACTCTTTGACATTAAATCTGGATAGAAATACCATCAACTTATACTTAATATTAATCTCGATATCCAATTCACACTATAAGTGGAATAATGGTGAACTACCTTTTAAATTTCTCCAATAGTAAGAGTCATCATCTACCGGATTAATATCAAACATCCATAGATTTATCTCCAACCATATCCAATTACTAAAAACCCATTTTAATATTAAATAAATCAATTTGAATTCCATATAAGGTATTTCCGATACTTTTGAACCTTTGAAAACATTCCACAAATCATTTAAAAATGATTACTTGAAGTTCGAAAAATAGTTTGCATGCTAAAAACATCAAAATAGATTGTTTTCGAAGAAAGCGTTACATTAGTGCTTTCAAAAGTGTTACAAAACAGTTATCTTAATTACTTCGATCAAACCATTGCTTTTCTTAGTCAAAACTTAAACTTTACAATTCAAACATTTTTTACATAATTAATAATGATTTTACAATTTTTTCCATATTTTTAGAAACATTAAAAAATGGCTATTTATGGTTATCGTCGATAACTTCTCTTATAACGACCTTTTCCAAAATGGTTTTAAACATAACTTGAAAATTATAACTCGAATTTAAAATCTTCTTTCACTCATTTGAAATTCTTGTTAATGGAAATCAAACGTTTTTTATTTTATGGAAATCCAATTTAGATTGCAAAAGTTATAAGCGTTTAAAGTTTGCATCTAAAATACGTAAATTGTCGTTATGCGACAAGCTCTATTTTGACCATAATAACCATTATTCTACGATACTTGAAAATATGTTTGAAAACCATTATATCCTTACATAACTTTTTATGATCATTTAAATTTACTTTCCAAATTATTTTGAATCTAAAATTCAACTTTCATAAATTCCAATTCATTTCTAAATTCAAATAACTTCAAATTAACCTTCCCATTCGTCGGATTAATTCGGGAGAGCTGGAAACTTTATTTCCAAACCCAAGCCTAGACACTATCCTCTATGTCATTCAAGAATGTTCCGTTATTTATTTATTCATTTAAAGGACTTTAACAATATATATGAGTTCATACATATGGTCTTTTCTAATTATTAACCTTCAATTTCAATAATGATATTGCTTTTAATTATGAAGGAGATTTGTCGATCACCAATGTGATACCATAATTGTTGTGTCATATTGTGTGCAAAACAACATTAACAACCATTTAAACATCCATAGCAATCATCATCAACATGATTCAATAAATCATAATTGTGCACAAGCATTATAACACTAACGCTTAATAGTGTGTTCTAAACTTCACATCCATCATCCATCACAACAAATATCAGTCATCATTAACCAATAGTAATTCATCACTATATTTGAATTAGTCTAGATACTAATTAAATATATAAACCGTGGTTAAAGAGTTCTCACCTAACAGCTTTCCAAATCTTCACGGTAGGCGAGCCTAGCTAAGAGAACCGTCAGACAGTATTTCAGCTCAACGTCTTCTTCACCAAAATATATATAATATAATGTACACTAATCTCTCTTTATATTATAAGAGGAAGAGAAGAATTGTAAGGACCCGTTACTTCCCCGGTAAGGAAAGCCCGGATACTTTGAGAACAACACACAAAAGAACGCAGACAGAAAAACATTTCATTGTATATTACAAAAATTCCATCAGAATACAAGAATATACAGAGTATAAATGAATAAATTACATTCGACAAATATCAGAGATTACAATAAATTACATGGCAGTGGAAAATAATACAAAGTATAACTGAAGGTGATATACGGATACAGAGCTTTCTGGATATCATTCCAGCTGTAAATCAGGATCCTGTGAATATAAATCTGCAAAACCAAAACTACTAGCTTCCCGTGTCAAAAATAGGGGCACCCAGAGTTTAGGTTAAAACAATAAACTCCAGGTCAGTCATGTGACTAGTGTGAGAACTAAAACAGTTATTTAAAACTTTACTTTAAAAGAGAGTAATTCAAGGGACCACACCGTATAACACGGAACGGGTTTCCTCCCAAGAATACCAGTGCATGTAAATAAACAGCGCAATGCTTTTTCTAAAAATGAAGCTATTATAAGACCCAGGTCCCATCACACAACGCAACGCAAGCTGGAGGATAGGGTTTTCCCTTATAATAGCCAAACATGCTTGGTACGTTTAAAACAAATCATTTGATACTATTATAAGTGTATAGTGTCAAACCAATTTCAATCATAAATATCAATCATAGACGGCATAAGTGCCCCATCCCACTATGTCGCCATACTAGGCTCTACAAATAAAACCGAAATATCTCGTATTGGAAATTTGGATTTCCTTCATGGCGGCTCCTAATTCGAAAGATCTATCACGTAATGCAATTCCCCACGGCTTACGTCCCAGCAAGAGAAAACACCGTAATGCACATCCGCACGTTTGGGACTCGAGTACCACCGCGGCTTACGTCCCAGCAAGAGAAAACACTGCTTACTCTATCCCTCTGAGTACTAAGCTAATTTCGGTCGACCGAATCCATGACACCACTAAGGCGTCTATCCTCTAAAAAAGTATACTGATCAAACCATCAGTTTACCACCATACCGGTGTGTGAGGCTTGCGAATAAACTCTACACAAAGCGATGCCACAAAGGCCGTGCTTTGATCATCAACCATAAGACTTTGCTTTACAACAGAAGCCTTGATCAATTGCCACTTAGGCATGCCACACTGGCAATTCATGCCATGCGACTGATGTCCATCGATATACAACCTCTGAGATCGTACGTCTCAGAGAAGGGCGTTAAGCAAAAGAATAAATTATCCGATGCCAAACAGATGTATATTTAATAGAGATCGATCGACATAGAATAAAATCCAATGTCAGACACACAGTCCATTTACAAGTTCATTCTGGGTCTGAACGAAACCGGAGGCACTTTCCTCGCATATCCATCGATCTCCAAGTACGTCTGGACGATCACCAACTGATTCCCTCATCTTGGGTGTACAACCCAATCAAGATCATCAGTAATCACCCGAACGATGTGAAGACTTCTGGTCTTCAGTCACCGTCTTCATCTTCGACATATCGTCTAATCGGTTATTCAGAATGGGTATAAACCCGGCCTTTCCGAACAACCCGCGTATATAATAAACAATTGTTACACAAACACAACATACGCCTCATTCCAATTCAGCAGTCACTAACCGTAAATTAGCAAGAGAACAATTCCCCAAATATTAACCCTGAAGGCCGAAACCAACATCAGATCAATACCCAGGAAACCATTCTTCTTAACTAACCTACAACTAGTTTCTAAATTTCATATTCTTAGGGAAAGGTTCCCATTAATTTTATCAAAGATAAATTCTTCTAATTTATTCTTTAATCTTCCTTTGGATATCATTTCAAACCAAATTATGGTTTTCCAAACTAGTCGGGATTAGCGAACCACACCGAAGTAATTATTTTGTTTTATTTCCCCATCCCAACCTATTCATCCCATGAAGCAAAACTGGTAATACTCCATATCTAACACCACGGTGTTATTGGTAAAATTAATTACCATTTCACGTTCAAATCTAATTAAAGATTTAACTATCGCTTTGGAACAAAACTGGTGATACTCCATTCTCGCTCACTTTCCAAATTTGATAATTTTCATTATCAATTCACATTTCAATCTAATTACAGATTCATTAAAACTCCTTTTACTGGGTTAAAGAACTAATGTCATTTAAAACACAGTTCACGATAAACCCAAATCACGTTCTATTTATTATCGGGTTAAAGAACAAGTGTTATTTAAAACACTGTTCACGATAAACCCACAAATCAATTCTAATTCAATTCCAATCAAATATATTAGAAATTCCGATTATTTAAAACCCCTTTCAAATCCAATTTATTTATTTAAAAATAATTGGGTTTTAAATTTAGTTTAAAACTAGTTCATTTCGATAAAAATCCATTTTTACCTTTACAAATGTGGGATTTTTCACCCCAGTTCTTCACAAATCATTTCTTATGATTTTACACAAATTATTACTATTTTTAATGATTTTATCGAGGCCCGTACAGTCGATTTCCAACAACGGCCATCAAACTGCACTTACAACGACCTTTTCCAAATTTGATTTGGACGTATCTCCAAATCCAACCGTTAGATTTCAAGTTTCTAATATTCGTTAGAAAGCTCTTTACGATACGAACCCAACGGTTCCAGTTTTAGGAGAATCCGATGGTCGGATCTCCCGAAATGTCCGTTCGAAGTCAATGGTCGAAATTTATGAACTGCCGCGGCGCGGCGCATTCTATTCAGGCCATTATATTATGTATGTAATATATATAATATAGATTTCGTCGATTTCTATTTAAAACGAATTTTATAAATAGTTTTAAATTCGTTTCAAAAACAATTTCAACTTCCAATTCAAATTCAAATCAAAATTGAATTTTCCCTTATAAATTCGTTTTAAATTCATTTCAATTCAATTCAAATTTCAATTCAATTCGAATTCGTTTCCTTTTCAATTCATTTCAATTCGAATTCGTTTTCTTTTCAATTCAATTCGAATCCCTGTTATAAATATTCGATTTTTGTCTCTTTTCAATATTCATTATAAAAACGAATATAATCGATATAAATATCGTTCGCGTCAAAATAGCGCATCTCTAATCAACACGGCTTTATATTTTTCAAAAACTTCGTTATTCGATTCAACAAATGATTCTATATTTCTTTCCATACCTGACTCTATATTTTTGTCAACACATGACTAATCTCAACGAAGGAGTACTGTCCACGTGTGACTATTTTTGTTATTTAATATATTTTATAAAAATTATGGTATCTATCGTTTGATTTCAAATCAGACTCCAACCGTAAATTAGTAAGAGAACGATTCCCTGAATATTAACTCCGAAAGCCGAAACCAACATCAGATCAATATCCAGGAGACCACTCATCTTATCTATTTTCCAGTTAGTTTCTAATTTTATATATGATAAAGATGTAAATTTTATTTTTAAAATATTTCATTCAACACATGACTAATCTCAACGGATGAGTACTGTCAACACATGAACCTTTATTTTATAATATTCTTTATTTTTCCAATTGGAATGAGGCCCAATCAATTACCATATAATGTTAATTATATGGATTCCATAAAACACATGTATATAATTGCAACGATAAATAATCAACCATCATCCAAAGTGCACTACTCTGTATAAGCATCAAATATAGATATCTAACGCTTATAACAGCCTGTCAATCGATCGACATACAACTAATTACTGGGATTAGTGTATGCCGTATTTTATCCCAATACCCGTGTGGGGTTTCATATCAACAAACACAGATTTTATTTGTGCAGTTGGGCGATGTGTAAAATTTATCGTCCCAATTAATGTCCTTTAAAAAGATGTACATAAACAAACCGTCCGGTTTGTAAATGAATATTTATTTATTCACATTCACGTTAAGAATTATATTTTTAACGACCAAATTATTTTATTCAACCTATGAATATTCTATTCAGTTCATTTATTAAATAAAATGATATCTTTATTTTTCTAACTTATTTTAGAAAATTTCGGCAGCATAACGGCACGATACTAGAAACGGGACAAGGCCTAGCCTTATCCCCGGTCTAATAATGCCCCATGCCATACACATATCAATCAAATCCATTCCATTTCACCAAAAAATTCAATTCAAATCAAATAATCTAACCAATTACACAACCAAACAAACAAGTCCATGGTTTGTGGACGATGGTGTCGGGTGCTACTAAACACCGTCTACATCCTAGTATATATTTATATAACTAGAAAATAAATGTTAAAGTGAGAAGTTCTCACCAAAGCTATCCCAACTCCATGACACTTCAAATGTAGAAGTCTTCGCCGTTCTCGCCTTTCGTCACTTTTGTTGCCCATAGCCACTACATATATAAAAATCATATTTTTATATTGTTGCTATGTATATAAAAATCATATTTTTATAATCACTCCATATGGATAAAAATTCTATTTTTACATCGCTACTATATAGATAAAAATTCTATTTTTACAACGCCACTATATAGATAAAAATTCTATTTTTACATCGCTGTTATATAGATGAAAATTCTATTTTTATTATGATAAAAAATCTATCTTTACTAATTTAAAATCCGATCTTTACTAAATTAAAAATCACTTCTTTATATCGTAAAAAAATCTGTTCTTTCTTTAAAAATAAAAATCCTAGCTTTATTCTCAAATTAGAAATCTCATCTTCAATTCTATGCTTTTATATATTAAGATCACTTCTTTTCTACCATATATAAATTCGCATCTTTATTTACATCCTATTTCCTCCTTTAACTAATATAATTAATAAATTAATTTAAAATTACATTTTCTTTGTTATTAATCGCTTGAGGGGTGATGAGGAGGGATAGTTGCTGTCGAAGGGGGTCGGTGGTGGCTGTTTTGGGCGCGTGCGAGGTTTAAATTGGAGAAAGAGAGAGTAGGAGGAGTTGGGGGAAGCACTGGTCGGTGGTGGGGCGGAGTATAAGGCGGGGGTGGGCCATCAGGTGGCTGCGACGGCGGACTAAGGTTTTTTTTGGGGTTTTAGGGCGTCAGGGGTTCGATTGGGGGAGCGGTTGTGAGGGAGGAGGAGAGGGATGGTCAGGGGTCTAGGGTTGTGGCGCGTGCTCTGGCGCGAGAGGGGGGGGGCTCCATCGGTGGCGAGGGGTCTAGGGTGGTTGCGCGCGCTCTGGCACGAGAGGGGGGGCTCCATCGGTGGCGGCGCAAGGGTGTTAGGGCTTGACCGTTTTTTTCTTTTTTTCCTTTTTTTATTTGAATGGTCAACGGTGGGAGGAAAAGGAAGAGAAGGGGGGTTATTTATTAATATATATTATTTTATTATTTTTAATTACAAAAAGGTAACTTTTTAATACAAACTCTGAATCAAGCCCAACGACTGTCGCCCCTAGCGTAATACCCCCATTCCGAGCACAATGTGTTATGTAACGTAGGCCCATTCGATTGTTTCGATCAGTTTTCGTCAAAATCAACATATAACTCTATATATTGAATTTGAATGCACATTTCAATTTACCGGGGCTACATACGAACTCTAAAAATTCCAGAAAAATATTTTCTAGCTTCGTATTGATGATACGGCCCTAACAAAACTAATTTCGTCGAATTCTGAGACTGTTAGAAAAATGGTCATTTTCCAGTCGATTAAAATCAACTAAAACTGGTCAAACGCATTTTCCTTTGCCACGCTCACATATTGATTCGAAAAGTTATGAAAATTGGAATCTAGCAATAATTTGATGTCACGGATCCAACAAAAGTGGTTTCGTCGAAATCTGAGGTCGTTTGCTAAATTCCCATTTTTAAGGGCCTGAATTCCATAGTGACTATTCTGAAAATTCATTTGGACATAACTTTTGATTCCCGCTATGAAATTTCAATTTTTCGGGCTCGTTGGAAAGATATTCCCAATTAGATTCTAATATTTTTGGTTTCACTAAAATCCAGTTTATTTTGCAATCGGTATGTTCAATTGAAGTTTGAAATCGAATTATCGAACTACCGCGCCATTTTCAATTCCTTTTATAATTATAAATAATTATTTATATTCTAACGACGATCTATATAAATATATACGTTCGAATTCTATTCAAAATAAATTTCTCGTCGATATTATTTAAAATAATTCATTTTGAATATTCAAAATTCGCTAAAATTGCCAAAATAAAAAATTTAAACTGGCTCGCATTTCCGGGTTATTACAAGAATGATGAACTTTGGCAAGGTGGTGGTGGAAAAGATGAAGACTTATGCCATGGAAACCATGGCTATAAGCTTTAAGAAGAAGGTGGAAAGGAGGAAATGGAAAGGTAAAAAAAGGAGAAAGAGCCTCCTTATATAGGAAAGGAGGAGTAAGGAGGTAAAGACACAAAAGGGGGCAAGTGGAAATCATGCATGAAAGGGAGCATGCATAAAGACATGTGTCTTAACACTTGTCTTAGGAAGAAAAAAGAACTTTTGTTAGCACTTTATTTTAAATGTTAAGAAAATTAAAGAAAACACTTAATTCTAGCGCTACTAATTCATGTTATGTTTTGACAAATCCGATCGAACGACTAATAGTATCAATAAATCCAAACTCATTAATAGTTATTCTCATTTATAATTCAAGTAAAATCTTTCATATAACTTATCAAAATTATTAAGTACTCTTAACCATATATATTTATATCAAATTCAGATTTAAATTCAAATTAAGTAATAAAAATTCCAATTTTAATTGGTTAAAAATTCTGGATCGTTACATTCACCCCCCCTAAAACTTTTCATCCTCGAAAAGGAAAGGGAATCGTAACTACTTATTCGACAAATTCAAGATTAAAATTCTTTATACCGAAGCTCCATGTTCTCACATGTATTAACGGATACCCATATCTACATGTCCTCCGACGATAACCTCCAGTTACCTATTATATTCGATTCATCGTTTAATGGGCCAATTACTTACACTCAACCATTTACTGCTTTCAAAAAAAATTCAGACTTATAAATTATGGTCTTAGATCTTATCTTACAAATGCAAAGGTTATGAAACTTATTTCTTTTTAGTTTCCAAAATTTACTATTATTCGTTACACGAAAAACTTGATCATCTCCGAACTCAGCTTTTCTAAATGTTTCAGTTTAGGTAATTTCTTCTTACTATTCTCACTTGCCAAAATCCTTTAATCAAATTGTGAAACTTAATTCACAAGGTATTTATGCTTACTTAAACAGTTCCTTTTGTTGCCACAATATACTTTAGAACTTATCAACTTGTCCAAAATCGTCGATAATTCCAATCTTCCTATCTATACCATTAATTAAATTCAATAACATTTTCATTAGAATGGGATCTATTTGGATATATGATAGAATATATTAAAAAGATTTATAAAAGAAGTTAATTTTTTTATATATAATAAACATCATACACATATATTTATTCATGCATCCAACTTTTCAGAGATAATTCCCTAGGGGTCAAAGAGCTTGCTCTGATTACATAATTCTTGCATTCCTTCTTCTTCACTTATGACGGCGGGTGGTGTTGCTTTAGCTGGTCTTTCTCCCTTCTTTAACTGACAATCCTGGACTACATGCCCTACTTTTCTGCATCGATAACACTTCTTTTCGTTTGTTAGGTTCATGGGTTTCTTCTTTGTTTTAGGACACTTACATATAAAATGTCCTTTCTTCTTGCATTTGAAATAAATTATGTCTTCTCGAATGGTTTTCTTTTGTACTCTTTCTGGGCATAAAACAACAAAATGTTCTTCTTAACTACATCTATAACAATAGATACCTTTGAATTTCCCCAATCTAAGGCTTTCTTCCCTTTTCTTTTCGATTATGAGCTTTCGTTTCTTGTTTTAGGGTAACCCACCATTCAGTACCTGATAAACCAAACTCCATCTTTGTTCCTATAAGGAAATTTGGTTGAAAAGCCCAGCTTACCCTCCACTTAATTTACTGGCTTATCCCTTACTAACAAGTTTACCTGGTATAATTCTTACAACCCAATCAAATTTTCACTTTTCTATTTAACTTCATATAAATTTACCAAACAATTTCAAATACTTATCTAAATGGGTTTAAGTATATATTGATGTTTTAATTGGAATCATATAGTCGTCCCACTTTCGAAACTCGAAAATACATACTGATGATGCTGCAGTCATCAATAGAATCATCTTCAAGTGACTAGAGTGTGATTCTATATCTATCTAGTACACTTAAGACTTCGTATATACGTTAGCTAGGCGTATATTCAAAATCTTCTTATACTTGATAGTCCAACCTCAACATCGAATGCAATACTCAAATTCTAATTTTAATTTCTAACCATATTGATTAGTTACCTTAACAAATTTGGCCCAAGTTTATCGATATTTCGAAATGTTACCCAATAAATTAAATCCAAAAGGCATTTGTACTTGGATCATTTTCTTGATTAGTGCAAGGGGCTTAATTACCGTTCCATAAGAAGTATTTTATGTGTAATTATAATCACAAAATGCAAACTTAACCATAATCATTTGATTAAGTATCTGTAACACCCCGAATTTTCTGTGAACATAAAGTAACAAAACAAAGTATACTTAATTTTTAAGAAAAGAATTAAGGGAAATGGGTTACGTCATTGCATTCGTCTTGGAATTATGCTAGAGATAGAGTCCGAGTTTGCATAAATCGGACTCCGTATGAAGAAGTTATGGCCTTCAGAAGTTTCAGAAAATTTAAAACAGCTCAGCTCGAAATTCAAATTCGAATTCAAAACACAAACCCGAACTGGGCGGGAAATTTCCCGCCCAAGTCGACCATGGAGTCGACCTGGGTAGGCAGGTTGACCTAGGAGTCGACCTCCCCCATTTTCTAGATCCGAGGACAGATCCATTTTTCTACATTTAGATGCCCGTTTTGACCAGATTCGTTGCTTCTAAGCTATTTAAACACCCCCAAACCTCACATTCTCTCCACACAATTTCATTCCGCCTATACTCTGCTCTAATTCATATTAAAATAAATCAATGGCGTCGCTACTTTGCTGAAACCTAAGCTAGAACTAGTGCTTCTTCTTCTTCCAATCTGAATAGGATTAAAAGATAACAAATCAATGCCTACATCAACGGAAAGCTAAATCAACACCAGAAAACCAGATCCCAGAATCATTCCTCTCTTATTGTGAGTACAGTTATTTTTAGATATGAAATTTAATTATGATCTTGACATGGTTATAAATCTGAATTAGGGATAATGCATATTCCTGTTTATCAGATCTGTTTTATTTTGTGTAGATCTATCTTATTCTTGTTTATCAGATCTGATGTATTTTGTGTAGATCTATCTTATTGTAAATATTCTGTATCTCTTCCTTCTTTATGTTCTACAGCCAGGCTACCACGAGCTTGAGCCAAATCTCATAAGAGATTGACACGTGAATGCTAAATTTGGGGAAAATATTGAATGATGCGTAAACAGACATAACTGATATGTGACTAAATTGAGAACACAACATAAGTTGTAATTTAAGATCTAGATATAGGCATACTATATATGACGGGTTTATGATATGGAAGAAGTTGAGTTATTGTATGACAACATATGACTTGTAATTTAGAGGACATAATGCATGTTATAATTCAAGATCTGATTTTGAGGACATAGTACATGGTGTAACTTAAGATCTAGATTTGGGGTATATTTTATATGACGAATTATGACTTGGAAGAAAAAGGATTGAAAAACCTATATTAAAATAGGGATAACTATTAATGTCAATACGCCTAATTCGGATTTTTGGATAATTGACATACGCGGTAATCAATGGTTATAATATAGCATAATTTATATTGTGCATTATAATTTGAGATTTTTAGAGAATATTCTGTACGGTGCAAATTTAACTAAAATTTGGGACATATGTTATATATTGAATTATGACCGTAATTTAGGCATGTAAAATTAGGCATAATTTTATAATTGGACGAGGTATGTCAATGGAATTTTAAGGGATGATTAAATCTATTAAATTGCCAAATCTGCTAAATCTGTTGAAAACTGAATACATTAATTTAGGTATGAAATCTGTAGACTCGATCTAAAATTGGGCAAAAAATGTTAATAGAACTTCGAATAATCTTCTGTAACTAGTAACGAAGTTAATTTGTTGAATTGGCATAATTAGTCTGATATTGGCATAATCTGTAATGGAATACATTAGCTAAAATAAGAATGCTGAGACACGACGTTAGACTCCGTTTGCGATGGAAGCCTGCCCGGAACCAACCGGCTTAACCAGCAACTGCAAACTGTCAGTCTAATGTGAGAGGTCGTAGGCATAAAAATGCTTAGACACGAGGTTAGGTCTGGCTTATGGCAGAAGTCTGCCCGTAACCGCCCGGCACATCCAGCGGCCACAAGCTACCGACCTAATGTGGGAGATCTGTGCATTAATATTTAATTAATGCAAATCTAAGATAAATGTGATACCTAAAACGTGTTGGGTGAATAGGGTTAAAACAAATGGACTGATGAATCTAATAAACCCATTTCGTAAATCTGTAGGCCCAATAAAAGGTTAGGTGAAACAATCTGTAAGTCAGTTAATCTGTATATCTGATCTGTTAGTCTGAAAACCTGTTAATCTGTATTTCTGATCCGTTAGTCTGAAAGCTTGTTAACTTGTATGTCTGATCTAAGAACTAGTTAATCTGAACTTTGTACATCTGAAATCTATAACCAAGTTAATCTGAAATCTGTTAGTCTGGGCACACAAGGTTAGGAGGGGTAATTACATGTGTCATCTGTTGTTTGGGACCCATATTAGTCAGTAACCCTTTCTGGTATCAAAACTATAACCCAACACAAAGAGGGGTCTGGGCACGCTTACTGAACTAATTGTAAGAGGTTCACTCTGAAAATGGCGAGGGGTGTTGATGGCACATTCCAACTGGGTCATGTGCGTGCATGGATCCGGTCTGCTCTGAGGATGTAAGACACCGTGACATCTGTAAATAGGTCTGTGTCTATAGGTTGCCACTTTAGGGAGTGACACACCCTTCTGTTTATGTCTCTGATTCCGTTCCTGCTTCTGCTTCTGTACATCTATCTCTATTGGGGTGGTAAAGGCCCAATAGTTGGGGTGGTAAAGGGCCAATATTAGCATTCTGTTTCTGTACCGTCTATCTCTGTTTGGGTGGTATAGGCCCGTTAGTAGCATCTTGTTTCTGAAGAGATCGTTCTGTTTTCTGTTTAGACATTAGGACAACAACTAATTCTGTTATACTAGTATTAGTGCAGAGAAGTGAAAACTAAGTAAGAGGCCTAGCTTAGCCTATATCATTATGTTTCTTCTGTTAACCTGCTATTCCTATTACGGTTATCTCTCATCCAGTTTTATTTACATGTCATGGTACTATTATCCGTTTATATGCTGGAAGTCACTGGACTCACCAGACTTATGTCTAACCTAGTTTGTTTCGCCCCTTTTCTTTCCGTTCCCCCTTCCCCCAGGTGCTCAGGGTGGAAACATAGGAGCTTGATTCTGACTCTCTCTGCTTGAAGTGTATGAAGTATTGCTTGGCTTTGACTCTATCTTTCCATGGCAGTTTATGTTGGGGATTATGGATTTATAAACTATGCATTCTAAAGGTTTTGTACAAGACCGAAATTTATGTACTTGAATTCCGATATTGTCGTTTTGAAAGATGTAACCAAACTTATTTCTGTTTCTGCTATAATAAAGTTATAAATTTTTCAAGTACTACTTTATCTGTCTTGTAGATTTCTGTTCTGTTTACTATAACGTTCCACCGAAGTTAAGGCATTCCCTTTACGAGTGACCTTAACGGAAGTGGGGTGTTACACTTGGTATCAGAGCTGAAGGTTACCAGATTTGATAAAAAGTTTTTGAAAACTATTTTCAAAAAGGTTTTAAAAAGGAAGTACTTTCAAAAGTAGAGTTTATTTTGAAAAACATAATCCCCAAGAGCCATGTATCTTTCTTTCAATTCTCCATTTTGAATCTCTTCCTTTTTCTTTTCAGCATGTCTGGGTTACCTGAGATACCCGAGGGCATACCATACCAACTTGGTTCAGAAGGTATCTGGAGGCTAGGGCCACCGCCGCAGGCCCATCAGACGTTCCTCCTCCTCCTCCCCCTCCCCACGTTGATACTTTTTCGAAGGTATGCAAGGACTTTCGGGCGATGGGTGGGAAACCTTTTCATGGGTCAAAGATGTTTGTTGAAGCTTGAAATTGGCTTAAGGAGGTGGAAGATTTATTTGGTATCTTCGAGATAGAAGACGGAAGGAAGGTCCAACTAGCTGCTTGGTTAATAAAGGACGAAGCCTCGTTTTAGTGGGAGGTCACGAATAGAGAGCGTCTAGTGGAGACATGGAGGGATTTCAAGCATAGGTTCGAGATGAAATTTCTCTCACGATCTGAAGAGAATTTATACATGGAGAGGTTCTTAGCATTAAAGCAAGGGAATTAACGGTAAAGGAATACGTCAACAAGTTCAACCAGTTGGCGAGATTTGGCTTAGACTTGATGAACACACCTGAAAAGAAGGCCCTGAGATTCGTTAAATTTTTGAATGAGCCGCTATACGGGTTGGCTATGACCCACATTCCCATGAGGGCTACCTTCGAGAAATTGGTTGACATTGCGTTAATGCATGGAGAGGAAGCCAAAAGCGAGAAGAACGAAGAAAAGCTCGAAGGACCACAGAACAAGAAAGCATGGCCCAAAAAGGAAACACAAAAGAAGGATGAAAAGTCTGAAGATAAGAAGGTGAAAAAGTGCTTTACTTGTGGAAGCTTGACTCATCTGAACAAGGATTGCAGAAGGAGGAAGGGCGCTAACTTCAACTGTGGAGAAATGGGACACTTCACTAGGGACTGCCCGAAGAAATTTGGGCAAGGGCAGAGGGTAGAACCTATTTCTGGAGGTCGGGCGAATGCTCTCGTGACTGATGGATAGGATAGAGATAGGAAAATTTATGTAGAAGGATTAATTTCCTTATCTGATTATTGAGTTAAAACTCTCTTTTATTTTGGCATTTTGATTCTGTAATTGAGACTCTGCACTTTAATACTAGTCTTGTTTCTGATCCCGCTATTGACTCTAACCTCATGAGGGTTACAACCCATCTGTTTGTGATAAGCTGGGGTTTAAAGGTATTTGTGTTAAGCGTTAAGTTGACTGTAACGCTTACATTCTGGTTTTTGTGGGATATGGTGGGGTTTTATCATGCTTAGTTTCCTGAGAATCATTTGATAATCTGATCTGTACTCGTAGTCTGTAAGTATCTGAATATTTCTGAAAAGGATAGGGGTTTTTACTCAAAGCATGAAGTAGATTTCTAGTTTGACATTTGTTTAAAGGGAGTAATTTTCTGAGTGTCAATCTGATGTTGATTTCAGTCTACGGGGTTGGTACTTAGTGGGTTATTCTCTTAAACCGATGTCTAATGGGAACAAAGCTTTTGTTTTAATTGTACTTGCTTCTATCACTCGGCTGTATCCTATCGATCGAGTCTTCGACCTTTAGGTAGAAACTAATGGGTGTAAACATGTGTTTGAAACATGTTATGTTTGATGGTTGCAAGTGGATTCAAGTGATTGCTAGTGGTTGCTCAAGGATGCATATACACACACCAGGCACTAGATCGGCTCAAAAGCACTCTCATACTGCATATGGATGTGTGTGCATTTTTCAATTTTTGTGGGTGAAAAATGATTGACTCATCACATGGATATTGCATTTGGATGAATGGTTATGCACTCATATAGAAATGATGTGTATCAAATAGGATTCCTTGCATACATAATTGGACTCATGGCACTAACATAATTCGCATTGAGGAGGTTAACTGAATCAGTAGACCGCCTGATCCTTGCATTAGATAAGAGACATATACACATACTTTTGCATATGTTCATACAACATTAGAAGTTTTCTAAGGACAATGGATGCTTGTGGATGATGGTTGAGTAGATGGGTGATTGGATAGTAGGACACATTCTTCTTAACTTGAAGATTTCAGGGACGAAATCATTTAAGGAGGGGAGAATGTAACACCCCGAATTTTCTGGGAACATAAAGTAACAAAACATAGTATAATTAATTTTTAAGAAAATAATTAAGGGAACGGGTTACGCCATTGCGTTCGTCTTGGAATTCTGCTTGAGATAGAGTCTGAGTTTTCGTAAATCGGACTCCGTATGAAGAAGTTATGGCCTTCATAAGTTTCAGAAAATTAAAAATAGCTCAGCTCAAAATTCAAATTCAAATTCAAATTCAAAACACACACCTAGGCTGGGCGGGAAATTTCCCGCCCAGGACCTAGGTCGACCATGGGGTCGACCTGGGTAGGCAGTTTGACCATGGGGTCGACCTCAGGGTCGACCCTCCCCCTTTTCCAGATCCGAGGCAACATCCATTTTTTGCATTTAGACGCCCGTTCTGACCAGATTCATTGCTCCTAAGCTATTTAAACACCCCCAAACCTCAATTTCTCTCCACACAATTTCATTACGCCTATACTCTGCTCTAATTCATATTAAAATAAATCAATGGCGTCGCTACTCTGCTGAAACCTAAGCTAGAACTAGTGCTTCTTCTTCTTCCAATCTGAATAGGATTAAAAGATAACAAATCAACGCCTACATCAATGGAAAGCTAAATCAACTCCAGAAAATCAGATCCCAGAAATGTTCTTCTCTTGTTATGAATACAGTTATTTTCAGATACGAAATTTAATTATGATCTTGACATGGTTATAAATCTGAATTGGAGATTATGCATATTCCTGTTTATCAGATCTGTTTTATTCTATGTAGATCTATCTTATTCTTGTTTATCAGATCTGTTGTATTTTGTGTAGATCTATCTTATTGTAAATATTATGTATCTCTTCCTTCTTTCTGTTCTATAGCCAGGCTACCACGAGCCCGAGCTAAATCTCATAAGAGATCGACACGCGAATGCTAAATTTGGGGAAAATATTGAATGATGCATAATCGGACATAACTGATTTGTGACTAAATTGAGAACACAACATAAGTTGTAATTTAAGATCTAGATATAGGCATACTATATATGACGGTTTATGATTTCGAAGAAGGAGAATTATTGTATGACAACATATGACTTGTAATTTGGGGGACATAATGCACGTTATAATTCAAGATCTGATTTTGAGGACATAATACATGTTGTAACTTAAGATCTAGATTTGGGGTATATTTTATATGACGAATTATGACTTGGAAGAAAAAGGGTTGAAAAACCTATATTAAAATAGGGATAACTATTAATGTGAATACGCCTGATTCGGATTTTTGAATATTTGATATACGCGGTAATCAACGGTTATAATTTGGCATAATTTATATTGTGCATTATGATTTGGGGTTTATAGAGAATATACTGTACGGTGCAAATTTAACTAAAATTTGGAACATATGTTATATACTGAATTATGACCATAATTTGGGCATGTAAAATTAGGCATAATATTATAATTGGGCGAGGTATGTCAATGGAATTTTAAGGGATGATTGAATCTGTTAAATTGCCTAATCTGCTAAATCTATTGAAAACTGAATACGGTAATTTAGGTATCAAATCTGTAGGCTCGTTCTAAAATTGGGCAAAACATGATAATAGAACTTTGAATAATCTATTGTAACTTGTAACGAAGTTAATTTATTGAAGTGGCATAATTATTCTGATATTAGCAAAATCTGTAATGTAATACATTGGCTAAAATAAGAATGCTGAGACACGAGGTTAGACTCCGTATGCGGTAGAAGCCTGCCCGGAACCAACTGGCTTAACCAGCAACCGCAAACTGTCAGTCTAATGTGATAGGTTGTTGGTATAAAGATGCTTAGACACGAGGTTAGGTCTGGCTTGTGGCAGAAGTCTGCCCGGAACCGCCCGGCACATCCAGCGGCCACAAGCTACCGACCTAATGTGAGAGGTCTGTGCATTAATATTTAATTAATGCAAATCTAAGATAAATGTGATACCTAAAACATGTTAGGTGAATATGGTTAAAACAACTGGACTGATGAATCTAATAAACCCGTTTCGTAAATCTGTAGGCCCAATACAAGGTTAGGTGAAACAATCTGTAAGTCTGTTAATCTGTATATTTAATCTATTAGTCTGAAAACTTGTTAACCTATATATCTGATCCGTTAGTCTGAAAGCTTGTTAACCTGTATGTATGATCTAAGAACTAGTTAATCTAAACTTTGTACATCTGAAATCTATAAGCAAGTTAATCTGAAATCTGTTAGTCTGGGGACACAGGGTTAGGAGGGGTAATTACTGGTGTCATCTGTTGTTTGGGACCCATATTAGTCAGTAACCCTTTCTGGTATCAAAACTATGACCCAACACTAAGAGGGGTCTGGGCACGCTTACTGAACTAATTGTAAGAAGTTCACTCTGAAAATGGCGAGGGGTGATGATGGCGCATTCCAACCGGGTCATGTGCGTGCATGGATCCGGTCTGCTCTGAGGATGTAAGACACCGTGACATCTGTAAATAGGTCTGTGTCTATAGGTTTCCACTTTAGGGAGTGATACACCCTTCGGTGGGGCCAGCACAGGGTATTTATGTATTAGGGAGCCGAGCGCTTGGGGTAGAATTTAGGGTACACTTAGTTCTGTCTATTTCTGTTGGGGTACCGTTTGTTTCTGTTGGGGTGGTAACACTTGTCTGTTTCTGTGTCGTACCATCTGTTGGGGTGGTAAAGGCCCATTACTAGTGTACACCTAATTCTAATATTTTGTTTCTGTAGGGATTATTCTATTTCTGTCTCTGATTTCGTTCCTGCTTCTGTTTCTTTACGCCTGTCTCTGTTGGGGTGGTAAAGGCCCATTAGTTGGGGTGGTAAAGGCCCATTATTCGCATTCTGTTTCTGTACCGTCTATCTCTGTTTGGGTGGTATAGGCCAATTACTAGCATCATGTTTCTGAAGAGATTGTTCTGTTTTCTGTTTAGACATTAGGACAACACCTAATTCTATTATACTAGTATTAGTGCAGAGAAGTGAAAACTAAGTAAGAGGCTTAGCTTAGCCTATATCATTTTGTTTCTTCTGTTAACCTGCTATTCCTGTTATGGTTATCTCTCATCCAGTTTTATTTACATGTCATGGTACTATTATCTGTTTATATGTTGGAAGTCACTGGACTCACCAAACTTATGTCTGACCTAGTTTGTTTCGCCTCTTTTCTTTCCGTTCCCCCCTCCCAGGTGCTCAGGGTGGAAACGTAGGAGCTTGATTCAAACTCTCTCTGCTTGAAGTGTTTGAAGTATTGCTTGGCTTTGACTCTATCTTTCCGTGGCAGTTTATGTTGGGGATTATGGCTTAAAAAACTATGCATTCTAAAGGTTTTTGTACAAGATCGAAATTTATGTACTTGAATTCCGATATTGTGGTTTTGAAATATGTAAACAAAGTTATTTCTGTTTCTGTTGTAATGAAGTTATAAATTTATCAAGTACTACTTTATCTGTCTTGTAAGTTTCTGTTCTGTTTACTTATAACGTTCCACCGAAGTTAAGGCATTCCCTTTACGAGTGACCTTAATGGAAGTGGGGTGTTACAGTATCCAGGTTATAATTAACCATATATTTCCAAAATATGGTTGTTTCTTAATTTAAAACTTCTCAAAACTCATTTCATATTTTCAAATACGCTCTCTCAAGTATAATACTCGAAAACCACATTCTAGGGCATTACTAACCCTATCTCTAATGAGATATTATAACTCTAGTGAGTATTTCCTTTTGTTCAAATGTGTCGGACCCCATTGCTTTGTATAAACCAAAGCTCTGATACCACTATGTAACGACCCGGCTTTTTGCTCGGTTTTCGTCGGTAATTAAACCAACTTAAACTGTTCATAAAGATGGATTGTTAGGGGCCCTTACACATTTGCACAAAATAAAAACAACTTTTCCATTATCAGTAAAATAATATTACATCAGAGTTACAAGAGGTACATCAGAGTACATCGGTTACACAACAGAAAAGATGCTAAACTCAGCGGAAGAATGCGAATGCTCCAAACATAATAGCTCCAGTTAAACCAGAATCCTGCTCCAACTAACTCCAAGGCTAAATCTGCAAACCAAACTAATAGGCTGCCGGTGTAAAAATTATGGTCACCCAGAGTTTAGGTGTGGGAACAATAAACTCCAGGTCAGTCGTGGGACTGGTGTGAGAATTCAAAATTGTTGCCTTTAGGGTTTATTTTAAAGTATATATCATACAATGCAAGCGCACACCAAATGGGTGAGTTTTTCCTTATGATAACCAAAAATGTCTTTATACTTGAAATCATCTTTTACTACTATATATTGTGTGAAAAACCTTTTCACAAATAAATGTATTAATCCTAGCCAGCATAATGCCCCATCCCATTATACTGATAATCCTGCCAGTAACCAACAGGCTATACAATCAAAACCATACGGGCTCGTAGTGGAGATTGGGTTTCGAACATGATCGTTCCTGGTACGAAAGATCATTCGTGGGCTCACAAACTTTCTTGCGCTCATCATCCTAGTACTCGTGGATAACGTCCAGACTCAGACTCCGTTATACTAACCCACCATACATGAATCAGAGTACCAAACAAATAGCATCCCAGACTGGGGACTTCGGAGTACCCTTTCATCACCACATCCCGATGCATCGAAAACACGAAATGAACATAAAAATCTGACCACCAGTTTACCATCAATCCGGGGTGTGAGGTTCGTCGAGGTCACGATATACACAAAAGCTACGCTTAAATAAGTCACGCTTTGACCATCCATAGCTCATCACATAACTTAAGTATGCCACATTGTACATTCACTACACATCACTGATTTCTATTAATATATAACTTCTAAGCTCATATGTCTTAGTGAAGGGTGTTAAGCAAGAGAATAAATTATCCACCACCAAGCAGATATATATTAATAAAGATCAGTGCTACAAAGTCAATTACAATGTCAGACACACAATCCATACATGTCTGTTCTAGGTCTGAACGAAACAACAATCCGGAATTCCTTCACATACGTTCGGGCTTCTTGCCACTTAGCTGATATATAAAATCCATCTGCGAATGGGAGCCAGCCATTCGAGACATTCAGCAAGTCATCCCTACAACACGAAGGGTCCCGGTCTTCAATGCCGCCTCCAATGTCTTCAATTGCTCCACAACATCGTATTATTACTAGGAATGGTTTTCAAACATAATTCCGATCCCGGTCTTTCCAAATAATAAGCGCAATTAAAAACACTATCACAGAACACACAGGCTTTCTACCAAATCTCCTTCCATTTTGGATTTCGTTAAATTAAACTTCTTCAAATCTATTCTCAAATTATCTTTAACAAAATCCATATTCAACCCTTCTTCTTTAAAACACATCCCTTAAATCCAAGATAATCTAACCCCAAAGCCTTAATTGATTTTCCATTTGATAACTCTTATCAAAAATCTAGTTTCCTTTGAAAACCCTTACCTCACATTTCAAACCTAGTTTCCAATTAAATTGATTTTCCAACATTCCATTCTTTAATCTTAACTAAAAGATTATATTTTTTCTAATTCCTCACTTTTGATTTCCTCAAATAAAAGATTTGATTAAATCCTCAAATTACGATATAAATTTCCATAATTCAGTCTCATTGGGTTTCAAGAATGATATTATTGAACATATGACTCACGACAAAACCCAAACCAATGGATATTGAACATAAGTTACACAGAAATTGTATCTACTTATATTCGATATCAATTCTCATAATCAACGAATACTATAAGTGGAATAACGATATAACAATATCTTCCAAATTCCTCAAATAGTATACGTTTACACCACAGAATTTCATATCAAATATCTGAAGATTATTTCTATCCAACTTATCCTAGTCAAATTAGGAAACTCGTATCTTAATTAAAAGATTTATTCAACACTTTGACATTAGATCTGGATAGAAATACCATCAACTTATACTTAATATTAATCTCGATATCCAACTCACATTGTAAGAGGAATAATGGTGAACTACCTTTCAAATTCCTCCAATAGTAAGAGTCATCATCTACCGGATTAATATCAAACATCCGAAGATATATCTCTAACCATATCTAATTACTAAAAACCCGTTTTAATATTAAATAAATCAATTTGAATTCCATATAAAGTATTTCCAATACTTTTGAACCTTTGAAAACATTCCAAAAATCATTTAAAAATGATTACTCATAGTTCGAAAAATAGTTTGCGGGTTAAAAACTTGAAAATAGATTGTTTTCAAAGAAAGTGTCACAATAGTGTTTTCAAAAGCGTTACAAAAGCGTTACAAAATAGTTATCTTAATTTCTTCGATCAAAACATCGCTTTTCTTAGTCAAAACTTAAACTTTACAATTCAACACATTTTTTACATAATTTATAATGATTTTACCATTTTTTCCATATTTTCAGAAACATTAAAAAATGGCTGTTTATGGTTATGGTTGATAATTTCTCTTATAGCGACCTTTTCCAAAATGGTTTTAAACATAATTTGAAAATTATATCTCGAATTTAAAATCTGCTTTCACTCATTTGAAAGTCTTGTTAATGGAAATCAAACATTTTTCATTTTATGAAATTCCGATTAAGATTGCAAAAGTTATAAGCGTTTAAGTTTGCATCTAAAATACGTAAATTGCCGTTATGGGACAAGCTCTATTTTGACCATAATAACCATTATTCTAAGATACTTCAAAATATCTTAGAAAAACATTATATCCTTATATAACCCTTTTTAAAATCATTTAAATTTACTTTCCAAATTATTTTGGATCTAAAATTCAACTTTCGTAAATTCCAATTCATTTCTAAATTCAAATAACTTCAAATTAACCTTCCCATTCGTCGGATCAGTTAGGTTTAGCCAGGGAGTGCAGGAAACTTTATTTCCAAACCCAAGCCTAGACACTATCCTCTCTGTCATCCTAGAATGTTACAGTATGTATTTATTCATTTAAAGGGCTTTAAAAATATATATGAATTCATACATATGGTCTTTTCCAATTATTAACCTTCAATTTCGATAATTATATTGCTTTTAATTATGAAGGAGATTTTTCGATGACCAATGTGATACCATAATTGTTGTGTCATAGTATGTGTAAAATAATATCAACAACCATTTAAACATCCATAGCAACCATCATCTACATGATTCAATAAATCATAATTGTGAACAAGCGTAATAACACTAACGCTTAAAAGTGTGTGTTCTAAACTCTGCATCCATCATCCACCACAAAAAATATCAATCATCATTAACCAATAATAATTCATCACTATATTTAAATTAGTCTAGCTAATAATTAAATATATAAACCGTGGTTAAAGAGTTCTCACCTAACAGCTTTCCAAATTTTCACGGTAGGTGAGCCTAGCTAAGCGAATCGTCGGACAATATTTCAATGCAACGCCTTCTTCACTAAAATATATATAATATAATATGCTCTAATTTCTCTTTATATTATAAGAGGAGGAGAAGAATGACGAACTTCGACAAGGTGGTGGTGGAAAAGAGGAAGACTTATGCTATGGAAACCATGGCCATATGCTTTTAGAAGAAGGTGGAAAGGAGGAAATGGAATGGTAAAAAATGGAGAAAGTGCCTCCTTATATAGGAAAGGAGGAGTAAGGAGGTAAAGACACATAAGGGGGCAAGCGGCAATCATGCATGAAAGGGAGCTTGCATAAAGACATGTGTCTTAACACTTGTCTTCAGAAGAAAAAAAACTTTTGGTAGCACTTTCTTTTAAATGTTATGAAACCTAAAGGCAACACTTAATTCTAAAGCTACTAATTCATGCTATGGTTTGACAAATCCGATCGAACGACAAATAGTATCAATAAATCCAAGCTCATTAATAATCGTTCTCATTTATAATTCAAGTGAAATCTATCATATAACTTATCAAAATTATTAAATACTCTTAACCATGTATATTTATGTCAAATTCAAATTTAAATTCAATTAAGTAATAAAAATTCCAATTTTAAATTGGTTAAAAATTCCGGATCGTTACAAAGATTCAGTCTCACAGAGAAAAGTTTAATAAGGTTTAGTTAAATGCAGTATTTTGGGTTGTTGTAACGATGTTTTACATAACATTCATTTTTATCCAAGTAAGTAGGATTTTGGAAATATAATAATAAATCTTTCCTAGTATAGAAATAAATGAGTTCGGGAAAGAGATAAGTAATTGGAATATTTTCTAGTTATAAAATATTTTCTGGTTATAAATAGAAAATACTTTCTAAGTATAGAAAATAAAAGAAGGTGATATATGAAAATGTTTTTCCAAATAGCGTAAAAGGCCAAAGAGGATTGTTGGAAATATTTGGTTAACAAATATTGATAAGGAAATGGAGAAGTGATTTGAATAATGAAATATTAATTAAGAGGCCCAGTGATTGTCTGATTCTTTGAATGAATGTTTGTTTTTCTTTGATAGTTAAATAATCAACTATCGAAATATTGGCCAATATCATTGTCAATATGGAGAGACCGGTTGGATATTATCCGAGAACCACTCCGTATTGGCAATCGCGTTGCGAATCAGATTATATGAAGACTGTCGAAGGCAGAGTAAAGTGCAAGTGCTTTTTTTTATTCCTAGGTAGAAATTGCCTAAGATGGATTGATGGAAATTGTGCCTTCGGTTTCGTTCAGTCCCAGAATGAACCTGTATGGATGAATGTCTGATAGAGTAGTATCCAGAATATCTTTGTGCAAATCAATTAGTGATTAACAGATCTGACAATGTGGCATTCAAAGTGATTGTGCTATCAATGAAAGGTAAGAAATTGTTACCTCAAGCCTCGCAACCAGGAAATAGTATAAAATCGGGTAGGCCGCATGGCTATGTGGATCGTACCCAATTAGGGTGTATTGTCACCTGATCTAGAGAAAATCCTTTTTCTTCTTTATCTTATTGCTTCTATTGCTTCAGAACGGTTGCTGATCCCATTTGTTAGTGAATACATTGGGTACTCTCAAGTGAAGTGTGGAGCCGGTCATGTTTAGCCTAGGTTGCAAGATGTTCTTGTTGAACCCGATGTATTCCTCTCTAGAGATACACTGTTGAAAGGTGGTCTTATACCTTGCTAGTTGGAATCCATTCTCCAATAAGAGCCGGCGATTTCGATTGTATACTATGTATGTGGAGCGTGAGATGCAAGCGTTCTACTAGATTGCTATTTATTTGATTTAGACACTATCATAATATCAGAATAGTATTGATTTTAAAGAAATGTTTTGGGTTATGGTAAGGTAAAAACCATCTGTATTTATGTGTGGATTGGTCTTAGATTATCCTTTCTTTTAAAAGGATCTTTAAAAGTTAAACCAAGTGGCTGGAGTTTACTCACACCAATCCCATGACTGACCCAGAGTTTATTTTGTTTTGTTTTTCCCTAAACAAATGGGTACCCTAATTTGTAAGGGTAGTCAAGTAGTTCAAGTGTTTATAGATACTTGGAGAAGCTTGGAGCAGTAGGCTTCAGCGCTAGCTTTTTAGAGTTTATTCCGTTGTGTTGTATATGTGATGTACTTTGATATTGTATGTAAGTAAATTTTTTATTTCAAAGATTGTTATATATTATATTTTATTCTGGTACGATGTGAAATTCTATGATGTTATATTTTCTTCTTCTTCTATATTTCTCTTCTTTATTTCATAATGATTCATATTTTTGTGCAGGGTTGGACGTGTGGTGTATTTAATCAATTCAGATAGTACGGATTTGCGGGCCATTACACATGCTCTACGCAGTTGTTTCAGGCTATACTTCATGCATTATCTCCTTCAGATGCTAAAGAGCTAACGAATGTTGTATCAGCAAAAACATATTACCTCGTATGTCCTCTTTGCTTTTTACCGAAGTCAAACCGATAGAGGTAAGATATAATTTATCTTCATGGAGATAGCATCATTAGATTGGGTCATAACAAATAACATACTTTCTAATCATATAAGCGCTGCATTTCCAATTATAAACTATTATGTATAATAGGAGCTGAGCTGCATACCATGCATGTTGGCTTGATTTGGGAGGAGGATGGAAGTTTAGGAGTTTAACATGAAGAAGTCAGAGGTTTTTTGATTGGCTGAATTTGTGAAGAATAACAAGTGGATGAAGTGTCCTCAATGTAAGTTTTACACGGAAAAGATTGTAGCTTGTTTTTATATTACTTGTAGAGTTGTAAATTGTTGTTATTAATATGAATTATGCTGCTTACGATATTTATTATTTAAGTATATATGTGCACATTAGCTGTACTGCATAGCTTTCTAAAGTCAGATAAAAAAATATAATTAAATTTGGATTAATTTTCACTGTCATTTGAAGTATGTTACGAATTTATTATATTTTTTTGATGTATGTTTGATATGATTGTACGGTGACACATTATAGGTAAATAAGTATAAATGTTTAGTCCACGTAAGTATTTATGTAACATTGGATACTGTGCGTAACAAAGATGTATATTTGAAAGTACATTATAACACAAAACCAGATGGCCGAGTTACAAGTATTTATAATGATTTTAAAATCCAGTTAAACACCAATTAGACCATATTCAGACTTATCATCCCAACAATAAATTATGCATGATAACTGAAATTTATACACTCGTCCTATTAATTCCTTTCTTGTACATATGTTTCCATAGTGTACAATACTACTCCTCCCACTGATGACAATAGATTTAATATTGTCCAGTGATCTTATAATAACAAGCCGACATGCATAATTTCCGTTACCTGCGACTACCGAACACATCACAGATTGCTACACAACTACCTTTTACCCAATCTAGCACACGCATCACCTCCGCATCCTCCCTTCCTGCTTTCTCCCAAACTGTCCATGTGCGAAGCACGAGCCACAATCTAGTAAAATATAATAATAGGTAAATACTTAACAATATAACACTATAGGGGGTCATAACAAAAGTTCCGGTGAATGGACAAATTATATACACTGTGTATATTGTTCTATTACTGGTTCATATCATTAGGTCATTCGGGTTTACTACACAATATACTTCTGTTTTTTGTTCACTGCTAATGTAATTATTAAATAATTTAATATTATAAAAGCGTGGGATGTTACATTCTCCCACCTTTTAGGAAATTTCGTCCTCGAAAATAAATAAAGGGCAAGTTTATGTAATTTCTCGCATAATTTTCAATCATCATATGTATATCCAATTTTGCACCATCTTTGCGCTAGTGTAAGGTGCAATACATTACAAAAATCCAAATGTGTAATGAATTTCTAAGCAGTACCTCCTATATGAAGGCCTTCTTTTTCAAAAATTCTTTGAAAAATGACGCACACAACCTAAATATACTGGCAATTTCTATGTGAATGCAATATTTTGAAAATCAAAAATACTTTTTCATCAAAATTTTCTCATACTCTTACGAAGCAAGAGTGTAGTTCATCCAAACCCTACCAACCAACTTTATATTTACGAATTTTAGCAAAAACTAATTTTCTAAATTTTATTTCTTATATTAGAAAACATGTAAAAAATGGAAAATTCTACATTTCCCATTCTACTTTTACAGACCATTTTTCCCATACTTGGAACTTTCCATTGCTATTTTCTAAAAATTCTCATTTCTATTCCAAGAACATTTTACATAAGGAGAATTTCAGTTTCCCAAACTTTCTTTGGAAGGATTTATTTTCTTATTTATTTCCTATACCGTCCCTTATTCTCCATAAATTCTACATGTTTTTTTTAGTTATTCATCATTTGCTTATGTTGTTATTTTATTAACAATATCCTTTGTCCTTATTCTTTTATGGTGAACATCTTAAACACCTACGAAGATAATATCACATAGAATTATTCTATTTTCTGCAATTGGATAGAATACTACATAGGAGTGCAGATCTATACTAAAAGGAAACATACTCTACTGCAACCCCTACTAGGTAATTGATACAACAACTAACTGTGGCTATCCACTAGGACAAGGAGGTCTTGGACTATGTCTGTCTGACATAAAAAGAAATTCCATCACTGAATCTAGACAATCATGGAGCTCCTCCTTTTCCATCCACTCATCTTTGCAAACTCATGTCGTGTACACCTAGTTCTCATACAAATTACCCAACCTTTTCTATTTAACTTGTATCCTTGATTGAGTCTATATTTATGCAAAATACATCTCTCTCTCTATCTCTTTTACAAAAACTGTACGAGTTTTAAGATTTCCTTTAACCTCCTCTAATAATTGCTCAAAGTTTACACACTTTAACTTAGTTTCAGTTCTTATCTAATTGGTACACATTTCTTTCCAAGAGGAATTAATAAGATAAAGTTTCAGTGAGTCTTTTCTAGAGAACTTTTGTGTTCTATGTAAATTAGCAAGGAAATTTCTTTATTTTTTATTATTGAAATAGGTAGCACAAAATTATGTTATCTCTCTATATTTTGTACACCTCTTACACTGCATAATTCCTTATCACTTTAACAAAACATGTTTCCTTACTAACTTATTGATTCATAAATACTTATATTATAATTCTTCTTGTTCCAATAAGTTAATGTGTGTCACAACCCGTTCTTTATCAAAAACTCTTTTATTTTATTTTCAAAACAAATCTGTTGTTACGCACTTTCTCTTAACTAATTATATTACTTAACCCCATAACTTGCTTACTTGCTTTATTCTTTCAAAACAATCTACATATTTTTATCAAAAATTATTTCAACGCAAATCTCAATATTACTATTAATTTTTTGGGAACTGTAAACTTTTTAAGTTTGAAACTTGAAAAACACTTCCTGATATCTTCTTCCGTATTTTTTTTCAAGTTCAACCAAAAGTTCATTTGTGGTACGAAGAACAAAATAGTTTCTTGATTTTCCATTTCCAAATTCTTTGCGCAAAATTTATTTCTTTGTCTAAGTCCTCTTTCACACTAATTCCTTCCAAAACTATGTAAGAACCAAAATCTAAACCTAATACCTATTTTTTTTTTGCCAAATGCACACACCCACACTCACTCACACACACACACACACACACACACACATATATATATATATATATATATATATATGCATAAATTCCTAATCCATTTTCCTTCTTGCCCTTTCTCAATTTATAAGGCTCTATTGCCAAACCCACTAATATGATTTACTAAAATTTCGCATACTAACATATGGAATCCACCTTTTCATTTCAAAATATATTGTACACTTTACATTCAAGGGACTTGGTGTACAAAACTGATTTCCAGGCTCTTTCCATATGTCGCTCTTTCTATCTAGTGGGCTCTTCTATGATCTAGGTATATATATATATATATATATAATATTTATATTTCAAAAATACAGATATGTCCACTCACTAATTATATAGGAATCCTAAACCTGAGCCCTGGTATTAGATGTAACGACCCGAATTTCAACAGACCCGAACTTTTTCCAAAACCCATATCCGATGAATCTCGAGTTGGATTGTTTGGTATCCTACAAAAAAGTAAAAGATAAATATATCAGAGCTCATAATAGAAATCTCATAGTGGAAGGGAATAAAATATAATGTAGGCAAATATTTACCGATATAATGACACTTATCTCAAAAGTGTCTCTAAGCTGTAGAATCTCAACCACCTGTCTAACCTGCGGGTTTGATATGGGGAGAGGGTAAGAACGAAAGTTCAAGTGAATGGACAAATTATAATTTTTCAAAAATAACACTATATATGTCGTTCTATCATCAGTTCATATTTATTAAGTCATCTGGTGTTTATTTCATAATATACTTTTGATTTTTCCTCTTAAATCGTAGCCTTCTACTCCCTAGTAGATTTAACTAATAAATCATATGTATGTCACTAAGTGCCCGACATATAAAGGTACTACCCATAGTATGCTCCTCGTATATTCTCCATCGTTATGCCATGGAAGCAAACCGAACCTTCATTCCAAATACGTAGCGAATGGTCCAAGCGCATCTCGTCATTATGTTATTAAACTCTATGTCTAATATTCAATTACGCGCTTGTTTTGCCTACTGCATTATTAATTAACCTAAACATTTACTTGTTTATTTTGCATAAAAATTATTTGTTTATTAGCTTTAGTTGGCCGCTTACTTTTCCCTAACAAGGCTTTGCTGCCTGAACGGACCACCTTTCATTCATTTTATTGGCCACTTATTTTTCACAATCAGCTCTCACTGCTGGAATGGACCACTGCTTATTATTATATCCGTTAAAATTAATTTCTCAATTATAAGTTTATTATTAATAAGCCTCGTGTTATAATATTACCACAACTATAATTGTGGGTTTGCTTATTAAACTTGTTTCCCATAATTTAAGTTCATTTATAATAAGCTTCTTGCTTTCCATTTCATCTTTTAATTATAACATGTATGTTATAATTCTACTTGTCCCTATGACAAGTCTACTTATTATATTACATTTCCATTTTGTATAATTAATTATAATAGGTCACATTCTCTGTTATTACATACTTCGTAGGGTTCTTATTATTTAACATAACTCTTACAGTTATGACACTGATCTACTTACCTCTTTGTAAGCTTACACATTTACCGTAAATAATTTACACACCTTATCTGGTTGGTTGTTGTAAATGTACTAAAATTTATTTCCATAATATAAATTAACCGAGACCTATAATTGCAAGATATTAATCTTTAGTAGATTACTTTTATGTTATTCGTTAGTGCGCAATATGACAAAATCCTTATTTCGCACTAACCCACATTATTTCCCCCTTTCTTTCAATTACGTTCTTTGCATTTAACAAGAATTTAATTATGGAAATGCATCCCTTTTCCATAACTAATAAATTCAACCCATTATTAATTTCCCACTTTTTATTATTTATATTATTATTTCCTAGCTCTTATCCATTTCCCAATTTTTGTACTTATTCCATTTTAAATCCGAAAAGTGATTTCGTACAATAGTATGAAAATTTTTAGATTAACGTTTTTTCTACAAATTTACTACATATAACCCTAATTATGCCATGTCAATCTGGGTCGTATTTATTTAGTAAGCCTTACCAAGTTTGCCTACTTCCAAATTTCCCTTTTTATTACACTTTTAAATAATACATTTGTTTAGCCCCAAATCATCAAGTTTCCCCTTTTTGGTAAGGTCGGTTGGTTTTTAAAGTGATTTGTAACACTCATTATACTGAAATAATAATATATGAGAGCTGGTGACATACAACACGTATATCAATGAATGGAAAACAAAAATAAATAAATAAACTTCACGTAGAGAAGGATAACCAACCATAGTCAGATTACATCAACGAACTACACACATCTAAAAGGATAACATTAGAAGATAACATTAAAGACCGACTTGAACTCATAGAATAATTCAGCTAACTTAATCCAGAACTCAATCATTTCCATATCGAACCCTTTGAGAAGCTCTATTTTCTTACTTCTAGCGACTGTAGCACTACCTTGATTACGTCCCGAAGTCATAGCCTAGGAGCCAGAGGCGAGGCACTATTGTTGTGTGGAATCTCCGGAGGTGCCTTCTAGGCAGTTGAAAGAAGGAGGTGCGCATTGGAATATGTTATTTTAGACTTGTTTCCTTTCGTCACAGAGTTGGAAGGACCTTGTATTGAGCTTACTTATGCTAATGGAGAAGTTTGTATAAAAGGATAATGAGAAGACTCTAAATCTAGAGGCTCAACTAAAGGTTTGGTGCAGTTAAGAAATCGAGGTTTACAAAGAAATTTATCCTTGCTACATGACACATCAACCTTATCATGCTCATTTGGTAAAGTGCCTTGGACCGTTCCAACAGCCATTTTCTTTAATTCACCCTCTATTAACATATTACCGTTAACTTGGACACTGCCACTACCAAGACTATTTGGTTCCTTCACTACGTCCATTCTTACATTTTCAAGATCAATGGCCTTAGGGTCAACCATCAGGATTGTAACACCCCACGTCCATTAATGTCACTCACAAAGGGAGTGCATCAATTTCCATGAAGCATTATTGTTGTATAGAACAGATATATTACAAGAATAAATAAATAAAACAACACAGCGGAAGATAAAACTTATTTTATTTCATCATAACTCAAAACGAGTTTACATAAGTAGTTTCCAAAACCATTACAACTGGATCAGTACTCTTTTCCAAAAACTTCAAAGTACATAAAGAAGCAAATATTTAAATAACATAAATGCATAAGTCCCCACTGAGCATAAGCAAAGCCATAAAGATGAGAGAGTACCAAGCGATACATCTACTATCTTCAAGCAACTGAAAGAAATCGGCACTAAGCTATAGTATTCCCTCCTGGCAAACCTGAGGGGGGGAGGAATAAAAGAGGTGGAAAGAAAAAAGGGGTCAGACATAAAGTCTAGCGAGTGCGATAACTTTAACAATATAATTATCAAAATAACTAGGATAAGGAATAAGATGGAAAATAAGGAAACGACTGTGAACAATTAGGTATGACAGAACGAAACAAGGAAATAAGATGAACCAAGATAACGTTAAAGGCGCCCCTAATCACTATAAGATAATTACAACACTGCACCACCACTAGTCACCCTTAAAGGTTGATCCCGCCTACAAAACTTAATAATGATAATGGTAGTTTGGTGTACCCCTAGCTACCTTCATGCATGCCGTCTTCCCCTATCTCCACTAGGCGTACCCACTACCCCCATTCGATCGGCTCCCTAACCCGTAGATACCCATGCTGGCCCCATAGTGGGGTATATCACTTCCCAAAGTGGCAACCCGATACAACCAAAAATGCACGACTTATATCTACATGATGCAACAACGTCTTACCTACCATCCCGGGCCCACACACGCATATGAACCCGTTGGACTTGCGTTGCCACCGCTGACCCGCTTTGACCTCTTACAATCAAATGCAGTACGCGTGTCCCGTCCTCGACTAGGGTCGAGCCCACAAAGATATTTAATGGGTTACTGGTTTGCAAAAGGGTCCCCATGCATGACACAAGCTTTCCACTTATTCTTGGTCCCCTCTAAGGTTTTTCCCACTTAATCCCATTCTTATTCATGTCTTCTTGCATGTTTCAATCTTGGTTAAGTGCATCTAATCGTATTTCAAATGCCACCCAAGGCACCCACGAAATTCCACATGCCACCTAAGGCACCCACTTAACCCCCTCATGTCCCACTACAAGTTTATCTGGTTAAGTGTTTCTTAATTCATTAAGACCATAACCTTGTAAAGACCTCCCACATTAGACTGGCATTTGTGGCAGCTGGATTTGCCGGGCGGGTCCGGGCAGTCTTACACCACAAACGAGCCTAACCTCGTGTCTTTACAACTGTTATGCATTTAATTTATGCCTAAGACCTCCCACATTAGACTGGCATTTGTGGCAGCTGGATTTCCCGGGCGGGTCTGGGTAGTCTTACACCACAAACGAGTCTAACCTTGTGTCTTAGGCGATTAATTACACATAATTAATTATCCCCAATTTGAATTAATTTCCCTATTCAAATTGTCAATCAATTACAAATTTAACTATGTCCATAATTGACTCAATTATGTCCGTCTATTTATGGTATATAAAATTACACCAATTAACATCATATTTAAGGCATTTATGCCAATTCTCAATATTAAATCTTTTAATATTATCGCATTGCCCCACGTTGTACGTTCGTTCGTTTAACGTAAAATATACATTAGACTCGAATAGTCTAACTTATGGAATAAAGAGAAAACATCACAATATGCATAGAATAAAAACTAGATCTAAACATAAGGGGTGAACTTGCATGTGTGAATAAGGTTTTTCATCCAAAAACTTGCATAGGCCAAAGTTACAAACTTGCATAAACTATGGATGTCATAGATCTAATCATAAGGCGTAAACTTGCATAGGCAATAGTTACAAACTTTACATTACATGATTCATACTCCAACATATATATATATATATATATATATATACACGCATATGTGATTTATACAACATAAACTATGATGTAAACTTGCATCTAACTCACACATGTCATAACCTAACTTTAGATCCAATTTACACATAAAATAGATGTCATGAAACATGTAAGGTTGTATATGATTCTCACTAACTTGCATATGATTCATATCTAAATTAACATCTAAACTTTCACACATACATATGATTTATCATAGGAATTAGTTCCACAACATAACCAAACTAGCATATGAAACATCATTATGAATTGATTGTACATAAGCCAACAATTAACATAGATTTACAACATAGATGATAACATCACAGCTTTACAACATAGATAATAACATCATAGATTTACAACTTAGATAATAACATAACGGTCAGTGATTCGCAAAACAACCATATAATCCAAATCATAACTCAACCTAATTAAATTGTTAATTATCTTATTAAAGAAATCGAACTCACAAAAAGAAGGTCTTGCGTTCTGAAATCTGAGTTCCGAAATTGATTTAGCTCGCCTTTGTAGTAGATTCGTTATTGTTTAGACTAGAGTTGAATAGAATTGAGTTGATTAGCTTTTCTTCCTCCTAAATGGTGGCGGCTACTATAGGTTGCAAGGTGAAAGCATGACGACTATAGTTCCAATTTTTATTTGATTTTTAGGGTTTGAGTCTACCTATGTTTATATAGAATTTCAATTTAATTATAGTCGTCGGATGATCTTAGGGTTAATCAAAACCACCCAGTCAGGATAGGGTGACACCTCAGCCCTAATGACTCAGCAAGGAGTCATAAAGGACTCAGCAATGAGTCACAATATGGGTCAGATTACACCAGAAAGCTGTGTAGGCTTTCTGTTCAGCCTGGGCACACTTGGCAGGTGCACTAGTGCAACATTTGTACTGGCGCACTTCCCAAGTGCGCCGGTGTATCTATTTTTTTTCCTGATTTTTCCGCCTAATTTCTTTCATCCATATCTCCTTCATCCGGTATCCGTTTTATTCGGACTCTATCTCAACCAGAATTCCGAGACGAACACAATGGCGCAACCCATTTCCCTTAATTCTCACACCTGAGATTAATTATTCTTTAATTTAGTCAATTTGATCATTCAAAAATTCGGGGTGTTACAGTGATTGCACGCTTACTATTTTCACCAATACCGTCTTATGTAACTATGGCACAAGCCACAATCACATCTTTCACATTTTTACAACCTGAATCTTTCCCACTAATTAAACCTTTGCTTCACAACTCTCATGCACACCGATACCACCGGGTACTCGCTTCATTATCATTCTTGTCATTGACTTGAGCACCGAAATCCTTGGTTAACAAGTCATCAATCCTGTTGATTTCTCCATCCTCTATCCCATTCTCATTTTCTATTCCAACCTCATCCTCTGTCCAATTGAATAAAGCACTGAACGGATTTGCAACAATGTCAGAGGCTTGTTGTACCTTCTTACCTTACCAGTTCGGGATTTAGCTTGACTGAACATTGCTACTCTTTTCTTTTTCAAAACTTTTCTCCAAGTAATTACTTTTTCTCTGATTACCATCCTCTCTTATCACCATATCAGTACTATGTTTAATAGTTTTAGCAATGACTGGGACAACACTTACAGAATCAAGACCAGTACCCATCGTATTTGAACTCACACTTGGCTTCACACAGGTTGTCACACAACTATCAGTGTTGTGACCAAACACCCTGCACTTTACGCAAATATCTGGTTGCCGCATGTAAGTTACGAAAACAGTTTGCTCAAAACCATCTTTCAACCTATCTAAAAATTCGGTCGATAAGGCATCGAATGGTGTTACCTCTACCATAAACTTTGCATATTCTAATCTCTCTAATCTTTATGTACTCACATCCATACAAAGAAATCTCCCTATCCTCAAAGCCAACCAACTGACTCATACTTTCATCTAGGAAAAAAAGGGTAAATTCATGAGTTTTATCCATATTGGAACTGACGTGATAGATTTACCAATGTTGCCAATCCCCACATCCCAAGGATGCACATTGAAGATCTTACTATTGATGATAACATGGTCTACACTCAATATTCTATCCATGTCATCAACATTCGATAGGAGGAAGAAAAAAATTTACTAGTAGATTTCACCTTGATGCTTCCTGAAGGCCTCTAGATTCGTTTGAATTAAGTAGTCACCGGCGTGTAGAATAAAGGTTTGTCTAAAAAGTAACCTACGAGATACTCATTCCATTCATCCTTGGCACCGTTGAAAATTTCGTTGGATGGAAGTAGCGCCTTTCCAGAGAACTTGAGTTGGAAGTTCAGGAGGATGTATACACCTCCGTTTCTTGGCTTGGCCTTGAAGAGCATTGACCATTTCTTGGTGACATCGGCATTGGGAGAAATAGTTTAAGGTAAAGGCGGCAGAAGGGGATCTAATTGGAGGTTGGAGTTTTGCGGTGGGTCTGGTGTAGGGGGATAGGCGATAGATGTTGATTGATTTGAGGGGGAGAGAATTGAGATGGCGGGGAAGTTTGGAAGGACATTTGGGGAGGGTTCGAGGTCACCATTAGGGTCGAAGATTATTACTGATGCGTCCTGAAGGCCTCTAGATTCGAAATTTCCCCCTTTTATTACAATTTTGACATAATATATCCAATTAGCCCGAAATCATCAAATTTCCCTCTTTTGTTCATAATTCCAATTAATTTGCACATAACAACCATTCAATTAATTTGCACCTAACCACAATTCAATTAATTTACATCTAACCACAATTCAAATATTTTGCGCATAACCATGATTCAATTTAAAACTACAAAATCCAACGCAGAAGGGGAAAAGAGGACCGATAGAATATTTTACTAACTTTACAGGAATTAAAAGATATCATATACCATTATATGAAAAAAAGATCCACTCACATGTAAGCTCTCCAATTCTTGAATCTGGTCCATATTTATCACCCATGGTTTATCCCTAATTTGAGTCGATCACTGTAATAACCACGGTTTCACAAATCTGAGCGTAAAAGGAAATATAAATAAAGAATTAAATTTAGATTCACGAAATTTACCTTATACAGAAGAGAATTTTGAGAACCTACAACTTAAATCTACAAATTAGTCTCCAATTCTTTAATCTAAAGGCTAGACAAAGATAATAAAATTCAGAAGAGTTTAGAGAAAAAATGAAACGGTAGGGCTTTCGCGTTTGCTCGGTTAATACTGAGTCTAACGGATAGCCATGTATGTTTATTTATGGCCACTCAAAAGAACCACATCCATTAGATTCGTGGAAAACCAATCAGAACCATTGAACATATTAAAAGTCATCACCAAAGATTCGTTGTGGTCCCCTATAGGTCGACCTAACCCCAAGCTGTTTCGATCCATGGGTTGACACAACCCCTAGTGAGTCAACACATGGGGCAAACTATTAACGTTTTGTTAAAACGTGTATTAGCTGGATAATGTCGTAATTAATCCCTTTCTTGAGATTATAATTCTATAACATTCTAAATTTATTTCTTTCCCGTTTCTTAGCTTATCTAGTAGAAATTTCAAACACTATCAATCTTAGGATTTCTACGCGCATATAATTAAATTATATTCGTACATATTTGTGTACAAATATTTTTCGACGTCAAACTTCATACGCTCGTAATTTCCACATACAAACTCTGTTCGAAACATATTATATATGTAAAAAATGCCATAAATGCAATGGTACTCGTTCTAAAGCCTACTTCCGACAATTCCAAAAGTGTTCATTTTCCATTCACCATCTCTGTAATTATTTAATAGTTTAGTACTATAAAATCGCAGGGTGTTACGTGTGCTCATAAGGAAGAACCTTAAAAGGTACCCTAATATTTCAAAATTATAAGTAAACAACACATTGTTAATTTTAATGATGTATTTGTGTTAAAATCAACCTTAGTTGTTTTAGTACTCATAGTTGGACTATAAATGAAATCATTACAAGAAGTTTAAAAGATATTAGGAATGTCCCCGATATGCAAAGACACCTAACTAAATTTTTTAATATAGGACATGTTAGGTGAATTCCTTATGCATTAGCAATGATAAGTATCACATTTGTTAAGTTGTCTACAATAATGTGACTTGGTCTTGTATATAATAAATAAAGCAAATATTAAATCTAAATTGATATCACAGAATGATAATTTGGAGTGTTGTCATCAATTTAGAAAAATAGAAGAGAATTGTTTATAGAAACAGCGAACTCCGTAGAGGAGTGCACGTACTCACATTTTCATAAGAGCTATTGAGTGATTTTCATCAATAAGGAATTTTAGTTAAAATCCATTGGTTGGAAAAGCTTCAAAAGAAAGACCATGATTAATTCAATAAAAAAACTAAGTGCATTGCCTTAAATGGTCCTACAGTAAAAGAAATTGTATAAATGCTTAAATCTATAAATAACAGATGGTAGTTCCAAATGTTCACAATCCTATTATATTGTTACATAATAACATTGTCACTATATTGTCCATAACAGAACATAAAGCCTATCGGAAGTCGAGAGATGACATACTTTGAATTGTTCCATATGATAAAGTTATTTAATCAGCATCACAAAGAGTTGACTGATAAAGCAGATAATTAAAATATAACAACATACCCTTTTTGAGGGACTAATTGGATTGGGTAATAGGAAATCACTTAGAGAAGTTGAAAAAAGATTGCATAATTTATGACAAGTACAAGAAGGAGATTGATAGAGTTACGGGTGTGACATAGGGGTTGTTACATCCTAACCAACTTTGCTCTAGAATTGGCTTTGCAAAGCAGAGGGCTGCATAACTTAGAGCGGTAGCTTTAAATCCTTCTTTAGAGCAAGAAGATCAAAGGGAGATCAAAACATGATGCTTTGAAGCAGTCTAGATCGAAGCATTCACATTACATTCGATTATATCAAGAAGTACTTGAAGCTGTTATGATGGCTTCGCATATTCGAAGCAAGAAGAAACATTTGCTTCGAATCAAAGAGAATCGGTAGTGCTTTGAATAGCTTGAAGTAGGGGCTAGTCTTCAAAGATAAACAGAAAGCATCCCTTCAGAAAGATAAGTTTGAAACTAGACTCTGCGAATCTCAGGTGGTTTCACGTTACCATGGGTTTTGCATTAAAAGTGGTTAGCATTGCAACACCTCTTGTGTTTCTTCGAAATTGAACAAAGCTACTCTTTCAAAACTAGGGTACTTGAACTAACTCCCTTCTAATTCAATTTCTCTATAGCTAGAGAATTCAAAGAAAAAAAATTGAAACCAGCCAAAGGCTAAGCCATCGAACCAAAAAATTCTGAAGCAAAGCCCAACGCCATTCAGAATAACCTTCGAAACTGCATCCTTCGAAGCCAAGACTTTGGAAACAAATAGCTATAAAGCAGCTCCCATAAGGTTGAATCGTTGCTTACCTATTTAAAGCATCCTAAAACACAAAATTAAATAGAGGCGGAATGGCACCAAGAAAGGGGCATTTTGATTCATTCTCTCAGTACTCCACATTTCATTCATTTAAAACCCTAAATCAATTTGGGAAATCTTGTCAAGATCTATTTGAGACTTATACTTAGACATTCTTATTGATATGGAGATTGACATAAAATATGAGTCTAATATGTAACCCTTTGTACTAACGTGTCCTTGAATTATAGAGAAATTTTATGACTTTCAAATTTCCCTTTCATATTACATATTTGAATCTATGTTATTAAATGGACATATTTTGTAGCACATTAAATGATTGAATTCTTTCTAAGAAAACTAAACTGACTTTTCGAACTTCCTTAAACTTGATCTAAGCATATTCATATTTTCCTCTATTACCTTAGAGGCACAGTTCTTTCAAGGTACTTCAGAAGGGGATTTAAACAGATTCCTTTGAAACACCCACGTAGCTTTAAAAAAGAACTCTAATCCTTTGAAACAAGCTTGAGGGCTTTAAATAGCTTTTGGGCTTTAACTTGGCTTTGTATCTGACTTCTTAACTTTGAGGAAATCTTCTTGATTCAAGCTTTCTTATTGGCTTTGAACCACTATAAAAGTTCATTCATTCGGCCTCGCAAGGAACGTTTTGGGGGTGTTAGACCACTTTTTTTTCCAATAGATGGAATTACGTAATTTGTTACATATATCTAACTCGTTATTAATCCTGTTCAAAATAAAGGTAATTTTATTCTTGAATATACTTGACATAGTGTGTTATATTAATCAATCAATTTAATTAAAAGTGTACGTAATAGAAAAATCTTAAATGATATATTTTAAGATAGTAATTACTAAGTTTTCTACCATGCGTAACTTATCACAATGAATATAACTATACCATTTTAAATATTCCTAATCAAGATCAACACAAGAAAATTACCTTATTCGAACCAACTATTTGCAACGGAAGTTATATGGTATTTGCAGTAATCATCTTTAATAACTAGCACCTTATAGACGTTGCAAATAATGAGATTTCGCAACTAGGTTTATTTGCCAGTTTTGAAAAACATATGCCTTTTGCAAAACCCTACTTTTAGCAAGTACTCTTATCAGCCAGTTACAAAAAATACATTTTAGCAAGTTTGCTTTTTTCCAGTTGTAATAAATGTATTTTAAAATTAGAATCTCCTACCATTTGTGAAATGTACAGTTTTAAAAACTACGCCTTCCAACTAGTTATAACAAGCATATTTTTAATAAATGTGCTTTTCTACCAGTTACAATAAACATATTTATAAGAATATCATTTTTTCCTTACGAGTTACAATAAATATATTTTTAAATAATTTTCTCTTTTCATCGGTTGTAAGAGAAATTTATTACAATAGACTAAATTTTGACCATCATAAATAATCATTTATAAGCATTCAAACTTGTAACAAATAAGAAATAATTAGTGTAAAATTAAGAATAAGATGTAATAAGTAAGAAATAATATTTAGTAATTAATAACTATTATTAAATAATTAATAATCAAGAGTAATATTTAAGAATTTATAATTAATAATGAATATTTAACACTTAAGTAATTTATAAATGGTAGCACATATTTAATAGCTAATAACAAATTATTAATTCATACTACATAATATTTAAATGTTAATTTATAACTAACTATAAATGAAAACATATAAATGTACATATTTATTTATATTATATTATAATTAGTAATAATTAACAAATAATTTATAACTACTAATCAATAATTAATGTATATTATGTACTTTATAATGTATAATAACTAATTATTTATAATCAATAAATCTTTATTGAAAATTAATAATTAATGTTTAACATTTTACAATTAAATAATAAGTAAAATTTATTAAATAAGAAGTAATAATTAATAATTAATATAATATGAAAATAATAATTAATAATTAAGTCAAATATTTAATAACTAATTTCATTAATTAATATTAAGAAGTACTATTAGTATTTAATAATTATAATCGTTAACTATATTTAACTTTTTATAATTAAAATAATTAATAGTTAATATTGATTATTTAATAATTAGTAATAAATAATAATAAAATGAGAAGAAATATTTAATAATTATAATAGAAATATATTTTGAAAAATATTTGCTCGACCTGATTGCAAATATGTTTATTACTTTGAATAAATGTCGCATTATGTTGAAATTAAAATTTATTACCTAGTTCAACATTATGAAGAAAGATAGTGTTTCCGACACCAACCATTGGATCAAATCCATAGCTTAGTTACATTTTAGTCGTAAAACCCTAATTGTACTCACATTTTCAAGTACTTGCTTCTCTTCAAATTCACACAACCTCACTCCAATAGTTGGAAAATCCTTACTTGACCAATCGCATCCCTAGTGACGCCTCATCTTTGCCTTATCTCTATGCCAAAAATCGAATCAAACAAAAGCATTCACAAAACATAAGGTAGATTTGTTGTTATCCGAATATTTACCATTGTTTCGCATAACACATAGAAAAAACATTTGTTGTGTAACATAGCAAGTGGATGTTTTGTTCTATTGAAATTTCGTTCATGTCATTAAGACAACATTTTATCTATTGTCTAATTGAAATTATAAAAAAATATTGTTTTTGCCTTTGTGATGGTCTGAAAATCTGTACCATCTGAGTTGACTAAAAACAACACACATCCAACCCAAATTGACAGAAATACGAGTCATTAGGGTTAAAAATAAAAACAGATAGAATATAGAACAAAAGAAAACATTAGAATCTCACAGTGGAATTGAACAAAATTAATATCATGTATCATAACGTTGAAATACAAATCTGTATTGTATATACATACCATATCAGAGTACAAAACATATACATCACAGCGGAAATAACTCTAAATAACTAACGATGAAGCCTCATGATTCAAGCTCCTCCAGGTATATATGTAAAAGCTTGAAACACTTGACTTCCAATAAAAATTTGGGCACCCAAGAGTTTAGGGTAAAACAAACGAAATAAACTCTAATTCAGTCATCGGACCGGTGTAGTAAACTCCAACAATATTGTTTAAATTTGAAAACCCTTTTGAAAGAAACGGATAATAGTAACACCAGCGAACACATAAAAATGGACAGATTTTACCTTTCTATAACCCAAAACATTTTTGATATCTAAATCCGATGATATTATGGTAATGTTTACTCAAATAAATAACCATCTAGCAGAATGTTTGCATCTCACGCTCCATATACATAGTATAAATAAAAATCGCAGGGCGCTTATTGGAGATTGGATTCCAACAATGACAAGGTATGGGACCATCTCCCAATCAGTGTACTCTAGTGAGGATACACTGGGGTTCAACAAGGACATCTTGCAACCTGGCCACACATGACCGGTCACTTATTCAGCATGAGTATACTAAATGTATTATCACCCGCGGTAGTCGACCGTCCAACCGTAATCCGTAAGATACAGAAGCTAAAGAAGAATAAATGAATTTTCTCTAGAACAATACACCTTGCTTGGGTGTGACCCAACTGGCCATGCTGCCTGCAAGATTTTTGTCATTTCCCGGTTGTAAGGCTTGAGGCTATGTTAACTTTTAAGGACATATAGCCAACATTCATTTTGAATGCTGCATTGCCAAACCCATCAAATCACTAGTTGATCTTCCTAAAATATTACTGGTATAAAAAGCTAAGAGAAAAGAATTCCTCCACCACCAAACATAATACCTTGAAAAGATCGTCTTATGTGATCTATTAGGAATACTCTGTCAGACATTCGTCCATACAAGTTGTCCTAAGACTAGACAAACCAAAAACACTATCTTGTAAACAGAACCACCCTTGAATTTTGCTTTGTCTTCAATTATCTTCAGTCTATTCTAATTCGCAACGCCTATGCCTATAAGGAGTGGTTTTCAGATAACAAATCCAACCGGTCTCTCCGTATTGATAACGATGGTCATAAACATCGATAGTCAGTTATTTAACTATCAAAGAAAAAGAACATCCATCCAAACATTTCTAATTGGAAACATCAAACAATCACTGACCCTTTCTAATATTTCATTTATAAGTTCATTTCTGTAACAACCCGGAAAATCAGAACCAATTTATATTTTAGCTATTTAATTGAATTTTAAATGGTTGAAATAATTTATTTTAAATAATAATGATTAAAAAAAATTTTAAATCGAAGTTTGAATGAATATATTTATTTTGACTCTAAAAGGAGTTAGAAATAGCACGGCAGTTTGAGAATTTGAATTCAAACTTTGACTGGCTATATCAGATGCAAAGTGGATCGGATTTTAGTGAAACCAAAAATATTTAAATCTGTTTAAGATTGTCTTTCCAATGAATCCGAAAAATTGAAATTTCATTGTAGAAATCAAAAATTATGGTCAGTTGAACTTTCAGAATAGTCACTATGGAATTTAAATATAATACATGTCCCGTATAAATAGCCATTTTTCGAACGACCTCCTTTTTCGATGAAACCACATTGATTGGAACAGGAATATCAAATTATTGCAGGATTCCAATTTTCATAATTTTTTCGATTTAATATGTGAGCGTAGCAGAAGAAAATGTGTTTTGTCAATTTCAGTCAATTTCGACCGACCAAAAAACAGCCATTTTTCCAACGGTCTCCAAATTCAACAAAATTACTTTTGTTGGGACCGTATCATTAAAACATAGCCAGATTTATTTTTCGGGAATTTTTAGAGTCAGTCTGTGGCCCCGGTAAATTAAAATGTTCGATCAAATTAAATAATTAAATGTTTTATTATTTAATTTGAAGAATAACTGACTGAAATAGTCGAATGGGCCAACGAGACCTATCCCATTGTGTTCAGAATAGGGGTATTTGGCTGCGGGCGACTCTCGTTGGGTTTGATTTGGAATTAAGAGCGATATAGAGATTATAACAGAAGTAAATAAACAAAATTAAAATAGAAATACCATATAAAATACGGTTTACGCCGTATTCTCCTTAAAAAAACTAATACACCAGCTGCCAACAACTCGTCAATGGCCACCGTCCTCCTGAATTGATCCCTTACAAACTCTCAATCTGATTCGAAATAGAACCTCAACTCAATCAGAAATCGAACTACTATCTTAGCTCTACAAATCGGTACGACTTTCACCATCGTCCATTTTCTGGTTGGCGTGATCTTCGAGCTGAAAGGTCCTCCATTCGCATGCCTGTCCAGGTTGGAGGAGACCACCGAGTTGTACGACATTTAGGGCGCGGGGAGAGGTTGTCGAGGCGGTGAGCGTGAGCTATTCAGATCGAGCTCCGGCATTGTAGTTTGATCAGAATTCAAAACCCTAGGATCAAACCGGACTTGAATAACAGTCGGCCTGAGTTGAGTTTGTAGAAGAAGAAGGTTTTTTAATTAATTTAATTTATTTATTCTACTCAAAATGATTATCAACCTTTAGAGAATCACAACTCATTCGTTTCTTATCAGAATTCGATGAAACTGAAAGCGTTGGGCTCGTGACGACGAGATTTACATTTTGAAACTGACCGGAGAATATTTAGAGCTTGTTACAATTTTTGGCATCGTCAAATCAAGGTGAGATATCTGAATTCAGAATGAAAATAAATAAAATATTATTAGGATGCAGATGGAGTTTAGAAACTCCCGGCACCCATCGTCCACAGACCATGGACGACTTGATTGATTGATTTGTGATTGGTTGAAATTTGGTGCTTGATTGTGGTTGAAAAAGAAAAAGAAACAAAAATTGAAATTAATTGATATTGTGAAAAATTCGTCTGCATACGATATAGATTATTGAAATTCCCCTTGTCAAAAGCTGCGAGGCTTTAAGGTAGCTTGAGGAGCCGTACATCGGGACGGTGCCGGTTTTAAATTACCCTGCTGTTATGCTGCCAAAATTTTCTGAAATATTTGTGTGTTGTGGAATACTCATATATGAAGTGAAATTTGTTTGAACATCAAAAATTCACAATTTTTATTGAAATTAGAAATATGGAAAATATTCATTATCTGTAATGAAAATAAGTTAAACAATAAAAATCCACATTTTGTTGCATATGAAAATTGTTCATGTTTTTAAAATAACTATGATCACATTAAAAATCTCATTTTTAATGTAAAGTAGCAAAGTAGAAAAATGTACATATTTTGAACAAAAAAAATATGATAACACTGAAATCCTCATTTCTTTTGTAATGTTAGCAAATTAGGAAAATGATCATAACTTCACAATGAAAATATGATTACATCAAAGAATCTCATTTTTAATGTAAATACAGGATAAGTGAAGTGTTCATATATTGAAATTAATAGTTATATTTTATTTGCATTTTTTGATGCAAATATATATTGAAATTAAAAGTTATTCTTTTATTTGCATTCTTTGATGCAAATATACATTAAAATAAAAAGTTATACTTTTATTTGCACTCTTGATACGGATAAAATGTTGAAATTGAAAGATTATATTTTTATTTGCATATTTAGATGTAAATAAACATTGTAGTTAAAAGATTGTATTTTTATTTGCATATTTAGATGCAAATAAACATTGTAGTTAAAAGATTATATTTTTTTGCATATTTAGATGCAAATAAACATTGTAGTTAAACGATTACATTTTTATTTACATATTTAGATGCAAATAAACATTGTACTTAAAAGATTATATTTTTATTTGCATATTTAGATGCAAATAATCATTGTAGTTAAAAGATTATATTTTTATTTTCACATTTAGATGCAAATAAACATTGTAATCAAAATATTATATTTTTATTTGCATATTTAGATGCAAAGAAACAAAGAAAGTAAAGGATTACATTTTCAAAATGTAATATAAAAGAAAGAATAGACTACATTTCCAAAATGTAATAGGAGATAAGGAAAGATCACATTTTACATAATGTAAGAAAAGATTACATTGAAATAAAAAGGTTTTATTTTCAATGCAAATACATATTGAAATAGAAAGATTACTTTTTCAATGTAAATATACACTGAAATAAAAAGTTTAAAATTTTCAATGTAATAACACATTGAAATAAAAAGTTATATTTTCAATATATACAAAGTTTGAAATAGAAGATTACATTCTAAATGTAACCATATATTGAAATGGAAAATTACATTTTTAATGTAATCGGAGAAAATGATTACATTTTTAATGTAATCAGAAAATGAGATCAAAATTTACATTTCTCAATGTAAATTAAAGATTGAATAAAAATTTACATTTTTCAATGTAAATTAATAAATGATAAAGACAAATTGCATGTTTAATGTAATGCATGATTTCACGTTAAAGAAATCAATATTAAAATTGAAAATGGTTTAAAATCGTTGAACGATTTATATTTATATATATATATATATATATATATATATATATATAAATTAAAATAAAACGAATCGCGCGCTGCAGTTCGTGATTTGAAATCGTAAATTTAAACGGTTATACCGAGAGATCCGACCGTCGGATTTCCTCAAAACTGGAACCGTTCGGTTCGCTTTGGAAAAAGCTTTCCAATGATATAAAATTTGCTAAGATCCAACGGTTAGGTTTGGAGAAATGCGTAAATCAAATTTTGATGAAAAGAGCGCTAGGGCCATGTAATGACCCGAAGCGTCGTTTAATTATAAATGGCTATTTTTTTAATAAATAAAAATGATTTTGAACTATATATATTCGAGAATTATTTGAAAAGACCGAGTTAAATCTCATTTCAAATAAGTATACGACGATTGCAAGTCGAAGATTTGAAGACGGTGGTTGAAGACCGACGATCTTAACATTAAATGGATGTGTGGCTACTGATGCCCATGATTGGAGTAGCTACCTTGAAGGGGCTACAGTTGTAACCGCCCGGACGTATTGTTGTTTGTTCGGATATGCGAGGTATAAGGTGCCTCCGGTTTCGTTCAGACCCAGAACGGACTTGTAAATGGATTGTATGTCTGAAGTTGTATTCCTTTATACTGTATTCGTTGATCTCTGCTAAATATATATCTGTTTGGTGTTTAACACCCTTCTCTAAGACGTACGTGCTTGGAGGTTATATATTGGCAGAAATCAATGGTATGGTATGGATTGACAATGTGGCATGCTAAGATGCAAATGATCAAGGCTTATTGTTGAAAAGTAGAGCCTTGTGGTTGATGATCAAAGAACAGCTTTAAATAACATAGCTTTGTGTATAGTGTTACTTCGCGAGCCTCACACCCCGGTATGAACCAGAAATGGGTGTAAGGATTGCAGGGAGGACATACGTTTCTTTCTAGCTAGAAGTGGTGTCAGCGACTTACCAGCCCTGACATTTTTACTTATGTGGATGATGGAATGAGGCGCCTCGGTTATTGAGTCCCTAGTGGCGCTATTTACGCCCAATAGGGCGGGGAAACGTATTGTTCAAGCATAACTAATCCACTAACATATTTGTGGACCGGCCCTGAAGATCCAAGGGTCAGTTGCGGCTGATCCTGAGGCTCGGGCTAGAGAGTCACGAATTCGGTAAGGACTATCTTTTGCCTTGGTTCATGATGGAAATCCAACTTCCAATACGACCTATGCGGTTTTGATTGTATTACTAGTACGTCAACTTAGTATATGGTAGCTATGCCGTCTATGATTGAAATATTTTTAAAACATACACACACTAATAATAATATCAAATTCGTTTTATCGTATAAAGCATTTTTTTACCATTATAAGGTAAAACTCTATCCTCCGGTTTGCGTTGCATTGTGTGATGGGACTTGAGTCTTATAATGGTTTCATTTTTATAAAAAGCATTGCGTTGTTTGACGATTTACTTTATTTATGCACTGGCAATCCAAGGGAGTAAACCCGTTCCGCGTTAGCGGCATGGTCCTGTGATTAGCCTTATTATCAAATAGGTTAAATAAGATTTCTCATACCAGTCCCATGACTGATTCGAGTTTGTTTCACTTTGCAAACTCGGGTGCCCTTTTTCCCACATGGGCAGCCTTGCATACAGGTTTAACATATTAATTCTGGATAGCTATGGAGCTGGAGATGGATATTATCATTCCTATTTTGCTGTTCAGACTTCACTTAGTATATTATGTTTTTATTCCGCTGCAGACATTTTATATTAAGCTAAAACTGTACTCTATGATAAGTATGATCCAATTTTGCTGTGTAACTCTGATGATGTAATATTTCTAGTGTAATTTGATGAACATTATCTACTGTAATTCTCTATTTCTGTTCCGCTGTTATTGTTATGTGTTATATTCCAATGATTATCCTTACTTTCGTATACACAAAGTTTGTGGTCGTCACATTTGGTATCAGAGCCAGGTTAAAATTAGCTCGGAATATGACATATTAACAAACTTATCAGAGATAGAATCAGCAGAATCCCAAAATGAATAACTCATCATAGATAGGACTAGTAATGTGCTAGAATGAGTTAAAATACACTCCCATAGATTCATTAACATTTAAATATATGTCTCTATGTTTTACAATATCTATTTTGTTGGCCTGACTCTTGGTCTGCTATTTGCAGACATAGTAGAAATGAGTGGCAGAAACAGAAGAAGTAAATCTTTGGTTCATCAATCTAATGAGCCAGTTATGCCCCCACAACCAGAACCAGATCTAGAAGCTCTGGTAAAGAGGTACCGGAATCTAGGTGGAGAAACATTCTCGAGCAAGGAGTCCATTATTGAATCATAAGCATGGATGCATTCTGCTAAGAGAATTTTCGAAGGCTTAAAGTTAAAAGATGAAAAGACTAATAGCATCTTGGGTGCTTAAAGGAGAAGCTTTATTCTGGTGGGAAACTGTTATTAGGAAGAATCCAAAAGGTAATATTACCTGGGATAAATTCAAAGAAGTTTTCATAGAAAAGTGTATTCCTCTAGGAGAAATTGATCGGTTATATGATGAGTTCTACAATCTAAAACAAGGTGATATGACCATTTGGGAGTATCAGAAGAAATTCGAGGAACTTTCCCGCTTTATCCCAGAACTAATCGAAGATCCTTTGAGGAAGAATCGAAGGTTCATTAAAGGACTTCAAAGAAAGTACCTAAATAGAGTAACTGCACATATTCATCTCCCTTTTTCTGAAATGATAGCTATGGCTTGTCTCTATAAGGATAAAGATAAGCAAAATGATTCGGAAGATGAAAAAGTAAGCAACTCTAGCAGCAAAAGGAAATTTGAACTGATAGCCTTGAGTCTAGTACGCAGCCTGAGGTCAGCAAGAAGCCTAAAGCCAATAAGAAAAGGCCAAGATCTCAGAAAGAAACGTTAACGACTGCCATATGCTCTAACTGTAATAGGAAAGGACACTTGTTGGTAAATTGCAAATCCTCGAAGAAATGAAAAAAATGATGCATCTAAATACAATAAGAAGTCTCAAGAGACCAGGGAATGCAATCTTTGCCATAAGCCGGGTCATGTAAAGCAGGACTGCTGGCTTTTGAAAGCGACCAAAGAAGCTCAAGTCAATAAAGTAGTAGAAACTCCAGCACCCTCAACTAATAGGGAAAGGCCAGATGTTTTGAAAGGCACTCTTACTGTCAATAATATTCCAGTTATAGTACGATTTGACACTGGCGCATCACGAAGTTTCATCTCTAGTAACATGGTTAAAAAGTTGAAGCTGACCCTAAAGAATCTTAAGGAATCAATTAATGTTCATAACCGATAGGGGCTTCTCTTGTTCTCAATTTATATTGTAGAGTGCCCGTCTCTTACTCTTGCTATCGGTTTCCTTTCAATTTAATTGTTATGGATCTTGCTGAAATTGATATCATTCTCGGGCTGGATTGGTTGACCAAGTATGAAGCTGAGGCTAAATGTGCTGAAAGGTTTGTTAAAGTTAAAACGAAGCTAGGAGATATTGTTATACCCTGTGTAGGCTCAGATTCAGATAGAAAAGAATTTTGGGCTACTCTAGAAGTTACCCCCACTGCTCTTGAAAATATTCCTGTCGTCAAAAATTATGCGGATGTGTTCAAAGAAGTTGATGGCTTACCTCCGCGGAGAGAAATTGACTTCAGGATTGACCTAGCTCCAAATGCAAGACCAGATGTACATCCTACTCGGAGAATGGTGCCGAAGAAAAAGAAGAACTGAGCAATCAAACCAAACAGCTTTTGTGGAAAGGTCTGATCAAACCTAGTTTCTCAGAATGGGGTGTAGCAGTAGTGTTTGTTCCCAAGTCAGATGGTACTCTCCGTTTGGGTGTGGATTACCAAGATTTAAATAAGAAAACGCTCAAGAATAAGTATCCATTGCCCCGTATAGATGATTTGTTGGATCGTTTAAATGGAGCGAAAGTGTTTTCAAAGATGGACCTAGCTACAGGTTTCCATCAATTGCGTATTGCTGAAGAGTGTATTCCTTTGACGGCTTTCAGAAGTCCAGAAACAGTTAATGAATGGTTAGTAATGCCGTTCGGCTTATGCAATGCTCCAGCCTATTTTGTCGATTTGATGAATCGAGTATTCCAGGATGTTTTAAATAAATTTGTGTTGGTCTTCATTGATGACATCTTAATCTTTTCTAAGTCAACTGCCGAGCATGAAAAACATTTAAAACAGGTTTTGGAAATCCTGAGAAAGAATGTATTGAAAGCCAAATTTTCAAAATGTGTGTTCTGGCAAGAAAAAGTGAAGTTCCTTGGCCATGTAGTATCGAAGGAAGGAATTTCAGTGGATCCTAGCAAAATCACGGCCATTAAAGATTGGAAGCAGCCTACCACTCCTACTGAAGTCAGAAGCTTTCTAGGATTGGCTGGCTATTATCGGAAATTCATTAAAGAATTTTCAAGGACAGCTTGTCCATTGACGAAGCTTACAAAGAAGCATACAAAGTTTATCTGGACACCCGAATGTGAGGCAGCTTTCCAAGAGCTGAAACAGAAGTTGATCACTGCTCCTATGTTGACCATCATAGATGGCAATCTGGATCGGAAAGTTTGGACCGACACTTCTAAAGATGGTATTGGTGCAGTGCTAATGCAAAGGGACAAAGTTGTCGCATATGCTAGCCGTCAGTTAAAACCGCATGAGAAGAATTACGCCACTCATGATCTTGAGCTAATGGCCATCGTATTTTCTCTAAAGATATGGAGGCATTATCTTTTGGGTGAAAAGTTCGAGCTATATACATATCATAAATCCGTAAAGTATCTTTTCACCCAAAGAGATTTGAACTTGAGGCAGCAACGTTGGGTTGAATTTCTTGCACCCTATGATCTGGACATCTTATATACTCCAAGAAAAGCCAATGTTGTGGCAGATGCACTTAGCAGAAAGAATGTGGGCGTCGCCAATCTTATCCTCGCCAATCTCATCATTACACCCACATTGATTGACAAAATCTCTGCTCTCCAGAAGGATGATGAATTTATTCAGAGGATTAGTAAGAGAGCTCGGGAAGGCGAACCCTCGAGTTTCCAAATTGATAACAAAGGAGTTCTGAGGTTGAAAGGCCGAATTTGTGTTCCAAATATTCCTGAGCTCCGAAGAGAAGTAATGGATGAATGTCACAAATTCGAACTTTGTATCCATCCAGGGGTGAGCAAGATGTATCATGATCTCAAGCGTACATTCTGGTGGAAGTCTACGAAAAGAGACATCTCCATTTATGTCAGCAGGTGTTCTACTTGTCAACAAGTCAAAAGCGATCAGCAAAAACCTGCCGTCTTGTTACAACCACTACCAGTTCCAAGTTGGAAATGGGATCAAATTTCCGTGGATTTTATTGATGGCTTGCCCCGAACGAAGAAAGGCAATGATAGTATATGGGTGATTGTTGATCATCTCACAAAACCGCCCATTTTATTCTTGTTAAATCGACTAAAACAGCTCAAAGTTTGGCAAAGATTTATTTCAAAGAAATTATCCGACTACATGGAGTCCCCAGTAGCATTGTAAGTGATCGTGACCCTATATTCTCTAGTAAATTCTGGGAAGCTTTCCAAGGAGAGCTGGGGACAACATTAAATCTGAGCACCGCTTATCATCCTCAAACAGATGGCCAGACTGAGAGGGTGAATCGTATACTGGAAGACTTGTTGCCGGCTTGTATTCTTGACTTTGGCGGATCATGGGAGGACCACTTGCATTTGGTTAATTTCTCCTATAATAACAGTTACCAAGCAAGCTTGGAAATGTCGCCACTCTAAGCATTGTATGGCAGGCCTTGCAGATCTCCAGCATGTTGGGTGGAACTAGGCAATAGACTAGTATTGGGTCCCGACATGATTAGAGAAGCTTCGGACAAAGTTGATTTTATTAAAAAAACGATTGTTAGCAGCTCAAAGCCGACAGAAAAGCTATGCAGATTCAAGAAGAAGGGATCTAGAATTTGCTGTTGGCGATTATGTATACTTGAGAGTTTCCCTATTAAGAGGAGTTATCGCTTTGGGAAGACTAGGAAGTTGGCTCCTATATTCATTGGTCCATTCCCCATTCTAGAAAGAATTGGACTCTCGTGTATAGGGTTTAGTTGCCTGATTGGTTGCCAGGGGTATATGATGTATTCCTTGTATCTCAACTCAGGAAGCATGTACATGATCCAGACTTGATTGTGGAGGAAGCTGCACAACAAGATTTGTAAGTTGCCCCTAACTTAGCAGTAAGAAGGGAGCCGGTAAAGATCATTGGCAAAGAAACCCGAGTTCTGAGGAACAAAAGAATTCATCTAGTCAAAGTGCAGTGGAGCGGAGATCCTAGAGACTGTACATGGGAGACAGAGGATAGCATCAAACAGGCTTATCCCCATTGCAGAGTGGATATCTCTGACTAGCTCTAGTGCAAGGTACATTTGCCATATTTACATTTTCCGTTTTGTTTCCTACTATACTATATTTTTCTTTTCGGGGACGAAAAGTTCTTAAGTGGGGGAGATTGTAACAACCTAGAAAATCAGAGCTAATTTAAAATTTTTATTTTAGCTATTTTATTGAATTTTAAATGGTTAAAATAATTTATTTTAAATAATAACGATTAAAAATTTGTTTAAATCGATGTTTGAACGAATATATTTATTTTGACTCTAAAAGGAGTTAGAAATAGCGTGGCAGTTTGAGAATTTGAATTCAAACTTTGACTGACTGTATCGGATGCAAAATGGATCGAATTTTAGTAAAACCAAAAATATTTAATTTTGTTTAAGATTATCTTTCCAACGAATCCGAAAAATTGAAATTTTGTAATAACCCGAAAATCCGAGCCAATTTAAAATTTTTATTTTGGCAATTTTAGAGAATTTTGAATATTTAAAATGAATTATTTTAAATAATAACGATGAGAAATTTAGTTTGAATAGAATTCGAACGTATATATTTATATAGATCGTCGTTAGAAAATAAATAATTATTTATAATTATAAAAGGAATTGAAAATGGCGCGGTAATTTGATAATTAGATTTCAAATTTCAAATGAATGTACAGGATTCAAAATAAACCGGATTTAAGCGAAACCAAAAATATTTGAATCTAATTGAGAATATCTTTCCAATGAATCAGAAAAATTGAAATTTCATAGCGAGGATAAAAAGGTATGTCCAGATGAAAATTAAAAATAGTCGCTATGGAATTCTGGCCCTTAAAAATGGAAATTTTGCAAACGTCCTCGGATTTCGACGAAACCACTTTTGTTGGATCTGTGATGTCAAATTATTGCTAGATTTCAATTTTCGTAATTTTTCGAATCAATATGTGAGTGTGGAAAAGGAAAATGCGTTTGACCAATTTCAGTTGATTTTAATCGACTGGAAAATAGCCATTTTTCAAACGGTCTCAAAATTCGACGAAACTAGTTTTGTTAAGACCGTATTGTCTATACGAAGCTAGAAAATATTTTTCGAGAATTTTTAGAGTTCGTATGTGGGCCCGGTAAATTGAAATGTGCGTTAAAATTCAATATATAGAGTTATATTTTGTTTTGATGAAAACAGATCAAAATGGTCGAATTAGCCTACGATACATATCCCATTGTGTTCGGAATGGGGGTAATTAGCTGTGGACGACAGGCGGTGGGCCTCGTTTAGAGGTCGAATAAAAAGTCAACTTTTTTGAAATTAAATAATTAAATAAAAAAATATAAAAACACCTCACCCCTCTATATTCTCTTTCAGCCCCCCCCCCCCCCCGTTAGAATTCATTTCAAAATTAAAAGAAAAAAAAGAAAAGGGGCAACGGGGGGTGAACCACCGCTGCCGCCACTTCATCGCGGCCCCCCCAGGTAGTGCGCCGCCTCCCCCTTCTTCTTCTTCCTCCTTCACGCAGCAGCGCTCCCCTCCTCAGTTCGATCCAAGATGAGCCCCCCTCCAGCGAGATCCCCAAAACCCCCTTTCCTTCCCGCCGCCTCCCTCCACCACTGCAGCGCCGCCGACCTTCCTCTGCCGCGCGCCAGCAACTCCGACGAGCACCGATCCGCGAGCACCCCCTTGCCTTGGCGCTCCCTCTTCCTTCGATCATTGTGAGTGTTTCTTTTTCTTCCTTCCCTTTTCATTTTCCTGTAAATAACATTGAATAAAGAACGGATTTTTATTATAAAAATATGATCTTTGAGGATAAAGAAGAAAATAAAAACACGATTTTTACAGTATAGATTTAAAATAATAAAAGTATGTTTTTTTTTTGTAGGAAGCTTTAAAATAAAAATTCGATTTTTATTTGTTAAGGGAATTTATATATGTGTTATTATTTAAAAAGATTGGATCTTTATTTTACATCAAGATTAGATTTTGTATTTTACATGAAGTAGAGATTTTTAAATTAGTAAAGTAGAGATTTCTAAACAAGATAAGATTTGATTTTTAATCTAGCAAAGAAGTGATTTTTAATCTAGCAAAGAAGTGATTTTTAATCAAAGGAGGAAGTGGTTTTTAATTAGAAAATATAATTTTTATATAGTACAGATAGTAAAAATATAATTTTTATATGAATGGCATGCATTTGTAAAGAATTGATTTTTCATGAAGTAAAGGCGAAATCTTTATATTTGAAAAGGCAAAATCTTTATATTTGAAAAGGCGAAATCTTTATATTTGAAAAGGCGAAATCTTTATATTTGAAAATGCGAAATCTTTATATGAGGAATAGCACGATAAAAATATAATCTTTATTATATAAACACCATTATAAAAATAGAATTTTTATCTATATAATAGTGGTGTAAAAAAAGAATTTTTATCTATATAGTAGCAGTGTGAAAATAGAATTTTTATATACATAGCAACATATAAAAATGTGATTTTATATATGTAGTGAATAAGGGCAAAGAAAGTGACAGAAGACGAAAAGGTGAAGATTTCCAGTTTGAAGTGTCGTGGAGTTGGGATAGCTTTGGTGAGAACTCCTCACTTTAAATCTTGTTTTTCTAGTTATATATATGCTAGGATGCAGACGGTGCTTAGCAGCACCCGACACCCGTCGTCCACAGACCATGGATGGCTTGTTTTTTTGATTGATGTGTTGTGAAAATTGTTTGTGATGTTGATGTGAAATCGATAATAAAATGTAGATGGTTGAATAAATTAATTATCGTTAAAAATATTTTTTTTAACGTGAACGGGAATAAATAAATATTTATGAACAAATCGGCCGATTTGTTTATGTACACTGATTTGACTGATATTGATTGGGATGATAAATTTTACACATCGCCCAACTGCACGAATTAAAATCTGTGTTTGTTGATTTGAAACCCCACACGGGTGTTGGGATGATATTTGGCGCACACTAATCCCAATTATTTAACTGTATGTCGATCGATTGGTCGACAGGCTGTGTAAGCGTTGATTATTTATATTTGATGCTTATGCAATTGTGTGGTGCACTTTGGATGATGGTTGATTAGTTATCGTTGCTATTATATACATGTGTTGTATGGAATCCATATAATTAACGCTATATGATAATTGATTGAGCCTCATTCCAATCGGGGAAAATAATGAATATTATAAAAGAAAATTCATGTGTTGAATATAAAAATAGTCATGTGTTGACGATGTTCATGTGTTGAAACTATTCATGTGTTGAGTAAAATATTTTAAATTATAAAATTTACATCTTTATCATATTTAAAATTAGAACTACTTTACAGTAGGAGTCTAATTAAAAATCAAACGATAGATACCATAATTTTATAAAATATTTTACATAACAAAAATAGTTGTGTGTTGACAGTACTCATGTGTTGAGATTGGTGGTGTGTTGAAAGAAATATAGATTCATGTGTTGAATAGAATAAATATTCATTTGTTGAATAGAGTAATGAATTTATTTAAATATATAAAGCCGTGTTGACTAGAGTTGCGCTATTTTGACATGAATGATATTTATATCGATTTTATTCGAATATCGAAATGGAAGTGATTTCAAAATGTAATGTTTTGAAAATATTATCATTTATATAGTAATGATATGAAATATTCAATTTTGATTTGAAATTGAATATAGAATTGAAATTGTTTGAAAACGAATTTAAAACGATTTATAAAGTACGTTTTATAAGGAAATTGACGATATATATATAATACATATATATATTATATATAATGGCCTGAATAGAACGCGCCGCGCCGCGGCAGTTCGTGAATTTCGACCATTGACTTCGAAATGACGTTGCGAGAGATCCGACCGTCGGATTCTCCTAAAACCGGAACCGTTGGGTTTGTATCGAAAAGATCTTTCCAATGAATATTGGAAATTTGTAATCTAACAGTTGGATTTGGAATTATTTCCAAATCAAATTTGGAAAAGGTCGCTGTAAGTGCAGTTCGATGGTCGTTGATGGAAATCAACTGTACGGGCCTTGATAAAATTATTAAAAATATTAATAATTTGTTTAAAATCATAATATGTGAATTGGAAAGAACTGGAATGTAAAATTCCACATTTGAAAAGATAAAAATATATTTTTATCGAAATGAACTAGTTTTGAACTAGAATTAAAATCAATTTATTTTCGAAATGAATAAATTGAATTTGAATTGGTTTTGAAAATAACCAGAATTTCCAATATTTATAAAGTGGAAGTTGTGACAGCCCGCCCCGCACCAGCCTGCATTTACTCCGAAAGTGCGCTGTACACATGCCCAGCTAGCACAGAACGGTCGTCAGAAGAAAAGAAAGAAGAGAATGAACTAATCAAGGAACCTGTAGAATGTCTCACAGCGCATGGGATAAAATATAATAATAACATACTTGACATAAAACAGGCGAGACAGTGCATAAGCTGATAACTAAAATCAACATCAATCATCAGAGCAGCGGAAATTCAAATACAGCTTATTACAATTTTCCAAATTTACTGTCTCTAAACAAAAGAAAGCCAAAATAGAAGATACACCACCAATGCCCAAGCAGTGATCTTCAACAACACAGGGAGAATACTATACATATGTTACGTGGAAGCCTCCTGCTCGTCTCCGGATCATCTACCCGTGCATCACCAGCTAACCTGTCTCTAGTCTGCTCGTGTGAGCACCCAGAGTAATAAGAGGAGACATGAAACTCTGGGTCAGACATAAAGCCTGGTATGAGCGATAAGCATCTAAACAGAATAATAACAGGTATACTAAACCATACCTGAACCTGGACCTGCAACCAAAGAGTTAGTACCACATACCGTACAATACTCCAAGGTGCCATAATAAATAGTGTAAGAATACGGGGGTGGGGTGTGCATGTCACAATGATAGCAAGCAAATCATCTATATCAACCATCCTCACACCTCTCACTCAGTGCGTAAAGCGTACGACATCTACCACTTTGGAACACTAGACAAACTGAGGTAACGACGAATCCCGACTTGTAGAAACCCTGCTGTGACCAAGCCAAACACTTGGAGTCATAACCAAACATTTCAATGACTCGCTTCATTGGTCAAATCCCTCGGTCCTACCGATGCCATAATGGCCCTGAATCCGCCTTCATACCTCCTACCATAGTGGTCCAAAGCTATAGACGTCGATAACCCCTTGGCACGCGTCCCGCAGCAAAGCCCAACCATGAAGCGAACTCATTGATTCCCATCTAAATCTTGAGCTCTAACTTCTCATTTGGACTTCCTTTGCATCTCGGGTTTTGATCGAGTTGGAGTGGGTCTTCAGAAGAGTTGTCGCGCATTAACAGTCCTAGAATTCTGTTCGGTTCGGTAGTCATCACCTTCATCGGTTCGGGTCGGATACTCCACTTCGGGTCGGGTCGGTGTCCTCCTCCGGGTCGGGTCGGTTCAGTGATTCTCCCCCTCCAGATATCGGTTCGGTTCGGGTGTGTCTCTGCTTGAGTTCGGTTCGGAGGTCGTTCATCCGATCCGATTCTTTCTGTTTGACTTGTTTGCCTGCTCCGATCCGTCCTGTTCCCTTTCTCCGATCCGGTCCGCTCCTTTACTCCGATCCAATCTGCTCCATTGCTCCGATCCGATCTTCTGTCCAACTCCAACTCTAAGCAATGGCCTTCCTTCCTTCCAAACTTCTTCCAGTGACAAGTCCCAATCCAGTTCGGATTCCCTTGGTCAGTCCACTAGTCCGATCCGACCCCTGCTCCGATCCGAACCGGTTCGGGACCTGCACATTTCTGCAACTTTCCAGCGAGCTTTCTACGCCATTCGACGACGTTTTCGACCAATTTGACTATTCTAATCAATCATAAAACATACTATAGAGTCATAGCAACATGTAAGAACAACCACAAACAACAAACAACAATTTAAATGAATCAAAATAGATCAAAAGTGGCCAAAACCTCACATTTTCCTATAATTCCTCTTAATCATGTTTAAGCATACGATTAGCAAAACACATCGAAATTAACCCAAATTTCTAACAGAGCCTTAAAACATTATTTTAGAATTTTAAGAATTTTTCCAGAATTTATTTACGTACAAATTCGCTAATCTTCACTAATTACCCTTAATTAACTGTAATTAGTGTCAAAACGATGCTATCACTCACCTTTGCCACAATAAAACTTCCAAATCTGAAGTGAACCTCTGATTTGCACGAATTCCAATATATAACAGCAGCTCTACCTCGATCCTTGTGCTAATCCTCCTTGATTTGATGCCTCTAAGCCTTAATCCTTGATTAGGAAGTGATTTTTGGGTGTTTTAGAGAGATTTAGAGAGTGGAGGCCATGGCTAGGTTAAGAGGAATGAAAGTGGCGGCTGGAAAATGTCTAAAGAAATGTTTTCTAACCCTAATCAGCCCCTATATACCCCTAAACCCGAAATTCCCCTTGGGCCTAGCTGCTAATCACCCGTTTAAGCCCAATTAAGCTGTTTTTCACCATCTGAAACTTGTTTCAGCCATATCTCCCAAACGGTGAGTTCGTTTGGCTAATGTGACCACTCTACGGAAAGAGAAACCATCATCCGGAGCCAATGGAAGTAGTTTCAGGTCAAAATTCCTTCCCAGTCAAAAGTTATGGCCAAAACAGTGATAACTAGGGGTAAAATGGTCATTTAAAAATCGGGAAAAATCATGAACATGGGAAATGACCCCAATAGTCGTCCCCCAAAGTTACATGACCATACGACTTCGTATGTGACAGAAATAAATATTCTACGATCCTATGATGCGTAGAATGCGGGTCGTTACACTCTCCCCCCCTTAAGAAATTTCGTCCCCGAAATTCCTTAACCCAAAACATACAAAGGATCCCGCATGCCTAACAACCACATACATCAATCAAACATGCAAAACAAACCTATCCTAGCATGCGGAAAACTAAATCGAAGTCAAAATCTTACCAGACAAAGAGTTCTGGGTGTGACTTCCTAATGTTATCCTCTGTCTCCCAAGTACAATCATTCTCGTTCTCGCTCCACTGTACCTTGACTAGCTTCACCGCCTTCCTTCGAAGTTGCTTCATGTCGTGCTCGACAATACGGACCGGCTTGCGGTTCCCAACCGCCTCGGGTTCTACTTCGAAGTCCTCTAACTGATCAGGTGAAATAGTCATATCTGAGTCGTGAACGAACTTCCTTAGTTGGGAAACATGAAATACGTTGTGAACTCCCGCCATCTTCTCCGGTAAGTCAATTCTATATGCCAAATTCCCGACTAGTTCAAGAACAGGGAATGGGCCAACGAATCTTGGTGCCAACTTGCCTCTCCTGCCAAATCGTATTATACTCTTCAACGGAGAAATCTTGACAAACACCAAGTCGCCAACGGAGAATTTTAAGTCTCTTCTCCTCTTATCAGCATAACTTTTCTGCCTATCTTGGGCTGCCTTCATTCGTTGTTTAATGATCTTGATCTTATCTGAAGTTTCCCTCACCACATCTGGTCCAAGCATAAACTTCTCGCCAGTCTCTATCCAACATGATGGTGAGTTGCACGGTCTTCCGTACAAAGCTTCAAACGGAGCCATACCGATACTGGATTGGTAGCTATTATTATATGCAAACTCTACTAGATGCAAATGGTCATCCCATGATCCACCAAAATCCAATATACATGCTCTCAAGAGGTCTTCCAAAATACGGTTCACCCTCTCCGTCTGACCGTCGGTCTGAGGATGATATGCGGTACTGAGATGTAACTCTGACCCTAGAGCCTCTTGTAAGCTCTTCCAAAACCCACTAGTGAACAACGGGTCTCGGTCGCTCACAATGCTTTTGGGTACTCCATGAAATCTCACTACCCACTTCATATATAATTCTGCTAACTTAGCTGCTGTTCTGGTCGATTTGACTGGTATAAACCTTGCGCTTTTAGTCAATCGATCCACAATCACCCAAATGCTATCATGTCCCGTTCTAGTCCTTGGTAAACCATCGATGAAATCCATCGAGACTTGCTCCCATTTCCATTCGGGAATTTCCAATGGATGTAGCAATCCACTAGGCTTCTTTTGCTCGGCTTTAACTACCTGGCAATTCATGCATTTGGATATAAACTTCCCAACGTCTCTTTTCATTCCTTCCCAGTAGTAAGTCTGTTTCATGTCTCTATACATCTTATTACCACCGGGGTGTATAGTCAGCTTTGAGTGATGACATTCTCTAAGCACTTCATCCCTCAATCCATTGACATTGGGTACAACAAGCTTTCCATTCTTTCTAAGCCATCTATCTCGATCAAGCCCATACTTGTTCATCTCCTCATCGATACCCATCTCTAACTTTGAGATGATTTCCAATAGGTTAGGATCGTCCCTCTGACTAGAGCCGATCCGTTCCACCAAAGTGGGTCTGATCGTCAAACTTGCTAACATTTCTGGATCCAATTCGCACTTTGGTCTGAAATCAAACCCCGCGATAAACTCCAGTTGCTTCCATTCAAGGAACATAGCCCCTAAGCTGGCATGTCTTCTACTCAATGCATCAGCCACCACATTGCCCTTTCCTGGTGTGTATGCGATGTCAAAATCATAGGAAGCTAAGAACTCTAACCATCTCTGTTGACGGAGATTCAGATCTTTCTGAGAGAAGAGATACTTTAACGACTTATGATCTGTAAACAGCTCAAATCTTTCTCCCAAGAGATAGTGTCTCCACATCTTTAACGCGAACACGATCGCTGCCAATTCTAAATCATGGGTAGGGTATCTTTTCTCGTGCGGTTTCAATTGCCGACTTGCGTAAGCCACCACCCTACCACCTTGCATCAATACAGCACCCAGTCCGGTACCACAGGCATCCGTGTATACCGTCATCTCTTCATCCCCCTTAGGAATGACTAACACTGGTGCGCTTGTCAACTTGTCCTTTAGACTTTTGAATGCATTCTCGCACCTTTCATCCCAGACAAAAGCTTGATTCTTCTTGGTCAACTGGGTCAATGGTGCTGCTGTCTTGGAGAAACCTTGGATAAACTTACGATAATATCCCGCTAACCCCAAGAAACTTCTTACATCTGTTGCATTCTTGGGCGTAGGCCAATCCTGTACCGTAGCCACCTTTGCTGGGTCCACGGCAATACCATTCTCTGATACAACATGGCCCAAGAACCTCACTTCCCTCTTCCAGAAGTGACACTTAGAAAACTTTGCTTTCAATTGGTGTTTTCTCAACACCTCCATCACTACTCTTAAATGTTCCTTGTGTTCTTCCTCTGTCCTCGAATAGACCAAAATATCATCAACGAACACAAGGACAAACTTATTCAACTGATCTCTGAATACCCTATTCATAAGATCCACAAAATATGCTGGGGCATTGGTCAACCCGAATGGCATGACCAACCACTCATAAAATCCAGACGGCATCCGAAATGCCGTTCTAGCTATACTCTCAGCTTCCACACTAAGCTGATGAAAACCTGTCGCGAGATCCAACTGAGAAAATACTCTCGCGCCACTCAACTGATCAAACAAATCATCTATCCGCGGTAGAGGATACTTGTTCTTCCTCGTCACTTTATTCAACTCGCGGTAGTCTACACACAAACGAAGGGAACCATCCGCCTTGGTAGCAAACACAACTGGTGCTCCCCATTCAGAAACACTCCTTCTGATAAATCCCTTCTTCAAAAGATCGCTGACTTGCACCTCGAGCTCTCGCTGCTCTCTTGGTGCCATACGACGAAGTGGCATCACTATAGGCCTGGCATCCTTTACCAAATCAATACGAAACTCAATCTCCCGGTGTGGTGGAAGTCCGGTCACTTCTTCGAAAACATCCGGATACTGGCCAACCACGGGCAAACCTGACAACTCACTATGCGGAATGTCGAGGGAGTTTAGAAAACTAGCCAATACCCCCTTACTGGGTAGACCACCAAACACTATCCTCCGCCCATCATCCGCTCTAGCTGTCACCAACAAGCCCTCGCAGTCTACCACCACCCCGTATCTTTGGAGCCAATCTACTCCCAAAATAATGCCAAACCCAGTAAAGCCCAAAACAAAGCAATCACAAACAAACATGCATCCATGACTCGATAAGACCACATTACGACAAATCATGCTAAGGCTAGTTGAACCACCAATCGGGTTCGTCACTACTAAAGGTCTATCGACAATCTCGGGCTCCAATCCCAACCTATCTACCAGGTCACTGGATATGAAAGAACTGGAAGCTCCGGTATCAAACAAAACTCTAACAGGAACATCATAAACAGAAAGCATACCTTGAATGACGACATTCTTTCCCTTCTCCGCCGCTGTTGGGGCATTCGACGAAGAAGGAATAGCATTAAGAGCGTAGGCTTTCACCATTTGCTTTTCCTTAGGGGGTTGTGGACACTTGTCCTTGTGATGTCCCATTTGGCCACAGTTGAAGCACTTCCTATCCGCTGGCTTGGCCCGACAATTACTAGCATAATGGCCCTTCTTACCACAGCTGAAGCACTCAACATCTTGCTTATTCTTTTTCTTCTGACCATCCTTAGCTTGGTTCTGCTTTCTCTTATTCTGGGAACCACCCTTGCCTCCACCACTTGCTTGTGGCTTTGGCTCATCTGCGGATGCAACCTCAGTCTTCGGCTTAGGGTAGAGACTTTCTGACCTCAATGCTTTCCCTATAATCGACTCAAACGACTCATCGATGTGGTTAATAAGTCTTTCCCCCAAGTACTGGTCCAAACCGGTTATGAATTTCTCATTCTTTTTCTCGGCAGTATCAATAAGAGATAACCCATATTTTGACAAAGTGTCAAATTCGGCAATATACTCGGAGACAGCTCTGCCATTCTGCTTGAGCTCCAAGAATTTCTTAAACAGCACTGACTTCTGAGCAGCTGGAATGAACTTCTCGCTAAAACGAGCCTTAAACTGTTCCCAAGTAATCTGATCTTCGGGAGTAGCTGCCTTTATAGCATTCCACCAATTCATTGCCCGCCCTTGCAACTGACGGGACGCTAGCTTTCTCTTCATCGCATCCTCGATACCCAAATCCTCGAAGATACGTTCGCAACTATCCAACCAATCCTGCACGTCCGTGGCCGACTCCGTTCCGTGGAACGGCTTCCCACCAAGGCTAGTATAATCCTTATTCAGCTTGGCGAAGTCGACTCTTGGCGCCTGCACTATTGGACCACCACCATTTCCACCATTGGGGGCTGCCCTCTGTACATCTCTAAGCATCTCTCTCATGAGGTCAGTAAACATCGTCCTCATGTCAGCAGCATTCCCATTATTGGCTCCCCTACCGGTACCTCTAACATATCGGCTCATCGTCAATCTGAAAAAGGAAATGATTAACGACTCCATAGTGGTGCTAGTGCAGTACGACTTCATCCTTATACTACTAATAGTATATATATATATATATAGCTTTTGAAAACCAAAGTAATCACAAATACGCTCTCTCGTATACGTATATTATCTCTCCCTGATAACTTCCCTAGGTTAACTACGCAACCTAGAGCTCTGATACCAAGTGTGACAGCCCGCCCCGCACCAGCCTGCATTTCCTCCGAAAGTGCGCTGTACACATGCCCAGCTAGCACAGAACGGTCGTCAGAAGAAAAGAAAGAAGAGAATGAACTAATCAAGGAACCTGTAGAATGTCTCACAGCGCATGGGATAAAATATAATAATAACATACTTGACATAAAACAGGCGAGACAGTGCATAAGCTGATAACTAAAATCAACATCAATCATCAGAGCAGCGGAAATTCAAATACAGCTTATTACAATTTTCCAAATTTACTGTCTCTAAACAAAAGAAAGCCAAAATAGAAGATACACCACCAATGCCCAAGCAGTGATCTTCAACAACACAGGGAGAATACTATACATATGTTACGTGGAAGCCTCCTGCTCGTCTCCGGATCATCTACCCGTGCATCACCAGCTAACCTGTCTCTAGTCTGCTCGTGTGAGCACCCAGAGTAATAAGAGGAGACATAAAACTCTGGGTCAGACATAAACCCTGGTATGAGCGATAAGCATCTAAACAGAATAATAACAGGTATACTAAACCATACCTGAACCTGGACCTGCAACCAAAGAGTTAGTACCACATACCGTACAATACTCCAAGGTGCCATAATAAATAGTGTAAGAATACGGGGGTGGGGTGTGCATGTCACAATGATAGCAAGCAAATCATCCATATCAACCATCCTCACACCTCTCACTCAGTGCGTAAAGCGTACGACATCTACCACTTTGGAACACTAGACAAACTGAGGTAACGACGAATCCCGACTTGTAGAAACCCTGCTGTGACCAAGCCAAACACTTGGAGTCATGACCAAACATTTCAATGACTCGCTTCATTGGTCAAAGCCCTCGGTCCTACCGATGCCATAATGGCCCTGAATCCGCCTTCATACCTCCTACCATAGTGGTCCAAAGCTATAGACGTCGATAACCCCTTGGCACGCGTCCCGCAGCAAAGCCCAACCATGAAGCGAACTCATTGATTCCCATCTAAATCTTGAGCTCTAACTTCTCATTTGGACTTCCTTTGCATCTCGGGTTTTGATCGAGTTGGAGTGGGTCTTCAGAAGAGTTGTCGCGCATTAACAGTCCTAGAATTCTGTTCGGTTCGGTAGTCATCACCTTCATCGGTTCGGGTCGGATACTCCACTTCGGGTCGGTGTCCTCCTCCGGGTCGGGTCGGTTCAGTGATTCTCCCCCTCCAGATATCGGTTCGGTTCGGGTGTGTCTCTGCTTGAGTTCGGTTCGGAGGTCGTTCATCCGATCCGATTCTTTCTGTTTGACTTGTTTGCCTGCTCCGATCCGTCCTGTTCCCTTTCTCCGATCCGGTCCGCTCCTTTACTCCGATCCAATCTGCTCCATTGCTCCGATCCGATCTTCTGTCCAACTCCAACTCTAAGAAATGGCCTTCCTTCCTGCCAAACTTCTTCCAGTGACAAGTCCCAATCCAGTTCGGATTCCCTTGGTCAGTCCACTAGTCCGATCCGACCCCTGCTCCGATCCGAACCGGTTCGGGACCTGCACATTTCTGCAACTTTCCAGCGAGCTTTCTACGCCATTCGACGACGTTTTCGACCAATTTGACTATTCTAATCAATCATAAAACATACTATAGAGTCATAGCAACATGTAAGAACAACCACAAACAACAAACAACAATTTAAATGAATCAAAATAGATCAAAAGTGGCCAAAACCTCACATTTTCCTATAATTCCTCTTAATCATGTTTAAGCATACGATTAGCAAAACACATCGAAATTAACCCAAATTTCTAACAGAGCCTTAAAACATTATTTTAGAATTTTAAGAATTTTTCCAGAATTTATTTACGTACAAATTCGCTAATCTTCACTAATTACCCTTAATTAACTGTAATTAGTGTCAAAACGATGCTATCACTCACCTTTGCCACAATAAAACTTCCAAATCTGAAGTGAACCTCTGATTTGCACGAATTCCAATATATAACAGCAGCTCTACCTCGATCCTTGTGCTAATCCTCCTTGATTTGATGCCTCTAAGCCTTAATTCTTGATTAGGAAGTGATTTTTGGGTGTTTTAGAGAGATTTATAGAGTGGAGGCCATGGCTAGGTTAAGAGGAATGAAAGTGGCGGCTGGAAAATGTCTAAAGAAATGTTTTCTAACCCTAATCAGCCCCTATATACCCCTAAACCCGAAATTCCCCTTGGGCCTAGCTGCTAATCACCCGTTTAAGCCCAATTAAGCTGTTTTTCACCATCTGAAACTTGTTTCAGCCATATCTCCCAAACGGTGAGTCCGTTTGGCTAATGTGACCACTCTACGGAAAGAGAAACCATCATCCGGAGCCAATGGAAGTAGTTTCAGGTCAAAATTCCTTCCCAGTCAAAAGTTATGGCCAAAACAGTGATAACTAGGGGTAAAATGGTCATTTAAAAATCGGGAAAAATCATGAACATGGGAAATGACCCCAATAGTCGTCCCCCAAAGTTACATGACCATACGACTTCGTATGTGACAGAAATAAATATTCTACGATCCTATGATGCGTAGAATGCGGGTCGTTACAGAAGTGGATTTGAATTGAAATTGTCATTGGAATATTTTGATGTTGGATTTCGTGACTATACAGATATTGTTATGGGAATTTGAAAGATATATTTTATATCGTTATTTCCAATACGATATTTGTTGGTTTCGGGATTTGATATTGAATATAAGCCGGTATACTTTCTATTCAGAGCCTTGTATCTAATATCAAATGTGATTTGGGTTTGTCGTGAATGGTGTCTTCATTAACACTGTTCTTAAGCCCAATAGAGAAAAAGATTAAATCTTTCTATTTAGATTTAATGAAGTGTATCAAATTAAATTATATTTAATTGGAATTGAATTTGAATTGGTTTTAGGGTTTATCGTGAACGGTGTTTTGAACAACACCTGTTCTTTAACCCGATTAACAATAGAGCTTGATTTTGGGTTTATCGTGAATCGTGTTTTAAATGACATTGGTTCTTTAACCCAGTTAAAGACAGGATATTGATTTTTGAAAAGATTAATACGAAGTGGAGTTTTGATGAATCTTTAATTAGATTGAAATGTGAATTGATAATTTAAATTATCAAATCTGAAAGGTGATCGAGAATGGAGTACCACCAGTTTTGCTCCAAAGCGATAGTTAAATCTTGAATTAGATTTAAACGTGAAATGGTAATTAATTTTACCGATAACACCGTGGTGTTAGGTATGGAGTATTACCAGTTTTGCTCCAGGGGATGAATAGGTTGGGATTGGGAAATAAAACCAATAATTACTTCGGTGTGGTTCGCTAATCCCGACTAGTTTGAAATGATATCCAAAGGAAGATTAAAGAATAAATTTAGAAGAATTTATCTTGGATAAAATTAATGGGAACCTTTCCCTAAGAATGTGATTTTGTGAATAAAAGAACATTCTGAATTGGAATGAAGCATTTGTTGTGTTTGTGTAACATTTGTTTATTATATACGTGGGTTATTCAGAAAGGCCAGGTTTATACCCATTCTGAATAACCGATTCGGCGATAAGTCGAAGATGAAGACGGTGGTTGAAGACCGGAAGTCTTCACATCGTTTGGGTGATTACTGATGATCTTGATTGGGCTGTACACCCAAAATGAGGGAATCAGTTGGTGATCGTCCAGACGTAGTTGGAGATGGATGGATATGCGAGGAAAGTGTCTCCGGTTTCGTTCAGACCCAGAACGAACTTGTAAATGGATTGTGTGTCTGACATTGGATTTTATTCTGTGTTGATTGATCTCTATTAAATATACATCTGTTTGGCGGCGAAGAATTTATTCTCTTGCTTAATGCCCTTCTCTGATATGTACGAGCTCAGAGGTTGTATATCGATGGACATCAGTCGCAGGGAGTGGATTGCCAGTGTGGCACGCGTAAGTGGCAATTGATCAAGGCTTCTGTTGAAAAGCAAAGTCTTGTGGTTGATGATCAAAGCACGGCCTGTGTGGCATAGCTTTGTATATAACGTGAATTCGCGAGCCTCACACCTCGGTATGAGTCAAAAAGGGATACGTACCCAAGGAGTGCACGACATTTCTTTCTAGCTATGGTGGTGTTAGTGACCTACCAGCCCTGACATTTATATACTTTTCACCTGTGTGGTTGTTGGAATGCGAGGCGCCTCGGATATAGGTCTGTAAGGATCGGGAAACGTGTGTTCAGGAATTGCCAATCCTCAAAAGTAAGAGAGGACCGGCCTTGGAGGATCCAGGGATTGCTGTGTGTGGTCCCGAGGCATTTGCTAGAGTGTCTCGAATCGGAGAGTAGCTTGCCCCTTGCCTCGACTCATAATGGAATCCAATTTCCAATACGTGATATTGTGGTTTTAATTGTAGAACTAGTATGGCGACATGATATATGGTACACATGTCGTCTATGATTGATATTTATGATTGAAATTGTTTTGACACTATACACTTATAATAGTATCAAATGATTTGTTTTAAACGTACCAAGCATGTTTGGCTATTATAAGAGAAAACCCTATCCTCCGGCTTGCGTTGCATTGTGTGATGGGACCTGGGTCTTATAACAGCTTCATATTTCCAAAGAGCATTGCGTTGTTTTGTTATATGCACCAGTATTCTTGGGAGGAAACTCGTTCCGTGTTATACGGCGTGGTCCCTTGAATTACTATCTTTTAAAGTAATGTTTTAAATAACTATTTTAGTTCTCACACCGGTCACATGACTGACCTGGAGTTTATTGTTTTAACCCAAACTCTGGGTGCCCCTATTTTCGACACGGACAGCTAGTAGTTTTGGTTTTGCAGAATTATATTCACAGGATCCTGATTTACAGCTGGAACGATGCTCGGAAAGCTCTGTATCCGTGTATCACTTTCAGTTGTGTTTTTGTATTATTTTCCGCTGCGATGTATTTAAATGTAATTTAAATCTCTGATATTTATCGAATGCAATTTATTCATTTATACTCTGTATATTCTTGTATCTGATGGAATTGTTGTAATAACAAAGAAATGTTCTTCTGTCTGCGTTCTATTTTGTCTTGTCCTCAACGCAATCCGTGCTTTCCTTCACGGGGAAGTTCAGGTCATGTCAAATTTCATTGCTGGAATCAAAATTTATGGTCAGTTGAACTTTCAGAATAGTCGTTATGGAATTTAAATATAATATATGGCCCGTATAAATAGCCATTTTTCGAACGACCTCCGTTATTGACGAAACCACTTTTGTTGGAACCGGAATATCAAATTATTGCAGGATTCCAATTTTCATAATTTTTTCGAATTAATATGTGAGCGTGGCAGAAGAAAATGTGTATTGTCAATTTCGACCGACCAGAAAATGGCCATTTTTCCAACGGTCTCCAAATTCGACGAAATTAGCTTTGTTGGGACCGTATCGTCAAAACACAGCTAAATATATATTTCGGGAATTTTTAGAGTCAGTCTGTGGCCCCGGTAAATTAAAATGTTCGAACAAATTAAATAATTAAATCTTTTATTATTTAATTTGAAGAATAACTGACCGAAACAGTCGAACGTGCCTACGAGACCTATCCCGTTGTGTTTAGAATGGGGGTATTTGGTTGTGGGCGACACTCGTTGGGTTTAATTTGGAATTAAGAGCGATATACAGATTATAACATAAGTAAATAAAGAAATACCATATAAAATATAGTATACGCCGTATTCTCCTTAAAAAATCCTAATACACTAGCCGCCAACAACTCTTCAATGGCCACCGTCCTCCTGAATTGATCCCTTACCAACTCATAATCTGATTCGAATTAGAACTCAACTCAATCAAAAATCGAACTACTGTCTTAGCTCTACAAATCGGTACGGCTTTCACCATCATCCATTTTCTGGTTGGCGCGATCTTCGAGCTGAAAGGTCCTCCATTCGCATGCCTGTCCAGGTCGGAGGAAACCACCGAGTTGTACGACCTTCAGGGCGCGGGGAGAGGTTTTCGAGGCGGTGGGCGTGAGCTATTCAGATCGAGCTCCGGCGTTGTAGTTTGATCGGAATTCAAAACCCTAGGATTGAACTGGACTTGAATAACAGTCGGCTTGAGTTGAGTTTATAGAAGAAGAAGGTTTTTTTAATTAATTTAATTTATTTATTCTATTCAAAATGATTATCAACCTTTAGAGAATCATAACTCGTTCGTTTCTTATCAGAATTCGACGAAACTGAAAGCGTTGGACTCGTGACGACGATATTTACATTTTGAAACTGACCGGAGAATTTTTAGAGCTTGTTACAATTTTTGGCATCGTCAAATCAAGGAGAGATATATGAATTCCGAATGAAAATAAATAAAATATTGTTAGGATGCAGACGGAGTTTAGAAACTCCTGACACCCATCGTCCATAGACCATGGACGACTTGATTGATTGATTTGTGATTGGTTAAAATTTGGTATTTGTTTGTGGTTGAAAAAGAAAAAGAAACAAAAATTGAAATTAATTGATATTGTGAAAAATTCGTCTACATACGAAATAGATTATTGAAATTCCCCTTGTTAAAAGCTGCGAGGCTTTAAGGTAGCACGAGGAGCCGTACATCGGAATGGTGCCGATTTTAAATTACCCTGTCGTTATGCTGTCGAAATTTTCTGAAATATTTGTGTGTTGTGAAATATTCATATATGAAGTGAAATTTGTTTGAACATCAAAAATTCACAATTTTTATTGAAATTAGAAATATGGAAAATATTCATTATCTGTAATGAAAATAAGTTAAACAATAAAAATCCACATTTAATTGTATATGAAAACTGTTCATATTTTTAAAATAACTATGATCACATTAAAAATCTCATTTTTAATGTAAAGTAACAAAGTAGAAAAATGTACATATTTTGAACAAAAAAATATATTAACACTGAAATCCTCATTTCTTTTGTAATGTTTGCAAATTGGAAAAATGATCATAACTTCACAATGAAAATATGATTACATTGAAAAATCTCATTTTTAATGCAAATACAGGATATGTGAAGTGTTCATACATTGAAATTAATAGTTTTATTTTATTTGCATTCTTTGATGCAAATATATATATTGAAATTAAAAGTTATTCTTTTATTTGCTTTCTTTGATGCAAATATACATTGAAATAAAAAATTATACTTTTATTTGCACTCTTGATACGGATAAAATGTTGAAATTGAAAGATTATATTTTTATTTGCATATTTAGACGCAAATAAACATTATAGTTAAAAGATAATATTTTTATTTGCATATTTAGATGCAAATAAACATTGTTGTTAAAAGATTATATTTATTTGCATATTTAGATGCAAATAAATGTTGTAGTTAAAAGATTATATTTTTATTTGCATATTTAGATGCAAATAAACGTTGTAGTTAAAAGATTTTATTTTTATTTGCATATTTAGATGCAAATAAACATAGTAGTTAAAAGATTATATACTTATTTGCATATTTAGATGCAATTAAACATTGTAGTTAAAAGACTATATTTTTATTTGCATTTTAGATGCAAATATACATTGTAGTTAAAAGATTATATTTTTATTTACATATTTAGATGCAAATAAACATTGTAGTTAAAAGACTATATTTCTATTTGCATATATAGATGTAAAGAAACAAAGAAAGTAAAGGATTACATTTTCAAAATGTAATATAAAAGAAAGAACAGACTACATTTCCAAAATGTAATAGGAGATAAGGAAAGATCACATTTTACATAATGTAAGAAAAGATTACACTGAAATAAAAAGTTTTATTTTCAATGTAAATACATATTGAAATAGAAAGTTTACTTTTTCAATGTAAATAATACATTGAAATAAAAAGTTTGTATTTTTCAATGTAATAACACATTGAAATAGGAAGTTATATTTTCAATATATATAAAGTTTGAAAAAGAAGATTACATTCTAAATGTAACCATATATTGAAATGAAAAATTAGATTTTTAATATAATCGAAGAAAAAGATTACATTTTTAATGTAATCAAAAAATGAGATCAAAATTTACATTTTTCAATGTTAATTAAAGATTGAATAAAAATTTACATTTTTCAATGTAAATTAATAAATGATAAAGATAAATTGCATTTTTAATGTGAAGCATGATTTCACATTAAAGAAATCAATATTAAAATTGAAAATGGTTTGAAATCGTTGAACGATCTATATTTATATATATTTATATATAAATATAAATTAAAATAAAACAAATCACGCGCTAAAGTTCGCGATTTGAAATCGTAAATTTAAACGGTTATACCGAGAGATCCGGCTGTCGGATTTCATCAAAACTGGAACCGTTCGGTTCGCTTTGGAAAAAGATTTCCAATGATATAAAATTTGCTAAGATCCAACTGTTAGATTTGGAGAAATGTGTAAATCAAATTTTGATGAAAACAGCGCCAGGCCCATGTAATGACCCGAAGCGTCGTTTAAATGGCTATTTTTTTAATAAATAAAAATAGCGATAAATCGTTATAAAATATTATAAACGATATAGAATGAAAAGAAATGATTTTAAACTATATATATTCGAGAATTATTTGAAAAGACCGAGTTAAATCTCATTTCAAATAATTATACGACGATTGGAAGTCGAAGATTTGAAGATGTTGGTTGAAGACTGATGATCTTCACATCGAATGGATGTGGGGCTACTGATGCCCATGATTGGAGTAGCTACCTTGAAGGGGCTACAGTGGTAACCGTCCTGACGTATTGTTGATTGTTCGGATATGTGAGGTATAAGGTGCCTCCGGTTTCGTTCAGACCCAGAACGGACTTGTAAATGGATTGTATGTTTGACGTCGTATTCCTTTATACTGTATTTGTTGATCTCTGCTAAATATATATCTATTTGGTGTTTAACACCCTTCTCTAAGACGTACGAGGTTAGAGGTTATATATTGGCAGAAACCAATGGTATGGTATGGATTGACAATGTGGCATGCCAAGATGCAAATGATTAAGGCTTATTGTTGAAAAGTAGAGCCTTAGGGTTGATGATCAAAGCACAGCTTTAAATAGCATAGCTTTGTGTATAGCGTTACTTCGCGAGCCTCACACCCCGGTATGAACCAGAAATGGGAGTAAGGACTGCAGGGAGGACATACGTTTCTTTCTACCTAAAAGTGGTGTCAGCGACTTATCAGCCCTGACATTTTTACTTATGTGGATGATAGAATGAGGCGCCTCGCTTATTGAGTCCCTAGTGGCTCTATTGACGCCCTCATAGGGCTGGGAAACGTATTGTTCAGGCATAACTAATCCACTAACATATTTGTGGACCGGCCTTGAAGATCCAAGGGTCAGTTGCGGCTGATCCTGAGGCTCGGGCTAGAAAGTTTCGAATTCGGTAAGGACTATCTTTTGTCTTGGTTCATGATGGAAACCCAACTTCCAATATGACCTATGCGGTTTTGATTGTATTACAAGTACGGCGACATGGTATATGGTAGCTATGCCGTCTATGATTGATATTATGATTGAAATGTTTTTAAAACATACGCACATTAATAATAATATCAAATTTGTTTTATCGTATCAAGCATTTTTAACCATTATAAGGTAAAACTCTATCCTCCGGTTTGTGTTGCATTGTGTGATGGGACTTGAGTCTAATAATGGTTTCATTTTTATAAAAAGCATTGTGTTGTTTGACGATTTACTTTATTTATGCCCTGGCAATCCAATGGAGTAAACCCATTCTGCGTTAGCGGCGTGGTCCTGCGATTAGCCTTATTATCAAATAGGTTAAATAAGATTTCTCATACCAGTCTCATGACTGACTCGTAGTTTGTTTCACTTTGCAAACTCGGGTGCCCTTTTTCCTACATGGGCAGCCTTGTATACAGGTTTAGCAGATTCATTCTGGATAGCTATGGAGCTGGAGATGGATATTATCATTCCTATTTTGCTGTTCAGACTTCACTTAGTATATTATGTTTTTATTCCGCTGCAGACATTTTATATTAAGCTGAAACTGTACTCTATGCTAAGTATGATCCAATTCTGTTGTGTAGCTCTGATGATGTAACATTTCCAGTGTAATTTGATGAACATTATCTGCTGTAATTCTCTATTTCTGTTCTGCTGTTATTGTTATGTGTTATATTCCAATGATTATCCTTATTTTCGTATACACGGAGTTTGGGGTCATCACAATTTCCTTATCGAATTCTATATATATATATATATATATTGATATACTGATATCTAGTTATCAAATTTTCTTAAAAATATTCTAACACCTTAAATATCTGGAAAAATTTTCCAGCATCTCCTTTGAATGGCTCAATTGGTACGACTACAAATCGCCTCTCTAGGCCCTTTCCATTCAAAGGGAAAATCAAAAAGCCAAGCTGCTTGCCTAATAGGCTCATAAAAATCTCTTATGGAATTTAAACATGTACCTTTTTGTCAGGCATTCAAATTATAATCTTCACTCTCTTCATTCCATACCTATTAAAATATTTATACGCCCATTCCTTATTTATTTCAATCAATTCAATTCCCTTTTATCTACTCACGTCTCATTTTGCTAATTAGTTCCTAATTAGTTCATTTTCTTAATTCACTTCGTTTTGAATCCATCATCTTTACCCATGTCTCATTTGTTTATAAACATGCCAAATCCAAATTTAACTTAAGTTCCGGATTTGAATTCACAAATTTCATTTACTTAATCAAAGGTTAAATCCACTTCAAAAACTTCTTTAACAAATTGTTCTTCTAATTAGTTAACTTCATTCAATAACTAAACCTGATTTTGTTCCAACAATAACATTATTTATTCCACTTGAGCTCATATATATTTTATTACTCAAATCTGGATTTTCTAATAAAAATTCAGATTTTTATTCACTCAAAATACTTTAAATTTATTAAATAAATCGTTATGGTTTGAAAACGATTTTACAACGACTTATCTAAAAATTGATTTTGATATAACTCAAAATCAATAAGATGATATCTAGATTTTTCTCTTCCATTAGAAAAATATCATTCAATAAATGTGGGCATTTGATGTTTCATCAAATTTCAACTTATATTGTGTTCTATAAACTCAATTGAAGTTTGAATCTTCAAATTACGATTTACCGTGCTGTGGCGAGTTCGTTTTAATTAAATTAAATTATAAACGTTTAAAATTTCGTTTATAAATAAATTCCAACTCCATTAATCTCTAATATTTGAATATAAATTAAATTAATTTTCCAAATCTAACTTAAACATCTCGATTTTCCAAAATTGTTGATTTCTTTACTCAAAATTCATAACTTGGTGGTAAATTATTCACAACTCAACTTTTATATTAAATTCCAATTTCCTTCGACGTAGATTATTTCATATGAATTCGATATAATCGAATTACAATGAAATATATTTTATGAGAATAATCAATTAATCCAACATCATTAACCATTACAAAGTAATATCATCCCTTGATAATAGTGAAGTCGTTGAAGTTGGGGTATCATATTTACCTCTCATACCTTGACTGCAACGTTCTTATCTTGAGATAGATAAAAGCTTGTAATACAAAAACTCGATTTGCAATCTCTCCTTTTATTACATTTCTTATATTTGGAAATATATTTTCAAATTACTTGATGAAAATTACTACATAACAATTATAAACGTTGTTTATAAATTTACTTCCTTATTGACACAAACTGGCAATTAAAACTCCATTTGAAAGTGGATTCCCTTTTCATTTTATTAGTATAACTTGTATATAAGCATCAAATCTATTTCCACATTTAACTATTGAAGTATTAGCTTCTTGGGATTTATATAGGCCTGTCAACGGATACTTTCGGATACGGATAGTGCTATATCCGCATCCGCATCCTAAACATTTTCGGATATCGGATATCCGCATCCGCAGATACAGACGGATATCGGATAATTATCCGCTCCGCCAACGGTTGATAAATCAATGAACATAAATGAATTTTCTAAGCTTAATATTAAGCTTTTTCAACTCAGCTGATTACTAAAGTGCTAAAAATAAATAAATAAATAATGTGATAATATATAATTTTGATCAATTAGCGTTCGTTTAGTAGACTTTTAATTTTGCAAAATAATAAATTAGTATATTTTTTTATGTTAAAATACACATAATTTAAGCTATAATAGTGAAAAAAAGCGGACGGATAATTTTCGGATGCGGATATGCCTATATCCGCATCCGCTTTTTCGGATATTGAATATTATTCGCTTTATGGATGCGGATGCGGATGCAGACAGATTTTGGATTTTTCGCTACTCATTGACAGCCCTAGATTTGTAGTTCTAAAATATAATTTCTACCAATTATAATTTCCTTCTTGGAAATAATTTGATTTATTAATTTTGACATGGTCGAATTCTAATAGTAAATCTGATGGATTTGTTTCAATTCAAATTACATTCCAAACATCGGAAATAATCCCACCATTTTCTTTTCAAAACGATTCCATTTACCCTTTTTGAATTCATACTTGAATTTACATACTTAAATTACCCAATGGTTTTTTCCCACTTCATTTCTAATATCGTTATAAATTTAACTACTTGTTTTATTATTAAAACAAGTCAATAATTCTAACCCACTCGAAATTCAATTCTATTTTAGATAAATATAAATTCCTTTTAAAATCTAAAAATCCTTTTTTCATTATATTATTAAATATCAATATTTTAGAGCTAGTGATATTCAAGCATCCAATTACACAAACCACCAATTCATTTCAGCACATCACACATGTATAAGTATATAAACAACAATAAATAAATTTTTGAGGAATCTACTTGGATCCCTCCAACCTGTTTCCCTGCATCCACAAATGTTATTCAACATAAATAATACCCATCCTGCTTCAAGGCAGGATATCGCAGTATAGATGGTCATCCACTCAATATATCGTGGGGCGATAGGGTTATCCGCTAATGGTACTGCGGGCATCTGCAAATGGTACTACATAAAATATCCAATATATATAATGGCTGCACCAGCAAGCCTAAGTATAACTAATATATATTATAATCACAATTAATCGATAAATATCAATGCAACCAATCGACCAACAAACATCACATAAATATTTGTATTAAATAAAAATTCAATTATAATAAATTATAATCGAACCAGAGAGTGAGTTTACTCCCCGTGATTTTTCTTTACTGGATATCCAATTTAATTACATATTGTTATGTCAACGAATCGTCTTGAATAATCTTGAATGAATTTATTTTCCACCTATGAATATTTAATTTTAACCATGGATTAACATTTATTTAAATCAACCGCTATTGTAAAATAAATTATTCCAAGTATTATTAAATTTTATAAAATATATACCTTACGATTTTTCCCACCAGTCGATCACTCCACAGTACAAACTCTAACCGTTCTAAAACTGCAATCAACCCAAAAAACTGCAATTATTCTCTTCGTAAATTCAAAGGACATCTTGCAGACAATTCACCATCTCATCATATACACCATAACCAAAACATAGATCGACTTCTAATTTCTTTCACATTTTCCAGTTGCCGCATCACAAAACATCTAGTTCGAACTCCCCACAAAATCACACTCCCAAACCCCTCTGCATCTTCCCTAAAATGGCACAAAAAACGATATCCAACTTCCTTGGAATCGCACACCCAAAACATTCCAAATTCACATACCGTACTTCCGAAAGTCCACATTCGAACCAACCTGCTTCAGATCATCGAACCTCTTGCTTTACAATAGTAGGATTATGGACATTTTTTATGTGTACTTCCCTCAAATCGATCAACTACCGAACCCCAATCCATCCCATTCACCATATCGCACCACAAATTGTGAACAATATCAGCTCCCATTTTCATGCGTTGACTCTTCCTTCCATCGCACACCTTAACAACGTTGAAAACCCTCAGCAAACCTTCGAATGAATGCACGATACCTCCATCGAACCCTTGAATCACATCTCTGCACCATCATCTCAATGTCAGAATACCCTAATCATGAGTGCTCCACATCGACGTCGAACTCCGGTAGACCTAGTGATTTCAATTGCGATTTCCTTTTCGATTTCAATTTCTCTTTTTCTTAATCGATAGTTCGATATTTAACTGGAAGAAATAATGAAGGGAAACAGATGGATTTGTTTTCCTAAGGATCGAAAATGGGGAAAATAAAAAAGAGGCATCAAGGTTTATTTTGATTTCAAAAGTATAAGGAAAAACCATTAATTCTTTGGCCTCTTAAGCTTTTGATTTTGGTTTATGCTGTTGAAATGGAAAGAGAAGGCTGCGTACTTATAAAATGAAAGGGGAACAAAAAATTTAGCTCGAGGAAATACAGGGTGCGAAAATTTTAGGGCTCACTCAAATCATAAGTAGGTCGGTTGATGTAATTATATTTATTTTTATTTGGTTTCAATCTTATCCATTTAATTTTATAATGATATATTTTTTGGTTTCGAACTCTAATCGAGAAGCAACAACTAACGTTCCTAGGGTTGTACCATTATTATAAACATACTGGAACAGATTCGAAGCTCCACTTGATTGTATGGAGGAGATATCGATTTAAACTGATGATTAAACTAAATTGATTAAAATATAACAATTCCAAAACAATTGAATCCATTGATAATAATATATTATTATAGTTTATATTCAAACAAAATTTATATTAGCCATTAGAATCATTCTGTTTCAGTTTTAACTGCCAATTCAATTGTTGTCGTTTCATATTACGATAATTAAATATATTTAATATAAAATTGTATATCAATTTTTAAATCGACCAATTCAATATAAAAATCCATTTATTATACCAATTCAACATTTAAAATAAAATTAAATGTTCAATATTAAATGGTCAAAAATCCAGGACGTTACAATCTCTATATCAAAATTTAGGTTTCCCTCTCAATATTTTGTAACTTGTGGCATGGTCATGTTTTTCTTCGATTGTTTCCCTCTCAGTAACTGATGTATGATTAAATTCTCTATTTTTTTACTTTCTGCTCCATATTTACCATTCAATTTGACCAAATTATTTTAAGGTCGTGTTATCTTCGATTGTTTTCCTTGCCTTTTGTTTTCATTCTCTCATCCTGCTACTTTTTCAACCTAAAAAACCAACCCTAACATTTCATCTTCCTCCAAACCCGACCAATTTTTTTCACTATTTTTTCTTTCATTCAATCGAAATAGATGAGGAAGTCTAGAACTCCTAAATAAAAATCTAAGTTCTTTGAAACCTAACTATATGGGATATTCTGTATCCCTTTTAACATCGCATAAAAATGTTTTCCATGTTTTCAAAATCTAATACCAATTGTCGAGATTCAGAACATGACTTATCTATAAATTGCTTCTTCAATTTCCATCGTAGTCAGCCAACTAATTGCTGCTTATGAAACGACTTCAATTTGGGGATTTGGAACACAACGTGCGTCAATTTGGTGATTTGTTATCTTAGGCAACAGTAGAGATTTAAAGTAATACTTCTTGGGGGCATGTTTTAATACTGGAAGGCACAACATCACCCTAATTGATTAAAGATATTTCTTATTTCTTCTACATTCCAGATTTATTGTGCTTTAACATAAAATTCTATATATCTATCAGTGAGAATTCATGATATTTCTTTTGTTTTTGGATTATTAATGATAAAAAGCTTTAAAATTATTGTTATTATCTAGCTTCTAAATGATTTTTTATCATAAGTTAAATGATTTTTTAAAAATTCAAAGATATTCAGGCCATACGAATGGTGTAAGTATTGTATTTGTAGTTTGAAGTTGCCATGAAGTCTGCGTTTTTTTGGTTATATTGAGTTACAACATGTGATTCGTGGTAGGTGAAGTTATAAACGAGAGACATTAAGGATGTGTTAGGAACTTATGTATATGTCTATACTAAGCATTAAAATAAGGTAAAAATAAATAGTGACATTTAGGCACCTGATTATGTGATGAGGTATCAGATTATTGCTTAAACTAAAGGTATATTTTTGTGTGCTTCGGTAATGTAATAGTTTCAAGATTAATCAATTGATTAACAATTTTTTATTATTCATAAATACTATTTATTTTGTTTGTTCAGATCCTTGCTATGCTGCTTTCCATTGATGAAGAATTAGGTGTATTTGTTCATGTGTACGTATAATTTCTTTGTTTTTTTATTTTCCTTTGTACTCCATTTTAAACTCAATTATGTTTAGTTATATTAAGTCAAAAGTAAGAATTTCATGTTATTTGATTTCTAACAATGAAGATTTGGCTCTCATTGATGTATATGAAATTGTTTGAGTAACTTGTACTATTAGGTGCATTAGCTGGATTTGCTTGGCCATCACATGTTCACTTGCATGTGTACTTTGTGCACTGCCTTGTGGTTCATTTCTTCAATTACATATCGTAGTTGTGTTCATGGAGCACTTTGGTGCACCCCTTTTTCTATTATGATGTTGCTTGCACTTACTGGTCAATAGATATGAACCTAATATGCTTGCCTTTTCTGGATGTTATTATGGAGGAGGAGATGAAGAAAGAGAAGAATTAGGTGTGATTCGAAAGAGATGGAAGTCCTTACATGTAAGTGTTTTAATATGTGATCAGTTGGTTGTGGCCAAGATGGAGAAGTTTTACCTAGATGCCTTATTCACAGAAGATATTACTTATGTAGCTATATTCACAAGCGAAGGGGATGAAAGTGCATTTATTGTTAACTACATGATTTGAAAAATAGAGTAATAAACTCATAAAGAGCAGCTCACCTATCAAAGTTTTCCACTCATGAATTTGAACATGAATTTAGTTGATGGTATGCATGAAAAATAAATAAAGCTTTCATGGAACAACTCTTATGAATTTGAACATGATTTTAGTAGTTGATATACATAAAAAATAAATAAATCTTTTATGAAACTGCTCCAATAAATAATGTTATAATTTAGTTGATTGTAGCTATTAGTTTTGCGTTTGCTATTCCATACTAAGAGTAACTTATTATTTAGAAGTAACTTGAAGGTGCTGATATGAACCTATATGTAACAAATTTTATACCTCTGTCAATTAATGTTCATTAATTACATTTTTACTGTCATCCTGCATTGTGTTTTCACATCATTATATTCCAATAAGTATCTAAATAACATCTAATCTATTCATCCCATAAAGTTCTAGATATCTATATGAGAATCTAACCAATTACCTATTCACTAATGCATGTTTATTAGTAAAGCCGTACAAATTATATAAGAGAGAATAGCAGTGTTCATTTTATATTTGAATCTTATACATTCTTAATATTTTCGTGGTTGTCCATTTGCGCCTTCTTGTTCCCGATGCGAAATTGTCAGAAATTTAATGTTTGTTGTCGCTTTTACACATATCATTAGATCCATCCTATTGATTACTTACAAAAGATTTGAATGTTTGAGGGCGAAGGAGAATCAAACAATACTAACGATAGCATTGGTCAATCACCTTGAAAGTGAAAACTGAGACAAGGTCAATTTTATACAGTTTTCTTTCAAAAATAGAATTACTGCCTCATATTTTTTATGCACAAAGCTGGGAAAAGAACTTGTGAAATTATTACCAACCAAAGTTGGAGTATTAAGAAGGCATTGCAGCAGGAAGGAAAGCATTTACCTTGTTAGAGGTGTAATTAGGTAGAAACATGTTAGTATATGTGGGTTTACAATGAAAACTGCATCATTTTTGTGCTTGCATAATATTTGTTGTAAGGTTTCCTATATTTATTACATTGCTTTACCCTTTGATATATATATAGTGTAATGTATTAATTCCTTCAAGCTAGGTGGGCCTTTAGAGCCTTGAAAGGCTTGGTTAGACTACAAGCTTTAGTGAGAGGACAAGTTGTATGGAAACAAGAAGCAGCAAATCTTCGATGTATGCAAGCTTTGGTTAGGATTCAGGCACGAGTTAAAGCATGGCTGGTAAGACATGCATTGGGAAATCAAAAAGGAGAGAAATAGGTTCAGCAACAACTTGTTCATGAAACTCTAGTCTGAGAGATAGAGGTAAGTTGTTAAACATCGTAAACTGTATTGTACTTCATGACTTTTTAAAGTAGTTTTAGATCAAGTGTTTGAGATTCTTTCTTTATAGTGACATAGTAAATACTTAAAGATATTTCAATTATTAGTTTACTGTCTTTCTTCTATCAAGATAGTATTTATCATTGCATCATTATTCTCACTATTCTTCTATGCTATACTTTCCTGGATAGATTTGTTTGTACATACGGTTTATGCCTTGAGATGGAGAGCTCTTATTTTTACCATTTGTTATTTGCCTTGTCAATCATTGATCATATATGATAACTTTTAGCTCTTACATAAAAGGAAATGGAACGTAAATACCCATTAAGATCAGTTCTCATACTTACCGAGCTTATGCCAAGCTAATTCTGGTTATATCCAGTTGATCCTAATATTTGAATCACAGGAAGGTTGGTGTGACACTGTTGGATATGTAAAAGAGTTGAAATCCAAATATGACATGATTCTTTCGGGCTTGTGCTTCAAATTTGGAATATGTCAAATGCTATTTTGTATATAATACTGTCTTCCCACTTCAGAGCAAAGGTTGATGATTCAGATGGTTGTATAATGCTTGTAACAATTTATTCTCTTTGTTAATTTTATTGTTGTTTATGCTGGCTTTTTACATATTGTTGTAGACATTACATGATGTGTGAAAAATTATTTACACTTAATCGGTTGGCAACTAGTTATTTCCTGAGTGGTGCACGTTATTGTATATATGCATTAGAAATCTGAACTGCTATATTATCTGAATTGCTTTGTGTTAGTGAGTTTCTTTATGTTATTTCGTTCGAGAAGGAATTACATATATAAAACTGATCTGAGTTATGTTAATTGCTTTTAAAAAACATTTATCTGTTGTAAGAAGACGATTGTGAAAATTACTGGAAATGTGTATTTCGTTAAGATAACGTAAAATAGTTATTTTTAGACAACATATAATATTCATCACAACTATCTATAAAACAAGAAAACCATATCAAACAACACATGACTATGTTTTATATGTTACTCTAGTTCAAATCAGACAACGGGTTATTTTTGTGGTCTAATGTGGAATGAGGCATCACCGGATTTAACGACAGAAGTATATGCAATCAGACAATGGTGGATATCTGTCGTTTGATTTGATTTCTGGCGTAATGTATACTCTTAATCGCCCTCATCCCACCAACACGTAAGAAAGGATATTCATTGATGGTCGACTTGCACAAATTGCAAAGCCATCTTTTTATGCTTTTATTTACATTTGGATCTCGGTTTCGACTTTAACAATCTAATAATTATTTTGCATATTTATTAGCTACTGCTGCGCTTATTACAGCTGATGCTACAATATTACCTCAAGCTTTTCCTATTCTTGACAATCGCATAACCTAATCGTGTAAGCACTGCTTATTTTGCAAAACTCATTTGCTTGATGATATTTTTGGTTTAATTATGTGATTGTTACAGGTTGTGTAGCCAATATTTTTACACTATGGTTAAAGGGAAGATGCTTATACGTTGAGATATGAATCACAGCAGTTTCCAAATTGGCATTTTCAAGCTATATAAATTTATACCTTCATTTTTTTTCTCAAGTTACCTTGTGATATTTAGCAAATAATTATAAGGGTTCGACTTTGTGAAATTCACAAATAGAGAATCGACTTCTATTATGACAATAGGGTTATATAGGTTTGGCAGAGTGGTTGACAGTGCGTCATTGGAACTGTTGCTCTCATTTTGTTTACTGAGGGTTCGAACTCCTCGCTTTTCGTTTTCGTTAATTCACCATCATTACCAATTACAATATATCAAATCAAATAAAAAAGAATATAATTATATTATTCCAAGCACCCACTTTTGAGGATAGATGATCTGTTTGACCAGCTTGTTGGTGCATCAGTATTCTCTCAGTTAGACTTGGCCAGGGGTTTCATCAGTTGAGGGGGGTCGATGACATTATAGATAAGACAGCTTTTAGAACTCCAGATGATTTCTTTGAATGGTTCGTTATGCCTTTTGGGTTGACGAATGCACCCGCCTATTTTGTTGATCTAATGAGTAGGATGTTTCGGGAGATTCTAAATAAGTTCATCGTGGTCTTTGTTGATGATATCTTGATCTTCTCAAAGAGCGAGGAAGAGCACACCCAACATTTGAGAGAAGTTTTGAAAACCCTGCTTGCGCATCAGCTTAAGGCAAAGTTCTCCAAATGTCATTTTTGAAGAAAAGAGGTGAGATTCCTAGGGCATGTAGTCTCCAAAGATGGGATAGCTGTAGATCCCGCAAGGGTACTTGCATTTCAAGATTGGCAAATTCTGAAGTATGCAACAGAGGTGAGAAGTTTTCTTGGATTGACAGACTATTATAGGAAGTTCATTAAGGACTTTGCAAAGATATCAGCCCCACTCACCAGGCTGACAAAGAAGAATCTGACGTTATCATGGGATATGGATTGTGATATTGCTTTCCAACGATTGAAGTGGACTCTGACAACAACCCCAGTCTTGACCTTACCCGATAGGAATAAAGTGTTTATAGTATACACTGACGTATATGGTACAAGGCTTGGCGCGGTTTTGATCCAAGAGGGAAGGGTAGTATCTTATGGGGGTAGACAGCTAAGGGTTCATGAGAAGAACTACCCTACTCACGACTTAGAGCTAGCTGTCATAGTATTCGCGCTTAAGACATGGCGTTATTATTTGCTTGGAGAGAAGTTCGAGTTGTACACTGATCATAAATCTCTCAAGTACCTATTCTTGCAGAAAGATCTTAATTTAAGGCAACAAAGGTGGATGGAGTTCCTAGCTTCTTATGATTTCAAGATTGCTTATACCCCAGGCAAGGGTAATATGGCGGCAGACGCACTGAGTTGGCAGAGGATGACCTTAAGTCCTCTGTTTTTGGAGAGTAAAAGCTTGGAGTTCATATTAACTTTTGACTTTTGACTTTAGACCCTCCACCGAGTTTTTCCTAGTTTGTTGGCATCACTAAAGATACGACCTACTTTTATGGATCAAAGAGGAGCTTCGCAGCGACAGGATCCACAGATTTCAGATATCTTGGATAGGCTCAGTAAAGGGGAGACTTCTAGTCACCTCAGTAGATACTCCACAGACGACAAAGGGTGGTTACGACGAGATGGAAGGCTTTGTGTTCCCTGTATTGGGATTTTGTTAAAGACAGTCTTAGAAGAAGCCCATCATTCTAAGATGACTATTCATCCAGGTGGTAATAAGATGTATAGGGATATGAAGAGGGTTTTTTGGGCTGGGATGAAGAAAGATATGGCAAAGTTTGTTTCTCGATGTTTAATTTGCCAGCAAGTTAAAGCTGAGTAAAAGAAGCCCGGTGGCTTACTTCATCCTTTAGAGGTTCCGCAATGGAAGTAGGAGAGCGTCTCTATGGATTTCATAGATGGTTTGCCAAGATCAAAGAAAGGCAACACCGGTATTTGGGTTGTAGTGGATTGATTACTAAGAGTGCTCATTTCATTCCAGTTAAGAGCAAGAGGACGACAGCTTGGTTGGCGGCAGTTTACAATCGTGAGATAGTCCATCTTCATGGAGTACCATCCGGCATCATAAGCGATCATGACCCCATTTTCACCAGTGAATTTTGGAGGAGCTTGCAAGAAGCATTAGGTACACAGTTGTGTTTGAGCGCCACTTATCACCCATAGACTGATGGACAGACAAAAAAGGTGAATAGAGTTCTTGAGGATCTTTTAAGGCTGTGTATCCTGGACTTCAGAGGTACTTGGAAGGAGCATCTTCCTTTAGTAGAATTCGCCTACAACAACACTTGTCAAGCTAGCATTGGCATGGAACCCTTCGAAGCATTATATGGACGACCATCTAGATCATCAACTTGTTGGTGGGAATCTACATAAAGACTACTACTTGGACCAGATATGGTTAGAGAGACGTCCGAGAAGATTGACCTTATTAGACGGCGAATGAAGACCGCTCAAGATAGGCAGAAATCCTTCGCAGACAAGAGAAGGACTGACATTGAGTTTGAGGTGGGAGACATGGTTTTCATTAAGGTGCCACCTTCAAGGAATGTGGTTCGCTTCGGATCTGTAGGGAAATTGGTACCAAGATTTGTAGGGCCATTTCCCATAACAGAAAGGATCAGCCAAATGACCTATAGAGTAAAGCTACTAGAAAGGCTATCCGGCATTCATGATGTTTTAAACGTTTCTCATCTATGGAAGTGCTTGCATGATACTGCAGAAGTAGTTAAGCCGAGTATATTGGAGGAAGTAGAGGTTGAATGGGAGGCAACAGTTAGGCGAGTTCCTACCCGTATTCTTGGATCATGATTTAAGTTACTACGCAACCGAGAAGTCAAGTTAATGAAGGTTCAGTGGGGAAATAATCCATAGGATGCAACTTGGGATACCAAAGACAAGATTCGTGCTTCTTATGCTTTTCTTTTCAAGGTTATGTTCTTAACTTCCTTTCCAAAGCTTTAATTTATGCTTGTTTCTATCATTTAAAGTATAACCTATAGATCAAATCTTTGACCTTTAGGTAGGAAACCCATGGATGTAAACATGTGTTTGAGACATGTTATGTTTGATGGATGCTAGTGAATGCAAGTGTTTGCTAGTGGTTGCCTATGGATGCATATACACATACAAAAGGCACTAGATCGGCTCAATCACTCTCATACCGAATATGGATGTGTGTGCATTTTTCTTCTTTTAATGGATGGAAATGAACGTATCATCATATGGATGTTGCATTTGGACGTATGACCGTGCACCCATATAGAACTTACATGTTACAATAGGATTGTTGCATACATGTTGGACTCATGGCACTAACATACATTGCATTAAGGAGGTCAACTGCATCAGCAGACCGCCTGATATTCGCATTAGTATAAGGACATATACACACAGCTTTGCATATGTTCATATAAGCATTAGAAGACTTTAAGGACAATTGGTGCCTATGATTAGTGGATGAGTAGATGGATGTGTATGGTAGGATATACATTCTTCTTAAACTAGAGATTTCGGGGACGAAATCCTTTGAGTAGGGGAGAACGTAACACCCCCTAATTTTAACAACACCAAAAGACGATAAATTAAAGAATAAGTAATTTAATATTTAGAATTAAGTGAAATGGACTACACCATTGCGTTCTTCTCGGAATTCTGGTCAAAATCGACACCTGGTTTGCGTAAAACGGACATCGTATGAAGAAGTTATGAAGGTTTGAAGTTTGTATACATGCAAGAAGAATATATATATATATATTAATCCAGAAATTTAGAAATAGGTTCAAAAATCGAATTTGGGGAGGCGGCAAAAATCCTGCTTAGGGGTGTCGACCCCTCAAGAGGGGTGTCAACCCATGGATCAACCCCATAAGGGGGGCCGACCCCTCTACGTCAGATCTGGCAGATTAGGGTTTCGGGGCATCCATAAATATGGCCTCATTTCTCATGTTTATGCACACCAAAAATAATGGAGAACTAGAAGTTGCCTCTGCCCAGATCAAATCAAGTCTTTTCTTCTTCTTCAGTCATGTTATTCAAGCATAGAGATCTATGATTCAATGCTAGCAATCCCTTCTCTATTTTTCTAGATCCAAACACTGTGAGTTTAAGTTACTGTTAGATTTAAATAATTAAAATGTTAACCTCGATATGACTATAACTTGGATCTACGCCTATGACCATTTGAATCACATCAGATCTGCTATAACCTGGTTTTGTTAGCTATTCTGACATGATTATGAACTAGATCTGAACCTATACCTATTTATCATGTCAAATCTGCCTTTGATTATAGATCTAATTCACTGTTTAGATCACCTTATACATGTTCTATTATGTTTATGGCCAAATCATATCTGTTGTTAGTTGGACATCTAGATCATTATTTAGATCACATCATGCCTGTCCCTATTATGTTAGAATCAGTTCCATTATCATATGTTCATTAAATCTGTTCCTATATGCCTACCTTGTCATTAAGCCACTATATGTTTTATGCATGTTCCTGCCATTATATGTCCATCATGTTAGTGTGATAATCTCTGTTCTATACCCTCTATCTTTTCCCATTTATTTTTATACATAGCCAGGCTACCTTCGAGCTTAGGCATGCCGCTAAAATATACGAATGCATTAGATTTGGGAACGATGGGAAAACGATGAATTGGGGCATAACTTGTAACTGGGAATTTGGGCATAACCTGAATAAATAATATTAATCTGGGGCATATGGTTCATTATGAACATAACTTGGGAAAAGGGGCATGAAAACCTATAACAACATAGGTAAATTTGGTTAATAATGGAAATGCCTAGGATTACAGTAATTAGAAACTGTAACTGCGCTTAAACACGAGGTCAGATTACACTTGTGGTGGAAGTCTGCTCGGAACCGCCCGACATATCCAACGACCGTAAATGGTGAATCTAATGTGAGGGGTCTAACTGCATAAACACAAGACATGTTAAGACACGAGGTTAAGTCCGACTTATGGAAGAAGTCTTCTCGGAACCGATCAACAAATCCAGCATCCATAAGTGGTAGGCTTAATGTGGGAGGTCTAGCACATTATAACCATAAATGAATATGGCAATAAAGTTTAATACTTAACCTATTTGAATCCATGGGGATTGTATGAACATGTTAAACTGGATAAGGGTTAAGTAACTGGTTTGAAATATGGGTGGGTTAAGTATATCTGGGGTTAGTGGGTAATATTTTCATATAAGCCCACAAACTTAACCTGTTGGGATTATGCAATTTTATGACACCAGTAGGTAGGCATAATCTGTGGAAAACCTAGTAGTGGGGATGCAAGACAAAGGGGAGAGCTTGCACCATCTTGTGTATGGGACCCATTTCAGTCAGTAATCCATATATAGGTATTAAATGAGTAGTCTGAACAAGGTCGGAGTCCGGGCACGCTTACTGGGCTGGTTGTATGAGATCCAAAAGTGGGGACGGTGTCTAATGGCACGTTCCATTGGGGTCATGTGCTCCGTTTGCTCAGGAAAATAAGACGTTGTGACATCAGTAGATATGGTTGTGAACATTTGGGAAATGAAGGGTTGCCACTTTAGGGAGTGATACACCCTACTGGGGGGCTAGCACAGTGTATCTACGGAGCAGGGAGTCGATCGATTAGGGTAGTAATTCGGATAAATTTAGACTCCAGTATGTTTAGGAGCCCGTTATTACCCTTAGAGGTGATTCCGGAACGTTGGGCTGCCTGTTGATTGTATAGGGTGAAAACCTCTCACTGGAAGTACACCTAAGTCTACCATCTTACAATTGTTGGGATCATCTCATTCTGGTTATACCAGTATTGGTACAGAGAACTCATTGGAGAAGCGTATACACTCTTTCATGTTTATCCTGTTTATCTTATCATACCTGCCTTTTAAGTTGTTTCCTTTCTTATCTACTTTATATGCCAGTCATGATACTTTTACTTATTTATATGGTAAAAGTAACTGGACTTGCCATACTTTCTATCTGACCTATTTTGTTTTCTCTTCTTTCTCTTCCATTTCCACCTCCCCCCCCAAAGGTTCTCAAGGTGGGAATACTCAAGGTTGATCAGGATTCTGCTATTGTCTTGCTTGGAGCTACTTAGATGTATTGCTCGAGCTCTTATCTTTTCTACTATGGGTGTTTCTTTTAGGGACCATGCTTCTTTTATTATTGTACTCTGATGTTTTAAGTACAAGATAGAAATTTTAATGGTGTACTGGGTTTATGTATTTTCAGACCTATGATGTTTTAAACCACGACGCTTTATGATTAATAAAGTTTTTAAATTCCGCTGCTATTTTATATTTGTCTTGTAATGTTTCTATTTTTGTTTACCTATAACGCTCCATGAAATTTAATGCATTCTCTTAATGAGTGACATTAATGGACATGGGGTGTCACACATTGGAAACAAGCATTCTTCCTTTTTCTGCAATCTTTGCTCAAATGACCCACGCGTCCACAACTATGACATTTCCTCTTTTCTCGGGTTTTTTCGTTCTTTCTGCCCTTATTTTGCTATTGTTGTTCTTTCTTGGGCCATGTTTTCTTATTTTATGTTTCATCAATCTTAACCTCTTTATTTTCATCTTTATCTTCTTCGTGCATCAATGCCATATCAACGAGTTTCTCAAAAGTTGCTCCCATCGGAATATGACACATAGCCAACCCATGAAGGGGTTCATTTAACTCTATTGCAAACCTCAAAGATTTTTGTTACTACCAAAATCAACATTAAAGAAAAGTCAGCGGCCATGGGGTATCCAATAACCGAAAGCTCGCGAAAGGGGTTAGCAAAAAGTAGGGCCTGGCAACAAAAAGAGCAAAGATAGAGAGGCATAATCCGAAAGATCGTATTAACAACAACCTTCCTCTTTCATTCCCTCTTAAAGAGAAAGTCGTAAAAGAAAACTAGGGAGCTTAACTGACAGGGCCACCCTCCACCAAGGTCAGTCCAGCAAGACTCTTTCGACAGTATCGGCTCAGCGAAAGCTCCGTGTAAAGAATCACTCTGACCTAGAGCCAAGGAAATTAGAGGCAATGAACCCGATAGACAAAGCCAAAGAGGGAATCTTCAATGAAAACATATCCATATACTGATACGTCCAAAGGCAAAAGCACTAAAAATATTACACCAAAGGAGCACGAGGTTTACCCAGAACCAACTCAGGGAGCACCTACTGTATGGACACCAAAAGGATAAAGTCATAAATAACAGGGGTAGCGTCAGAAGCCATCCCTCGAGAATCTAGGCTACCATGGAAACCCCACCGAAAGGTTAACCGAGACCCAAGCGGATACACTGGCTATCCGTACTAGTTTACTTTATATCGAAACCCATAGCGGTTTCGAACCGGCAGATATCAACGTACACCACGAGACCCAGTCCCCCCATGTATTCACGATAAAGATGAAAGCCTACATCCGGAAGCTCATATCCACAAGCCTACATTCATGAGTCACTTTTAGAGATTCAAGTATCGTTCAGGGACCGTGGTCAATGCACCGAAAGCAACCAAAGATCTCGCATCCGAAGCCAAGAATGAAGCGAACGACAAGGATCGCTACGGGCCCACCAGTCCATCGACGTAAGGAGTCCTGAACCACTATAAATAAGGCCCCCTATGCCACATTAAAAGGGCGACTTTTTCCTTACTTTTTGTATCCTCGGAAATAACTTAGAAAATCATCAATAGAGAATTCTTTCTCTACGACATCTATGTATTCTCAATTAAAGCTTAATAAAGGGATAACTTCTTGATAAAAATTGCTTTGTAAATGTGCACATTTATTTTTCTAATTGTTATCATCATGATCTATTATCAATTCTACAGAGGAGCTCAGGTTTACACCCACTACACCCTTGAATGATGACCAAATTCCATTTGCCGAGCCTAGATCCAATCTAGTAGATCACAGTGAGCCGATGCCTAATAGCTTTGACATCCCAATCCACCATTAAAATCGAACGAGAAAGAGAAACAATCCACTTGATTTTTCTTAAGATTTTCTCTCATTGATCCATTTTCGGTGTTGACGAAAAATATCATCAACAATTTGGCGCTAGAAGGAGGGCCTGAACCTCCGACCTTGTGGTGTACAGCCACACCCCATACCTACCTGTGATTGTTCCATCCTGAACTAAGATCTTGAGAACCTCATGACTGAGGGATCTCCACCTATGACTGAGGGATTCCCCACAGTTGAGGCTAACATCGACGAGCCATGGGTGATTGAAAGATCCAAACTAGAAAACTAACATATCCAAGAGAAAAAGATAGACATGGAGCCCTATGACCCTGATCAATGGAGCATTAACCCCTTCCACATAGGATCAACTCCGATTTTTGCCCTTTATAAACACTCAACCGAGAGACACAATTCCTTTCTTCTCGTCAAAAGAGCCATTCTCGCAAAGGCCAAAGAAACCATAATCGAATGAAGTATAGAGAAAATTCCTATCCCCCTGACCGACATAAAGTCTAAAGAAGATATACCCCCTTATCGAAGAGTAGTAAAGAGAAAGTGTAAAGATAATGAAGGAATAACAAAGCTAAGTGGAAAAAAGGCCAAGATGCAGCAGCAGAAAAAGGATATCGAGTCAAGATTACCAAAGGATTATAAGCTCACTATATCGATTGAGGGTATCTATTTCCTGACTAGACATGAGTTAAACGTTTGGCCATCGCCCAAGAAGAAGCCCAAAAAGAAGCTAAAAGAGGAGGATCGTATTGCTGCTAACATATGATAAACGACATGAAACCAACCATTGCAGAGTATTGAAGGGAATGACCATTAGGTTTTTGAACCAAGGAAAATTACAAAATTATGTAAGGAAATCATAGGAGGTTATGCCATCGAAATCCTACTGTGATAATGAGAGAAAGATTATTCCCAATAAACAAAATGACCAAGGAGAGATCATTCCGCAAATGGATAAAGAGAAGAAAAACCCTCATCATCGGCAAATTAGCCGGGGCAAGGCATCCCCCTAAAGGGGGGATGATTGTGTAAGTCTTTCTCCTTGCCCAAACCAGAGGGGGCAGGGTTAAAGAATCAAAAGCGTAAGCCGCCATTTCACACCCGAAATGGTCGTGGCAGTGCGTCTAAAATTAGCACGCCCTACCTCTGCGCGTAGAAGAGTACGCCCTGCCTCAGCTAGAACTAAGCATGTCCTACCTCTGCTCACAGAAGAACACGTCCTACCTCTGCTTATATTCCAAGTTACCCGCAGAAGGGAGCGCAAACCCCTATCATCGCCTACGATGGTCAGGATTTGGCACCCCTTGGAGGGGGTGGCGTTTAAGCCTCTGTCAGTGCCTACGATGACCAATGTAGAGCGTCAAAAGAGTAAACCCTATTTTTATGCCAGCGATGGCCCCGTCTATGTTTATAAGCCTTTAACATCGCCTACAATGGTCAGGATAAGGCGCCTCCTGGAGGGAGGTCGGGTAAGTCCTTGGGCCCTGCTTGTGGATAAGCTTGTCAATCGCACCGGACACACAGGCCTAGAGTGTGGCCAACAAAGCACGTGCATCCTCTGCTTTGACTTAGAAAGCCCAAGGGGAGGCTCAAGAATCATGTACAACCTTTGCTTCCAAAATCAAATCCGAAGGGTATGCTCGCTCTATTAATATCGAAAGAGGTTTCGGTTCTCTATACTAATACCTAAATCTGGGTCGATTCGGCATTCTCTTAATCCCGAAAGAGGTTTTAGTTCTCCATACTAATACTCGAGTCTGGGTCAATTCGGCGTCCTCTTAATACCAAAAGAGGTTTTGGTTCTTCTATGCTAATACCCAAATCTGGGTCAATTTGACACTCTACCGATAGTGGAGGAGGTTCTGGTCTTCTATGCTACCATTCGAATCTGGGAAGATCCAACTCTATATAAGGACCAGAAGAGGTTCCGGACAACTATTATTAATGCCCGAATCTAGGCAAGCCTCGGTGTTTCACCCATACCAAGGATGTTTCTAGTCTATTACAATTTACGCCCGAATCCAAATCGATTCGGCTCTGAACAAATGCCAGAAGGGAGGCAAGTTTCCCACATATTAACACCCGAGACTGGGTGGAAGAAACCTTTTGTAAGTATCGGAATTAGGCTCCAACCATTGGAATGACGGTCTTAAGACTTCCAAGGTAGTTGTCTCAAATGAAGACATCCGTAGGATGCCTACGAAAGAAGACCCACAAATGTCGGAAGCAAACGAAAAGCCCATCATCGAAAACGAGGTCAGGTAAAAAAGGAGGTGTTTGTGTGTTTCCATACTTAAAGAAGACCTCTTAAGCCATTCATCATACAAGTAAATTACATTCATGCCCTATACCATTAGTCATTTACGTATTACAAGTTATCAATACATAAGTTTATTTATTAAAAAGTTTACATCATCACCACTAACGTAATGCAAAATCATGTGTCACCATCACAAAATGTCACTGAACATCTGGATCCACTCCATCCTCGGGTATAGGGGTCGATGGATGACAGAGTGCCACGCCTAACAATTTATTAAGCCATTGAACTTTCCTACTCGTCTTGTCTAAGTAACCGGAAGGTTGTGGATGGAGCTTCAAAGCTCTGTTGTAAACCTTACACATCGCCCTAAGAGATTTGTTTTCCTTTTCCAAATCAAAAATGCTCATACGAAAATCATGATTTTCTTCTTGCAAGAGTCTAATCTGGTCAACGTACTTGACGACATGGTCGTGGGAGTCCTTGATTAATCTAGTATTATAAATTCCTTTCATTTCGGCCACCACTCTTTTACACCACTTAGAAATAGTTGTTTCCTTTAATCCCGGTGGAGCGTTATTCAAGTAATAACACCTTTGAGGAGCGGAGGCCTTATGTGATGTCGCGACGTTAGGGGACGGTGTTCCTGTCAGTATAGGGATGTTCTCGTAACAGTGTTCCCACGTCTCACACTATGTACTACTATTGTTTAAATTGATTTCCAAGTCAATGACGTGTTTACGAAGATTTTTTAGCTTGTCCTGGAACTCAATGGAGGGTTTAGTCTTTATGTACGTCCTCAACCCCAGAATGGTTCTATCCTTCTCTTCCAACTGTATTTTCAAAGTATTCATCCTCTCGGTTAAATGTTTAATGGATAAGTCCTGATGTAAGAGCTTCCTTTCATAAGATATAGGAAGCACGTCTTTTTCTGATGGCGTTCCGTCCCGGGAGGAAGGGGTCTCACACTGATCCACCTACCCATAAACATACAAAAAGAAAAACTGATTACAGCTTTATTTTCAAGGGTCGTATTCCCCTCTCCTCCTTCTACACCATTACACGGATCAAACATAGGGCCTGCCAACTATAACATATGTATAGAAAGGCAAATTATAAGTACATCATTGTTTCACATGCCTACTATTTACATAGTGCTTCAGCATGTTTAATCCTAAGATTCCTTAACATAGCTTCATGGTCCCCACTAAATGAGTTCAAGAAGAGCTGAAGAAATGTAATATAAGCACACTCAAGCCCTGCGAGGAAATGCGTTTCCTTGAAAGCAGGGATAGGCATCGTGCACAACTCTTTTTTCAACCTACAAGTTGTGCGTAATGCCTCCTTACAGTAAGTTAAGTTCTGTCATATTGCTAATAACCATATTAGGCCTCACTGACGATAAAGGGGGACCTCATATAAGTGTTGCCTAGGTTACGGAATTAAATATATACAAGTGTACTATCTGTTCAACATGAAAATAGTTTGAACTTTTGTCATCTAACTCTGCTTAAGGCAGGAAACCGATTTTTTTTTATCTACTATAACAACAGGAAAATGTTCAAGGCCAAACTTTCAGAGAAAAGAAAGATATATACAAGGAAAACGTTATACCCGAAGAGAGGGAACTTCGTGATCAACTATTTCTCTCTCTCCCGGAAAGCCAGGAGATCCACCCTCTCTGGGTAATGGCAATTCAGAATCATAGATGACACATTCGCCTGGACAGTCGTCATCCTTTGGACCGATACCCTCTCTCTTTATTGCCGCCCAAGGAGACGGGGGCTACCTCCTCCTCGCTTAAGTTATCCTAAAGGCTGTCAATGTATAAGAGGTCCTTGGCAACAGTGTCACCCCTCCTCGGCGCACCCACTCCTTCCTCACCTAATTTAATATGTTCCTTAACTTGATCCAGGATAAAGGGGGAATGCAGGAGGTTTAGAGTTTAGAAAAATTCTGAAGGTTGTTAGAAAAAAGAGAAAATATGGCAACTTCATAACAGCCAGACTTGATCCGTGGGAGACGGACTTGCAAAAAATCCGAAATCCTATTTTGGGCTGCATAAATGATCTGTACGTCACGAGAAAATTCTTCATCTTTCTTCCGAAGCTCATCAGCATGGACAATCACATCCTTCGCCATCGGGTACTCTAAAGCTGAAACCCTGTCGGGAGTTACATGCCTTGTCTGCTTGTCCTTCTCCAAGGCCAACTCAGCATGTTCTAAGGAAGCCTTTAGCCTCTCACATTCTTCACTCAAAACTGTGTTGGCCACCCTAAGCCGAGTAATTTCAGTAGCAGAGGAAGAAGAGATAGACTTAGGCACATACCACCTCTTAATGGCCTGTGATGGTATGAACACTCAACATACAGTTACGATAGATAGAAAGCCCAAGAATGAAAAGAAAAGCATTGTACCTTGAGCAATTAGGAAATCAGGTGTCGATAAAAATCCATTGTGTCGAGAGGATTGGAAGGTAATGAAACGTTAGAAAATTCAGGTTCAGAGAGGACAAGCTTCACGAGATCAGTAAAATCCAGTAAAAGGTCAAGAGGCTTTGAAGAACCGACAGTCTGGGAAGCAGAAGTATAGGGCATCGCACATATACCCATTTCGGATGTGCTTGAGGAAAATAGTGAGGAAATACAACTTCTTACTCTCCTGTCAAAGACATCCCCGGAAGTCGTAGAAGTAGGAATATTGGATTTCAGTCTCTTAGTCGGCGGATTAGTAGGAAATTCGACTAGCCTCTTAAGAGCAGCTGCGGAAGCCTGGTTCAATGCTTCGGTAGAAGTTGAGGCTCCCGCAACCGGAACCCCTAACCAAACGGAAGGTCAGGAAAAGGTCAAAAGCGCAAAATAGTAGTGTTGAAAGAATATCTTAACATGGGAAACTGTTGAATCAATAAAACGTGCCTAGGAATAATGGGGTGGAAGGAGTAAACACTTCTGAACCTGCCAATAGACGATTAGTATCAGGGAGATAGACCGGTGGATGCCCCAATATTCTCTGACCATGAGGAAGGAGATTGTGAAAACACAGCTTATCCTTGGTTAGTAGAGCAGATCGACTTGGTGGCTTCTCGAGCAATTCCAAGATGAGCTTAGACATGCAAGACTCACTTTTTGTTAGGGGCGCCCCTCAGAAGAAAATTCTGAAAAGAAAAGAATTAAAGATGTATTGCTAGCGAGAAGATAACCGCCTTTGAAAGGTCAAGGGAACTTACTATAATCGGCAATTCGGCCAGAAACACTGGTAGGATATTTAAAGAAAAATAATTGGTCTTTCCAGGGCATAACCTTTCCAACACCATCATTGACAACCTTCCGTAAAGGTGAAACGTGGAATAAGGGAAGGACCTCATCCCTTGAAATGCGCACCAAGTGGTGAACAAGGTTCGACGTAAGAGAAACTTGGCCCAGTTCTAGAGCAAAAACTTCCAAGCATAAAGGTAATGTGTAAGTGTTTGGTGAAAATTGAATTGGCGCGACTCCCAAATCCTGCAGAAGTCGAAGCATGAAGGGTGGAAAAGGAAATAAGTCCCTATACCAAACATGAATGGCTGAGTAGGAAAAATATCCCTCAAGAGGATGCATAATATTATGATAGTCGGCAGCAGGAACGACCTCCACATCGTCCATTCCAAAACTAGCAAAAATAGAATTAACTTCATCCTGAGAAGTAACCAGCGATTTCTTCAAAAGAAATTTTCTTCTCCGAGAGGGACCGTATGCATCAACGGGTGATAAGCCGGAACTCATATTGTCATATATGACACTGCCAGGTGATGTAATTTTGTAAGTATATAAAGTTTATATCCCATCCATTAAAACATTCGGAAGAGATTATGCTTAGGCCTAATGAGAACAAGCGGCCAGAATGATAAAGTCTTCAAACACAAAAAATTTGGGTCCTAAACCCTAGAATTGATATTTGGGAGTAGAGGGAAGTAGGTTAATCACCATGAAATTATCTCTCAGGTTGTTAAAATACAAACAATCTTTATCCTATATGCAAAACCCTAAGCGAATTTGGGCGAACAATCCTAAAAAAAAGTTTAATTCTTACCAAGGGTTTTAGTAGTTAATTCCCTACGATGAACTTCAGATCTCCAAGGAACAAATAATCTTGTTCGAAAAATAAATATTGCAGGTAAAAGTGAAGAAAAAGCAGTTGTAATTATGTAAGGATACCTACTCCAATCTACACCCCCTAAGCAAGGGCCAATCGATGTTCCCCTGCAAAGGAAGATCAAAGGGCTCTGATATGACACTTCAAAAAAAATCAGGAGTTTGACTTGAAAAGTCAAAAATACCCATTCACTCAACAGGGGGTAAAAGTTACTTCCAAAATCAACATTAAAGAAAAGTCAGCGGTGAAGGGGTATCCGATAACTGAAAGCTCATGAAAGCGGTTAGCAAAAAGTAGGGTCTGGCAACAAAAAGAGCAAAGATAGAAAGGCATAATCCGAAATACTGTATTAACAACAAACTCCTCTTTCATTCCCTCTAAAAAAGAAATTCATAAAAGAAAACTAGGGAGCTTAACCGATAGGGCCACCTCCGCCAAGGTTAGTCCAGCATGACTCTTTCGACGGTATCGGCTCAACGAAAGGCTATGTGTAAAGAATCACTCTGACCTAAAGCCAAGGAAATCAGAGGCAACGAGCCCGACTGATAAAGCCCGAGAGGTAATCTTCAATGATAACCTATCCATACACTGATACGTCCAAAGACAAAAGCACTAAAAATACTACACCAAAGGAGCACAAGGGTTACCCGGAACCAACTCCAGGAGCACCTACCTTATGGACACCGAAAGGATAAAGTCACAAATAACAGGAGTAGCATCGAAAGCCGTCCCTCGGGAATCCAGGCTACACGGAAAGCCCACCGAAAGGTCAATCGAGACCCAAGCGGATACACAGGCCACTCGTACTAATTCACTTAGTAGCGAAACCCGTGGCGGTTTCGAACCGACATATATCAACATACACCACAAGGCCTAGTCCCACCACATATTCACGATAAAGCCGAAAGCCTACATCCGGAAGCTCATATCCGCAAGCCTACATTCACAAGTCACTTTCAGAGATTCAAGTACCATTCAGGGACTATGACCAATGCACCAAAAGCAGCTAAAGATCTCGCACCCGAAGCCAAGAATGAAGCGACCGACAAGGATCCCTATGGGCCCACCAGTCCATCAACGAAAGGAGTCCTGAACCACTATAAATAAGGCCCCGGATGCCACATTAAAGGGGGGACTTTTTACTTAATTTTTGTATCCTCGGAAATAACTTAGAAAATTATCAATAAAGAATTCTTTATGGCATCTATGTATTCTCATTAAAAGCTTAATAAAGGGAGAACTTCTTGATAAAAATTGCTCTATAAGTGTGCACATCTACTTCTCTAATTGTTATTATCGTGATCTATTATCCATTCTACAGAGGAGCTCAGATTTACACCCACCACACCCTTGAATGATGAACGAATTCCATTCGCCAAGCCTAGATCCAATCTGGTAGATCACGGTGAGCCTACGCCTAATAGCCTTGACATCCTAATACACCATTAAAATCGAACAGGAAAGAGAAATAATCCACTTTATTTTCCCTTAAGGTTTTTTCCCATTGATCCATTTCCGAGGTTGATGATAAATATCGTTAACACTTTCTTGTGTGGGGTATCACTAGCTCCAAACCAAACCTCGCCAATTGATTGAATTTATTGACATACTCTTTGATAGAAATGCTTCCTTTCTTAAGAGCCAGAAACCTTTCCATTTGCGTACTTTGCTCGGATTGAGAAAGAAACATCATCTCGAATCTCTGTCGGAGATCATCCCAAGTCTCAACTAGACGCCCTGCTTGCATTAGTTCCCACCAGAACGAAGCCTCATTTTTCAATTGCCAAATGGCCAATAATTCTTCCTATGGTCATCAACCTTAAAAATCCCAAACAGATCCTTGTTTCTTTAAGCCAATTCCTTGCTTCTACAAAAGTCTCAGTTCCTCGGAATGGCTTTCCTCCCATAGCACATAAATCCTTGCATATCTTAGAGAAATTATCCGCTCGCGGAGGAGGAGGAATAGCGGCTGCAGCTTGGGGAGGGGCGTTTGCTTGGCCTCTGGCAGGTGTCGTAGCCTCAAGATACCTATGGAACCAAGCTGGTATCGTAACGCCATCGAGAAGAATCGGTTCCCCGGACATGCTGAAAAGAAAAGGAAAAGGGATTCAAACAGAGAGTCGAAAGATATTTCATATGGCTTTAGGGGAATATGTTTTTCAAAACAGACTTTTCTTTTGGAAATGCTTTTAAAACCTTTTTTGAAAACAATTTCCAAAATCTTTTATCCTATCTGGTAAACTTCAACTCTGATACCAAGTGTGACACCCCATATCCGTTAATGTCACTCTTTAACATAATGCATTAAGTTTCGTGAAGTGTTATTGGTAAACAGAAATAGAAACATCATAAGACAGATATAAAATAACAACGAAATTTAAAATTTTATTTTCCAAATAGAAAACATCGTGGTCCAAAATCTAGTACAACACAAGCCTGAAGTACAGAAAACCCATTACATTAGATTAAATATTTGCCTTGTACTAAAATCATCAGAGTACAGTAATATAAAAGCATAGTCCCAAAAAAGAGCCAAATCAGAGTAGACAGGTAATCAAAGCGGTGCATTTAAGCAGCTCCAAGCAGAACGAAAGAGAGAATCCTAATCAAGACTAAGTATTCCCACCTTAAGAACCCAGGGGGAAAGGAAGAGAGAAAAAACAAAACGGGTCAAACGTAAAGTCTGGCGAGTCCAGTTATTTTAGCATATAAATAAGCAAAACCATCATGATAGGCATATAAACTGGAAGAGAGAGAAAACATTATCATAAGATAGGTATACCAAACTTAGTAGGATAGACAGAATAAACATAACAAAATATATTGTGCTGCTCAAGTACTTTTCTCTGCACCAACACTAGCATAACACAAACAGAATGATCCCAACAGAAACAGATGTAGACTTTGGTGTACTTCTAGTGACGGATTTTACCCCAAACAATAATAACAGGTAGCCCAACAGTAGTGATAGGTAGCCATATTTACTGGTGCTAAGGCATCTTATTTTCCCAAGAAAGCAGATCCATTCATGCACATGAGTCTGTTGGAAAGCGCCATCAGACAACCCCACTCAGATGAACCCTTATAATCAGCTTAGTAAGCGTGCCCTGACCCCTACCTAGTTCGGGGTCCCTCTTTGGATACCAAGATGGGTTACTGACTGATACGGGTCCCACACAATATATGATACAAGCCACCCCGTAAACTTCCATCCCCACTACTATGATTTTGACAGGCTATACCTAACAGATTAACAAGCGTGCATAACCCCAACATATAAGGCAGATTAAGTTTATTGGGTTTATATAACCCCCACAGACTTAACAGATTCACTTAACCCCTCATCGATTCAAACAAGTTTACTTAATCCTTATACAATTTGACAGGTTAACACAACCCCCACAGATTTGTTTAGGTATTACAGGTTAACAGGTTGTTATCATTTTTCCATTCCTGAAGTCAACCACTTGTGGATGCTGGATATGCCGGGCGGTTCCGGGAAGACTTCTACCATAAGTCGGACTTAACCTCATGTCTTGGCATCGTTACATGTACATTTATGCACTAGACCCCTCATATCAGGTTAACCACTTGTAGATGCTGGATTTGCCGAGCGGTTCTGAGCAGACTTCTACCACAAGTGTAATCTGACCTTGTGTCTAAGTGCGGTTACGGTTTCTATTTACCGTAAATTTAGGCATGTTCATTCTTAAACAATTTTTCATGTTCATCAAAATTTATACCCCAAATCCTAGTCTGATTCACGATACATGTTATGCCCCAAATTAAGGTTTTAGATCAAGGTATAGATTATGCCCCTAAATCCCAGTCATGTTTTACAGTACAAGTTATCCCCAATTTATCATTCCAAACCATTCCCAATTTTGTTCGTTCGCATATTTCTGCGTTAGGCCTAGGCTCAAAGGTAGCCTAGCTATAAAAAAAAGGGAAGGAGGGAGAGAAGAGAACAGATATAGGCATAATAACAAAATAGGCATATGATGATAGAAATAGGCATACTAGCAGAATAGGCATATGGTGATAGAATTATGCATAACAGCAGAATGGGCATATGAGAACTAAACAATAAATTAGGTGTATAAGTAGTGGTAGATCTGTTTAGTTATGATTCAGGTTATTAACAGGCATAGGTTTAGATCCAAACTTATAAACATGTTAGGATTACTTATTAAATGTTTATGTCTAAAAGCAACATAAACTCACAAGGACTGGATCTAAAGAACAGAGAAATGGTTGTTGATGTTGTAGTAGAGATTCTTGTGTACGTACAAGTTGTTCTTGCAGAAGAATAGGTTAATTTAATTTGAATTGGGGCAGCATCTCGTTGTCTCCATTGTTTTGGGTGAATAAAGCAATAGAAATGAGTTCCTATATATAGCCTGCCGTCAACGAATCTGGTCAGAAATAAGTCCCGGTTCAAAGAATGGATCTGCCCCAGGTCTGGGTGGGGTCAACCCCGGGGTTGACCCTAGGGTCGACACCCCCTCGTAGGAGTAGATCCATGGTTGAAACCCATGGGGCATAGGGTCGACCCCTAAGGGGTCGATTTCCCGCCTTCTGATTTTGATTTTCTGGACTGGTTTGTTTATATATATTTTGCTTATATGTATACAAGCTTCAAACCTTAATATCTTCTTCGTACGATGTCCCTTTTATGCAAATTTGGAGTTTATCATAAGCAGAATTCCAAGACGAACGCAATGGCACAATCCCTTTTGCTTAATTCCCAATATTTAATTAAGTATTCTTTAGTTTATCATTATAGTTTTCTTTTAAAATTATGGGGTGTTACTTAAATCTTCTATTCTTAAGCTCAACTACTATGTTTTTTTGTGGTGTTCTTAGAAAGAAGGAATTATGAGTAATTCCCTTTTGATTATAAAAATTCCCCAAAAATTTGTTTTCAAATTCTCGATGTGGTCACTACGTATAATTTTGATTTTTAAATAAATTTGATTTTGATTTCTTTTTTAAAAAGTTTTAAATAAATCAAAAGCACCACTTTTATGTTTGAGAAAAAGATTTCAGGAGTCTATAGAATAATCATCAATAACAAATACATATCTACTATGATTTATTGACTGAATCTGAGATGGATAAAATGAATCAAAATAAAGTAACTCTAAAGGTTTTGAAGTGGAAATCTTACCTTTTAGTTTAAATGAACTCTTCCTAAGTTTTCCTAGTTGACAAGTATCACATATACTCTCTATTTTAAAGTCCATTTTAGGGAGACCTCTTACTAAATCAAGTTTAGAAAGTCTAGACATAGTTTGAAATTCAAATGCCCAAATCTTTTATGCTGAATCCAAGGGTCACATGTACTAGCCAAAAGACATAAGTTGTCATTTGAAATTTTCATACTCAAGACATATTTTTTTCTTTCCTAATTCCTTTAAATATAATATCTAATTTATTATCTTTAATGCGACCCTTATCTTTTTCACATTTAATTTTGTAATCTTTGAATTATACTAAGTAAGTTATTGTTTAAATTCCTAACTACCAAAACATCAGAAATATTAGGAGTTTTAGAATTGCTGACATTGTCGAAGTCAACTGCTAATCCTTTTGAGTTGTCTCTAAAATTAACCAATCTTCCACCTACATAGACTATGTCATTCAATATATCTAGATTTCCAGTAATGTGTCTTAAAAAGACACTATCAAATATCCATTTGATTTCTCTTAATTTGCATCATTTGTCTATTGAGTGTTGAGTCGCTAAGAGCCATATAGCACATCTATTCCTGCACAACACACCAATTTGGTAGATAACTTGATTTTTCAAAATAACTAAATGAAGACTCATGAAACAATAATGAGTCAAACTTGTTAAACTAGTTTTAACAAAAATTCCAAAAAATTCCATTTTAAACATTTCAAAAATTCAGATTATGAAAACGTTGAAAACATAGCCCTAATACTAAATGTTAGGAATGTAGATTATGGATTCTATGGCTAACTTAACACTTGAAGAGGTGAATAACGTTTAACGGAAATAATGAACATTTTAAAATCTTTTTGAATATAATAGAATCAAATGGAAATCATAGATATGAAACAATCATAGAATCAAACATAGACGCAAATAATAAGTAAAAGCAGTAAAGGAAAGAACACAACAAGATTTTATACTGGTTCGAAGTTACCTATAACGATATGCATTTTTGATAGTTCAAGTCTAAACTAATCCATGCATGTCGACCAAAACAAATCTGAAAATACAAATAGTTATTGGAGTAAATATAAGAAAAGGAAAGAAAAAGGAAAACAATAACACAATCGCACAACGGAAGGACAACATATTATAAACAAATAACAATTCATGAAGCTGTAAAAACATATATTTGATTATTCTTACAACAATTATCAGAGTTAAACTATCATAAAACATACCAATATAAGCAGTGGAATAATACTAGTAAATACGTCTATCAAGCTCCATCTTCATCTTCATAACGAGGTCTTCGCTAACTAAAAAAATTCGGTAGACCTGAGTACAATTGAAAAGAAAGAACATATGGATCAAATCAATATTATTCTCATATCAGTCAAATCAAACCTTGTAATAATATGTGTGCCCGTGCATCAAAGATGCTTACGGTAATTTACACCTCATATCCAATGTGTTCGTGAGTGCACTAACTTAAGAGATGTTATGGGAATTTCTATCTCCTAAGGATTCGTTAATCAATATATTAAATAATACAATAAACTATTATAATAGTGCCAAATATACTATTTAAAATAGCGTAAGCCGGATTACCATTATTACCCTTACACCTTTATAATACCACAGTCTATACGGATACCGTAAAGTCAACCGTAAAGTAGTGGCTATCAAAGATCACTCCATAGGTATGGTACAAATCAAATTCGTAGGAAGCTCGATCGGGATAATATGACAAGGCACACAAGGCAATATCCAGGGTAAGAATCTACCGGTTGCATGCCGGGAATAGTGGTAATGCATACCTGCAAACACTGCCTACCTCGAACAACACTCCCAAAATCAGGATTTGCATCAATCAAATCAAACCGAGGATATAACGACCTGCCTTTTTGACCGCTCCAAGTCGGTAATTAAACCAACTCGAATCTTTCAAATTGACAGAGTTTAAACAGAATATCACAAAGAATCACAAACAGAATAAATATCAATATCTCACAATGGAATTTTTTATATAAACATCGGAGTTTGTACAATGATTTATATACAACAGAATTTCTAATACAAATTTTTAATACAATAAGAATTACTGAGTCTATTTTCAGAGCACGCGCATCTTCGAAAATCCCTGCTTCATCAACTTGAATTCTATGCTGTAACACTCGGGTCTGACCCGAGCGCTCCATCCAAAACATAAAACACTGGAGTTGGGATTAATCTTGGTTCAAGTAAATTAACTTCTATAAAGACTAAAATATAATAGGTAATCCTGATTTTAAATGCATGTCTTATGCCAAATACACAGTTATGTAGCATTTATTCTAGTTCATTGTTTGGATCAAGCGGTCAGGGAAGCTTGCATGTACACATGTGTACATGTACCTGTAACAACCCAAAATTTCACAACCAAATTAAAATTTATTTTTAATGTAATTTTATAAGAAAATATGCCAGAATTTAAAATTTTGATTTTTAAAACAGTACAAATCTCTTAACAAGTGAAATTTTGCTAGCAGCCCCAGAATTCGACAAGATCTTTTTATTGGTTTCGGAAAAATAAATCATTGCTAGATTTCAAATTTTGCATCAAACGAAGTTAGTATGTCTTCGCGCATGATAAAACCGCTTGATGTGATACTAACAATTAGTTTATAAAATAACATTGTTGAGATGACCTCAGAATTTGACAAAACGTTTTTTTGGATTCATAGAATCGAATAATGGTTAGGTTCCAAATTTCATAATTTTTGGAACTAGCGTCTGGGCATGTGAGAAGAAAACGTACACTAAAATCTCATTTTTAAAACTAGATGAAACGAGTTCGAAAAATAAAATGGAAGATCAAACGAGCTCGGAATTCGACGAAACCTATTCCGTTGGATCTAAAATTACATTTATTGTCATAATCCAAAATTTTGCACTAAACGGAATTAATTTGTGATCGTGCAATCAAAAGAGGTGAAGACTAACTAGCACACTTTTATAAACATAGAAATAGAAAACATAAATTGAAACGAAGGTCAACTAATGGGCTAAGGTGGTTTGTTGAAACTCACGGGATCGCCCCACGTCAGCGATCTGCATAACGGTGGTAATTTTGCAATAAACCACCTTCCTCCTTTTCTTTTCTCTCTTTCTCCTTCTTTCTTTCTTCTTCCTCCTTTCACTTCCTTCTTAACTTTAATGGCCTCCTCCACCTTTGCCACCACCCACCACCACTTCCCTACCTGACCGCCGCCTCCCCCTTCTTCTGGCGCGTCCACACACAGTCCATTCCCTTAGCTTGGGCATGGGGTATCTTGCCCCTTTTGCTTAAAAACCCCTCTTTTATTCACTTTTTCACATCCTACCACCTCCATTCCTTCTCTAGCCACCACCTATGCACCCCTTTGACCCCCCTTCTCATTGCACTAGCCCCGGACCGCAGCCCCCTCTTTTCCCCCACCCCCAAACACCCATAAAACTCCCTCGTTTCGCCCCAAACTCTCATATCTTCTAATATACATGTATACAAGTGTATTAGTAAGTTGTTGGAGGCTACCGAAGTCGCGTAGGATCCCGATAAGTGTCGATATCAAAGTAGTGTATCTGCATTCCTTTGAATAAAAATATTAGTGGAATGGAAACCTCAGTGAGAAATTTAAACTCACTTATAAAAGGGAAAGATTAAAAAATTAGCTATTTGCAACTTAATTATTGAGTTAAATAATGAGTATTGATAATTAAATAAAATTTATTATGATTCTAACTGATGTTTAACAAGTGAAAAATATCATTATTAATTGATATACATTAAGTAATTTGGATATTTGATATATTAACATAGAAGCGTATTGACAATAAAATTAACTATTAACTATAACTGTCGATAGTTAACAATAGAAATTTACTATGATGTTATGCGATGAACATTAGTTTGTAATAATAAGTTATTATGAAGCTAGTTAATAGATACCAAGATAAAAATATCATTTTTATATGATGTATGCATAGATATGTGCGTTTATGCGAGATTAAAAACTCACGTGGAAAGAGAAATTAATTACATTGATTGTTTATTGCTAATTAAAAATATTTAATAGTGTTTATCACTGATCATGCAAGTTTATTGATGTTTTAAACACTGTATAGTGCATTAAAAATGTGATTTTTATTTGTTACATGCGATATCCCTTGAGTTCAACACATGAACTATTCACCAAGTTTATTTGTTATTAGAAGCGTTGTTTGAATACACGACATTGGTATTTCAAACAATGTGGATGGAAACTTCGTGGAACCATAAATGGCATTGATTGTGCAATTTGTTTATTATTATTGATGGTGTATGAATTGGGTGTTTATGATGGTTTCTTATGTGAAATTGAACATACGTCATTTTACAGTGAATGATAATTATGGACCACACTACATAGCATATTCATAAAAGCAAGTGATTAGTTGATACTTATACGACGAGGGAAGAAGAAGAACCACATAATAGGTAATGGTTGATGCAAATATGATAAAGCCAAGACATAAGTGTTGTGACTAATGAATAGGGCCTAGAGGGGCGAATTGTGATTGATGACGGACTAAATAAACATATAACTAAATTTGTTGGATTAAATAATAAACCCCACACGGGACTTGAGATGACAGAAACATACACGTCCCTCTTGCATGTATGCAAGTCATAATGGTTGTTCACATGACTTAAACTCCCACTCACGGGTGTTGGGATTCTCATAATGGGGATTTGTTTAATGAATATATATTGATTTATTGGGGACTTAAACGGTCAGTTGTGATTTTTCTTAGCACTCCGTACAAGGGAGGTTATGGAGAATTTTCCGAAAATTTAAGACATTAGCTAAATATTTAATAAATAAAATAGTTTAGAAGTTGTTCTTTGTATAATAAAATACATACATCAAATATAAATTAAATAAAACGTATTGCGCAGCGGTAGTTCATGTTTTTGACATGTAGCTTTAAGCGAGTATATCAGGAGATACGACCATCGGATTTTCTCGAAATTTAAACCATTAAGTTCGTTTCGAAAAGATCCTTCCAAAGATAATAAGAATGTTAAAATCCAATGGTTTAGAAAAGTTTAATTTAAAGTTGAAGGAAAACAATGCCAATGTAGTTAAATGACCTGAAACATCGTTTAACTGAAATGGACTGCTTATATATATATATATATATATAGAGAGAGAGAGAGAGAGAAAGGGATCATTATAAAATATTGTAAATGATTTGGAATGAGATTTTTCATTTTGTGAAAGAGAACTGATTAAAAGGAAGTGTAAATGGGTGAATCAATAATTCAAAATAAAATTTTTGATTTGATTTAAATATGCAAGGATTATTTGAAATGACCGGGTTTAATCCATTTCAAATAAATAAACGACAATTAAAAATCAAGGATAATGAAGACAGTGCAAGACCGACAATCTTCACATCGAAAGGATAACTACTGATGCCTTGGATTTGGGTATCCCCTTTGAAGGGATTATAGTGGTAGTTGTCCAGACGTACTAGTTGGTTGTTCGGATTTGCAAGGACCTCTCCCCTATACTGGACATATGGGACAAGGAATAAGGTGCCTATGGTTACGTTCAGACCCAGAACGAACTTGTAAATGGATTGTGTGTCTAACTCGGTATTCTAAGTTGTATTGATTGACGTTTGCTTAATATATATTTGTTTGGTGGCAGAGAATTTATTCTCTTAGCTTAATACCTTTCTTTGAGATGTACGAGCTTAAAGGTTATGTATTAGTAGTTATCAGTTATATAGTTTGGAATGATTGTGTCACATGTTGAGATATATGGATCAAATATTTTGTTAAAAGCAGAGCTTTGTGGATGATGATCAAAGCATGGCTTTTTTATAGTGTGGCTTTGTCTATAGCGTTAATTCGCTAGCTTCACACCCCGATATGAATCAATACCGGGATAAAGGACAGTAGGGAGAACATGCGTTTATTTCTAGCTAGAAGTGATGCCATGGTATGGATCCCAGACATTTCACTTATGTGGATGTTGGATAGTAAGGTATCTCGAATATGGAAGCACAAGGCTAAGATTGTCGACGTACTGACCAAATTTTGGTCCGATAGGACCGGGAAACGTATTGTTCAAGAATAACTAATACGTAAAAGGAAGAGCAGACCGACCCTGCATGATCCAAGGGCTCACCAGAGTCTGGGTCCTGGCACTTTTGCTAGATTGTCCCAAATCGGATAAGTGGAGATTCCTTGCCTTGGTTCATGATGAATCCAATTTCCAATATGAGACTTTACGGTTTTAGTTGTATACTATCAACGATAACATGATGGGGGTATAATGCCTTCTAGGATTGATACATTTATTTTGAAATTGTTTTAATCATATAGGAACTTATAATAATAATAAATGATTTTATTTCTTGTATCAAGCATGTTTGGCCATTATAAGGTAAAACTATATCCTTTGTCTTGTGTTGCATTGTGTGATGGGACCCGAGTCTTATAATGGCTTCATTTTTCAACAAGCATTGTGCTATTTTACTTTATGTTTTCAGTTATTTATATGCACTGCATTCATGTGGAGTAAACCCATACCATGACATAGGGTGTAGTCCCATGATATGCTTATTTTAAATAAGTTAAGTTAACTGTAGGATTTCTCATACCGGTCCCATGACTGACTCATGGTTTGTTTTTCCCTTGCAAACTCGGGTGCCCATATTTCCACGCAGGTAGCCTTGTATTCTGGTTTTAGCTTGGTTGATATGTATGGAAGCTGCGGAAGCTGAAGATGGACTTTTATCATTTCTATTGGACTGTCTCAGACTTTATTTTGTATATTGTTTGATTTCTCTACAAACTTATTATGTTAAGTTAAAATTTTTTTTGTACTAAGTGGATCTTGTTATGCTATGTAACTCTGATGATGATATTATTTCCTCTGTAATCTGATGTAGATTATGTTGTGTAATGTAATATTTTTGTTTTGTTGTTATGTTTATGGGATATATTCCAGTGATTATCCTTACTTTCATGGCACGGGGGTTTGGGTTGTCTCATTTGGTATCAGACTTAGTTCTGGAGTATAACATATTAACGAACTCATCAGAGATAGAATCAGTAGTATTCTAGGATGGGTAACTCACCAGAAATAGGATTAGTAATGTCCTAGAATCTAATATATCAAAATAGTATACACCTCGATAGATGCATTTATAATTTCCTTGAGATGTCTTTTCTGTGGGCTTGACTCTTTTTTTGCTACTTGCAGACATAGTAGAAAATGAGAGGCAGAGGCAACTCTGTGGTTCGGCAGAAAATTGAGCCAATTGTGTTGTAACAACCCACCCATAATGGGCCTAAATTTCAATCCAGAAAAGGCCCATCGAAACTTAGAGCTATTCTAAATGGGTCATCTATTCCTATGAGCATTAGATTTGCACAGATAACACTAACATATTCTTCGAATAGAAATCTCGCACAGTGGAAAGGGAAAATATAATACCAAAAATAAGATGTACGATTCATTTCAAAATCATAGAAATGCATAGTCGCAGTTATATTTATTCACTAGGTGCATCAAATAGTTCAATCTTATAAGATTCCAAAAGAAGTAAAGAAATAACTATAACAATATCATAACAACTTCATCTTCTCCATCGGCTTTAATCGTGACTTCATCCATTTCTTTACCCCATCTATTGACCTATTGGATGTTAAGAGAGGGGGTCAGAACATAAAGTTCTGTGTGACTGAAATATAGTGTTACTTAATGTCCATACCCTATATTTTTAGCTAGCTACATATGTCAAGGTATGTCTACGCAACACACAAAATTCATACAAACAATCGCCAATTAGTGTTTTTAGGGTAAAGACCCAACGAGGTGGCATTCTCGGTCACTTACGGCGCTATTAAAGGTGGATTCTTACAATATCTTGTAACCCTGACGCGGACCCCTAGCCCTTTAGGAACCCAGTCCTAGTACGTTAACGTTCTTAGATCTATTCTCTCATTTGTAATATGGTAAGTAGTACTGCGAACGTTACTACTTAACTGATATTACCCGTAGGACACCTATATCGCTTAAGGCTTCCGTTAGACAATTGGTGAGCATACAATGGCCACATTGCATTCAATTACCAATTTGTCTTTAGTTGAGCCCTTACAAGCTTCTAGAGAAGTGGACATCCCCGTGAACTACCCTACTCCTTTAACCGTTTTATGCCTAAGCACTTTCAAAGAAGAAGGACCCAAAGACCTACCTTAATGTTAATAAGGGTAGATCCCATGACTTTGGTTCCTTTCGAAGGAATGAACCTTCGGAGGGATCCTAGTCCTAACCACTTAAGACCCAAATTAGATAAAAAGGTGAGTCATCCACTTAGACTTTCTTAAGGTGTAGTAAACCTATTTGGTTCCACACATCAGACTTATACATACATATATAGTTATATATATACACACTAGACCTCTCACATTAAACCATACACCTGTATATGCTGGATGTACCGGTCGGTTTCGGGCAGGCTTCTACTACAAGTCAGTTTAACCCCATGTAGTGTACTAAGTTCATGAATGGCCTATGGCACCTAGACATATCACATTAGTTGTGCCTACATGTGGTTGCTGGATATGTCGGTCAGTTCCGTGTAGGCTTCTAACACAAATGGCAACTAACCTCGTGTCTATATGTCATTTAATTATATATATTTAAGTCATTCTAAATATACGCATACATAAGCAAACAAATATATATATATATATATATATATATATATATATATATATATATATATATATCTGTATATTTGTTAAGGGGGCATTTAAAATTCAAAGTTTAACCTAATCGCATTTATTACGCTAATATAACGTTAATTACGTAAATATAAGTAATATAATAATAGCGCCTAATTTATGTAACATTCATACAAATGGGGAAATGTTCTAACGAGGGGACAATTATCATTTTATCCAAATTAAGGCATGCAAATTGGGTTTTCCATACTTCTACCACTACAACATAGGCATAATAACAATATGATAACATAACAAGTAGCACTGGATGGTAAAACATATATACATAAAATTTTAAACTTGCATTCTGGGCATGTGGCAATGATTTCAATATTAAATTAAAGTAGAGTATTTCATACATTCACACATGTACGTTTACAACCCATATTTCACCTAATTCACCCTTTTTGTGGTGTTATACACAAAAAAAATTTACACTTGACTTATTCCAATTTATGCATGCGTTTACACCCAGAATAGGATCCGAACCCGATTCAACTAAGAAATAAGTCAATTCCACACCATTTTAGGATAAATAAAATGATAATAACGGTGAATTACATAAAATATAGATAACAGTACAACACTCATATTTACCTTTAATCTAATACAAAAATCAAAGTTCCACAAAACCAATTCAAAATGACAATTTCCTACGTAATTACAAAATAGAAGGTTTGGTATTTTCATGTTATGTTCTCATATATCCAAATCTTCATAGGCATAACAATTCATATGGCAACTATTGAAAACAAGAATATGTCTTTAAGTAAAACTAGATTCCACTGACAAATTAAGTGGAGATGTAGTAGAATTTCAAGATCTGCAACGGTTCTCAACGTTCAAGCGAGCTCTCATTGATCTCCTAATAATATACGTATAAGAATCATATAATTAGAGTCTAATACATATTGTTTATGCTAAATTCCAAAAACCATAAACTTAGATAATTGAAATAGAAGGATATAGAACGAGGTTAGAGAAGTAGAAGAAACCTTCACCATGTTCTGTAACACCCCGTAGTTCTGTGACATTAAGATTGACAAATTAAAGTACAATTAATTTTTAAAAGAAAAAAATAAGATCCATGTAGTTAAGTATTGTAACTAACATGAAAAAGAGAAGTAAGGAGAGAACAATAATTATTATTGTTCTAAGACTTATTAACAAAAGCCTCTGTAGCTCAGTTGGTTAAGGCATTGGATTTGTAGCATAGAGGTCGGGGGTTCGAACCCCGGCGGCGGCATAATTTTTTATCTTTGTTTTAGAGAGGGCCAACTGAACATGCAAATATATGTACGTATACAAATTCAAAATTTGAAAGGATAAGAACGTACATATAAGGAAATAAAGAAAATATATATATATACATATGAGAATATATATATATATATATGCAAAAATATATGTATATGAAAGATAAAATTCAAGATAAGGCTACAGTCAATGAAATCTGGCAACATCATTTGAATTTTGAAAATAAAATGAAAGTTGTGCGTATATATACGCATAAAATGGTCGTTAGAGGAATTGTATACATATAAGAATATTTCATGTGAATAAAACAGTTAAATAAATTCCAGAAATTCAAAAGTTCGAAAATCAAATTTCTACGCCAAATACAATTCATTCGAATTTCAAATTTCTACGCCAAAATAGTGGGACCCAATGCTGACTCAGCACTGCGTGTATGATAAGGTTTGGCTAGATTCATCTACGTACATGGACTATTTTCTTAACTAGGTTCAATGCTGACTCAGCGCTGCGTGTACGATAAGGTCTTGAGCAACTATATAAACAGCCCTAGTCTTCATTCTCTTTGCACCAATTCTCTTCTATCCTTATGCTGCTAAGATTCATGGCTTCTTCCCCTCCTCTAAATTTTCTTAAATAATTAAAATAAAATATAAATTCAAGACATGGAGATGCTGCTCAAATCTGTTCAAGAGAAGATTCAAATCAAAGTGAAGAATTCAAAGGCTAAATCAACAAACCTCGAGCAACGACATACGAATCTTAGCATCGCCATTCTTCTATTCTAGATCTAATTTCTGTGAGTCAGTTGTTTCTAGATTTGAACGTTTTTGCTTTATTTTGTGACATGAAATTAAAGGAATAAAAGAATATGCCAAATCTCTCTCTCTATTCGAATCTGTGTTTATACTCTTGGACTAAATTAAGAACTGTTATGATTCAAGGACAAATAAGACTTTGCCTAAGACCGTTGCCTATGACTATGGATTCTGAGATCATGTGCCTTTGGACTATGAACATAAGCCTTTGATTTTGGGACATAAAACATTGCCTATGACGGTGACTTATGACTGTGGGAATTATTTTCCCTTTTGACTATGAATATTGCCTATGACTATGGACATTTGCCTATGACTATGAACACAAGCCTTTGATTTGGACATAAAGTATTACCTATGACATAACAACGGTGATTTAAACACCTTTGATTCATGACTAGGAAAATTGTTGCTTAGGTTTTGTGACTATGAAATTGGGTATAAAACCCGATTTATCTATTCTGTCTGTTCTTGATTTTCTTTGGTTTTAGACTGTGGGAATTTACCTATTAAGTTAGGTCTACCCATGTTCTAGAACCTATTCTGTCTATTCTTGGTTTTAGACCGTGGGAATTTACCTATTAAGTTAGGTCTACCCATATTCTTGAACCTGCGTCGTTATTCAAAATCTTTTTATGCCAATTATTATGTCCACCCTTTTTCATAGCATCTTTGGTTCATTCCCTATTTTCTACGAATCTAGATTTATTTACAATCTAGGTTGAATCATGATTATACGAACGGTGGGAATACGATTTGGGAAAAACACAAAAATAAACATAAATATAGTTGTAAGCTTGAAATTGGCATAGTTTGGAAGCGAACATGATTCTGATTTATACAATTTTAGAACATGTGTTAAGACATGTGAATTGGGTAGATTTGACATGGATTATAGGTTATGAAATTTAGATCTAGTATTGGCCTGTAAACTGAAAAACTAGAATAGTAAATCTAGTTTGTATGTAGACTGTAAACTAGAAGAATAAATCTAGTTTTTGGGCATAAACGGTGAACTAGAATAGAAAATCTAGTTTGGCATATAAAATTTAGTTTAGCATAAACTGAAAATAAAGATGATAGATCTAAATTGCTATGAACTATAGGTTAGGCAAATCAAGATTTGGGCCTGGAATATAAGTCTGTTAGCGACAAATGAATATAGGCCAAATTTGTTTAAAAAGGGGGAAATGGGCTGTAAGATAAATTGTTAACAATTTATAAACAAAAGAAAGATATTTTGATAACACCCCTTTTTATAACTCGTACCAGAAAGTTCTAGGGTGACAGAGAGGATAGTGTCTAGGCTTGGGTTTGGAAAATATAAGTTTCCTGCCCTCCCTGGCTATCCCTAACTGATCCGACGAACGGGATGGTTGCTTTCAAAACCAGGTTTGGAAATTAATCAGAAAACCCTTTGAACTTAGAAAACATGAATATGCCTAACCCGAGGTTAGACTGAGTTGCGGTGTAAACCTGCCCGGAACCGACCGGCACATCCAGTAACCGCAGCAATATCTGTCTAATGTGAGAGGTTGCGGCTTTAATTTATTAATTAAAGCTAGAACAAGAAGGGGAGAGTTAAGTCCATAGGAACACTTAACCAACACAGTTAAAGCTAGAATGGGAAGGTTAAGTCCATAGGAGCACTTAACCAACTTAACACTGTTAAGCTAGAATGGTAGGATTAAATCCATAGAAACACTTAACCAACTTAACACGGTTAAAGCTAGAATGGGAGGGTTAAGTCCATGGGAATACTTAGCCAAATTAACATGTTGACTAGACTAGAAGGTGGGGTTAAGTAAAGTTAATACACTTAGCCGATTAAACATGTTAATTAGACTAGAGGTTGGGGTTAAGTAATACACTTAGCCAATTTAATATGTTAGCTGGGTTGGACCGTAGGGTTAAGTAAACTTGAACACTTAACCATCAGAATATGATAAATGAATAGGGTTATGTCTAAGACACGAAGAGATGATACTTAACCATTAATAGCATGTTTAGTTAAAACCGGTGGGAAAGGTTAAGTTAAAAAGGGAACACTTAACCAATACAGGATGAATGGGTAAGGTTAAGAAATACTTAACCAATATGACTTGGTTTGTGGTGGGGTTAAGTCAACATGAATACTGACAACACTTAACCAGTTTAACAGGATAAGGGAAGAGGGTTAAGTTAGCTTGAATCGACTAAAGACACTTAACTAATCCAAATTAACGGGAAAGAGAACTAAGTAGTAAAACTTAGTTAAGAAGACAATGATCCTGGAAACTAAGTGGTAAAACTTAGTTAGTAGAACTAAGTAGTAATTCTTAGTATAACACGAAGGAGCGGACGTCCATCTAATTTTAAAGAAGACTCCAACGAATTGGGATACGAAGCCCGAGGCTTCGAGGGGACGTGAGGGTACTCTTGGTATCCCTCTGTGAGGCTGCAGATGATCCGCCTGGGCGCACAGAGGTTAAGGTCTGCGGCAGAAGAGCCAAGGGTATGCCTTGGTTGCAATATATGGCAACCAAAAGACTACGATGGACCAGCGTGATTCGGCGAGAAGACGGAAGCTCTGTGATAGCAACTCGTCGTCTACCTACCATCTTAAGTCAAGCGAGACACGTGAAGCGGGAAGGCTGGAGGACTCATACAGACCACATACTTGCTATCTAGTTGTGGTTGCAGGGTGTTGTTGGCCATATAATTAGTGGGGCAGATAGGGGCCTTCGTACAGTTCTCATTTTACAAGGGTGGCCTTCCATTAGTTGAGGGAGGGGTCGAGTGGGACCATAGCCACAGGAAAAACAGACCTTAACATCTGCATCGGCAGTTATTGAAAGCTCCCGACCGAGTTCCGTATTTCTAGAGTAGCCCTGACACGGGACTCGAGTAGCACATTACAGGACATGTGCATCTAGACAAGCGATAACGATTCGCGATACATGCGTGGGGGAAGTCTAGGAACATATACCACTCTAGGTAGTGTATCCTAGACTAAAGAGCATCGTTCGACAGGTAGCATAATCCCTAGTTTGGAACTAGGTGGCATAAATCCTGAATACAAGAAGCGTTCAACAGATAGCGTAAACTATAATTGAATCTAGAAAGCACTTGATATAAAACCTAGACTAGATCTAGGTAATAAATAATCAAGGTATGCCGGAAGGCGACGGAAACTACAGGGATTGGGATCACGTTATCGTTACTAATTGGAACACTAGTTAGGTGGTGCAGAGATATAGAAACGAGTATATCGCGGTAAAAGCGAAGCGGAGAAAGTGTTGTAGTATATCCAGTTTATCTTGTCTTAGCATGTCTTGTGTGAATCTTATCTTGTTAGCCTTATCATCATGGTATTATCTTGTATTCAGTTAATTCATGTCGTTTTGTTTTCCCTGTTCACATGCTAGAAGTTACTGACTTGCTCAGGCTTTATGTCTGACTCTGTTTTTCTTTCGCTTCTTTTCTTCCGTTCCCCCCCCCCCTCCCCCAGGTAGTTGAGGAGGGAATAGTATAACTCAGGATTAAATTGGACCGTTGCTCTTTCCCAGCTTGAAGATTTGACGAAGTTGTCCTTGGATTCTCTTTCAGTTGCTATGGCTGGCTTATGCTATATTAGGGAATATAAATGTATTTTTATGCTTCTTTATCTAGTAAAGATAGATGATACTCTGATATTGTAAAGCAATCTTATACAATCTATTTTATCAATAAAGCAAAGTTTTATTTTCCGCTGTTAATTGTTTGTTTGTCTTGTAATTTATCTGCATCTTTTACCCATAATGCTCCACAGAACTTAGTGCATTCCCTTTGCGAGTGACACTAACGGACGTGGGGTGTTACATGTTCTCTTTATTTTTCTATGGAAATTAGCAGCATGGAGGCGGGAAGGTAAAAGATTAGGGTTTCTAATGTGGGGTTTGAGCGATTATTTATACTTGCTCGTGTGATATTGAGCCATCAGATTATACATATAAATATAACCTCTTAGAAAATCATAATCCACGTAAGCAGAATTGGGCTCCTCAGCCGCGGTTGGCGGTCGGCCCCCCTTCAGGGGAGCGGTCAACCCCTTCGGGGCTGGGACGCCCAATTTTGCTGCATTGCTGAGCTATTTATTTTATTAATTACGTTCTTAATTTGCTTCATTCTTTTCCATATATCCAGTAACGACCCGACTTTTTGCTCGGTTTTCGCCGGTAATTAAACCAACTAAAATCGTTCATAAAGACGGATTGTTACGGGCACTTACACATTTGCACAAAATAAAAACAACTTTTCCATTATCATTAAAATAATATTACATCATAGTTACAAGAGGTACATAAGAGTACATCGGTTACACAGCGGAAAAGATACTAAACTCAGCGGAAGAATGCGAATGCTCCAAACATAAAAGCTCTAGTTAAACCAGAATCCTGCTCCAACTAACTCCAAGGCTAAATGAACCAAACTACTAGGCTGCCCGTATAAAAATTATGGGCACCCAGAGTTTAGGTGTGGGAACAATAAACTCTAGGTCAGTCATGGGACTGGTGTGAGAACTCAAAACAGTTGTCTTTAGGGTTTATTTTAAAGTTAGGTAATTCACCGGACAACGCCGCCAATGCGGAACGGGTTTACTCCATGTGAATACCAGTGCATAGAAATCCGCAATGACTTTTTTGAAAAAATGAAGCTATCAATGCAAGCGCACACCAAGTGGGTGAGTTTTGCCTTATGATAACCAAAAATGCCTTCATACGTGAAAATCCTCTTTTACTACTGTATATAGTGTGGAAAACCTTTTCGCAAATAAATGTATTAATCCTAGCCAGCATAATGCCCCATCCCATTATACTGACAATCCTGCCAGTAACCAGCAGGCTATACAATATAAACCGTATAGGCTCGTAGTGGAGATTGGGTTTCGAACAAGATGGTTCTTGGTACGAAAGATCATTTGTGGGATCCCAAACATTCTTGCGCGCATCATCCCAGTACTCGTGGGTAACGTCCAGACTCGGACTTCGTTATACAAACCCACCGTACATAAATCAGAGTACCCAATAAATAGCGTCCCAGACTGGGGACTTCGCAGTACCCTTTCATCATCACATCCCGGTGCACCGAACATATGAAACGAACAAAAAAATATGACCACCAATTTACCATCAATCCGGGGTGTGAGGTTCTTCGAGGTCACGATATACACAAAGCTATGCTTAAATAAGCCATGATTTGATCATCCATAGCTCATCACATAACTTAAGTATGCCACATTGTCCATTCACTACGCATCACGGATTTCTATCAATATATAACCTCTAAGCTCATACGTCTTAGAGAAGGGTGTTAAGCAAGAGAATAAATTCTCCACCACCAAGCATATATATTAATAAAGATTAGTGCTACACAGTCAATTACAATGTCAGACACACAATCCATACATGTCCGTTCTAGGCCTGAACAAAACAATAATCCGGAATTCCTTCACATATTTTCGGGCTTCTTTCCACTTAGCTGATATATAAAATCCATCTACGAATGGGAGCCTGCCATCCGAGACATTCAGCAAGTCGTCCTTACAACACGAAGGATCCTGGTCTTCAATGCCACCTCCAATGTCTTCAATTGCTCCACAACGTCGTATTATTACTTGGAATGGTTTTCAGACATAATTTCGATCCCGGTCATTCCAAATAATAAGCGCAATTAAAAACACCATCAAGGAACACACAGGCTTTCTACCAAATCTCCTACCATTTTGAATTTCGTCAAACTAAACTTCTAAAATTCTATTCTCGAATTATCTTTAACAAAATCCATATTTAACCCTTCTTCTTTAAAACACATCCCTTAAATCCAAGATAATCTAGCCCCAAAGCCTTAATTAATTTTCCGCTTGATAACTCGTTATCAAAAATCCAGTTTCCTTTGAAAACCCTTACCCCACATTTCAACCCTAGTTCCTAATTAAATTGATTTTCCAACATTCCATTTCTTTAATCTTAACTAAAAGATTATACTTTCTTTCCAATTCCTCACTTTTAATTTCCTCAAATCAAAGATCTGATAAATCCTCAAATTACGATATGAATTTCAATAACTCAATCTCATGGGGTTTCAACTATGATTTTATTGAAGATATGATTCACAATAAAACCTAAATCATTTGATATTGAACATAAGTCACACAGAAATTGTATCTACTTATATTCGATATCAATTCTCATAATCAACGAATACTATAAGTGGAATAACGATATAATAATATCTTCCAGATTCCTCAAATAGTATACATTTACACCACAAAATTTCATATCAAATATCTGAAGATTATTTCTATCCAACTTATCCCATTCAACTTAGGAAACTCGTATCTTAATTAAAAGATTTATTCAACTTTTGACATTCGATCTGGATAGAAATACCATCAACTTATGCTTAATATTAATCTCGATATCCAATTCACACTATAAGCGGACTAATGGTGCACTACCTTTTAAATTCCTCAAATAGTAAGAATCATCATCTACCAGATTAATATCAAACATCCGAAGATCTGTCACCAACCATATCCAATTATTTAAAATTGAAAACCCATATTAATATCAATTTAAATTCCGTATAAAATATTTCCAATATTTTTGAACCTTTGAAAACATTCCACAAATCATTTAAAAATGATCACTTGTAGTTTGGAAAATAGTTTGCGGGTTAAAAACTTCAAAATAGATTGTTTTCGAAGAAAGCGTTACAATAGTGTTTTCAAAAGCGTTACAAAAGCGTTACAAAACAGTTATCTTAATTACTTCGATCAAAACATCGCTTTTCTTAGTCAAAACTTAAACTTTACAGTTCAAAACATTTTCTACATAATTTATAATGATTTTACCACTTTTCCATATTTTAGAAACATTAAAAAATGGTTGTTTATGGTTATGGTCGATAACTTCTCTTATAGTGACCTTTTCCAAAATGGTTTTAAACATAACTTGAAAACTATAACTCGAATTTAATATCTACTTTCACTTATTTGAAAGTTCTTGTTAATGGAAATCAAACGTTTTTCATTTTATGGAAATTCGATTTAGATTGCAAAAGTTATAAGCGTTTAAAGTTTGCATCTAAAATACGTAAATTGTTGTTATGCGACAAGCTCTATTTTGACCATAATAACAATTATTCTACGATACTTCAAAATATCTTAGAAAACCATTATATCCTTATATAACCCTTTTAAAATCATTTAAATTTACATTCCAAATTATTTTGGATCTATAATTCAACTTCCATAAATTCCAATTCATTTCTAAATTCAAATAACTTCAAATTAACCTTCCCATTCGTCGGATCAGTTAAGGATAGCTAGGGAGAGCTGGAGATTTTATTTCCAAACCCAAGCTTAGACATTATCCTGTTTGTCATACTAAAATGTTCCGGTATTTATTTATTCATTTAAAGGACGTTAACAATATATATGAATTCATACATATGGTCTTTTCCAATTATTAACCTTCAATTTCAATAATGATATGTCTAGTAATTATGAAGGAGACTTGTCGATCACCAATGTGATACCATAATTGTTGTGTCATAATGTGTGCAAAACAACATCAACAACCATTTAAACATCCATAGCAACCATCATCAACATGATTCAATAAATCATAATTGTGCACAAGCGCTATAACACTAATGCTTAATAATGTGTGTTCTAAACTTCGCATCCATCACAACAAATATCAATCATCATTAACCAATAATAATTCATCACTATTTTTAAATTAGTCTAGCTACTAATTAAATATATAAATTGTGGTTAAAGAGTTCTCACCTAATAGCTTTCCAAATCTTCACGGTAGGCGAGCCTAGCTAGGCGAGCCTAGCTAGGCGAACCATCGGACAGTATTTCAGCGCAACGTCTTCTTCACCAAAATATGTATAATATAATATACACTAGTCTCTCTTTATATTATAAGAGGAGGAGGAGGATGACGATGAAATTTGGCAAGGTGGTGGTGGAAAAGAGGAAGACTTATGTCGTGGAAACCATGGCCATAAGCTTTAAGAAGAAGGTGGAAAGGAGGAAATGGAAATGGAATGGTAGAAAATGGAGAAAGAGCCTCCTTATATAGGAAAGGAGAAGTAAGGAGGTAAAGACACATTAGGGGGCAAGTGGCAATCATGCATGAAAGGGAGCATGCATAAAGACATGTGTCTTAACACTTATCTTAAGAAGAAAAAAGAATTTTTGGTAGCACTTTCTTTTAAATGTTATGAAAACCAAAGGCAACACTTAATTCTAACGCTACTAGTTCGTGTTATGGTTTGACAAATCCGATCAAACGACAAATAGTATCAATAAATCCAAACTCATTAATAATCATTCTTATTCATAATTCAAGTAAAATCTATCATATAACTTATCAAAATTATTAAATACTCTTAACCATATATATTTATATCAAATTCAAATTTAAATTCAAATTAAGTAACAAAAATTCCAATTTTAAATTGGTTAAAAATTCTGGATTGTTACATTCAACCCCCTAAAACTTTTCGTCCTCGAAAAGGAAAGGGAATCGTAACTACTTATTTGACAAATTCAAGATTAAAATTACTTATACCAAAGCTCCATGTTCTCACAATGGATATACTGAGTAGAATATTATAACACACATATTTACATAAAACCATATCTGCATGTCCTCCAACGATAACATCCAGTTACCCATTATATTCGATTCATTATTTACTAGGCCAATTATTTATACTCAATCATTTATTGATTTCAAAAAAAAACTCAGACTTATAAATTATGCTCTTAGATCTTATCTTACGAGTGCAAAGGTTATGAAACTTATTCCTTTTCAGTTTACAAAATTTACTATTATTCGTTACATGAAAAACTTGATTATCTCCGAACTCAGCTTGTCTAAACGTTTCTGTTTAGGTAATTTCTTCTTACTATTCCCGCTTGCCAAAATCCTTTAATCAAATTGTGAAACTTAATTCACAAGGCATTTATGCTTACTTAAACAGTTCAGTTTGTTGCCACAATATACTTTAGAACTTATCGACTTGTACAAAATCGTCGATAATTCCAATCTTCCTATCTATACCCTTAATTAAATTCAATAACTTTTTCATTAGTATAGGATCTATTTGGATATATGATAGAATATATTAAAAAGAATTATAAAAGAAGTTTTATTTTTTATATATAATTAACATCATATACATACATTTATTCATGCATCCAACTTTTCAGAGATAATTCCCTAGGGGTCAAAGAGCTTGCTCTGATTACATAATTCTTGCATTCCTTCTTTAACTGGCAATCATGGACTACATGACCTACTTTTCTACATCGATAACACTTCTTTTCTTTTGTTAGGTTTATGGGTTTCTTCTTTGTTTTAGGACATTTATGTATAAAATATCCTTTCTTCTTGCATTTGAAACAAATTATGTCTTCTCGAATGGTTTTTTTTTGTATTCTTTATGGGCATAAAACAGCAAAATATCCTTCTTGACTACATCTATAACAATAGATACCTTTGAATTTCCCCAATCTAAGGTTTTCTTCCTTTTCTTTTCGATTATAAGCTTTCCTTTCTTGTTTTAGGGTCATCCACCATTTAGTACCCGATAAACCAAATTCCATCTTAGTTCCTATAAGGAAATTTTGTTGAAAAATCCAGCTTACCATCCATTTAATTTACTGCCTTATCCCTTACTAACAAGTTTACCTGGTATAATTCTTACAACCCAATCAAATTTTCACTTTTCTATTTAAGTTCATATCAATTTACCAAACAATTTCAGACACTTATCGAAATGGATTTAAGTATATATAGATGTTTTAATTGGAATCATATAGTCATCCCACTTTCGAAACTCGAAAATACATACTGATGATGCTGCAGTCATCAACAGAATCATCTTCAAGGGACTTGAGTGTGATTTTATATCTATCTAGTATACTTAAGACTTCGTATATATGTTAGCTAGGCGTATATTCAAAATCTTCTTATATCGATAGTCCAACCTCAACATCGAATACAATACTCAAATTCTAATTCTAATTTCTAACCATATTGATTAGTTACCTTAACAAATTTGGCCCAAGTTTATAGATATTTCAAAATGTTACCCAATAAATTTAACCCAAAAGGCATTTGTACTCGGATCATTTTCCTGATCAGTGCAAGGGGCTTAATTACCCTGCCATAAGAAGTATTTTACGTGTAATTATAATCACAAAATGTAAACTTAACCTTAATCATTTGATTAAGTATCCAGGTTATAATTAACCATATATTTTCAAAATATGTTTGTTTCTTAAATTAAAACTTTTCAAAACTCATTTCATATTTTCAAATATGCTCTCTCAAATATAATACTCCAAAATCTCCTTCTAGGGCATTACTAACCCTATCTCTAATGAGACTGGTGTGAGAACTCAAAACAGTTGTCTTTAGGGTTTATTTTAAAGATAGGTAATTCACCAGACTACGCTGCCAATGCAAAACGGGTTTACTCCATGTGAATACCAGTGCGTAGAAATCCGCAATGACTTTTTTGAAGAAATGAAGCTATCATAAGCTCGTCCCATATCACACAATGCAAGCGCACACCAAATGGGCGAGTTTTGCCTTATGATAACCAAAAATGCCTTCATACGTGAAAATTCTCTTTTACTACTATATATAGTGTGAAAAACATTTTCGCAAATGTAACACCCCGTATTTTCTATAAACATAAAAGTAACAAAATAAAGTATAATTAATTTTTAAAAGAATAATTAAGGAAAACGGGTTATGAAATTGTATTTGTCTCGGAATTCTGCTTGAGATAGGGTTTGAGTTTGCGTAAATCGAACTCCGTATGAAGAAGTTATGACACTTCGAAGTTTTAGGGATTTAGAATAAAAAACCAGCCCGGATTCAAAATTCAAAGTTCGAAATTCAAAACACACACCTGGGCTGGGCGGGAAATTTCCCGCCCAGTACCCAGGTCGACCTGGGGGTCGACCTGGGTCACATAGGTAAACCAAGGGGTTGACCTCCCCCCATTTCCAGATCCGAGGACAGATTCATTTTCTGCATTTGGACGCCTTTTCTGACCAGATTCGTTGCTCCTAAGCTATTTAAACACCCCCAAACCCCACTTCCTCTCCACACCAAACCATTGTAATGCTATGCTGCCTCAATTCGTATAAAAATAAATCAATGGCGTCGCTACTCTGCTGAAACCTAAGCTAGAACTAGTGCTTCTTCTTCTTCCAATCTGAATAGGATTAAAAGAGAACAACTACAACCCTTTTTCTTTCAGAATCCAACCAAGGTGAGTACAGTTATTTTCGTATATGAAATTTAATTATGATCTTGACATGGTTATAAATCTGAATTCGAGATTATGCATATTCTTGTTTATCAGATCTATTTTTCTATGTAGATCAATCTTATTCTTGTTTATCAGATCTATTTTCTGTGTAGATCTATCTTATTGTAACAATTATGTATCTCTTCCTTCTGTTCTATAGACAGGCTACCACGAGCCTGAGCCAAATCTCATAAGAGATTGACGCACAAACGCTAAATTTGGGAAAATAGTGAATGATGCATAACTAGACATGACTGATTTGTGACTAATTTGAGAAAAGAGCATATGCTGTAATTTAAGATCTAGATCTAGGCATACTATATATGATATTCTGTGATTTGGAAGAAGGAGAATTATTTTGTATATGACTTAGGCGTAAAGATTTATATTAAAATATGATAACTATTAAATGTGAACTCGCCTAAATAGGATTTTTTGGACATTTGACATATGCTAAAATAAAAAGACTATAATTTGGCATAATTCGTATTGTATATCGTGATTTGAGGTTTTTGGAGAATATTCTGTACTGTGTAAATTTAACTAAAATTTGGGGCATATGTTATGTTGTGAATTATGATCATAATTTGGGCATGTATAATTAGGCTTAATTTTATGATTAGGCGAGGTATGTCAATGGAATTTTAAGGGATGATTAAATTGGTTAAATTGCCTAATCTGCTAAATCTGTTGAAACTAAATATGGTAATTTGTGGTATGAAAATGTGTAGGCTCGATCTAAAATTGAGCAAAACATGTTAATAGAACTTTGGATAATCTTCTGTAACTTGTAAAGAAGTTAATTTGTTGAATTGGCATAATTAGTCTGATATTGGCATAATCTGTGAATGAATGCTTTACCTAAAAATAAGAATGCTGAGACACGAGGTTAGATTCTGTTTGTGGTAGAAGCCTACCCGGACCCAACCGGCTTAATCTGCAACCGCAAACTTTCAGTCTAATGTGAGAGGTCGTAGGCATAAAGATTCTTAGACATGAGGTTAGGTCTGGCTTGTGGTAGAAGTCTTTTCGAAACCGCCCGGCACATCCAGTGGCCACAAGCTACTGACCTAATGTGAGAGGTCTGTGCATTAATATTTAATTAATGCAAATCTAGGATAAATATGATGCCTAAAACGTATTGGGTGGATAAGGTTAAATCAACTGGACTGATGAATCTAATAAACCCGTTTGAAAATCTGTAGGCCCAATACAAGGTTATGTGAAACAACCTGTAAGTCTGTTAATCCGTATATCTGATCCGTTAGTCTGAAAACTTGTTAATCTATATATCTGATCCGTTATTCTGAAAACTTGTTAAGTTGTATGTCTGATCTGAGAACTAGTTAATCTAGGCTTTGTACATTTGAAATCTATAAACAAGTAAATCTGTAATTTGTTAGTCTGGGGACACAAGGTTAGAAGGGATAATTACTTGTGCCATTTGTTATTTGGGACCCATATTAGTCAGTAACCCTTTCTGGTATCAAAACTATGACCCAACACTAGGTAGGGGTCCAGGGCACGCTTACTGAACTAATTATAAGAGGTTCATTCTGATAATGGCGAGCGGTGTTGATGGTGCGTTCCAACCGGGTCATGTGCGTGCATGGATCCGCTCCGCTCTGAGGATGTAAGACGCCGTGACATCTGTAAATAGGTCTGTATCTTTCTGTAGGTTTCCACTTAGGGAGTGATACACCCTTCTGTGGGGCTGGCACAAGGTATATATGTATTAGGGAGTCGATCGCTTAGGGTAGAATTTAGGGTACACTTAGTTCTGTCTGTCTCTGTTGAGGTACCGTCTGTATCTGTTTGGTGGTAACACCTGTCTATTTCTGTGTGGTACCGTCTATTGGGGTGGTAAAGGCCCATTACTAGTGTACACATAATTCTAATATTCTGTTTCCGTAGGGATTATTCTGTTTCTGTCTCTGATTTCGTTCCTGCTTCTGTTTCAGTACGTCTGTCTCTATTAGGGTGGTAAAGGCCCATTACTAGTATCGTGTTTCTGAAGAGATCGTTCTGTTTTCTGTTTAGACATTAGGACAACACCTAATTCGGTTATACTAGTATTAGTGCAGAGAAGTGAAAACCAAGTAAGAAGCTTAGTTTAGCCTATATAATTCTGTCTCTTCTGTTAACTTGCCACTCCTGTTACGGTTATCTCTCATCCAGTTTTATTTACATGTCATGATTATCATCTGTTTATATGCTGAAAGTCACTCGACTCACCAGAGTTATGTCTGACCTAGTTTGTTTCGCCTCTTTTCTTCCATTCCCCTCCCCCCCGGTTTTCAGGGAGGAAATATGCAAGCTTAGTTCTGATATCTCTTTCTTCCAACTTGAAGTTGAAGATGTATTGCTTGGCTTTGATTCTGCTTATTTATGGCATTTTCTGTTGGGGATTATGGCTTTAAAATTATGCACTCTGAAGGCTTTTGTACAAGACTGATATTTATATACTTGAGTTTTGGTATTTTGGTTTTGAAAGATGTAACTAAACTTATTTCTGTTCCTGCTGTAATAAAGTTATAAAATTTTCAAGTACTACTTTATGTATCTGTCTTGTAATATTTTGTTCTGTTTACTTATAACGTTCCACCAAAGTTAAGGCATTCCCTTTGTAAGTGGCCTTAATGGAGGTAGGGTGTTACACTTGGTATCAGAGTTGAAGGTTACCAGATTTGATAAAAAGTTTTTGAAAACTATTTTCAAAAAGATTTTAAAAAGGAAGTATTTTCAAAAGTGAAGATTATTTTAAAAAAACATAATCCCCTAAAAGCCATATATCTGTCTTTCGATTCTCCATTTTTGAATATCTTCCTTTTTCTTTTCAGCATGTCTGTAGTTACTGCTGAAATGGGTCCCCGTTACTAGGGTTTCCTAGTCAACATGTTAAATTGGTTAAGTGTCCACGTTAACCTAACCCCACCCATAAGTTTAATTAACATGTTGCATTGGTTAAGTGTTTCCTTAATCATATTGACTAGGAAACATGTTGACTAGGAAACCCTAGTAACGTGGACCCATTTTATTTCTACTCAACACGAATCATGAAATAGGGGTTTTACATAGAACTGCATAAACTTAACATTAGGCATGTAATTGTGAACTTCGCAAATTAGTTGGATCTAATCTAACATGAACCTAATCATATTGGCATGTAGTTTTGGGTCATATATGTGAACATGGTTGAACTTGCATAAAATTCCCAAATTGACATACAACATATAGATGTCATTCCGAAATCATGCGACATAAAATGTCATCACCTTATTATACAACATAGTATGTCATCGCTAATTTACATAATATGATATCCATCGCCAAATTATACAATATGGAATGTCATCGCCAAATTACACAATATGATATCCATCGCCAAATTATACAATATGGTATGTCATCACCAAGTTACACAATATGATATTCCATCGCCAAATTATAATATGTTATTGCCAATTTATGTCATCGCCAAAATATACAACATAATATGTCATTGACAAATTATACAACATATGGATCTATTTCAAAGTATTTAACATTTATCATTATATTACATACAACATGATCACAAACATGATAAGAGTCATGGTCTTAATCAATTCAGTTTTAACAGAAAGGATAGGCATAGATTTACATTAGGCGATGTTCTACATCCAATTATTTAGTCATAATTCTAATATCGTTTGGGTCTAAATGATAACTGGACTTACAAAAAGGAGGCTAGTCTTGAGTTCTGGAATCTGTATTCTGAATTTGAATAGCTCTCCTTTATTGTAGACGTTGAATTCTCTTAGTTGAATTAGATTGATTTGCAATTCCTACTTGCTTTCTAGTTGAATGAGAATGGCGGCTACTCTAGATTGAGTGTTGACAGCATGACGGTCTTAGGAATATTTTTGTGTGGCTTTAGGGTTTAGATTTAGGTTGCTTATATAGAAGTTTGATTTAATAGGATCTGTCAGATTAACCTAGAGTAAATCAAACCCATTCAAACCTAAGAGAACCAACCAGAATGTGCCACGCAAGCCCTAATGACACAGCAATTCGTCACAGGAGAAAACACATCAGATTTCAGATCTGACCCGAGGGGTAGGTCGTCCCCCAGGTCGACCTGTATGGGGGGAGGTCGACCCCTTGGTCGACCTCCTGGTCGACCTGGCCTTGGGCGGGAAATTTCCCACCCAACCCGCTTCTACTTCTGATTTTAAATTTTGAATTTTCTGAACTTTATTATGAGCTATTTATTTTAAATTCTGAATCTTCAGAAGGTAATAACTCCTTCATACGGATTCCGATTTATGCAAACTCGGACTTTATCTCAAGCAGAATTCCGAGATGAATGCAATGGCATAACCCGTTTCCCTTAATCCTCACATTTGTAATTATTTATTCTTTAATTCGTTACTTTAATGTTTACAGAAAATACGGGGTGTTATAGAAATGTTTTCAAATAGCGTGAAGGGCTAAACGGTTTTATAAATATGATAGTATAAAGGAAATGAAGTGAAGAGTCAATGTTAATGTTAATGTAAATAAGTCTAACCAAACGTGTTTTTCAAAGTAAGTAAATGGTGTTATAAAACCATGTTTCAAATAGAACAAGAAATACAGTTTCATTGATATTAGAAGTAATGCGAGAGTGGTTATGGACTGGTATCTGTTCTAAGATAAGAACGTTGTCGAGCAAAGCTTGAGAGGTAAATAAAATGCCCCAACTTGAACGGCTTTACTATTATCGAGGAATGATAACAGTTTGTAACGAAAAGAGATGTCAAGATTAGTTATAAAGGGAATATTGCAGCGTATTGCAAGTTTTTGAACCATAACGATAAATTAACGTTATTGACCAAGTTTAAGCGTGATATATATAACACTATTCCCTAGGAAATGAAAATAGTTTGGTTTGAAATCCACTTATTCTAAAGTAATAAGTAACGACGTTTGTCCAAAGAAATATAGGAGTGTTTTGTCGGGTTGGGAACAAAGACGAATAATTTTGATTTAATATGTTTCTCGTATTAAATGGAAATATTCAAGTTTGGAAACTGATAAAAGCGTTAATGATAAAATATGTCGTTCGACATTGGTTTTAGGCCATATAAGAAATGATAATCGAATATTGAATAAATTATATATATATCGCTATTTCCGAAGTAAAGGAAGGCTAAAGGTGTTTTTGAAATATGATTTAATATTTCCGAGAAAAGGGAAATAAAGAAGAGTTTATTAAAATATGGGAAGCTAGAAAATTAATATATGTATATAAAAAGAGCCAGTGATTGTGTGATGTTTAGTTGTATATTTGAATGGATGTTTGTTTTTACTTCGATAGTTAAATAATCGACTATCGAAGTGTTTTGACCATCGTTGTCAATCGGAGAGACCGGTTGGATGTATTATCTAAAAACCACTCCGTATACGCATAAGCGCTGCGAATTAGATTATGTTGAAGATAATTCAAGACGGAGTGAAATGCAAGGGTCGTTCTGTTCCAGAAGGGTGCCTTTTGTTTATCCAGTCCTAGGACAACTTGTATGGATGGGTGTTTGACAGAGTATACCTAATAAATCACGTACGGTTGATCTCTTATAGGTATTACGTCTGGTGGCAGAGGAATTCATTCCTTTTAGCTTGTTATACCCGTGATATTTTTGGAAATCGATTAGTGAATTGACGGATTTGACGATATGGCCTTCAAATTAAATGGTGATCAGACGTTCTGAAAGATGGACATCGCCTCTAGCCTCACAACTAGGAAATGACAGAAATCGAGCAGGCCAACAACCGTGGGTGATAATATATTCATGTTTGTTCTTATTTTCAATTATGTATCTTCGAATTACGGTTGGATGGCCAATAACCGTGGGTGATAATATATTCGATACACTCAAGCTAAATGAGTGGTCAGTCATGTGTGGCCGGGTTGCAAGACGTTCTTGTTGAGCCGTGGTGTATCCCCTCTAGAGTACACTAATTGGAAGGTGATCCCATACCTTGTCTGTTGGAATCCAATCTCCAATAAGAGCCCTGCGATTTATGATTTTATACTATATATACATGGAGCGTGAGATGCAAGCATTCTTCTATTTGGTTATTTACTTGATTAGACATTATTATAATATCATTGGGTTTTGATATCAAAGTATTTTGGTTTATTGTAAGGTAAAAACCGACCATGTTTATGTGTGGGTTGTTCTTACTATTATCCTTCTGTTTCAAAAGAGTTTTCAAAATTAAACAATATGGTTGGAGTTTACTCACACCAGTCCCATGACTGACCCAGAGTTTATTTTGTGTGTTTTCCTTAAACTCTTGGGTGCCCAAATTTGTATGGGCAGTCAAGTGTTCAGGCTTTGCAGATTTACTTGGAGGAGCTCAAAGCAGGAAGCTTCATCACTATTTATTAGAGATTATTTCCGCTATGATGTATATGAGTTATATTCTGATATGGTATGTATATACAAATTCAGATTTGTATTTCAAAGTGTTATATAATATATTTTATTCATTCCGCTGTGAGATTCGTGTTTAATCTGATACTATTTAGATTCTGATGTTCTTCTTCTCCTCCTATTCTATTAGTTCTATCTTATCTTTCTCACCCTCTAACTTCTTTCTATTACTGACCCGGTATTTTCGATGCTCGAGTAATTGATAGTGTATATATGTTGATTTTCGGGGTCGAAAATTACCCGGCCATTACAAGTGGTATCAGAGCTGAAGGTTATGTTATTACCTTGGCTCTGTGGCGAAACTCAATAGAGATGGAGTTAATAATAATCTAGATTGAGTTTGAGTGTATATATATGAGTGCGTATTTGTAAATTAGTATAAAGACTATTTTATGTTGTGTTGATTGATATGTTGAGTGATATATAAATTCCATATCGATGCGTTTGGCTGACGAGGTCGATAAGGATTTATAAACGTTTGGATAGAGCAATTCGACACAATATTGTTTTAAAAGCTGGGTAAATAAAATAATTTTACCCAAGATATATTTTGATATAAAAGAACTATATATCTTGAGATTATTATAGTATATTGGATGTGTTGATCGTTATTATGATCAAATAAGATTTATAATTGAGTTGGTTATATAAGTAACCAATCGAAATATTATATAAGTATAATATGCAACATCAGATGAACTAAATCTTTATTTAAAACCAGAATTGTAATAAAACTCTAAAAATTTGGAAAGGTATTGTAAATAAATTTTGAATTGAATATATGGAAAATTTAAAATCCTGGGTGAGATTTGGAAATTTATTTCAAGCATTTGAAAAGATATTTATAAAGTAATTTTTAAATGGAAGTGTTTTAAAATGAGTTTTAATGTAATATAGCATTGAACTCACTTCGGGTGCTGGAAAATAATTCCGATGATGGTCCGGACATCATCGGTGTTCATTTTCGAGTTTCTAAAGTGATGGATTACTACCAAAAGATATATTTTTTTGAAATTGTTTTAAGAAAACAAATTATTTTGAATCCTGAAAAGAAACATTTATTCTAGAAAGGCAAAGCTATTTAAAAATTTCACGGGACGATATTGTTTTGAATTAAAACAAGTATACAAGAGGAATTTGTAATAATGGAAATAAATTTTACTTAAGAACTTAAGTAAAGATTGTCAAAGCAAATGGAGATTAATATCAATAGAGGAGAAATTAAATTTGATGGAAAATAGTAATGAAGTAAAATTGGAATTAAATTGAAGCCAAATAAATGGAAATCATATTGGAACAGAATTTAACTTGGCAAAGTAATTGAACTTGTGAAATAAGATTTTTGGGATGGAACTGAATATGGTTAAGGAAGAGTAAGAATTTGAAATTGGAATTTGAATTGGAGTTTAAACTAGGATTTTGGCTTGGATATAAGAGATGATTGAATCTAAGGATGAGTCGAGTGGATATCAATTAGTAATGCATGAGTATATACTAAGGTGATATCAAATGGAAGAATGCCCGACCAAAAAGGTTCACGTTTTTGTTATATTGGATATGAGATATTTATGAGCTAGTTTGGTAAAGCTACTTGGGTGTTTTGTTTTCCTTTGGATTGGCGATGGCCCAGAGAGGCAAGTTGTAGTTGTACCAAATGAGCCATGCAGAAGAGATGCTGACAAAATTCTCCAAAAATTTAAGCTATTAGGAAATTTTCAGAATTTCTGAAAGTATTCATTAATAAGAAGAAATTAATATTTTAAATAGAATTAATCAGTTCTGTTGAAACTGAATTTAAGAAATTAAATAAAAGATTTTACCTGGTTATAATAGGGATCATAGCATTTTTTTCTACCTTAGTAATTTCGGGACAAAATTCTTTTAAGGGGGGAGTTATGTAACATCCCAGAATTTTAGCAATATAATAATTAATTTAATTAATTAATTTATTATATTGGTTTGATAATTTTAAATGATTTGAATTAAATAATTTAGATTATTTAATAAATATAAATCGTGGAGTGATATATCTAATTTCCGAAACAGTCGGAAATGGTTAGATTATAATATAATGTGAATTGGATAATTTAACAAATTTAATTCAGTTCAGAATTGAATTTATAATAACGAATATATTATTTGAATGGTAGTTGTAAATATAAATTATAATATAATTATAAACATGCCCGTAATATCGCAGCAGTTTGTAATTTAAAGTTTTGAACTTCAACTGACTGTATAAGATTCATTATTAGTCGGATTTCTGCAAAACAAAAAATGTTGTAATCTATTAAACAGTATTTTTCCATTGAAAGTGGAAAATGGAACTTTCGCATCATAGATTGTGTGATATGTCCAAATCAAATTCTCAGATAGTCGCTATCAATTCGTTTATCAACCGTAATGGTTTATTTGATATAACTAGATGCTAGTTTCGATTTTGGATAAGCCCTTTGAGATGTAGTGATAATTTAATTTTCAGAATTTTTTGTAATTTTTAATTAATTAAATACACAACTTTTTGTTTGGAGTATTTTGCACCCTATATCAATATTTTAGGATTTCACAACATGAGTTAACCTACCGATGTTATTATGCTTTTGGGATCATGGCACCTCGCTGGATACGATCGTATTCTTATTTCTGTTCATAGCGGTTTGGACATGAAGGTAATTAATGAGTAATAGGAACCCTTAGTAGATATCTAATATAAGACCAAAACATAGATATAAATAAATATTATGACGTGTTCCTCCTACCTATTGCTTTCTGGTGAAGAAACAAACCTATTTCTAAACCATATCCTAATACTTCAAGACAAAGAAATCAGTACATGCCTAGGACTTTGTACAAAACTTACTATCCTCATCTAAGTATCTCACGAAACCCAAAATATAAAGTGGAAGACCTATGTTTTTCGATCTTAAGTTAAAGTAAATTCAGTACCATTCCTTTGCAGACTACCCTATGATTTACCAACTCATGTTAAAGTTCCAAAAAAGTATAAACTAAAGTATTATGACGACATGAAGATCTACAATAGCACTAAAGCTTATACTTAAGGAATAGGTAAGCCTACAGATTACTATAAACCACATGTACGCTTTTCAAAGTATTTTAGTATATATTTTTATATCAACTGTATACCCTACGAAACCTATTACTTTGCCATGAAGTATCTGGTCCTATAAAAAGCCCAAGCATTTGATCAATTTTCTTTCGCGACCAAGAACCAAAACCCATGAGAAAATAAATATTTCAAACTAAAAGAAATAAAATAAAAAGGGAAGTTGTGCAGGCATTGAAGGGCAGAGACATGAGCGGTGCATGCAGGTAATGTTTAAAAGAAAGATTTAGAAGAAAACATGAAAACGCAATGGGGTTTGGGGTGCCAGCGGATAGGAGGTCCCGAAAAGATGGAGGGAAGGCTCGACGAGGTCCAGATGTGTATAGTAGTACGTGAAGAGTGGAGGTTGCATGAGTTGTTAGCGGTGGTGTTATTCGGTTGGAAGTGGCGTAAGAATTTTATTTCTGATATGGTGAGGAGCATTCATGACAGAAGAAGAAATGAGAAGTAGATGTACTTGCGGTTTTGTTTTTGAGGTGTATTTCTGCATATGCAGTTCACCATACCTGCTAATGCTTTGACTGTTGTGGCAGAAGGAACCAACCAAATGTCAAGTCTCACTGATGCACAGAAGCAACCTAAAAGAATTCGGTTGCCTATCTTGTTAACAGAAGTTACAAAACAGTCTGCTCTTGTTTGCAGACACTGCTCTGATGAACAGAGATATGGTTCGTCCCCTTCCTATCAGGTCATCCTTTACTATAGAAGTTATTTATAATAGGAGGAGCTGCTCATGAAATAAGGAATGGGAAAAATGGTGGTGACATGCGGCTTTGGAAGGAGTAGAGGAGACGACCGTGGGTTAGCTGTGAATGCGGTTGAGTTGGAGAAGACAAAACAAAAGGTGGCATAGGAAACAATTCATAAATGGGAGGAGGGAATTATAATAGGCTGGGTAAACTATGGTATGAACAGGGAATGGTTGTACTTCTTTCGTGAATAAGGAAGGAGGTAACGATACTGTGCATATTTGGATGAGTGTCGAGTTGGGGAAGATGGCATCTGAGATAAAGAGATGTAGGAAGGGAAACGTTAGAGTTTGCAATGCCGGAGTAATATATTCCGATGATGGGGCGGATTATGCGGTTGGGTTGTTGATCGACGTCTTGAAGTGATGAACGCGGATGGATTTTTATGTGGTGTGGGCTTGTAACAATGAAGTGGACCAATATAAATAATATAAAGCCCAGTAAAAATAAATAAAATAAAGAGAAATAAAAGCACCGCAAAAAGGGACGTGAGTGGTTCTTGGAACAAATGTTGTGGACAAGGAAAAGTTTAAGGAAGGCAGGCTTTTGGGAATGTTGTTCAAACAACAGGAGGGTACTGTTTTGATGCAATGTTGATAAGGAGATTTGTGTTGAATTTTATATGAAAATTCATGGACTAAGGAGAAACTAGCGAAGTGGTTGTAGTCATGGCACGCAGGCATTAACAAGCAGGTAACCGGTATTTGGTGATCAAGAGAGATGAAATGTTATTCATGCATGTGGGCTTAATATTAGGCTGGCTTGAAAAGATATGTCAGGATCGTATGATCATAGATAACGCACTGGAACCAGTTTGAAATGATTTGGAGCACGTTATAGTTTAGGCAATTAAAGCGCCAGGTATAATCAACTGACGCAAATCGTTATTTAATGGTTAACGCACAAAGGTGAGTAAACTCACTAACTATGTTCTATTTTAAAATATTATAATTATATTTTAAATGATTGGTTGAATGCTGTGTGCGATGGATGCTTGGATGATTTAATAAATTATTTGGCTGAAATAATATATATCGTCATATATATACATAAAACAGTCAATTGAAAACTGATGCCATTTACCATTTTATTTCATACCAATATGGAATTAGTGTTATTTATGTGACTCACATATGTGGATGCAGAGAAACAGGTTGAAGGAGTCCAACTGGATTCCTCAACAATTATATTATTGTTTTTCATACTACGTTTTATGAAATGATGATTAATCCATGGTTAATTATTGTTTGTTGTGATGTGAAATTTCACTGGCCCTGAAGTAACTGGTATTTAAATATCGTAAAATATAGTGGGAAAGAATTAGATTTTAAAAAGGGGAATTATATTATTTATTATTATTTTTAATAATAGAAATTGAATCTAGGTAGGACTGCAATATAATAAATTGCTGTAAGTACATTAAAATGAGCAGCTTGATTTATAAACAATGTTTAGAAATAAAGTGGAAGAATTATTATTAAATAATTTGGAAATATAATAATAGATTTTAAAGAGGGGATGGGGATTCGTTTCAAAGAAACAATGAAATATTTCGATGTTCATAAGGCCAATATAATGGAAATAAATCCATAAGAGATATAGTTGGAATTCAACTTTGTCAAATTATATATATTTTTTTTATTTTTGAAAACAAAAATGTGTGATCTTCTGGAAAGAAGAGAGCACACACACACACACACATATATATAGCCAAAAACTACTAAATCTGACTACATGAAATCCCAACTCTGCTATATAGATGTAAAGGAGGTAGATAGATGAGCTCCGGATAAACCACCGCCCATCATACTTCAATATCGAATTCCGGCAAGGCCACCATCCGATATTAAAGTATATCTACTCCAATACAAAAACACATCAAAATAGCAAAAGAGAAACAAAAATACATTCAAATACAACACTACAAGACTACACAATAAGAGCAACCCTCACAAACTCTGCCACCAATCCATCCAGCTATACACTAACACTTCCTCTTAATCAACAACCTGAATCTGCAAGAATCTCAACAAACTTTTAGTACTTTAATACACACACACACACATATATATATATGGAAATATGTATGTATGTATATATATATATATTCATTATAAAACATATATATATATACATACCTATATATATACCATATATATATATGTGAAGAAAAAGATGCAAGGAAAACTAATACAAAAGATTAATAACCAATACGAAATCTATTACGAAAAAATCTGCTGATTGTAATGAACAGACTAAAATTAAATCTAACCTTGATCAAAAAACTCTTAAAGCACAATTTTTCGAATAAATTGTAATTTGGATTAGACATCCAATCTAAACAAAAGTAAACTATCTTAATAACTAAATTATCCATAGAAACAAAATTAGAATTAAAAAATCTCTGATTTCTGTGACGGCCCCAAACTTCCACAAGTGAAAGCAGGAGAAATCATTTTTGGAATACAACATAAATACAATAAAACAGAACACAGATACAATATAGCAAAGGAGATTCATAGAGTAATAACATTATAGCAGCGGAAAAATATAATGTCATCAATCACAGAAAATCCACAGTCACAGAATCTAAGCTATTACAACAAGTTTGCAGAAAAGAAATAAGTTTGATGTCTAAAAAGAAAAGAAAAGATGCCAATAGAAACAAAAAGTCTTCAAGCTCCAAGTCATCACCTCTTCTCCCAAGCAGAATCCAAGAGAGAGAAAATAAGCAGCTACAAAGAAAAGCTCCAAGCAAAGAATGAACCTGTCTACTTGGCTGCCCGTGTAGAAGAAAGGGCACCCAAGTTTGCAAAAAGGTGAAACAAACTATGGGTCAGTCGTGGGACTGGTGTGAGAATTCTTAAATAGATTTACTCGTACTAATAAGGCAAATCCAAAGACCACGCCGCTAGCGCGGAACGGGTTGTACCAATGGATTGCCATACATAACTACAGTGTCATAATAAATGATTAAATAAGTCGTCAACAACGCAATGTCTTTTGAAAAATGGAACCACCATAAGACTCAGGTCCCATCACACAATGCAACGCACACCAAGAGGATAGAGTTTTACCTTATGGTGGTTAAACATGCTAAATACGCCAAATACGAAACTAATACTATTATTAGGGTGTATATGTTTTAAAACAATTCAAAGCAATGTATTAATCCTAGGAAGCATAGGTACCATATATTATGCCTCCAATACTAGTAATACAATCAAATCCGTCGGGGTCGTATTGGAAATTTGGGTTTCCATCATGAGTCCAGGCTAGGGAGGACTCCTTACCGATTCGAGACACTCTAGTTAATGCCTCAGGATTACCCGCAGTTAACCCTTGGAAATGGCAGGGCCGGTCCTCACATACAGCTTAGAGGATTAGTTATTCCTAAGTACACGTTCCCCGGTCCTATAGGACCTATCCGAGGCGCCTCATTTCATCATCCTTCAAAAGTAAAATGACTACTAACTAGAAAGAAACGTGCTACTTTCCCTGCGTTCCCTTCCCCCTTTTTAGACTCTACCGGTTTGTGAGGCTCGTGAGGTCATGTTCTTCATACCACGAGGTTCTGCTTTTCAACAAGAAACCCTGATCATTGCATCTTAGTATGCCACACCGTCACTCCATACCGTACTATTGATCTTCCGTCACTATATAAACGGGTGTTAAGTAGAGAATAAATTCTCTACCACCAATCGTTTATATATTAACTGAATATCAACAACATAATATTTTGTGGGGTACGATGTCAGACACACTATCCATTTATACCCATGCTCTAGGTCTGAACTAGGGTCAAACCCGTGAAATCAACACGTACGTTTGGGCAATTACCCCGACCCTTGAATTGGGATCAAACCAATTCAGAGTCTTGATCGTTGTCCATTCGAGGGGAGATTTTACGGTCTTCATACGCCGTCTTCATACTTGAATTCTTGAAATCGTACAATCATTTGGAATGGGATTAACCCGGTCTTTCCAAATAATCTCGCATTCAAATATTTTGAGAAAAACATATTTCATATCGTTATTTTATTTTATAATGATTAATTCTTGCCTTAATTATTTTAATATAATTAATTTCCTTATTTAACGACGCTTCAGGTCAAGGGCGACCTTGGCGCTGTTTTCAATCAATTTCGTTTTTCACTTTCCTCAAAATCTAACTGTTGAATTTTAGCGTAGCTTATATCGTTGGAAAGATTTTTCCAAGACGGTCCTAACGGTTTCAGTTTTGGGAAAATCCGACGGTCGGATCTTCCGGTATAATCGTTTAAAAGTTCGATTTCAAAACGCGAACTACCGCGCTCGATTCGTTATATTATAATTATATATATATATATATATATATATATATAATTATATATATATATAATTCGTTTAGTTTGTCGTCCCTACGTGCAGCTTACATTTCTCTTAACTTTCACCTTTCTACTTACATGACAATGTAGTTTAGGATTAGACGATAATTCTTCCCTTTTTTTTAATTCATTATTATTTATTTTATACTTTATAATTTTCATTTAAGAATGTAAATTATAATGTGCCATCCCATTCATTTCTTTATATATTTCTTTTCCAATTTCATTATGAATAATGAACACTTTCCTATGGTGTAAGTTCCCTTTTACCTACATTGTAAATAACGTTAATGTTTCAATACAGTTCCTTACCTTTCATTTAACATTATAAATAATGTTATTCTTACATACATTTCATTCCTTTTATTTACATTATAAATAATGTTAAACCTTACATGCAGTTTCATTTCTTTTATTTAACATTATAAATAATGTTAAACCTTACATACAGTTTCTTTTCTTTTATTTAACATTATAAATAATGTTAATTCTTCCTACGGGGTGAATTCTCTTTTTATATACATTATGAATAATGTATATTCTTCCTACGGTCAAGTTCTTTAAATCTTAACATTATAAAATAGTGTAACTATCATACGGTGAAATTTTCTTTTTATAAAACATTGTAAATGATGTTAAATTTATATACATTTCATTTTCTTTTTAATAACATTGAAAATAATGCTAATATTACCTACGGTGCTTTTTCTATTTATTAATATTGAAAATAATGTTAATATTACATGCGGTGCCTTTTCTATTTATATTTTACATACAATGCATTATTTTCATATTTTACATACAATGCATTATTTTCATATTTTACATACAATGCATTATCTTCATATTTTACATACAATGCATTATTTTCTAACTTGGACAAAATACTATGCTATACATACAATGCATTATTTTACATACAAAGCATTATTTACTTATTCTAACATGACAAAATACTATTTTATGCAAAGCAAATTTCTATTTTTCTATCATGACAAAATACCATTTTATGCAATGCAAATTTCTATTTTTCTATCATGACAAAATACTATTTTATGCAATGCAAATTTCTATTTTTCTATCATGACAAAATACCATTTTATGCAATGCAAATTTCTATTTTTCTAACATGACAAAATACCATTTTATGCAATGCAAATTTCTATTTTTCTAACATGACAAAATACCATTTTATGCAATGCAAATTTCTATTTTTCTATCATGATATTTGACCAAAAATGCTAATTTCACATGGTGACAGTTGTCTAATTTTTAACATTAACATAAATGTCATTTTCCTACAATGAGCATTTTCAAAAATTGTTCATCAACATTCAGTGTAAAATTCCATTTTTATAATGAACAAAAATAATGTCCATCAACATACTATGTATAATTTTCTATTTTTAATATATAAAAATGTTAATATAACATACAATGAACAATTTTGATATATTTAATTTTAACATATAAACATGTCACACAACATACATGAACGATTTTTAATATTTTTAATTTTAACATATCAACATGTCACACAACATACATGAACGATTTTTAATATTTTTAATTTTAACATATCAACATGTCACACAACATACATGAACGATTTTTAATATTTTTAATTTTAACATATCAACATACAGTGGGTTTTGTCCTATCATACATGTACAGATTAATGTCATAGCACACACATAAGGTTCATGTCACAGCAGATTCATACGGTTTATATCATATCAGATTAATATGGTTTTATGATTTAATAAAAATCAAGTTCCGTGAATTCTCACCTCAAACAAAGCAAATCCAAAAATCTAAACCACTTCAGAAATTCCCCGAATCAGTCCTGAAACGCAGCCCTCTGAATTACGATTCCGTCGGATCTGGAATTTTCAGAATCCGAGTTCATACGAATAAGTTATCAATGTTTTAATTAACCAGACTTTTAACAACTGCTTCTGTCACGCTTAAAAGCGTTACAAAATCTGAAATTAAAATTACCTTAGAAACTCAGTTTTTGTTCAGATTTTCAAATCCAGTTTTCGCAGCCTGTAGTCAATCGTTTGGGGTGCCGTTTGTTGGACGTTGACCGGCTTGGAGAGGTCTTTTCACGCCGGGAAGATGGTGGCGTTCGGTGGTGCCAGGCGGGGCCCACGTGCGTGCGACGGCGGCGGCTTCGGGCTGACGTGGCGGCTTCGACAGGGCGTGGTTCGGGTGGTGGTGGGTACCAACTTGAAGATCTCGGAAATAGCTTCGAATCGGTATATAGTTTGCTGAAAACCGTTAAGATATGAGGGAGAAAAGTGGATTCAAAGATTTGAAGGAGAGGTGGGTTTCGGCGGCCACAAACAACGAAGGAGGAAGAAAGGTACTGTTCACGTATACGGGGTATTTATACGTGTATTTAGGGTTTTATTTAATTTTTTAATTAATTAGTTAATTCAAGAAAATACCGTTTTCACATACGATCTCTGATTCGCGCTCAACGACTGTCGAACTTAATGTTTTGACGTCTTCTGAACGCGATGGCGCTATCCCCATGGTCCAATTCTGAAGTTACAGTATGGTTTTCTTTTATTTTCAAATAAATCTTTTATTTTTAATTCGAACGTAAATATAATTTTGCCGGGGCCACATACGAAGTCAGAAAAATCCGGAAAAATTATTTTTGGCTTTCTTATGCCGATACGATCACAACAAAATTCGTTTCGTTCAATTCTGAGACTTTTTGAAAAATGGCTATTTTCAAGGCGAATATTTTTAATATTAAAAATACATTTTTAAACAAAAAATTTCTGAAACTCGAAACATATAATTGTTTACTGTTTTTAAATGCAGAAACGTCATTCTGAAACCAATGGAAGTGGTTTCGAGTTCAAATTCCTACATATGTGAAAAGTAGCATTTTTGTCCTATGCAAATTACCCACCGACCTTTCTAAAAATTGAATTAGCCATAACTTTTGATTTCCGCTATGAAATTTCGATTTTTCGGATTCGTTGGAAAGATATTTTTAAATAGATTATAATATTTTTGGTTTTACTAAAATCCGTTAAATTTTGCATCCTGTATGGTTAGTCAAAGTTCAAGTTTGACTTTTCAAACTACCGCGCCATTTCTAGCTCTTTTTATATTTAAAATTTATTTATTCATTCTAACTTCGATTTGTACCAAATTTGTGATCCTTATTATTTAAAATAGATTATTTTAAATATCAAAACTCATTTAAAATCACTTAAAATAAATTTTAACCTGGCCCCAAAATTCAGGGTCGTTACAGTCTCCCCCACTTAAAAACTTTTCGTCCCCGAAAAGGAAAAAGAAAAATAGAAGAGGAAAAGAGGAAGAATAAACACAGAGAATGTTGAAACGTTTTAACAGAAATAGTACCGCCTATAACATCAGGCTTTCCACCGAAGAAGTTGGTCCTTTCGCTCCTTCGTACACATTTGCCAATTGAGCATCGCCACTTCACTTAGTCTTCTTCGAATGCACGATCAAGGGAAGAGTCAAAACAACTGAAATGGTGATTCTAAGAGATAGAAAAGATCGAAGGATGAATGAAAAGATGACGATAAAGCGACTGGCTATTATGTATCTCATGAACTGTTCGCCATAGAATATAGTGATTCTATGTAAACGAATTATTATAGATATGTTGTACTCCGCTTTGTAAACCAAAGCTCTGATACCAACTGTGACGGCCCCAAACTTCCACAAGTGAAAGCAGGAGAAATCATTTTTGGAATACAACATAAATACAATAAAACAGAACACAGATACAATATAGCAAAGGAGATTCATAGAGTAATAACATTATAGCAGCGGAAAAATATAATATCATCAATCACAGAAAATCCACAGTCACAGAATCTAAGCTATTACAACAAGTTTGCAGAAAAGAAATAAGTTTGATGTCTAAAAAGAAAAGAAAAGATGCCAATAGAAACAAAAAGTCTTCAAGCTCCAAGTCATCACCTCTTCTCCCAAGTAGAATCCAAGAGAGAGAAAATAAGCAGCTACAAAGAAAAGCTCCAAGCAAAGAATGAACCTGTCTACTTGGCTGCCCGTGTAGAAGAAAGGGCACCCAAGTTTGCAAAAAGGTGAAACAAACTATGGGTCAGTCGTGGGACTGGTGTGAGAATTCTTAAATAGATTTACTCGTACTAATAAGGCAAATCCAAAGACCACGCCGCTAGCGCGGAACGGGTTGTACCAATGGATTGCCGTGCATAACTACAGTGTCATAATAAATGATTAAATAAGTCGTCAACAACGCAATGTCTTTTGAAAAATGGAACCACCATAAGACTCAGGTCCCATCACACAATGCAACGCACACCAAGAGGATAGAGTTTTACCTTATGGTGGTTAAACATGCTAAATACGCCAAATACGAAACTAATACTATTATTGGGGTGTATATGTTTTAAAACAATTCAAAGCAATGTATTAATCCTAGGAAGCATAGGTACCATATATTATGCCTCCAATACTAGTAATACAATCAAATCCGTCGGGGTCGTATTGGAAATTTGGGTTTCCATCATGAGTCCAGGCTAGGGAGGACTCCTTACCGATTCGAGACACTCTAGTTAATGCCTCAGGATTACCCGCAGTTAACCCTTGGAAATGGCAGGGCCGGTCCTCACATACAGCTTAGAGGATTAGTTATTCCTAAGTACACGTTCCCCGGTCCCATAGGACCTATCCGAGGCGCCTCATTTCATCATCCTTCAAAAGTAAAATGACTACTAACTAGAAAGAAACGTGCTACTTTCCCTGCGTTCCCTTCCCCCTTTTTAGACTCTACCGGTTTGTGAGGCTCGTGAGGTCATGTTCTTCATACCACGAGGTTCTGCTTTTCAACAAGAAACCCTGATCATTGCATCTTAGTATGCCACACCGTCACTCCATACCGTACTATTGATCTTCCGTCACTATATAAACGGGTGTTAAGTAGAGAATAAATTCTCTACCACCAATCGTTTATATATTAACTGAATATCAACAACATAATATTTTGTTGGGTACGATGTCAGACACACTATCCATTTATACCCATGCTCTAGGTCTGAACTAGGGTCAAACCCGTGAAATCAACACGTACGTTTGGGCAATTACCCCGACCCTTGAATTGGGATCAAATCAATTCAGAGTCTTGATCGTTGTCCATTCGAGGGGAGATTTTACGGTCTTCATACGCCGTCTTCATACTTGAATTCTTGAAATCGTACGATCATTTGGAATGGGATTAACCCGGTCTTTCCAAATAATCTCGCATTCAAATATTTTGAGAAAAACATATTTCATATCGTTATTTTATTTTATAATGATTAATTCTTGCCTTAATTATTTTAATATAATTAATTTCCTTATTTAACGACGCTTCAGGTCAAGGGCAACCTTGGCGCTGTTTTCAATCAATTTCGTTTTTCGCTTTCCTCAAAATCTAACCGTTGGATTTTAGCGTAGCTTATATCGTTGGAAAGATTTTTCCAAGACGGTCCTAACGGTTTCAGTTTTGGGAAAATCCGACGGTCGGATCTTCCGGTATAATCGTTTAAAAGTTCGATTTCAAAACGCGAACTACCGCGCTCGATTCGTTATATTATAATTATATATATAAATATATATATATATAATTCGTTTAGTTTGTCGTCCCTACGTGCAGCTTACATTTCTCTTAACTTTCACCTTTCTACTTACATGACAATGTAGTTTAGGATTAGACGATAATTCTTCCCTTTTTTTAATTCATTATTATTTATTTTATACTTTATAATTTTCATTTAAGAATGTAAATTATAATGTGTCATCCCATTCATTTCTTTATATATTTCTTTTCCAATTTCATTATGAATAATGAACACTTTCCTATGGTGTAAGTTCCCTTTTACCTACATTGTAAATAACGTTAATGTTTCAATACAGTTCCTTACCTTTCATTTAACATTATAAATAATGTTATTCTTACATACATTTCATTCCTTTTATTTACATTATAAATAATGTTAAACCTTACATGCAGTTTCATTTCTTTTATTTAACATTATAAATAATGTTAAACCTTACATACAGTTTCTTTTCTTTTATTTAACATTATAAATAATGTTAATTCTTCCTACGGGGTGAATTCTCTTTTTATATACATTATGAATAATGTATATTCTTCCTACGGTCAAGTTCTTTAAATCTTAACATTATAAAATAGTGTAACTATCATACGGTGAAATTTTCTTTTTATAAAACATTGTAAATGATGTTAAATTTATATACATTTCATTTTCTTTTTAATAACATTGAAAATAATGCTAATATTACCTACGGTGCTTTTTCTATTTATTAATATTGAAAATAATGTTAATATTACATGCGGTGCCTTTTCTATTTATATTTTACATACAATGCATTATTTTCATATTTTACATACAATGCATTATTTTCATATTTTACATACAATGCATTATCTTCATATTTTACATACAATGCATTATTTTCTAACTTGGACAAAATACTATGCTATACATACAATGCATTATTTTACATACAAAGCATTATTTACTTATTCTAACATGACAAAATACTATTTTATGCAAAGCAAATTTCTATTTTTCTATCATGACAAAATACCATTTTATGCAATGCAAATTTCTATTTTTCTATCATGACAAAATACTATTTTATGCAATGCAAATTTCTATTTTTCTATCATGACAAAATACCATTTTATGCAATGCAAATTTCTATTTTTCTAACATGACAAAATACCATTTTATGCAATGCAAATTTCTATTTTTCTAACATGACAAAATACCATTTTATGCAATGCAAATTTCTATTTTTCTATCATGATATTTGACCAAAAATGCTAATTTCACATGGTGACAGTTGTCTAATTTTTAACATTAACATAAATGTCATTTTCCTACAATGAGCATTTTCAAAAATTGTTCATCAACATTCAGTGTAAAATTCCATTTTTATAATGAACAAAAATAATGTCCATCAACATACTATGTATAATTTTCTATTTTTAATATATAAAAATGTTAATATAACATACAATGAACAATTTTGATATATTTAATTTTAACATATAAACATGTCACACAACATACATGAACGATTTTTAATATTTTTAATTTTAACATATCAACATGTCACACAACATACATGAACGATTTTTAATATTTTTAATTTTAACATATCAACATGTCACACAACATACATGAACGATTTTTAATATTTTTAATTTTAACATATCAACATACAGTGGGTTTTGTCCTATCATACATGTACAGATTAATGTCATAGCACACACATAAGGTTCATGTCACAGCAGATTCATACGGTTTATATCATATCAGATTCATATGGTTTTATGATTTAATAAAAATCAAGTTCCGTGAATTCTCACCTCAAACAAAGCAAATCCAAAAATCTAAACCACTTCAGAAATTCCCCGAATCAGTCCTGAAACGCAGCCCTCTAAATTACGATTCCGTCGGATCTGGAATTTTCAGAATCCGAGTTCATACGAATAAGTTATCAATGTTTTAATTAACCAGACTTTTAACAACTGCTTCTGTCACGCTTAAAAGCGTTACAAAATCTGAAATTAAAATTACCTTAGAAACTCAGTTTTTGTTCAGATTTTCAAATCCAGTTTTCGCAGCCTGTAGTCGATCGTTTGGGGTGCCGTTTGTTGGATGTTGACCGGCTTGGAGAGGTCTTTTCACGCCGGGAAGATGGTGGCGTTCGGTGGTGCCAGGCGGGGCCCACGTGCGTGCGACGGCGGCGGCTTCGGGCTGACGTGGCGGCTTCGACAGGGCGTGGTTCGGGTGGTGGTGGGTACCAACTTGAAGATCTCGGAAATAGCTTCGAATCGGTATATAGTTTGCTGAAAACCGTTAAGATATGAGGGAGAAAAGTGGATTCAAAGATTTGAAGGAGAGGTGGGTTTCGGCGGCCACAAACAACGAAGGAGGAAGAAAGGTACTGTTCACGTATACGGGGTATTTATACGTGTATTTAGGGTTTTATTTAATTTTTTAATTAATTAGTTAATTCAAGAAAATACCGTTTTCACATACGATCTCTGATTCGCGCTCAACGACTGTCGAACTTAATGTTTTGACGTCTTCTGAACGCGATGGCGCTATCCCCATGGTCCAATTCTGAAGTTACAGTATGGTTTTCTTTTATTTTCAAATAAATCTTTTATTTTTAATTCGAACGTAAATATAATTTTGCCGGGGCCACATACGAAGTCAGAAAAATCCGGAAAAATTATTTTTGGCTTTCTTATGCCGATACGATCACAACAAAATTCGTTTCGTTCAATTCTGAGACTTTTTGAAAAATGGCTATTTTCAAGGCGAATATTTTTAATATTAAAAATACATTTTTAAACAAAAAATTTCTGAAACTCGAAACATATAAGTGTTTACTGTTTTTAAATGCAGAAACGTCATTCTGAAACCAATGGAAGTGGTTTCGAGTTCAAATTCCTACATATGTGAAAAGTAGCATTTTTGTCCTATGCAAATTACCCACCGACCTTTCTAAAAATTGAATTAGCCATAACTTTTGATTTCCGCTATGAAATTTCGATTTTTCGGATTCGTTGGAAAGATATTTTTAAATAGATTATAATATTTTTGGTTTTACTAAAATCCGTTAAATTTTGCATCCTGTATGGTTAGTCAAAGTTCAAGTTTGACTTTTCAAACTACCGCGCCATTTCTAGCTCTTTTTATATTTAAAATTTATTTATTCATTCTAACTTCGATTTGAACCAAATTTGTGATCCTTATTATTTAAAATAGATTATTTTAAATATCAAAACTCATTTAAAATCACTTAAAATAAATTTTAACCTGGCCCCAAAATTCAGGGTCGTTACAATTTCTCTCCAACCAGATAAACCAACATATGATATTGACTAAAGAATCTAAAATGTATCTCTTACAAGCAATATTAACCAATCAATAAGATTCCCAATAATCAACACATCCATTGTAAAAATTAGGACAATCAAAAATAAATATCCTTAGGACCATATTAAAAATATAATTTGTGATATTACAAGAGAAGAATAAGTGATCCACATCTTCATTCAAAAGATTACAAAAATAACACTTTTCATCAAAATTAAAGTTTTTCTTCTTTAGATGCTCCACCGTATTAAGCTTCTTATAAGCGATTAACCACATTAGAAATTTAGCTTTAGGAGGAGTGTTAGATTTCCAAATAAACTTAAAAGGTCGAAATGATATTCCAGAGAAATTTATAAAGTTATACATAGACTTAACCGAGTACACTTGACTTTTATCCATTTCCCAACTAATAGAATCACTACACTCATCAATGTGATATAATAATAATTTAGCATTAAGTAAAGCTAATTGTCTTATCATTTCCCCTTCTAAAATGTTATCAAAATAAAACTCCCATGGGGGATCCAAATCTCTTCTGTAAACATCTTTAATCAACGCATTTTTAAAACTACAATTATTAAAGAGCTCACTAAATTCAACTTTAAGTGGTAATCGAGAAATCCACATATCATGCCAAAAGTAAGTAATATTTCCGGAATGAACAATCACCTTATATCCTACGTTAAAAAACTCAAAACACTTTAATATTGATTTCCAAAAGTGAGATAGTCAATTATACCAACTACCACTTGTTCCAACAATAAACTCACCTTCTAGATAGTAAAATTTAGACACAATAACCTTCCATGTTGTCGGCACTTCAGGACACCTATATCTCCACAATCATTTGGCAAATAGGGATGAGTTAAAATTATATAAGTTAATGATCCCCAACCCCCCATCTTTCTTGGTCTTACAACACACTTCTCAATTTACTAAACATTTGAAACCTCTACATATAGGATCTCTACCCCCACTCCATAGATAATTACATCTTATTCTATCGATTCTTTTAATAACCCATTGAGGAAATCTATGTACAGACATCCAGTAAGCGGGAATAGCTGATAAAACCGAATTAACAAGTACTATTCTACATGCTCTAGACAAAAATCTATTATTTCAACTTGATAATCTATTATTAATCTTATCCATGATGACTAGCCAATCCTCCTTCTTAAGTTTTGAAGGCCTAATTTTAAAACCCAAATAATCAAAAGGAAATTTCATGACAGAACAATTTAAAGTACTTGCAACCTTAGTCTCTGCATTATCAAAATCATTAATGACCGTAATAGAACTCTTGTCAAAATTAATTCTAAGACCAGATAACATCTCAAAACAATAAAGAATAAATTTAAGAGCAATAATGTGTTTTGGTAAATGAGAAGAAAATAGTAAAGTGTTATCCGCAAATTGAAGTATAGATACTTCATTGTTAAAATCCTCATTACCAACATTTCCTAAAACACCTAATCTCCCCGCTCTCTTAATGATTCTAGAAAAGACATCAGCCGCTAAACTAAAAAGTTGAGGTGACAGGGGATCCCCCTATCTAATACCCCTCTTAGATTGTATCTTCTTTCCAACTACCCCATTTACAATAATAATAGAATTACTTGTCCTAAGCAAAAGCATAATCTAGTTTATCCATCTAATACTAAATCCTCTAGCAAGACTTAACTCACAAATGAAATCCCAATCAATAGAATCAATCGCCTTCTCAAAATCTAATTTCAAAATAGTACATGTAAAATTATTTTTAACACATAAATTTATGTACTCCTGAACAGCTACTACTCCATCCACTATTTGTCTACCTTTAATAAAAGCAGTTTGTGACTTGTCTATGAGTACATTCATTTTCATACTAAGCCTATTTGCTAAAACTTTAGAATTAATCTTAACAGAAACATTAATTTGAAGAGATAGGTTTAAAGTCCTTTAAAAATTTAGCACCCTTTCTCTTCTTAATAAGGATAACATTAGCAAAATTAAAGTTACCTAGGCACAAATCTCCACTGTAAAGATCGTTAAATAGTTTAATAACATCAAATTTTAAAACTTCCAAAAACTGTTTATAAAAAAGAACAGAAAAATCGTCAGGCCCCGGAGCTATATCACTAGGCATATCACAAATAGCCTTCCAAATCTCCTGCTCAGAAAAAGGCTTATCTAAATCTATTCAAATTATATATATATAATCTATTTTTTTAGAAATTATATATATAGATATATATATTTGACAAGATCATTAATAGTTGGTTTGAAGCCTGATATATATATATATATATATATATATATATATATATATATATATATAAATATTCAAATAGGTAATCGAGATTTAAGTTATAAACTAGATTTTAATTAAGAAGAAGTCACCTTGTAAATGGAATTTATGAAATGAAATTATAAAATTTGAAGATAACGTGATAAAATGCAATGATAATTGGTAACGATAATTATTTGTAAAACCAAGTGTAGATTGATTTGATGAGATCAGATTTCGATAAGAGATAATATTCACGGTTTAAAGTGAATAATCTTTTAAAAACAAACATTGCACGATAAAATGGTTATAATAGGAACTGGAAATATTTTCCAACGTAATATTGTATAAAGTACAGAAAATAATGAATGTGGAATGCGAATATTTTCAAAAATTAATAATATACATTCTCGGGAATATGGGAAATAAAAGTTTATAATATTTGGAAATGTTTTCTAAGAGCATGATGGGCTAAACCGGTTTCATAAATATGATTGTATAACGGAAATGAAGTGAAGAGTTAATGTTAATGTTAATGTAAATAAGTCTAACCAACCAAGTTTTTCAAAGTAAGTAAATGGTGTTATAAAACCATGTTTCAAATAGAACAAGAAATACAGTTTCATTGATATTAGAAGTAATGCGAGAGTGAGTTATGGACTAGTATCTATTCTAAGATAAGAACGTTGTCGAGCAAGGTCAGAGAGGTAAATAAAATACCCCAACTTGAACGGCTTCACTATTATCGAGGAATGATAACACTTTGTAATGAAAAGAGATGTCAAGATTAGTTATAAAGGGAATATTGCAGCGTATTGCAAGTTTTTGAACTATAATGATAAATTAACGTTATTGACCAAGCTTAAGCGTAATATGTATATATGACACTATTGCCTAGGAAATGAAAACAGTTTAGTTTGAAATCCACTTATTCTAAAGTAATAAGTAATGATGTTTGTCCAAAGAAATATAGGAGTGTTATGTTGGGTTGGGAACAAAGACGAATAATTTAGATTTAATATATTTCCCGTATTAAATGGAAATCTTCAAGTTTGGAAACTAACAAAAACATTAATGAAAAAATATGCCATTCGACATTGGTTTTAGGTTATATAAGAAATGATAATCGAATATTAAATAAATTATATATATCGCTATTTCCGAAGTAAAGGAAGGCTAAAGGAGTTTTTGAAATATGATGCAATACTTCCGAGAAAAGGGAAATAAAGAAGAGTTTATTAAAATATGGGAAGCTAGAAAATTAATATATGTATATAAAAAGAGCCAGTGATTGTGTTACGTTTAGTTGTACATTTGAATGGATGTTTGTTTTTACTTCGATAGTTAAATAACCGACTATCGAAGTGTTTTGACCATCGTTGTCAATACGGAGAGACCGGTTGGATATATTATTTAAAAACCACTCCGTATAGGCATAAGCGCTGCGAATTGGATTATGCTAAAGATAATTGAAGTCGTGAAATGCAAGGGTTGTTCTGTTCCAGAATGGTGCCTTTTGTTTGTCCAGTCCCGGGACAACTTGTATGGACGAGTGTCTGTCAGAGTATACCTAATAAATCACGTACGGTTGATCTATTAAAGGTACTACATCTGGTAGTAGAGGAATTCGTTCCTATGAGCTTGTTATACCAGTGATATTTTTGGAAATCGATTAGTGAACTGATGGGTTTGACGATGTGGCATTCAACGTGATGGTGATCGGGTGTTCTGAAAGATAGACGTAGCCTCTAGCCTCACAACCGGGAAATGATAGAAACCAGGCAGGCAGCATAGCTAGTTGGGTCATACCCAAGCAGGGTGTATTGTCAATGATCTAGAGAAAATTCATGTTTGTTCTTATTTTCAATTCTGTACCTTTGAATTACGGTTGGATGGCCAACAACCGTGGGTGATAATATATTCGATACACTCAAGCTAAATGAGTGGTCGGTCATGTGTGGCCGGGTTGAAAGAAGTTCTTGTTGAACCGTGGTGTATCCCCTCTAGAGTACACTGATTGGAAGGTGATCCCATACCTTGTCTGTTGGAATCCAATCTCCAATAAGAGCCCTGCGATTTATGATTTCATACTATATATACGTGGAGCGTGAGATGCAACATTCTGCTATCTGGTTATTTACTTGATTAGACATTATTATAATATCATTGGGTTTTGATATCAAAGTACTTTGGTTTATTGTAAGGTAAAAAACGTCCATATTTATGTGTGGCCTGGTCTTGCTGTTATCCTTTTGTTTCAAAAGAGTTTTCAAAATTAAACAATATGGTTGGAGTTAACTCACACCAGTCCCATGACTGACCCAGAGTTTATTTTGTGAGTTTTCCCTAAACTCTTGGGTGCCCAAATTTGTATGGGCAGTCAAGTGTTCAGGCTTTGCAGATTTACTTGGAGGAGCTCAAAGCATGAAGCTTAACCACTATTTATTAGAGATTATTTCCGCTGTGATGTATATGAGTTATATTCTGATATGGTATGTATATACAAATTCATATTTGTATTTCAAAGTGTTATATATTTGTTCCGCTGTGAGATTCATGTTTACTTTGATATTGTTCAGATTCTGATGTTCTTCTTCTACTACTATTCTATTAGTTCTATCTTATCTTTCTCACCCTATAACTTCTTTCTATTACTGACCAGGTATTTTCGATGCTCGAGTAATTAACAGTGTATTTATGTTGATTTTCGGGGTTGAAAATTCCCTGTCCATTATAGGAAGAGTGTGTTTCATTGATAGCTTTCAAAAGTCCATATTTATTCTATGAATGGTTAGTTCTGCCGTTCAGATTATGCAATGCTCCGGCCTATTTTGTTGATTTGATGAATCGGGTATTTCGAGAAGTATTGAATAAGTTTGTATTTGACTTTATTGATGATATTATGATCTTTTCAAAGACATTGAAGTAGCATGCCGGACATTTAGAACATGTATTGGAAATTCTGAGAAAGAATATATTGAAAGCCAAAGTTTCTAAATGCATACTCTGGAATGAAGAAGTGAAATTCCTTTGTCATGTTGTATCAAAGGAAGGGACCTTGGTAGATCCAGGAAAGATCATGGCTATTCAGGATTGGAAGAAACCTGGCACTCCCACAGAAGTTAGAAGTTTTCTGGGATTAAAAATGTTACTATCAGAAATTTGTTAAGGATTTTTCGAAGTTATCTAGTCCATTGCCAAAGCTTACAAAGAAGCATGCCAAGTTTAATTGGACGACAGAGTGTGAAGCAGCTTTCCTAGAGTTGAAAGAAAGATTGACTACCACACCAGTGTTGACTATTATAGATGGTAATCAGGATTTGACTGTCCATATAGATGCTTCTCATGAAGGATTAGGTGTTTTTAATGAAAAGTGGCAAAGTTGTTACTTACGCAAGTCATTAGTTGAAGCCTCACGATAAAGGTATGTTACTCATGATTTGGAGTTGTTAGCACTAGTGTTTGCCTTAATGATTTGGAGGCATTATCTATTGGTTGAGAAGTTTGAGTTGTATATAGATCAAAAATCTTTGAAATATATGTTCACCCAAAAGGATTTGAATTTGAGACAGCAACGTTGGTTAGAGTTTCTCATAATATATGATCTAGATATTTTATACACTCCAGGGAAGGCCAATGTTGTGGAAGGCGCGCTTAGTAGAAAGAACGCGATTGTTGCTAATCTTATTATTACACCGTTGATTGAAAAGATTATTGTTCTCCAGAAAGACGATGAGTTTGTTCATAAGATTAGCAAGAGGGTTCAACAAGGCGAAGGCTCGAATTTTTAGATTGATAGCAAAGGAATTCTAAGATTGCTAGGCTGAATCTGTATTATGAATACTCCTAAGCACAGAAGGGAAGTGATGGATGAATGAAACAAGTCCAAGTTAAGTATTCATCCAGGGGTGAGTAAGATGTAATAAGATCTAGAGCGCTCATTTTGATGGAAATATATGAAAAGAGATATTTCTATATATGTTAGCTGGTGTCCAACTTGCCAATAGATTAAGAGTGATCAGCAAAAGGTAGCTGGAATGTTGCAACTATTAGAAATTCCGAAATGAAAGTTGGATCAGATTTCTATGGATTTTATTGACGGTCTACCAAGAACCAAGAAAGGTAACGAAGGTATATAGGTTATTGTAGATCGTTTAACGAAAAGTTCCCATTTTATTTGTGTGAAGGCGAACAGAACAAATCAGAGCTTGGCTAAGTTGTATTTTCGAGAGACTGTTAGATTGCATGGAGTTACGAATAGCATTATCAGAGATAGAGATCCGATCTTCGCCAGTAAGTTTTAAGAAGCGTTTCAGTCGGAGTTGGGAACTAAGCATAATCTTGGCACTGCATATCATCCGCAAACAGATGGGCAAACTAAGAGGGTGAATCGTATTTTGGAGGATCCGTTACTAGCTTGTATTCTCGAGTTTTGAGGATCTTAGGAGGATCATATACACTTGGCTGAGTTTTCATACAATAATTACTACCAAGCAAGTTTGAAATTGTCACCGTTTGAAGCATTATATGGTATACCATGTAGATCTCATGCATGTCGGATAGAGCCGAGTAAACGGCTAGTGTTCCATCCAGACATGATCCAAGAAGCAGCAGATAAAATAGATTTTATTAAGAAGTGGCTGAAAGTAGCACAGAGCCGACATAAAAGTTATGCTGATTCTAGAAGAAGAGACTTATCATTTCTATTGGTAATCATGTATATTTTAAGGTTTCTCCGATGAGAGGAGTGGTTCGTTTCGGGAAAACAGGGAAGTAAGCACCAAAATGTATTGATCCGCTCCCGATACTAGAAAGAATAGGAACTCTAGCTTATAGGGTTTCGTAACCAGATTGGTTGCCCGGAGTGCATGATCTATTTTACATTTCTAAACTTCGAAAGCAGGTACATGATCCAGACTTTATTGTAGAGGAGGCATCGCAACCGATATTAGATATTACCCCAAATTTATATGTGCATAATTAGCGGATGAAGATAATTAACTGAGAGAAAAGGGTCCTAAGAAACAAGAAGGTCCATCTGGTTAAAGTACAATAGAGCAGAGATCCTAGAGACTATACTTGGGAGACAAAGGATAACATTAGATAGGCTCATCCCAGGTGCAGAGTGGATATCTCCGAGTAGCTCTTATGTGAGGTAAACTTATGACATGTTACTATTTTATTTTCTGCTTTAATGTTTCTTCCTTTTCGGGGATGAAAAGTTTTAATTGGGGGAACAACCCGAAATTTCACAACCAATTTAAAATTTGTTTTTAATATAATTTTATAAGAAAATATGGTAGAATTTAAAAATTCGATTTTTAAAATAGTACATAACCCTTAAAAAGTGAAATTTTGCAAGCAACCTTAGAATTCGATGAGAAATTTTTTATTGGATTCGGAATAATAAATCAATGCTAGAATTCAAATTTCATGCCAAACGAAGTTAGTATGTGGTCGTGCACGATAAAACCATTTAATGTGATACTGACAATCAGTTTACAAAGGAACGTTGTTGAGATGACCTTGGAATTCGACGAAACTTTTTTTTGGATTCGGAGCTACGAGTAATGGTCAGGTTCCAAATTTCATAATTTTTGGAACTAGCATGTGGGCATGCGAGAAGAAAACATATGCTAAAATTGCATTTTTAAAACAAGCTGAAATGAGTTTCAAAAATAAAATTGAAAGTCAAACGACCTCAAAATTCGACGAAATCGGATTCTTTGGATCCGAAATTACGTTTATTGTCATAATCTAAAATTTCGTAGTAAATGGAACTAATTTGTGATTGTGCGATCAAAAGAGGTGGAGGCTAACTAGCACCGTGACAACTCCAATTTCGACAGAATTGTTTTTTTTTTTTCAAAATTTCAATCTATCGAAACTCGGATTGGTTTACTCTGGTATCCTGCAGAAAGGAAAAAGACAAAAAATATGTCAGAGCTTAGAAAACATCACACTGCGGAATGGATAAAATATAACATAAATCAAGTATAGCCTTACCATATTAATAATACTGCCTAACCAGTATCCAAAGCTATAATTTATCGTGTCCCTTCCACAAATCTAACCTGCGAGTACGTTATGAGGAGGGGGTCAGAACACAAGTTCTGGTAACTGGATTTAAACTATACACTATGGATAATTTTACATATACCGTTCAATCATATTATCTTATTTATTAGGTTACTTGGTTTAACAACACTCAAGGCTTAAACAAACGTCGTACCCATATACTCCCAATCAACTAACCTAATACATTATATGTGTAGCTACCCCCAATATCGAGGTACACCCGATGGAACTCCACTTGCACGGTCTCCACCATAACACTATCGCAGCATACGCACTCCCTCATCCTACGCCGTAGTGACGTACGGATAACGATATTACGTTCCGCATATATCTATCATTACTATGCTATGCAAATGTATAGAATGCCACCTTTGTTCGAATCAGACTCCATAACGAAGTAATGCCCTCAACTCTACGATACACCACCCAGAGCCGATATGCATATATCTAGACTGTTCACTATACGTATCTTCATTTGTAGCTTGATGCCTCAATCATACGTCCCCTAATGTGCACCGAGTTCCGTGGCAGGGCGATATAAGAAACACAGAACTCGGTCGGGAGCTTTTCCATATCTGTACGGGCCCGTCTCTAAAGAGCCTCTATATACAGACATACCTAGGGTCTGTTTTCGTGGTGGCTATGGCCCCACCTCGGCCCCTCCCTCAAGTAGTAAAGACTACCAGAGCTAAGCGAACGCCCCTATGCAAAAATCTAAACATCCATGTGGCGTCTCGCCTCAGCCCTGTACCCCGATAGTGAAGGATGAAATGGTATCTTAGGTTTAGCTCTAGTCTTTCCGCGTCCCACTGGCTGCCGATGACGGGTGTCCGACGGTCTACTATCCATGTTGGTCCTGACCCTCTGCCTCCTCGTGAGGCAACCGCCGAACCACCCTTGTGTCACCTCGTCACAGCATTCTGACTGCATAGCTAATCTGCAGTCAAGGCCTACCCACCTAGTAGTTACGTGCAGACCCAACCACTTCGAACACATCCTAAGACATCTGCCGCCGCACAGAGGACAACTAGGAGGTATGTCATGGTATGGAGCCCAGACATGGTATTTCTGGCTAGAAGTATGTCATGGTATGGAGACCAGACATTTTACTTATGTGGAAGTTGGATAGCGAGGTACCTCAGATACGGTCGACGTACTGATAGATTTGGTCCGATAAGACCGGGAAACATATTTTTCAAGAATAACTAATTCATAAACGTAAGAGCGGACTGGCCCTGCATGATCCAAGGGCTCATTAGAGTCTGGGACCTAGGACTTGTGCTAGATTGTCCCGAATCGTATAAGGTAAGATCTCTTGCCATGGTTCGTGATGGAATCCTATTTCCAATATGAGACTTCACAGTTTTAGTTGTACACTATCGGCGACGTAATAGGATAAGGTATTATGTCGCCTAGGATTGATACATTTATTTTGAAATTGTTTTAATCATATAGACACTAATAATAATAACAAATGATTTTATTTATCGTATCAAGCATGTTTCGCCATTATAAATTAAAACTCCATCCTCTAGGTTGTGCTGCATTTTTTGATGGGATCTAAGTCTTATAATTGCTCCATTTTTCAAAAAGCATTGCATTATTTTACTTTCTGTTTTCGGTTATTTATATGCACCGCATTCGTGTGGAGTCAACCTATTCTATGACATACGGTATAGCCTCTTGATATGCTTATTTTAAATAAGCTAAGTTAACTGTAGGATTTCTCATACCAGTCTCATGACTGACTGGTAGTTTGTTATTCCCTTGCAAACTTGGGTACCCATATTTTTACATGGGCAGCTTTGTATTCAGGTTTTAGCTTGGTTCATTTTGGGTATGTACGGAAATTGTGGATGCTGAAGATAGACTTTTATCATTTTTATTGGACTGTCCCAGACTTCATTATCTACATTATGTTTAATTTCGCTGCAAACTTATTATTTTAGGTTGAAACTGTATTTGTACTAAGTGAATCCTGTTATGCAACTACGTTCTTAATAATTTTTCCATTATGAAAATGGATCAATTTTTCCCAAATCCATCTAATCTAGTCCATTACTAATTTCCCCTTTTTATTGAGTTAGATGTTATTTATTATTTCCCAATCACGACAGATTTTTCATATAAATTAGACATATCTATTCCTTTTCCCATTATTCCCAAATTCATTGCAATTTAATTTACCATATATCCAATTTATCATTAACAAAAATTTCAGCAACATATTCATGTCTATTGTAAATTCTATAATTTCAAGGTCATAGTGATTTTTCGTCCAAATAGAAGATTAAATGAATAGATCTATACAAAAGTGTATTCTTAACATTATAGAGAATAAATTATGTCTCAATTCACAATTTACAGTTATTGAACATGTTAAGAGTAGCGGGGAATGTAATCGATAAATATACCATTATCCAAAAGGTATAATTATAAATCCACTCGCCTGACAACTTTCCAATCCTTGAATCTGATCCAAGTCTATTATTCTATGGCCTTCCTAATCGAATCTATTATTAAAACAACCACGAATTCAAAAGTCTGATGTTAAAAGAAGAGGGAAAGAATGAGAGAAACCTAAATAAATCGGATTCAAGAATTTACCTAACATTGATCAGAAATCTGAACACCTATGTTGTAGATTTACATTCTTAATCTTCAAATCTTGTATTAGAATTTCCTAAAACTAATTTTCTAATTTCTGAAAACTTTGGAGAGAAAAGAAAATGGCAGAGCCTTGGCGTCATCACAAAAAATATGAGTTAGAGGCCAGGCATTGCTAGTCTATTTATAGATGTACAGGAAATCTTGGTCCATCGGATTTGATAACATAAAATATGATCCATACAGATCAGAAAAATGTGTCACCATCTCAAAGATGTGACAACCCCAAACCCCGTACTGACGGTGGCAAGGGTAATATTTGGAATATAACACATAAACAGAAATAACAGAACGGAATTAAATAAATACACCAGATAATGCACAAATAATACACTGGATAGACGTAATCATCAGAGTTACACAGTATACAGGATCATACTTAGTACAAATACAGCTCATCTATACATAAATGTCTACAGCGGAAATAAACATACTATGTACAATAGGAGCTGAACAGCATAAAAAGAGATAAATGATAGAATCCATCTTCATCTCCAGCTATGCAGAAAGAGCCTCTAAAAACCTGAACACAAGGGTGCATGTGTGGAAAAAGGGGCACCCGAGTTTGCAAGTGAAACAAACCACGAGTCAGTCATGGGACTGGTATGAGAAATCTACTTAACACATTTCTAATATGGCTAATCACAGGACCACGCCACTTTCGCGGAACGAGTTTACTCCATTGGATTGCCAGTGCTTTACAACATATAATTCTTTTAAAACATCGCAATGCTTTTTATAAAAATGAAGCCATTATAAGACTCAGTTCCCGTCACACAATGCAACGCAAACCGGAGGATAGAGTTTTTACCTTATAATGGCCAAAATATGCTTAATACGAATAAAACAAAAGAATTTGATATTGTTACTAGTGTTTATATATTTCAAAAGTAATTTCAAATCATAAGTATCAATCATAGACGGCATTAATGTCCCATACCACTATGTCGCCATATATAGGTATACAATCAAAACCGCACAGTCACGTATTCGAAAATTGGATTTTCGTCATGAACTAAGGTAAAAGATAGTCCTTATGGAATTCGAGACTGCCTAGCCCAAGCCTCAGGACCCAGACACAAATAGGCCCTTGGATCGTCAGGGCCGGTCCACCGATGTGGATTAAAATGCCTGAACACTGCGTTTCCCCACCCTTTGGGCGTAAATGAGCCAACGAATGACTCCATCGGTCCCGGATCGACCGATATAACCGAGGCGCCTCGCAACAGCAACAACAACATAGGTGAAAATAATATAAATGTCAGCCACTTCAAGCACCAACACCACCTCTAGCTAGGAAGAAACGCATGCCCTCCCTGAGGTCCTCTCCCGTTTCTGGTTCATACCGGGGTGTGAGGTTCGCGAATTCATGTTATACACAAAGTTATGCCATATAGGCGGTGCTTTGATCATTACAACAAGACTTTGCTTTTCAACAGAAGCCCTGATCACTGCATCTTAGCATTCCACACAGGCAATTCACACCATGCAACTGATGGCTATCAATCACACAGAATGGATTCCAATGTCAGATACGCAGTCCATTTGCAAGTCCGTTCTGGGTCTGAACGAAACCGGAGGCACTATATACCTCGCAGATCCATCGATCTCCACGTACGTCTGGACGATCACCACTCATTATCCATATTTCGGGATGCCTCCCAATCAGGACATCAGTTACCATCCAAACGAGGTGAAGATCTCCGGTCTTCGACCACCGTCTTCATCTTCAACTTCTTATCGTCGATTCAGTTATTCAAAATGGGATAAACCCGATCTTTCTGAGCAAATCGCGTATATAATAAAAAGTGCTACACAAACACAACATACGCCATTTCAATTCATCAGTCACTAACCGTAAATCAGTAAGAGAACGATTTCCCAAATATTAACCTCGAAGGCCGAAACCAACATCAGATCAAAACCTAGGAAACCATTCGACTTAGCCAACCTTCAGTTAGTTTCTAAATTTCATATTCCATATTGTTTATAATATTTTATAACGATTTATCGCTATTTTTATTTATTTAAAAATAGCATATATATTCAAATGATGCTTCAGGCCATAACGCGGCCGTGGCGCTGTTTTTCTTCAGATTTGATTTACACATATCTGAAAATCTAACCATTGGATCTTCATAAAATTTATATCATTAGAAAGATCTTTTCAAAACGAATCCAACGGTTCCAGTTTTGGGAAAATCCGACGGTCGGATCTCCCGGTACAATCGTTTGAAGTTTCGATTTCAAAATACGAACTGCAGCGTCGTTATTCGATTTAGTTTAATTATATTTATATATATATATATATATAAATATAACCGATTCTGGCGCTGTTTTTCTTTAGATTTGAATTAAACATTCCAGACAATCCAACCGTTGGATCTTGACAAAGTTGGTGTCGTTGGAAAGATATCTCCAAAGCGAACCCAACGGTTTCGGTTTCAGGAATATCCGATGGTCGGATCTCCCGCACTGGTCGTTTGAAATCACGGTTTCAAAATTCGAACTGCAGCTTCGTTATTCGATTTATTTTAATTATATTTATATATAAATATAAATATAATCGATTCTTCAATTTCAAAACTATATTCTTTTCATACATTTGATAAAAATGATATTTTTATCCAACAGACGTTTATTTCGACACTTCACTATTTTTAACAATTCATGTATATAGTTAAAAATGTGATTTTTATTGTATAACGATATATTTCAAAACACGACTATTTTATATAGTTCATATAGATGTTAAAAATATGATTTTTATTATAAAACAATTTATTTTAAAACACGAATACCATTCAACACATGAATTTCTATTCAACGAATGAATTTCTATTCAACACATGAAGGTTTCTATAGTTTGTATATATATGGTAAAAATGTGATTTTTATTATAAAACAATTTATTTAAAAACACGACTATTTTATATAGTTCATATAGATGTTAAAAATATGATTTTTATTATAAAACAATTTATTTTAAAGGACGAATACCATTAACACATGAATTTCTATTCAACGAATGAATTTCTATTCAACACATGAATATAGTTTCAACACGTGAAAATAATTCTAACACATGAATATTATTCAAAATTTCAGCAGCATTATGGCAGGGTAGTTAAAACCGGGGCCGTCCCTAGTACGACTCCTCGCTCTACCTCAAAGCATCGTAGCTTTTGACAATGGGGATTTCATGCATCAAGTTCGCACGCAGGCAGCATGTATATTTTTTTTCATTTCCATAAACTAATCCTATGTGGTTTCAACCAAATAATTCTCAACTACAAACGGGTATTTTTCAATCACAATCAATCAATTTCAACCACAAACAACTTTAATCAACCATTCGATATCAACCAATTTTCACACCAATCACAACCAATAAATATCGTCCAAGGTTTGGGGACGAGGGGCGTATATATATATATATATATATATATATATATATAAGTAAATTTCACTTCTATTCAACACATATATAATTTTTACAATGCCTATATAACTTATACATCGACCGTACAACTTATACAACGCTTATACAGGTGGTGTACAATGCTTATATAACTCATACATCGATTATATAATTTATACATCGTCGTTTTCCGTATCGTTTATAAATTAGAAATCTCACATTGGGTTCCCCTCCACCAAAAATAGCAGAAGGCTCAGTAAAATATGCGGTCTCTTCTAGAATGTAGAAGACGTCCACACGAGTCCACTGTCTCTTGTTTCTCTCTTTGAATGCTCAAAACTAGGGTTGCGATTTGCGCACAATCCGTTGAACGTTGTTGAAATCGGTTGATGTCACCTTGTAGTGCGAGGAGGGGCGCTCAGATCGAGGTAGGTGGGGGTGAACTCGGTGGTCGGACGGCGGAGCAAACGGTGGCGAGGCGGAGCAACTTCAGGAGGTTGATTCGAGAGGAATACTCGATGATAAATTACCAAACCAGTATCGATTTGAAGCTCGTTCCGAGATCTTCAAAAAGTTCCAAAAGAAGGGGTAGTTTCGTTGAGAGATGGAAGAGAAAAGGAGGAGGGAAGAATCAAAGCAGTGCCGCCGTGCGTCAAGGGCTTACCGGGGAGAGAGAAAATTCAACCGACCAATGAGATTTTTTTATATTTATAAATTTTTTAAAAATCCAAAAATACCCTCTTTCACACACGAGCTCCAATCCAAACCCAGAGACCGTCGTCCCTAGCGTTTTACCCCTATTCCGAACACAATGCGATATATTTCGTAGGCTCATTCGACTGTTTCAGTCAGTTTTCCTTCAAATTAAAATATAAAACATTCAATATTCGATTTGAACGTACATTTCAATTTGCCAGGGCCACAAACTGATTCTAAAAATTCCAGAAAAATAAATCTAGCTATGTTTTGACGATACAGTCCCAACAAAACTAGTTTCGTCGAATTCTGAGACCGTTTGAAAAATGGCCCATTTCTGGTCGATCCAATTTAACTTCAATTGACCAAAACACGTTTTCCTTTACCACGCTCACATACTAGCTTCAAAAATTATGAAATTTGAAACCTAGCAATAGTTTAACATACCGGATCCAACAAAAGTGGTTTCGTCGAATTCTGAGGTCGTTTGCAAAATGGCCATTTTCACGGGCTATAAACTCTATAGCGACCTTTCTAAAAATTCATTTGGCCATAACTTTTGCTTCCCGCTATGAAACTTTGATTTTTCAGGTTCTTAGAAAGATATTCACTAACAGATTTAAATATTTTTGGTTTCACTCAAATCCGTTTTGTTTTGCACCCGGTACAGTCAGTCAAAGTTTGAATTCAAATTTTGAAACTGTCGCGCCATTTCAGGCCTTGTTTATAATTAGAATTAATTATATTCATTTTCAATGTCGATTCAAACTTACTTTTCATCGTTATTAATTAAAATACTTATTTAAAATCCACTAAAATAGCCAATTTAAAAATTTTAAATTGGTTCAGATTTTCCGGGTCGTTACAAAAGATCTGACCCTGATTGAGTCGACCCCCAAGTCGACACATGGGTCGACCCATGTGAAGACTGAGTCGACCTCTCTTCAAGCCCGAACATGTATTTCTGCTTTGCTTAAATTCTGATTAACGTTAATTAATAACGTTTAATCTATTTCTTTGTATAACCCATCTAAATTATAATTTTCCAGTTATAACTTATGTTAAGGTTTGAATTTTGAATTTCTGCGTGTATATATATATACACGCATACAATATTTAATTATTAATTTGTTCATAACTTTCCAATATGGGCTCTGTTATAGACATGTCATGTACCAAACTGAATCAAAAAATTGCCACGAACACAATGGTATATGTTTCGAGGACAAATTCTGACATCATAAATTATTGATATTTTCATTTTATTATTATAATAAGATACAAGGTGTTACAGTAGTGGTCATTCCACTATAAAAACCCCATGTAGTAGGTTCGCACTCGGCCAACCTCCTGAATTCCTTGTAATTATTATTTGTTATAATATTAAGTGTTACGGATCACTATAAAACTGGTCGGCCTTACTAAAAAAAGATTATTCCTAATTTTTTAATCATAATACACTAAAATTATAATCACTATTAAAATTTGAAATTTAATTTGTCTTTTTTAATTCTTAATACAGATAAAAGATTGGTTCACCATAAAATGTGCTTTGATCAAACACAACTACACAATGATGACAACAATGACGGTAAATATAGTTTTTATGCATAAATGTAACAGTGACAGTAAATATGCTTTAATTTATTCTTACATGCACTAAATTATAGCATTATAGCCAATATTAATTCTGATTAAAAAGGAATAGTTGGAAACGAGAAGAAATTATAAAACATTCAGTTCCCCCATTACTAAAGGAAGTTGTGCAAGACAATTATGCAGAAATGATATTATTCTCAATGTGTTGTGAAGATTATTGGACACTACTAACTTTGACATATGCTACAATGCAGTGGTCACATCTTTATTATGTGCGCCCATTAAAATCAAACGAGCAGAATAATCCAAGTCTGAAAGTTGTTATAAAACTGATAGGACATTCCCAAATAACAAACTAAAATATGTGTAACAAAAATAAATTTAAAAACAAAATCAATATTAATCTATATTTTTTGCAGAGAGCTGAAGTAGAAGAAACAATACGTCAACTGTGCAAATAAGCATAACATTCAAGACATGCAACATAAGTAAGGTGAAATCCATCAATTAGACTGTGCACTACAAACATTAAACACGTATTTTTTCCTCTTTTTTTCTTTGTTATAAACTATTGTAATTATTTATTAGTATTAAAATTCAGTATGTACAAATGCTGATACCACAAAAAAATACCTATGAATATAAATACTGATACATACACAAATAAAAAATGATACTAACATTATTAATAGTGCGCATAAAAATGATACTAATTGCATCAAAATGATATTATGGCATTAAGTATTATGCCTGCTTATAACATATATTATGACTTTTTTAAAACTCACTTGCACTTACTTATTTATTACTAGAATATGTTATAAAGATGCTTTAGCACTTCTATGTTATCCTTTATCACACAATATAATAATGCTCTTTTGGAACAATGCTTATATTCTGTGACTTAAATTAGTATTTTTTATCAACATAATTCATTTTCAATCATCTCTAAATTATAAAGCAAATCGTTTTTCCTTTATACATTAAGATAATATTCAACAAAGTTATAAGTGCATAATTTTGATCTACTGATGCATTTAATAACATGTGCATACATAAATCATGTAACTTTCCATTGATTGCAACTACGAGTCCACTTCTTAAAATCAATACGATGAGAGAATGAAGATTTCACTTCAAAGTCAAACTTTAAACACTTGCAGACATCCAATCCAAATCCTTCTTCAGTTAACTCTTTTAGCCGACACTCTATAAAAGGACAATTAATAGTATTCCATAATTGACACTCACCTCTCCTTCTAGCCATTTGTTCCATGATTTTAACACGAATTCCATCAAAACATAGCAATGGGCAATGCTATTACATCAATAATCCAACTATTAAAACTTTCAAGTGTAGTAGACTATATTCGTTGTATCTTTTACTCCGAAAAACAAGTTAGCCCACTTATCAAATGATTTATCCTCCCAAAATTTAATAGCTGAACCACCACCGATTTCCAAAAATTTAGAATGTGCTTCTTCAAATTCATACACAATTGATGCTTTAGAACAACAAATTAACAATAGAAATATTTGCACTCTTCGCTTAACTATTAATAGTAAATTTTGCTCCATATGTAGGTAGCAATAACTGTAAAATTCCATAGGAGAAACTTCATGAAAACCTAAATTAAACATTGATGATAATCTGACATAAAATCAAATCATGATTTTCTTGAAGCATTTCCTTTAAATGACATAAAAACTATCTCCAATTATCCATACTTTAATAGAAACTACACCCATAGCTAAAGGGGAAAACATGCAAATAACGTTCCAAAGTAAAAAATAAAAAAAGAGATAAATCAAAACCAGACCAAAAATTAATACTTAGAAACTAATAACAAAAACTAAAAACAGATGCCTAAAAATTAGAAATTTAAGTCTGACACTATTACTATCAAGAACTGATACTGACAAAAAGCAAACATGGAAACAAAAAAAACAAAAAAAATTCATAACACATATGAAATACAAAATGATACTCATAATAAATTCTAAAACCTAAAAATAGTACTATCAAACACGAAAATAGATACTAATTATTTATCATAACAAAGGATGACATCACAACATAACTTAAAAACACAAATAGCAAAAACATACCTTGATTATCATTTTTTGTAATAGCATTCATAAAAATACCCAGTTGTCCCTTTAAATGAGTTACATCCAAAAAAAATCATAGTTCACAATGCTTAAAACCAAACAGACAAGTACCGAGAACAACAAACAATCTCTCAAATTGGAGAGTAGAAGCATTAACATATATATTAACATAACTACTAGAATTATGCTCCTTTAAGGTGTAACAACCCGGGTTTTGGGTACCGAGGTAGACATGCATTAGCAAGATTTTGTAATTTAAAAAATAAAATATGAGTACAAAAGGAGGACTCGTATAATCGTTTAGATTGCATAAACAAATGAGTTTAGGAATTTATGAACAATAGTGCTAAATTGAATTTAAATATTGAGACAAGAAAATAAATTCAATATGTGATTGTTGAATAAATTTAATACGTAGTAAATAAAATTGGAAATCATATAAAATATATTATTTTAGCAAGTGCAATAATAATAGTATATTATTGCTAAACAATAATTTTAGTTGTAAATATGAATATTAAAAATATGAAATATTGATTGGAAATTAATATTTAAAAGGAACACATTTTAATATGATTTATTTAGTTGTTTAAATAAAGACAATAAGTTTTGGATAATTTTGTCGTTGAAACGTGAAGTTTGAAGTAATTGAAAATATGGAACAAAATAATCTTGTAAATAATGGATTGCATAATATTTTGTAGTTGAGAGTGTAACAATTGTAAAGTACTAAATGGTGAGATTTTGTTTTAATAATAGTGTTTGAAAATCTATGTAGGTTATAATAGAAAATGTAAAAGTGTATCATATTGATTAAAAAACCAATATTCATGTATGAAAAGATTTTTCATTACGGTTTGAATATTTATTTGTGTTAAAAAAGGTGTGTTTTATAGTCTGAGTTGTTAAGAATGTAAATTTTTAATAAGTAAAAGTGTAAGTATGTGTTTTAGCTATAAAAAATTGGATTTTAATGTGTTATAGTAAAATTAAGGATTAAATTGGTTAAAATAATTGATACATGTTTGCTTGATTTTATAAAGTCATACTATGTTGAGATGGTAAAGAATAATGTTAAAATTTGGGTTAAAAGATGTTAAAATCACATGGGTAATCTAATTAATATTTTGCAATACTTAGCCAAATATTGAATTTGTAACACTAGCCTATTGGATAGTGTTTTGAATTGACCTTAAACCGACTTAGAGTTATCTTTAAACCAGCTGAGAGAAATGTTCGTATACTTACTCCTTATTTTTCCGCTGTCTTCTTTACTAAGAAAAAGAGGGAAGTAAGCCTTCTCTTTTTCTTCAAATTCAAAGCGGTTCTAGAACTAAAATGGAGAAAATGCTAGTTAATTCTCCTCTCCACGACAAGACAAATTTCAGTAATTGTAAAGAAAGCTAAAGTAGAGGTTTCAGGTGCTTTGCATGCCACTGTATCATTATCTATAACTGTTGGAGACTCTTATCTTCCTCATTTCAAAGCCAAATCATAGTTAATTGCTCCTAATCCAGTCAAGGTATATGTGTGTGCATATATTGAATTTGAATTACTATAAATGAAACTTTGTTTTAGTTGTTTTACAGTGCTAAATATAGTTAGAATTAATCTTAAAGTCCTCGGTTCTACTTCGATGCTTAATGATTTTGTGTGTAGTCTCTTCCAGCTTAAATTTTGTGTATTCTACTTCTTTCATCTTGAAAATCAGGTCATATAGTCATCTATAGCTTGTGAACATTTGGTCACAAAGTGCAGAATGCAACAGCTAAGAAAGCTTATAGTTTTCACAAAGGAAGGTCGACCTAGCGCATTTAAGGGTCGACCCCCATAGTGTAATCTTTCATTGTACTTTAAATACTTTGCTTGGGAAAAGTCCTAAGCTATGCGAGCCATTTTGCTTCTTGGTTTAGGGATTGAGTTGTTGATTTCAAGCAACTTATTTCCTGATTGTTAAGTACTAATCTTTGAGTTAATTTATATGCAATATTTTGGTGATATTTGATGCTATATTGTGTTATTTCTAATGGCTATTACCGACTTATCGAAAGAGCCAGTATTGATACACATTCGGTCTATGAATTGGTTAGTTTTTTGTAAACTTTGATTTGTTGTTTTATGGAGTTTAGATGAGTTTTCTATGAACTTTGTTGAATTCACATACACGTTTCATGAAACTAATTACTAATGGATTTTTGACTTTTGTATATATATATTCCTTATTATAAATGTATTTTAAGTGATTTGAAAATAGTTTTTAGTAACCTGTTTTCTAGAATAAAGAATTTTTTATATAAATACATATTTTTTTCTCTCTTTGAGAGAACGAGGAAGTGAATTAAATGATTCTGTACACCTCATGGTATGGCACATGAAGGTATATTATATCGATTAATTCTTGGCTCGTTGATTGAAGCTATTTTGTGGAATTGGATGACAGAATAAAGTGAGAATGTACGGTATGGGACATATCGTATTTGAGTTACTGATGGAAAGTCAATGACACATATTAAGGGAACCATATAGCATCTTTGAGTCAATCCTTGATGTTTGATGTTCATCAATACTAGGTCAAGAAGGGACAATTATGTTAGACCTAAAGTCTAAAGTATGTAGAACAACGGTTTATTTATTTTGAGCAACTGTGTAGTAAGTAGCTATATGGGGGTCCCAAAACTATGTAGCATTACTAGTCGGCTTCCGCAATTGTGTGGAATGTTGGATCTAGATTAAACCTATAGGGGGTGAATAGGGTTTATTGAAATTTATCGCAGAGTTCAAATATTACAGGATACTAAAAAAATTTCACAGATCACATAATATAGCAGAAAACAGAAATGTGGAAAGTAAATGACACAAGATATACCCAGCTTCGGCAAAATTCTGCCTACTGCTGCATTCCTAAGGTTTCCACTAGGTGATAGAATAGATCCCGCATACAAGACCATATACACTCGCAATCCCTGCTCCTATTCTAACCCTACGCTCAAAACCATAAACTGACCGATATCCCCTCGAACAGATTTTCCCGAATCACAAACACTATAACTCATAACCTTAGATTTTACAGACTCTAGGAAACTTCCAGTTAACACTCTAACTGGTTTCCTAGATTTTACAGACCTAGAAACTGTTCTGATGATTTACAAAAGGGATACAAAAACAATACAAAAAAAAACAAATTAAACAAAGAGAAAACCCTATTTAAAAAAAATAAGCCCTTATACAAAGAAACTGGCTGGCCCATTTTAGTTTGATTGCACCCATTCTTCTTTTGCCCGATTTCTTTTTCTTCTGAGAATAAAAATGGCGGCTTCAAAAAGGAACTAGGGTTTCCTCTCGTTTTCTCAAAATCGAATCATGACTTCTGAAAAAATTGAAAAATTTGTTCTTTGAAGCTCCTTTTACTTTATGCTGGTCTGACATTCGAATTGAAGCACTTGCGATCGAAAAACATTTTGTGAGTTTACTGAATTTTAATTCTGATTTGTTCTTGAAAGTTTGGCTTGTATTTTTCGATCCCTTCTCTCTGTTTTGTCAATATGTAATTGGTATAGTTATAGGGTAATTCGAAACCCTATCATTCTGATTTCCTTGATTAATGGCTTGGTCTGATTATTGATTCCCCTTTTGGTTTGCTCAATTTAAATGTCTTGCGAGATTTCCTTAATGAATCGAGACATGATTTTTTGTGGGTATCAATCCAATCTGCCAATGATGATGTTGGTGTTAAATAGGATTTACAAATCCGAAAATCCTAATTCCTGATTTCAATCAATGACTTGGCCTGGTTTGTGTGGTGTTTCCTGTTTTTGGTTTTCTCGGCTTTGAATTGAATTTGAATATGTTGCCTTGTATGATTTTAATATGTCCCATATATGGTTTTCTGCAAATCAAACTCTTGCCATACATATATGCATCAGCATAATTTCCTTGATTGTCTTGAATTCGAATATGCTTTAAAAAAATGTCGTGACTATTGAATTGTTGCCTTGGATTTTGTTGAGTGATTTCTACGGCTTTGAATGTCTTCAATGATGAGATTTGTTGCTATAAAAAATTGAGCATTTCTGGAAAGTAATCTCGAATTTTGATTTGTGCTCACTTGTGATTACCCTCTGCATTGATTGATAATTGTTGCCAAAAAAAACTTTCAGAGAAAAACAAAAACTGCATTGATTTCTTGGAAATAAATTTTTCCCAAAATTTCTTTCCTCTTTTAAATAGACTGTCACAAATACAAATACTTAAGATTAACACTGTTTAATTCTTGTGATGAATCAGAACATAATTTGGATTTCTTCTATGAATCTGGACAGTTTTAAAACCATTGTAAAATACACTTGCTTTATTTCCGGAATGAGTATGGCCACTTGAAACTGATCAATTACTCTTTGTAGTTGTACCCATACATTTTGAAAACTGTATGTACCCTTGCATGTAAATTTGAGTAAATGATTTGCACCACTTTTTCATGCTGCCATGTTAACTGCACCATGTATTTGTCGTGCACATGCGTGCTGAACCATGTTCTAGTTTGACCTTTGTGCTGCCAGTTTTGGCTTGTTTGAAACCATGAATTGGGCCCTGATTGAAACACTGCTACATGAATTTGCTGTGTGAACACAGATTAACCTGACTCTTGCAATATGTGTTTAAAAGACATTCCATATCCTTAGTGTAACACAAATGTATCAATACTCATTTTGAGTACCTCCTTTGAATCTGTTTTCAGTTTTGATCATTTGTATTTACACATGTAGACTTGTTGAGTAGTTGTTGCACTGTCCATTTGCATCACATGTACATGACATGTAATTGTTCACCTTCTTATATGATTGCATCACGAATTTTTCCTTGATCTATTCATGTATATGATGCTGCCTATTTACTTGCACACCATGTTGAACTTCACATGATCACATGTTGCATGTATTTGATTTTCACTGTTTCTTACAACCTGTTGTTGAGCATGCACATAGGCCTGAGCTTGTGCATTCCTTGTGCATTTGCTTCCTTATTGGCTGTGTGCACATGACCCGAGTGCACCTGAAACTTGTGTTCGACCATGTTTATTTACCACTTGTATTTGCATTGTTTTTCACTATCTTGGCCGTCTTGACCATGGTTAGCATTAGGGCTGTCAACGGATACTTTCGGATACGGATAGTGCCATATTCGTATCCGCATCCGAAACCATTTTCGGATATCGGATATCCGTATCCGCGGATACGGACGGATATCGGATAATTATCCGCTCCGCTAACAATCGATAAATCTATGAATATAAATGAATTTTTTTAGCTTAATATTAATCTTTTTCAACCTAATTAATTACTAAATTGCTAAAAACAAATAAATATGATGATAATACATAATTTTGAGTAATTAACACGCGTTTAGTAGACTTTTAGTTTTGCAAATTAATAAATTAGTATATTTAATTATGTTAAAATACACATAATTTAAGCTATAATCGGGAAAAAAAGCGGACGGATAATTTTCGGATGCGGATATGCCTATATCCGCATCCGCATCCGCTTTCCCGGATATCGGATATTTATCCGCTTTTTGGATACGGATGCGGACGGATTTCGGATTTTTCGGATATCCATTGACAGCCCTAGTTAGCATTGTCCACTTGAGCCAGTTGCTCGACTACTTGGCTTTGTTGACTATGTTGACTTTGCTTGATGATGACTCTGTCATTTTTATTTGTGCACTGGGTTGGGATAGTCCACATGACTACTCCTCAGTTTCACACTGGATTCGCGAGGCAATGCACATGTATATATATACACATGTGTGTATATGCAGCCATCCAGACAAGTTTTCTTGTCCCTGTAAAATATATGTATACGGTCTACCTTGTGATATTTATAGTGTATCACTGTGAATATCACAAGTTGTCTAGACATAGATAAATTTGATCAAGTCATGAAAAATGATGAGAAACACACCAGAATTCTGAGGCAAATAAATTTTAAAAATAAAATAATATTTGCTAGAATATGAAATTATTTATGTTGTAGTGTACTGTGTGTGTTTCATTTTACAGGTTAGCAGACAATGACTGGACTGACAGTGAATATGCTGGACTGACTGAAGCAGAAGACAAAAGACAAGTATATTGCAGTGTCAGTGTGTATAACAGTGAACGAATGTAAATATGAAATGAGTGACAGAGTGATTCTGTAGTGAGGAGCTGTGTATATGAAATATGATATGACATGAAATGTAACACAGAGATGTACAAATAGTGGAGTATAAAATTTGTACTGTTTGATATTGAAATAGAATATTCTATTCAAATAAAATACTGTGAATATTTAAATTTCTGTGCAGTTGTATTTCATTTAAATAGAAATATTATATTCATATATGTTATGTAGTATATGAAACAGTACAATTACAAACACATACATAATAATATATATTTGGTTGTTATCATCAAACAAACATCATATAATTGTGTATACAACACTGTTATCTACAACAATCTCCCCCTTTTGATGATGACAAACAAATATAAGATTTTGAGCATAAATGTGTATGAAAAGATGAAATATATATTACTCCCTCTATTTGAATGCTCCCCCTACAAGTGTGCATAAGTGAAAGAATTGAAAATTAATAAATTTTAAAAAACTAAAAATATTTACATAATATTCACTCATAAATCAAAATCTCAACCTATTCTCCCCATTTTGTTATCATCAAAAGGATTCAGAATTTAAAATATAGATGAACAATGACTAAAAATATAATATCAGCTTAAAAGGTAGAACAGTCATCATAAATCTCAATCAGTCAAACAAAAATCATAATATTCTCACAACAGGTTGCATATTTCACATTTTAGAAAATGACAGATTTATGATGAGTTTTATATAAAAATGAGGGGAGTTATAAAAATATGAATTTCAATTATTTTCAAAAGATTTTACAAAAAAGAAGTTCAAAAACCAGTGATGGATCTGGACTATAATTAATAATTCATTTTAAATGACAAAATCAAATACTCTCAAATCCAAATAGCTATCAATCAACAAACATAATATGTCATAAAATATTAACACACTTCACAAATTAGAAAGATGGATTGATAGGATGGTTTTTATGCATCAAGAAGAATTTCAAATTAGTTTTATTTATAGCACATTATTTCATCTTCTTTTATTTTTTATTTAAGAGCACACTGACCACGCATAACCAGAGCTTGGATTTTTAAATGAGGTCGGTCGTAGCTTAAATTATAAGTTATCTCTTAACCATGCATGACCAGGGCTTGGATTTTTAAATGAGATTAGAGACACACTTATATTTATCATTTCAACTTTAAAAGGAAAAACTCCTCGGTATATAAAACCAGTATATGGATGATAGAAAATGGGGTAGGTATAGAAATGGACTGGACTGTGAAATAAATTCCTAAATTAATTATATTATGAAATATGATCAACTGTAATAAGATCATTGAAAATTTTCAATTATCACTAATTCTGAATAATAACATAGTCCAATTTCTATCACAAATATTTTCACTGTTTCTTCAAAAAGATTTAAAAAAAAATAAACTCTCCACATTAATATAAAAGACACAATGGATGGTAGAATGATGATAGATAAAGGAGATGGTCATGAAATAATCGCCAATTCAAATATATTATGATAAACATTCAACCATCATGAAAATCTAAATAAAATCTTCTCTTGTTGTGTAATATACTGCAGTGACAATACATCACAATTTCAAAATGTAATAATAATTTTGCTGAATTATAAATACAGTTCAATTTGGATATTGATTTCAATTTCTAAATGAATAATCAATAAATAATTTTAAAATTGAAAAACAACTACAAGAGGAATATATAGATCTATCCAAGACATAGGGAATTGAGAAATATATACATGATGAGAATAAATAAATCAGCACCTCTAAACTGATACCACTTGATGTCTCAATTAATGAGAATTTTGACATGATACTGAACAAGAATATCATAGACAAAAAAATTATTAAGTACAAAGCCTAAGCAGACAAGATAACAGATTATGCTTATGTATCAGAGCAGCAGATGATTCCAAAACAAACATTTTTCAAAAACAGTCTCAGAGTAGCATAGAAAACAATTTCAAATCATACTTGTCAAGATGACGGTCACATAAGATGATTCATGATCCAATGATTAAAAATACCGTTTATTTGAAATCATTTGAGGAATACGAAATTCTCAAGATTTAGTGAATCAATCACACCAGAATATTAATTCTATATTCAACATATGTGTGAGATTCAATAAATCAATAATTTCAAATGTTTTTAAACAAACATATATTCAAATCAAATACATCATGAAATAGCATTGAGTTTTAATGACCATTTTTCAAAATAATTTTTCATAAATTTTTCTGACAATCACAAGAGAAAATCCAAATCATTTACATCAAGATTGAGTAATAATTCATGATCCAAAAATAGTGGTTTATTCAAAATCACTTGAACAAATGTAAATCTTGAGATACAATGAATCAATTACATAGGATTAGTAATTTCATATCTGAGAGGTGTGTTATATTAAAAATATCATAAACTTTCAAGTGATCTCAAAGAAACAAAAAAAAAATCAAACTAGATGATCATGAATAACAATAGATTTTCAAGATATAAGCAATGATTCAAGACCAAACAAAATATCCAAGCCAATATGAAAATCAATGAAATTAGACCAACTGATAAATATCAGAGTGCTGTAATGAGAATAATTTTTTAAGCCCTTCCAAACAGAATTAGAAGAAACTCAAGACAACAGGGGTGTGTGAAATTTCATTAAACTTTTAGATCTTCAAAAATTTAGAATTCAAATCAACAATGTTCAAGATATGACAAGAATACATCAACACTGTTATGAATTCAAAAAAAAAGTAAATAAACTTCAAAACAATTGCAGATATTTACAAGATTAAACTCAAGATCTGGAAGTGATTAAAATATCACTGTTTTATTCTAATTAAGCAAATTTCCAAAAAAAATTGAGTACTGCAATTGGAAGTTGAAAAAGACCAAGAAGAAGTTATAATGATATGACGGTGACAAATCAAAACAAAAAAAAAGTAAAAATAAAAAGTAAACAGAGGAGACAAAAGGAGAAATAAACAAAAAAACAGAGAATATTTAAAATGGTGATTTTAGAGATCATACCAGAATCCAATGTAAACAAATGAATCTCTAACTCAATCAGGTTTGGCTAAGGAACTGAAAATGATTCAATGATATGAAGTTGTTTGAATCCAATTTCTCTTCGTCACATCAGCTCCTTAGCCTTTTCCGGTACCTAACAATTTACAGGATCGACTGGTCTAACAAAGTTTGAAAAACCACTCACAATTGTATTCATATGTTTTGGTACCCAGACTTGTTTATATAACAAACCATTAGAATTAACTTTCGTACCCTTAGGAACCCAAATCTGTTTGAACTTGATGAAGCCTGTTTACATTTTTGGGATCCAAGAATGTTTAAATGGTTTATTATAAAACGATTTCTCATCACAATTTTGATTCAAAACAAATTTGAAATTTTCAGAGTTCAAATTTTCAAAGCATTTTTTTCCAAAGCAGTTTGAGGGATTTTTCAAATCACTTGAATTTTATTTTCTGAAAACGTCATTATTCCTGAAGCCAGGACCAGATTTATTTCCAATAGAAACTTGGTTTTGTAACAGCATATTCAACAATTTTTTCCCATTAGAAAAATTATCCAAAGTTGATTATAATCGTTGAATTTTGGATTTTAGATTGCCATTTTCATTTAATAAATTTGAGCAATTATTTATAGCGATCTTCTGTTCAGCATTGGACTGTTTCAAAAACAAATTTTCATTTTCAAGCAATTTAATTTTGTCTTGGGATTCAGAAATTTCAAGTTCAAAATAATTTTGTTTTTCATATTCAAGTTATTCAAAGGTTTTGAATTTTTCAATCTCGATTTCAAGCTCTTTCAAAATCAGATCAGGTTTCAACAAACTATTATTTTCAGCTATATCACGTTTGGAATTTTTGGTATCCTTAAAATTTATAAATTCCTTTTGTAAACAATTATTTGCATCTTTCAGCTCAATCTCATTATCTTTTAAAATTAGAATTTATGCTTCAAGCCTTTGAATGTTATTATTGAGATGAGCGAGATCTGTTTTAAATTTCAAACAGTTTTTACAATCAGACTTTTCAAATTTCATGACATTTTCAAATTTTAATTCAAAACATTGATTTTTGCTAGCGAACTCAAGATTCTTAGATTTCAAAGATTTATTTTTCAGTTGGAGTTTATCAACAGATTTAGTTAAATCAGCACAAAAATAAACTAGATCTTCATATGAAAAATTTCTTATTTCATCATATGTTGAATCTTCAACACTATCATCATTTGATTCTTTTTAAGTAAATCCTATTAGACATACTTCTAAATCTGAGTTGATCTTTGCAGGTTTTGAGCACTTGTTGTCATTTTGTCCAAACTTTGCATTAAGAGTTCTCCATATTTCCTGTACAGATAAACAATGACAAATAAGATTAAACTGTTCAGTGCTAAGATAATCAAATATAATTTTCATAGCATAAGAATTGAAAGTAATATCTACACTATCAAACCCATTGATAACAACATCCCAACATTTAATATTAACAGATTTTAAAAAAAAATCCTTTTTGGATTTCCAGTTTAAAAAAATCTATTCCATCGAAAATAGTTGGAGATGAACTGGACTGACTCTCTATCGGTTGAAAACTAAGGTGACCCATGACTCTAGAGTTAGTGAAATAACCTGCTCTGATACCACTCGTTGGATCTAGATTAACCCTAGAGGGGGGTGAATAGGGTTTATTGAAACTTATCGCAGAGTTCAAATATTACAAGATTTTTAAAACTATTCACAGATCACAGAATATAGCAGAAAACAGAAATGCAGAAAGTAAATGACACAAGATATACCTAGTTTCGGCAAAATCTTGCCTACTGTTGTATTCTTAAGGTTTCTACTAGGTGATAAAACAGATCCCGCATACATGACCATGCACACTCACAATCCCTGCTCCTATTCTAACCCTACGCTCAAAACCCTAGACTGACCGATATCCCCTCGACCAGATTTTCCCAGATTACAAACCTTGTAACTCGTAACCCTAGATTTTATAGACTCTAGTAAACTGCCAGTTAACACTCTAACTGGTTTCCAAGATTTTATAGGCCTAGAAACTGTTCTGATGATGTACAAAAGGAATACAAAAACAATACAAATATAATCAAATTAAACATAGAGAAAACCCTAGACTTAGTTTAAAAAAAACTAAGCCCTTAAACAAAGAAACTGGCCGGCCCATTTTAGTTTGATTGCACCCATTCTTCTTTTGCCCGATTTCTTTTTCTTCTGAGAATAAAAATGGTGGCTTCAAAAAGGAACTAGGATTTCCTCTCGTTTGCTCGAAATCGAATCGTGACTTCTGAAAAGATTGAAAATTTTGTTCTCTAAAGCTCCTTTTAGTTTATGCTAGTCTGATGTTCGAATTGAAGCACTTGTGATCGAAAACATTCTATGAGTTTACTAAATTTTAATTCTGATTTGCTCTTGAAAGTTTGGCTTGTGTTTTTGATCCCTTCTCTCTGTTTTGTCGATGATGTAATTGGTATAGTTATAAGGTAATTCAAAACCCTATCACTCTGATTTCCCTGATTAATGGCTTGGTCTGATTATTGATTCCCCTTTTGGTTTGCTCAATTTAAATGTCTTGCGAGATTTCCTTAATGAATCGAGACATGATTTTTTGTGGGATTCAATCCGATCTACCAGTGATGATGTTGGTGTTAAATAGGATTTACAAATCCGAAAATCCTAATTCCTAATTTCAATCGATGACTTGGCCTGGTTTGTGTGGTGTTTCCTATTTTTGGTTTTCTCAGCTTTGAAGTGAATTTGAATATGTTGCCTTGTATGATTTTAATCTGTCCCATATATGATTTTCTGCAAATCAAACTCTTTTCATACATATATGCATCAGCATAATTTCCTTGATTGCCTTGAATTCGAATATGCTTAAAAAAATGTCGTGACTGTTGAATTGTTGCCTTGGATTTTCTTGGGTTATTTCTACGGCTTTGAATGTCTTCACTGATGAGATTTGTTGCCATAAAAATTTGAGAATTTCTGGAAAGTAATCTCGAATTTTTATTTGTGCTCACTTGTGATTACCCTCTGCATTGATTAATAATTGTTGCCAAAAAAACTTTCAGAGGAAAACAAAAACTACATTGATTTCTTGGAAATAAATTTTTCCCAAAATTGCTTTCCTCTTTTAAATCGATTGTCACAAATGCAAATGCTTGAGATTAACACTGTTTAGTTCTTATGATGAATCAGAACATAATTTGGCTTTCTTTTATGAATCTAGACAGTTTTAAAACCATTGTCAGATACACTTGCTTTATTTCCGGAATGAGTATGGCCACTTGAAACTGATCAATTACTCTTTGTAGTTGTACCCGTACATTTTGAAAACTATATGTACTCTTGCACGTAAATTTGAGTATATGATTTGCACGACATTTTCATGCTGCCATGTTAACTGCACCATGTATTTGTCGTGCACATGTGTGCTGAACCATGTTCTAGTTTGACCCTTATGCCACCAGTTTTGGCTCATTTGAAACCATGAATTGGGCCCTGATTGAATCACTGCTACATGAATTTGCTGCGCGAACACAGATTAACCTGACTCTTGCCATATGTGTTTAAAAGACATTCCATATCCTTAGTGTTACACAAATGTATCAATACACATTTTGAGTACCTCCTTTGAATCTGTTTTTCAGTTTTGATCATTTGTATTTACACATGCAGACTTGTTGAGTAGATTTTATATATAGTACATAAAATTGAAAACCTTATAAAATGTTTTATTTTAGAAAATGCAATAATACTTCTATGATATTGGTAAACAGTAATTTTTTTTGTAAAGATGAATATTAAAAATATAAAATATTGGATGGAAATCAATATTTAGATTGAACATATTTTTAATATGATTTATTTAGTTGTCTAAATGAAGACAATAAGTATTTGGACAACTTTGTTATTGAAATGTAAAGTTTAAAATAATTGAAAATGTAAAGGGAAATAACCTTGTAAATAACAGATTGCATTGTATTTTATTAAGTTGAGAATGTAATAATTGTAAATTATTAAACGGTAAGCTTCTATTTTAATAATAGTGTTTGTAAATCTATGTTGGTTGTAACTGAAAATGTAAAAGTGTAGAATATTGATTAAAAAAATCAAAATCCAAGTATTAAAACACTTTTCATTATGGTGATATTTATTTGTGTCGAATAAGATGTGTTGTATAGTCCTACTTGTTAAGAATGTAAATTTTTAATAAATAAAAGCGTAAATATGTATTTTACCTAAAAATAAGGATTTTAACGTGTTATGGTAAAATTAAGTTTCAAACGGGTTAAAATAATTGATACATGCTTGCTCAGTTTTATAAAATCATATTATGTTGAGATCGTGAAGAATAGTATTAAAAATTAGGTTAAAAAATGTTATGATCACATGGGTAATCTAATTAAAATTTCACAATACTTAGTCCAACAGTTGAATTTGTAGCACTATCTTGTTGGATAAGGTTTTGAATTGAGCCTGAACCCACCAAGAATTATCTAGAAGCTGGCTGAGAGAAATCTGCGTATACTTTCTCCCCATTTTTCGACTATCTTCTTCTTGTTTGGCACTTTACTGGGGGGAAAATGGGAAGCAAGCTTTCTCTTTAAATCAAAGCCATTATAAAATTAAAATGGAGAAAATGCTATTTAATTCTCCTTTCTATGACAGATAAACTCTAGTAAGGAATCTAATCAACGAATTTCAGGAATTGAAGAGAAAGTTACAATGAAGGTTTCAGATGATTTGTTTGTTAATGTATCCTTGTATATAGGTGCTTGAGGCTCTTCTCTCCCTCATGTCAAAGCTAATCACTCCTAAGCTAATAAAGATGAGTTGCAAAACTTGCTCTTCTAGCTTATGTGTGTGCATGCCGAAATCTGGGTTGATTTTCAGGTCTCTGGTTCTATTCGAGTCTTAATGAATTTGCATATAGTTTTTTCAGCTTAAAGTTAGCATATCCTACATCTTTCATGTCGAAAACCAGGCCATATATTCATCTGTAGCTTCTGCATATTTGGTCACGAAGTGGAGAATGCGACAGGCAAGAAAGCCTATACATTTCACATATGGAAAGTTAACCGTAGGGTCAACCTACCGCATCTAAGGGTCATTGCATTGCACTTCAAATAATTTGGCTGACCAAAGTCTCGAACTATTCGATCCATTTTGCTTTTTGGTTTATGGCTTGAGTTGTCGATTTCCATAAACCTGGTTCTTGATTGTTAAGTACTAATCTTTGAGTAAATTTGTATGCAATATTTTAGTGATATTTGATGCTATGTTGTGTGCTTCCTAATGGCTATTTCCGACTTATCTAAAGAGAGAATATCGATACCTATCCACGCTATGAATTAGTTTATTTTGTGCAAACTTCGGTTTGTTGTTTTATGGAGTTTCGATGAGTTTTCTATGTACTTTGTTCAATTCACATACACGTTTTATAAACTAACTTCTAAAGGATACTTGACTCCAATATATATATATATATATATATATATATATATATATATATATATGAGGCAGGTTCAATGGCACCCCAAGTAGTAAGCACTCTTTCGCCTACCACTTTTCCATCACTCATTTCCCACTAACTCACCTTCTCTCTCCTTCCACTAACTCTCTCACTTCTGACTCACTCTTTTTAATATAAATGAGAGGTGGAAATCAGGGGGCTTTTGGGGTGCTCCATTTTTGGGGTGCCAGAGAATGCTTTCCTATATATATATATATATATATATATATATATATATATACACACACACACACACACACACACATATATATATATATATATACTGTAACAACCCGTATTTTCAATAACCTGTTATAACATAAATCGAGGCAGAATTTAATTCAAAAATCTGAATCAAGGGAAACGGGCTATGCCATTGCGTTCGTTTCGGAAAAATACGCGAAATAGAGTCCGAGTTTTCGAAAATCGGAGTCCGTATGACCTGATTAAGGCCCAACGAAGTTTTCAGAAAATTCCTAAGTAAAAACAGATTTCAAATTCAAGTTTGAATTTGGAAATTTGGGCCAGTTTGGGCCAGGCGGGAGAATTCCCGCCAGAGCACCCAAGTCGACAGCCCTGTCGACTTGGCTGTCGACTTGGTCCAGCCGGGCTGTTTAGCCTGGTGCACCATTTTGAGATTGTGTTGAGCTTGGGGGCCAGATTCGGTTTTGAGGGCTGAGATTGGAACTAGGGTTTAATCCTATGGCCTAAAACACTTGCCTAATCTATAAATAAGACCCTAACCTACCCTAAATCATCATTAATCTATCCTACAACTAAACTATGGCAAAATCAATCCTCTCATGGCCTCCACTCTCTTCAAACAATTCCTAAATAAATTTCTAAGTGATTTTCCATGCATACAAGTGTTTTCAAACTTGTATGAGCATCATTAGCTTGCATTCAAGTCAAGTTTTTATATTAGCATCATAAAGAAAGAGTTTTGATCAATTTGGCTCAAGGGTTTTATGTTAGAGCTTGCATTTTGGGTTTGATTGATTTCATAAGGGCTTTGTCATATTTTTGTGACTTCTTAAGCATTGTAAGCCCTATTCTACTTTCATACTTAAACTCTAAAGTTAAATGTATGATATGCAAGTTTATATGCAAGTTTACTATGCCATGAAATGCAAGTTTATCATGGTGTGATATGCAAGTTTATATGCAAGTTTATCATGTTGTGATATGCAAGTTTATATGCAAGTTTACTATGCCATGAAATGCAAGTTTATCATGTTGTGATATGCAAGTTTATATGCAAGTTTATCATGTTGTGATGTGCAAGTTTATATGCAAGTTTGCTATGCCATGAAATGCAAGTTTATCATGTTGTGATATGCAAGTTTATATGCAAGTTTATCATGTTGTGATATGCAAGTTTATCATGTTGTGATATGCAAGTTTATATGCAAGTATGCCAAGTTATGTTATGCAAGTTTGGGTTGAACATTTTGTTCATGCTATCATGTTATGCAAGCTTATCTTGGGTTTATGAACATAAAGCTTCAAGCTTTATGCCAAAGGTTGCATTTTGGCAACATGTAAGTTATCATATCTCTTATGATAACTTGCATGTGAGGCTAAATGCGAACTTATGGCCATGTCTACATGTCATTTAGCACCATGTATCACCAATATGCCAAGTTTGGTTTTATGCATGCTTTTGAGGCCTAAAAATGTAATATGAAAGTATATGAACATATGTACATTTCATATGCCACCATGTTGAACTTGTGGCTTCAACACCTTTTATGTCATGATTATGCCAAGTTCCCTCTTTCTATCCTTTATGCGCTATTGCGATATGTTAGCGATGGGATTGCGTTTGGGGTTGGGTAAAAGTAAAAGACATAAAAACATAAGCTTGGGAATTTACCTATTAAGTTAGGTCTACCCATTGGGAATTTACCTATTAAGTTAGGTCTACCCAATTGCTTGAAAACTTGTAACATGTTTTGGAAACATGATGGACATGACACTTAGAAAAGATAAGTGTGGCCAACTCGAGGTTGGGTTGAGTTTGTAGCGTAAACCTACCCGGAACCGACCGGCTTAACTAGTTGCTACAAACAATAGGACCCAATGTGAGAAGTTGGTCATGTTGTACCTTGAACCCGAGGTTAGACCAAGTTGTGGTGTAAAGCTACCCGGACCCGCCCGGCTTAACTAGTAACCACAACAAGGTCTAATGTGAGAGGTTAAGGCGCATTAAATTAATTAATGCCTCATGATTAGGGTTAAGTCATGGTCCACTTAATACTTAACCAATTTGGGCTTGGTAGATTAATCGGGGTTAAGTCGTGAACTCATCGTTACACTTAACCAAGTTAATCCATGATTAGCAAGAGGGTTAAACCGTACTTAACCCACTAGAAAATCCTAGCAATGGGGGCCCACTCCGCAGTAATCCGCAAAAAAATTGGTATCATTAAGGCCCTAGGGACTAGGCTAGGGAGGGGGCACGATTACTGGGCTGGAGGTAAGCGACCCAATAAACGACGGTCGTGTGGTACGCCGATGTAGTTCCGGACGGACTATGGTCGTGCACGTAGTCCGTATTTGGAGAAGTCGCCCATGGGTACCAGTAGATCGAGACTGTGCACTCATGTTTATGGTGTCCAGGGGTTGGCACCCTAGGGCTTGATACACCCGAAGGGTGGACCCGGCACAGTTCGACTACAATTATGTTTGGGCCGTATTGACACCAACACGTGACGAGTTAGGCTTAGGGAGCCGATCGACTAGACCGTTTGGTTGGACCTCGTGTTAGGGTCACTTCATGTTATTGGACCTTGTGTTAAGGTCACCTCATGTTATTGGACCTTGTATTAGGGTCATTTCATGTTATTGGGCCAAAGCTTGGGCCAAGGGATCAATACTTGTTTATTCCAGTCATGTTAGTTTGCTAGTACACCTGTGGTGCAAAACCTTAATCCTGATTATGCGATGACACCTTTATCTACCTTGTTAGTAAATCATCATGCTAGTATCCTTATGATCATACCTGCTTCTCATGCCAGTTAACTTTATCAGTTTACATTGATTGTAGTAGGGCTTACTCAGTCTTTTTGACTGACCTGTTTTCTTTCGCCTCTTTTCTTCCGTTCCCCCCCCCCCCCCAGGTTCTCAGGGAGGGAATATTGGAGCTTAGCTGGATTTTTGATCGCTTGCTTGAGGGATTTAGCTCATGTACGGTTTGACATGAAGCTAGCTATGGCTATCACTCCTTTTTGGGGATTAGTACTTATGTATTTCAGTTTTTCAGTTGATGTTGTTTTATCTAGACTTGTTTATTTGGAAAGTTGACATTATGTTGTACCAGACTGGTTTTGAAATGGTTTGAAATCTTCCGCTGTTTTATCTATGTTATTTACTCTGTTTACATATATACATATGCTCTTGTTCTGCCTTGATATATCATTATGCATGTTTACCTGATTCAAACGCCCCTCCAAAGTCAGAGTGCTTGCAAGAGACATCCTGGCGGAGGTGGGGAGTTACAATTTGGTATCAGAGCATATGGTTTACGAGAAGGAACAAAAAGGTTTTTAAAACTTTTGGAAAACTATTTTCAAAACCAAGTATAAAGTATTTTCCAAAGAAAAGTCTAGTTTATTTTAAAGGCTATTCCCCAAAAAAGCCATTAGCAAAATTCCTTCGTTTATCTCCATTATGAATCTGTCTTTTTCTTCGTTTTCAGTATGGCCGATAACTTTGCTATTCCGGAGGGAGTGCACGTACCGGTTTGGTATAGGAGACTTTTGGAGGCTAGGGCGACCGAAGCCGGCCCCGCAGATGTTCCTCCTCCTCCTCCAGTAGTTAATGTTCCTCCTCCTCCTCCTCCGGTAGTCAATGTTCCTCCTCCTCCTGTCGCTGAGGTTCCTCTTCCTCCTCCCCCTCAGCATCCTCAAGCTGACTTCACAAAGATTTGCAAAGATTTCAAAGCAATGGGTGGCAAGAACTTTCAAGGCACTGAGACTTTTGTAGAGGCCAGAAATTGGTTGAAAGAGACCGAGGATTTATTTGCTATCTTTGGGTTAGACGATCAGAGGAAGATCATGTTGGCGGTTTGGCTTATGAAGGATGAAGCCGCTTATTGGTGGGAAGTCACCAATGGTACTAGGCCCGTTGAGACTTGGGCCGATCTCAGGGCAAGGTTCGTGCTTAAGTTTCTATCTTCCGCTGAGGAGAATCTGCAAATGGAGAGGTTCATGACTTTGAAGCAAGGAGATATGTCTGTCAAAGAATATGTGAACAAGTTCAATCAGTTAGCTCGTTTTGGCTTGGATATGGTGAATACTCCTCAGAAGAAGGCTCTTCGTTTTGCTAGAGGATTGAATGAGCCGTTGCAGGGATTGGCTATGTCACATATTCCCCACGGGGCCACGTTTGAGAGTTTGGTTGATATGGCGCTACTTCAGGGAGATGTCAAGAAAGAAACCAAGATGAATGATACTCAAGCCAAGAAGACTGATTCTCAGGGAAAAGGAAATCAGGGTAATCCAAGTGGTCAAAGCAGTCAAGGCAATCAGAAAAAGAACAAGAGTCAAGGCAACAAGGGGAACAACAACAAGGGCAAGAACAACAAGGAGAAGTGCCATTATTGCGGTTCAGTTGGGCATCTTATTAAGGATTGTAAGAAGAGGAAAAGGAAGAATGGTGAATGCTTTTTCTGCGGTAAGACTGGACATTTCAGTAGGGATTGCCCGAAGAAGTAAGGGCAAGGCCAGGGTCAGACTCAGCGTGCTGGACCTTCAGGAGGGCAAGTTCATGCTCTCAACGTCGCTCCAGTTCCCGATCGAGGTAGTATTTCTGTTGAGAGCCTTGTATATATTTTTGATTTTCCAGTTCGTACCTTGTTTGATTCTGGTGCATCGCATAGCTTTATCTCATCTGATCTTGTTGATAGTTTGCACCTTAGTACTAGCTTGGTAGATGATCCCGTCTGTGTCTCAAATCCTATTGGGGGTTCCGCCCATTTGTCTATGATATGTGGGGATTTGAGGATCTCTATACTGAGTGTAGAGTTCTTGTGCAGTGCTTATGTTCTTGGTTTTAGGGGATACGGATTGATATTGGGCATGGATTGGCTGTCCAGATATGGAGCCATTCTTGATTGTGAGCATAGGGTTGTGAGGCTCGTGACTCGCCTCGGAAACACCCTAGAGATTTCTTGTGATCCGAGAGGTCCCGTCATGTTGTGCTATCTGGAATCACTCGACTCGTCAATGGAAACTCTTCAGTCTGTGAGAGTGGTTCGAGAGTATCCGGATGTTTTTGATGAAGTTAGGGGGTTGCCCCCTAAGCGAGAGATTGATTTCCGCATTTATCTGGTGGATAATGCAAAGCCGGTTTCTTTGCCCGTTCGGCACATGGCTCCGCGTGAAAGGCGGGAGCTAAGTAAGCAAGTAAAGGAACTGCTTGAGAAGAACTTCATTAGACGAAGTATATCTGAATGGGGAGCGCCTGTGGTATTTGCTACCAAGGCAGATGGTTCTCTCCGACTTTGTGTTGACTATCGAGAGTTGAATAAGCTGACTAAGAAGAACAGACACCCGTTACCGAGGATTGATGATCTCTTTGACCAGCTTGTCGGTGCTTCTGTTTTCTCTCAGCTTGATCTTGCTACTGGATTCCATCAGCTCAGGGTAGCTGAAGATAGTATAGACAAGACTGCGTTCAGAACTCCAGATGGATTCTTCGAATGGCTTGTCATGCCGTTCGGCTTGACTAATGCACCCGCATATTTCGTGGACTTGATGAGTAGGGTGTTCAGGGAGTTCTTGAACAAGTTTGTTGTGGTCTTCGTAGATGATATTCTGATCTTCTCTAAGGATGAGGAAGAGCACGCAAGGCATCTCATGGAGGTGATGGATACGCTTAGAGCGCATCAGTTGAAGGCCAAGTTCTCCAAGTGTCACTTTTGGAGAAGGGAAGTTAGATTCCTTGTGCATATAGTATCTAAGCAAGGCTTAGCGGTGGATCCTGCTAAGGTAGTTGCAGTTCAGGATTGGAAGACTCCAAGGAATGCAACCGAAGTGAGAAGTTTTCTAGGTCTTGCAGGTTTTTACCGAAAGTTTATCAAGGACTTCACGAAGATTTCCGCTCCTCTCACTAAATTGACGAAGAAGAATTTAGTTTTTGCTTGGAGCATAGAATGTGAGCTTGCTTTTCAGAAGCTCAAGAGAGCTCTCACATCAGCACCTGTTCTAGCTTTGCCCGATGGAGGGAAGTTATTTACGGTATACACCGATGCATGTGGCACGGGGTTAGGAGCTGTTTTGATGCAAGAAGGAAGGGTGATATGCTTTGGCGGTAGACAACTCAAAGTGCATGAGAAGAATTATCCCACTCATGACTTAGAGTTGGCAGCAATAGTATATGCACTCAAGGCTTGGCGCCATTATCTTCTGGGAGAAAGATTTGAGCTTTATACCGATCACAAGTCATTGAAGTATCTCTTTTCTCAGAAGGATCTGAATCTGAGGCAACAAAGATGGATGGAATTCTTGGCATCCTATGATTTTGAGATAGCTCATACCCCTGGCAAGGGGAATGTGGTAGCAGATGCATTGAGTAGAAGAAGGTTGACTCTGAGTCCTCTATTCGTTGAGATGAAGAATTTAGAGTATGTGGCAACCTTTGATTTCTCTTTGGCAATTGAGTCGATGACCGGTTCTTTAGCATCTCTGGAACTCAGACCTACCCTTCTTGATCAAGTTGGGGCTTCGTAGAGAGAAGACCCTCAGATAGTTGAGATTATGGATAAGCTGATTCGAGGAGAGGCGTCTAGTCATCTCGCTCGATATTCTATTGATGAAAAGGGTTGGCTGAGGAGAGACGGAAGGTTATGTGTTCCAATGGTAGAAGATCTAGTAAGAAGAGTTCTTGAGGAAGCGCATCGCTCTAAGTTGACTATACATCCGGGCGGAGATAAGATGTATAAAGATATGAAGCACATTTTCTTTTGGCCTGGGATGAAGAAGGATGTGGCAGAGTTTGTCTCTAGATGTATCATTTTCCAGCAAGTTAAGGCCGAGTCGAAGAAGCCCGGTGGGCTATTGCATCCTCTAGACGTTCCACTATGGAAGTGGGAGAGTATTTCCATGGATTTTGTCGATGGGCTACCAAGGTCAAGGGAAGGGAATACGAGTATTTGGGTTATAGTGGATAGACTTACGAAGAGTGCCCATTTCATTCCGGTAAAGAGCAAGAGGACCGCATCTTGGCTAGCGTCTGTATATCTTCGTGAGATTGTGAGACTATATGGAGTCCCTTCTAGTATAGTCAGTGACCGTGACCCAATCTTTACAAGTCAATTCTGGAATAGCTTGCAAGAAGCTATGGGCACGAGGTTGAATCTAAGTACGGCTTATCACCCACAGACGGACGGTCAAACAGAAAGGGTGAATAGGGTACTCGAGGATCTGTTGAGGCTTTGTATTCTGGATTTTGGTGGTACTTGGGAAGACCATCTTCCTCTTGTTGAGTTTGCATATAATAACAGTTATTAGGCAAGCATAGGGATGGCACCATTCGAAGCCTTATATGGGAGGCCGTGCAAGTCGCCTACATGTTGGTGGGAGACTACAGATAAGCTTATACTTGGGCCTGATCTGATCAGAGATACATCCGAGAAGGTCGAGTTGATTCGGAGACGGATGAAAGCGGCCCAAGACCGACATAAATCCTATGCTGACAAGCGAAGAACTGATTTGGAGTTTGATGTTGGGGATATGGTTTTCGTGAAGGTTTCTCCTTTGCGGAATGTGGTCCGATTCGGAGCCGTTGGGAAGTTAGCACCGAGGTTTGTTGGACCATTCCCTATTATAGAGAGGATCGGGCAGATGGCTTATAGAGTGGAGTTGCCCGAGAAGCTTGCCGGAGTACACGATGTTTTTCATGTCTCGCATCTCCGGAAGTGTTTACATGAATCAGCAGAGGTTGTTGAGCCAAGTGTTCTGAAAGATGTGGAAGTGGAGAAAGAGGCTACCTTGAGGAGAGCTCCGATTCGTATCTTGGGGATGGAGACCAAGAAGCTAAGGAATCGAGAGGTCAAGTTGGTGAAGGTTCAATGGGGTGAAGCCGAAGAAGACGCAACTTGGGAAACCGAGGAGAAGATGCGTGGGCTTTATCCATTCCTTTTTGAGGGTACACTCTCAATCTCTTTTCTTTGTTAGCATATCTTTCTCTTTGCTATCTATGTTTATCTAGTTTATCGTGTTAATCTTGTCATGAGAACTTTAGGTAGAAACCCTTTGGATGAAACATGTGTTTGAGACATGTTATGCTTGATGGTTGCAAGTGGTTGCAAGTGTTTGCAAGTGGTTACTCGTGGATGCATTATACACGTTAGGCACTAGATCGGCTCACACACTCCTCATATTGTATATGCATGAGTGTTTATGCTTATTCATGGATGAAAGTTTTTGTGTTATCACACGGATGTTGCATATGGATGTATGTTATGTGCACACATATAGATGTTATACATTATGTTAGGAATTGCATACATATGGATTCATTTCACTAACATAATTTGCATTGATGATATTTGCATTAGATAAGTACATATACACACACCTTTGCATATGTTCATACAACATTTAGAATCTTGTAAGGACAATGATTGCTCGTGGATGATGTTTTGAGTAGATGGATGTTGGATGGTAGGATACGTTCTTCCTAACTTGAAGATTTCGGGGACGAAATCCTTTAAGGAGGGGAGAATGTAACAACCCGTATTTTCAATAACCTGTTATAACATAAATCGAGACAGAATTTAATTCAAAAATCTGAATCAAGGGAAACGGGCTATGCCATTGCGTTCGTCTCGGAAAAATACGCGAAATAGAGTCCGAGTTTTCGAAAATCGGAGTCCGTATGACCCGATTAAGGCCCAACGAAGTTTTCAGAAAATTCCTAAGTAAAAACAGATTTCAAATTCAAGTTTGAATTTGGAAATTTGGGCCAGTTTGGGCCAGGCGGGAGAATTCCCGCCAGAGCACCCAAGTCGACAGCCCTGTCAACTTGGGAGTCGACTTGGTTGGACCCAAGTCGACAGCCCTGTCGACTTGGCTGTCGACTTGGTCCAGCCGGGCTGTTTAGCCTGGTGCACCATTTTGAGATTGTGTTGAGCTTGGGGGCCAGATTCGGTTTTGAGGGATGAGATTGGAACTAGGGTTTAATCCTATGGCCTAAAACACTTGCCTAATCTATAAATAAGACCCTAACCTACCCTAAATCATCATTAATCTATCCTACAACTAAACTATGGCAAAATCAATCCTCTCATGGCCTCCACTCTCTTCATACAATTCCTAAATAAATTTCTAAGTGATTTTCCATGCATACAAGTGTTTTCAAACTTGTATGAGCATCATTAGCTTGCATTCAAGTCAAGTTTTTATATTAGCATCATAAAGAAAGAGTTTTGATCAATTTGGCTCAAGGGTTTTATGTTAGAGCTTGCATTTTGGGTTTGATTGATTTCATAAGGGCTTTGTCATATTTTTGTGACTTCTTAAGCATTGTAAGACCTATTCTACTTTCATACTTAAACTCTAAAGTTAAATGTATGATATGCAAGTTTATATGCAAGTTTACTATGCCATGAAATGCAAGTTTATCATGTTGTGATATGCAAGTTTATATGCAAGTTTATCATGTTGTGATATGCAAGTTTATATGCAAGTTTACTATGCCATGAAATGCAAGTTTATCATGTTGTGATATGCAAGTTTATATGCAAGTTTATCATGTTGTGATGTGCAAGTTTATATGCAAGTTTGCTATGCCATGAAATGCAAGTTTATCATGTTGTGATATGCAAGTTTATATGCAAGTTTATCATGTTGTGATATGCAAGTTTATCATGTTGTGATATGCAAGTTTATATGCAAGTATGCCAAGTTATGTTATGCAAGTTTGGGTTGAACATTTTGTTCATGCTATCATGTTATGCAAGCTTATCTTGGGTTTATGAACATAAAGCTTCAAGCTTTATGCCAAAGGTTGCATTTTGGCAACATGTAAGTTATCATATCTCTTATGATAACTTGCATGTGAGGCTAATGCGAACTTATGGCCATGTCTACATGTCATTTAGCACCATGTATCACCAATATGCCAAGTTTGGTTTTATGCATGCTTTTGAGGCCTAAAAATGTAATATGCAAGTATATGAACATATGTACATTTCATATGCCACCATGTTGAACTTGTGGCTTCAACACCTTTTATGTCATGATTATGCCAAGTTCCCTCTTTCTATCCTTTATGCGCTATTGCGATATGTTAGCGATGGGATTGCGTTTGGGGTTGGGTAAAAGTAAAAGACATAAAAACATAAGCTTGGGAATTTACCTATTAAGTTAGGTCTACCCATTGGGAATTTACCTATTAAGTTAGGTCTACCCAATTGCTTGAAAACTTGTAACATGTTTTGGAAACATGATGGACATGACACTTAGAAAAGATAAGTGTGGCCAACTCGAGGTTGGGTTGAGTTTGTAGCGTAAACCTACCCGGAACCGACCGGCTTAACTAGTTGCTACAAACAATAGGACCCAATGTGAGAAGTTGGTCATGTTGTACCTTGAACCCGAGGTTAGACCAAGTTGTGGTGTAAAGCTACCCGGACCCGCCCGGCTTAACTAGTAACCACAACAAGGTCTAATGTGAGAGGTTAAGGCGCATTAAATTAATTAATGCCTCGTGATTAGGGTTAAGTCATGGTCCACTTAATACTTAACCAATTTGGGCTTGGTAGATTAATCGGGGTTAAGTCGTGAACTCATCGTTACACTTAACCAAGTTAATCCATGATTAGCAAGAGGGTTAAACCGTACTTAACCCACTAGAAAATCCTAGCAATGGGGGCCCACTCCACAGTAATCCGCAAAAAAATTGGTATCATTAAGGCCCTAGGGACTAGGCTAGGGAGGGGGCACGATTACTGGGCTGGAGGTAAGCGACCCAATAAACGACGACCGTGTGGTACGCCGATGTAGTTCCGGACGGACTATGGTCGTGCACGTAGTCCGTATTTGGAGAAGTCGCCCATGGGTACCAGTAGATCGAGACTGTGCACTCATGTTTATAGTGTCCAGGGGTTGGCACCCTAGGGCTTGATACACCCGAAGGGTGGACCCGGCACAGTTCGACTACAATTATGTTTGGGCCGTATTGACACCAACACGTGACGAGTTAGGCTTAGGGAGCCAATCGACTAGACCGTTTGGTTGGACCTCGTGTTAGGGTCACTTCATGTTATTGGACCTTGTGTTAGGGTCACCTCATGTTATTGGACCTTGTGTTAGGGTCATTTCATGTTATTGGGCCAAATCTTGGGCCACGGGATCAATACTTGTTTATTCCAGTCATGTTAGTTTGCTAGTACACCTGTGGTGCAAAACCTTAATCCTGATTATGCGATGACACCTTTATCTACCTTGTTTGTAAATCATCATGCTAGTATCCTTATGATCATACCTGCTTCTCATGCCAGTTAACTTTATCAGTTTACATTGATTGTAGTAGGGCTTACTCAGTCTTTTTGACTGACCTGTTTTCTTTCGCCTCTTTTCTTCCGTTTCCCCCCCCCCCACCCCCCAGGTTCTCAGGGAGAGAATATTGGAGCTTAGCTGGATTTCTGATCGCTTGCTTGAGGGATTTAGCTCATGTACGGTTTGACATGAAGCTAGCTATGGCTATCACTTCTTTTGGGGATTAGTACTTATGTATTTCAGTTTTTCAGTTGATGTTGTTTTATCTAGACTTGTTTATTTGGAAAGTTGACATTATGTTGTACCAGACTGGTTTTGAAATGGTTTGAAATCTTCCGCTATTTTATCTATGTTATTTACTCTGTTTACATATATACATATGCTCTTGTTCTGCCTTGATATATCATTATGCATGTTTACCTGATTCAAACGCCCCTCCAAAGTCAGAGTGCTTGCAAGAGACACCCTGGCGGAGGTGGGGTGTTACACATACACATATGTGGCAGGTTCGAGAGCACCCCAAACAGTGCAGCACCCCAAATGCCCCTCAATCTCCACCAAGTATTTCCCCTTCTCTCTCCTTCCACTCACTCTCTTACTTCCCACTCACATTCTTTAATATAAATGGGTGGTGGAAATCATGCGGCATTTGGGGTGCTCCATTTTTGGGGTGCAACCGAACGCTTGCCTATATATATATATATATATATATATATATATATATATATATATATATGCGAGCGTTCAATGACACCCGAAATAGTGCAGCACCTCTAAATGCCCCCGATTTCCACCACATATCCCGTTTCTCTCTCCCTCCGCTCATTCTCTCACCTCCCACTAACTTAAACTACTATAAATACTTAGTTTCTGTTGGGGGGCATTTGAGGTGCTCACTAGTTGGGGTGTCATTGAACGCTCCTCATATATATATATATACCTATATATATTCTAAAGCTGTTTTAAATATATATTCTTTATTATAAATGTATTCTAAATGATTTCAAAACAGTTTTTAATGACCCATTTTCTTGAATAAAATATTTTCTATATAAATATATGTTTTTCACACTTCGAAACAACGAGGAATTAAATAATTTAGTATACCTTGTGGTATGAGGCATGAAGGTATACTATATCGGTTAATTCTTGACGCGTCGGTTGAAGCTATTTTGTGGAACTGGTGACTTGGAGTAAATCGACAAGTGAGTACGTTGGGCATGGGACGTATCATTACCACTATTCGGGTTATTGTTGGGAAGCATGTGACACATACTCTGGGAATTACATGGAACCTTCGGATCAACTCTTGATGTTCACCAGTACCAGAACAAGAAGGGCCAATCATGTTAGACCTACGAATGTAAAATATGTAGACTAAGGGTTTACTATTTGGAGCAATTGTGTGGAAGAGGCCAAAAATGTGTGAAAGTACTAGTCGTCTTTGACTGTTGTGTGGAGCACGCACGGACGTGCTTGAGCCTCGCATTTCTTTTGGATCCAATGTTGTGTGGTTTGATGTTTCTCAATTCATCGTAGACTATGTGGCATGTTGACTTTGTGGCATGATGTATTTCAAGATTTCAAGTATGCTTTGATTTCTAGAATTTATAGTGATTACAATATTTCAACATTTTTTGATTACGGAGTTAAATGCATATTATTTATGCTACTGTTTGTTTATTACATTATGATTGGGTTGTTATATGGCGAACTCTTAAACCGGTTCAACATATTTGTTTCTATGTTTTTGTATTTTTTCTATGTGTTTTAAAGATTTTTTACTCCGGTCGTGGAGCTTGGGTAATCTATTTAGCGGAGATTTCTATGTTTGTGTTCTCACTTTACATAAGTACTCGTAAGTTGATTTCTAGTACTTATCTGATATATCATATGTGATTCATGTTCATACAATTCTTTTTTCTATAAAAAGGAATTATTATCTGCGAGACTCTTATTTCACTTATTAAGTATTAATTGACATGTTTAAGCTAGACTAACTCGTGTATTTTATACTCGGGTCAAACCGAGTTGTTTCAGTTTATTATCTTGTTGTTGATTCGTGTACAATTGCTTTCATCATGGACCATTTTACTTAAAGACTAAACCTGAGTTGAGTTTTCATGTGTTCGATTCTCATGTTGTATATTCTTTTGGAACACATGTTGTATCTATTTATGGTTGTTGCAAACCATTTGTGTATTTAGCACACGTATATGTCGTACTTCGTTGTTTGCGTATATGTGTATTGTATATATGACATGTTATACATGTTTGTACTTTTACTTTCTCTAAATAGATCCTTAGCAGTCGTTGTTTTGTATTAATCCTAAATCTAGTACGTTGATCTATTAAAAACCAAAAAAGTAGAGCACCAAATCGATGTATCCGACACTCGATTAAGACAAAACTTATGGATGATCGCCCCTAACAAACTGCATTCTCTGTGTTATTAGATGATATTACCTAGTAGTGCTCATTAATAACATGGGTATAAAGGCAGGATTGCTACATAAGGAATCTAAAAACTACCTCAAATCATTTTAAGAGATAGCATCGTTACCATGCAATTCCATTAAAGCAAGTTGTCTTTCACATAAGCAAAAGAGTAAGATAACTTAAGATCATATTCTCTTCGAAAATCATTTATGATAACCCTAGACTTCTTATTAGGATGATCACGAATTTCATCAATAATCAATGATTTAACAAATGAACTAGAAAGGTGGGAATTATTCAAATTTCTTAGATCACCTCCTGTAGAATGCTTGTTAAACAAATGTCGAACAAAGAACTCATTAAGTTGTCCAAAGTCACAAGAAGCATGCACTTTAAAAGGACATTCACTTGCAGATGAAGAGGAAACAACCGTTATTCTAGTAGAACTATTCTTTCAAAAAGGTAATTAATTCATATCCCTTATGAATTTTGATATGCCATCAAACTTCTCTAAAATTGTTAGCTCCTCCAAATAAAAAACCAATAAAAGCAAATTTGGATAACTTGGATCGTCTCTTCATCATATCTTTCAAATAACTTTTGCTCTATACAACTATATTTGAACACAAAGACCAAGTAGATGTGTAATAACCTAGATTTTTCCATACTAGCATATTTAATTTTTATAAATATGAATGTAACTAAATTTGAATTTGAATAACCTAAATTTATAATATACAAGTTATTTTATATAACTGAATCGTAAAATAGTAATTTAAATGTTAAAACTACTCAAATTAGTGAATCTGGAATTTAATGTGAAAGTAAATTGATTCTGTAACTTTTGTAAAATTTGTATTTGAATGTAAATGATAATAATAAGTTATTATCAAAGAATTGGAGTGTTTCGAAATCAACTAGTATTTACTCGATTTTACTAACACATGGGAATAGCCATTTTTCAAACGATCTCAGATTTCAACAAAACCAATTTTATAAAATCTGTAATGATTAATTATTGTAAGATTTCAAGTTTCATACCAATCGGAGTTGTCGTGTAACGTGTGCAATATAAACGCTTATTGGTTAACGATTTGATAATATTAAATAGTGTTTTTGCAAACTGGTTTGGAATTCGATGAAACCAGTTTAATCGAGTCTGGAATATTGAATTATAGCATAGTGTTAAAGTTTCATGGCGATCGGATAGAGTACGAGGTCTTGCGAGCTTATAGTGCTCAACGGAATATAACTGAATAAAATATTACAAATATCTAACAAAATATCTAAATCTTTTCTTCTGTAAGAACCCTTTCCTTCTTCCTAAACTACCTTCTACAGCAAACAATAAATGATGCCACCACAAACACTATACTACGAAAAATTAAATCCCGTGTTTTACTCAATGAAATCATACGAATTTGGATTCGTTGAATTCCTTTATCCAAGAACTTCTTGTTGGTATGCATTTTAGAAGTTTCGATCAAATTAGTTGTCGCTCGAAATTTATCCAGCAATGCTAGGGGTGATGTTGGTCGAAGATGGGGTGGAGGATGTGCTAAGGAAAAGGTGGTTGAGATCGTGGCAAGAAATGAAGTCGACTGGCGAAGTTTGGGAGTATACCATACCAAAAAGTTTCGATCTTTATTGCAGGAGCAGTGTTGGTGATGGCATATCGGAATTTGCTAAGGGGTAGCGGGCGCGGAGTTTGGGTGGTGGTTAGGTTCAGTTGGAGGTGAGAAACACGGTGGCAAAGTCGGTTTGAGTGATCTAAATCCAGTGCTTTGTATCTTTGTTTTAGCATGCACAAGGAGGTAGGTTTATGCACTGAAGGGGATGGATGTGTGGGTTGGAAAGAAGAAGAAGATAGCAGTGGTAGCAGTAGGAGAGGGGTATTTTTTATAGTGAAAATTAGGGTCACATCCCTAAAACCAAACTTAATACATGCCACATCCTCCCCAAGTTTCAATTACAAACCCGCCCCCTATTTTTAAGTCCCGCCTTCTATTTTTTACTTATTCCGCCTCCTGCCATTTGAGTTACGCATATTTCAATTTCTGCACAAAATTTTTGGCGCTACTGATTAAAAATATATATATATATAATCTGGAAATAATCCCAGAAGTCCACGCAAAGAAAAAAATAGTTGCATATATGCATGCAACTATTGCCTATAGTTGCATACATATGTGCAACTTTTTGAATACACATGCACATATGTACGCGCGGCTCTGGAATAACTGCATACATATATGCAGTTTTTCCGTATAACTGCATACATGTGTGCATATATGACAAAATATGTGCAAAAGTGAAAAAGTTGCACGTACGTATGCTATTTTCAAATAAATGCATGGGAAGATGCATGTATCTACAATATGTGCATAAATGTATGTGTTTGTACTGCAGTTTTGACACAGAATTGAAATAGATGCATACATATATGCATCTAATTGGATTATATGCATCTTTTGATGCATTTTACTGCATTTCGTTGTTTTTGTGTAATTTTTGTTTTTGATGTTGTTTTTGATGTTTTCTTGATCTGATTTTTTTACGATTAATTGTTTTAATTAATTACGAATTTACGTGATTTTTTATATTTTATTTTTATTTTTTTAGTGCATTTTCATAAAATAGAGACTAAATTTATAATAAGTTTATGACCGGATGTGAGCCTAATTTTGAAACTTAATAGGGACCTACGCACCCTTTTTTATAACTAAGTTTAAGTTAATTTCATTTTAATCACCTATTAACTTGTAACGACTATTCCTAGTTCGTACGGAGTCGGAACGACGCGCCGTCAATTACGTTGGGTTCGCCGTAAAGAATACTTCGCATACGCAAAGGATTGGAAGAATTCTGGATAGATTGGGTTTTTATCTAATTTCAAACGCCTGTTTGAAATTAGATCGTCGTTAGAATGGATGGTGAGTTTAACTCGCGATTTTGATATATTATTGTACAATATAATAGTATTAACTGTTATTTACATACTTATATGTACAATTGGTTGCTTGGAAGATTTATTGCTTTGTTGGTGGTTGTTGATATATATATATATATATATATATATATATATATATATATATATATTGCTTCCTTCTATTTATGCACGTTTTCTTAAGTTTTATTCAAGTTAGTATGCTAACCTCACTTTGTACTTTTTTAGAAGTTAAAAAAGGCGTACCAGTTTTCAAATACACACACACATGCATATATATATATATATATGTGTGTGTGTGTGTGTGTGTGTGTGTGTATATATATATCGTTTGTAAACGGATGACCTTTAACACTACCTGCATTGTAGCAGATGATTCATCTGATATGAATTAGTATAAGTTGAACTATATTACATGTATGTGTTGTGATGCAGGGGGACTGGTTGGAGGAATCCAAAAGGATTCCTCAATATGATTGTTACCATGCTTATATTCATATGTTTTTATATGAATTGGTTATGCGTTAAACTTGACCGTGGACCCATTAAATTATATAACGCTATTATATGTGGAGTTTTGGCAAAGTGAATGTATTATTTTATATAATCACTACACCATATATGCTAATTAGGCTGTGTTTAGCCGTATCTAAAGCATGTAGGCACGGTAAATAGCCATATCAAAAAATGGCGTATTAAATTTTTAGATACGGCTCACAACCGTATCCCATTGTGATAACATATAGCTATTGGCCGTATCTAAATCATAAGTAGATAAGGTTATAAACCGTATCTTCTACGTGTGTGTGTGTGTGTGTATATATATATATATATATATATATATATATAAGCAGAAATTGCAGCATATATTATTTGTAACACAAAGCATACATAACACAGGATACACTAATTCACAATTGTAACAGTAAACGAAACAATTATATGAAATATTTCATTACATTACAATGTATAATTACATTCTATTTGATTACATTATACACGCTGTTTCATTACATTAAAGAAGATACATAATGTACATTACAATAAAGAAGATACGTACTGTTTCATAATTACATTACAATAAAAAAAGTAAATTTCAGCGATCAACCACTCTCCGCTTTTCAACTTTGGCGATCGACCACTTTGATCCTACAAGATGAACATCCTTCAAAACAGAAAAAGATCACATAAGCCAGCCAAGAACTCGCAAAAAACAATACCAAGGTAATCTCAAACCAAACAAGAACCACTGGCAGAACCAAGCTTATTAGCTTCATCCAAATGCCATCAACTAAAACTCAAAGCGGAGAAAACCGACAGCTAAATCCATGCTTATTATCTTCATCCAAATCCATGCTTATTAGCTTCATCCAATGACGGAGGTTGCTGCACACACATGTTATAATAGTCAAGGGCGAATACAGGAATATATATGAGAAGGGGCAACAACAATCATCCAAAAAAAAGTTATATATTGATATACAAAAATTTGTTTCATTTTTTCTTACCAAAAACCAAAAGGTTACTTCATATAATTTTTCATCGACAATTGTTCCCGTCAAGATTTCATAGATTGAAATATTTGCATAATGGCTTCATTGTCAATTTCTTTCTAAATATCCTTCTCAATTTATGTAACCAAGCAAGTGCTAAGCCAATCGCCTTCCATACGACTACGCAATCGATTCTTGATAATTTTCATAGCAGAGAAAGTTCTTTCAACAGTTGCAGTTGTTGCAAGTAAAGTCAATGTCAAGACAATGAGTTTGTACATAAATGGGTAAATTATATATCTTTTTCTTTCAACCATTTTCTTTACAAGAGTGGTTATGTCTTTAATCACCAAAAATTCATCATCCAAACACATATCCAAAATATAAGTTTCAAGTTGATTCTCAAGTACCACATTATCATACACAGAAAAATCTTTCGGATAAAATCGAGCAAATTTAAGCAACTTTGCAATGTTGAAAGCAGAAAATGAATCGATTGGATTAAGACTTCCTATACATAAAAGCAACTCGCTATTTTGCTCTGTAAACCGATTGTTAAGTTCTGAAAGTTGCAAATCTATGACGGTTTTGCAAACAACGATTCATATGTGATGTAAATTTGTAATTTTTTCAGCTCTCCGTCTTGAACGTTTACGAGCTATGTGACAGTCCGTATTTTACGTATCGGAAGATCATAAAATATTTTTATTTTATTCCCTGAGGGTTGGATCATTATCATCTTTTAGTATGTTGTTTATGGAGATGTAAGACATGTCCATAATTTTTACCAATTTTCTTTGTGACCATTTTGCCCCTATCAGTCTTGTATAGGGGATAACTTTTGACTCAAGTCGAAACAGAGGGTGAGACCTGTGCCATTGGAAAGGAATTGTTGATTGCCTTTCCGTAGAGTGGTTACATTAAAGATTTGTCTCAGCAGTTTGGGTGGAATCAGTGTTTTAAGGTTTAACGGTTGGTTGTTCAGGTTTTGGAGCCTTAGTGGGCTAATTTGGGAAGGCCCATTAGTGGGCTGGTGGAATCATATAAATAGGGGTGAGAGAGGAGGGAAAAAGTTTACTTTCCCATTCTATCATTTGGAGGCATTGACTAAAACCTTTCCACCATTAAAAATCCAAATCCAAGGAGGGAAATCATAGATCTACACCATTGGAGGCCAGATCTGCATTAATTGAAGTAAGGATTCATCGAATCAAGGTGTTTGGTGCGAGATGCTTACTGTCTGAATTCTTATTTCTACCATTTTAGCTTGTTTCGGAGCAGTGAGTGATTTACATCTCTCACATGGATTCAATGAAGTGTGTTATTAGTAGATCATGTTTTTCATCAAATTCAAGTGTTTTTCCTTAGATCTATGCATTGGTAAGTTCATTTTCATATAGATCACACTAGGATCTAATTTAGCAAGTTTAGATAGGTAATTTCTATGATATTTCAGATGAATGTGCAAGTTAGATCCATGGTTTCTGTTCATATGCATATTTATGGTGATTTTGGTGAATTTGACATTATCGTTGATAGAATTGTCATATTGATGATATTGTTGCTTGCATATTTATGGGCATCATGTATGGCCTAGACACGTGTTGAGTATAGCATGTGGAGTTTTACTAAAACCGGGGAGTCATGTATGGTCCTTGACAATTGATGGCAAGTTGTTAGCCAATCATACGATAACTAGGGTTCCAAAGCAAGGTTGGAGGTGATAGCCAGAGTCAGTCATGGACATTTGAATGCATGTTTTGATCATGATTGAGTTGCTATTGCTATGTATGAATGGTTGTTCAGGTTACCATGGCTGAATTGTTATCCCTTTTGGTGTATGGATCGTAAAGGCTATCACTCTCATGTTGTGGGGAAGGCAGGTGTAGTTCTTCTCTGGAGCTGGGTAGATTAGTTGTTATTTACCCCATTCTCATATACTTTATTGATGAAGTTTGTTAGCTGTTTTATCGCTCACTAAGACTGTTGTCTGACTCAAGGTTTTATGTTTCCTCTTATTACCTTGGGCTATTCATCCGGTTGTGGATGGGCAGACTGAGTAACAGGTGGCAGGTGATGCTTTCGTAAGGACGATGACATTGATCGATGGGAAGCAGGATTCTCATATATCAGTTTTACTACTGTCTAATAATTGGATATCTGTTTTTTCCTATTTCTCTGAGTGTCGTAGTAAGGCAAATTGTACAAACACTATTGTTGTTATCCACGTGCATGGGAAATACTTTCTAGTTATTATGAAAGTTTAGTGTTTTCTGCTTCACTATCACTACCTGTTGTATATGTTCTATTATATTTTATCCTTGCGCTGTGAGTTCACGACAGGTTCCGATATTTTTTACCTGCTTGGGTGATCGTCATTAGCTGCCTGGCACACCTTTCAGCGCATTATTCCCCTTGTTTAGTGCAGGGGTTATGGGCGGTCATCACATTTGGTATCATAGCTCTGATCAACGATTGTGGCCAAAGTTCGAAGACGTAATTACATATGAGAGGCGTATTTGTAGATTTCAGTTGGGTGCTTACTATATATATTAGCATATATAGTTGTAGCGTTTGTACTTCCTTTAGCAGTTTTTCTTGGAAGTGGCTAATTATTCTTAATTACAGATTTAGAATGAGTCGATGTTATACGAGACATTTTGCTAGGGAAGAAGCTATGCCAGGAGGGGGTAATGGCGGGGCACCTGATTACCCGGCCATATATGAAGCTATGATTGAAGCATGTCTTCGAAGGAACCCCGCTCCAGTAGCAGCTATGGTCGATGTTGAAGTTCCAGTGCCTAGAGCTGTAGAATTTGCAAAGTTAAGAAAAGACTTTACATCATTGGGAGGGAAACAGTTCAAGGGCACTGAACCAATTGAAGAGGTTCAAAGGTGGATGGATACTTGTGTTTGAATCTTCAAGGATATGGGTAATTATAATGCAACAAAGAGGAAACTTGCATCAAGGCAGTTAGTGGGCAGAGAAATGGACTGGTGGAACACTGTCACAATTGAGACCCCTGAAGAGGATATCTCATGGGAGCAATTCTAGGCTAAATTTGAAGCAATTTTATCTCCACCGTGCAGAAGTCTGTTTTGTTTAAAAGATTCATGGAGCTTAAGCAGAATGGTCGTCCAATTCTTGACTATATTTCTGACTTCGAGGCTTTATCGAAGTATGCTCGTTCATATGTGGATACTCCTTATCAAAAGTACGAGAAGTTTGTCTTGGGATTAGATGAATATCTTGGGAGTCAGCTTGTGGATCACTTCGATGATAGCTTTGAGAAGATCGTTGAGAAGTCTTTGAGACATGAAAGTCTGTTTCCTAAGAAGATGTCTTGGTAACAACAAGAAGAGGAAGCAACAACAACAGAAAGGAAAAGATGCCCAAAAGAAGCTTAAGGGAGAAGTGACTTGCTTCAATAGTTGGCAGAAGGGCCATTTTGCTAGTGAATGCAAGAATCCTAAAGATGAAAATAAGTGCTTCAAATGTGGGAAGTCGGGACATGCGAAGAAAGATTGTCCAGAATCATCTCAAGGGAAGCAGGTGGTTAAGGCTTATGCTTTAGGGGAAGTACCGTCTTCTTCAAAAGCTCTTGCTGTAGAGGAGAAGGGAAAGGGTGTCATGGTGCAAGGTACTCTTTCTATTCAGGGTGTTTCAGTTCGAGTTTTGTTTCGATACTGGAGCATCGCATTCATTTGTTTGCAATGAGCCTGTTTGCTGCTTGGGTTTGGAACCCGAGATATGTGATAGACCTTTCATAGTATCTAATCTAGTTGGGGGTTCATCAAATCTTGGCATGATTTTCCATGGTCTAGTGTTGTCGAGTCACGGTTGCTATTTTGTGTGTGATTGCTTCGTTCTTAACTTCGCTAGGTCTGGGATCATCTTGGCATGGATTGGCCCAAGAGGTATGTGGCAAGGGTGAATTGCGAGAAGCTAGAGGTGGGAGTCGGTAATGTGGAAGGGAGAAAGGTGTTGATAAAGTGTAAGTGCGAAGAGGATGTCTTCGTTAGCTATCTATATTCGCTTGTGATTCCACAAGAAGACTTGTCATCTGTGCTGATCGCAAATGAGTATGAGGATGTCTTTGACGAGGTCAAAGGTTTGTCGCCGCATCGTGAGATTGAGTTTAGGATCGATTTGGTCGAGGGTGCTAGACCAAAAATTATGCCTCTTAGGCGGATGGTGCCTAAGGAACAATGAGAGTTGTAGGTGCAAGTTCATGACATTTTGGGAAAATGATTCATTCGGAGGAGTGTATCCGAATGGGGTGCACCGGTCGTGTTTACAACCAAGGCAGAAGGCTCATTAAGATTGTGTGTGGACTATCATGAGCTGAACAAGGTAACTAAGAAGAACATGTATCTGTTGCCAAGGATTGATGACTTGTTCGACCAGCTTCACGAAGCCAAAGTGTTTCCTTAAATGGATCTGGCGACGGGATTTCACCAATTGAGGGTGGCTAAGGATAATGTGCCAAAGACTGCTTTTAGGACACTGTCCGGGTTCTTCAAATGGTTGGTGATGCCATTCGGGTTGACTAACGCGCCGTTGACTAACGCGCCAGCGTATCTTTTGGATCTTATGAATAGGGTATTCAGAGATCAGTTGAATAAGTTTGTACTTGTGTTCGTGGATGATATTCTGGTTTACTCTAGGAATGAGGAAGAACATAAGACACACTTGACAACTGTGTTAAAGATCTTGCGGAAGCATCAACTTAAGGCTAAGTTCTCGAAGTGTCACTTCTGGAAGAGTGAAGTGAGATTCTTAGGTCATGTAGTCCGGTAGTGGGATAGCAGTTGACCTAGCAAAAGTGGTAGCAATCCAGGACTGGGATAGACCTAAGAGTGCGATAGATGTGAGAAGTTTCCTCGAGTTGGATGGTTATTACTGACGGTTTATCAAGGATTTATCCAAGATAGCTGCATCGTCGACAGGATTGACGAAGAAGAACCAAGTGTTCACATGGGATGTGAACTGTGAACAAGATTTGGAATCCTTAAAGAGAGACTAACGAGTGCTCCTGTGTTGACCATTCTGAGGGGAATAAAGAGATGGTGGTATACACCGATGCATGTGATACTGGACTTGGAGCAGTGCTGATGCAGAAGAATAAGGTTGTGGCCAACGCAAGTCGACAGCTGAAGCCGCATGAGAAGAACTACCCAACTCATCATTTAGAGTTGGCAACGATTATATTTGCACTGAAGTTCTGGAGACCTTACCTGTTGGAAGTGCGGTTCGAGTTGCTTAAGGACCACAAGTCATTGAAGTATCTTTTCTCCCAAAAGGATTTGAATCTTCAGCAGCAAAGATGGCTAGACTTTCTGGCATCGTATGACTTTGGTGTAGCCTATACTCCGGGTAAGGGAAACGTAGTTGCAGATGCGTTAAGTCGAAGACACGCAAGTTTAGGAGCAATGTTTTCAAAATGGAAGAGCCTCGAGTATTTGGCAAGGTTTGATTTCAGGCCATGATGCGAGATGGAAACTGAAATGTTGGCAAGCTTATCGATAAGACCTACTCTTATCGAAAGGATTGGCGAGAGCCAAAAATGAGATATAAAGCTTGTCGAGTTTCTCCAGTGACTAGAACCAGAAGATAAAGAGTTCGAAGTCGATCAAGAAGGTTGGATTCGAAAGCAAGGATGATTAGTTGTTCCTGATATTGATGGATTGAGAGATGAGGTTCTAAGGGAATTTCATCACTCGAAGTTGACGATTCATCCTGGTGGTAATAAGATGTATCATGACATGAAGCGAGTTTACTACTGAGAAGGGATGAAGCGAGATATTGGAAAGTTCATTTCCAAGTGCATGAATTGTGAGGTTTTGAAATCTAAACAGAAGAAGCCGAGTGGGTTGTTTCAGCCATTAGAAGTTCCTACATGGAAGTGGGAGCAAGTATCGATGGACTTCATTGATGGGCTACCTAGAACCAGGGCAGGAAATGAAGGGATTTGGGTCATTCTAGATCGCTTGACCAAAAGTGCCAGATTCATTCCTGTCAAGTCGAATAGGACGGCGTCGAAACTGGCTGAAATTTATGTGAAATGGATAGTTCGATTCTATAGTGTCCCAAAGAGTATAGTGAGTGATCGAGATCCGTTGTTCACTAGCGGATTTTGGAGGAGTTTACAAGAAGTTTGGGAACCGAGTTGTGCTTGAGTATGGCCTATCGTCCACAAATTGATGGTTAGACCAAGAGAGTCAATCGAGTTTCTCCTGAGGGCTTGTGTGTTAGATTTCGGAGGATCGTGGGAAGACCATCTACATCTGGTTGAGTTTGCATATAATATTAGCTACCAGTCGAGCATTGGGATGGCACCATACGAGGCGTTGTATGGAAGACTGTGCAATTTTCCAACAAGTTGGTTAGAAATTGGAGATAAGTTGGTACTTGGGCCAGAAATGATAAGAGAAACCTCGTATTGTATCGAGATCGTTCAACAAACAAATTAAGGCAGCCCAAGATCGTCAGAAGAGTAATGTCGATAAGCGTCATAAGGACTTGGAATTCGACGTGGGCGATATGGTTTTCGTGGAGGTTTCACTGTCGAAGCATACGATGAAATTTGGAAGTAAAGGAAAGTTAGCTTCTAGATTCGTCGGACCATTTCCGATAGTCGAGCGAATTGGAAAGCTCGCATATAGATTAGAGTTACCTGAGAAGATGTCGAGTGTGCATAATGTGTTCCATGTGTCGTTTCTACGGAAGTTCATGCATGATTCGAACGTCTTGGTATATCCAAAGCAGTATGAAGACCGAGAAGTAGAGACTGCAGTTACGAGACCTCGTAAGTTGCTTCGTGTTATGGGAAATGATACGAAACAACTTAGGAGGAAGACGGTTAAGCTTGTCAAGGTACAATGGAGTGAAGATGGTGACGATTGTACGTGGGAAACGTAAGAAAGCATGAGGGCAACTCATCTAGAACTCTTCATCAGTAGGACCCTTTGATATCATGTAATCGTTATATCGTTGTATCTTGTTGTTGTTTGATAGAATTTCGCGTGCTAGGATAAGGCTATGGATGCATGGCTTGATGGTTGCTAGTTTGGATGATAGAATTGGCGTCTCATGGATGATAGGTATGCGGAATTATTGTGATTGCTTATGTTCGTTTAGAATTTCGGGGGCGGAATTCTTAAGGGGAGAAGAATGTAACAGCCCGCATTTTATGTATCGGAAGATCGCAAAATATTTTTTATTTTATTCCCTAAGGGTTGGATCATTCTCATCTTTTAGTATGTTGTTTATGGGGATGCAATACATGTCCATAATTTTTACCAATTTTGTTGTGACCATTTTCCCCCTGTCAGTCTTGTACAGGGGATAACTTTTGACTCAGGACGAAATAAAGGGTGAGAACTGTTCCATTGGAAAGGAATTGATGATTGCCTTTCTGTAGAGTGGTTACATTAAATATTTGGCTTAGCGGTTTGGAAGGAATCGTTGTTTTAAGGTTTAACGCTTGGCTGTTCAGGTTTTGGAGCTTTATTGGGTTGATTTGGGAAGGCCCATTAGTGGGCTGGTGGAATCCTATAAATAACGGGTGAGAGAGGAGGGAAAAGTTTACTTTCCCATTCTCTCATTTAGAGGCATTGATCTCCTTCTTTCTCTAACACCTTTCGACCATTAAAAATCCAAATCTAAGGAGGGAAATCATAGATCTACACCATTGGAGGCCAGATCTACATCAATTGAAGCAAGAATTCATCGGATCAAGGTATTTGGTGTGAGGTGCTTGATGTCCGGATTCTTATTTCTACCATTTAAGCTTGTTTTGGAGAATCGGAGAGTGATTTACATCTCTCACATGAATTCAATGAAGTGTATGAGTAGTAGATCATGTTTTTAATCAAATTCAAGTATTTTTCCTTAGATCATGCATTGGTAAGTTCATTTTCATATAGATCACCCTAGGGTCTGATTTAGCAAGTTTAGATAGGTAATTTCTATGATATTTCATACGAATGAGCAAGTTAGATCCATGGTTTCTGTTCATATGCATATTTATGGTGAATTTGACATTATCGTTGATAGAATTGTCATATTGATGATATTGTTGCTTGTAATCCTTTTGGATGAATTGGATGAGTTAGTTTCGTTGGATTTATCATTTGGTGAAGTTTTGGTCGAAATCGGGGTTGAATTGCAATATGCAGATTTTGGGTCGGCCATAAGTTGGATCGGCCACAAGTTGGATCGTCCATAAGTGGGTCGGCCTAGTCACTAGAAAGTGGGTCGGTCTAGTCACTAGAAGGTGGGTTGGGCTAGTCACTAGAAAGTGGGTTGGCCTAGTCATTTAAAAGTGGGTTGGCCCAGTCAGCACAAAGTAGGTCGGACTAAAGTGGGTTAGACTAAAGTTGGGTCGGAATAAAGTGGGTCGGACTAATGTTAGGTCGGACTAAAATTGGATCGAACCAAAGTTGGGTCGGCCTATTCTGGTCAGCCATTTCTGGTAGGGCATTTCCGGTGATGATGTGACTTCAAAGTGAATTCAATTAGGAAGTTTTGAAGTGTTGAAAAGCGTTTGTTGATCGGAGTAGAACAACAAATGGTATGATGATTCAAGGGTGTATTGAGTTCGTATGGAGTAATGGCTCTAAGTTGTTCTGAGCTGATTAATAGTCGTAATTGATAACGACTAGAGATGAGAAGGCCGAGGAACTGTAGTTGTCGTAGGTTCTAGTGGATTCAAAGCAATGGGTACAATTGAAGACAAGTTGTAGGTCGAGTGCCCTGAGCATCGTGTATGGCCTAGACACGTGTTGAGTATAGCATGTGGAGTTTTGCAGGAACCGGGGAGTCGTGTATGGTCCTTGACAATTGATGGCAAGTTATTAGCCAGTCATACGATAACTAGGGTTCCAAAGCAAGGTTGGCGGTGATAGCCAGAGTAAGCCATGGACGTTTGAATGCATGTTGTGATAATGATTGAGTTGCAATTGTTATGTATGGGTGGTTGTTCTGGTTGCCACGGCTGAATTGTTATCACTTTTGGTGTATGGATCGTAAAAGCTATCACTGTCATGTTGTGGGAAGGCAGGTGTAGTTCTTCTCTGGATCTAGGTAGATTAGTTGTTATTTACCCCATTCTCATATACTTTATTGATGAAGTTTCTTAGCTGTTTTATCGCTCACTAAGACTGTTGTCTGACTCAAGGTTTTATGTTTTGTAACAACCCGGAAAATACGAGCCAATTTAAAATTTTTAAATTGGTCATTTCAAAGGAATTTGAACAATTGAAATAGAATATTTCAACAAAATAGTGAATTAGAAATAGTGAGTCAGTTTGAAAATTTGGATTCAAACTTTGACTGACAGTGCAGGGCGGAAAATATAACGGATTTTAGCGACACCAAAAATATTTAAATCTGTTAGTGAATACCTTTCTAACGAATCTGAAAAATCGAAATTTCATAATGGGAATCAAAAGTTATGGCCGAATGAATTTTCAGAAAGGTCGCTATATAGAATATATAGCCCTGGAAAATTGATATTTTGCAAACGACCTCGGAATTCGACGAAACCACTTTTGTTGGGTCCGGGATGTCAAACTATTGCTAGGTTTCAAATTTCATAATTTTTGAAGCTAGTATGTGAGCGTGGCAAAAGAAAATGTGTTTGGTCAATTTCTGTTAAATTGGATCGACCAGAAAATGGCCATTTTTCAAACGATCTCAGAATTCGATGAAACTAGTTTTGTTGGGACCGTAGCGTCAAAACATAGCTAGATTTATTTTTCTGGAATTTTTCGAATCAGTTTGTGGCCCTGGCAAATTGAAATGTACGTTCGAAGTTAAAATTAAATGTTTTATACTTTAATTTGAAAAATAACTGACTGTAACAGTCGAATTGGCCAACGAAAAATATCCCATTGTGTCTGGGATGGGGGTATTTAGCTAGGGGCGACAGTCGTTGGGTTTGAATTGGTGTCCGTGTGGTGAAACAGTATTTTAAAATATAATAAAACCACGGGCCAATGGAAAAATTCCTTTCATTATTTTAAAAAAATAAAAAAAAAAGCGAAAACCCCTTTTTCTTCCCCGATCGACGGCGAAAATCTTTCAACCATTTCCCCCCAAATCGCCGACGCCGCCATCACCACCAGTCGACGCATCCTCTTTAGATCCGACCAACCCTCACACCCCCTCAACCACCGTATCGCCTGAATCGAGCCCTCCAAGTCGTCGACTTCCCAGCGCCGCCCCGATCGCCAGAGACCACCGAACCACCTCCGACCACCACCGACCGACTCCCCTCTCCTCTCTCTTCCACGCTGTACCCTCCAATCATCCCATCGTGCCTCGGTTTTCGTGAAAACCGCAACCCTAGTTTTGAACCATCGTGAAAGGTGAGTTCTTTTTTATGTTTGCACTTTGAAAAATCATATCTTTATGGTGTGTTGACGGAATTCGATGAAACAGGAAACATCGGGACCGCAAGGAAGCTCTCTACCACATAGAAGAGACCGCGGATTTTTCTGAGTCATCTACGATTTTTAGCACTCCGAAAACCAATGTGAGAAATCTAAATAAAATGAATTTGAATGGAAAATGTCATGTATAAATTATATGAGCGAAATATAAATTACACACGTGTTGTATACCTCATGTACATGCGATGTGTAAGCTATATAAGCGAAGTATGAATTATACATGCACAGAATAATTGATATATGTGTTGAAACGAAAGTGAAATATAGCAATAATATATATATATATATATATATATATACTCCCCTCATCCACAAACCATGGACGATATTTATTGTTGTGAATTGGTGTGAAACATTGGATGAAAAATGCGAATGGTTGAATAATTGTTTGTGGTTGATATTGTCTGGTTGTGGTTGAAAAATACCCATTGGTGATTGAAATGAATTGGAAATAATTGTGGAAATAAAAATAAAACATGCCGCCTGCGTGCGAATTAGATGCATGAATCTCCATTGTCAAAAACCGCGAGGTTTTAAAGTAGAGCGAGGAGCCATACTAGGGACGGTGCTGGTTTTAACTACCCTGCCGTTATGCTGCCGAAATTTTGAATAATATTCATGTGTTAGAATTATTTTCATATGTTGAAATTATCTTCATGCGTTGAAATTAAAATCATGTGTTGAAACTATGTCCATGTGTGGAAATGTTCATGTGTTGAAAGGTCATGTGTGAAAATTAAATTCATGTGAGAATGAATGAAGTGTTTAAACGATAAAAATCACATTTTTATAATATATATGAAGTATGAAAAATATTCGCCTTATATATAAATAGTTTCAACAATAAAAATTTCATCTTTCTTATATGAACAACATATATAAAACATCCATGTGTGGAGGTGCTCATGTGTTGAGAAGTGTGTGTATTGGAAAAGTTCAAGTGTTGAATAAAAAGATTGAACAATAAAAATTACATTTTTATTGAAATTATAAAGTGTTGAAAACATTCATGTGTCGAATAAATAATTCAAATGATAAAAATATCATTTTTATCATATATGTGATATGCCAAAGATATGCGAGCGTTGAAATAAATATTCGTGAAAGAAATATTATTTTTAACATGCATAGGAACTAAATAAAATATTCATGTGTTGAAATATATTTTAGTTCGCCAAAATTATCATCTTTGAAATGTGAAGTGTTAAAAATAGCCACTTGTTCAAATAAATACGCATGAGTTGAAATATTCATTAATTAGCTAATGATATGATTTTTGCCTATGCATGCAACATTAGAATGAATGGTGTTTTTAAACCAAAGTGAATCAAATATGAAGTTGAATGGAAATTGATAAGTGATAAAAATTACATATATGTACATGCATATTTATTGAACAGGTTATAGCAAAGAGGCTAGAGAAGAGGAATTAAATTTTGTGCCCGACAAATAGGTACACGTTTACTGTTTTGTTTGGGTGATGATTTTATGAGCTTGTTGGCTAGCTGCTTGGCTTTTTCTTTTTCTTTTTGACATGAGACGCCCGTGTGGCTATTTGGGAATTTTCCAGCCCCTCCCGTACAAAGGAGGTTATGGCGAAATTTTCCAAAATTTAAAGGCATTAGTGAAATATTTGAAGTGGAAACGATATAGGAATTTTTGAATGAACTATATTTATATAAATATATAAATATAAATTAAATTAAAACGAAACGTGGTCGTGCAGTTTGCGTTTTGAAACCGTGATTTCAAACGACTAGTGCGGGAAATCCGACCATTGGATTTTCCCGAAACCACAACCGTTGGGTTTGCCTTGAAAATATCTTTCCAACGACACCAACTTTGTGAAGATCTGACGGTTGGATTGTCTGGAATGTTTAATTCAAATCCGAAGAAAAACAGCGCCAGAAACGATTATATATATATATAAATATAATTAAATTAAATCGAATAACGACGCTGCAGTTCGTAAATTGAAATTGTAACTTCAAATGGCTAGTGTGGAAGATCCGACGGTCGGATTTTCCCGAAACTAAAACCGTTGGATTCGTTTTGAAATGACCTTCCTAATGATATAAATTTTGTGAAGATCCAACGGTTAGATTTTCAGATATGTGTAAAACAAATTTAGTGAAAAACAGTGCCAGTGCATCGGCACGACCTGTATCGTCGTTTAATTAAATATGGCCGTTTAAAATAAATAAAAATGGCGATATATCGTTATAAAATACTATAGACGATATAGAGTGGAAATAAATCAATTTTGTTGTGTTTGCTTGATATGCGATGGTTGAATGTATTTAACATGAAAATTAAAACTAAAGAAATGAAATGTGAATGTTGAATAGTCCAACCATGGGATAAATTGATTTGAAAATCTAAATATACGTGGGTTATTTGAAAAGGCCGAATTCATCTCATTTCAAATAATCGATCGACGTTGAGAAGTCGAAGAGTCGAAGACGGTTGAAGACCGATGATCTTCACATTGGATGGATGGGCGTTGCTGATGCTCGTGATTGGAGTAGCTACCGTGAAGGAGCTGAAGTAGTAGCCGTCCAAACATAATGTTGATTGTACGGATATGCGAGGAATTGGTGCCTCCGGTATCGTTCAGACCCAGAACGGACTTGTAAATGGACTGTGTGTCTAACATTGGATTTTGTTCTGTGTTGGTTGATCTCTGTTAAATATATATCTGTTTGGTGGCGGAGAATTTATTCTCTTGCTTAATGCCCTTCTCTGAGACGTACGAGCTCAGAGGTTATGTATTGATAGAAATCAGTCGCATGGAGTAGATTGCCTGTGTGGCACGCCTAAGTGGCATATGATCAAGGCTTCTGTTGCAAAGCAAAGTCTTGTGGTTGATGATCAAAGCATGGTTTGTGTGACGTAGCTTTGTGTATAACGTGGATTCGCGAGCTTCACACCCCGGTATGAGTCAAAAACGGGAGACGGACCACTGGGAGAGCACGACGTTTTTTTCTAGCTGAGGTGGTGTCAGTGACCTACCAGCCCTGACATTATATATACTTTTCACCTGTGTGGTTGTTGGAATGCGAGGCGCCTCGATTATAGGTCTGTAAGGACCGGGAAACGTGTGTTCAGGAATTGCCAATCCTCAAAAGTAAGAGAGGACTGGCCCAGCCGATTCCAAGGACCGCTGTGTGCGATCCTGGGGCATTTGCTAGAGTGTCTCGAACGGAGAGGAGCTTGCCCCTTGCCTCGACTCATGATGGAACCCAATTTCCAATACGAAATTTCGAATGTGATTGTATTACTAGTACGGCGACATAGTGGTATGGGTCATTTATGCCGCCTATGATTGATATTTATGATTGAAATCGCTTTTGAAACATATATGCACTAGTAATAATATCAAACACTTTTGTTTTATTCGTATGAAGCATTTTTGGCCATTATAAGGTAAAAACTCTATCCTCCGGCTTGCGTTGCATTGTGTGATGGGACCTGAGTCTTATAATGGCTTCATTTTATAAAAAGCATTGCGATGATTTAATCATTTACTTTATTTCATGCACTAGCACTCATTGGAGTAAACCCGTTCCGTGAAAGTGGCGTGGTCCTTTGATTTGCCTTATTATTGTTGTTAATAAGTTAAGTAAATTTCTCATACCAGTCCCATGACTGACTCGTAGTTTGTTTCACCTTGCAAACTCGGGTGCCCTCATTTTCACACGGGCAGCCTAGTTACAGGTATCTGGCGCACTTTTGGCTCATGACGGGGCTTGACTACACCGTGCTGACTTTGACTCTTTCCGCCATTTTAGTATATGTATTATGATTCCGCCATTGGCAATGTAGACTGATATTTATTTTGTTTACTCTTCATGTATGATTCCGCCTCTGGCGATGGTGACTGATTATGTATTATTATGCATTAAGTTGTATCCTGCACTGTGCCCTCTGATGTGATGATATCTATATGATTCCGCTGTCATATGTGTGTAAATTATCCTATTTTATGTTTATGCTATTATCTGTGATCTGCTAATGATGATTGATGTGTTATATTCCAATGATTATCCTTAACACCGTGTCACGGGGTTTTGGGATCGTCACAGCTGGTATCAGAGCTTTGGTTAACCTTAGTTCTGGAGTCTAACACATTAAACACTTCGGCAAAACAGAATCAGTAGTATTCTAAGGCGAGTAGCTCATTAGAGATAGGACTAGTAAAGTCCTAGAATGAGCTAAGCAGAATAGAAAAAACAATTTGATCAGTCCATCGTTATCTTTCCTTAAATTTTCCGCTTATACAGAATTTGAAAAATGGCTACCAGAGCAGCCGCCGCTAGAGGAGGCCATGCCAGCCGTGGAAGAGGACGGGGAGAAGTCCCAATAGAAGAAGGACCTTTGATACAACCCTCGGTCGCTCAATACTTCGAGCTGGACCACGTAGCTAAGAGATATAAAAACCTAGGAGGCAAGACCTTCTCGGGAACTGGCACAGTAATAGAGGCCCTTGCATGGCTCAAAACATGCGAGAAAATACTAGAAGGCCTAAGGCTTGGAGATCAAGATAAAGCTATTATGGGTGCTTGGCTTATGCAGGAACAAGCTGAACTATGGTGGGAGTCTCTCACCGTCGGGAATAGAGAAGCTGGAAGAACCTGGGACGGATTCAAAGAACTCTTCAAAGAGAAATATGTCCTGGATCGAGCCCTAGAACGAATGCACGATGACTTCGCCAACCTCTAGCAAGGGGATCTTTCAGTGCAGGATTATCTGAATAAATTTACACAGTTGTCCCCCTATGCTCCGAAGCTTGTCGCCACTGCAAAGTCCAAAAATAAGAGGTTTATCCTTGGGCTAAAGCGACAGTATCATGATAGAGCCATGGCCCACGTCAAGCTGGAATTTAATGAATTAGTGGAAATGACATGCAACTACGAAGACCTTGACCAAAGGCATCTAGAGCAGGATCGCGCTAAAAGACAGGCCGGAAACAAACGCAAGCCTGCTGCGAATCAAGCTGAGTCAAGCCAAGCAGCATCCTCAAAACCACAGACTGGCAAGCCGCCAAGAGGAAGCTGCTATAATTGTGGCAAAATGGGGCACTTCTCTAATGTGTGCATAGCCCCGAAGAGGCAGAAGACAAATTCACAAGGTTCAAGCCAGGGCTCTCAGAACCCTCGCTCCTGATTTAATTGCCGCAAGACGGATCATCTTGTCAAAGACTGTCCCTTGCTGAAGAAGGCCGCAGTAGCTCACGTGTATGACGGGTCGAGCCCACCAGCTGCTTCCGAAGGAGCAGGTAAACCCGATGTTTTGGGAGGTACCCTTACAATTAAAAATATTCTTGTCTCTGTATTGTTTGACACGGGTGCGTCGCGTAGTTTTATTGCTAGTAACACAGTGCATAAATTAAAGTTAAAACAGAGAAAGCTTACAAAATCGGTGGAAGTACATAACCCGATAGGAGGATCTCTCATTCTCAGTTCATATTGTAAAGTACCTGCTTCTTTTTCTCGATACAAGTTTCCCTTTGATCTAATCATCATGGATTTCCACGAATTCGATATCATTCTCGGGCTTGATTGGTTAACGAAATATGAAGCCGAGGTAAAGTGTGCAGAACGAATCGTTAAAATTCGAACGAAGCTTGGATATATTACTGTACCATGCCATGGTTCGAATCCAGATAGAGAAGAATTTTGGTCGGCGTTAGAAGTTATCCCCACTTCCATAGAAAAGATTCCTATTGTCAAAAACTATGCGGATGTGTTTGAAGAAGTTGAAAACTTACCTCCGCAAAGAGAAATAGAATTCAGAATCGATCTAATTTCCAATGCCAGACCAGTGGTACATCCAATTCGCAGAATGATTCCGAAGGAAAAAGAAGAATTAGGCAATCAAACGCGTCAACTGTTGTGGAAGGGTCTAATCAGACCTAGCTTTTCTAATTGGGGTGCAGCTGTTGTGTTTGTCCCAAAGTCAGACGGTACTCTTCGATTGTGTGTTGATTACCGAGACCTCAACAAACAGACACTCAAAAATAAATATCCATTACCCCGCATCGACGATCTGCTAGACCAATTAAATGGGGCGAGAGTATTTTCCCGATGGACCTAGCTACAGGTTTTCATCAATTCAGAATAGCAGAGGAGTGTGTTCCTTTGACAGCTTTCAGAGGTCCAGACATATTTTATGAATGGTTAGTAATGTCGTTCGGCCTGTGCAACGCTCCAGCATACTTTGTCGATCTAATGAATAGAGTGTTCAGGGGAGTTCTGAATAAATTTGTCCTCGTATTCATCGATGATATTTTAATCTACTCCAAATCAAAACCCGAGCATGAAAAACACTTAGAACAAGTATTGGAGATTTTGAGAAAGAACGTCTTCAAAGCCAAATTCTCTAAACGTATCTTCTGGCAAGAAGAAGTGAAGTTTCTTGGCCATGTTGTGTCAAAGAAAGGGATTCTATAGACCCAAGCAAAATAACAGCGATTCTAGACTGGAAACAACCCACTACACCCACAGAGGTTAGAAGTTTTATGGGGTTGGCTAGTTATTATCGAAAGTTCGTTAAGGATTTTTCGAAAATATCCGGTCCGTTAACGAAGCTCACGAAGAAGCATGAGAAATTTAAGTGGACTTCCGACTGTGAAGAAGCTTTCCAGGAATTTAAATCGAAACTGACAACTGCTCCAGTGTTAACCATTATTGATGGCAATCAGGATTTGACGGTATGGACAGATGCTTCTATTAGAGGTCTTGGTGCAGTGTTAATGCAAAGAGGCCAAGTAGTCGCTTATGCAAGCCGCCAACTGAAACCGCATGAGAAGAATTATGTAACTCATGATCTTGAGTTGCTAGCTATCGTTTTTGCTTTGAAAATCTAGAGGCATTATTTATTGGGCGAGAAATTTGTGATGTACACAGATCATCAATCATTGAAGTATTTGTACACCCAAAAAGATCTGAATTTGAGACAGCAACGTTGGCTAGAATTTCATGCAGCATATGATCTTGATATCCTGTATACGCTGGGGAAGGCTAACGTTGTAGCGGATGCGCTTAGTAGGAAAACCGCAATCGTTGACAATCTTATAATTATGCCAGGATTGATTGATAAAATATCTGTTCTTCAGAAAAGTGACAATTTTGTGGAGGAGATGATAAGAAGGATTCAAAGGGGCGAGGGCTCCAGTTTCCAAGTGGATAGTGAGGGAGTTCTGAGATTGAATAGAAGGATATGTGTTCCCGACATTCCTGAGCTAAAAAGGGAAGTGCTAGATGAATGCCATAAATCCAAACTTTGCACTCATCCTGGTGTGAGTAAAATGTACAACGATATCAAACGCACTTTCTGGTGGATGGCAATGAAGAGGGATATTTCTTTGTATGTTAGCAGTTGCCCTACTTGTCAATTGGTCAAGAGCGACCAACAGAAGCTAGCTGGATTGTTGCAACCGTTGGAAGTCCCAGGTTGGAAATGGGAGCAGATTTCCATGGATTTCATAGATGGTTTGCCGCGAACCAGGAAAGGTAATGACAGCATTTGGGTAATCGTAGATCGCTTCATGAAGACTGCCCATTTTATACCGGTCAGATCCAATAGAACCGCGCAAAGCCGACAGAAAAGTTATGCAGATTCTAGAAGAAGAGATTTGACCTTTGCTGTTGGTGACCATGTTTATTTGAAAGTTTCTCCGATGAGAGGAGTAATCAGATTTGGAAAAACTTGGAAGTTGGCACCGAGATTTATTGGTCCATTTCCTATACTTGAACGAATTGGAACTTTTGCTTATAGGGTTCAATTACCAGATTGGTTGCCTGGAGTGCACGATGTATTTTACATATCTTAACTTAGAAGACATGTGCATGATCCGGATCTTGTTGTAGAAGAAGCAGCGCAACAGGATATAGACATAACTCCAGAATTAGCCCTCAGAAGAGAGCCATTAAAGATTGTTGGCAAAGAAACTAGAGAACTGAGAAGCAAAAAGGTTCATTTAGTTAAAATGCAGTGGAGTAGTGATCCTAGAGACTGTACTTGGGAGACTGAGGAAAGCATTAAGCAAGCTTACCCCAAATGCAGAGTGGACATCTCTGACTAACTCCGGTGCAAGGTACCTTTACAATACTTTGCATTTACATTTTGTTTCCTAATTTACAGTTGTTTCCTTTTCGAGGACGAAAAGTTTTAAGTGGGGGAGATTGTAACAACCCGGAAAATACGAGCCAATTTAAAATTTTTAAATTGGTCATTTCAAAGGAATTTGAACAATTGAAATGGAATATTTCACTAAAATAGTGAATTAGAAATAGTGAGTCAGTTTGAAAATTTGAATTCAAACTTTGACTGACTGTGCAGGGTGGAAAATATAACGGATTTTAGCGAAACTAAAAATATTTAAATCTGTTAGTGAATACCTTTCTAATGAATCTGAAAAATCGAAATTTCATAACGGGAATCAAAAGTTATGGCCGAATGAATTTTCAGAAAGGTCGCTATATAGAATATATAGCCCTGGAAAATTGACATTTTTCAAACGACCTCGGAATTCGACGAAACCACTTTTGTTGGGTACGGGATGTCAAACTATTGCTAAGTTCCAAATTTCATAATTTTTGAAGAGCGTGGCAAAAGAAAATGTGTTTGGTCAATTTCTGTTAAATTGGATCGACTAGAAAATGGCCATTTTTCAAACGATCTCAGAATTCGACGAAACTAGTTTTGTTGGGACCGTAGCATCAAAATATAGCTAGATTTATTTTTCTGGAATTTTTCGAATCAGTTTGTGGCCCTGGCAAATTGAAATGTACGTTCGAAGTTAAAATTAAATGTTTTATACTTTAATTTGAAAAATAACTGACTGTAAAAGTCGAATTGGCCAACGAAACATATCCCATTGTGTCCGGGATGGGGGTATTTAGCTAGGGGCGACAGTCGTTGGGTTTGAATTGGTGTCCGTGTGGTGAAACAGTATTTTAAAATATAATAAAACCACGGGCCAATGGAAAAATTCCTTTCATTATTTTAAAAAAATAAAAAAAACGCGAAAACCCCTTTTTCTTCCCCGATCGACGGCGGAAATCGTTCAACCCTTTCCTCCCAAATCGCTATCGTCTCAGCCCCCTGCCGACGCCGCCACCACCACCAGTCGACGCGCCTCCTCCTCCTCTTCAGATCCGACCAACCCTCACACCCCCTCGACCACCGTATCGCCTGAATCGAGCCCTCCAAGTCGCCGACTTCCCAGCGCCGCCCCGATCGCCAGAGACCACCGAACCACCTCCGACCACCACCGACCGACTCCCCTCTCCTCCCTCTTCCACGCTGTACCCTCTGATCATCCCATCGTGCCTCGGTTTTCGCGAAAACCACAATCCTAGTTTTGAACCATCGTGAAAGGTGAGTTCTTTTTTATGTTTTCACTTTGAAAAATCATATCTTTATGGTGTGTTGACGGAATTCGATGAAACAGGAAACATCGGGACCGCAAGGAAGCTCTCTACCACATAGAAGAGACCGCGGATTTTTCTAAGTCATCTACGATTTTTAGCACTCCGAAAACCAATGTGAGAGATCTAAATAAAATGAATTTGAATGGAAAATGTCGTGTATAAATTATATGAGCGAAATATAAATTACACACATGTTGTATACTTCATGTACATGCGATGTGTAAGCTATATAAGCGAAGTATGAATTATACATGCACAGAATAATTGATATATGTGTTGAAACGAAAGTGAAATATAGCAATAATATATATATATATACTCCCCTCATCCACAAACCATGGACGATATTTATTGTTGTGAATTGGTGTGAAACATTGGATGAAAAATGTGAATGGTTGAATAATTGTTTGTGGTTGATATTGTCTGGTTGTGGTTGAAAAATACCCATTGGTGATTGAAATGAATTGGAAATAATTGTGGAAATAAAAATAAAACATGCCGCCTGCGTGCGAATTAGATGCATGAATCCCCATTGTCAAAAACCGCGAGGTTTTAAAGTAGAGCGAGGAGCCATACTAGGGACGGTGCTGGTTTTAACTACCCTGCCGTTATGCTGCCGAAATTTTGAATAATATTCATGTGTTAGAATTATTTTCATATGTTGAAATTATCTTCATGCGTTGAAATTAAAATCATGTGTTGAAACTATGTCCATGTGTGGAAATGTTCATGTGTTGAAAGGTCATGTGTGAAAATTAAATTCATGTGAGAATGAATGAAGTGTTTAAACGATAAAAATCACATTTTTATAATATATATGAAGTATGAAAAATATTCGCCTTATATATAAATAGTTTCAACAATAAAAATTTCATATTTCTTATATGAACAACATATATAAAACATCCATGTGTGGAGGTGCTCATGTGTTGAGAAGTGTGTGTATTGGAAAAGTTCAAGTGTTGAATAAAAAGATTGAACAATAAAAATTACATTTTTATTGAAATTATAAAGTGTTGAAAACATTCATGTGTCGAATAAATAATTCAAATGATAAAAATATCATTTTTATCATATATGTGATATGCCAAAGATATGCGAGCGTTGAAATAAATATTCGTGAAAGAAATATTATTTTTAACATGCATAGGAACTAAATAAAATATTCATGTGTTGAAATATATTTTAGTTCGCCAAAATTATCATCTTTGAAATGTGAAGTGTTAAAAATAGCCACTTGTTCAAATAAATATGCATGAGTTGAAATATTCATTAATTAGCTAATGATATGATTTTTGCCTATGCATACAACATTAGAATGAATGGTGTTAGTAAACCAAAGTGAATCAAATATGAAGTTGAATGGAAATTGATAAGTGATAAAAATTACATATATGTACATGCATATTTATTGAACAGGTTATTGCAAAGAGGCTAGAGAAGAGGAATAAAATTTTGTGCCCGACAAATAGGTACACGTTTACATTTTTGTTTGGGTGATGATTTTATGAGCCTGTTGGCTAGCCGCTTGGCTTTTTCATTTTCTTTTTGTCATGAGACGCCTGTGTGGCTATTTGGGAATTTTCCAGCCCCTCCCGTACAAAGGAGGTTATGGCGAAATTTTCCAAAATTTAAAGCCGTTAGTGAAATATTTGAAGTGGAAATGATATAGGAATTTTTGAATGAACTATATTTATGTAAATATATAAATATAAATAAAATTAAAATGAAACGTGGCCATGCAGTTCGTGTTTCGAAACCGTGATTTCAAACGACTAGTGCGGGAAATCCGACCATTGGATTTTCCCGAAACCGCAACCGTTGGGTTCGCCTTGGAAATATCTTTCCAACGACACCAACTTTGTGAAGATACGACGGTTGGATTGTCTGGAATATTTAATTCAAATCTGAAGAATAACAGCGCCAGAAACGATTATATTTATATTTCTATATATATATATATATATACATATATAAATGTCATTAAATTAAATCGAATAACGACGCTGCAGTTCGTAAATTGAAATCGTAACTTCAAATGGCTAGTGTGGAAGATCCGACCGTCGGATTTTCCCGAAACTGAAACCGTTGGATTCGTTTTGAAATGACCTTCCTAATGATATAAATTTTGTGAAGATCCAACGGTTAGATTTTCAGATATGTGTAAAACAAATTTAGTGAAAAATAGTGCCAGTGCATCGCACGACCTGTGTCGTCGTTTAATTAAATATGGCCATTTAAAATAAATAAAAATGGCGATATATCATTATAAAATACTATAGACGATATAGAGTGGAAATAAACCAATTTTGTTGTGTTTGCTTGATATGCGATGGTTGAATGTATTTAACATGAAAATTATAACTAAAGAACTGAAATGTGAATGTTGAATAGTCCAACCATGGGATAAATTGATTTGAAAAATCTAAATATACGTGGGTTATTTGAAAAGGCCGAGTTCATCTCATTTCCAATAATCGATCGACGTTGAGAAGTCGAAGAGTCGAAGACGGTTGAAGACCGATGATCTTCACATTGGATGGATGGGCGTTGCTGATGCTCGTGATTGGAGTAGCTACCGTGAAGGAGCTGAAGTAGTAGCCGTCCAAACATACTGTTGATTGTACGGATATGTGAGGAATTGGTGCCTCCGGTTTCGTTCAGACCTAGAACGGACTTGTAAATGGACTGTGTGTCTGACATTGGATTTTGTTCTGTGTTGGTTGATCTCTGTTAAATATATATCTGTTTGGCGGCGGAGAATTTATTCTCTTGCTTAACACCCTTCTCTGAGACGTACGAGCTCAGAGGTTATGTATTGATAGAAATCAGTCGCATGGAGTAGATTGCCTGTGTGGCACGCCAAAGTGGCATATGATCAAGGCTTCTGTTGCAAAGCAAAGTCTTGTGGTTGATGATCAAAGCATGGTCTGTGTGACGTAGCTTTGTGTATAACGTGGATTCGCGAGCCTCACACCCCGGTATGAGTCAAAAACGGGAGACGGACCGCTGGGAGAGCACGACGTTTCTTTCTAGCTAAGGTGGTGTCAGTGACCTACCAACCCTGACATTATATATACTTTTCACCTGTGTGGTTGTTGGAATGTGAGGCGCCTCGATTATAGGTCTGTAAGGACCGGGAAACGTGTGTTCAGGAATTGCCAATCCTCAAAAGTAAGAGAGGACCGGCCCAGCCGATTCCAAGGACCGCTGTGTGCGATCCTGGGGCATTTGCTAGAGTGTCTCGAACGGAGAGGAGCTTGCCCCTTGCCTCGACTCATGATGGAACCCAATTTCCAATATGAAATTTCGAATGTGATTGTATTACTAGTACGGCGACATAGTGGTATGGGTCATTTATGCCGCCTATGATTGATATTTATGATTGAAATCGCTTTTGAAACATATATGCACTAGTAATAATATCAAACACTTTTGTTTTATTCGTATGAAGCATTTTTGGCCATTATAAGGTAAAAACTCTATCCTCCGGCTTGCGTTGCATTGTGTGATGGGACCTGAGTCTTATAATGGCTTCATTTTATAAAAAGCATTGCGATGATTTAATCATTTACTTTATTTCATGCACTAGCACTCATTGGAGTGAACCCGTTCCACGAAAGTGGTGTGGCCCTTTGATTTGCCTTATTATTGTTGTTAATAAGTTAAGTAAATTTCTCATACCAGTCCCATGACTGACTCGTAGTTTGTTTCACCTTGCAAACTCGGGTGCCCTCATTTTCACACGGGCAGCCTAGTTACAGGTATCTGGCGCACTCTTGGCTCATGGCGAGGCTTGACTACACCGTGCTGACTATGACTCTTTCCGCCATTTTAGTATATGTATTATGATTCCGCCATTGGCGATGTAGACTGATATTTATTTTGTGTACTCTTCATGTATGATTCCGCCTCTAGCGATGATGACTGATTATGTATTATTATGCACTAAGTTGTATCTTGCACTATGCCCTCTGATGTGATGATATCTATATGATTCCGCTGTCATATGTGTGTAAATTATCCTATTTTATGTTTATGCTATTATTTGTGATCTGCTAATGATGATTGATGTGTTATATTCCAATGAATATCCTTAACACCGTGTCACGGGGTTTTGGGATCGTCACAGGTTTCCTCTTATTACCTTGGGTTGTTCATCTGGTTGTGGAGGGGCAGACTGAGAAGCAGGTGATAGGTGATGCTTTCGTAAGGACGATGATGTTGATTGATGGCGAGCAGGAGGCTCATGTACCAGTTTACTACTATCGAATAATTGGATTTCTAATGTTTTCTATTTCTCTAAGTGTTGTTGTGAGGCAAATTGTACAAACACTATTGTTGTTATCCACGTGTATGGGAAATACTTTCTAGTTGTTATGAAAGTTTAGTGTTTTCTGCTTCACTATCACTACCTATTGTATATGTTCTATTATATTTTATCCTTGTTCTGTGAGTTCATGATAGGTTCCGATATTGTGTACCTACTTGTGATCGTCCATAGCTGCCTGGCACACCTTTCAGCACATTATTCCCTTTGTTTAGTGCAGGGGTTATGGGCGGTCTTCACAAGCTACATACGCATCATCCATGTTAGGTACAACATCATCCATGCGAGCTGACGATAACTCATGGACTGTGATGGATGGCTTATTGACAAAGGAAGTTAGTCGAGTACTGAAACCCTAATTTAGGTATTCGGTGGTCGCTATTGCAAAATAAAAAGAGGGATAATTCGGCCGAAAGTTTTGATGTGGCAAAACCCAACTATGCCAGAATGGAGGTATGGAGGGAAAATTTTGATACGCATTTCATACGGTCCAAAGCCGTATCAAATGAACTAATCTAGGGTTTCATTGATGGACGGTCAAATTAAGGGTGTCTGGGTTGGCGCGGATCGCAAAATGTAGTTTGATATAGCTTTGAGCACTATCAAATTTAATACAACTTATAGCTGAATTGTATATCTGCATCCCTGTGTGCCAAATTAGCTGATATGGTGTAGTGAATATATTGAGTTTGTCTATTTCATACACTTTAGTGTGTTTGGCATAACTAGACTGAATTGGAAAATATTACGAATTGGAACTAGAATTGAGAAATTTAGGCAAAATGGTTTTGAAATATAAAACAGCATTTTACCCTTCAATTTTAAAACCTAATTTCAAGTTATTTTAATATATATACATTTTTAATCCTTTATATTTAAATTTCATTTTAAAGTTGTTTTACTTTATATATATATATATATATATATTGAAATAAACTAAGCCTATTTCATAGATCTGGAAATGATTTCAGATTATAACACACCTATTATAATCAATGATTTAGAAATCAGTAGTATTTCACCTTGTCAAATATTTATTGGTATTTACATCTTTAAAGGACTATTTTAAAGATGTGAATAAGTATATAAATAGTTTTTGGGTTTGTTGTAACAATGTGTTATTTCATTCGTCTTTGACCCGCTTAGATTAATTCATTGAAGTTGATATAATTGAATCTTTAAACGGATGTTTAAAGATAATTATAAAAGGAGTTGTTTTGGGTTTGTTGTAACCGGTGGTTTAGCAACACTTGTTTTTAAACCCTTGGGATATAGTTAAACAAAAATATGCGGTAATGATTTTGGATATACTTAGATCTTTTTAATGGGATTATAAATATAGAAACAAAAATAAGAATGTTTCAGGATAAAGATATAGAATAAGACGTTTAAGTTATAAAAGAGAAGAGGTTCTTAATAAACGCTGATTTTAACCTCTTTGATTATATTTTAAAGAAAAGAAATCTCGGAACTGAATTTTGATTATACTTATATTGGAGGGATGAGTATTTTAAAACCTTTTTAAGTATTAAGACTATAAAGGAATAGGGAATTAGTAGCTTATATACATATACACCTTTAGTATGAATAAGTTGAACATATACACTAATATATAAAGGAATATTAATCGAGTATGAGTTGTTGATTTATAATCGATGTCTTATTTGACAAATGAAGTTTTATTAGACAAAAGAAGTCTTACTAATAAAGGATTTTTAATTAATGAAAGATTACTTAAATGGGAAAGGGATTAGAATTCGTTTATATGAGTAAATTGTGCTTTGACTATTTATCATGCTTCGTGACTTGATAGTGCTTTGGATTCTTAGTCGTTTGTTACGGAAATTAAGCGGGGTTGTATTCCATATATAATCGCATATTGTGTGAATTGATAGTCGATTAATCGACTATAGAACTTGATCTTAAATCTAACGATTGGTTTTGAGGAGACTGGGATTAGTAAGTGTTCAACTTATCAAAAACCACTTCAAAACAAGTATACAGATTTTATGTTTTGGAAGCGGTTGTGAAGTGGAGTCTATGTGACGATTCGAGATCTGTTGAGATGCTCGAACACATGTAGTCATTATGAGATGTGTTAAGGGATCTACATGTGATTCCGTCTATTGACGTATTGGAATCTATGTGTGATTCCAAAATCTATTGTGTTGTGTGATCCCAACTTCGGGTATTATTTTTCAGTTTAAGTAATGAAGATTCATGTGAAGATGCCGAATGAAACCTCGACATCGGATATGGATGAAGACAGAGTAGGCTGCGTGATCTGGGGTTTAGGCAACCTAGAACATGGCATACTAGCTCCATATCTTGAGTATGCTTGTTGCATGGGGAGTTTGATATATACTTGGTTCACACCGGTATTTACATGTGTCGGCCAGTCATGCCTTCCTTATGGTATATTTTATCTAGAGATATATGATGCTCGGTAGGTAATTTCTTATCCTTGTGCATGCAGCTAGGATCTATATGGAGAGATCTCCTCGGAAAAATCCAATATGCAAATATGCTTTATCGGTATTGTTTGTACACTTAATAGTTGTCGAATGTAACCAATGTAACCATTCTTGCAATGTAAATTATCGTGATAGGGGTCTCACACTGGTGAACGTGTGTCGAAGCTTTGTATCTTACCCCTACATGACCATTTATGAGTTGGGTTGCGACTCAAGAATGTGATCATTATATTTGGTATCAGATCTTAGGTTTAGCAAACACCTATGCTTGTATGAGGTTATAGCTCACTAGAGATAGGGTTAGTAACAACCTAGATTGAGTTATGAGAGTATATATATTATACATATGAGAATGTACTTGTTAGTGAGTAAAAATATTTTGTATTGGGTTGTTTGTTAAGTCTGAGTTCTAGATCCAAATCAATAGACTGATCATCGTTTTGATAAAGATTCTGAAACATTCGAACAAGTTATTCGTTTTGTTATTGTTTTTAAATTTGGTAAATGAAACAAGTTACCATTTTATATATGTAAAGAAAGTTTTCATAACTAGTACAATTATATGGATGAGTTGGTTGTTAGGAAATGGTGATATTAAATTATTATCGTTTGCTGGTTGATTGGCCATGCTCACTTATTTATGAGTGTTGGCTACTATTGGCTGATTTGTAGTTGTGCCTGACCAATTTATGGGTATTAACTGCAGTATTTAGATAAGAGTAATCTTATCCATTTGCTTGCATGGGTTGAGTAGATTGGTAATTGTGGGACATTGGAAACGAACACCTTGTGAATTTATTGTCATGATTTGACTATAAGGCGTTCGATGATGTTGTTGGGTAAGAATACAACCTGAATGGAAGTTGTTTAAAAATTTAATTCAAACAAGAATTGTGACGACCGCCCCATACTTCCTGGACCGAACTAAGGAATGGTTTGCTGTATGACGTGCCAGGACGATCCGAGATGATCAGCAGGGTAGAATAACTCGTAATGAAACCTATCGTATAACTCACAGTGCATGGATAATATATAATAATAAAATATACAACAAGATATAGTAGTAAAGCATAACTGTAACAGAAAATCAAATCTTCATTAAACCATAGAATCTTAAGTACAATGCATCTGAGTACATGAATCTCCAAATGCAATATGCCTCATTACATCCCTTAGTTTCGTAACAACCATCAACATACAACGGAAATTGAAAATAAATATCCAGATAGTAGGTAGTAATAGTAAGCTAGCCTCCTGTCTGCACAACATCGATGACACCAAACCTGCTACCTGCTACCGGCTACTCAATCTTCCCAGCAATAACATTGATCAACAGCCTAAGGTTATACGAGGGAAACATAGAACCTTGAGCCAGACAACAGTGAGCGATAAAATAGCTAACAATAGTTACACAGGATAACATGAGTATAAGAGGATCAACCATCCGATCTTCCCGACAACCAACAAGTTAACACGTGAAAATCATCCATCACTTTCCATTACATAATAGGAAAGGACAACCCCCAATCCTACTTCTCTTCGACGTCTTATGGTCATAGCCTACCGAGAGAAAATAGAGAAGAAAGCACACAATCAACCATAGCATCTATAACATCCGATATCCTAGCTATCGCTGTCTACAGTCTTGAGTCCATCGATAATCGAATTTGCTTTCAATGATCCAAATGCCTAATGGAGAAACCCCGGTTCTAGCCAAATTACCAAATGCCAATGTGACTTGTATGTTTTTTCTTTTTCAAAATTCTTGAAAACTAGGCCTATCATGACTGCCCAGGGTGCACTATCTATCAACTCTGATCTTAACGGGCATCCCCACGATACCCTTGCTTTGTGAAGCGATCGCCAAATTTTCACCCTGATGTTAAAATCATTTTAAATATAATTTAAATACAAACAGGGTTAACTTCTTACAATCAAACACATCCAGGATCCTTCCTTTGATCAATATAAAAATATTAGTATAATTCAAAATTATAACTTGTATATAAGAAGATATATAAGTCTCCCTTACTTATATCAAGGTTAAATTAAATAGTAAAGGACAATAAATTAATTAGAAATAATTAATCACCACACAGCTTAAACAAGGTTAAAATAATTTGTTTTCTCTATTAAATCTCTTTCCTTGAAATAGCTAATCCAATATTACGCTTATATATTAATAAGTGTCATCGATATCAACACTTTTTCTTTGCATAAGATTATTTTAAAGTTTATTTGTTTCCCTGCCCATAAGCTTCTATTTATCTTCATTTTAGTTCTACCAAGTAATGACTAAACACTAAAGTTGTGTGTAAACCGAACGACACTAGATAACTTGTCGCGTGAAGTTTACGTGTGCCTACATTAGGCAGACTTTAAACCAGAACTCTCTCTGTGTACTAAGCTAACATATACGCACATCAGTTTGCATGTTATGCTCTTTTTAGCAACAGAGAAGTGCACAAGCACTTCTAAAACAACAATACATATTTAACATCTAACAAACATATTCCCAAAACTATTACTGGCACAATTTTGATTAATTAGGGTAGAAACCATATTCATATATTGATTATATGACGTGATTCACTTCAGCATAAAATACAGTCCTTATCATATCTAGCCTCAAATGCATAGAATACATGTATCGGTTGCTTACTATTTACAGTTGGTTTATATATTCAACAATCATTCCAGTTTATCACATGTACTTAATATACATGACTCAGATTTTTATTACACATTTATTACACTGAGCAGATAAAAATATACAGACCGGTATATCAATCACAAATCACTCACTGCTACAATTGGGGATAAATACTTTAACACTCATCCAGTTTACAGCAGTTCAAACAATACGAGTGACACAACATATAAACACAATCTTCAAATGCATAAGCACTGCAATTTATTCTGCAATTAATAAGCACTTTTTAACTGCCAACCGTAAATATTCCCCGTCCTAGTAGAAATTGCATCCATACGTGTAAAACATTACCCTGAACTGCCTCGTTTGAATGAGACACTCCAGGAGATTGCATGGGAAATCAACAGGGTTGGACTTGAAATGTCTGGTATGAGTGTATATCATAAGTTATTTGGCACATAAAACTTTGGTATCTACTTAAAAAGTGTTATACCTTATGCACCATTCTTTTATGTATTACATCCCAAGCAAATGATTCCATAAGCAGATTTAAACTTAGCATACCTAATAGTTTATGTGCTACTAATCAAGGTGTATTCATCTATTTACAACACTTATATCATTTATCCAAATAGGTGTACCTATAACAGGTCATGGTCTTTGCACTCAACCTATATATACTCAATAAGTTCCCATTCATGTCAACTATAAAATGGATGTATTCAAGCATTCACATCAGTTTATAATATTTAATCAACTTCATTCCTAACTAACATCTTATTCTTTGGTATTTATATCAGTTAATTAAGTGTATCTAAAAATGAAACCGCTTTAACCATACATCCAAACATGCTCTCATGTCACTAACACAGTACCTATCTCAGATGATAAATCATTTATTCAAAACTGGAGTAAAAGGATACATTTAAATATCTTATACCTACATTATTTAAGCATGCCAGAAAACACACCATGTAATTTACCTTCAGCATGCTTACCCACCCATCCTTTTAAACCCAGATTCTTTATTCAATCAGGTAATTTCCCCTATTGTTCACAATTTTATATTTTTCTTCGGTTAGCCACCATTTAATTTGGTTTGTTCCTCTTGGCATTGAACACCATGTACGTAATGTTTAGGGACCCCTTGACTTGTTATCCTAAACACAAAGGCCTATAGGGCAAATTATGCCATGCATATACCCAACCTCTACAACTTGAGGTTAGGCAGATCAATGTCATCCCCGGAATTTCACCCTTCCCTTTTATGTGTAAATCTTATTAAATATTTATGCATTACTAGAAAGTTCATATCCCGCTCATTTTCCTTGTATTCATCCCACCTATCCTTATGAATACACAATTAAGATATAATGCTTTCATCATTCAATTACACATATCAAACAGTAACTTGGAATCCATTCAGGAGCATCCATCACAAATTAACATCCAGTCATTCAGTTGTGTAAATACATAGATATATATAAAAACATCCATTAGTTGTATATAGTAGTTTCACATCTTAGGTATATACTTACATCATTATTCATATCATATACTCATGTATTTTTGTTGTGACATATTTATCTTTATCATAGAAAATGAACATAAGCATAAACCCTCTTGTTCACACTGCCCATTCCAACTCAAATATAGATCTACTTCATAGCAAATATTTATACTTAGATCAAGTGATTGGTGATATGATCATGCATAATCATCTTGTATAAGCCTTCAAATAATATGGTTAATAATGCATGCACGTCATATAAATCATCCCTATTGATTTATGAATCATAAATTTAGCATATACATATTTCATTATAATAAACTCACTTGAAAACACACATATATGATTGGCTACCTGTAAAAGGTCTTAAGGCCAAAGAAAAAAAAATACACTCCCCAAGCCTCTATTTCCTGATTTCACGCTTCTAGACCTCGGTTTGGCTTTTCAATCATCCTAGTTCTGTTTCCCTCCCTCTCGAACCTATGCTCAATAGCGCGAGATGATGGATTTATTGATTTCCCCTAATTTTTGTTTACTAATGCTTTCGTCCATTTTTGTTTTTATTTGTGAACGAGGAGATAATAAAAATCAGATGGCCTATCTCCTTTTTCTTTTTAATACGTTATGCAAGTGTACGGCTAGGGTTTCAATTCTTACTAATACCCAATCTTCCCTTAGGTATTTTTAGTCCTTTATAACATTTAAGCCTCTTTTTTATAACACTTAAACTAATTTTTCATGGTACACACTATATACAAATAAACATGCATATTTTATTCATAATTTAGCCATTCATTTTATACATATACAAAGAGTTATAATTTATCTATTCACTCTTCATATATATATATATATATATATATATATATATATATATATATATATATATATTGGTAAGATAATATCATTTTAGAGCTCTAATGTGACGCCTGCCCATAACTCCTGCACTTAAAAAGGGAAAATAATGCGCTGAAAGATGTGTGAGGCAGTTGTGGACGATCATCAGAGTTGAATAACACAAGTGGAACCTGTCGTAAGTTATAGCGCAAGGATAAAATATAATAGAACATATACAACAGGAAACGATAGTGAAGCATCATATATCAAACTTTTAAACTTTCATAACATCCTAAAAGATTTTTCCGTATATCAACTTGACATAATATCGAAGTCTGTACATAAAGCCTCACTACAAACTCAGAGTAAATCATCAAACAGCGGAAAAACACACACTATATAGTAGAAAAGATAATACGCCAGCCTTCTTCTCTCCTCCATACTGCAGCATCGTCCTCATCAAGCTATCATCTGTTACCTGCTACCTTGTCTGCCCATCCAAAAATCGGATGAATAGCCCAAGGTAATAAGAGGGAAACATAAAACCTTGAGTCAGACAACAGCCTTATTGAGCGATAAAACAACTAACTAACATCATCAATAAATTATATGAGAATAGGCAAATAAACAACTAATCTAAATACTTCACTAGAGAAGAAACTCAACCTCATCTTCCTCACATTGGGCTAATGGTAACCCCGGTTCTAGCAAAAAAAATTCATACCCTTCCAACGATATATATCTAGGCCTTCCAACGATACCCAGGGTACTTGACCATACAACTGGTCTTTTAGACGTCTCTATTGTACCCTTGCTTTGAACCCGCTAGAACCTATGACAACGATAATCTCTCAGCCTTTAATATCTCTAGTCTCTACACCTACGACTTTTCACAAGCTCAAAACATGCTTGAGCAACCATTATCCACCAACTCAAAACACCCTTGAGTTATCTTCAGATTCGTTGCTTTTCAACAATCAACAAGCGTCTCAGACCATCAAACATTCCCCTTTAAACTCACGTTGAAGTTAGAACCATTTCGACTCAAAAACAAGCTTTGTTTTGTCGATAATGCATTTCAAAGCTTTTTCGCTACTGTGCAGTTTATGCCTCGCTATTACCCTGCCATATCCCCACTATATCGTGTAGTGGATTTCTACCACTACGATATTATCAAATAGTCTCTAAAATAACATTTTTGCTTTAAGCCTCGCTATATTCCTATATTTCTGATATATCCCATTGTTTCAGCTATATTCCATTATATCTTCTATAAAAGAAATGAATTGAAAATGGACATTCTCACTTTATAAAATTTATAAAATTAGTATACTTATAGAATTTTTTGACATATATTTTTCAGAATAGAAAATACCATAGTATTATATTAAATTTAATTAAATAAAATAAAATTTTACATTTATTTACATGTACTTGCACATGCTTTTATTTAAAACTAAAAATGTGCTAATTATAATCAAATTAAATGTTAATTTTCCACTTATTTATCATTTATACATTTGTAAAAGCGTTAAATAAGAGTTTTATGTGCTAGTTTAGACTCATGCGCTATATCCTGCTATTTACTTGCTTTGTCGCCGCTACAACTTTTTGCACCTCCACCGCATTACATCCACTGAGTGCTTTAGCTACACAGTTTCGCTATGAAAAACTGACCAAAATGTCAAAACAGCATTTTGCAGCGCTTCTGAAAAGCTATTATATCTCCTGGTTCAATTCTACATCATACTGGTGTGTAAACTTAAGTAAAACATCAAAACAGCCTTTCATAGATGTGAAAACCCGTAACTTCCCCGTTAAGGAAAGCGTCGGATAGTTCGAGAACAAACCACAACAGAACGCATACAGAAGAACATTTCATTGTATATTACAACAATGCATCAGATTACAAGAATATACAGAGTATAAATGAATATTACACAGAAATATCAGAGATTTAAATTACATTTAAATCCATAGCAGCGGAAAATAATACAATACACAACTAGAATGAGATATACGGATACAAAGCTTTCCGGATATCGTTCCAGCTGTAAACCAGGATCCTGTGAATATAAATCTGCAAAACCAAAACTACTAGCTGCCCGTGTCAAAATAGGGGCACCCAGAGTTTAGGTTAAAACAATAAACTCCAGGTCAGTCATGTGACTGGTGTGAGAACTAAAACAGTTATTAATCTTTATTTTAAATCATTAGGTAAATCAAGGGACCACGCCGTATAACACGGAACGGGTTTCCTCCCAAGAATACCAGTGCATAAAACAAACAGCGCAATGCTAAATAAAGAAAAATGAAGCTGTTATAAGACCCAGGTCCTATCACACAATGCAACGCAAGCCGGGGGATAGGGTTTTCCCTTATAACAGCCAAAGAATGCTTGATACGTTTAAAACAAATCATCTGATACTATTATAAGTGCATAGTGTACAAAACAACTTCAAATCATAAGTATCAATCATAGGCGGCATGGGTACCATATATCATGTCGCCATATATAGGTTTACAAATAAAACCGCAAATGTCACGTATTTGGAAATTGGATTTCCGTCTATGAACCGAGGCAAAAGATAGTCCTCAACCGATTCGAGACTGCCTAGCCCGAGTCTCAGGATCAGAACGCATCGACCCTTGGATCGTCAGGGCTGGTCCACCGATGTGGATTAAACTTAAACCCTGGACACTGCGTTTCGCCGCCCTTTGGGGCGTAAGCGAGCCAACGAATGACTCCATCGGACCCGGATCGTCCGATCTAACCGAGGCGCCTCGCAACAGCAACAACCACATAAGTCAAACTCGTCAGGGCGTGTAAAACCACTGACGCCACTTCTAGCTAGGAGGAAACGCAGGCCCTCCCTGAGGTCCTTTCTCCCGTTTCTGGTTCATACCGGGGTGCGAGGCTCGCGAATCAACGCTACACAAAGCTACGCCACAAAGGCCGTGCTTTGATCACCAACCACAAGACTTTGCTTTTCAACAGAAGCCTTGATCATTTGCATCTTAGCATGCCACACAGGCAAACCATCCTATGCAACCGATATCAGTCACACGGAATGAAATCCGATGTCAGACACACAGTCCATTTACAAGTCCGTTCTGGGTCTGAACGAAACCGGAGGCACCTAGTACCCCGCATATCCATCGATCTCCAAGTACGTCTGGACGATCACTAACTGTTTCCATCTTCTTGGGTGTACAGCCCAATCAAGATCATCAGTAATTACCCAAACGACGTGAAGACCTCCGGTCTTCGACCATCGTCTTCATCTTCGACTTATCGTCGTATCAGTTATTCAGAATGGGATAAACCCGGTCTTTCCGAATAACTCGCGTATATATTATAAAAGTGTTACACAAACACAACATACGCCTCATTCCAATTCATCAGTCACTAACCGAAAATTAATTAAGAGAATAATTCCCCAAACATTAACCCCGAAGGCCGAAACCAACATCAGATCAATATCCAGAAAAACCATTCTGCTTGGCTAACCGACAGTTAGTTCCTAAATTTCACATTCATAGGGAAAGGTTCCCATTAATTTTATCAAAGATAAATTCTTTAAAATTTATTCTTTAATCTATTTTTGAATATCAATTCAAACTAGTCGGGATTAACGAACCTTACCGAAGTAATCATTTGTTTTAATTTCCCAATCCCAACCTATTCATCCCATGAAGTAAAACTGGTTATACTTCATATCTAACACCACGGTGTTATCGGTAAATTCAATTACCATTTCACGTTCAAATCTAATTAAAGATTTAACTATCGCCTGGAGCAAAACTGGTGCTACTCCATTCTCGATCATTTCAATCTAATTAAAGATTCATTAAAACTCCACTTAGTTTTAATCTTTAACTGGGTTAAAGAATCAGTGTTATTTAAAAACACAGTTCACGATAAACCCAAAATCACATTCATTAATTATCGGGTTAAAGAACGAGTGTTGTTTAAAACACTGTTCACGATAAACCCAAAAATCAATATCAATTCAATTCCAATTAAATATTATTTAATTGGTACACTTCATTAAATCTAAATAAAAAGATTTAATCTTTTCTCAACTGGGTTCAAGAACAGTGTTAGTGAAGACACCATTCACGACAAACCCAAATCACATTTGATATTAAATACAAGGCTCTGAATAGAAAATATACCGGCTTATATTCAATATCAAATTCTACAACTAACAAATATCGTATTGGAAATAACGATATAAATATATATCTTTCAAATTTCCATAACAACATCTGTATCATCACGAATTCCAACATCGAAATATTCCGAAGACAATTTCGATTCAAATCCACTCCAATGCAATCATTGGAAATTTTGGTTATTTTTAAAACCCTTTTCAAATTCAATTTATTTATTTAAAAATAAATAGAATTATATTTCTAGTTCAAAACTAGTTCATTTCGATAAAAATCTATTTTTATCTTTTCAAATATGGAGTTTTTCATCCCAAATATTCACAAATCATTTCTTATGATTTTACACAAATTATTACTATTTTTAATAATTTTATCAAGGCCCGTACAGTCGATTTCCATCAATGGCCATCGAACTGCACTTACAGCGACCTTTTTCAAATTTGATTTGGACATAATCCCAAATCCAACCGTTAGATTTCTAATTTCTCACATTCGTTAGAAAGCTCTCTTCGATACGAACCCAACGGTTCCGGTTTTAGGAGAATCCGACGGTCGGATCTCCCGTAATGTCCGTTTGAAATAAATGGTCGAAATTCACGAACTGCCGCAGCGCGGCGCGTTCTATTCAGGCCATTATATTATATATATAATATATATAATATATATTTCGTCGATTTCTATTTAAAACGAATTATATAAATGGTTTTGAAATTCGTTTCAAAATCTATTTCAACTTCCATCTCAATTCAAAGCAAAATTGAATTCTTCTCTATAAATTCGTTTTAAAATTCATTTCTATTCAATTCAAATTTCAATTCAATTTGAATTCATTTCAATTTGCTTTCAATTCAATTTGAATTCGTTTTCAATTCAATTCATTTCGAAATCGTTTTCAATTCAATTCATTTCGAAATCACTTTCAATTCAATTCACTTCGAAATCACTTTCAATTCAATTCATTTCGAAATCGTTTTCAATTCAATTCACTTTGAATTCGTTTTCAATTCAATTCATTTCGAAATCGTTTTCAATTCATTTCATTTCGAAATCGTTTTCAATTCATTTCATTTCGAAATCGTTTTCAATTCATTTCACTTTGAATTCGTTTTCAATTCAATTCATTTCGAAATCGTTTTCAATTCAATTCATTTCGAAATCACTTTCAATTCAATTCACTTCGAAATCACTTTCAATTCAATTCATTTCGAAATCGTTTTCAATTCAATTCACTTTGAATTCGTTTTCAATTCAATTCATTTCGAAATCGTTTTCAATTCATTTCATTTCGAAATCGTTTTCAATTCATTTCATTTCGAAATCGTTTTCAATTCATTTCACTTTGAATTCGTTTTCAATTCAATTCATTTCGAAATTGTTTTCAATTCAATTCATTTCGAAATCACTTTCAATTCAATTCACTTCGAAATCACTTTCAATTCAATTCATTTCGAAATCGTTTTCAATTCAATTCATTTCGAAATCACTTTCAATTCAATTCACTTCGAAATCACTTTCAATTCAATTCATTTCGAAATCGTTTTCAATTCAATTCACTTTGAATTCGTTTTCAATTCAATTCATTTCGAAATCGTTTTCAATTCAATTCATTTCGAAATCACTTTTCAATATTCATTTTAAAATGAATAAAATTGATATAAATATCGTTCACGTCAAAATGGCGTCAATTTAATCAACACGGCTTCATAAATTTCTATTTTCAAATATTCTATTTCAAATATTTCCTTTTCAAAATAGTTGTTATTATCAAAATATTTCGTTCAACACATGACCAATCTCAATGAATGAGTACTGTCAACACATGAACTTTTATTTTATATCGATAAAGGTGTAAATTTTATTACTAAAATATTTCGTTCAACACATGACCAATCTCAATGAATGAGTACTGTCAACACATGAACTTTTATTTTATAATATTCTTTATTTTCTAAATTGGAATGAGGCCCAATCAATTACCATATAAGGTTAATTATGGATTCCATACAACACATGTATATAATAGCATTGAAAAATAATCAACCATCAACCAAAGTGCACTACACTGTATAAGCATCAAATATAGATATTCGACGCTTATAACAGCCTGTCAATCTATCGATCGACATATTTAATCAATCAGGATGAGTGAACTTCAAATTTCATCCCAACACCCGTGTGGGGTTTCAAACAACCAAACACAGATTTTATTCGTGCAGTTGGGCGATGTGTGAAATTTATCGACCCAATCAATATCAGTCAAATCAGTGTATATACAAACAAATCGGCCGATTTGTTTATAACTATTCATTTATTCACATTCATGTTAAAAATTATATTTTTAACGATAAAACATTTTATTTCAACCTATGAATTTCTATTCAATTCATTTACACAATAAAATGATATTTTTATTTTCTAACATATTTTAGAAAATTTCGGCGGCATAACGGCACGATACTAGAAACGGGACAAGGCCTAGCCTTATCCCCGGTCTAGTGAAGGCCCACGCCATTCACACATCAATCATATCAATTTCATTTCACCAAACTATTCAAATCAACCCAAACAATCTAACTAACAACACAGCCAAACAAACAAGTCCATGGTCTGTGGACGATTGTGTCGGGTGCTACTAAGCACCGTCTACATCCTAGTATATATATATATATAACTAGAAAAGAAATAGAAAGGTGAGAAATTCTCACATATAGCTATCCTAGCTCCACGGCTCTTCATTGATATAAATCTTCTTCGTTCTGCCTCTTTTCACTTTAGTCGCCCGTAGCCACTACCTATGTAAAAATCGAATTTTTACTTTGCTATTCAATATATAAAAATCATATTTTTAATTCGATGTTCAACATATAAAAATCAAATTTTTACTTCGATGTTCAACATATAAAAATCATATTTTTAACTTCGATGTTCAACATATAAAAATCATATTTTTAACTTCGATGTTCAACATATAAAAATCATATTTTTAACTTCGATGTTCAACATATAAAAATCAAATCTTTTCCAATTTAAAAAATCAAACTTATTTCTCATTTAAAAATCAAACTTATTTCTCATTTAAAAATCAAACTTATTTCTAATTTAAAAATCAAACTTATTTCTAATTTAAAAATCAAACTTATTTCTAATTTATAATATATATAAAAACAGAAAAGAAATTTAAATAAACAAACAAAAATAAATTAATAAAAACACTTACCGAGAAAAAAAAAGAAGAGGGGGGGCTGATCGTCGGCTGCAACAGCAAGGAAGGGGGGGTCGGAGTCCAACTAGGGCTCGGAGACAGGGAATGTCGATGGTGGCGGGAGGGGTCTCGATTGGTCGGTGGATGGGGGGGGTCTCGCATCGGTGTCGAGGAAGGCAAGGGGGAGGAGGAAGAAGAGGGGCGCCGCGAGGGGGGTCTGGCCTGGGGAGGTTGCGCCAGAGGCGCGACGCCTCTGGTGGGCGGCGGTGACGAATCGCGCCCCCGTTCTCTCCTTTTTTTTTTTTTTTCTCCGATTCGATTGAAATGAAAATTAGGGGGGGCCAGAGATAAAGGAAAGGGGATTTCTTTTTTTTATTTTATTTTATTATTATTTAATTCAACCTAAAGTTGACTTTTTCATACGACCTCGAAACGAGGCCCACCGCCTGTCGTCCATAGCGTATTACCCCTATTCTGAACACAATGGGAGATATATCGCAAGCTGATTCGACTGTTTGAATCAGTTTCCGTTTAATTTACATTTAAATCACTATATTGAATTTTAAACGTACCTTTCAAATTACCGGGGCCACATACGAACTAGAAATATTCCAGAAAAATATTTTCTAGCTTCGTATTGACGATACGGTCCTAACAAAACTAGTTTCGTCGAATTCTGAGACCGTTTGAAAAATAGCCATTTTCCAGTCGATTAAAATCAACTGAAACTGGTCAAACGCGTTTTCCTTTGCCACGCTCACATATTGATTCGAAAAATTATGAAATTTGGAATCTAGCAATAATTTTACATCACGGACCCAACAAAACTGGTTTCGTCGAAATCCGAGGTCGTTTGCAAAATGTCCATTTTTAAGGGCCTGAATTCCATAGCGACTATTCAGAATTTTCAACTGGACATATCTTTTGATTCCTGATATGAAATCTTGATTTTTCGGATTCGTTGGAAAGATATTCACAATTAGATCCCATTATTTTTGGTTTCACTAAAATCCGGATTGTTTTGCACCCGGTACATTCAATTGAAGTTTGAAATCGAATTATCGAACTACCGCGCCATTTTTAATTCTATTTATAATTATATATAAATATTTATATTCTAACGACGACGCGTATAATATATACGTTCGAATTCTATTCAAAATAAATTTTCCGTCGATATTATTTAAAATAATTCATTTTAAATAATCGAAATTCACTAAAATTGCTAAAATAAAAATTTTAAACTGGCCCAGATTTTGCGGGTTGTTACAATAGAACTTCTTAAATGTTATTATATCTCCTGGTTCAATTATGCATCATTCTGATGTGAAAAACTAAGTAAAACATCAAAACGACCGCACAGTGTTTCTAGATGTTATCTAAAGTCAGCGACCTAAGCCAACCCGTGTTGTGCACCCGAACTACGACCTGAGCCAAACCCGTGCTTTGCACACGACCTGAACCAGGCTCGTGCTATGCATACGACCTACGACCTAAACCAATCCCTTACTTTGCATAGACCTACGACCTGAACCAAGCACGTGCTTTGCACACGCCTAAGCCAAGCCCGTGCTTTGCATACGACCTGGGCCAAGCTCGTGCTTTGAACATGAGAAGAAGAAAAATGACCTAACTCTGGATCTAACCAAATTAGCTCCAAACTTGACCAAATCTTCGCCAAACGATAATAATGATTCAAACAACTCATCTAAGTCATCTAAATCTATTAATTCAACAAGTACCATCATCCAAACATGAAAATTTCACTAAAATCATGATAGATCAATAGGTAGACAAAATAACGGATCTAAACTTGCATAAACATGAATTAACATAAGAAATTACCGATTTTAAGTTGCTAGATTAGATCCCATAGTGATTCATATGAAAACGCACTTACCATGATTTAGATCTATGAGAAAACACTTGAAAATGATGAAATTAAGATCAAACACTCATATACTTGATTGAATCCGTGTGAGAGATGCATATCACTCACCAAATCTTCAAAATAACATAAAAACACTTGGATCTAAATTCGGACAACAAAGAATTAACTTCAAACTCTTTGATTTTGATGAAGTCTCTCTTCGATTGATGTAGATCTAGCTTCAAATGATGTAGATCTTCGATTCTCTTATGTAGATCTATAATTTTAATGATGGAAAAGTTTATTTGATAAGGAGAATCACGAGCTCAACCAAATGAGAGAATGAAGAAAGTAACCTATTCTCTATGCTCCCAACCCCCTATTTATAGCCTCCCACCAGCCAACTAATAGGCCTTCCCAAATCAACTCATTATGGATTTAAAAACCTAAACAGCAAACTATGAAACATTAAAACAGCGATTCCTCCTAATCCGCTAAGCTAGGTTTTTAATGTGACCACTCTGCGAAATGGGAAACATCATTTTCTTTCCAATGAAGCTGATTTAGCACCTGATTCGATCCGAGTCAAAAGTTATGCCCTATACAAGACTGATAGGGGTAAAATGTTCACAAACAAAATTAGTAAAAATTATGGACATGTTTCACATCCCCATAGCCAACGTATCAAAATATGAGAATGATACAACCCTTAGCATGTAAAATAAAAATATACTACGGTCCTCCAATACGTAAAATGCGGGCTATTACATTCTCCCCCTTAAGAATTCTACCCCCGAAATTCCAACAACCATAAGCAACCTCAACGATTTCGCATGCTTATCACCCATAAGTAGCCAATTCTATCATCCAAACTAGCAACCATCAACCACGCATCCATAGCCTTATCCTAGCGTGTGGAATTCTAAAGCAATCACAATCAAAATAGTACAAGTTACAATGATGTAAGGTGACATGATACTAATGGACCATACCGACGAAGAGTTCTGGATGGGTCATCTTCATACTCTCTTCCGTTTTCCATGTACAATCATCGCCATCCTCACTCCATTTTACCTTGCCTAATTTAACCGTCTTCCTCCTAAGCTATTTCATGTCATTTCCCACAACACGAAGTGGCTTACAAGGTCTTGTAACAACAGTCTTTACTTCTAGGTTTTCGTAATGTTCCGGAGATACCACCACATTCGAATCATGCACGCACTTCCGTAGAAACGACACATAGAAAATATTATACACACTTGACATCTTCTTTGGTAACTCCAATCTATATGCGAGCTTTCCAATCCGCTTGATTATCGGAAATGGTCCAACAAATCTTGGGGCCAACTTTCCTTTGCTTCTGAATAGAACAACATGTTTCGACGGCGAAATCTTCACGAATACCATATCGCCAACGTCGAATTCCAAATCTTTTCGATGCTTATCGGCATAACTCCTCTGACGATCTTGGGCTGCCTTCATTCATTGTTGAACAATCTCAATACATTCTGAGGTTTCTCTTATCATCTCAGGCCCAAATATCAACTTATCTCCAGTTTCTAACCAACATGTCGGACAATTGCACGGTCTTCCATACAATGCCTCATATGGTGTCATCCCAATGCTTGCCTAGTAGCTATTATTATATGAAAATTCAACTAGATGTAGATGGCCTTCCCATGATCCCTAGAAGTCTAATACAAAAGCTATTAGGAGATCTTCCAAAACTCGGTTAACCCTCTCGGTTTGACCATCGGTCTGGGGATGATAAGTCGTACTCAAACACAACTCGGTTCCCAAAGCTTCTTGCAAACTCTTCCAAAATCAGCTCGTGAACAACGGATCACGTTTAATTACTATGCTCTTTGGGATATCATGGAATCGAACCACCCATTTAGTATAAACCTCAGTTAACTTCAATGGTGTCCTACTCGACTTGACAGGAATAAACCTTGCACTTTTGGTCAAGCGATCCATGATGACCCAAATTCCTTTGTTTCCTGCCTTGGTTCTAGGAAATCCATCAACAAATTCCATCGACGTCTGCTCCCACTTCCACGTAGGAACTTCCAATGGATGAAGCAATCCACTCGGCTTCTTCTGTTCAGCTTTCGCCAGTTGATAGTTCATACACTTGGAAATGAACTTTCCAATATCTCTTTTCATCCCTTCCCAGTTGTGGACTCGCTTCAAGTCCTGATACATCTTATTACCACCGGGATGAATCGTCAACTTCAAGTGATGACATTCCCTCAGAACGTCATCTTTTAATCCGCTGATATCAGGAACAACCAGTCGCCCTTTCTTTCGAAGTCATCCCTCTCGATCGACCTCAAACTCTTTATTCTCTGGTTCCAGCTTTTGGATAAACTCGAAAAGCTTTGCGTCTTACTTTTGGATTTCTCCAATCCTTTCGATAAGAGTAGGTCTTATTGACAAGTTTGCCAACATTCCAGGTTCCAACTCGCACGGTGGTCTAAAATAAAACCTGCCAAGTACTCGAGGCTTCTCCATTATGAAAACATCGCTCCTAAACTTGCATATCTTCGACCCAACGCACCTGCAACTGCATTACCTTTACTAGGAGTATAGGCTATACCAAAATCATACGATGCCGGAAACTCTAACCACCTTTATTGCCGAAGATTCAAATCCTTTTAGGAGAAAAGATATTTTAATGACTTGTGATCCATAAACAACTTGAATCGAACCCCCAACAGGTAATGTCTCCATATCTTCAGAGCAAACAGGATCGCTGCCAACTCCAAATCATGAGTTAGATAATTCATTTCGGGCGGCTTCAGCTATTGACTCGTGTATGCCACAACCTTATTCTTCTGCATCAGCACTGCTCCAAGCTCGGTACCACATGCATCAGTGTATACCACCATTTCCCCATTCCCACTTGGAATCATCAAAACAGGAGCACTCGTCAGTCTCTCTTTCATGATTCTGAACGCTTTCTCACACTTTGCATCCCATGTGAACACTTGGTTCTTCTTCGTTAATCCTGTTAATGGAGCAGCTATATTGGAGAAATCCTTGATAAACCGTCGGTAACAAACTGCCAATCCAAGAAAACTTCTCACGTCCGTCGCATTCTTAGGTCTATCCCAGTCCTGGATTGCTGCCACTTTAGTGGGGTCAACCACTATTCCATTTCCAGAAACAACATGGCCTAAGAACCTTACTTTGCTCTTCTAGAAGTGACACTTCGAAAACGTAGCTTTCAGCTGATGCTCTCGCATGATTTCCTAAACAACTGGCAAGTCTATCTTATGTTCTTCCTCGTTTCGGGAGTAAACCAGAATGTCATCCACGAACACAAGTACGAACTTGTTCAACTAATCTCTGAAAACCCAATTTATTAGTTCAACAAAGTATGCTGGAGCATTAGTCAACCCAAATGGCATTACCAACCATTCGAAGGAACCAGATGGTGTCCTAAAAGCAGTCTTCGACACATTATTTTTCGCCACTCTCAACTGGTGAAATCTCGTTGCCAAATCCATCTGAGAAAACACTTTGGCTTCGTAAAGTTGATCGAACGAGTCATCTATCCTTGGCAACGAATACTTGTTCTTCTTGGTCACCTTGTTCAGCTCACGATAGTCCACAAACAATCTCAACGATCCATCGGCCTTGGTTGCAAACACAACTGGTGCTCCCCATTCGGATACACTTCTCCGAATGAATCCATTTCCCATAAGGTCACGAACTTGCACCTCAAACTCTCGTTGTTCCTTTGGCGCCATCCGCCTAAGAGGCATAACGATAGGTCTAGCACCCTCGACCAAATCAATTCTAAACTCGATCACACGATGCGGGGAAAACCTTTGACTTCTTCAAAGACGTCCTCAAACTCATTAGCGACCAGCACAGATGACAAGTCTTCCTGTGGAACCACAAGCAAATACAAAAGGCTCACGAAGATACCATCTTTGGGCTTACATCGAATCAAAACATTTCGTCGTTCCACATCCTTGACTCCTACCTCAAGCTTCTCGCAATTCACTCTTGCCACATATCTCTTGAGCCAATCCATGCCCAAGATGATCCCAACCCCAGCGAAGTTCAAAACAAAGCAATCACACATAAAAGAGAAACCATGATTCGAAAAAATACGACCATGAAAAAGCATTCAAAGACTAGACGAACCTCTAACTAGATTATCCACAATTAATGGTCTATCAAAAATCTCGGGTTCCAAACCTAAGCGGCATACAATCTCATTACAAATGAATGAATGTGATGCTCCAGTATCAAACAACATTCGAACAGAAAGATTACCTTGGAGGGCGAAACCCTTTCCTTTTTCTTGTGAAGTAGGAGCTCTTGAAGAAGATGGCACGACCTCCAAGGCATAAGCCTTCACAACCTACTTACCCTTAGCGGATTTCGGACAATCCTTCTTTTCATGCCCAAGCTTTCCGTACTTAAAGCACTTTTCATCAGCTTTTGGATTCTTACATTCGTTGGAGTAATGGCCTTTCTGTTGGTAGTTAAAGCAAACCACCTCACTTTTAGGTTTCTTCTTGCCATCCTTCCCTTTCTTTTGTTGCTACTTGTTGCTTCCTCTTCTTATTGTTATTAACACCCTGCTATGGTTTCGAAGTTTCCTTAGTTGCAGCGATAACATTTGCTCCTTTAGGAAATAAGCTTTCATGTTGAACAATTTTTTCCACAATCTTCTCATAGGGATCATCAAAATGATCCATCAATGGATTTCCTATGCAGGTATCCAAACCCATCACAAACTCCTCGTTCTTCTAATAGGGTGTGTCAATATATGAACGAGCATACTTCGATAAGGCCGCAAAATCAGAAACATAATCAAGCATTAGTCTACCAATTGTTTTAGCTCCACAAAATTCTTGAAAAGAACTGACTTCTAAGCGGTGGAGATAAACTTTGTCCCAAACTTAACTTGGAACTGTTCCCAAGTAATTTCCTCTTCTGGAGTCTCAAGCGTAAGAGAATTCCACCACTCTATGGCCCGGCTTTGTAGCTGCCTTGATGCAAGCTTTCTCTTAGACGATCATCTATTCCCAAATATCCATAAATATGAGTACAAGCATCTAACCACCTTATAACCTCTTTAGTTGGCTTTGTTCCTTTAAATAGCTTCCCTCCAAGAGATGTGAAGTCTTTACACAGCTTCGTAAAATCGACAACCCTAGGCACGTGTTGTAACACCCCGTAATTTTAACAATATTAAAAGAGGATAAATTAAATAATAATTAATTTAATATTCATAATTAAAGGAAAAGGACTGCACCATTGCGTCCGTCTTGAAATTCTGGTCAAGATACACATTTGGTTTGCATAAAACAGACATCGTATAAGGGTATAAGAGTTTAAAGTTTGCATATGTGCAGAAGAAAAACATATATACATATGAGTCAGAACCTTATCCAAAATCTTTAAAAAAATTATACAAAAAATGGTGGCAGTTTTCCCGCTCTACGGGGTCGACCCCCCTTAAGGGGTGTCGACATCAGGGTCGGCCCCCTTGCAGGGGTGTTGATACCCCTAGGGTTGAGGTGGCAGACGATTTTAGGGGGCTGGCAGCTATACATACGGGTCCATTTCTCTTGTTTTCTTCACTGGAAATCAATGGAGGCCAAATGCTGTCAGTTCCTAGATTGAATAGGACACTTTTCTTCTTCTTTTGCAATTAAAAGATTAGAGATTCAAGATCCATTCTTCTTCTATTTTCTAATTCAAAAACTGTGAGTTCCTAGTTGCTTTTAGATTTAAATATTTAAAAGTAAATGTGATATGACTATAGTTTGGATTTGTTTATATGACTAAATTATACCAGATCCATTGTAGATTGTGAATATATGGAATTCTGAATTGGTTAGGATTTGGATCCCAATCCTTATCTTATTAGATCTATTGTAACTTCTATGACATTCTATGATATGGATCTTGACCTTATTTGTGTTAGATATATTTTTAACTATTGGATCTGAATTACGTGGACATTTAAATTATTAATCAGATCTAGTTTATCACCTTATGCCTATCATATTAGATATGAACCAGTTGGACAACTAAATTGTTAATTAAGAACTTATTATGCTTATTATGACATCATAGTTATGTTAGAATTAGTTAACTTCCACAAGTTCATCAGATTTATGCGTATATGTCCACCTTATCACCATGCTAGTTTATGTTTATGGCAGAACAATCACCTTTGTCATATTCCCATCACTTTTCCCTTTTTATTGTTTATGACTAGGATATTATCTAGCCTAGGCATGCCGCGAATTATGTGAAGGAGCTAGTTAGGGAAAGGGGGAAAAGGTCAGAATTGGCATAATTTAAATAATGTTTATATGAATTGGACATATAATTCAAAATGGGGGAAAAGGGGCATAATCACCTATAAAGACATAGGTGAGAATTTGGATAATAATGAAATGTCTAAGATTACAATTAGAAATTGTAATTGCACTTATGACACGAGGTTAGGTTGCATTAGTGGTGGAAGTCTGCCCGGACCCGACCGGCTTATCCAGCAACTGCTAATGTTGCACCTAATGTGAGAGGTCTAAGGGCATAAATACGAATCGGGCTAAGACACGAGGTTAGATCCAACTTGTGGATGAAGTCTGTCTGGACCCGACTGGCATATCCAGCGTCCACAAGTTGTAAGCCTAATGTGGGAGATCTATCCCATTATAAACCATAAATGGACATGGTAATAAATTGGACTACTTAACCTAATCTAATCCACAGGGATTGTATGATTATGAACTAAAGTTAGAGTTAAGTAAAATTGGTTGGACAATGGGTGGGCTAAGTTAAGTATATCTGAGATAGGTGGGTAATATATAAATATAGGCCCAAGCTTAACCAATCAGGGGGTTATGTAATTAAAGACACCTAGTGGTATACATAACTGGTGGAAATAATAAAGTTATCAAATTAAAGACACCTTCTAGGGTAAGCATAACTTGTAGAAATGATAGGGTTATGTAATTAAAGACACCTAGCGGTATACATAGCCAATGAAAACCTACTGGGGGATATAATACAAAGGGGAGAGCTTGTATCATATTGTGTGGGACCCGTTTCATCCAGTAATCTTGAGTAGGTATCAAACATGTACTCCGAACTAGGTCGGAGAAGGGGCACGCTTACTGGACTGATTGTAAGAGATCCAAACTTGGAGGACGGTGTGGGCGGCGCAAACCGACCGAGCCATATGCATGCATGAGCCTAGCAGAAGAAGATAAGACGACCATGACACCCGTAGATATAGGGTTGTGCATATCAGCAAGGGGTTGCCACTTTAGGACATGATACATCCTACGGTGGGGCCAGCATAGAGTATTTACGTGGATTAGGGAGCCGATCGATTAGGGTAGTAGTTAGGATACATTTGGACGCATGCCTAAGTCTACCACCTTATATGGAAGGGATCATCTCATTCTGGTTATACTAGTAATAGTGCAGAGTAATCATAAGGGAAGCGTATACACCTTGTCCTGTCTACCTTGTCACACCTGTCTTTTATGCAGTAATCTGTCTTATCCACTTTATATGCATGTCATGCTACTTTTATTTATTTACTTGATAAAAGTAACTGGACTCACCAGACTTTATGTATGACCCTTTTTGTTTCGTCTTCTTTCTTCCGTTCCCTCTCCCCCAAGTTCTCAGGACGGGAACACTTAGGCTTGACCATGATTCTACTTATTTTTTCTGGAGTTGCTGAGATGTATGGCTCAAGCTCCTATCCTTGTTGCTATGGCTATATTTTGTTTTTGGGGAATTTTATTTCTTTTATGTATTCTGATATTTTTGAAGTACAAGACAGTGGCTTTTATGTTGTAATGGGCTTTTTTATTTTAGACATGTGATATTTTTGGACCACGGTATCTTATGATTAATAAACTTTTTATTCCGTTGTTATTTTATATGTATGTCTTGTAATATTTCTGTTCTAATTACTATAACGCTTCACGAAACTTAATGCATTCCCATTGTGAGTGACATTAACGGATGTGGGGTGTCACACTTGGCATCAAAGCTGAAGGTTACCATATTAGATAAATGTTTCTGAAAGCGATTTTTAAAAAGGTTTCAAAAGAAAGCATTTTCAAAAAGAAAAGTCTGTTTTGAAAAACATTCCCCAAAGAAGCATAAGTAATATCTTTTGATCCCTTATCTGAATCTCTTTCCTTTTCTTTTTCAGCATGTCTGGGGAAACCAATAATCTAGAGGGCGTTACGATACCAGGATGGTTCTGTAGGTATCTAGAGGCCATGGCGCCTGTCGAACGCCAAGGAAACGTTCCTCCCCCAGCTGCACCCATTGCTTCTCCTCCTCCGCGTGTAGACAACTTCTCAAAGATCTACAAAGATTTCCGTGCTATGGGAGGGAAGTCATTCCATGGAACTGAGATGTTTGTGAAGGCAAGGAACTGGCTCAAGGAGACCGAGGAGTTGTTTGTAATCTTTGAAGTGGAGGATCGAAGAAAGATTCAGTTAGCTGCTTGGCTATTGAAGGATGAAGCTTCATTTTGGTAGGAGGTAACCCAAGCAAGTCGTCCGATGAAAACTTGGGATGACTTTAGACGTAGATTTGAGATGAAATTCCTTTCCTAAGCTGAGAAGAACATGCAGTTGGAGATATTATTGGTACTCAAACAAGGGAACTTGACGGTTAAAGAGTATGTGAACAAATATTACCAGTTGGAAAGATTTGGACTGGAACTGGTAGACATGCCGCATGAGAAGGCTTTGCGGTTTGCTAAAGGGATAAATGAACCCCTTCATGGGTTAGCCATGTCCCATATTCCAATGGGAGCTACCTTTGAAAGACTTGTTGATATGGCCTTGATGTATGAGGAAGTGAAAGGAGAAAAGAAGGAAGTAAAGGCTGAGGAAATAACGCAAAAATAAGAAGGTGTGGCCCAAGAAGGGGCAACAGCAACAACAACAGCAGAAGAAAGGTGGAAAGAATGAAAAGACCAAGGATAAGAGGAAATGTCACGGTTTTGGGAAATACGGTCACTTGGTCAAAGACTGTAAAAGAAGGAAGAACGCTTGCTTCAATTGTGAAGAAGTCGGACACTTTCCTAGGGAGTGCACAAAGAAATAGGGATCGCAGGGACAAGGTCAAAGAGCAGGAACTTCTGGAGGGCAGGTGCATGCTCTTGCGAACAGTTCTCCTGACAGAGGTAGAAAAATTTCTGTGGAAGGTTTAATTTCTCTTCCAAACCATCCTATTAGAACACTTTTTAATTCTGTCGCTTCACATTCATTTATATCTAGTTCTACAATTGAATCTCTGCACTTAATTACTAGTATGATAGTGGATCTCATAGTTGTCTCAAACTTTATTGGTGGTTTGGCTCATTTATCTATGATTTGTTGGGGTTTGAAAATATCTGTGTTAGGCGTCGAGTTTGAGTGTGACGCGTATGTGCTCAGGTTTATGGGCTATAGGTTAATTCTAGGAATGGATTGGCTTACCACGTATGGTGCCATTCTGGATTGTGAGAGGAGGGTCGTTAGGCTTCTGACTTGTCATAGCAGGGCCCTCGAGATTTCTTGTGACCCCAAGGGTCTATTATGCTTAGTTTCTTAGAGTCTCTTGATGCATCTATCGATGATCTGCAATTGGTTCCAGTAGTCTGAGATTATTCTGATGTTTTTGTTGAGGCACGGGGTTTACCTTTGAGGCACGAGATCGATTTTCGCATATATCTGGTGTACAATGCAAAGCCAGTTGCATTTCCAGTACGCCATATGGCTCCAAGGGAAAGGAGGGAGCTGAGTAAGCAAGTAGGGGAGCTACTTGAGAAAAGATTTATCAGACGAAGCATAACTGAATGGAGTGCTCCAGTTGTATACGTAACTAAGGCGGGTGGATCGCTTCGTTTGTGCGAGGACTATAGAGAATTGAACAAATACACGAAGAAGAATAGGCACCCACTTCCGAGGATAGACGACTTGTTTGACCATCTTGTCGGTGCCTCGGTATTCTCTCAGTTAGACTTGGCCATGGGGTTTCATCAGTTGAGGGTGGCTGAGGATAGTATAGACAAGACAGCTTTTAGGACTCCGGATGGTTTCTTTGAATGGCTAGTTATGCCTTTTGGGCTGATGAATGCACCGGTCTATTTTGTCGATCTAATGAGTAGGGTGTTTCGGGAGTTCCTAAATAATTTTGTCGTAGTTTTTGTTGATGATATTTTGATCTTCTCCAAAAGTGAAGAAGGGCATGCCCAGCTTTTGGGAGAAGTTTTGAAAACTCTTCGTGACCATTAGCTTAAGGCAAAGTTCTCCAAATGCCATTTTTGGGGAAAGGAGGTGAGATTCCTAGGGCACTTAGTCTCCAAAGAAGGGATAGTTGTGGATCCCGCGAAAGTAGTTACAGTGCAAGACTGGCAGATTCCTAAAAATGCAACAGAGATGAGGAGCTTTTTTGGACTGGCAGGTTATTATAGGAAGTTCATTAAGGACTTCACCAAAGTTATCAGCCCCTCTCACCAGGTTGACAAAGAAGAATTTGACGTTTTCATGGGATATAGATGGTGATGTTCTTTCCAACTTCGGAAGAGGGCTCTGACAACAACCCCAGTTTTGACCTTTCCTGATGGAAGTGTTAACCGTTTACACTGATGCAAGTGGTACAGGGCTTGGTGCGGTTCTGATGCAAGAAGGGAAAGTAGTGTGTTATGGGGGTTGACGGTTGAGAGTTCATGAGAAGAACCACCCCACCCATGACCTAGAGCTAGCTGCCATAGTATTCGCGCTTAAGACGTGGAGACATTATTTACTTAGAGAGAAGTTCGAGTTATATACCAATCATAAATCTCTCAAGTATTTGTTCTCGCAGAAGGATCTTAATTTAAGGCAACAAAGGTGGATGAAGTTCTTAGCTTCTTATGATTTTGAAATCGCTTATACCCCGGCAAGGGTAATGTGGTGGCAGATGCAATGAGTAGGCAGAGGATGGCCTTAAGTCCTCTGTTTGTGGAGAGGAAAAGCTAGGAGTTTATGTTAACCTTTGAATTTAAACCTTCCATCGAGATTTTGCCTGATTTGTTTGCATCGCTAGAAATACGACCAACTCTTATGGATCAGATAGAAGCGTCGCAGCAAGATGACCCACAGATGTTAGACATCATGGATAAGCTCAGAAAAGGGGAGACTTCTAGTCACTTCATTCGATATACCATCGATGAAAAGGGGTGGTTGCGACGAGATGGAAGGCTTTGTGTCCCTCAAACTGGCAGCTTGATAAAGACAGTCCTAGAAGAAGCCTACCATTCTAAGATGACTATTCATCCAGGCGGTGATAAGATGTATAGAGACATGAAGAGGGATTTCTTTTGGGCCGGAATGAAGAAGATGTGGCCGGATTTGTTTCTCAATGTTTAATTTGCCAGCAAGTTAAAGCTGAGCAAAAGAAGCCCGATGGTTTACTTCATCCTTTGGAGGTTCCTCAGTGGAAATGGGAGAGCGTCTCTATGGATTTCACAGATGGTTTGCCTAGATCAAAGAAAGGCAACACCAGTATTTGGGTGGTAGTGGATAGATTGACTAAGAGCGCTCATTTCATTCCAGTCAAAAGTATGGTTGGCAGTAATTTATGTTTGTGAGATAGTTCATCTTCATGTAGTACCTTCCAGCATCGTAAGCGATCGTGGCCTCATCTTTACCGGTGAATTTTGGAAGAGATTTCAAGAAGAATTAGGTACACGGTTGTGTTTGAGCACCGCTTATCATCCTCAAATCGATGGGCAGACGGAGAGGGTGAACAAGATTCTTGAGGATCTTTTAAGGCTGTGTATCCTAGACTTTGAAGGGACTTGGGAAGAGCACCTTCCTTTAGTAGAGTTTGCCTATAACAACAGCTATCAAGCCAGCATCGACATTGCACCCTTCGAAGCATTGTACGGACGACCCTGTAGATCACCAACTTGTGGGTGGAAATCTACAGAAAGGTTATTACTTGTACTAGATATGGTTAGAGAAACATCCGAGAAGATTGACCTTATTCGACGGCGGATGAAGACAGCCGAAGATAGGCAGAAATCCTACGCAGACAAGAGAAGGACTGACATCCAATTTGAAGTGGGAGACTTAATTTTTATTAAAGTGTCACCTCTGAGGAATGTGGTTCGCTACGGATCTGTAGAGAAGTTGGCACCCAGATTCGTGGGACCATTTCCCATAACCGAAAGGATTGTCCAAATGGCCTATAGAGTAAAGCTCCCAGAAAATCTATCCGGCGTTCATAATGGTTTCCACGTTTCTCATCTGCGGAAGTGCTTGCATAACACCACGGAAGTTGTTGAGTCAAGTATATTAGAGGAAGTAGAAGTGGAATGGGAGGCAACAGTTGGACGAGTTCCTACCCGTATCCTTGGATCAGAAGTTAATAAGCTATGTAATAAAAAGATCAAGCTGATAAAGTTTCAATGGGGAGATAACCCAGAGGATACGACTTAGGAGACCGAATAAAAGATTCAGGCTTCATACTCTTTTCTTTTCGGGGGTATGTTCTTAACTTCTTTTCCAAAATTTATCTGTGCTTGTTTCTATCATTTGAATATATCATATCCATAGTATTTTCGACCTTTAAATGGGAATCCTATAGATGTAAACATGTGTTTGAAACATGTTATGTTTTATGGATGCAAGTGTTTGCTAATGGTTGTTTGTGGATGCATATACACACACATAAGGCACTAGATCGGCTCAATCACTCTCATACTGCATATGGATATATATGAATTTTTCATTCTTTTAATGGATGGAAATGGAAATACTATCAAATGGATGTTGCATTTGGACGGAATGTGCACACATGTAGAAATTACATATTATAACAGGATTATTTGCGTACATATTGGACTCGTGGCACTAATATACATTGCATTGAGGAGGTCGACTGGATCAGTAGACCGCCTAATCTTCGCATTAGTATTGGGTCATAAACACACACCTTTGCATATGTTCATATACGCATTAGAAGTCTTTAAGGAAAATGAATGCCTGTGATTAGTGGATGAATAGATGGATGTGGATGGTAGGCTACATTCTTCTTAACTTGGCGAATTCGAGGACGAAATTCTTTGAGTGGGGGAGAATGTAACACTCCGTAATTTTAACAATATTAAAAGAGGATAGATTAAATAATAATTAAATTAATATTCAGAATTAAAGGAAACAGACTGCACCATTGTGTCCATCTCGAAATTCTACTCAAGATAGACATTTGGTTTGCGTAAAATGGACACCGTATGAAGAGGATATGAGAGTTTAAAGTTTGTATACGTGCAGAAGAAAAATATATATACATATGAGTCGGAATCTTATCCAAAATAGTTCAAAAAAATAGTGGCGGCAGTTTTCCCGCTCTAGGGAGTCAACCCCCCTTAAGGGGTGTCGATACCAGGGTCGACCTCCCTACAGGGGTGTTGACACCCCTAGGACTGAGGTGGCAGACGATTTTAGGGGGTTGGCAGCTATATATACGGGTCCATTTTTCTTGTTTTCTTCACTGGAAATCAATAGAGGTCAAATGCTGTCAGTGCCTGGATTGAATATGATTCGTTTCTTCTTCTTCGACAATTAAAAGATTAGAGATTCAACATCCATTCTTCTTCTATTTTCTAATCCAAACACTATGAGATCCTAGTTGCTTTTGGATTTAAATATTTAAAAGTAAACGTGATATGACTATAGTTTGGATTTGTTCATATGACTAAATTGTACCAGATCCATTGTAAATTGTGAATATATGACATTCTGAATTGGTTAGGATTTGGATCCCAATCCTTATCTTATCGTATCTATTGTAACTTCTATGACATTTTATAATGTGGATCTTGACCTTGTTTGTGTTAGATCTATTTTTAACTATTGGATCTGAATTATGTAGACAAGTAAATTATTAATCAGATCTAGTTTATCACCTTGTGCATATCATATTAGATCTGAACTAGTTGGACATCTAAATTGTTAATTTAGATTTTATTATGCTTATTATGACATCATAGTTATGTTAGAATTTGTTAACTTCCACAAGTTAATTATATTTATGCTTATATGTCCACCGTATCACCATGCTAGTTTATGTTTATACCAGAACAATCATCTTTGTCATATTCCCATCACTTTTCCCTTTTTACTGTTTATGATTAGGCTATTATCTAGCCTAGGCATGCTGCGAATTATGTGAATGCGCTAGTTAGGGAACGGGGGAAAAAGGTCAGAATTGGCATTATTTAAATAATGTTTATATGAATTGGGCATATAATTCAAAATGGGGGAAAAGTGGCATAATCACCTATAAAGACATAGGTGAGAATTTGGATAATAATGAAATGTCTAAGATTACAACTAGAAATTGTAATTGCACTTATGACACGAGGTTGGGTTGCATTAGTGGCGGAAGTTTGTCCGGACCCGACCAGCTTATCCAGCAACCACTAATGTCAAACCTAATGTGAGAGGTCTAAGGGCATAAATACGAATCGGGCTAAGAAACGAGTTTAGGCCCAACTTTTGGAAGAAGTCTTCCTGGACCCGACTGGCATATCCAACATCCACAAGTTGTAGGCCTAATGTGGGAGGTCTAGCCTATTATAAATCATAAATGGGCATGGTAATAAATTGGACTACTTAACCTAGTCTAATCCATAGGGATTGTATAATTATGAACTAAAGTTAGGGTGAAGTAAAATTGGTTGGACAGTGGGTGGGTTAAGTATATCTGAGATGGATGGGTAATATTTAAATATAGGCCCAAACTTAACCAATTAGGGGGTTATGTAATTAAAGACACCTAGTGGTATACATAACTGGTGGAAATAATAAAGTTATGAAATTAAAGACACCATCTAGGGTAAGCATAACTTGTAGAAATGATAGGGTTATGTAATTAAAGACACCTAGTGGTATACATAGCCAATGAAAACCTACTGGGAATATAATACAAAGGGGAGAGCTTGTATTATATTGTGTGGGACCCGTTTCATCCAGTAATCCTGAGTAGGTATCAAACATGTACTCCGAACTAGGTCGGAGAAGGGGCACGCTTACTAGACTGATTGTAAGAGATCCAAACTTGGAGGACGATGTGGGCATCGCAAACCGACCGAGCCATGTGCGTGCATGAGCCTGGCAGAAGAAGATAAGACGACTGTGACACCCGTAGATATAGGGCTGTGCATATCAGCAAGGGGTTGCCACTTTAGGACGTGATACATCCTACGGTGGGGCCAGCATGGAGTATTTACGTGGATTAGGGAGACGATTGATTAGGGTAGTAGTTAGGATACATTTGGATGCATGCCTAAGTCTACCACCTTATATGGAAGGGATCATCTCATTCTGGTTATACTAGTAATAGTGCAGAGTAATCATAAGGGAAGCGTATACACCTTATCATGTCTACCTTGTCACACATGTCTTTTATGCATTAATCTCTCTTATCCACTTTATATGTTTGTCATGCTACTTTTATTTATTTACTTGCTAAAAGTAACTGGACTCACCAGACTTTATGTATGACCCTTTTTGTTTTTTCTTCTTTCTTCCGTTCCCCCTCCCCCAAGTTCTCAGGATGGGAACACTCAGGCATGACCATGATTCTACTTATTTTTTCTGGAGTTGCTAAGATGTATGGCTCAAGCTCCTATCCTTGTTACTATGGCTATATTTTGTTTTTGGGGAGTTTTATTTCTTTTATGTACTATGATATTTTTGAAGTACTGGACAATGGCTTTTATGTTGTAATGGGCTTTGTATTTCAGACATGTGATGTTTTTGGACCACGGTATCTTATGATAAATAAAGTTTTTATTCCGCTGTTATTTTGTATGTCTATTTTGTTATATTTCTGTTTTGTTTACTATAACACTTCACGAAACTTAATGCATTCCCTTTGTGAGTGACATTAACGGACATGGGGTGTCACACCTATACACCTACATCTACCATGGATGCCACTGGAGCGCGTACCCTTCTCATGAATGCTTCCATCATGGCCTCAAACATGGTGGGTAATCTGGTGTACCGCCATTTCCCCCTCTAGGTACAGTCCCCTCCCTAGCAGCATATCTTGAAGTACGTCGAATCATTCTACATTTGCAAATTAGAATGATTAGCCACTTACAAAAAAAAGTTGTTAATGGAGTTCAAACGCTACCATACTATATACTACACTATATAGTATACATCCCTTAGAAATCTACATATAATTCTCTCATATGTAACTACATCATTGAACATTGGATAAAATCGATAACCACGGCTCTGATACCAATTGTGACGATCGCCCATAACTCCCGCACTTAACAAGGGGAAATAATGTGTTGAAAGACGTGCTAGGAAGTTATGGACAATCATCAGAGTTGAATAACACAAGTGGAACACGTCGTACCTCACAACGCAAGGATAAAATATAATAGAACATATACAACAGGCAATAATAGTGAAGCATCATATATCAAACTTTTAAACTTTCATAACAGCCTGAAAGATTTTTCCATATATCAACTTAACATAATATCAAAGTCTGTACATAAAGCCTCACTATAACACTCAGAGTAAATCATCAAACAGCAAAAAAATAGATACTATGTAGTAGAAAAGATAATACGCCAGCCTCCTTCTCACCACCGTACTGCAACATCGTCTTCACCAAGCTATCACCTGTTAACTGCTACCTAGTCTGTCCATCGAAAAATAGGATGGACAACACAAGGTAATAAGAGGGACACATAAAACCTTGAGTCAGACAACAGTCTTAGTGAGCGATAAAACATCTAACTAACATCATCAATAAAGTATATGAGAATGGGCAGATAAACAACTAATCTACCTACTTCACTAGAGAAGAAACTCAACCTCATCTTCCCGCACCGGATAGTGATAGCCTTTACAAAACAAGCATTTTAACCATACATCCATGGCAACCATACAGTCATTCATTCATGGCAATCAAAAGTAACCAACAATATCAATCATAACAACCAATTATATATCTCACTTAAACCGTCCTAATAGAGCTAACATCTCGCAAGCACAAGACCTAGAGGTCTAAACCAATATCAGACAAACATCTAAGAAACATCTCTTTCGACGTCAGATAATCTACGTGAGACGGTACAAGAAAACAAACAACATTCATGACTGACTCTAGCTATCACCACCAATCCTGCTTTGAAACCATCGTTGATCGTATGGCTGGCTATATCATCCTGCCATCCGTCAAGGGTTAATGGTAACCCCGGTTTAAGCAAAAAAAACTCCATACCCTTTCAATGATACATATCTAGGTCTTCCAATGATACCCAGGGTACTCGACCATACAACCGGTCTTTTAGACGTCTCTATTGTATCCCTGCTTTGAGCCCGCTAGAACCTACTAAAACGATAATCTCGCAGCCTTCAATATCTCTAGTCGTCCGCACCTGCGACCTTTCACAAGCTCAAAACATGCTTGAGCAACCATTATCCACTAACTCAAAATAACCTTTAGTTATCTTCACATTCGTTGTTTTCAACGATCAACAAACATCTCACACCACTTCGAACATTCCCCATTAAGCTCACCTCGAAGCTAGAACCATTGTTGACCCAAAAACCAGCTTCGTTCGGTCGATACTGCACTTCATAGCATTTCCATCTTTTTCACTATGAAAAACTGGCCAAAATGTCAAAACAGCCTTTTGCAGTGCTTCTGAAATGCTATTATATCTCCTGGTTCAATTCTGCATCATTCTGGTGTGAAAAACTAGGTAAAACATCAAAACAGCCTTTCACAGCGCTTTTGAAATGCTATTGTATCTCCTGCTACAATTCTACAGCATTCTGGTGTGAAAAACTAAGTAAAACATCAAAACAGCCTTTAAAAGCATTTCTGGACGTTATCTAAAATCAGCGACCTAAGCCAACCCATGTTGTGCACACGACCTACGACCTGAGCCAAGCTCGTACTTTGCACACGACCTGAACCAACCCCATGCTCTGCATATGACCTACGACCTGAACCAAGCCCGTGCTTTGCATACAACCTATGACCTTAACCAACCCCGTGCTTTGCATACAACCGACGACCTGAGCCATGCCCGTGCTTTGCACATGATCTGAGCTTCATTTCTTAGAGAAGAAAAAAAACGTCTTGACTTATGAATAACGACCTAACTCCAGATCGAACCAAATTAGCTCCAAACTTGACCAAATCTTCGCCAAACGATAATAACGATTCAAACAACTCATCTAAGTCATCTAAATCGATTAATTCAACAAGTAACCATCACAAACATGAGAATTTCACTAAAATCATGATAGATCAATAGGTAGACAAAACAACGGATCTAAACTTGCATAAACATGAATTAACATAAGAAATTACCTGTTTTAAGTTGCTAAATTAGACACTATAGCGATTCAAGTGAAAATACACTTACCATGATGTAGATCTATGAGAAAACACTTGAAAGTGATGAAATTAAGATCAAACACTCATATACTTGATTGAATCTGTGTGAGAGATGCATATCACTCACCAAATCTTCAAAACAACACAAAAACACTTGGATCCAAATCCGAACAGTGAAGAATTAGCTTCAAACTCTTCGATTTTGATGAAATCTCTCTTCGATTGATGTAGATCTAGCTTCAAACGATGTAGATCTTCGATTCTCTTATGTTGATCTCTAATTTTAATGGTGGAAAGGTGTATTTGATTGAGCAAGGAAAATCACGAGTTCAACCAAATGAAAGAATGAAGAAAGTAACCTATTCTCCATGCCCCAACCCCCTATTTATAGCCTCCCACCAGCCCACTAATGGGCGTTTCCAAATCGGCCCATTATTGCTCTAAAAACCTGAACAATAAATGGAGAAACACTAAAAAAACGATTCCTCTCAAACTGCTGAGCCAAATTTTTAGTGTGACCATTCTACGGAATGGGAAACATAATTTCCTTTCCCATGAGACTGATCTCAGCACCTGATTCGATCCGAGTCAAAAGTTATGCCCTGTACAAGACTGGCCAAGGAAAAATGGTCACAATCAAAATTGGTAAAAATTATGGACATGTCTCACATCCCCATAGCCAACATATCAAAATATGAGAATGATCCACCCCATAGGGAATAAAATAAAAATATTTTACGATCCTACGATACGTGAAATGCGGGCGTTACATATAAATTTGGGGTTCTCACACTTTGAGTCTGCTAAAACACTTCAATTACCATTGATTCCTTGGCACATCAAATTTGTCAAGCCTTTCATCTCGACGACTCAATTCATCTCTCGAATCTTTCCATTATCATTCATGATTGACTCCATCTTATCAATCCATTATCGTATTAAATTGTATATTGAATCACGATTAGTGTTACATCAATCTGGCTCTTACCACTACAACATGAGTTCACAATCGAAGCGCCATCCGTCTTTGAATTGCACATCAATCATCTAAAGTCCATTTCCATCCGAACTTCACCAGCAACCTCTAGAAGTCACTACGATCAAGCTCCCCAAAAATTATGTGAAATGACCCTTCCCCTATTGGCCTATGCCGACCTATCATGGGTCGGTGCCGACCCATCTACTTAGCCAAATTTGGCTAATCAGTTAGCCCCGATCCATCCCCGCCTCGATCATATCCCTCCGGTTCAATTTCCAAGCATTTCTACTTTTCTATAAAAACTTTTGTTGGTCTATCAATTTCTCCAGTAATTTACCTTTGTCCTATCACAAATCAACCTCCAACGACTTGAAATCTTGCCGGAAGTCCCATTGCATTAGTGCAAAGCCATGCCACTAAGAATCAACACCACCTGATCAACCCACACGGGTCGGTGCCGACCTATGCACTTAGTATATTTTATCACGAAAATTTTTGCACTCCAATTCTCATCTTCTAGAGCGCCTCCGCTAAGTTTCATCTGAATTTGATCATTTGAACCTCTGATTTGATCTATTCTTCAAACCAAACATCTACAACATGCAATTCTAACAAACAACTCAAGCAACACAATCAAAACATACAAAACAAACATCAATCCAGCAATATACGATCATACAAACATGAACAAAACACTATTATAGCACAAACATACCACAATTATGAGATCTAGCATGATTTGGATCAAAACATATGTATAAAAATGATTAATCTAACAATTATCTGGGTAATACAATCAAATTAGGTTTTCCTAGGGTTTCTAAATCAGAATTGAACATATATGATAAGATCTAAGCTGATTATAACATATATGAATGAAATTAAAATAGATCTAACCCATACAACCCTCTGCTTCTGTCTAAGAGATATCTATCACTCACTAATTTCTAGGCCTGATGCAAACTTGATGAATTCAGATCTAGACAGCAATGAACTTCCCAAAATATGATGGAATCTTATGTGATCTACTTCCGTTTGATGTTGATTTGTCCTTTAGATGCAATCCACAATGAACTTGATTGAAAAAAATGGAGAAGTAGGGCTTTAACTTGAACCAGAGAATCACAGATGCCCAACCTAATGTTTATAATGAAGAGAGTAACCCTAGTTCTCTCCCCCAAGCACCCCTGTTTAGATCTGCAAGTCATAGGTCTAATGGGCTTGGCTAATCAACCCATTAGCTGCTGGCCAGTCTTCCTAAATAGTGATTGAAACTTAAAATTGTGATTCCTCCCAAACTGCTGAACCAAATCCTTCATGCAACCACTTTACGGAATCGTAAACCACCATTCTGATCCAATAAGACCGATTTTAGCACCTGATTCAATCCCTGTCAAAAGTTATAGCCTAAGAAGTAAACTCAAGGGCAAAATTGTCATAATTGAATTCGGTAAAAATCATGGACATGCCTCACATCCCCATAAACAATATTAAAAATCTGAGAATGGTCCGACCACCAGCAAACTAACTATGATTATTTTACGATCTGACGATACGTAAAATACGGTCCCTCCCCCTCTAGGAATTTTGCCCCCAAAATCCTAGTCAAACACGAGCAAACATGGTACTCTGCATGTCTACCATCCACGAGGAGCCAATCTACCATGCAGTATAGCATCCAACAATCCATACATCCAAAAAAATTATCCTTGCATGTAGAACTTCTAATAGTGCCAAACACAATGGCAAAAGTAAGATATGATCTACGGGACATACTACTCAAAGAGTTTTGGATAGGTCAACTTCGTACTCTCTTTCATTTCCCATGTGCAATCGTCATCCTTCTCTCCCCATTGTGCCTTGACTAGCTTAACATCCTTCCTCCTAAGTCGTTTCGTGTCATTCCCTACGACACGAATCGGCTTACGAGGTCTAGAAACTTTAGGTTCGACCTCTAAATCTTCAAACCGGTCAGGAGATAACACATCATTCGAGTCGTGCATAAACTTCCGTAGAAACGATACATGAAACACGTTATGCACACTCGCCATCTTCTCAGGTAAGTCCAATCTATAAGCGAGCTTTCCAATACGCTTGATAATCGAAAAAGGCCCAACAAACCTTAGTGCTAACTTTCCTTTCTTTTTAGAATGAACCATATTCTATAGAGGCGAAATTTTAAAAAATACCAAATCCCCGACTGAGAATTCCAAGTACTTCCGTTGCTCGTTGGCGTAACTTTTCTAACGATCTTCGGCTGCCTTCATTCGTTGCCTATAGTCTTCAATATTAGTCGTAGTTTCTCTTATCATCTCTGGCCCAAGTATTAACTTCTCGCCAGTTTCCAACCAACAAGATGGAGAATTACATGGTCTGCCGTACAATGCCTCATACAGTGCCATTTCAATACTTGACTGATAATTGTTATTATAGGAAAACTCGACTAAATGCAGATGATCTTCCCACGATCGTCCAAAATCTAATAGACAAGATCTAAGAAGGTCTTCCAATACTCGATTAACCCGCTCAGTCTGACCATCTGTCTGGAGATGATAAGCCGTACTCAAACATAGCTCGGTTCCTAATGTCTCTTGCAAACTCTCCCAGAATCCACTGATAAACAACGGATCTCGGTCACTAACTACGCTTTTCAAAATCCCATGGAATCGAACTATCCACTTGATATACAACTTAGCCAACTTCGATGTCGTCCTAGTTGATCTGATAGGAATAAACCTTGCACTTTTAGTCAAGCGATCCACGACAACCCGAATACTATCATTCTCTGTCCTTGTCCTATTTAGTCCATCAATAAAATCCATCGGCACTTCCAATGGCTGTAATAACTCACTCGGCTTCTTATGCTCAGCTTTAACCAACTGACAGTTCATAGACTTTGAGATAAATTTCCCGACATCTCATTTCATACCTTCCAATAGTAAACTCGCTTCATATCTCGATATATTTTATTACCACCAGGATGAATCATTAATCTAAAGTGATGACGCTCCCTTAAAACTTCATCTCTTGATCCATCTATATTAGGAACAACCAGTCGCCTATTCTTACGAAGCCAACCACGTCGATCAACTTGGAGATACTTAATCTCTTTTGGTTCGACTTTCCTCTCTATCCTTCGAATGATTTCCATAAGCTTATCATCTAGCTTTTGAATTTCGCCAATCCTTTCGATGAGAGTAGGTATAATCGATAATTTGGCTAACACCTCGGGTTCTAACTCACAATGAGGTCTAAAATCAAATCCGGCCAAATACTCAAGATGTTTCCATTCCGAAAACATTTTCCAATCCAAAAACATTGTTCCCAAACTCGCATGTCTTCTACTTAATGCATCGGTCACTACATTACCTTCTCTTGGAGTATAGGCTATTTCGAAATCATATGATGCCAAAAACTCTAACCATCGTTGCTTCCAAAGATTCAAATCCTTCTGGGAGAAGAGATACTTCAACGACTTATGATAGGTAAACAACACAAACCAAAATCCTAATAAATAATGCTTTTAAATCTTCAGATCAAACATAATCGCTGCATTCTAAATCGTTAGTCGGGTAATCCCTTTCGTGCGACTTCAATTGTTAACTAGTATAAGCCACAAATCTATCTTTTTGCATTAGCACCGCTTTAAGTCCAGTGCCACATGCATCGGTATACACTACCATCTCCTCATTTTCACTCGGTATAGTCAACATAGGAGAACTTGTCAATCTTTCTTTCAAAATTCCAAAAGCTTGCTCATACTTCACAACCCATGTGAAGACTTGATTTTTCTTTGTTAATCCGGTTAATGGTGCAGCTATCTTAGAGAAATCCTTGATAAATCAATAGTATCTAGTTAAACCAAGGAAACTTCTTACATTTGTTGCATTCTTAGGCCAATCCCAATACTAAATCGCTGCCACCTTTGCGGGATCCACCTGCTATTCCTTCTCTTAATACGACATTACCCGAGAACCTTACTTCTTCCTTCCAGAAATGACACTTTAAGAACTTAACCCTTAACTGATGTTTTCGCAAGATTTACTAAATAATTCTCCTTAGTCTTGGAGTAAACCAATATATCGTTCACAAACACAAGCATGAACTTATTCAACTGATCTCTAAAGACTCGATTCATAAGATCCACAAAATATGTTGGTGTGTTAGTCAGTCCAAATGACATCATCAGCCACTCATAAAATCCAGATGGTGCCCTAAAAGAAGTCTTTGGCACACTATCACTAGCCACTCCCAATTTGTGAAATCCCGTCGCTAAATCCATTTGGGAAAACATCTTTGCTTTGTGAAGTTTTGATCAAACAAGTCATCGATTATTGGTAATGGATATTTGTTCTTCTTGGTCATCTAATTCATCTCATGATAATCCACACATGATAACAACAATCCATCATCCTTGGTTGCAAATACGACTGGTGCACCCCATCGGATATTCTTCTCGGATTGAATCCCTTAATCAAAATATCTTCACTTGCACCTCTAACTCTCGTTGTTCCTTAGGCGCCATCCTCCTAAGAGGCATAACAATAGGTCTGGCTCCATCCAGTAAATAAATCTAAAACTCGATCTCTCAATGCGGCGGCAACCCTCTGATTTCATCATACACATCAGAAACTCTCATACTATCTGCACAGAAGACAACCCATCCCATGGAATCACAAGAGAATATAAAAAGTTAAACAGAACTCCATTCTTTGGTAAATAACGTATCACTATTGTTCGCTCTTCCACATTCTCGATTGTCACCTCAAACCTCTCGCAATCCACTATAGTCGCATACTTCTTAAGCCAGTCCATACCAAAAATAATCCCAAACCCGGTGAAATTTAGAACAAAACAATCACACACAAAAGAGCAACCATGATTCGATAAAACTAGACCACGACAAAGCATGTAAAAACTAGAAGAACCCCCTATTGGATTAGTCACGACTAATGGTCTATCAACAATTTCTGGTTCTAAATCTAACTTGCAAACAAGCTCATTACAGATAATAGAATGTGATGCTCCAGTGTCAAACAAAACTTGAACTGAAACACCTCTAATAGAAAGCATACCTTGCACAACAACACTCTTCCCCTTCTCCTCCACAGTTGGTCCCCTCGAGGATGGCACAACATCCAAAGCATACGCCCTCACAACCTGCTTATCTTTCGGTGGTTCTGGCCAATTCTTCTTCATATGCCCAGGCTTATCACAGTTAATTTTTTTCTTTTCTACCTTCGCTTTCTTACAATCCTTGGAAAGATGGCCTTTCTGTTGACAATTATAACAAGCAATCTTTCCCTTTGGCATCTTCTGGCCAATTTTTCCTTGCTGATGTTGATTTCTTTTCCATTCCACTTTTCCTTGCAATCATTACCTTATTATGGCTTCGAATCCTCCTTTTCATTCTCAACAACAATCTCAACCTTATGAGGAAACAAGATTTCCTTCCTCAAAGCCTTCTTAACTAAATTCTCAAAAGAGTCATCAATGTGGTCATCAATTGCTTTTCAATATTCTCATCTAATCCCAAAATAAATTTATCGTTCTTCTGATAGGGAATCTCAATATACGAATGAGTATACCTAGATAAAGCTTCAAACTTGGGAACATACTCTAACACTTGTCGACCTCCTTGCTTAAGCTCAACAAACTTCTTAAACAACATCAATTTCTAGACTGTAGAAATGAATTTCTCCTCAAACTTAGTTCTAAAAGAAATGAATTTCTCCTCAAACTTAGTTCTGAACTGATCCCAAGTGTCTGGTCTTCTAGTATCTCCAAGGTAAAAGAATTCCACCAGTCCATCGCTCGACCTTGTAGCTCCCTCGATGCAAGCTTCCTCTTAGTTGCATCGTTGATTCCCAAATCTTTGAAAATCCGAACACAAGTATCCAACCAATTCTGAACTTCAACCACCGGTTCTATCCCAAACCCAGAGAAGTATAATCCTTGCATAACTTAGTGAAATCCACTGCCCTAGGTGTCTACACACTAGTATTTTCATGCATGGGCCAGTCATGCTTTCCTTATGGTACGTTTTATCTAGAGATATATAACGCTCGGTAGGTAAATTCTAATCCTTGTGCATAGAGTTAGGATCTATACAGAGAGATCTCCTCGAAAAAATCCAATATGCAAATATGCCTTATCGTCTTGTTTGTACACTTAATAGTTGTTGAATGTAACCAATGTAACCATTCCTGCATTGAAAATTATCGTGATGGGGGGTCTCACACTGGTGAACGTGTGTCGAAGCTTTGTATCTTACCCCTACACGACCCTTTCTGGGATGGTTGAGACTCGAGAGGGTGGTTGTTACATTTGGTATCAAAGCTTAGATTTAGCAAACATCTAGACTTGTATTGGGTTATAGCTCATTAGATATAGGGTTAATAACAACCTCGATTGAGTTCTAAGAGTATATATATTATATATAAGTGCATACTTGTTAGTGAATAAAAAATATCTTGTATTGGGTTGTTTGAGTTGTTAAATCCGAATTCTAGTTCTGAATCAATCGACTGATCATCGTTTTGATTAAGATTCTGAAACACTCAAACAAATTGTTCCATTTGGTATTGTTTTCAAATTTGGTAAATGAAATAAGTTATCAAGATTTATATATTTTATATATGTAAAGAAATTTTTCATAACTAGTATAATTATATGGATCAGTTGGTTGTTAGGAAATAATGATATTAAATTATTATCATTTGTCAGTTGATTGGCCATGCTCACTTATTTATGAATGTTGGTTATTATTGGTTGATTTGTAGTTGTGCCTGACCAGTTTACGGGTATTGACTACAGTGTTTGGATAAGAGTAATCTTATCCATTTGCTTGCATGGGTTGAGTAGATCGATAATATTGGGACATTGGAAATGAATACCTTGTAAATTTATTTTCGCAATTTGACTATAAGACGTTCGATGATGATGTTGAGTAAGAATACAACCAGAATGGAAGTTGTTTAAAAATTGAATTTAAATAAGAATTGTGATGACCGTCTCGTACCTCTTGCACCGAACTAAGGAATGGTGCATTGTATGACGTGCCAAGCTGATACGGGACGATCATCAGGGTAGAATAACTCGTAATGAAACCTGTCGTATAACTCATAGCGCATGGATAATATATAATAATAAAATATACAACATGATACAGCAGTGAAGCATAACTAAATAGGAAATAAAATCTTCATTAAACCATAGAATCTTGAGTATCAACACATCTAAGTACATGAATCTCTGAATACAATATGCCTCACTACATCCCTCAGAATCTCAATAACCATCAACATACAACGAAAATAAAAAAGAAATGTCCAGATAGTAAGTAGTAATAGTACGCCAGCCTCATGTCGTCTCCACACAGCATCAACGACACCAAACCTGCTACCTGCTACTCAGTCTACCCATCAATAACATTGATGAACAACCAAAGTCATAAGAGGGAAACATAAAGCCTTGAGTCAGACAATAGTCTTAGTGAGCAATAAAATAGCTAACAATAGTTATACATGATAGCATGAGTATACGAGGATCAACCATCTGTTTTGTCCGTCAACCAACAAGTTAACACGTGAAAATCATCCATCACATGCCATTCTAGAATAGGAAAGGACAACCCCCAGTCCGGCTTCGACGTCTTACGGTGATAGCATACCCATAGAAAACAGAGAAGAAAGAACAAAATCAACCATAACATCTATAACGTCCAATATCCTAGTTATCACCGTCTACAGCCTTGAATCCATCGGTAATTGAGTTTGCTTTCAACGATCAGAAAGGATAATGGAGAAATCCCGGTTCTAGCCAAACTACCATACGCCATCGTGAATTGTATGTTTGTCTTTTCTTCATTCTTGACAACTAGTCCCATTATGACTGCCCAGGTATACGATCTCTCAAATCAGATCTTAACGGGCGTCCCCACAATACCCCTACTTTGAGTCTGCTAGAACACTTTGATTGCCGTCGATTCCTTGGCACATCAAATTTGTTATGCCTTTCATCTTGCGACTCAATTCATCTCTCGAATCATTCCATTATTATCTATGACAGAATCCATCATGTCATTCCTTTATCGTACTAGATCGTATATCAAATCATGACCAGTGTCACATCAATCCGGCTTTGACCACTCCAACACGAGTTCACAATCGAAGCACCATCCATCTTCGAATTTCACATCAATCACCTGAAGTAAATTTCCATCCAAACTTCACCAGCAACCTCCAAAGTCTCTATGATCAAGCTTCCCAAAAATTATGTGCACCGACCCTTCTCTTATTGGTCGGTGCCGACCCATTATAGGTCGGTGTTGACCCATCATGGGTGGATGCCAACCGATCTAATTAACCAAATTTAGCCAAGTAGTTGGCCCCAATCCACCCCTGCCTCGAGCATATCCCTCTGGTCCAATTTCCAAGCATTTCGACCTTTTTGTAAGAACTTCTACCGGTCTATCGATTTCTGGAGTAATTAACCTTCGACCCATTACAAATCAACCTCAAATGACTTGAAATCTTGTAGGAACCCCCATTGCATCAAAGCAAAGCCACTCCACCAAGAATTAACATCACTCGATCAACCCACATGGGTCGGTGTTGACCTATCATGGGTCGATACTAACCTAAGCACTTAGCATATTTTATCACGAAAATTTTCATGCTTTGATTTCTCGTATTCCAAAGCGCCTCTACCAAGTTTCATCTAAATCTGATCATCTGAACCTTTGATTTGCTTTATTCTTCAAACCTAAGATCTACTACATCCAATTCTAATAAACAACTCAAGCAACACAATCAAAACAAACATCAATCCAGCAACATATGATCATACAAACATGAACAAACATATCACAATTATGAGATCTAGCATGATTTGGATCAAAACATATGTGCAAACATGATTAATCTAACAATTATCCAGTTAATATGATCAAATTAGGTTTTCCTAGGGTTTCTAAATCATAATTAAACACATATGATCAGATCTAAGGTGATTATAACATATATGAATGAAATTAAAATAGATCCAACCTATACAACCCTCTGCTTTTGTATGAGAGATATCTTACTCGCTAATTTCTAGGTCTGATGCAAACTTGATGGATTCAAATCTGGACAGTAATGAAATCCCCTAAATATGATGCAATCTAATTTGATCTAATCCACTTTGATGTTGATATGCCCTCTAGATGTGGGCCACAATGAATTTGATTGAAAAAATGGAGAAATAGGTATCTAGGTTGAACCAGCGAATCACAGATGCCCAACCTAAAGTTTAGAATGAAGATAGTAACCCTAGTTCTCCCCCCAAGTACCCTTATTTATATTTGCAGGTCATAGGTCTAATGGGCTTGACTAATCATCCCAGTAGTTGCTAGCCAGTTTGCCTAAACAACAAACGAAAATTAAAATAGCGATTCATCCCAAACTACTGAATCAAATCCTTCATGTGACCACTCTATGGAATTGTAAACCACCATTCTGATCCAACGAGACCGATTTCAGTACCTGATTCGATCCTTAACAAAAGTAATATCCCAAACAGTAAACCCAAGGGAAAAATAGTCATAATTGAATTCTAGAAAAATTATGGACATGTCTCACATCCCATGAACAACATATTAAAATCTGAGAATGGTCCGACAATGAGCAAACTAACTATAATTATTTTACGATCGGTCGATACGTAAAATACGGGTTGCTATAAGAATTATGCAAATGTAATTTACAAACAAGATTTATAAATATATAATAGATTTGAATTAAAATTCAAAGAGTTTGAAATTCTGATGAGTTTGAAAATGATCTTCAAAGCATAAAGAAATATTAAGATTATTTGGAAGTGTTTATGAGAATTAAAAGGATTTTGAGAGCATCAGTTTTGCTTTGGTCATCGGAAAATAATTTTGATGATGACTACAACATCACCGGTATTCATTTTCAAGTTTCTAAGTAAAACTTGCCACCATGGATAATAGTTTGGATTAAAATAAGTTTCTATTTTGAATCCAAAGTATTTGAAGTACAAAATTCATGATTTCAATTCTGAAGTTTTCAACTTAGTGTAATGTGGATGCATGTAGTCTATGGATTAGAGTTATATTATTTTGCATCTCAGTCGATATGATGTTTAGTAGATTTCATTTATATATGGAATGGAATGTCCGACGATTTTTGGATAGTTGAATATTTAATTAGTTTACATTGAAACACATGGAAATAGGTTTATAATTTATAAACCTAACGAAGGTTAAACGGATCAATTAAATTTAATTAAAACGAGTTCGTCGCGTAGCGGCAATTCATAATTTTCCGAATTGAAGTTTAAATGATTGTATAGGATCCAATATAAGTCGGAATTCTTTGAAACAAGAATCCTCCAGATCTATTGGAATATGGTTGTCTAATGAAAGAGAAAATTGTAGATTTCATCTGTAGATTTGAGTTACGGCTAAATCAAAATTTCTAGAAAAATCGTGGTTTGGTAGTTCGCGATTTAAAACTGAAATATTAATGGAACTCAAGGTTTAGAATATATAATTTGAGAGGTAATAAGTTTAATTCTGTTTTAAATTATTATTCCAGTTAAGTTAAGTAAATTGAGTATGTTAGTATTTTTACACATAGCGTATATAAGTGTATGTTGAAATTTGAATAGAAGTATAAAATGAATTATAAACTCTGTTTATAATAAGAATTTTAGTATGGAAAGAGCTATTGAAATATATATGTATTGATTATAAAAATAGTTCAAAAGTAAGTATTGTGAAAATGAAAAGTTTAGTCTAATAACACTTGAATTATTTGAAATGGTTCATAAATGATAATAGTATAAGAATAATATACTAAGAACGAAGATGAATCAAAAAATTGGAATATTTATAAACCATCTGAATGAGTACGTAAGATTTATGTAGGTTGTTTTAATCGCTATGTGATTTGATCCAGATTCAAGTGTGTGATTTTGTGATAGCTTATACCAATCCAAGTTGGTATTTTTCACTCGATTCTTGATGATGAAGTTAGATACAGAGTTTTAATATGATTCTGTAATTCTTTGTCGTAGTATATGGCAATGCAAGGAAAATGATGGTTTCTTAAGTCTGAATCTGCACTAGTGTGATCGAGTGAATGATGCTAGTCTGGAAATGAAGTTATGTGCTTGAATGATTGATTAAATTTGATATGGCGTACGAATGACTTATGTGTATCATATGTGCTTTACAAATAATTCATTCCATGTTATTGACTTGTGGAGAATTTGGGAATTAAATCTTTGAATTGCTTGAGGTAGCATGTGTGACGACCCACTGTTTTTAAAGTTTCAAAATCAATTATAAACGTCATTTAACATGCTTACAACTAATTTTAGATATTCAAAGTAGTGGACCTTAAGTATATAAGATTTAAAAATGCTAGAAGCAATGAATAATATGGAATACCTCATGATGGAATAAAACAAATAATTTACTTAACTAAATCACCATAATCCATTTGGTGGTCTTATTTTATTTTCATATTAATGTGTAACTTTGGAATTGACTACATCTTAATATATATCCCCTATTTTAAAGCTATCTCATCAGTTAGTTAAAAATGGTTATTTTTGAATGAATGATTATTTAAGTGATAACCTGGGGCTGTTGAGCATTAAGGTGGTGCTTGATGGATTATTTATCTTCCTTGTGCAATGATGGGGTTTCAAAACCTGAATAAACCCTGAGCTATGATTGTTATTGATTATGATGTTATGTGATACTATTATATGATTGTTACGTATGGATTTGCACCATTATTACTAGTTGCATCATACTTGGGTGATTGCTTTGATTGCTATGGTGCTTATGCATATGTGTAGTATTATGTTGTCTGTCTATTTTCTTAACTATCTTTTGGGTTATGTAAGTATTACATGTTTATGGAAGCAAATGACGCTAGCCGCTTTTGATTTCATAAATAAAGTTTGTTGCCCAACAAATAGGTACACGTTTATGTAATTGATTAGGCATGATGGATTTTATGTCCCGGATATGGGTAGCCGCTTGGCTTTTGTTTTCATTTTGGTTGACTGGGACCCTACATGGCAATTATGGTTTCTCTAGATTGAGCCGTACAAAGGAGGTGCCGAAATTTTGTGTAGTTTCCGGCAATACAAAATTTTAACAAGATTTTAAACAAACTTTTGAAGAAAAATAAGTTGGTTTATCGAAATTCGACTTAACTTGTGATTTCAGGACGAAATCCTTTTTAAGGGGGAGAAGGTAATAAGCCGAATTTTTCCATACTAGTATATCTAATTTATTTAAATATTAATATGATTAAATTGGAAGCTGGATAATCTAAATTCAGAATATATAAGTTATTTTACATAACTGAATCGTAAAATAGTAACTTAAATGTTGAAATTACTCGAATTAGTAAATCTGGAATTTAATGTGAAATTAAATTAATTTTGTAGCTTTTGTAAAATTCGTATTTGAATGTGAACGAAAACAATTAACTTATCGAAGAATCAGAGTGTTTCGAAATCGATTGGTATTTACTCGATTTTACTAACATGTGGAAATAGCCATTTTTCAAACAATCTCAAATTTCAACGGAACCAATTTTATAAAATCCATAATGATTAACTATTGTAAGATTTCAAATTTCATACCAATCAGAGTTGTTGTGTGATTGTGCACGATATAAACGCATATTGATTAACGATTTGATAATTTTAAATAGAGTTTTTGCAAACGGTCTCGGAATACATTCAAAACCGATTTCATCGAGTCCGGAATATTGAATTATAACATAATGTCAAAGTTTCATGGCGATCGGACGGAGTACGAAGCCATGCGATCCTATGATGCTTGATGGAGTACAACTGAATATAATATTATAAATATCTAACAAAATATCTAAGCCTTTTCTTCTGTAAATACCCTTTCCTTCTGCAAATACCCTTTCCTTCTGCCTAAATTACCTTCTACAGCAAGCAATAAACGAGGCCGCCACAAACAATAGACTGCGAAAAATTAAATCCAGTGTTTTACTGAATGAAATCATACAAATTTGGATTCGTTGAAATCCTCTACTCAAGAACTTCTCGTTTGTATGCATTTTAGAAGGTTCGATCATACTAGTTGTCACTCGAAACTTATCCAGCAACGCTAAGGCTGATGTTGGTCGACAATGGGGTAAGGGATGGACTAAGGCGATGGTGATTGAGATTGTGGTAAGAAATGAAGTCGATTGGCGAAGTTTCGGAGTATTCCATACCAAAAGGTTTCGATTTTTACTATAGGGGAAGCATTGGTGATGGCATGTCGGAATTCGGCTAGTATGCAGCAGATGTGGAGTTTGGGTGGTGGGCAAGTCCAGTTAGAGGTGAGAAACGTGGTGGCGAAGTCGGTTCGAGCGATCAAAGTCCGATGCACAGTATCATTGTTTTAACGTGCACGAGGAGGTGAGTTTGTGCACTGGAAAGGCATGGATGCGCGAGTTGGAAGAAAGCAGTGGAAGTAGCACGTGATATATGGTGAGGGGTATTTTGTATAACTAAGTTTAAGTTAATTTCATTTTAATCGCCTATTAACTTGTAACGACTATTCCTAGTTTGTATGGAGTCGGATTGATGCGCCGTCACTTGCGTTGGGTTCGGGGTAAAGAATACTACGTATACGCAGTGGATTGGAAGAATTATGGATAGTTTGGATTTTTATCTACAAACGCCTGTTTGAAATTAGATTATAAAATAATGTTAAATTGTCGTTGGAATGGATGGTGAGTTAACTCACGCTTTTTGATATACTATTATACCATATAGTAGTATTAACTATTATTTACATATTTGTATGTATAATTGACTGTTTGGGTGATTTATTGCTTTGATGGTGGTTGTTTATATATATATATATATATATATATATATATATATATATATATATATATGTATGTATGTATGTATGTATGTATGTATGTATGTATATGTATATACTCTGTATGTCAACGGATGACCTTTGACACTACCTGCGTTGTAGCAGAAGATCCATCTTATATGAATTAGTATAATTTGAATTGTATTACATATATGTGTTGATATATAAGTTGTGATGCGGGGGAAAGATTGGAGATATCCAACAGGATTCCGCAATATAATTGTTACCTTGTTTATATTCACATGTTGTTATATGAATTGATTGTGCATTAAACCGGAATGTGGACCCCATTGATTATATAACGTTGTTATATGTGGAATTGGGGCGAAGTGGATATATTATTTTATGTAATATATTGAGTTTGTTCATTTCATACAATTTGGTGTGTTTGGCATGGCTGGACTGAATTGGGAAATATTACGAATTGGAATGGGAATTAAGAAATTGAGGTTGAATGGTTTTGAAATATAAAACAACATTTAACCCTTTTATTTTAAAACCTATTTTCAAGTTATTTTACTACATATACATTTTTAATTCTTTTTATTTAAATCCTATTTTCAACCTATTTTACTTTATTTTTTTGAAATAAACTAATCCCGTTTCATAGATTTGAAAATGCTTTCAGATTATAACACACCTATTATAATCAATGATTTAGAAATCTCTAGTATTTCACCTTGTTGAATATTTATCAGTGTTTACATAATTAAGGGGCTATTTAAAAGATGTGAATAAATATAGAAATAGTTTTTGGGTTTTGTCGTGACTATGTGTTACATTCGCCTTTGACCCTCTCAGATTATATCGTTGAAGTTAATATAATTGAATCTTTAAACGAATGTTTAAAGATAATTATAAAAGGAATTGTTTTGGGTTCGTTTTATACAGTGTTTCAGCAACATTTGTTTTTGAACCCTTGGAATATAGTTAATCTGAAACATATGTTTTAATGATTTTGGATATGCTTAGGTCTTTAATAATGAGATTATAAAGAAGGAAACAAGTATAGGAATCTTTCAGGATAAAGATATAGAATAAGATGTTTAACTTATAAAAGAGAAGAGGTTCTTAATAAACAATGATTTTACCTCATTGATTATATTTTAAATAAAAGAAATCAGAGAAATGAATTGTGACTATACTTATACCGGAGGGATAAGCATATTAAAACCTTTTCAAGTATTAAGACTGCAAAGGAATAGGGAATTAGTAGAATATATACATATACACCTTTTATATGAATAAGTTGAACATATACACTAATATATAAAGGAATATTAATCGAGTATGAGTTATTGATTAATAATTGAAGTCTTATTTGACAAGTGAAGTTTTATTAGATAAAAGAAGTTTTTAATAATAAAGGAGTTTTAATTAATGAAAGACTAATTAAAGGGTCAGTTTGTTTCAGGTCCCTAAAAGGTTTTGAAATTATGCTCACATCCCTCCCTTAAATTTTAATAAATTAGATCCCTATTTTTCATAAATTCATCCAAAAATCACGAAAAATCATAATTAAATACAACAACTAATCGTCATCAAATTCATGCCTTAAAACCACCACAAAACGAATCAAAAACAAAAAACACGAAACTGCCGTATTATGCATTCAAACGATGCACTTATTTGCAATTCCTGCATACATTTCTGCATAAATTGCAGTTGTGCATCAAACTGCAGTATTAAAGTAGAAATGTATGCAGTAATACTGCAATAAATGCATCGTTTGATGCATTAATTCAATCCTGGCTTGTTTTTTCAATCATTTTATTTATACATTTCAGCATTTATAAGCAATAAATGCATACATGTTAACGCATATTAATAAGCCTTCAACCGTTTTAACTTTTCTGCATACATTTCAGCATTTATACAGAATAAATGCATACAATTCTGCAACAATATGTACAGAAAGTATAACCAATATATGCATACATGTATGCGTATATTCACTCGGATTTTCAATATAAACTCTTGGTGAATATATGCATACGTGTATGCATATATTGAGTATTAATGCTGAGATGTATGCAAAAAAAAAAAATCCAGGTTGCTTCTGGGAATATTTACGATTTTTGATTTTTTTTTTTTTTTTTTTTTTAGGAGTGCAACGCCTAAATTTCTTTGAAAAACACGTAAGGGCAAAAATAGGGACTCGCTTTGCATTAGAACTTTGGGGGGAGGTCGTTTATGTTTAGAACAGTTTTAGGGATGTGAGGCTAATTTTCACTTAGTTAAATGGGAAAGGGATTAGACGTCGTTTATATGAGTTAATCGTTATTTGACTATTTATCATGCTTCGTGACTTGATAGTGCTTTGGATGATTAGTTGTTTGTTATGGACATTAAGCGAGATTGTTTCCCATATACAATAGTCTATTGAGTGAATTGATAGTCGATTACTCGACTATAGAACTTGACCTTAAATCTAACGATTGGTTTTGAGGAGACCAGGATTGGAAAGTGTTCTAATTATCGAAAACCACTTCAAAACTAGTATACGGGTTCTATGTTTTGGAAGCGGTTGTGAAGTGGAGTCTATATGGTGATTCGGGATTTGCTGAGTTGCTCAAATACATGTACTGATTCTGAGATCTGTTGAGGAATCTATGTGTGATTCCGAAGTCTATTGATGTATTGCAATCTACGTGTGATTCCGATATCTATTGTGTTGTGTGATTTAAACTCTGGGAATTCTTATTCTGTTCGAGTAATGAAGACTCGTGTGAAGATGTCGAACGTAACCTCAACATCAGATATGGATAAAGACATAGTAGGTTGCGTGATATGGGGTTCAGTTAACCCACGACAGGATATATTGGCTCCATATCTAGAGCATGCTTATAGATGTTGCGCGGAGAGTTTGATATATATATATATATATATATATATATATATATATATATATATATATATATATATATATATATATATATATATATATATATATGGTTCCACGTGGTGCACACCGGTGCTTTCATGCATGGGTCAGTCATGTTTTCCTTATGGTATATTATATCTAGAGATATACGACGCTCGGTAGGTAACTTCTGATCCTTGTGCATGGAGTTCGGATCCGTATGGAGAGATCTTCCCGGAAAAATCCAGTATACAAACGTGCCTTATTTGTTTTGTTTGCACACTTTATAGTTGCCAAATGTAACCAATGTAAACATTCCATCTATTTGATTTAATTTATATTCTACACCTAAGACATTATCTATTATACAACTATGCTTCTCTTAATAAATGGTTGGATGTTATTGAGGGGAGAACCGTTATGGATATGCGTACTACTTCAAATTGTACTAATATATGTCATTCATATGTTGAGTCATCTCACGCGGTTGCCTAGCCTGATCCGGGTATTATTTTATTATAATGTTCGACTCAAACCAAGTATATTTTCATATTGGACCTGCATTGGTTTGGAGCTTCAGAAGGGGAGTTGCTGATGAGACATATGCTCGTATTATTTTATTTATTCTGTTGTGTGTGTTGTTGTGTGTATCGACAATTGTAAGGACATATTATTATAACTATCGAGGCTGATTCATTATTTTCTCTATACTCTGATTTATGTATGTATATTAAAGGTTTCCTCTTTTTGTAAAGAGCATTGTTTATATTGTAGATAATTCGTTCCATTATGAGATTTTGTTCTGGCTCTTTTTTCTTCTGTTCTTCTATCTACTTTCTTTTCCCCTAAATATCAGTCTTTCTAGCACTTGGTTTGAGATACATGAATACAAGTGTTGTATTAGTGCTGATTTTCAAGAGTCGGAAAAGTCGAATCGTTACAAGATGACGAATAATTTAAAAGATTGGACGAAACCGAAATAGAACCACCGTCGCTATTTTCCAATTAAAAAGCCTTCGCCTTAACAGGAAAGTAAGCACTTATGCAATTGAAAACAAATTATACTCTAAAGATCGAAATAAGTATCAATAGTAATAATCTTGTTCTCAAGCACATGACTAATCTCAATGAATATAGAAGTTAGTTGAGATCAATGGTGATATATTACATTCTTCAAATCATAAAACGAGCAATCCACGGATAACCTAATGCTAAAAGAAGTATCAGTGAATACAAAAAAAAAAAAAAAAAAAAAAAAAAAAAAAAAAAAAAAAAAAGAAACAATAAAGGTATTGTCGACACAGCAAAAGAATTTATAAAAACAAATAATAATCGATAAAACAATTAGTTAAAATTGAAACCAACATTAAATAATAGTGATACCTACAGAATATAAAACTAACATCCAAAATTGATACTAAGTTTTATTTAAAACAAAAATGACACATAACCAAAGATCATGGAATGCTCGATTCATAAATTTATAACGAATGCAACAACATGAACTATATAATAACTACAATTTTGTAATAATTATATTCTTCATTTTATTTAAGTTGATGCTAAAAAAAAAACTGATACTCAGAAACTGACATGTACCAAACTATACACAGCAATACAAATTCATCGAATGCAATGTAAATCATGTGAATAAAACCGAAATAACATTCGAATCAAAAATAAAAAGTAACAATTCTCTATGAATAACACCGAAAAAAAAAATTGAAACCTACTGCTACCGCCCACATACGTCATTAATCATCAAAAACGAACACAAACAAATAACCCAGATAACAATCATTCAAACGAGTTAAAACGCTAATGAATAAAAAGAGAAAAATTGCTTAAGTGTAAACATTCAAATTTGAATTTTAAGAAATTCAACCTAAAATGAGATCGACAAATCTTGAAAATTGAAAAGGAAGACGAGAAAGAAGAAGAGATCAACACACACAAATGCGATGGAACAAAAAAAAGAAGAGACATCGCATACAAACGCGATGGAAGAAGAAGAGAAGTTCATCCTGTTTAACTCTAATCAGGTATGCTTGGACGAGCAATGGAATGGTGATATGGCAGTGGGTCTTCTCGTGTTATCCCCTGAAAAACAACTAAGACCAACTGGCCGGGTTCATCTATAGACATAGAGATATTTGCAATAAAATGCATGAGAAGTTTTGTTCCTGCATGAAGCTGGTGTTTAGCAAGTGATGTCAGAACTTCATACATACACACATCATCGAAGATGAAATTAGGGTGGAAGTCGGAATTCAAGAGATCGAATGTAGAATAGTCCTACATATTCACAAACCATTAGAAAAAAAAAGTGACGAGGCCAGACAAAAACATCTCAATAATTCCACATCTTTATGTACTCCTAATCCTAATAAACAACTGCTTGTTTGTGCTTTGCCCAAAATTTAAAAGGTTTTTATTATTAACCCGCAATTATCACCATACCATTGTATGTAGGACAAAAGAGAATACACATATCTACATATGTAACACCGGTGGCAGAAACAAAACATTTTACTCTTTTATGCAACCTTTCCGTTCCTTTACTCTTTGCCATCTAGTTTGTTAAATAAAAAGGAATGAGAAGAAGAATTTAAAAAAAAAAATGTAAGAGATATACAGCATCTGAAGTTCCCTTCAAAGGCTATTTTCCATCCATTTACATTTTAACTTCTTGTAGCTCCCCCACAGAATGTCTTTCTCTGCACACAAAATGAAAGAGCTAGCTGAGTTTTAAATTTCCATACAATAACACACTTGCCTGCACTTGTACAATAATCAGCTTCATTAGTTGTGATAGGACAATTTATAGTTAACCTTTTGGGCTACCTTTGCATTGAAATCCTGTGCATTTTCAAGGGTATCTTCAATCTCGATTTGTCTTACTGCAGTGGCCTGCACCGTCTGTAATACAGAAATTCACAATTCATTAAAGCAGAGGGTGATGCATTCATGAACTACACAAATGCAAACATGTTTCGCCGATGTACTGTACAATAAGAACACTGGTGGATTTCTACAACGCTGCAATTAATCTATAAGTTAACTGAAGCGAAATAGAACTCCTAGCATTTCACCATTAAACTGGATTGGAACACCTACTTTCTTTGTCTTCTCAAGGTCAAACTCGATAGATTTTATCCTGTTCCATGATTGCTGAAGTTCCTTGTCCTTGTCCACAGGAATCAAAGCGGGTTTCGTGCTTAGCTGTGCAAGCAATGTTTCAAGTCTTTGAAGGCGCTCCAAACATGGGGTAACATTGTCTTTTTTAACTGTTTCTGTAGCTGAACCGCCACCGATGGTTACAGCAATATCATTGGATGGATGAATGTTGGTTACTCTCCCACTTTCAGTGTGAATGATGCGAATAAATGACAGAAATTTGATTATGAATGCTAGAAATGTCCTTGTTAGATGTCCCAAATTCCCTCCTGTGTAATTATTTACACCACTAGATCGATAAATGGTTGAATCAGCTGCTACTGGACCTGAACATCCAATTCAGGTTAAATAAATATGGATGATGCACAATTTAAAACAGCTTCAAAGAAAGAGAATATTAAAAGTTAGATGTCCTTAACATAATAGAACGATACAGAATATGCAAGGATATGATAACTTTGCACACATCGATACCTAGAGCATTTGATGTTCTAGAGTTACGAAGATCTAGTGGATTATCATTAGCAACAGATGTCTCTAAACAAGAAGCTGACCGCCTTGGGGTTGCTGGTTCCTGATGTCTACTCAAGTTTATAGTTGTGTCAGTGATAACTGAATGTGATGATTTAACCTGTAAAATCACCAAAACTGAGAGTTGAATAGCCTAAGGAACATGACAAGCAAGTCAATTAAAAGGAACTATACAGTTAATAGCATGATGTAGGTGTATCATAAATTCAGGACACAGGTTTATTGTTTCATTTAACACAAATAAAAAGGTATAACATATCTTAAAATGAAAAGGGTTACTTCAGTCGGTTACCAAGATGAAAGACCCACCACAATGTATAAAATGTTCTACTAGTTCTGCGGTATGCATGCCTTATAGTGCAAATGAGATATTAAATGCTATGAAATTGCCATTAACAAACTATGCAATATAAACCTTTAAAACAACGTCCAAGCTGTGATGGGAATGAAATGTATAATAGGAATTACATATGTCACATGAGAAGAAACCAGATTCAATAGTCAAGAATGGATCGTGCATCCAGTGAGAAGCATGTGTGTACATAATTGTGACATGAAACGTGTGCCAAGAATAAAACTTCTAAAAGAGTGACCTCAAAGTAGAACGCCACATATTTACAACTGAAAAGTTGGTGACTGTGTATCCCATTGAAGCAAAACAAGTTCCCGTGTAGCCCATTAAGGCCAATATAACAGGAATGTATCTTTAAAAAAAACTTCTATATGTTCAGTGTCACAATATCTACACATTTTCGAAAATGCCCCATAGTTTTTGTGCATCAAATAGGATAGGGTTGAACTTTCAAACTTGACAAAACTATCCCATTATTATTCAATTAATTTTTTTGAATTAGTATAAAATTCAAATAGGGGACTAAAATCATTAATTTTGGTACACAAAACGTTGTATATATTACATGTTTATCTATTTCCTAATTTACACACACACACACACACACACACACACACACACACACACACATATATATATATATATGTGTGTGTGTGTGTGTATGTATGGCAAGCGTTCGGTTGCACCCCAAAAATGGAGCACCCCATTTGCACCTCTCGTTTATATTAAAGAATGTAGTGTAGTGGGAGAGAGAGTTCGTGGAGTGAGAGAGAAAGTGATTGAGTGGTAGAAAAGAGGGAGGCCAAAGAGGTGCTCCACTGTTTGAGGTGTCATTGAACCTGCCTCTCACTCTCTTATATATATATATATATATATATATATATATATATATAAATATATATATATATAAATATATATATACAGAAAGAGAGAGAGAAAGAGATGAGCGATCGGGGGCACCCCTGTTTGTGAGCACCCATGTTGCACCCCCTACCGTTCGTGAGCTACGGCGATCCAAATCGAACGAGAATTTGTAGATGTTCAATCCACACATACATAATGATCTATCCAAAATCTGAGCGCGTTCCGACATTCGTATAATCATATATTTGATGTTTAAATTTAACGGTTTGAATAAACGTCCGACGGTGAATAATTGAGCTATGATTTTGAAGATGTTACGAATGTTGGAACGAGCTCAAATTTTGGATAGATCATTATATATGTGTGGATTGAACATCTACAAATTCTCGTTTGATTTGGATCGCCGTAGCTCACGGACGGTAGGGGGTGCAACAGGGGTGGTCACAAACAGGAGTGCCTCCGTTTGCTCATATATATATATATATATATATATATATATATATATATATATATATATCAACATCCATGGTCTAAGTACATATCTTTATAATTATCAACATCCATGGTCTAAGTACATATCTTTATAATTAACTCTTTGTTGTATTGTTTCACATTTAGCAGTTTACTATCTTCACAGTCAATAATTTTCTTACTAAAATTATGTACAGCGATTAATGGTTTCTAAAAAAATTCACTTGTTAAGAAAATTTAACAATTAAATATTATTTTATTTCTAAACTTAGGAAGCTTTCGATCTATAAATTCTTGATATGCCAATGGTTCTGAATTTAATTTTGATTTAAGATATCCATATTCTTAAACCACAATTTACCATGTGTACTCAAACATGCAAATAATTGCAAAGTCAGCCTTTTTTTTTTTTAGTAAACACAGAATAAAAAGTTTATGCTCGTACGATATGTAAAAATTATTTTCAGTTACCTATTCAAAACGACAATTATTCACTTTTAGAATTTCATGTTGTTTTTCCCCATTGTTTAAGGTGAATACCATAATGACATTTCAAAGTATATATGTTCGTATTTTATTATTTTGCAAAGTTGGGTTTGCAAATCATTTCATTCAGATAACTTTCTTCAAGGATTTATATCATAGCAACTAATAAAGTGAATTGATTACATAGGATTCACGTGTGTTTCCGTTTCAACATCATTGACAACGTGTGTGTACTCATACACAACGTGTGTGTCATTGGCTATAAATTCTAATAAAAACAAGGTGAGAGTGATACATATCACAACTTTATTAAAGCTGATTGTGACAGAAGCAGTAAAGCCTGATATCATCCCACCTGCAGTAGATTCTTCCTTACAAAAAACATACAATTTGTTGTGGCTAAAACTAATGGATATGCTGGCTACTGATGTGAACAAATGCGTTGAAATCCTGGCCATAATTTTATAAATGAACTGAATTTCAATCTCTGAAAACATCATACATGTCCTAGATCTTGACAGATTATAAACCATGAGTTGTTGTCTTGTATTCAAAGAAAAATCGCATCGCCTACTTAAATGACTAACATCTATTCTATATTTACACTAATCTTATATATAAAGCAAATATCTAGTCAACTACGTCAAACAGAAAACTTTTTGGGACTTCCGATAACAACAAGGTAGGGATACTGCCGTCATTCATTTTCCCACATTCACAAATGGTTCTTCCTTTATCACGATCAAATATCTCATCCCAATTTTCTTAATCCACCTTCGTCGCTTATTCATCTTTCCTTCGCTTACAATGATAATTACATCACCTTAATTTGTCAGCTAACTTCAATCCAATTCCTAATTTATTTCTAGATAAATGATAATTTTATTCTTCTAAATCTTAAATAAAATTTTACGGTTTCGGTTAGGTATTTCATGAAGCTTCAATAATCCATCGATGAACAAGAAGTGACCAACAGGTGACAAAGATGAGTTGAGGACAGTGTTTTGTTAAGATAAGTGAAGTGGAAGAATACATATAGGTATCGTTTCTTCTTACATTGTCCAAGTTAAGATTCCATTATTTTCAGTCTCACAGTAAATTTTTATTTCAATATTTTTTGGAAAATTTGTTACGGCTGTTACATATCCATTGATAGAATAATGAATAAGATGCTTGGTGGATTTGCCTCAGCTTTAAATCGGTTCTAATATAGGAGTTTTCCTAATTATCTTCAGTTAAGTTCCATTATTTCCTGTTATATGGTCCATTATTTCCTGTTATATGGCAGATCCTTATTTTAAAAATTACTCCAAAGTTTATTATGGTTGTATTTCATCCATAGAACATGATTAAAATGCTTGGTTGATTTGCCTCAACTTAAAATTGATGCTAATTAAAATTTTATTCATTTAATCATTAGGTTCTAGTAGTTGTTGTTGTTGTTGACTCGCTAACATTGTGTGTTTCAGTTCTCAAACAAACACATGCAAACTAAACTGTCTAAAAACATTACATGTTTAGTTTCATTTGTATTTGTAATCGACTAAATGTTTGCAACTGATATATTTGATATCATTACCCATTTCTCTTTTGAATTATCTCTGTTGATGAATATAAGCTAGAATATTGCTATGGCCAATCATACACCTACTGAATTTCAAGTACTAGAGAAAAAGAGCACCCAAGGCCAGGTAACTTTTATATTACTTTTATCTCTATTGATACACCAAACAGCCGACTTAACGCATCCTGCTTGAAATATTTTTTACACAAAATTCGCTATGCGGTCAAACCTAATATCAATAAATGTACAATAGTTGATCCAATTATCCTTATGCACTATTGTAAAGCTGTTTTAAAATTCTAAAAGGAATAAGATTTTAAATAAAACCTACAATCATACCCGATTTTTCAGCTAGGCTATCTACATTTCATGTGCCTAAAACCTACATTTCATGTGCCTAATTTGTTGATAAAAAACATGGTATCTGTTACCCGACTTTTCAGCTACGATATATATATATATACACACATATATATATGTATGTATATATATATGTATATATGTATGTATGTATGTATATATATATATATATATATATATGAGATAGGATCAAGAGCACCCCTGATTTCCACCACACAATTCCCTCCCTCTCTCCTCCCGCTAATTCTCTCTCCCTCCACTAACTTATTTAATAACAAATGAGTGGTTCACGTTGAGGGGCTTTAGGGGTGCTACAAAATAGGGGTGCCATGGAACCTTTCTTTCTCTCTCTCTCTCTCTCTCTCTCTCTCTCTATATATATATATATATATATATATATATATATATATGAATGTGGCCCAGTAGTCAACGGCCCAATGGCTGACGGCAATGATCCAGACTGGTAACTCTCAAGAAGTTTCCAAGATGAATATCTCAACAACTTAACAATACAAATCATATGACTCGATAGAATATCAACTTGAGGACAATTTGAAGGCGAATGATCAAACATAGGAGATGAAATCAAGGATTCAGAGTGGTATGCCATATGCCAATCCGGATCAGTATACTTTTGTACCGATCCGGATCGGTGTATCACATACCGATCTAGATCGGTATGTTATATACCGATCCGAATCGATATACCAGACATATCGATCCGAGGATAACCCAATCCAAAATTTGTACTTGTAAAAATCCAAGTGAATCTAGTAAAACCTCTTCAAAGTAAATGTAGGCATTCTTGGCCGAGCCACTATAATTGCTATGAGTGACTGTCTTGCTATTTTTCCTCATTTTACATTTACTTTTCCTCTGTCTATACCATATTTTGAAATTTTGTCGGCCGCCTTTAGATTATAGAACATTAATATATATCATAATGCTAAACTGCTTTGTTAATATATCATCAAATATAATGATCTGTTTGTTGCAGATGCAACTAACACATCATATGATTTGAATTTATGTCACATTCACTTCATGGAAATTGTAGGTATGGAACTTATAATTAAAATTAACTTCACAAAATTCCTTCAATTATGACGATGTTGAATAGCTGCTTATGTGCTGATGGATGTAACTTGAAACATGTATCAAGCTTAACCCTCTCTCCTTTTAGACACATTCATTTTTGAACATGTTTTTAACGTCACACGATCCATTTGTATCTTTTTGTTTAATTTTGAACATAATGTCAATCCGTACCATGTCTCCGTCGTAGGAGCACCAACTAAAAAAGAAACAAAATTTTAATATAATTTATATGTAATATTATTATTATTATTTCGAATTGAATCCCGCTAGTGAAAGAAACAAATGATGAAACAGATTTGCAGGCTGATTACATTATTTCCAAAAATAATGTAATTCCATTAACCCTATAAGAATATCATATCCATTTTACTCTTAAGTTTTACTCTGGGTTAAATTGGGCAATTTTCCCATTGTGTCCTTAACGAGTGCGTGATTCATATGCGAGTATATGAAACTAAAGAAAGAATGCTTTCAAAACCTAGTGGCATCTTTCTACAGTTTTTAGCCTCATAAATTTGAAAATGTCTGCCTTTGATGATAGCTTTCAACTAAAATGTAAAGTTTGAGCACATACGGTGTTTGTGCATATAGTGAGGTCATCAACCAAATGAGTCTAATTTTATATTACAAATGGGATCCTAATACTTGTAAGTTGTAAACTTGATTGTGTCCGCCACATCGCTGCCTGATGTTTCCCAAGTTAATATCAATTAACAACATATTTCATTTTTCACATAGTTATGAAAGGCGCGCCGCGGCACGCGCCATGGCGCACGGCGCGGCGTTTGCGCCATTTTTGTTTGCGGCGCGGCGCATATGAAAAGGCGCATCAAATGGCGCGCCTTTTCTTTGTTTTATGGGTTTTTTTTTCGCATTTCAAACTGCTATAACTACTACTACAAATACTCTTACTATCACTACAACCACCATCACAACTATTATTACTATTATTATCATAATGATATGAAATATGAAAAAATTTGTTAATAATTTTTTTTTAATTATATGAAAAATAATTATATCATCATTATTTCCTATATGATTATCATCAGCGAGTTAATAACCTTACAATTATGTAATTGGCTGATCTTAGCATGCTGATATTTAGAACTGACATATGTTTTATCATCCAACTTGGTTTAGATTCCTTTTAATATTGTCAGAAGTATATAATTTAATGTATAAAAGATCATAAAATATTGTCTAGCATTGATGCAAAAGCAAATGAATGAAACTTTGAAGCCGTGAACGATATGTCAAGAGAAGCAATTTTGGAGGAAGAAAAAATATTCTCATAGGATAAACATTCAAGCAGCTATGAAACATACTCTTCGATTTTATTTTATTTTTGCATATATGTAAATATGTCCAATGTCTATATACGATTTGTCTGTAACATAAAAATATTTCATGATTTGGTATTTATTAAATACAATCGAACATTAAAAAGAATGTATAATATTCGTGACACTGTTGGTCCAGTATCTTTGAATGATATCGATGATTGTAATTAATGGTTAACTGAATATATGGCCGATAGTGAAAATGAACTTGTGATCGATGATGAGAATGACCTGACTTGGTGTGTTGCTGCTAGAGCAGCAAAAGTGGAGAGATTCGGTTTTTTAGCTCATATTTAATGTGTATTATTATTTTTGATTTGAAAACTATTCTGCTTGAAATTTTATGCTTTATGTTTGTTTTTGTAAAATACATATAAAAAAATTGTTGCGTATATTTTAGCAAAAAATAGATTTTTTTTCGAAATCTTTTGTTAAAATATTAATTATATTAAAAAAAAATAAACATGCGCAGTAAATTAAAAAGGCGTGCGCCATTTGCCACGCCGTGCGCCAAGGCTCCAGAGAGGGCTTGCGCCTTTTTGCGCCGTGCGCCATTAATAACAATGATTTTTCGTAATATCTCAACTAATATATGCAGGAACATTTTTCATGAATTTATATGAACTATAGTAACATATGTTTTTTGAACACATACAAAGCAGACAATCCGATTTGGATGCCCATAAATGCACATGCGAACTAAATAAGAAATACTGATATCATCAGTCTTGGCTAAATTCAAGAGATAAATTTCATTTTGGATTTTCCACTCAAACAAAACTGCATTTTATTTGTGCTATTCAAACCTTTAAGGTGATTTCTGACTTCATACATTAAATGAATAACATATTATGGTGACAAATCAAATCTTGTCAAATATTTAATTTTTCTACTTGATGTCGTGTAGAAAAGAGAATAAATAACAGCATATAATTATATTTTGTGTGACTTAGGTAGGTACTGATTATCTCATGGTAGCTTTGGAGTACTCCATGTTGCAAACAAAATGATTTATCAATACTAAAAATTAAAACTCTATTACCTTTTAATTTGTTCAGTTGTACGTAATTTTTTTTTAATAATTTTATTTTCTAAAAAACTTAGCTGTATGCTGTTGACAAAATAATTTGCCAATACGCATGTGTGTTGTAATTCAAATATTATATATTGTACTATATAATCAGCTTTTATTTAACAATCATGTCCACCAATATCTATACACCTTTAAATTACAAGTAAGTTTCGAAGGAGGTAACAAGAACCAACAAATCTACTAAAATAGATTATCTTAACTAATTTAAGCTATGGTTGTTAACATTATTATACATGACATGTTTGAATATATTTTCTTTCAATATCATATTATGAATACTATGTAGCTATATACTGTTAAAACCAAACTAACATAAAGTCTTGGACATATTTATTATGAAGGATGGCATATATGACACAGGGATAAATCAAACTATGAAAGTCAATGATTTAACATGAAAAGTAATGACAGAAGTAAAAATATAAGAAATTTTAAAATAATATAGAAAGTAACTAATTTGCAAATTTTGTCACATATTCACATCTTGGCTATTAATTATTCGAAAATATGAAAGGCAGGAAATAATCCGAGTGCCCTTATGATTCATTATTAATGCGAAAATATTAATTGCCTATTTTTGCGATAAATATTCACAATTCTTAATAAAAATGTTTATTTAAATTCAAGTTTAGTAATTGATGAGCGTCATCCAGATTTCATGCAAAAATTTATGTTTGGCTGTATGTATTAATTTCCACCATTATTCATACATACTATACACGCATAAAATATATCTGTATAATTAATGCTTTTTCACATCTATGATATAGCTGCGAAATTAAGGTAGAATAATTTGGAAACTTATGGTTTTGGTATGTATATTGATTTACTGGGTTTTTTAAGTTTAATATGTTTGAGATTGATGTGCCTTCTTGGTTTTTTTTAATCAACAACTTTAATTAATAAAGGCTTTTTATTATGACAGGATCAAAATCATTTTCTATGGTGTAGATAACGCATAAAGACCCACACTACTTCTGGAAGCTTATTCTGTTCAAATTGATAACATAATGAACATGTGATTATGTATTATGCATTTGAATTCAATTTCACTTAAATAACATTGTAACTTACTAACAACTTCCTAACATTGTTATTGTTAATACACAGATAAGAAGTATGTTGGTGACACAAAAGAATATACAAATGAGATGCAAGATGGCAAGCAATACCATTATTAACATATGAGGATGTTTGGAATCTGGCAAGCAACACTATCATTAGTATATGGATGTGTTTGGAATCAGCATCAGCAATTTATTTCATGAAACCAAAGCACAAAAGAACTGAATTACTATGGTCAAGTGGTGGTGGATCAATCGCAATTGCTTTTGTCATTGATTATCATAACATTAAAGCAAGTGTCTTTTACAGTCTCCCATGTATTTCTTTATGTGCACTTCCATCGCTTTTGCCATACCATAACATTATGTAACGCAAGTTTCTTTTATAGTCTCCCACTGTATTTGTTTATGTCCACTTCCATTGCTGTCATGAATCAACATTGTTGCATATGATATTAATGTATTGTCCATATAACATGCTCAATGAACAAATAATGTTCTTATTGAAACCAATGTTTAATATCACATTTATATTCATAAACGTTTTCTTAAGTTAGTGCCTAAAATCAAGAATTTTACATGAACACTTTTTCCATCTGACCAAGTTTGGTGATTTGTATTTGTTTCAGGTATTTATTAACATTATACTACTTTCATTCATTTGAATATGTTTCAGCACTTTCTGACACCATGTGTGTATTTAGCAATAAAAAGAGTATTTAGCAATAGAAATAAATTAGTTTGCAGTTGCCTATACGCATGTCTATTGGAATTGCCTTAGTACTCATACAGCTTTAATAATAAAAAATCTTGTTCCAACTGTTGAAGTGTACTTTGCAGTAAACACAGTTACAAGTGAATGTCACATATTCAGCAGCATCAATTATGTTCAAGTAGAATCAAGATCAACTGTGGCCATGGGGATCAATATTGTCCACAACTATCCCATTCAAGTGTCACAAAGCACTAATTTTAGTATGCTTTTATTGTTAATAACCAACGTGTAGTACACACTCTTAACCGCGGACTGTGGACAGATGTGATTATTTATTTCATTGAAGGTTGCATTCTTATTTTGTTTTAAATACATGACTGACAAAACATGTACGGTTCTATCAAGCAAAACTTGAATATCTATCTGCCAGCTTAACCCCCAGTGGTTTTAAGGAAAAGAGGTTATAATGTAGCTACATTTGCATCGCAATATGTAAAACGAAAAGTAGAAAAAGAAATTTAAGTGTGCAGTGCTTTTGAAATATCTAACTGTATATATTGTATTATTATTTTAGCACAAGAATGATGACTGGTTACTTGAGTTCATATGTTTATTATAAGACTTTAAAGTGTTCATTTATTTTGAATTTCATATAAGAAACCTAACCGCTGGTGTTTCATAATTTAATTTTCTATAGTTACCTATTTCATATATGACTGTCTAGATAAAAAGTACCTTAAAAAAATTTATCACATTAACTCAGATTATTATATGTTTTTTAAAATTATTTAAAACTACCATCCAGAAAGTAGGAATTCTATATAACAAAATACCTTTTTTCTAGCAGATGCTACAATCCATTTATATTTATGATAAATCAAATATTTTGTACTTTTATATTACAATTCATTTATATTCTATACAAAAAAACATGTAACTTTTTTCTAGTACATGTGAAATTATGAGATATAATCTCTATCTTGACAAATAATACATTGATATATATTATGTCATTGGTTCAAGTTCCAGTAATTATAATAAATCAAATCTTTTGTACTTTTATATTACAATTCATTTATATTTATGTTTCCATTATCAATATACAGTTTTTTTTAATTTATTCTTTGTGATCTTGTTCTACATTCATACATTCAGTATCCCATTTATTTTACTTTTTATTCCCAATTTAAGTAGTCGTTTTATTAATAACTAAGTGCAAACCTAGGGAGATTAATTAAGTCCTTTTCTTCAACGATGGTTTTTGTACACAGGCATCCACTGCCAAAATACTTCTTTAATAATATATGTAATACCATCAAATCTTTTGGCTTTAACCATGAAGTTTCCAAATTGCTCCCATGTACAATAATATTTTGTATCTTGATCCCCAAAATGATAAAGGATTCACTTTGTTTTCAATATAAAAATTTAGTGCATAAACGAGTTCACGTGTTGGATCTTAGACCACATAAAAATTAGTTTATCTTATTTATTTATTTTGCTACATTATCGTAATTAATACATTATTTAAAACTATCCATTCTACGTTGTTTTGTTTTATGAACATATATTCAGTATTCAGCTTATTTTGCTCTTTGTTGTCAAAAGCTCCATCTGAGAATCATAAGCTCTATTTTTTAGCATGGACTACCCAGCAACTAGCAATTTGCCTCTCCTTCTGTTATAGTGTCATTTGTTGATGTCTGAAATTTCAGAAACTCGTTGAGATAAATTCTTCTATTAACAGTTGCATAATCATAAAATCAGCTCAAGGTCAAGCATGTGATTTAGAAACAAGCTCCTTGACTACACAAAATAAGTTAGATTGACCAACCACAAGAAGCTACTCAACTCTTCTAAACGGTTCTCTTTCATGCTTTCGCATTAGACTTTCAACACATATGTTGAATAACTTCTTCTTAGCACAAATGCAAATGGCGTCACAAAGCTTACAAAACAATAAATAATCTTAGGTGCTTGCACAGCAAAAAGCTCACCACACAGACAGACAATGAACTAACATAAACACAAAGAAATGCGTTTGTATATTACAACAGTTTAAGATTAATGTTCGCACTAGAGAAAAATGCAAAATAAGATCTATATGTGTTGCTAAATGTCGTAAGAGATCCGCTTTATAATCCTTCTTTGAATATTTAATTTGTGAAACTAACTAATATCTGTATTTTGTTCTGAATTTTTTTTGACAGTGTATGATCATGTAGATAGAACGATGGGAAGAAGAAATCTCAAATGGAATTGAAGAATTTTGTATTTAGATATCGCAACGGTAGGTGAAAGAAATCCCACAATGAACTGATTGATTTTGGGCATCGACACAGCATTTACTGCTCAAAGTGCATAAAACACACAATAATGGTAAAACAAACCATCTCTATCCTATCCTAAGGAGCACAAGAGTAGAAATACTAATAATACGATTGGTGTATTCGTATAGAAACAATTTGTTGATACGAAAGCAATGTCACTACCTATAAAAATTCTTTGACTTCGGCAGTAAGAATTTATTCAGTGGCAATAATAATTGTTGTAAAATGAGGGATATGAATAATATAATGTATCACATTAATTAATAGCAAAAAGACATTGAACTCACTTCTTCGATAACAGGAGCCATTAGCGTACGGCTCGAATTCCTCAATACAAGAGAACACTCATCGAAATCTGATCCTGATTCGACTGCATCAAAACTACTGTTTCGTCTTCCCTGTTGTTCAAGAGAAATATGAGCTTTATATGATTGAGATTTTTTAAAGGAGAACATAGAAACTTGCCTTCAGTTTCCCATTATTAGATTGAAGGTTGTAATTTTGTTTGCCATAGTCATTCCGTCTCATGCTGCGTGCAAGCTGAAACCAAATGTGAGTTACTTAAAAAAATTGATCACTGAGGTATCAATTTTAGGAAAGGCCACTTAAAAACATCGTCCTCAACTCTCTGTGTCCCAAGTTCCCAATCAATCATATCTATCCATTTTATTTCAACTATTTTATTTTTATTTTTTTACTAAAACATAGATGGTTACAATAGACTATGGGTACATAAGACACATTAGCTTGGAGACATCAGATGTCCACTCAATTTAAGATAGCTTCTCAGTTTCTATCATTTGAAATACTACAAAATCAAAATCATCAAAATCATCAAAAAGCAGAAAAATGATCCCTTTTATGGCTGTCGATGTAAAAATCACCTTCATTATCTCTGGATCATTCCATGGACCACGATTAGACCGAATGCAACCCCCTTCACAAGGACACGAGCATGAACCACCCAGGAATTCAGGCAATTGACTGGATATAATGTAAACAAGTTCAGGTAAATGTGTGAACCAATAACAAAAAATACGAAGGCACATACCTAGCATCTATAGCTTCTAACAGTCTACTTTGGTACTTATTTCCTAAAACCTGAGAATAAAATATTAATGGTATATCATAATATATAAATTGAAAACAGTAAACAGACCACGCTTATATTATCATTCTACATGTATTTTTGCTGTTGTTTTGGGGTCAAGCCAGCCTTTTATAGTGTTCCAAAGCAGCTTAAAACCATGTCCGGCATTAACAATGAACATTTGATGTAGTGTCTGCACCGTTAAAATAAGTAAATAAAGGTGATGTTTGAGCAGTTACCGAAAAGAATAATATCAACTCCCCATAGTAAATACCTCAGGGTAATAATCACCGTCTATTTTCTGCATATGATGCAAGAGTTCTCTAGCTGTCTTGTTGAGATTTTTAAATCCCTATATGCAGCAAATGAAAACAAGTCTAGTATATATTTGAACAAAATCAGCATTGGTTGAATAAGTAATATAAACATACCACACCATGCACATCAAGGATGGTAGTGGTGGTATCGATGTGCCGATTTGCCGCAATTGAACATGAAGGAAATTTATCACGAAAAGCCCTTTCAAACTCTTGTACATGATACTTAATGTAACGTTCAACAGTGGTTACAAGCATTAGTTTACTTGGTTCAACTTTGCCCAGTTGTTCTATGTAAACTGGTCTTCCATCCTTATCTACTCCATGGTAACCTTGTGGGTAATATTGCAGAACATCTCCAAGCTCCTTGAACTCAAAATCCTTTTAAAAAACGTGAATTCAAACTACATATGATGCACAGCAGAACAATTGATCACTAGCATAAAACATTTTTAAAAAATGGAGTCTAGTACTTAAAAATCCAAGCGCAAGTATTCCTTCTCATTGCACTAATCAAACTAGGGTCGGTAAGAAGAACCAGATTTAAAGATTTATTATCATGCCAGTTGTCACGTTCTTTCACAAAATCACCGGAAATTCTAATCAGTTTTGAGAAATGCAATTTACTCTTTACATATTCTAATTTTGATAACAAAACGTGAATCAAAATATATTGAGCATGTGTCAGTAATATGGCCGCTGTTGCCCATGATATACATATTACACTACGACAACCATGTCTCTAAGCACAATAAAAGTACGGTTAAATATTTAACTTTGATTTCACGCCTAGATCAAAATGATACATGCTTTATTCAGAACTGAAGTTCTCCCATGAAGAAGCTTATAAGGTTGGTAGCACTGTAGAAATACAGTTTGGTATTAAGTCAAATAAGAAGTTCTGCTAATACATTGCTTTGATGTTGATGTTTTACCTCGAGTATGGTATCAGCCCCAAAATCTTTTCTCCATCTAAGCATCTCAATCCACATCTGACTTGCTTTCTCAAAATCAAATTTCCTAGCTTTCAAGAATCTGCATCACAGACATTTATTAGCGTGTCTCTAAAGTTTTCTGGCTAAAAATATCCGACAAGAGAAACCTGAGAAATGTATGATAATCATCATGTTCTTTAGGCAATGCATCTTTAGCAATCAACTCGTTACGAAACATTTCAACCTTTCTCTCTTCTTCAGCATCCCTAACATCTTCAATTGAAAATGCTCGAAAATCAACACGTCGCTTTCCTCTCTTTCTAAGAGAAAGAGTTATCTTATTTGATGCATTTACTGCTTTCTGCTTCAAAGATCCAATCTTTGTTCTTCTTCTGTCACTTTCCTCTTCTGAGTCCATATCATTTTTGTATAATTCATCCATGTTTTCCGCATGACAAACTATAATCAAATATATCAGCAACGGATTGCAAAAAAAAAAAAAAAAAAAAATGAATATTGATCCTAAATGTGTACCCTAGTAGTGGGAGGAGAATTTATCCTTTACCTGACATTTTTATTCTTTTTTTTCCTGCTTGGGGTTAAGATAATGTTTTCAGTCGTTAAAATAATTATCTGCGAAGCAATCACAAAAAAGTACAGTGACTCGTAATATATCAAATTATTATAATAAGGCTATTAGAAAACGAAACATACGCACAAATTCATATAGGGAATATCAATTTAAAGCTGACAATCCCTAAGATCTAATGAGAATTTACGTCTAGGTACTCGCATTTATAGTTAAAAGTCAATAAAAACATCCTGTATAAAGGAGCATTTTGAAACCAGTTCGATAAATTCAGATCTTAATGTTAAATAATGCTTCGCAAAACGAAGAACTAGATTAAACTCAGACATTCGTAAACATAAAAGCACAAAGTGTAAATCACGAATATAGAATTCGATCCGTAATCACCTATTTCAGCTGTTCAATCCAAGATCCTTGCATAAATTAGCGGTGGCTAAATCACAAATCAGCTCAAATTTGATCGTAAAAAGATGAAGAATAAATGTAAGAAATTCTTGAGTGAATCCCGATTTACAACATAAGCTTTATATTCGCTGCTGCATTTGCTTTGCTTCCCAATATTTGATGCAAACTTTTGCTGAAAGCGGCAAAGTGCCGATTTGTTTATTATTTCTCTGTTTTCTGCGTTGCTGGGGAGAGATGTGTAAAAAAAAAAGGAAAAAAACGAAGAAAACAAGTTATAGTCGAAATATCAATGGGTTTAATGGAAAAATGGAACGTGACTGTATCGTGTATTTAATGTAAGTTGGTCTGGTACTGTGTGGTTTAAAGATGATCCAAATGTCGGCGAGTGCACATGGGTTCCACGAAAAAATTAAGGATGCATTTGGTTCCAAATTGAGATTTTGGATTTTTATATATACAGAAGTGCTAACAGTGCATCTATATTTGGAAAAAAAATGATGGAATTAAAAAACAAAATTAATGCACAAAACGAAAAGCATTTTTTTTATTTTTCTTTATTCAGAAATAACAAAAGAACAAGATACAATTTATCACGCCGTCCCCTTCATCTTACTTCCGTCTCACGTGTTGTCCCGTCACTCTTCTCATTTTTTGTAATTAATATTAAAACTCAAAACACAAAATATAAAATAAATGAAACACCACATAATCTAAATAGATAATAGGACATGCGCGCATTCCATGTCTATGAAAAATAAAGTTTAAATCAGAACAGAGCGAAACGCCAAATACTTTTAGATGCGAAGGCATACTAGGATCATGTTTTTTTCCATAAGGTGAAGTCCAGATAGCGAGTAAAGGATGTGGCACAAGTTAATGGTGATGCATCATAACCTAGCGGTGATAACTATAAGATAGTTGAACGTAATGATTGTCAACTATGGTTTTGGAGAGAGCGAGAAGTTGAATTGTTTTGACGGTGGCAGCAAGCAAAATGCAAAAGAATGGCTTTAGTTGGAGCAATGATATTGAAAAAGTGATGTTAGAGAAGGATCAATAGGGTGAGGAAGAAACGGCAAAAGATTGAAGAAAAAGATGAAAATAATATGTAGTAATGATATGTACTTAGTGTTGTATATACATATTTATTAATAGTTGGCTTCGGAGCGCAGACTTCCAGCGGGACCATGGACTTTTAAAAATATTGTTATGTAACTTCATCTTAATATAATACTTAAAATTTGAATACAACAATATTATTTACAAGTTCATACCGTGTTCTCCAATATTAACAAGTTTTAATATTACTTAAATATCGTATCTAACAAATAAACATTCTTTAACACATCGTTCTGTTTGGATTGTCTCACATGTTGTTAAGGTAGAAATGACAGTTTTAATAAATAGTCTCACATCACGGAATAAATTAAGAGGCATAGAGTACAAATATGAGTTAATAGACACGTAACATCAGGGATTCCTTTTGTTACAACGATGTGTGTGTCAACTCATATGTGTGCGCTCTATGCAGGAAAATGGGGCTTTGTTCCGACCGTCGTTACATAATAGTAGTATCAAAGCCAAAGGTTACGGACTGGGCCATGCAGGCAAGACGGTGCTCTCAAAATATTCGAAGGGTATGCGAGTCAAGGGGAAGACTGTTAGGACTGTCTCACTTGTTGTTAAGGTAAGAATGACGGTTTGAATAAATATTTTCATGTCATGAAATAAATTGAAATACTGGAGTAAAAATTTGAGTTTGTAGGCACGTAACATTAGAGATTTCTTTTGTTATAAAGATGTGTATGTCAACTCATATGCGTGCGCCCTATGCGGAAGGAGGGGGACTTTGTTCTGACCGTTGTTACATAACATGTTCTTTAATAATTAATAACGCAAGTAAAAATAAAAACTAATAAGAAAAATAGATATTGCAACTTAAAAATGGAAATTCGAATTAACCACACATGATTTCAATACAAAATATAACTAAGAATTAATGCAAATCATTTTATGTTGAATTTGTTGAACATATAGTTTCTAAAAACACGATTTATACGCAAAGAATGTGCCTTAGTCACGTGTGAAGTGTGTGTCGTAATGCTCGTGTGTGTATGTATGTATGTATACACGCACACACTCACATACACATACATACTTATGTGTATGGATATTGACGGTCATAATACAGGTTTATGGAGCCATTTTCTGAATTGTAATTAGGAATGGCAACCGAATAGATTGGAGAGGGTTTTGCACCATAGACCCGCCTCGTAGACCAGTAAGAGTCTGAAATTTTACATTGAACTGGAAACCCGTACGAGTCAGGGTAAACCCGACCCGCTCCAATTTGATATGACTTTATGTATTAATTCAGAATTATGTATTATTGTACATTTATTTATTGATATTTTATCACAAAATGATACATTAAAACCAAATAATAACAAGCTCGCAATGATGCATGAATATAATAAAAGTAAGATGTACAATAATAATTCAAAAAAATTGCATTTAATATTGAAACTCAAAACACAAAATAAACGAAACACCACATAATCTAAATAGACAATAGGACATGCGCTTATTCCATGTCTTTGAAAAATAAATTTTAAATCAGAACAGAGCGAAACACCAAATATTTTAAATGCAAAGATATATTAGGATTATGTTTTTTTTTTCATAGGGTGAAGTCTAGATGGCGAGTAAAGGATGTGGCACAAGTTAATGGTGGTGCACCATAACCTAGTGGTGATAGCTATAAGATAGTTGAACGTGATGATGGTCAACTATGGTTTTGGAGAGAGCGAGAAGTTGAACTGTTTTGACGATGGCAGCAAGCAAAATGTAAAAGAATGGCTTTAGTTGGAGCAGTGATATTGAAAAAGTGATGTTAGAGAAGGAGCAACAGAGTGAGGAATATAATACTTAAAAATTGAATATAACAATATTATTTACAAGTTCATACTGTGTTCTTCAAATATTAACAAGTTTTAATATTACTCAAATATCGTATGTAACAAATAGACTTTCTTTAACACATCTTTCTGTTGGGATTGCCTGACATGTCGTTAAGGTAGAAATGACAGTTTAAATAACTTAAAAGGCGCGGAGTACAAATATGAGTTGATAGACATGTACCATCAGGGATTTCTTTTGTCACAAGGATGTGTGTGTTAACTCATATGTGTGCGCCCTATGCAAGAAAAGGGGACTTTGTTTTGACCGTCTTACATAATAGTAGCATCAGAGCCAAAGGTTACATATTGGGTCATGCAGGCAAGACAGTGTTCTCAAAATATTCGAAGGGAATGCGAGTCAAGGGGAAGACTGTTAGGATTGTCTCGCATGTTGTTAACGTAGCAATGACGGTTTGAATAAATAGTCTCACGTCACGGAATAAATTGAAATACTAGAGTACAAATATGAGTTGGAAGGCACGTAACATTAGGGATTTCTTTTGTTATAAAGATGTGTGTGTCAACTCATATACGTGCGCCCTATGCGGAAGGAGGGGGCTTTGTTTCGACCGTTGTTACATAACACGTTCTTTAATAATTAATAACGCAAATAAAAATTAAAACTAATAAAAAAATAGATATTGCAACTTAGAAATGGAAATTTAAATTAACCACACATGATTTCAATGAAAAATATAACTAAGAATTAATGCAAATGATTTTATGTTGAATTTGTTGAACATATAGTTTCTAAAAACACGATTCATATGCAAAGAATGTTCCTTAGTCACGTGTGAAGTGTGTGTCGTAACGCTCGTGTGTGTGTATACACGCACACACTCTCATACACATACATACTTATGTGTATGGATATTGACGGCCATAATACAGGTTTATAGTGACATTTTCTGAATTGTAATTAGAAATGGCAACCGGACAGAATGGGGAGGGTTGTTGCACCATAGACCCTCCCCATAGACTAGGTAAGAGTATGAAATTTTACTTTGAAGTGGAAAGACCTGACCGACTCCAATCTGATATGACTTTATGTATTAATTCAGAATTATGTATTATTGTACATTTATTTATTGATATTTTATCACTAAATGATACATTAAAACCAAATAATAACGTGCTCACAATGATGCATGAATATAATAAAAGTAAGATGTACAATGATAATTCTAAAAAAATGCATTTAATATTCTATAATTCCCAATGATGAAACTTAAAGTTGCAAAATTATTATGGCTTGTTGATTGAAACATTATAATACTTATGTCATAACCACTTATATCTACAAAAATCATCATGTCATCATTGCAGTAACAAAGCGAATTCATGAGATCTCAATAATGCCAGGCGGGTTAAGATGTGTTGCTTGATCTCCGATCCGACCTTAGACCTGGACTTCTCAAAAGTGGGTCATCGTCCATGAGTCTTCCCACACTTATGACCTAATAAGGATTATTCTAAGTCAAATCACGGACAAATCTACACAATTTGGATCATACACGCACCCTATTACCGTCCCCCATTATAACTGCAATTTTTAAATTAAATTGGTTTATTGAAATTGTACTAATAGTTATAATTAATTGTACTTTCTTTTTATATGTGTATTGATGATATTGTGTGGTATCCTTTTCCTTTATTAAATAAATATAGTAATTTGTCTTTACGTTCAATGCTCTAGAGCTGTTAAGCGCCGCACAGATTATTAGGGATTTGAGATGTTGATGATGATGGTTTTGATGACAACAATCTTGTTTCAAATATTATTGTTATAAAATATATACTAACACTTTTCTCTAGAATATATTTGTCTGTGTATACAGGAAATCTATGCAGGTATTGATTATTGAAGACTGTACAGCTTAGAAAATCAAGATTTCAAAAAGAAAGAGTTCAAGATACAAGATTCATGAGTAGTAAGAATTCAAGAGTTAAAGATATAAAAATAATTGTGTCTAAATTTTTGTTAAAACTCTGGTTAGCATTGAATTCTTATTTCAAACGTCTCTCACTATTTTCATAATTACTTCCTTATTTTAAATCTACATTTCTTTGTACTTAAATTTATTTTAACTCATATTTTTAAAATATACTTTATTTTCTAATATATTTTAAAACTTGATACAAATATTTTTTACTTACATATTAACTACTAATTTTATTATAGCTACCTATGTTTTCAATTTCCTTACTTATATTTATTAAGTTTTAAAGTATTTCTTTTTTCTTTTTCTTTTTTTGAAAATGGATATAAATTTTATTAGGCATTTCAGCCCAAAACGGTCAAACAGTCGTGATGTACAAACGCACCCATATCCATTTAGTTACAGCCGCAATAATAAAGATATTACATTACACCTGGCTTCAAACTAAACACTTTTTTCTCAAATTCCTAGCCGAAATTCATGGCGGCCAAAAGTAGTTTGAATTACTTGTGATTCCAGCGTCTCTCTCCCTTTAGTCCTCGTGTATCGCATCATCTTCATTGTGTTCCAAGGGTGATGTAAGTCTTGCTCTCAATTTAGCTCTCTTTGTGTTATTTATGTCAATCATTATAAATCGACTTACTTCCGCCGTCGTTTTGCTTTTGCTCTGATATATTCTCATGTTGCGCTCCTTCCATATCCGCCATATTGCAATGTGAGGGCGATGCAATTTACGTGGGTCATCACGTCTTTGTTCTTCCACCTGCTAACCAAGTATGCCATAATTTCCTCCAGTACATGACTTGTTACATGCATTATTTGTTCATCATATAGTTTCTGAATAATAAGTTTGGTGTACGAACACTAAAAGAAAAGATGGGCATGAGATTCCTCCTTGCAATTACACAGTACACAGTTTGGATCCACATTGACACTGTATTTACATAGTCTGTCTTTAGTGGGAAGGCGTTGCATTAATGCTTTGTAAGTAGTGCATGCCATCTTAGGTACATTAGCTCTGTTCCACACTAATTTAGACCAGTCTACAGTTGGATTGTGATGTATGATGTTATCGTATGCCTAACCTAGTATGAAATTATCATGATGACTCCATGTCCAAATATCATTGTTGATTATCAAAAATTGGAGTTTGCATGATATCGTTTCTTAAATCATTCGAAGCAGGAAGTTAGTTAAAAAAAAGCCAATTGCCTTTGCTTATAATTTCATTAACATTTTTTATTGGACAACCCTATGTCGAGTAAGTATTCCAGCCCACATGTTCAACAATTGACTTACCATGAAACCAAGGGTCACGCCACAAATCAGTGTCATTCCAATTAGCAATCTCCTTCATGCAATTGGAAGCTAGTGTGTCATGAGATTTCAGCACTGCTTTCCAAGTGGTAGATGAGTTACTATTAGCCCCCGTAGTCCAGAAATTATCTCTAATATATCTTTTCCTTATCCATATGGCCCATAAAAGTTGCGAATTAATGATTTTCCATCCTAATTTAGCAGCAAAAGTGTCCCTCATATCTGATATTTCTTAGACCAACACCTCCTTCTTTCTTTGGCTTATATAAATCAGAATACTTTATCTTATGTAGTCCCCAACTCCATATAAAATCAGCACAAACACTCTCAATCTTATTGATAGTAGCATCTAGTAATTGAAATGTTTGTAACCAAATATAAATCTTAGCTTGAATCACTGTATGTACCAATTCAATTCTTTCAGCAAATGAAAGCAATTTTGAACTCTAACCTTGAAGTCTATCTCTAATCCCATAAATAAGAGTAGCGCATTCTCTATCAGAGTAATTAGACTATTACAAGTTACAAAGATCGTGAACATAGCTAAGTTACAATACAAAGAGTACAACAACGTACATTCACAACAACCCAAAAAGCTATTACATTAAAAAAATACTTTCAGCATATTACAACCTAAGATACACAGCAACTAGCTATGTATAGGCTAGAACATAGCATTAGATTGCATCCCACACGACAGAGCAGCAAGCAGCTAAGCCATAAGGATGATAGCATCACCACACAGACAACATGTAGCCATCACCAAGAAAGGAAGCATCCAAATAGGAGTCCGTCACGACCTCCAAACTCTAATAGAAAGACCAATACACTACAACACAACCTCCTTCTACCCAGATCCAAAGCTCCCAATCTTCAAAACTAAAACCCACAAGATGAAACACAAGAAAACAATGCTAAACAACCTCTACAATTCACCAATAGATGACCAACCACAGAATCCAGACAAACCAAGCGAACTCAAGTAGTTCACCAAGCTAGAATCATTTCTCTTCCTCTTTAACGACTCGAAATCCCCGACCGGCCTAGAACGAACAAGAATGTGGATTGTTTGAGAACATGACGCATCGGAACACAGAACAGCAGAACTTTTCATTGCTATTATAACAATTAACATCAGAGTACAATAATATATCAAAGAACGAATAAATATTACACAATGGAAAAAATAATATCAGAGATTAATAATTTACTTAGCAGTGGAAATAAGAATGCATAAATACAATGCACAGCATAAATACATCAATCAAACAAAATTGAAAGAAATACACTGATACAAAGCTTTCTGAATATAGCTCCTGCTGTAAACCAGGATCCTGTTAAATAAACATTTGCAAAACCAAAACTACTAGCTGCCCGTGTGGAAAATATGGGCACCCAAAGTTTAGGTGAAAAACAGTAAACTCTAAGTCAATCATGAGACTGGTGCGAGAACTTAAAACAGTTATTAAAACTTTACTTTAAAAGTGGGAAAATCATGAGACCACGTCGTACGACACGGAATTGATTTACTCCACATGAATATCGGTTTAAAACAAAACAACGCAATGTTCTTTTGGAAAAATGAAGTTATTATAAGATTCAGGTCCCATCACACAATGTAAAGAAGGACGGATGGTAGAGTTTTACCTTATAATAGCTAAACATGCTTGATACGCTTTAAAATAAATAATTTTGATATTATTATAAGTGCATAGTGCAGGAAAGAACTTCGACTATAAATGTATCAATCATAGACGGCATAGTACCCCTATCCTACTATGTCGCCATATAGGTTTACAACTAAAACCTAAAAGTCACATATTGGAAATTGGATTTCCATCTATGAGTCGAGGCAAGGGATGTCTCCTCATCGGTTTTGAACACTCTAGCAGTCTCAGGATCACACCTATGGGCAACCCTTGGGTCTTCAGGGTCGGTCGACACCTAACGTTTGTGGATTAGTTATTCCTAAACAATACGTTTCCCGGTCCTATCGGACCTGTCATCTGGTCAGTATGTCAACCAATCATATCCGAGGGCCCTCGCATCCATCATCCACACAAGTAAAATGTCTGGGTTATATACCATGACATCACCTTTAGCTATAAAAAAATGCATACACTCCATGTAGTCACTATCCCGTTTTTGACTCATAATGGGCGTGAGGCTCGCAAATTAATGCTATACACAAAGCTACGCCATTCAAAGTTGTGCTTTGATCATCATCCACAAGGCCCTGCTTTTCAACAAAAAAGCCTGATCATTGCATCCTATCATGTCACATTGTCAGTCCATACCATACCATTGATTTCTACCAATATATAACCTTTAAGCTCGTACGTCTCAAAGAACGGTGTTAAGCAAGAGAATAAATTCTCCTCCACCAAACAGATGCATATTTAGCAAAGATCGACAATACAGCACACAATACAATGTCAAACATATAATCCATTTGTAAGTCTATTCTAGGTCTGAAAGAAACCAGAGGCACCTTAATCCTCATCCCATATGTCAAATACAAGAGAGGTCATCGCATATCCGGACAATCAACAAGTACATTCGGACAACTACCACTATAACCCTTTCAAGGGAGCTACCCATATCTAAGGCATCAGTAGTAGTCCATTCGATGTGAAGATTGCGGGTCTTGTACCGTTTTCATTATCTTTGACTTTTTATCGTAATAACAGTTATTCAAAATGGGTTAAACTCAGTCTTTCTGAATAACTCGCACGTCTTATAATGAAGTGATATATAAACACATCATACTCCCCATTCCAATCTAGAATATTCTTTTATCCAAATATTCTGTATACTGGGAATTATTTCCATTAATCTTATCAAAGATTTTAATTCTTTTAAACCTCTTGTTTAATCTTCCTTTGAAAACCATTACAAAAGATTTTGTATTATCTTTTAACAGTCTTAAACCGAATTAAGGTTTATAAAACTAGTCGAGATTATCGAGCCTTACCGAACATTAATTTTATTATCCCAGTCCCAACCTATTCATCCCATGGAGCAAAACTGGTAATACCCCATAACTAGCACCCATCGTTTTATCGGTAAATTTAATTATCTCACGTTCAAATCTAATTAAAGATTTAACTATCGTATGGAGTAAAATTGGTGGTACTCCATCTTGAACAATTCTCGAATTGGTAGATTTAATTACTTCTTTTACTTCCAATCTAATTAAAGATTCATTAAAACTCCAACTTATTTTTAATCTTCAAAATCATTACTTATTGATTGTTCAACCTTTAGGAATTAATCTTGTTTTTACTTGGTATAACAACCCAGCAAAGAAATTCAACACTCGAATTCCAACAATAATACATAAACCCGTATTACTTGCCAGAAATCAAGTGTCGAAAACACCAGATAGTTAATGAAAGAAATTAGAGGGTGAGATAAGAAATAAAGAAATATTAGAATAGAAGAAGAAGAAGAAGAACCAACTAACCAACATAACATAATCAGAGTCTCATATCATAGCGGAACAAAATATAATATAGAAATAAAATTTTATTAAGAACCTTGAAATAAAACTTACAATCATCAGAGTACAACACATCTGGACAGTTAATCTATCCACATATACAACACACAACGGAATAAAATTACATGCATTCGAACTCCTCAAGCACGTCTTCTGAAGTTCGTAGCGCCCAAAACCTGAACCTGAGAAAAACCCGGTCTAATCGAGCATTACAAACGACGGATCAGTCTGGTGAACCAGAGTTAGAAAACTCATTAAGTTTATAAGTATCATCTAACTTGATTTTAAAGTCAAAACATTTCTTTTCAAAAGAAAAGGATAATTGTTAACTAACCAGATTTCTCTACAGCAAACCAAAGATCGAGCAACAACTACCAGTTCTGGTCAAGCACTCCCTCTAGTCGATCAGCAGCTCAGCCTCAACTCGGTCGTCGCATCCCCTCAAGCAGTAGGTCGTTCACCCAAGTTAGTCGAACGGTCGTGGGCACAGAAGTCAGTCACCAGCACAAGCATGCGGTCGAGCAGGGAAGCTTCATGAGGCCAAGCACACACACTTCGGTGCCAGCCGGTCAGTCGAGTCCCCATCCTGGTCGGGCAGCATCATCCTCTAGTTGGACGGTCGTGCAATATGTAGTTTTCTACTCAAGCATGCATGAGAGTCCTTAACTCAGTCGTACAAGGAGCCCTCAGCTCGGTTGTGTAAGAACTTTCAGCTTGCTCGCACACAGATCCATTCCTAGGTCGAGCAGAGCGAGTACCTTTTTATGTGAAGAAAGCTATGTATAAGATGAACGACATAACTTGTAATTATTATTCCCATTTTCGATAGAAGACAATAGTAAAGTGGTGGTGTAATGTGTTAACGTGTGGATGGAAGCAAGCATACAAAAGCACTAGTAATAGCAACAAAATGATTCGGTCACGCATATTATCCCTGTTCGCTTGTTCATTACCAAGCAGCTCGCTCGTGCATCCAACCAGAGGTCGGTCGCAAATGATATCAGCTGCTACGAAGATAACAGCCGACGCCAACTGGAAAGAGAGCGCTGCCAGCTATACCCACATGGCCTGGCATCTATATTTACAACATTGCCACTCCATTTGCTTCACACCAATTCCACCTGTAAATACCTCCTCTCACGATCATCAAGGGGACGGATTCCACTACCCCGAAGGGCTGCCAAAATCATTCCTTTAACACTCCAAGCTCCATTTCAAGCTTCATTAATGGCCTCCAAAGCTCACTTCATCTTCCTCAATCACCAAATGGGCTAAATCCTTCCCTTCCTCCATTAGAGATCAACTCAAGTTCTCTCCGTTCACGCCATCTCCAACCCGAGATCCACCTTATCCTTCTTCTCAAGTGTCATTTTACTTCTCTCCAAACTTCCATTAATCCTCCTCCGAGCCTTGATTCACATCTCAACCGCCATGGACTCACCGTTGATCCTCTAAGTGCTCAAACCGTGGAACATACATTCTCACGTTCATCGCATTCATAAGGATTTAACCATTTCCATAGTGGATTAGAGAGAATCAAGTCATTAAAGAGAAGAAAATAGTTGTACAAAGAGAGAATGGACCAAAATAAGATAATGAGATGATAAATTTTGTAAATCTATCACATGATAATGGAATGGATTCAAAAGTGGACATAGACCTTTTGTAAGATCGAACCACTATAAAAATCTCGTGTCCCTTACTTACTTTTTCCCTTTATTTTGCGATTGTGGCTCCTTTCAATTCCTAACCATATTGGTGAAGTACAATTTGTGTACCATTGGTGTTTGAACCATTTTTGATTCAAACAATAATCGGAAGACCGGTCCACACGTAAACACGGACGGTTTTTACCTTACGATAACCCAAAGCATTTTGGATTCATATATTATTTTGATCTTATAATAATGTCTAAACACAAATAAATAGCAATCTAGCGGTACGCTTGCATCTCACGCTCCACATATATAGTATACAATCAAAACCGCGAGCGCTTATTGGAGAATGGATTCTAACTAGCAAGGTATGAGACCACCTTCTGACAATGTATCTCTAGAGAGGTATACACTAGGATTCAACAAGAACATCTTGAAACTCAGGCTAAACATGACCGACCCCTCACTTCGCTTGAGAGCACCGAATGTATTATCATCTTACAGCTTTTTGTCACGACCATCATAGTTCCCAGGAGATATAGAAATGAAAAAAAATAACAAATATGAATATTCTCTAGATGGTGACAATACACCCTAATTGAGAGCGACCCACTTAGCTATGCAACCAACCCAATTTTATACCATTTCCTAGTTGATAAGGCTTGAGGTTTAAATCTTCTTTTCAAAATATATGGCTACCATTCACTTTGAATGCCACATCGTCAGATCCGCCAGAAACTCACTAATTGATGTCCATAAAAATACTTTAATTGTTAAGCTAAGAGACGAACCTTTCTCTACCACAACTTTGGTACGTTTGAAGAAATCAATGTACGCGGTCCCTTTGGAAATACTCTATCAGACATCCATTCATACAAGTTATCCAGGAACAGGATTAAACGAAGGCACCCTCCTACCACATCCTAAGTATCACCCTATGGATCAGTAGCGAGTAGTCCTTGCAATCCATAGATATCAACCACGACAGAATCACATTTTATCTCCAGGAGCTAACCATAGATTATAAGTTATTCTACCATTTTATAAAGATTTGTGGTCTTCAATTTCTCTGTCTCACTCAGCATCTGATATCTTTAACATTCCGTATCAGGAATGGTTTTCGAATAAAATCAATCTCGATCTTTTCGAACCAACAATCGTATAGGCCAGATTTGATAATCATTTATTTAACTATCAAATAAAAAACCATTAAAAATAAAAATAGATTTACTGGTTCAGTATTCAACATCACTTGGCTTCTTTAATTAAAAATAATTAACGAATGGTTAATTTAAAACTTCTAAATCTTTTAGTAATTCAAACATAGTTTTCTACTTCTTATTTAACATAAATATATCATCATATCATTTTACTTAAAAATACTTAGAAAAATATTTTATAACCATATCTGATTTTTCATCTAACTATCATTTGTAATACATTACTCATTAACTATAAGTGGAAAATCAGTTTGATTTATCATTCGTAACAATATTACAAAAATATACTTTATTTCATTTCTTAAAAACAGAAACCAACACTTACTCTTTTTAAAATAAACCTATTCCAAAACTCATTTCTTTATTTCCTTTTACCTCGAAAAAATCGTTATATTTCCACAAAATTTCCTATTTTATTTCCGTTACTTTGAAAGTGTTATTATATATTCCCAACTCCTTTCAATTAACGTTACATTATTACTTCTCTTGTGGAAATAATAAATTATTGCTAACCTCTTTACCATTATAGCTAATATCATCCTCAGATAATCCTGAAGTCATTCAAGTTGGGGTTTTTTAACTACCTCTCAGACCTTGATCAACAACGTTCTTATCTTAAGATAGAAATGAGTTGTAACTCAAAAACCGTCTAATATCAGACACATCCCATTTAACTATTTTACTTAAATATGGTTTTATAAAACCTTCTTACTTTTGAAAATCTCCCTATTTCAATATATCCATTATTTCTTAATCCACTGATTAAGTAATTGCTTACTAAAACATCACCTTTAACTTCTACTTCTTTAACAATTCGTTTTATAACACCGATTTTTTTTATAAAATCCCATTACTCACTCCTTTACCAAATTCACTTTTAACAATTCCTTTTTCTAATCCATTCAACCATTCCCTATTTTAAAAATCTTATTTCAATTTCATTCATCTTACTTAATTTCAATATTAAGTATCGCCAACTCGAAATCAACACTTTAACCTCTCATTTCTTTCATATACCTCGTTTATACAATTATGGCTTAATATAAAACTATTTTCATCTCACTTCTTTTTACTTAATTCAAACATTAAGTAAACATTTAATTTAAACTATCGTATTCGCTTAAAATCCCTTTTATAACTTTGTTGTAAAAACTCGGGTTTCAATATAAAACCCGTTCATAAACTCCTTTCGCACTTCAATTAGATTTCATTTCAACCTCGATTACTTTTTTTAATGTATTTCAATTAAAAATTAATTTCTTAAATTATTATTAATTAAAATAATAACTTATTTCAATCATTAACTACTGTAGAAGTAGTTAGCTTCTTTATTAACTAAAATAAATAGTAAATCCCCTTTTAAAATCTTATTAAAATTTAAAAAAAAATCCTTAAACTATCTCGTTAGATAAATTCAAAAAAAACTAATTTAATAATCAATCCCAGTTAAAACGGTTGACTTAGTCAACTCAAACCCGACTATCTCGCTAACCAATTCCAGTTGGTCTTCCTTTAAATTATTTAATAATATAATCAATTTAAATGATTCAATTTTATTTGTTTCTTAGAACAATTAATCCAAATTCTTAACCGTTACTTTAATTCCTACTCAAGTGCTTATAAATCTTATCAACATAAGAATTTGATTTGTAGAAATCATTTAATAATTATTTATAAACTTAAATAATAAATATAAATTACCTTTTTAATAAACTTTTATTCAGATTAATATATTCCAAACTCTATTTTCAGTAATAAATAAATTTTATAACTTCATTTCTGTCGATTCACCTGACGGAAAATCCATATTTAAAAACGATTGATTTTTAAGCCATCTGCCTCCAATTACTCAACCAAGATTACCCATCAGTTAATATCATAACGAATGTTTAATTACGATTCAACAATCATTAAATAAATCAATCACCTAATCAGGTTGGTCATACAGTTCATATAATGGTAAAATGAAAATAAACAATACGTTTGAGGAATCCAATTGTGTTTTACTTAAATTAAAAAACGTTTAATTTCATCGGTTTAATCAACATACGAATATATGATTAACAAATAATCAATCATTAGCAACCAGATCACACAATTATAAAACCCAACGTATATAAAATATAAGGGAAGAACTGAGTGAGTTTAACTCACTTTGATTCGATATGTCGTTGAAGCAGTTCGGTTACAGTTAAATTGAATAGTTGATTAATTTAGCTATAAATTTCAGCTGTCCCCTTTTCTATCCAAATTAGTTCAATGATGTAGTGTCCGTTATGACGATTCCGTTGCAACTTGTTTTGTTCAATTTGGACCTAGCAGCGACAAGATATTAACAATGTAAGTTTACACTATTTAATTTAATAATTAAATTTCTTAACTAAGATTAACACTAACTAATTACTTTTTATTTAAATCGGCCCGCTCCTATTCTTTCTGCCACGTCCCAAAATATGTCCAGCTCCTTTCTTCATGCACCAGTAAAAACTACTGCTTTTCATTTCTTTTCTTTTTTCTATCTGTTAGTTGCCGAAGCCAACCCTACTGCTTCAACTAAGAAAACATGCCTAATTCTTTTTCTTTACCTTTGTTCAATTCTTCCCTAATTTGAACAGTAAATACGTTCGAATATATAACCTTCCCCCATGTCTTCGTTTGTTTTTCCTGTTGAAACCCTACATAGTTTGTTTCGATCGAGTTGCTACCATTCGTTCAAGCTTCAGGTCAATTAGTCCACCCTTAATTAATATTATAAACATTAATTATTTACTAATACCATCATCAGGACCACATTTTCCTTCATTCCTACCCAGTTTCAAAACCACGCATGAAACAATTCGTCATCATGGAACCTACAACCCACCACCAGAATATGATCGGACGGCACCGGAGCACACGCCATCGCACCCTCCACCGTCGAATTGAGTGCCACCCCACTCGGTTCTTCCTATCACCAACAAGAGTTCCTCCACTGCCACGTGTTTGAGTACAAATTTCAGTCACTCCATGTCGAATTTCATGATCATGGCCGTTCACAATCATGAGCTTGTCGAGTTCGAAAGATTTTCAGTTGAGAGTTTCATGGATGGATGTACGGATTAAAATATCAATGAGGAGGAATTTTGAGAGGTTCTCTGCCATTCGTTTATAAAGTGGCTGCTAATTCTCTATTTGACCATGCATGGAAAGAGTTAGAGTTTGGGCTGTTAATTTTTTTATGTAAAGGTGTAAAATTATTATTATATTATTTATCGAAAGTTCGGCGTGAAGTAACGCGTAAAAACTACTACATACGACTTCTGTTTTCAATGAAAATTGAAACCTTAGCATAAAATAATATTTCGAACGCAATGGAAAAGGTTTGTCGAATTCCGAGATCGTTTGTGAAAATTCCTTTTTAACTCATATACGTGAATCAACACACATTTAAATTGTGTACGACCCAAGATTAAATCCAATTAACTTGAAATTTGAAATACTATAATTATAAATCATTACGGATTTTATAAAATTAATTTCGCTGAAAACGGAGTTCGTTAGATAATCAATTATTCTTAATTTCCAATTTAAATCGACAAAACGATTAAATAAAAATATAGGCATTTACGACTATCGTTGTCACATACGACATCGATTTACCACGAAATTTGGTTCTGTATAATAATTTAATGTTACATTTCCAATGAAACTAATTTCATCGAAAACCGAGGTCATTTGCAAAATGACCATTGTAAAGGCTTATAATCAATATCGATAAAATATTAATTAAATTCCAAAATAATTTAATTAAATAATAATATATTATTATTATCATAAATATCCAAATAAAATTATCATATAGTTTCAAATATAAACCTGTATAGTTTATACAACACAACATTTACATTCTGAGTTAATCGATATCTAAATTATATCCAAAATCCTTTTAAATATATTAAATAAACGTTGTCGTTTATTAACAAATTCCATAGCTACTATTTTAAAATTTGAGTTGGACGTAACTAACAATCTATAATATGAAATTTAAAAGTTTCTCTTTTATACGAAAATTATAATCAACAGGATTTAAATGTTTCTTGTTTCACAAAATTCCGGCTTATATCGGATTTTGTATATTCAATTGAAGTTCAAAACTCAATATTATGAACTACCGCGCCATTTCAAGCTAGATTTATATTTATATATAAATTTAGCATTCAAACCTCGTTATATAATCGAAATATATATTAAAAACCAATAATATTCCAAATATAATAATTAAAATAATAAATTAAATTAAATATTTGACTACAAGAAATACGGGACATTACTCTTGGGTTAAAGAACAAATGTCATTTAAAACATTGCTCACGATAATCCTAAAATCATCTTCCATTTAATACGAAATCTTCACGGAAATTTGAACAATTTATAATTGATATGAATTTCCGTATCAGACTAATATTATAAGTGAAATAGTGGCGAAGCCTTTTAAATTCCATAAATAGTAAACGCCTTCCTTTACCCAAGCTCATTTCGATTATCATGAATCGAATTTCATTCAATTCGAATTTAATTAAATAGATCAAAAAACTTCTCTAAACCTTAATTAAAAAATTTATTCCATTCACAAATGGGTTCAAGAACAGTATTATTTAAGATACCATTCACGAAAAACCCAAAATCCAATTTGATATTAAATATAAGCTTTAAACGGAAATCACATCAACATACATTCAGTTCCAAATTCTGAAACTAACATATATCGTTGTGGAATAGCGATATCAATATTTTCCAAATTCCTCCAACAATACCCGTATAATAACGGAACCCAGTATCGAAAATATCTGAAGATAATTTCTATTCAAATACATTCCAATTTATACGGCGGAAACCTCTGGCTATTTTAAAACCATTCACAAATCCAATTTATTAATTTAAAATCATTGGATTATTACTGTGACATCCTATGTCCGTTAATGTCACTCACAAAGGGAATGCATTAAGTTTCGTGAAGCATTATAGGTAAACAGACAGAATATTACAAGATAGATATAATTAAGATAGCAACGAAAATTGAAATTTTTATTTCAAACACGAATCGTACATCGTGGTCCAAAATACCATAAGTCACAAAAACCATTAAAATAATATAGCTTCTGTCTTTTACCATCAGAGCACATAAATACTTAAAAGAAAACATAATTCCCTAAATAGAAGAGACAAAGCCATAGTAGAGATAAGGTCTTGAGACATACTTCAATAGCAGCTCTAGAAAGATGATCTGAGTCCTAATTAAGCCTGAGTGTTTCCTCCCTGAGAACCAAGGGGGAGACGGAAGAAAGAAGAGGAAACAAAAGGGTCAGACATGAAGTCTAATGAATCTAGTAACTTTTAGCAAGTAAATAAATAAAAGTAGCATGACATGCATATAAATTGGATAAGAGAGATCACTACATAAATGGCTGGTGTGACAAGGTAGACAGGATAAGGTGTATACGCTTCTCTAATGATTACTCTGCCCTATTACTAGTATAACCAGAACGAGATGATCCCTTCCACTATAAGGTGGTAGACTTAGGCATACTTCCAAACGTACCCTAACAACTACCCTAATTGATCAGCTCCCTACTCCATAGATACTCTGTGTCGGCCCCACCTTAGGATGTATCATGTCCTAAAGTGGCACCCCTCGCTGATATGCATAGTCCCATATCTACAGATGTTATGGTCGTCTTATCCCTTTCTGCCCGGCTCATGCACGCACATGGCCTGATCGGTTTGCGCCGCCCACACCGTCCTCTACGTTTGGATTTCTTACAATCAATCCATTAAGCGCACCCCTTCTTCGACCTAGTACAAAGTTCATGTATTGATACCTACTCCGGGTTACTGGATGAAACGGATCGCACACAATATGATACAAGCTCTCCCCTTTGTCTTGTATCCCTCACTAGGTTTTCTTTGGCTATGTATACCACTATGTGTCTTTAATTACATAACCCTATCATTTCTACAAGTTATGTTTACCCTAAAAGGTGTCTTTAATTACATAACTTTATTATTCCAACCGGTCATGTATACCACAAGCTGTCTTTAATGACATAACCTTGTCGGGTTAAGTTTGTGGGTCTATACGTAAATATTACCCATCCCCTCCAGATTTGCTTAACCCATCCACTATCCAACCAATTTTACTTAACCCTAATCTTTAGTTCACAATTATGCAATCCCTATGGATTATATTTGGTTAAGTAGTCCAATTTATTATCTTACCCATTTATGGTTTATAATGGGCTAGACTTCCCACATTAGGCCTATAACTTGTGGATACTTGATAAGCCGGTCGAGTTCGGGCAGTTTTATTCCACAAGTTGGGTCTAACCTCGTGTCATAGCCCGATTCATATTTGCGCACTTAGGCCTCTCACATTAGATTCGACATTAGTGGCTTGCTGGATATGCTGGTCAGGTCCGAGTAGACTTCCACCACTAATGCAACCTAACCTCGTGTCATAAGTGCCATTACAATTTCTAATTGCAATCCTAGGCGTTCATTATTAATTAATCAATTAATTAAACTTATGCCTTTGCAGGTGTTAATACCCATTTTACGTAATAATTTGAATTATATGTCCAATGACGTTTATATTCAAATTATGCCAATATTAACTTTTTCCCCACGTTCCTTAACTAGCACACTCACAAAATTGGCGGCATGCCTAGGCTAGATAATAGCCTAGCCATAAACGATAAAAGAGAAAAATAATAGGAATATGACGAAAGTGATTGTTTTAACATAACTTGGCATAAACATAAACAAGCATGGTGATAAGGTGGACATATGAGCATAAATCTGATGAACTTGTGGCAGTTAATAGATTCTAACATAACTATGATGTCATAATAAGCATAATAAGATCTAAATTAACAATTTAGATGTCTAACTGGTTTAGATTTAATATGATAAGCACAAGCTGATAAAATAGATCTGATAAGCAATTTAGATGTCCATATAATCCAGCTCCAATAGTTAAAACTAGATCTAACTCAAATAAGGTCAAGATCTACATCATAGAATGTTACAATAGATCCAACAGGATAGGGATTTAGATCAATAGTTAAAAATAGATCTAACACAAATAAGGTCAAGATCTACATTATAGAATGCCACAAAAGTTAAAATAGATCCAACAAGATAGAGATTTAGATCCAAATCCTAACCAAATTTAGAATGTCATATAATCACAATTTACAATGGATCTAATATAATCTAGGCATATAAACAAATCCAAGTCATAGTCGTGTCATATTTACTTTTAAATATTCAAATCTAAAAGCAATTAGAGACTCACAAAGTTTGGATTAGAAAACAAAATTAGAAAAGATTGGATCTTGAATCTCCAATTGATTTGCTCTAGTTGAAGAAGATAACGGATCTAGATCAATTCAGATACCGACAGAGTTTGACCACCATTAATTCTCAATGAATAAAACAAGAGAAATGACCACATATATATAGCTGCCAGACCCTCTGAAACTGACTGCCACATCAGCCCCAGAAGTGTCGACACCCCTATGGTTGGGTCGACCCTGGTGTCGACACCCTTTAAAGGGAGTCAACCTTGGTGTCGACACCTCTCCAGGGGGGTCGACCCCATACATTGGGAAATCTGCCGCCACTTTTTATTTTTCGAATTCGAACCGTTTTGGATAATAATATGACTCATCTCTGACTCATACGTATATATATAATCTTTCTACGCGTATACAAACTTAAAACCCTCATAAATACTTCATACGGTGTCTGTTTTATACAAACTTAAAACCCTCATAATCTTTCGAATTTCGAGACGGATGCAATGGCGCAGTCCGTTTTACTTAATTCTGAATGTTAGATTAATTATTATTTAATTTATCCTCTTTTCGTGTCGTTAGAATTTCGAGGTGTTTCATTCTCCCTTACTCAAAGGATTTCGTCCCCGAAATCTCTAAGTTGAGAAGAATGCGTATCCTACCATCCATCACCCATCTACTCATCCATCAATCACTTGCATCCATTGTCCTTAAAGACTTCTAATGCTTATATGAATATATGCAGAGGTGTGTGCATATGTCCCAATACTAATGCGAAGATCAGGCGGCTTACTGATTCAGTTGACCACCTTAGTGCAATGTATGTTAGTGCCATGAATCCAATATGTATGCAAATAAACCTATTATAACATGTAAGTTCTGTATGTGTGCACACTCATTCATCCAAATGCAACAACCATATGCTAAATCATTCATTTCTATCCATAAAAGAAAAGAAAATGCACACACATCTATATGTAGTATGAGAGTGATTGAGCCGATCTAGTGCCTAATGTGTGTGTATATGTGTCCACAGGCAGCCACTAGCAAACACTTGCATCCATCAAACATAACATGTCTCAGACACATGTTTACATCCGTAGGATTCCTATCTAAAGGTCGAGGATAAGATGTATTCAAATGATAGGAACAAGCACAGATAAAACTTTAGAAAAAGGAGTTGAGAACATACCCTCAAAAAGGAAAGGGTATGAAGAACGAATATTGGCTTCGATCTCCCAAGTCGCATCCTCTGGGTTATATTCTCATTGAACCTTTAGCAACTTGATCACTTTATTGTGTAGCTTCTTAACTTCTGATCCAAGGATACGGGAAGGAACCCACCTGACTGTCTCCTCCCGTTCCACTTCCATTTCCTCTAATATACTCAGCTCAACAACTTCTACGGTGTCATGCAAGCACTTTCGCAGATGGAAAACGTGGAAAACATCATGAACATCGAATAGATTTTCTGAGAACTTTACTCTGTAGGCCATCTGGCCAATCCTATCGGTTATGGCAGATGGTCCCACAAACCTAGGTGCCAACTTCCTTACTGACCCGAAGCAAACCACATTCCTCAAAGGTGATACTTTGATAAAAATTAAGTCTCTCACTTCAAATTCTGTGTCAGTCCTTCTCTTGTCTGCATAGAACTTCTGCATATCTTGAGTTTTCTTCATCCACCGTCGAATGAGGTCAATCTTTTTGGATGTTTCCCTAACCATATCTAGTCCAAGTAATAATCTTTCTGTAGATTCCCACCAACAAGTTAGTGACCTACAGGGTCGTCCGTATAATGCTTCGAAGGGTGCCATGGCGATGCTGGATTGATAACTGTTTTTATAGGCAAACTCTACTAAAGGAAGGTGCTCTTCCCAAGTCCCTCTGAAATCTAGGATACACAGCCCCAAAAGATCCTCTAGAATTTAGTTCACCCTCTCCATCTGTCCATCGGTCTGAGGATGATAAGCAGTGCTTAAACACAACTGTGTACCTAACGCTTCTTGCAACCTCCTCCAAAATTCACTGGTAAAGATGGGGTCACGATCGCTTACGATGCTGGAAGGTAATCCATGAAGACGGACTATCTCCCAAACATAAATTGCTGCCAACCACAATGCCGTCATATTACTCTTTACTGGAATGAAATGAGTGCTCTTAGTCAATCTGTAATACCCGGTATTTAATAACATGTTAAAACCATAAATCAAGGCAGAATTAAATTTTAAAATAAGAATCAGGGAAAATGGGTTGTGTCATTGCGTTCGTCTCAAAATTCTGCTTGGAAACGAGTCCGAGTTTTCGAAGAACGGATTCCGTATGAGGGAGATATGACCCTTCGAAGTTTCAAGGATTTTCATAATAGAAAAACAGCTCGAATTCGAATTCGAAATTCGAATTCAAACCCCAGCGCAGACTGGGCGGTAATTTTCCCGCTCAGGACCTGGTCGACCTGGGGGTCGACACTATGGTCGACCTCCCAGGGACCAGGTCGACCCTATGGTCGACCTGGTGCTGAAACCCAGTTTTGAGCCTGGGTTCATTCTGATGTTTCTGGTCTCGTTTTCAGTCTAGATTCGTTCGCCTAATCCTTTATAAACAGCCCCTTAACCCCATTCTCTTTACACCATTTTATTCTCTCCTTATGCTGCCTCTGAAATAATTGAAATAAATAAATTAAAATAAAACACGAAGAATATTTCTTGAAGACTACGGCTAGGAATTGCATATTGAGGATTTTCTTCTACAATCAAATCGAGATTCAACAATTTGACGACTAGTTTCTAGATTCCACTTCTGCATCTCAATTTCTTAGTCCACGAACTATAAGTTCTAGTTACTTTGAGATTTAAACTAGTTAATTGTAATTTGGACATCAGAAGAAGCAAATACAACGGGTACACTAATAAGTAAGATTGATGAAGTCACAATTAATGCAAAAACAGCTAATTGGAAAGCAATAGTCATATTTTTAATCCTCCAAGTTACCAACAAATGAACTATACCATTTGATCCCCCGCTTCGTTAAAATTGGAATAAAATGCATCGCGGAGGGATTTTACCATGAATTAATCAATTGATTTTTTAGAACTTCTTACCGCTTTATTTTATTCGGACATGGAGTCGAAGGGAGTTTCGTAATTACTTCACAAACGGATATAATATACTATATCATGCACATATTATATATATATATAGTATATTAGGTAGATATATCGAAACATAGATTCAATCCGGGAGGTTTCTACATACAGGTAGTTAGTGTATCATCTGATATGGTCATGTTCTATTCGTAGGAATAAAATGGAGATTACCTCTGGGAGAGGTGGCTGAGTGGTTGATAGCTCCGGTCTTGAAAACCGGTATAGTTTTGATACTATCGAGGGTTCGAATCCCTCTCTCTCCTTTTTCTTTATTGTGGGATTATATTTTTTATTTATTCGTTTGGATTGACTTGTTTTCTTTCATAAAATAAAGAAGCATGGCTCGGCTAGGTGGGATAGCCGAGCCAGAACAGAAAAAAAACAATAGATATAAAGAAAAAAATCTTAACTAAGTGGGGTCATAAAAAGAACAGGTTCCAAATCGCGATCGATTCCTTTTTCAAATCCTGCTGCAGCTGGACGGGCCCTTCCCGCATGCCATAAATGACCCACAAATAGAAAAAATCCTAGAACAAAATGAGAGGTAGCTAACTAACTTCTAGGAGAGACATAATTAACTGCATTGATCTCGGTAGCTACGCCACCTACAGAATTTAAAGAACCTAAAGGAGCATGAGTCAAATATTCTGCCGAACGTCGTTCTTGCCAAGGTTGTATATCTTTTTTCAGCCTACTCAAGTCCAAACCATTGGGACCCCATAGAGGTTCTAACCAGGGAGCACGGATATCCCAAAAACGCATAGTTTCTCCTCCAAAAATAACCTCTCCCGTAGGGGAACGCATTAGATATTTACCTAAACCAGTGGGTCCTTGGGCAGATCCAACGTTGGCCCCAAGACGTTGGTCTCTAACTAGAAAAGTAAATGCTTGAGCTTGAGAAGCTTCTGGTCCGGTGGGTCCGTAAAATTCACTAGGATAAGCGGTATTATTGAACCAAACGAAACAACAAGCGATGAAACCAAAGACAGATAAAGCAGCTAAACTATAAGACAAGTAAGCCTCTCCAGACCATACAAGTGCACGACGAGCCCACGCAAACGGTTTGGTTAAGATATGCCAAATTCCACCAAGTATACAAATGGAACCTAACCATACATGTCCTCCAATTATATCTTCTAAATCGTCCACACTAACAATCCATCCTTCTCCTCCAAAAGGGGATTTTAGTAAATAACCAAATATAACACTTGGGCTAAGTGTCAAATTGGTAATTTTTCTTACATCTCCCCCCTGGTGCCCAAGTATCATATACGCCTCCAAAATAAAGAGCCTTGAATACTAAAAGAAAAGCACCTATACCTAATAAAATTAAGTGAATACCCAAAATTGTCGTCCTTTTATTTCTATCTTTCCATACATAACCAAAAATATGCCACAGACGTGAGTAAAGCTAAAGCAACAGTAGTATTTATATCATTCGTGGGGGCAGCCAACTCTCCATGAGGTAACTGTATGATTTTCCAAGGTAAAAGAGCTCCAGACCAATTAGAAACAAAAATAAATAAGAACATGGTTCAAATAAATGGAACACAAGGCCCATATTCTTCTCCAATCGGAGTTTTACTCAAGTCTCGAATAAATTCAAGAATATATTCAAAGAAATTCTGCCCGTCGGTAGGAATAGTTTGTGGTATTAGAACTCATTAAAGCCCGATTCGCATCATTATGCTCAATAAACGGAATGAGGGAAGCTCCAATAGAAAAATATTGGAAAGGAAAAATACTTCTAAAACGAAGCAGTTCCCATGCAATAGTCAAAAATTCTTGACGGTATCGAGCCAGAACCACTTGTTCCTCTTGAACACCCCAATTCAGGGCCAAAGAATTTCCTGCGGCTACCATATAATATTCATCTCTATTTGGTGATAAATAAATTATTTATGCCTCTACATATGCATCGTTCAAAGCAACGATTTTTACCAGCTGTAGCAAGGAAAGAAACCTCATGATAACAAAAAAGGAAATAAATAGATATAGATAAAGCCTACATGAAAGAGCTAAATTAGATATCTTCTTTTGCTACGTACGTTGATAAAACACTTACCTAAGTTTCCATTTTTTCAGATATGAAAGTAAGAAAAAATCAATTGAAAAAAAATAGTTCTAATTGAAAGTTCTTACTTAATTCATTAGTCTTTATAGATAGTAAAAAAAAGAATTAGAAAGGTAAAAAAAAACAAGTTGATTTGAGATCTCGCTATCAACTTCTTGGCCTAAAAAAAGTAATCTTTCTCGATAAAGTCGGTTGATTAGGACAAAATTATATCCCTTTTGAACCGTACGCGCATCTTTGGATGCATACGGTTCAAAAAAATTGCGAAAATAAAGAATCAATGTGTTGATTCCAATCCTATTTCTCTTTTTTAAGAGATTCCTGCTTTTCTAATGAAGGGGTTTTTTCTTCCATTAAAAAAAGAAAGAGTTTTTATCCTTTCCCTAAAACAAAAAAATAATTTACTGAACTTATTTGATTAACCTCTCATTGATGTATTGTTTCGTCGAGATTTAAATCACGATGTTATTTTCTACTTAAAAATTCGTTCCTTAAGTTGTATTTTTTTTTGTTCATTATTATAAATCCAATAATTATATAGGTCTTCGTGGTATAGTTTTTCTGTTGTGTAGAAAGAAATTTTTCGCTCTATCATTCCTGAAAAGGTTGATAAACTTGGCGGATATGTAAAAGAGATTAGATTTTTCCCTTTATTTGGGCATATATAAAAAAAATATTGTGCCATTTCATTTCGTATAGCATTTTCAAACCTATCATTTTTTAAATATCTCAATGGGCGATTCCATCGTTTATAATCGAAAAGAAAAGTTACAATAGGTTTTTCAAACCAAAAAGACGTTTTCTCTTCTTTAAGTTTTCCCAATTCCCAATTATCTTGATGGATATCAAGATAAGAATCTCGTAAATAAAATATCCAAAAAGTTTGAAACAATTGGGACTTTTTCGGAGATTGGATGCAGTTACTAATTTATGATCTGGCATGTACAGAATGAAAACTTCGTTCTCCCGGTGGTATTAAAATGCCGCTGTGCCTAGATATCTTATCTGTCTCTCCGGGAAAATGAATATCCCCAGAAAAAATTTTCAGTTCAATACTTTTTTTTATCTCCACTCGTACTAATCCACCTACTTGGCTTCTTGTATTTGTATTTAAAGCGAGTTGTGTATCTACTTCAATGATACTATTGTTCCGGACCATTAGGTACGAAGATCCAGGTAAGATATGTACCTCTTCAGGAATAAAAAAAACCAATCCACTTTCATTTTGTATTTTGGACTAAATTCTTTTACTCCTCGATACTCAATCAAATCATCTTTTTCTACGATTGAATCCACCTCTATGGTCCCATATTTAGTAATTCCCGAACTGTTTCTTCTATATTGTGGATCGTCAAAATAAGCAAGAATACTATTTCTATGTAAAATACCATTTGTGGGTATTTCAATCGAAATACCAAAAGAGGGTATTAGTTCTTTCTCTCCTTCTGGATTATATTGTAATTGTAATGGAATGATAAATCCGTTTCTTCGCCTTTTCGCCAAAAAATCAGAATTCTCTTAGAGAATCGAAGGATATATAAAATCCAAATGCCTATTGGAGATGATTTGATCAAGTCTTGAATATTCAAAAATTTCCCTATCTTTTTTAACAGAAGGATCCAACAATTTATGCCTTACTTGATCATTAGTAATTGAGAAGTCAGAGATATATCTTTCGTCGATAGAAAAAGAATAAAAATTAATTTGATCTTGATCTTTGTGGAGTGAAAAAGACACTATACTGGATCCGCATGGACTTCCTGATAATAGCCATAAATGACTTGTTTTTGGTAATAGATGAACGTTACTATATGTATATTCGGGTGCATGATAGACATTGGTACTCCAGTGCATTTCTCCCTCTGATTCAGAATAAATATGTTTTCGGACCTTCTCTTTAAAATGAAAAGTAGACGTTCCAGTACGAATCTCAGCAATAACTTGTTCAGATTCTACATATTGATTATTTTGAACTAAAATCAAACTTTTGGGAGGAATATTTACACTATGTAGAATATCCCGACTCTCAATAGTTACATACAAGTCTATAGAACATAGAAAAGCAGGATGCCCGTGACGGGTACGTGTGGGATGAACCAAATACTCGTTGAACTTTATTTTTCCGTTAGAAGGAGCTCGTACATGTTCGGCAGTACTGCCCGTGAATACTCCACCCGTATGAAAAGTTCTTAATGTTAGTTGAGTCCCCGGTTCCCCAATTGATTGCCCCGCAATAATACCTACAGCTTCCCCAATCGATTCACATCTATTCTAGTTTCCATCTTAGATCTTGACATTTGGGAATATTGCTATGAAATCAGTTTGGACCTATTCATGTTGTAAATCAAACTCTTTCATGTCCATAACATTATCATGCCTGTGATGTTGAATCAGTCTATTATTTACAAGTTTGGGACTATCACCTTATGCCATGACTATCACCTTATTATGCTAGATTTGAAATCCTATTATTTTCTATATGCTAGTGATGTTGTAACCAATTATCTCAAATTATATCATGCTAGTCTTGTAATCCCTTTTATCATTTTATGCTCGTCCTTTTTGCCTATCACAGTTTTGATGTTATTCCCCTTATTTCTGGATTTGGATTCACTTGTAATTTAGATCGATTCACGTTTGGATGCGATGGGAATAAGATTTGGGTAGATTAGGCAAAACATGAATTGGTTATGAACATGAATTATAAACTTGATAATAGGCATAAGTTGAAACATAAAACTTGACATGAAACTTGACACGAACTTGACATGAAATTTGGACATGGACATGACACTAGAATGAACTTGAAAATGACCAACTCGAGGTTGGGTTGAGTTTACAGTGTAATTCTGCCTGGAATCGCCTAGCAAATCCAATGACTGCAAACAATAGGATCCAATGTGGGTAGTTGGTTATATCGCGCTTGAAACCCGAGGTCAGACTGAGTTATGGTGTAAATCTGCCCGGAACCGCCCGACATATCCAGTGACCACAACAACAGGTCTGATGTGAGAGGTTGGGGTGCATTAATGAATTAATGCCACATGATAGGGTTAAGTCATGAACATGAAAGACAACACTTAACCAAATTGACACATGATTAGTGGGTTTAGTCATGAAATTGAAAGACAACACTTAACCAACTTGACATGCTAGACTGATAAGGGTTAAGTCACGAATTTAAATGACAACACTTAACCTGTTGGATGGAAACACTAGTTACGCAGTCCATTTCAGCAGTAACCCACTTAGATGTATCATGGTACCCTGGGCTGATTGTAAGTAACCAGAACGACGGCTGAGTTAGTGCGCTAATGTAGGTTCAGGCGGACTATGGTCGTGCACGTAGTCCGGAGTTGAAAAAGCAGGCATTTGGCATCAGTAGGTTTACACTGTGCATGCTTGATTTGTGTCTGTGGTTGGCACCCTAGGGCTTGATACACCCTATGGTGGACCTAGCACAGGTGACTACATTCGTGATAGGGTCGTATGACACAGACACCCAATGAGCTAGAACTTGTAGGGAGCTGATCGATTAGTGGATTGTTCCGATGGACCTAGTAATGGGTCATTTCATGATATTGGGCCAAGGGATCATTTCATGGTTAATATATAATATGGGTTTGGGATACTAGTACAGTTGGTGCAGCGAATCCTGAACATGCGATGCTATACTTGATTTATCATGCTATCTTAGTCTATCTTGCCCATCTTGACAACATCCTTATGTTTACTTTCATTTTATACATGTCATGTTACCTTTACCTGTTTTTATGTTGAAAGTCACTAGGACTTATCAATCTTTATGACTGACCCGTTTTCTTTCGCCTCTTTTTCTTTCGTTTCCCCTCCAGGTTCTCAGGGAGGAAACTCTAGCACTTAGCTTGGATTTCGCTTGCTTTCGGTTCAGCTCATGTACGGTTTGATCTTGAGCTATGCTATGGCTGCATTTCTGCTACCTTTGAGGAATTAAGCTACTTTTGTTGTTTTAAGTTTTATGCTTCTTTATTTATTCAAGGTAGAACTTGTTGTAATGGAAAATGATAGTTGGTACTTTGGATGTAAAAGGTTTTGACTCTTTTTGAAAGTAATGAAATTTAGCTTTTGATTTTTCCGCTGCTTTATTTATGTTCTGTCTTGTAATATTTCCGTGATTGTCTACCTCGATAACGCTCCTCCAAAACTAGTGCATTCCCTTCGTGAGTGACCCTAGCGGAGGTGAGGTGTTACACTTGGTATCAGAGCAGAAGGTTACCAGACTGGGAAAAAGTTTTTAAAAACCTTCTAAAACTATTTTCAAATCCGTTTACAAAGAAGCATTTTTCAAGAAAAGTCTTGTTTTATTTGAAGACTATTCCCCAAAAACCATTAGCACTATCCTTTGTTTCCTCGTTTTGAATCTCTTCTTTTTTATTTCAGCATGTCTGGAAATCTTAACCTTCTAGAGGGTGTGCCAATACCTGGCTGGTTCAGGAGGTACTTAGAGGCTAGGGCCAAAGATGCAGGCCCAGCGGATATTCCTCCTCCAGCTGCAGCGGCTCCTTCCCCTCCTCCCCCTCGTGCAAATGCTTTCTCAAAGATCTGTAGAGATTTTAGGGCCATGGGTGGAAAGGATTTCAAGGGAACTGAATCATTCGTAGAAGCGAGGAACTGGCTCAAAGTAACTAAGGATATATTCGTTATCTTCGAGGTGGACGATAGGCAGAAGGTACAGTTGGCAGTATGGTTGCTCAAAGACGAAGCTTCCTATTGGTGGGAAGTCACTAACGCTGAAAGACTTGTTGACACATGAATGGATTTCAGGATAAGGTTTGAGATGAAATTCCTCTTACAAGCTGAACGAAGTCTACAACTGGAAAAGTTCTTATCTCTTAAGCAAGGAAGTATGACGGTCAAGGAGTACGTCAATCAATTCAGTCAGCTGGCCTGGTTTGGACTGGACTTAGTGAATACTCCTCATAAGAAAGCTCTCTGTTTTGTCAAGGGATTGAATGAGCCACTTCACAGCTTGGCTATGACCTACATACCTATGGGGGCTACTTACGAAAGGTTAGTAGACATGGCACTCTTAAATGAGGAAGACAAGGGCAAAAATGAGGCAAAAGCAGAAGTGCCTCAAGATAAGAAGGGGGAAGGGTCACAGAACAAGAAGGCTGATCCAAAGAAAGGCGGGAAGAACAACAAACCATATGAAAAGAGAAAGTGTAATTTCTGTGGCATTCCTGAACATCTGGTCAAAGACTGCAGGAAGAAGAAAAGGAAGATGGGTGGTTGTTTCCACTGTGGTGAGACAGGACACATGGCTAAGGCCTGCCCAAGGAAGCAAGGGCAGGGAGCTGGACCTTCTTTTGGAGGACAAGTACACGCTCTCACGGCACCTCCGCAAGAACGAGGTAAAAATATTTCTGTCGAAAGTTTAGTCTATCTTTTTGATCATCCTGTTCGAACCTTGTTTGATTCTGGCGCATCGCATACTTTTATTTCTTCTAATATTGTTGAAACTTTGCACCTAAGTACTAGTCTAGTTGAGGATCGCGTTATTGTTTCAAATCCAATTGGTGGCTCCGCTCATTTATCTATGATTTGGATGGATTTGAGGATTTCTATCTTAAGCATAGAATTCACGTGCAATGCTTATGTTCTCGGATTTATGGGATATGGTTTGATTCTAGGCATGGATTGGCTGTCCAATAATGGAGCCATTCTCGATTGTGAACGAAGGGTAGTTAGACTCGTGACTCGCCTTGGTAATACCCTTGAAATTTCTTGTAACCCTATGGGTCCTGTCTTGTTATGTTATCTAGAATATCTTGACTCGTCTATCGATGTTTTGCAATCAGTAAGGATAGTCTGAGAATATCCCGATGTCTTTGATGAGGTTAAGTGGTTACCCCCTAAATGCGAGATAGATTTCCGTATATATCTAGTTGATTATGCTAAGCCAGTTGCATTTCCCGTTTGACACATGACCCCGCGAGAGAGAAAAGATCTTAGTAAGCAAGTTAAGGAGTTGCTTGAGAAAAATTTCATTAGGCGAAGCATTTCTGAATGGGGTGCTCCGGTGGTATTCGCTACTAAGGCGGATGGTTCGCTTCGTTTATGCGTAGATTATCATGAGTTAAACAAGCTGACTAAGAAGAATAGGCACCCACTACCGAGAATCGACGAGTTGTTCGACCAGCTTGTAGGAGCGTCTGTTTTCTCTCAACTCGATCTAGTTATATGATTCCATCAACTTAGAGTGGCTGAGGATAGCATTGACAAGACTGCATTCAGGACTCCAGATGGTTTCTTCGAATGGCTCGTCATGCCGTTTGATTTGACGAATGCACCCGCGTACTTCGTAGACTTGATGAGTAGGGCGTTTAGGGAGTTCCTTAACAAGTTTGTGGTGATCTTCGTGGACGATATTTTGATCTTCTCAAAGGATGAGGAAGAACGTGCTAGACATCTCAAGAAGTCATGGATACGCTTAGAGCACACAAGTTAAAGGCTAAGTTCTCCAAGTGTCATTTTTGGAGAAAAGAAGTTCGGTTTCTTGGACATGCAGTTTCTAAGCAAGGTATAGCTGTGGACCCCGCAAAGGTAGCTGCGGTGCAAGACTGGAAAGTTCCTAAGAACGCAACGGAAATGAGAAGCTTTCTCGGTTTGGCGGGCTACTATAAGAAATTCATTAAGGACTTCGCTAAGATTTCAGCCCCTCTTACTAGGTTAACGAAGAAGAACCTAGCTTTTGCATGGGACATAGAGTGTGACGTTGCTTTTCAAAGGATTAAGAAAGCCCTTACCACAGCTCCAGTTTTGGCATTACCCGACGGAGGTAAGATGTTTACGGTGTACACAAATGCGTGCGGCACGGGATTAGGCGCTGTCCTAATGCAAGAAGGGAAAGTGATATGCTATAGGGGTAGACAACTTAAAGTTCATGAGAAAAACTATCCCACACATGACTTGGAATTGGCCGCGATTGTTTTTGCGCTTAAGTCTTGGCGCCACTATCTTCTAGGTGAGAAGTTTGAGTTGTATACCGATCACAAATCACTTAAGTACCTCTTTTCACAAAAAGATTTGAATCTAAGGCAACAGAGGTGGATGGAATTCTTGGCATCGTATGACTTCGATATAGCTTATACCTCTGGCAAGGGTAATGTGGTGGCAGATGAGCTAAGTAGGAAAAGGTTGACTTTGAGTCCTTTGTTTATTGAAAGGAAAAGTCTAGAGTTTATAGCAACCTTTGATTTCACACTTGTTGTTGAGTCTTTTGGCTAGCACGTTAGCGTCTCTTGAGTTAGGGCCTACACTTCTAGACCAAGTAGGGACTTCACAGAAGGAAGACCCACAGATAGTCGAGATCATGAACAAGTTGATTAGAGGTGAGATGTCAAGTCACCTCAGTAGGTATGCCATAGATGATAAGGGATGGCTAAAGCGTGATGGTAGACTATGTGTCCCACAAGTGGGAGACTTAGTAAAGAGAATTCTCGAAGAGGCGCATCACTCGAAGATGACTGTACATCTCAGAGGGGATAAAATGTACGAGGATATGAAGCACATTTTCTTTTGGAACAGGATGAAAAAGGACATGGCGGAATTCGTTTCTAAGTGTGTGGTGTGCCAACAAGTAAAGGCCGAGTCGAAAAAGCCCGGTGGGCTATTGCATCCTTAAAAGGTTCTGCTGTGGAAATGGGAGAGTGTCTCGATGGATTTTGTGGATGGATCGCCTAGGTCAAGGAAGGGAAATAATAGCATATGGGTTATAGTAGATAGACTCAGGAAGAGAGCTCACTTCATTCCTGTGAAGAGCAAGAGGACCACATCATGGCTAGCGTCTACAAACCTTCGAGAAATAGTATGATTGCACGGAGTTCCTTCTAGTATAGTTAGCGATTGTGACCCGATTTTCACTAGCGAATTTTGGAATAGTTTACAAGAAGCAATGGGTACACGACTAAGTTTAAACATGACCTATCACCCACAGACGGATGGACAAACCGAAAGGGTAAATAGGATACCAGAGGATCTTTTGAGACTATGCATTCTTGACTTTGGTGGTACTTGGGAAGATCACCTACCTTTCGTTGAGTTCGCGTATAATCATAGTTACCAAGCTAGCATAGGAATGGCACCATTCAAAGCTTTATACGGAAGACCGTGCAAGTCACCAACTTGTCGATGGGAGTCGACATACAAGCTCATACTTGGACCCAACATGATAAGGGACACTTCCGAGAAGGTTGAGTTGATACGAAGACGGATGAAAACAACCCAAGATAGACCAAAATCCTACGCGGACAAGAGAAGGACAGACCTAAAGTTCGAAGTCGGAGATATGGTCTTTATAAAAGTTTCTCCTTTACACAATGTGGTTCGCTTTGGAGCAGTTGGAAAGTTAGCACCGAGGTTCATAGGACCGTTCCCTATCATCGAGAGGATTGGATAGATGGCCTATAAGGTATAGTTACCCGAGAGATTGGCTGGAGTACACAATGTCTTTCACGTTTCGCATCTCTGAAAGTGCTTACATGAGTCTGCCGAAGTGGTTGAGCCAAGCATCCTTGAAGGCGTAGAAGTGGAAAAAGAAGCAACGTTGAGGCGAGTTTCGATTCGTATCTTAGGAACGGAGATCAAGAAGCTAAGGAATCGAGAAGTCAAGCTAGTTAAAATACAACGGAGTGAAGCCCAAAATGACGTAACTTGGGAAACCGAAGAGAAGTTACGCGCACTATACCCAATTCTTTTTTAGGGTACATTCTCGGTCTCTTTTTCCTATAAGTTTACATACCTTCGTATCATGTACATGCTTTTTCTATCCATGTTTGTCTTGTTATCTTCTCGATTCTATCTTGAGAACCTTAGGTAGAACCCTTTTGGACGTAAATATGTGAATGAAACATGTTATGGTTGATGATTGCAAGTGGTTGCAGGTGGTTGCATAACACACATTAGGCACTAGATCGGCTCAGTCACATATTTCATATTGCATATGCATGGGTGCTTATACTTGTACATGGATGGAAATTTGATATGTTATTATATGGATGTTGCATATGGATGAATGTTTGTGCACTCATGTAGAGATTATAAAGTATGTTAGGAATTTGCATACATGTTGGACTCATTACACTAACATATTTTGCATTAAGGAGGTCTACTGAATCAGTAACCGCCTGATCTTTTGCATTAGATAAGTACATATACACACACTCTTGCATAAGTTCATACAGCATTAGAAATCTTTTAAGGACAATGGTTTCTTGTGGATGATGGTAGAGTAGATGGATGATTGGATGATAGGACGCATTCTTCTTAACTTGAAGATTTCGGGGACGAAATCCTTCAAGGAGGGGAGAATGTAATACCCAGTATTTTAATAACACGTTAAAACCATAAATCAAGGCATAATTAAATTTTAAAATAAGAATCAAGGAAAACGAGTTACGCCATTGTGTTCGTCTCGAAATTCTACATGGAAACGAGTTCGAGTTTTCGAAGAACGGATTCCCTATGAGGGAGATATGACCCTACGAAGTTTCAAGTATTTTTAGAATAGAAAAACAACTCGAATTCAAATTCGAAATTCGAATTCAAACCCGAGCGCAGACTGGGCAGGAGTTTTCCCGCCCAGGACCAGGTCGACCTGGGGGGTCGACACTATGGTCGACCTCCCAGGGACCAGGTCGACCCTATAGTCGACCTGGGGGTTGACCTGGTGCTGAAACCCAGTTTTGAGCCTGGGTTCATTCTGATATTTCTGGTCTCGTTTTCAGTCTAGATTCATTCACGTAATCCTATATAAACAGCCCCTAACCCCATTCTCTTTACACCATTTTATTCTCTCCTTATGCTACCTCTGAAATAATTGAAATAAATAAATTAAAATAAAACACGAAGACTATTTCTTGAAGACTACGGCTAGGAATTGCATATTGGGGATTTTCTTCTACAATCAAATCGAGATTCAACAATTCAACGACTAGTTTCTAGATTCGACTTATGCATCTCAATTTCCTAGTCCACGAACTGTAAGTTCTAGTTACTTTGAGATTTAAACTTGTTAATTGTAATTTGGACATGAGATAAAGTGAAATTGGACTTAAGTATGATAATCGATTCACATCTATTCTAGTTTCCATCTTGGATCTTGACATTTGGGAATATTGTTATGAAATCAGTTTGGACCTATTCATGTTGTAAATCAAACTCTTTCATGTCCATAACATTATCATGCCTGTGATGTTGAATCAGTCTATTATTTACAAGTTTGGGACTATCACCTTATGCCATGACTATCACCTTATTATGCTAGATTTGAAATCATATTATTTTCTATATTCCAGTGATGTTGTAACCAATTATCTCAAGTTATATCATGCTAGTCTTGTAATCCCTTTTATCATTTTATGCTCGTCCTTTTTGCCTATCATAGTTTTGATGTTATTCCCCTTATTTCTGGAATTGGATTCACGTGTAATTTAGATCGATTCACGTTTACATGCGATGGGAATCCAATTTGGGTAGATTAGGCAAAACATGAATTGGTTATGAACATGAATCATGAACTTGATAATAGGCATAAGTTGAAACATAAAACTTGACATGAAACTTGCCATGAAACTTGACACGAACTTGACATGAAATTTTGACATGGATATGACACTAGAATGAACTTGAAAATGGCCAACTTGAGGTTGGGTTGAGTTTGCAGTGTAATTCTGCCTGGAACCGCCCGGCAAATCCAGTGACTGCAAACAATAGGATCCAATGTGGGTATTTGGTCATATCGCGCTTGAAACCCGAGGTCAGACTAAGTTGTGGTGTAAATCTGCCCGGAACCGCCTGGCATATCCAGTGACCACAATAATAGGTCTGATGTGAGAGGTTGGGGTGCATTAATGAATTAATGCCACATGATAGGGTTAAGTCATGAACATGAAAGACAACACTTAACCAACTTGACACATGATTAGTGGGGTTAAGTCATGAAATTGAAAGACAACACTTAACCGACTTGACATGCTAGACTGATAAGGGTTAAGTCATGAATTTAAATGACAACACTTAACCTATTGGACAGAAACCCTAGTTACGCGGTCCATTTCAGCAGTAACCCACTTAGATGTATCATGGTATCCTGGAACTAGGCAGGGTGGGGCACGATTACTAGGCTGATTGTAAGCGACCATAACGACAGCTGAGTTGGTGCGCTAGTGTAGGTTCAGGCGGACTATGGTCGTGCACGTAGTCCGGAGTTGAAAAAGCAGGCATTGGGCATCAATAGGTTTACACTGTGCATGCTTGATTCGTGTCGGTGGTTGGCACACTAGGGCTTGATACACCCTATGATGTACCTAGCACAGTGACTACATTCATGATAGGGCCGTATGGCACAGACACACGACGAGCTAGAACTTGTAGGGAGCCGATCGATTAGTGGATCGTTCCGATGGACCTAGTAATGGGTCATTTCATGATATTGGGCCAAGGGATCATTTCATGGTTAATATATGACATGGGTTTGGGATACTAGTACAGTTGGTGAAGCGAATCTTGAACATGTGATGCTATACTTGATTTATACTTGATTTATCATGTTATCTTAGTCTATCTTGCCCATCTTGACAGCATCCTTATGTTTACTTTCAGTTTATACATGTCATGTTACCTTTACCTATTTTTATGCTGAAAGTCACTAAGACTTATCAGTCTTTATGACTGATCCGTTTTCTTTCGCCTCTTTTTCTTTTGTCCCCCCGGTTCTCAGGGAGGAAACTCTAGCACTTAGCTTGGATTTTGCTTGCTTCCGGTTCAGCTCATGTACGGTTTGATCTTGTGCTATGCTATGGCTGCATTTCTGCTACCTTTGGGGAATTAAGCTACTTTTGTTGTTTTAAGTTTTATGCTTCTTTATTTATTCAAGGAAGAACTTGTTGTAATGGAAAATGATAGTTGGTACTTTGGATGTAAAAGGTTTTGACTCTTTTAGAAAGTAATGGAATTTAGCTTTTGATTCTTCCGCTGTTTTATTTATGTTATGTCTTGTAATATTTTTGTGATTGTTTACCTCGATAACGCTCCTCCAAAACTAGTGCATTCCCTTTGTGAGTGACCCTAGCGGAGGTGGGGTGTTACACTGTAATAACCCGAAAATGCGAGCCAGTTTGAAATTTTTATTTTAGCGATTTTAGCGAATTTGGATTATTTAAAATAGATTATTTTAAATAATATCGACGAGAAATTTATTTTGAATAGAATTCGACGTATATATTATATACGTCGTCGTTAGAATATAAATATTTATATATAATTATAAATAGAATTGAAAATGGCGCGGTAGTTCGATAATTCGATTTCAAACTTCAATTGAATGTACCGGGTGCAAAACAATCCGGATTTTAGTGAAACCAAAAACATTAGGACCTAATTGATAATATCTTTCCAACGAATCCGACAAATCGAGATTTCATAGCGGGAATCAAAAGATATGTCCAGTTGAAAATTCTGAATAGTCGCTATGGAATTCAGGCCCTTAAAAATGGATATTTTGCAAATGACCTCGGATTTCGACGAAACCACTTTTGTTGGATCCGCAGTGTCAAATTATTGCTAGGTTTTAAATTTCATAATTTTTCGAATCAATATGTGAGCGTGGCAAAGGAAAATGCGTTTGACCAGTTTCAGTTGATTTTAATCGACTGGAAAATGGCCATTTTTCCAACGGTCTCAGAATTCGACGAAACTAGTTTTGTTAGGACCGTATCGTCAATACGAAGCTAGAAAATATTTTTTCTGGAATTTTTCTAGTTAGTATGTGGCCCCAGTAATTTGGAATGTACGTTTAAAATTCAATAAAGTGATTTAAATGAAAATTTAACGGAAACTGATCGAAACAGTCGAATCAGCTTGCGATACATATCCCATTGTGTTCGGAATAGGGGTAATTAGCTAGGGACGGCAGTCGGTGGGTTCGATTTCGAGTTGAAAATAAAAGGTTGCTTTTGAAATTTAAAATAATAAAATAATTAAATAAATATATAAACTTATCCTCACCCCTCCCTCTCTCCACACTCTCCCTTCCACGTCAGAAAACAAAATAGAAAAAAAAAAAAAACCCCGATCCCTAATTTTTCACGCTCCCCCTTCCGCCGTTGACCTCGTCGCAGCTACCTCCGCCTCCTCCCCGACAGGCGCACGCCCTTCCTCTCTCCTCCGCTACACCCTCCTCCTCTCAACGGCGGCCAGTCACCCCCCTTCCCCTTCGATTCCCGCGCCCTTCTTGAAACCCAAACCGCCGTTTCCGACCTCCGCCTCCTCCCTTGCGCCCTCCTCCGACCTCAGACCAAGCCTCGCCCTTTACCCCCCTCAGACGCAACCACAAATCCGCCCCCTTGCCTCGGTTTCTTCCCCAACGAGCGCAAGACCCCCCACCATCGTTTGAAGCCACCACTTCGCGGCCACCAGAGCCTCCTCAGACCGTCGGACCCCCTCTGCGCCCTCCCCTTCGACTGAAAAACGATGTGAGTTTTTTTTTGAATTTTATTATTTATTTTCTATGAGAAATGAATTAAAGGAATAATTTTCATAGGATAAAAATATTAAAAATATAATTTTTTTTATATGATAAGAATTAAAAATATGATCTTTATATTTTTAAAGTAGTAAAAATATGATTTTTATATTTTTAAAGAATTAAAAATATGATCTTTATATTTTTAAAGTATTAAAAATATAGTCTTTACCATATAGATGATGTAAAAATATGATTTTCGTTTATGTAGAGAATTAGAAATATAATTTTTACATGATAGCAATATTAAAAATAGCATCTTTATATGTGTAGAAAAATAAAAATGTGATTTTTATAATGATGTATATGAAAAAGTTCAATCTTTATATTTGAAAAGATAAAATCTTTATATGTAAAAAGGCGAGATCTTTATATAGAAAATAGCGAAGTAAAAATATGATTTTTATATATATTGAACATCATAGTAAAAATTCGATTTTTAAATATATGAAGTGATTATAAAAATATGATTTCTAAATTGAAAATGAAAAAAATAAAAATGTGATTTTTATTTTAAAGACATCAAAATATGAAAATGTGTGATTTTTATGTATGTAGTAACTACGGGCAACGAAGATGACGAAGATGGGATAACGATGAAGATTTCTATCAAGGAAGAGTCGTGGTATTGGATAGCTATCGGTGAGAACTTCTCACTCAAATTCTCTTTTTCTAGTTATATATATACTAGGATGCAGACGGTGCTTAGTAGCACCCGACACCCGTCATCCACAGACCATGGATGGCTTGTTTGTTAAATAGTTTGGTTGTGTAGTTGGTTAGTCTAATTGGTTTGAATTGAATTGTTTGGTGAATTGAAATTGATTTGATTGATGTGTGAATGGCGTGGGCCTTCACTAGACCGGGGATAAGGCTAGGCCTTGTCCCGTTTCTAGTATCGTGCCGTTATGCCGCCGAAATTTTCTAAAATAATTTAGAAAAATAAAAATATCATTTTATTGAATAAATGAACCGAATAGAATATTCATAGGTTGAATAAAATGTTTTATCGTTAAAAATATAATTTTTAACGGGAATGTGAATAAATAAATATTCATTTACAAACCGGACGGTTTGTTTATGTACACCTATTTGAAGGACATTGGTTGGGTCGATAAATTTTACACATCGCCTAACTGCACAAATAAAATCTGTGTTTGATTGTTTGAAACCCCACACGGGTGTTGGGATGAAATTTGAAGTTCAGTCATCCTGATTGATTAAATATGTCGATCGATCGATTGACAGGCTGTTATAAGCGTTGAATATCTATATTTGATGCTTATACAGTGTAGTGCACTTTGGTTGATGGTTGATTATTTTTCAATGCTATTATATACATGTGTTGTATGGAAATCCATATAATTAATTTTATATGGTAATTGACTGGGCCTCATTCCAATTTGAAAAATAAAGAAAATTTGAAAATAGAAATTTATGAAGCCGTGATTGATTAGATTGACGCCATTTTGACGTGAACGATATTTATATCGACTTTATTCATTTTAAAATGAATATTGAAAAGTGATTTCGAAATCGACGATTTCGAAATGAATTGAATTGAAAACGATTTCGAAATGAATTGAATTGAAAACGATTTCGAAATGAATTGAATTGAAAACGATTTCGAAATGAAATGAATTGAAAACGATTTCGAAATGAATTGAATTGAAAACGATTTCGAAATGAATTGAATTGAAAACAATTTCGAAATGAATTGAATTGAAAACGATTTCGAAATGAAATGAATTGAAAACGATTTCGAAACGAATTGAATTGAAAACGATTTCGAAATGAATTGAATTGAAAACGATTTCGAAATGAATTGAATTGAAAACGATTTCGAAATGAATTGAAAACGAATTCAAATTGAATTGAAAGCGAATTGAAATGAATTCAAATTGAATTGAAATTTGAATTGAATAGAAATGAATTTTGAAACGAATTTATAAAGAAGAATTCAATTTCGATTTGAATTGAAATGGAAGTTGAAATTGCTTTTGAAACGAATTTAAAACTATTTATATAATTCGTTTTAAATGGAAATCGACGATATATATATTATATATATTATATATATAATATAATGGCCTGAATAGAACGCGTCGCGCCACGGCAGTTCGTGAATTTCGACCATTTATTTCAAACGGACATTAGGGAGATCCGACCGTCTGATTCTCCTAAAACCGGAACCGTTGGGTTCGTATCGAAAAGAGCTTTCTAACGAATATTAGAAATTTGAAATCTAACGGTTGGATTTGGAGATATGTCCAAATCAAATTTGAAAAAGGTCGCTGTAAGTGCAGTTCGATGGCCATTGATGGAAATCGACTGTACGGGCCTTGATAAAATTATTAAAAATAGTAATAATTTGTGTAAAATCATAAGAAATGATTTAGAAAGGATTAGGATGAAAAACTCCATATTTGAAAGGATAAAAATAGATTTTTATCGAAATGAACTAGTTTTGAACTAGAATTATAATTCTATTTATTTTTAAATAAATAAATTGAATTTGAAAAGGGTTTTGAAAATAACCAAAATTTCCAATGATTGCATTGGAGTGGATTTGAATCGAAATTGTCTTCGGAATATTTCGATGTTGGAATTCGTGATTATACAGATGTTGTTATGGAAATTTGAAAGATATTTATATATCGTTATTTCCAATACGATATTTGTTAGTCGTGGAATTTGATATTGAATATAAGCCGGTATATTTTCTATTCAGAGCCTTGTGTTTAATATCAAATGTGATTTGGGTTTGTCGTGAATGGTGTCTTCATTAACACTATTCTTGAACCCAGTTGAGAAAAGATTAAATCTTCTTATTTAGATTTAATGAAGTGTACCAATTAAATGATATTTAATTGAAATTGAATTGATATTGATTTTTGGGTTTATTGTGGATAGTGTTTTTAAATAACACTCGTTCTTTAACCCGATAATTAATGGAATGTGATTTTGGGTTTATCGTGAACCGTGTTTTAAATGACACTGATTCTTTAACCCAGTTAAAGATTAAAACTAAGTGGGGGTTTTAATGAATCTTTAATTAGATTGAAATGATCGAAAATGGAGTATCACCAGTTTTGCTCCAGGCGATGGTTAAATCTTTAGTCAGATTTGAACGTGAAATGGTAATTGAATTTACCGATAACACTGTGGCGTTAGATATGAAGTATTACCAGTTTTACTTCATGGGATGAATAGGTTGGGATTGGAAAATAAAATAAATGATTACTTCGGTGTGGTTCGCTAATCCCGACTAGTTTGAATTGATATTCAAAGGAGATTAAAGAATAAATTTAAAGAATTTATCTTGGATAAAATTAATGGGAACTTTTCCCAAAGTATAGGAATATTTGAATAAAAGAATATTCTGAATTGGAATGAGGCGTATGTTGTGTTTGTGTAACACTTTTATAATATATACGCGAGTTATTCAGAAAGACCGGGTTTATCCCATTCTGAATAACTGATTCGACGTGGTGTCGAAGATGAAGACGGCGGTCGAAGACCAGAAGTCTTCACGTCGTTTGGGTGATTACTGATGATCTTGATTGGGCTGTACACCCAAGAAGATGGAAACAGTTGGTGATCGTCCAGACGTACTTGGAGATCGATGGATATGCGGGGTACTAGGTGCCTCCGGTTTCGTTCAGACCCAGAACGGACTTGTAAATGGACTGTGTGTCTGACATTGGATTTTAGTCTGTGTGATTGATTTCTATTAAATATATATCTGTTTGGCGGCGGAGAATTTATTCTCTTGCTTAACGCCCTTCTCTGAGACATACGAGCTCAGGGGTTATATACTGATGGATATCAAATACATAGAGTGAATTGCCTGTGTGGCATGCCTAAGTGGCAATAGATCGAGGCTTCTGTTGAAAAGCAAAGTCTTGTAGTGATGATCAAAGCACAGCCTGTGTGGCACAGCTTTGTGTAACGTGAATTCGCGAGTTTCACACCCGGTATGAACCAGAAACGGGAGACGGACCTCAGGGAGGGCATGCGTTTCCTTCTAGCTAAAAAGTGGCGTCAGTGGTTTTACACGCCCTGACGAGTTTGACTTATGTGGTTGTTGCTGTTGCGAGGCGCCTCGGTTTGATCGGACGATCCGGGTCCGATGGAGTCATTTGTTGGCTCATTTACGCCCCAAAGGGCGGGGAAACGTAGTGTTCAGGCATAATAATCCACATCGGTGGACCGGCCCTGTCGCTCCATGGGGCAGTTGCGGCTGTTCCTGAGACATGGGCTAGATTGTCTCGAATCGGTTGAGGACTATCTTTTGCCTCGGTTCATAGACGGAAATCCAATTTCCAAATACGTGACATTTGCGGTTTTATTTGTAGAGCCTAGTATGGCGACATAGTGGGATGGGGCGCTCATGCCGCCTATGATTGATACTTATGATTTGAAGTTGTTTTATACACTATGCACTTATAATAGTATCAAATAATGTGTTTTAAACGTATCAAGCATGCTTTGGCTGTTATAAGGTAAAAACCCTATCCTCCGGCTTGCGTTGCATTGTGTGATGGGACCTGGGTCTTATAACAGCTTCATTTTTCTTTATTTAGCATTGCGCTGTTTGTTTTATGCACTGGTATTCTTGGGAGGAAACCCGTTCCGTGTTACGGCGTGGTCCCTTGATTTACCGAACTTTAAAATAAAGATTTATAACTGTTTTAGTTCTCACACCAGTCCCATGACTGACCTGGAGTTTATTGTTTTGACCTAAACTCTGGGTGCCCCTATTTTGACACGGGCAGCTAGTAGTTTTGGTTTTGCAGATTTATATTCACAGGATCCTGGTTTACAGCTGGAACGATATCCGGAAAGCTTTGTATCCGTATATCTCTTCTAGTTGTGTATTGTATTATTTTTCCGCTGCTATGTATTTAAATGTAATTTAAATCTCTGATATTTCTGTGTAATATTCATTTATACTCTGTATATTCTTGTAATCTGATGCATTGTTGTAATATACAATGAAATGTTCTTCTGTATGCGTTCTATTTTGTCGTGTTCTCAAACGATAGGGTATTTCGAACGGTTTGGGTCGGTTTAGCGTCTGGTTCGGACCGAGCGAAATTCCTTGTCGTCACAGTTGGTATCAGAGCTTTGGTTTACAGAGCTCGAGAACAAGACACATTAGAACCATACGAAAGAATTCATCAGATATTGGATTAGTAATATCCAATTAGAATGACTCGTTAGAGATAGGATCAGTAGTATCCTAGAACGAGTGTGAAGAGTATATTTTTCAAAATGAAAACAATTTTGTTCAGAAATTTAAATCACTTTTTACGTATTTGAATATTTATTTATTTTGAATATGGACAATCTAGTATATAATGGTTTTGCATATACGCGTCATGAACGTATATTCGAAGTTTTAATATATTAGATAGATATAGAATCACATTCTAGTTGCCCGGGAATGATTCGGATAATGCTGCAGCGTTACCAGTATTTATTTTCGAGTAACGAAGGTGTGATACCTATATATTTCCATTAGACTGGTGTGAGAACCAAAACTTATATAGTTAGAACACTTTGTTGTGAATTGGCATCAAAACATGATTTTTTGTATATATGTATCAAAATTATGAATTTGAAACTCTAATTCACTAATTGATTGATGTTTGAGTTGTTTGTTTATTTGTTTGATAATTTTGAACCATTTATGCCTGAATGAATCAAATATTGAACTGTATTGAAATTGGTCGCATTTGCTTGCATATACCTATACTTACATTGAACAGGTCATAGCAAGGAGGCTAGAGCCGAAGAATAAAATTTGTTTGCCCGACAAATAGGTACATGTTTACTATAATTTACTGTTTTGTTTGGGTGATGATGATTTTGTGAGCCTATTGGCTAGCCGCTTGGCTTTTTCTTTTTCTTTTTGAGATCTGAAGGACCGGGGAAGCTATTTGAAATTCCCCGATGCTCCCGGTGCAGGGGAGGTTATGGCGAAATTTTTCGAAAATTTAGGGTGTTAGCCAAATTTTTGAAGAATTTGAAAATTTTCAGAAACTGAAAAGTTGGAGAATGGAAGCCAGATCGAGCGTAGAGCTGAATAATCAAACCACTTCCGACTTTGTTCCTTTTCGGGGACGAAAAGTTTTAAGTGGGGGAGATTGTAATAACCCGAAAATGCGAGCCAGTTTGAAAATTTTATTTTAGCGATTTTAGCGAATTTGGATTATTTAAAATAGATTATTTTAAATAATATCGACGAGAAATTTATTTTGAATAGAATTCGACGTATATATTATATACGTCGTCGTTAGAATATAAATATTTATATATAATTATAAATAGAATTGAAAATGGCGCGGTAGTTCGATAATTCGATTTCAAACTTCAATTGAATGTACCGGGTGCAAAACAATCCGGATTTTAGTGAAACCAAAAACATTAGGACCTAATTGATAATATCTTTCCAACGAATCCGACAAATCGAGATTTCATAGCGGGAATCAAAAGATATGTCCAGTTGAAAATTCTGAATAGTCGCTATGGAATTCAGGCCCTTAAAAATGGACATTTTGCAAATGACCTCGGATTTCGACGAAACCACTTTTGTTGGATCCGCAGTGTCAAATTATTGCTAGGTTTCAAATTTCATAATTTTTCGAATCAATATGTGAGCGTGGCAAAGGAAAATGCGTTTGACCAGTTTCAGTTGATTTTAATCGACTGGAAAATGGCCATTTTTCCAACGGTCTCAGAATTCGACGAAACTAGTTTTGTTAGGACCGTATCGTCAATACGAAGCTAGAAAATATTTTTTCTGGAATTTTTCTAGTTAGTATGTGGCCCCAGTAATTTGGAATGTACGTTTAAAATTCAATAAAGTGATTTAAATGAAAATTTAACGGAAACTGATCGAAACAGTCGAATCAGCTTGCGATACATATCCCATTGTGTTCGGAATGGGGGTAATTAGCTAGGGACGGCAGTCGGTGGGTTCGATTTCGAGTTGAAAATAAAAGGTTGCTTTTGAAATTTAAAATAATAAAATAATAAAATAAATATATAAACTTATCCTCACCCCTCCCTCTCTCCACACTCTCCCTTTCAGGTCAGAAAACAAAATAGAAAAAAAAAAAACCCGATCCCTAATTTTTCACGCTCCCCCTTCCGCCGTTGACCTCGTCGCAGCTACCTCCGCCTCCTCCCCGACAGGCGCACGCCCTTCCTCTCTCCTCCGCTACACCCTCCTCCTCTCAACGGCGGCCAGTCACCCCCCTTCCCCTTCGATTCCCGCGCCCTTCTTGAAACCCAAACCGCCGTTTCCGACCTCCGCCTCCTCCCTTGCGCCCTCCTCCAACCTCAGACCAAGCCTCGCCCTTTACCCCCCTCAGACGCAACCACAAATCCGCCCCCTTGCCTCGGTTTCTTCCCCAACGAGCGCAAGACCCCCCACCATCGTTTGAAGCCACCACTTCGCGGCCACCAGAGCCTCCTCAGACCGTCGGACCCCCTCTGCGCCCTCCCCTTCGACTGAAAAACGATGTGAGTTTTTTTTTTGAATTTTATTATTTATTTTCTATGAGAAATGAATTAAAGGAATAATTTTCATAGGATAAAAATATTAAAAATATAATTTTTTTTATATGATAAGAATTAAAAATATGATCTTTATATTTTTAAAGTAGTAAAAATATGATTTTTATATTTTTAAAGAATTAAAAATATGATCTTTATATTTTTAAAGTATTAAAAATATAGTCTTTACCATATAGATGATGTAAAAATATGATTTTCGTTTATGTAGAGAATTAGAAATATAATTTTTACATGATAGCAATATTAAAAATAGCATCTTTATATGTGTAGAAAAATAAAAATGTGATTTTTATAATGATGTATATGAAAAAGTTCAATCTTTATATTTGAAAAGATAAAATCTTTATATGTAAAAAGGCGAGATCTTTATATAGAAAATAGCGAAGTAAAAATATGATTTTTATATATATTGAACATCATAGTAAAAATTCGATTTTTAAATATATGAAGTGATTATAAAAATATGATTTCTAAATTGAAAATGAAAAAAATAAAAAGGTGATTTTTATTTTAAAGACATCAAAATATGAAAATGTGTGATTTTTATATATGTAGTAACTACGGGCAACGAAGATGACGAAGATGGGATAACGATGAAGATTTCTATCAAGGAAGAGTCATGGTATTGGATAGCTATCGGTGAGAACTTCTCACTCAAATTCTCTTTTTCTAGTTATATATATACTAGGATGCAGACGGTGCTTAGTAGCACCCGACACCCGTCATCCACAGACCATGGATGGCTTGTTTGTTAAATAGTTTGGTTGTGTAGTTGGTTAGTCTAATTGGTTTGAATTGAATTGTTTGGTGAATTGAAATTGATTTGATTGATGTGTGAATGGCGTGGGCCTTCACTAGACCGGGGATAAGGCTAGGCCTTGTCCCGTTTCTAGTATCGTGCCGTTATGCCGCCGAAATTTTCTAAAATAATTTAGAAAAATAAAAATATCATTTTATTGAATAAATGAAACGAATAGAATATTCATAGGTTGAATAAAATGTTTTATCGTTAAAAATATAATTTTTAACGGGAATGTGAATAAATAAATATTCATTTACAAACCGGACGGTTTGTTTATGTACACCTATTTGAAGGACATTGGTTGGGTCGATAAATTTTACACATCGCCTAACTGCACAAATAAAATCTGTGTTTGATTGTTTGAAACCCCACACGGGTGTTGGGATGAAATTTGAAGTTCACTCATCCTGATTGATTAAATATGTCGATCGATCGATTGACAGGCTGTTATAAGCGTTGAATATCTATATTTGATGCTTATACAGTGTAGTGCACTTTGGTTGATGGTTGATTATTTTTCAATGCTATTATATACATGTGTTGTATGGAAATCCATATAATTAATTTTATATGGTAATTGACTGGGCCTCATTCCAATTTGAAAAATAAAGAAAATTTGAAAATAGAAATTTATGAAGCCGTGATTGATTAGATTGACGCCATTTTGACGTGAACGATATTTATATCGACTTTATTCATTTTAAAATGAATATTGAAAAGTGATTTCGAAATCGACGATTTCGAAATGAATTGAATTGAAAACGATTTCGAAATGAATTGAATTGAAAACGATTTCGAAATGAATTGAATTGAAAACGATTTCGAAATGAAATGAATTGAAAACGATTTCGAAATGAATTGAATTGAAAACGATTTCGAAATGAATTGAATTGAAAACGATTTCGAAATGAATTGAATTGAAAACGATTTCGAAATGAAATGAATTGAAAACGATTTCGAAACGAATTGAATTGAAAACGATTTCGAAATGAATTGAATTGAAAACGATTTCGAAATGAATTGAATTGAAAACGATTTCGAAATGAATTGAAAACGAATTCAAATTGAATTGAAAGCGAATTGAAATGAATTCAAATTGAATTGAAATTTGAATTGAATAGAAATGAATTTTGAAACGAATTTATAAAGAAGAATTCAATTTCGATTTGAATTGAAATGGAAGTTGAAATTGCTTTTGAAACGAATTTAAAACTATTTATATAATTCGTTTTAAATGGAAATCGACGATATATATATTATATATATTATATATATAATATAATGGCCTGAATAGAACGCGCCGCGCCACGGCAGTTCGTGAATTTCGACCATTTATTTCAAACGGACATTACGGGAGATCCGACCGTCTGATTCTCCTAAAACCGGAACCGTTGGGTTCGTATCGAAAAGAGCTTTCTAACGAATATTAGAAATTTGAAATCTAACGGTTGGATTTGGAGATATGTCCAAATCAAATTTGAAAAAGGTCGCTGTAAGTGCAGTTCGATGGCCATTGATGGAAATCGACTGTACGGGCCTTGATAAAATTATTAAAAATAGTAATAATTTGTGTAAAATCATAAGAAATGATTTAGAAAGGATTGGGATGAAAAACTCCATATTTGAAAGGATAAAAATAGATTTTTATCGAAATGAACTAGTTTTGAACTAGAATTATAATTCTATTTATTTTTAAATAAATAAATTGAATTTGAAAAGGGTTTTGAAAATAACCAAAATTTCCAATGATTGCATTGGAGTGGATTTGAATCGAAATTGTCTTCGAAATATTTCGATGTTGGAATTCGTGATTATACAGATGTTGTTATGGAAATTTGAAAGATATTTATATATCGTTATTTCCAATACGATATTTGTTAGTCGTGGAATTTGATATTGAATATAAGCCGGTATATTTTCTATTCAGAGCCTTGTGTTTAATATCAAATGTGATTTGGGTTTGTCGTGAATGGTGTCTTCATTAACACTGTTCTTGAACCCAGTTGAGAAAAGATTAAATCTTCTTATTTAGATTTAATGAAGTGTACCAATTAAATGATATTTAATTGAAATTGAATTGATATTGATTTTTGGGTTTATCGTGGATAGTGTTTTTAAATAACACTCGTTCTTTAACCCGATAATTAATGGAATGTGATTTTGGGTTTATCGTGAACCGTGTTTTAAATGACACTGATTCTTTAACCCAGTTAAAGATTAAAACTAAGTGGGGGTTTTAATGAATCTTTAATTAGATTGAAATGATCGAAAATGGAGTATCACCAGTTTTGCTCCAGGCGATGGTTAAATCTTTAGTCAGATTTGAACGTGAAATGGTAGTTGAATTTACCGATAACACTGTGGCGTTAGATATGAAGTATTACCAGTTTTACTTCATGGGATGAATAGGTTGGGATTGGAAAATAAAATAAATGATTACTTCGGTGTGGTTCGCTAATCCCGACTAGTTTGAATTGATATTCAAAGGAGATTAAAGAATAAATTTAAAGAATTTATCTTGGATAAAATTAATGGGAACTTTTCCCAAAGTATAGGAATATTTGAATAAAAGAATATTCTGAATTGGAATGAGGCGTATGTTGTGTTTGTGTAACACTTTTATAATATATACGCGAGTTATTCAGAAAGACCGGGTTTATCCCATTCTGAATAACTGATTCGACGTGGTGTCGAAGATGAAGACGGCGGTCGAAGACCAGAAGTCTTCACGTCGTTTGGGTGATTACTGATGATCTTGATTGGGCTGTACACCCAAGAAGATGGAAACAGTTGGTGATCGTCCAGACGTACTTGGAGATCGATGGATATGCGGGGTACTAGGTGCCTCCGGTTTCGTTCAGACCCAGAACGGACTTGTAAATGGACTGTGTGTCTGACATTGGATTTTAGTCTGTGTGATTGATTTCTATTAAATATATATCTGTTTGGCGGTGGAGAAATTATTCTCTTGCTTAACGCCCTTCTCTGAGACATACGAGCTCAGGGGTTATATACTGATGGATATCAAACACATAGAGTGAATTGCCTGTGTGGCATGCCTAAGTGGCAATAGATCGAGGCTTCTGTTGAAAAGCAAAGTCTTGTAGTGATGATCAAAGCACAGCCTGTGTGGCACAGCTTTGTGTAACGTGAATTCGCGAGTTTCACACCCGGTATGAACCAGAAACGGGAGACGGACCTCAGGGAGGGCATGCGTTTCCTTCTAGCTAAAAAGTGGCGTCAGTGGTTTTACACGCCCTGACGAGTTTGACTTATGTGGTTGTTGCTGTTGCGAGGCGCCTCGGTTTGATCGGACGATCCGGGTCCGATGGAGTCATTTGTTGGCTCATTTACGCCCCAAAGGGCGGGGAAACGTAGTGTTCAGGCATAATAATCCACATCGGTGGACCGGCCCTGTCGCTCCATGGGGCAGTTGCGGCTGTTCCTGAGACATGGGCTAGATTGTCTCGAATCGGTTGAGGACTATCTTTTGCCTCGGTTCATAGACGGAAATCCAATTTCCAAATACGTGACATTTGCGGTTTTATTTGTAGAGCCTAGTATGGCGACATAGTGGGATGGGGCGCTCATGCCGCCTATGATTGATACTTATGATTTGAAGTTGTTTTATACACTATGCACTTATAATAGTATCAAATAATGTGTTTTAAACGTATCAAGCATGCTTTGGCTGTTATAAGGTAAAAACCCTATCCTCCGGCTTGCGTTGCATTGTGTGATGGGACCTGGGTCTTATAACAGCTTCATTTTTCTTTATTTAGCATTGCGCTGTTTGTTTTATGCACTGGTATTCTTGGGAGGAAACCCGTTCCGTGTTACGGCGTGGTCCCTTGATTTACCGAACTTTAAAATAAAGATTTATAACTGTTTTAGTTCTCACACCAGTCCCATGACTGACCTGGAGTTTATTGTTTTGACCTAAACTCTGGGTGCCCCTATTTTGACACGGGCAGCTAGTAGTTTTGGTTTTGCAAATTTATATTCTCAGGATCCTGGTTTACAGCTGGAACGATATCCGGAAAGCTTTGTATCCGTATATCTCTTCTAGTTGTGTATTGTATTATTTTTCCGCTGCTATGTATTTAAATGTAATTTAAATCTCTGATATTTCTGTGTAATATTCATTTATACTCTGTATATTCTTGTAATCTGATGCATTGTTGTAATATACAATGAAATGTTCTTCTGTATGCGTTCTATTTTGTCGTGTTCTCAAACGATAGGGTATTTCGAACGGTTTGGGTCGGTTTAGCGACGGGTTCGGACCGAGCGAAATTCCTTGTCGTCACATACACTATCCACTACTACCCAAATACCGGTGTTGCCTTCCATCGATCCAGGCAAACCATCAAGAAATCCATAAAGACGCTCTCCCATTTCCACTGAGGAACCTGCAAAGGATGAAGTAAACCACTGGGCTTCTTTTGCTTAGCTTTAACTTGCTGGCAAACTAGACATTGGGAAACAAATTCGGCCACATCTTTCTTAATCCCAGTCCAAAAGAAAACCCTTTTCATGTCTCTGTACATCTTATCACCGCCTGGATGAGTAGTCATTTTAGAATGGTGGGCTTCTTCTGGGACTGCCTTGATCAAGCTTCCAGTTTGAGGAACACAGAGCCTTCCATCTCGTCGCAACCACCCCTTTACATCTATGGCATATTTATTGAGGTGAATAGAAGTCTCCCCTTTTTTGACCTTTTCCATGATGTCTGAAATGTGTGGGTCACCTTGCTGTGAAGCTCTTATCTGATCCATAAGAGTTGGTCGTATCTCCAAGGATGCAAACAAATCAGGCAAAATCTTGATGGAAGGTCTAAAATCAAAAGCTGATATGAATTCTAAGCTCTTCCTCTCCAAAACAGAGGACTCAAGGTCATCCTCTGCCTACTTAGCGCGTCTGCCACCAGATTACCCTTGCCAGGGGTATAAGCAATCTAAAAATCATAAGAAGCTAGGAACTCCATCCACCGTTGTTGTCTTAAATTGAGATCCTTTTGCAAGAACATATACTTGAGAGATTTATGATCGGTGTATAACTTGAACTTCTCTCCAAGTAAATAATGGCGCCACATCTTAAGCGCGAATACTATGGAAGCAAGCTCCAGATCGTGGGTAGGGTAGTTCTTCTCATGAACTCTTTGTTATTTACCCCCATAGCACATTATTTTCCCTTCTTGCATCAGAACTGCACCAAGCCCTGTACCACATGCATCAGTATAAATCACCTTACTTCCATCAGGCAAGGTCAAGGCTGGGGCTGTTGTCAGAACCCTCTTCATCGTTGGAAAGCAACGTCACAATCTATATCCCATGAAAAGGCCAAATTCTTCTTTGTCGGCGTGGTGAATAGGGATGTTATCTTTGCGAAGTCCATAATGAACTTCCTATAATAACCTGCCAACCCAAGAAAACCTCGGTTGCATTTTTAGGAATCTGCCAATCTTGCACTGCTATCACCTTTGCGGGATCTACAGCTATCACTTCTTTGGAGACCACATGCCCTAAGAATCTCACCTCTTTTCTCCAAAAATGGCATTTGGAGAACTCGCCTTAAGCTGATGCGCACGGAGAGTCTTCAAGACTTCTCTCAAATGTTGGGCATGCTCTTCTTCGCTTTTGGAGAAGATCAAGATATCGTCAAAAATGACCATGAGAAATTTGTTTAGAAACTCCTGAAACACCCTACTCATCAAATCAACAAAATAGGCGGGTGCATTCGTCAACCCAAAAGGCATGACTAGCCATTCGAAGAAACCATCCAAAGTTCTAAAAGCGGTTTTATCTATGATATCCTCTTCCACTCTCAACCGATGAAACCCGTGGCCAAGTCTAAACTGAGAAAATACCGAGGCACCAACAAGCTAATCAAATAAATCATCAATCCTCGGGAGCGGGAGCCTATTCTTCTTAGTGAGTTTATTCAACTCTCTATAGTTAACACACAAACGAAGCGAACCATCATCCTTAGTTGCAAATACAACTTGAGCACCCTATTCAGATATGCTTCATCTGATAAACCCCTTCTCAAGTAGCTCCCCTACTTGCTTACTCAGCTCCCTCCTTTCCCTTAGAGCCATATGGCGCACTGGTAATGCAACTGGCTTTGCATTGTCCACCAGATATATATGGAAATCGAATTTGCACCTCAAAGGTAAGCCCCATACCTCATGAAAAACATCAGAATAATCCCAGACTACTAGAACAGATTGCAAATCATCTGTAGATGCATCAAGAGACTCTAGGAAACTAAGCATAACCGACCCTTGTGGGTCACAAGAAATCTCAAGGGTCCTTCCATGACAAGTCAGACGTCTAACGACTCTCCTTTCGCAATCCAGAACGGCACCATACGTGGTAAACCCATTTCTAGAATCAACCCATAGCTCATAAACCCGAGCACATATGCGTCGCATTCAAACTCAACGCCTAATACAAATATTTTCAAACCCCGACAAATCATAGATAAATGAGTCGAACCACCGATAGGGTTTGAAACAACTACAGGATCCACTACCATACTAGTAATTAAGTGCAGAGATTCAACCACAGAACTAGATATAAATGAATGTGAAGCGCAGGAATCAAAAAGTGTTCTAATTGGATGATTTGAAAGAGAAATTAAACCTTCCACAGAAATTTTTCTACCTCTATCAGGAGCACTGATCGAGAGCAAGCACGTGCCCTCCAAAAGTTCCTGCCCTTTGACCTTGTCCCTGCGATCCCTCTTTCTTTGGGCACTCCCTAGCAGAGTGTCCAACCTCTCCACAATGGTAGCAAGAGTTCTTCGTTCGCTTACAGTCTTTGACCAAGTGACCCTCTTTCCCACAATTGTGACATTTTCTCTTATCCTTGCCATTGTCATTCTTTCCACCTTTCTTTTGTTGTTGTTGTTGCTGCTGTTGTTTCCCCTTCTTGGGCCACACCTTATTTTGCGATGTCTTCTCAGCCTTTACTTCCTTCTTTTCTCCCTTGTCTTCCTCATGCTTTAGGGCCATATCGACAAGCTTCTCTAAAGTGGTCCCCATTGGAATACGTGACATGTCTAACCCATGAAGGGGTTCATTCATCCCTTTAGCAAATTGTAAAGCCTTTTTGTGTGGCGTATCCACCAATTCTAACCTGAACCTTGCTAGTTGGTTGAATTTGTTCACATATTCTTTCACCGTCAAGTTCCCTTGTTTAAGTGCTAAGAATCTCTCCATCTGCATGCTTCTCTCAACTTGGGAAAGAATCTTTATTTTAAATCTTTGTCTAAATCTTCCCAAGTTTCTACCGGACGTCCACCCTGAGTAATTTCCCACCAAAATGAGGCTTCGTCTTTCAATAGCCAGGCTGCTAATTGAACCTTCCTTCTATCCTCTACTTCAAAGATTACGAACAAGTCCTCAGTCTCCTTAAGCCAATTCTGCACTTCTACGAATGTCTCGTTCCCATGGAGCAGCTTCCCTCCCATAGCACGGAAGTCTTTTCATATCTTAGCGATATTATCTGCCCTTGGAGGGGAAGGAATGACTGGTGCAGTTGGGGGAGGAACGTTTCCTTGGCCTTCGACAGGCGTCGTGGCCTCCAAATACCTACGGAACCATCTGGGTATCGTGATGCCCGCTGGGATATTAGGAACGTTTTGTTCCCCAGATATGCTGAAAAAGGAAAAGGAAGAAATTTAGACAAAGGACCGAAGGATATTACATATGGCTTTTTGGGGAATTTTTTTTTTTCAAAACAGACTTTTCTTTTTGAAAATGCTCTCTTTTAAAATCATTTTGAAAACAATTTTCAATTTTTTTTATCTAATCTGGTAACCTTCAGCTCTAATACCAAGTGTGACACCCCACGTCCATTAATGTCACTCACAAAGGGAATGCATTAAGTTTTGTGAAGTGTTATAGGTAAACAGACACAGAATGTTACAAGACATATATAATTAAGATAGCAGCGGAAATTCAAATTTTTATTTCAAACACAAATCCTACATCGTGGTCCAAAATACCATAAGTCATAAAAACCATAACAATAACATAACTTCTGTCTTTTACCATCAGAGTGTATAAAAACTTAAAGGAAAACATAATTCCCTAAATAAAAGAGACAAAGCCATAGTAGAGATAAGAACTTGAGCCATACTTCGAAAGCAGCTCTAGCAAGATGATATCTAAGTCCTGACTAAGTAAGAGTGTTTCCTTGCTTAGAACCTGGGGGAAAACGGAAGAAAGAAGAGGAAACAAAAGGGTCAGACATGAAGTCTGGTGAGTCTAGTTACTTTTAGCAAGTAAATAAATAAAAGTAGCATGACAGGCATATAAAGTGGATAAGAGAGATCACTACATAAATGGCAGGTGTGACAAGGTAGACACGATAAGGTGTATACGCTTCTCTAATGATTACTCTGCACTACTACTAGTATAACCAAAATGAGATGATCCCTTCCACAATAAGGTGGTAGACTTAAGCATACGCCCAAATGTACCCTAACTACTACCCTAATCGATCGGCTCTCTACTCCGTAGATACTCTGTGTCGGCAGCACAGTAGGATGTCTCATGTCCTAAAGTGGCAACCCCTCGCTGATATGCACAACCCTATATCTACAGGTGTCACGGTCGTCTTATCCCCTTCTGCTTGACTCATGCATGCACAAGGCCCGGTCGGTTTGCGCCGCCCACACCGTCCTCCACGTTTGGATCTCTTACAATCAGTCCAATAAGCATACCCCTTCTCCGAACTAGTACGGAGTACATGTTTTGATACCTACTCTGGTTTATTGGATGAAATGAATCCCACACAATATGATACAAGCTCTTCCCTTTGTCTTGTATCCCCCACTAGGTTTTCTTTGGCTATGTATACCACTATGTGTCTTTAATTACATAACCCTATCATTTCTACAAGTAATGTTTACCCTAAAAGGTGTCTTTAATTACATAACTTTATTATTCCAACCGGTCATGTATACCACTAGGTGTCTTCAATTACATAACCTTATTGGGTTAAGTTTGTGGGCATATATGTAAATATTATCCACCCCCTCCAGATTTGCCTAACCCATCCACTATTCAACCAATTTTACTTAACCCTAATCTTTAGTTCACAATCATACAATCCCTATGGATTAGAATTGGTTAAGTATTCCAATTAATTACCATGTCCATTTATGATTTATAATGGGTTAGCCTCCCACATTAGGCCTACAACTTGTGGATGCTAGATACGCCAATCGGGTCCGGACAGTCTTATTCCACAAGTTGGGTCAAACCTCGTGTCATATCCCAATTCTTATTTGCACACTTAGACCTCTCACATTAGGTTCAATATTAGTGGTTGCTGGATATGTCAGTCGGGTCCGGGCAGACTTCCACCACTAATGCAACCTAATCTCGTGGCATAAGTGCCATTACAATTTCTAATTGTAATCCTAGGCATTCGTTATTAATTAATCAATTAATTAAACCTATGCCTTTACAGGTGTTAATACCCATTTTACCCAATTATTTGAATTATATGTCCAGTGATGTTTATATTCAAATTATGCAAATATTAAACTTTTCCCCCGTTCCTTAACTAGCGCACTTACAAAATTGGCGACATGCCTAGGCTAGATAATAGCTAGTCATAAACGATAAAAGGGAAAATAATAGGAATATGACCAAAGTGATTGTTTAACATAACCTGGAATAAACATGAACTAACATGGTGATAAGGTGGACATATGAGCATAAATTTGATGAACTTGTGGCAGTTAATAGAATCTAACATAACTATGATGTCATAATAAGCATAATAAGACCTAAATTAACAATTTAGATGCCCAACTGGTTTAGATCTAAATGCTAAGCACAAGGTAATAAACTAGATCTGATTAGCAATTTAAATGTCCACATAATCTGGATCCAATAGTTAAGACTAGATCTAACTCAAATAAGGTCAAGATCTACATCATAGAATGTTATAATAAATCCAACAAGATAGGGATTTAGATCAATAGTTAAAAATAGATCCAACATAAATAAGATCAAGATCTACATCATAGAATGCCACAAAAGTTACAATAGATCCAACAAGATAGAGATTTAGATCCAAATCCTAACCAACTTAGAATGTCATATAATCACAATTTACAATGGATCTGATATAATCTAGGCATATAAACAAATCAAAGGCATAGTCATGTCATATTTACTTTTAAATATTCAAATCTAAAAACAACTAGAGACTCACAGAGTTTGGATTAGAAAATAGAACTAGAAAAGATTGGATTTTGAATCTCCAATTTATTTGCTTTAGTTGAAGAAGATAACAGATCCACATCAGTTCAGATACCGGTAGAGTTTGGCCACCATGAATTCTCAATGAAGAAAACAAGAGTAATGAAATAGCTGCCAGACCCTCTGAAACCGACTACCACGTCATCTCTAGGGGTGTCGACGCCCTTATGGGTGGGTCGACTCTGGTGTCGACACCTCTTATGGGGGGTCGACCCCGGTGTCGACACCCCTCTTGTAGGGTCGACCCCTAGATCGGGAAATCTGCCGCCACTTTTTATTTTTCAAATTCGAACCGTTTTGGATAAGGTTCTGACTCATCGCTGACTATTGTGTATATATATAACCTTTCTACGCGTATACAAACTTAAAACCCTCATAACTTCTTCATACGGTGTCCGTTTAACGCAAACCAAATGTTTATATTGACCAAAATTTCGAGACGGACGCAATGGTGTAGTCCGTTTTCCTTAATTCTGAATATTAAATTAATTATTATTTAATTGATCCTCTTTTAGTGTCATTAGAAATTCGGGGTGTTACAATTGTACTAGTTATCAACTAGTTCATTCAAATAAAAATAACTTTTATCTTTTAAAATATGGAATATTTCATCCAAAATCTTCCCAAATCATTTATTATGATTTTACATAATTTATTTATATTTTTAATAATTTCATTAAGGCACTTACAGTTGGTTTCCAATGTCGGCCGCCGAACTGCATCCATAGCGACATTTTTCAAAATTGATTTAGAATTAAATTAAAATCTAACCATTGAATTTCAAAACTTCTCATTTTTTTGGAAAGCTCATTTCATTACGGTTCCAACGGTTCCAATTTCAGGAAAATCCGACGGTCGGATCTCCCGGTACGTCTGTACGAAGTTACGGGTTAAAGTTCGCGAACTGTCGTTGAGCGACACATTCTATTCAAGCCCAATTTCGATTTATAAATTTTAAATATAAATCGAAATGCTTTAAAACCATGTTTATAAATTATATAAAATATATATAATCATCTTTAAAACTCGTTTCAGTCGTTTATCTTTAAAATTGCACATTACACTGTTTAGTTAAATATAATATTTTTGTGTCCATCCACAATCGGACATCAAAACCAAACTTCAACTGTTAACTGAGTATTATATTAAAATATTCATTTTATTCCAGATTGGAATGAGATTCAACCAATTACCATACACTTAAATTATATGGATTCCATACATCGCATGTATTCAACAATAGTTATAAACAACTATTAAACATCCAATTCACATCCAAAGTGCACTTACATCATGTAAGCTTTAAATAATTTTTTAATGCTTATATTGTTCTGTCAATCAATCGATTAACATTCAATCTAAACACTTGGGATTAGTGTAAATCAAATGTCATCCCAATACCCGTATGGGTTTTCAACCATTAAATAACCAGTTAATAAATTATTTATTCCATCTAATCGATATTCTTTAAATGGGTGAATATAAGCAAGCCGTACAACTTGTAAATGGATTTTTAATCAAATTTCAACTACCATAAATAATTTAACATCGTTTTTAACATGCTCATTATTTCGAATTCACATTCAAATCATAACATAAATAATCATCCATTTCCATTTAAGGCGCCACAAAGTGTCCATCCACATTGTTTGAAATACGAGTGTCATATATTAAAACAACCCTTCTAATAACAAATAAACTTGGTGTACAGTTCATGTTTTGAACTCAAGGGATATCGCATGTAGCAAATAAAAATCCACATAGATAATCTATATATTTCCAATTATAAAAACAAATAACTGTCCAAAGTATTTGAATGAAAGAGTTCTCTCATTGATTGGTTCTGAAATCATTAAATAATGATTATTTTAGCAAAATTAAACTAGAAATTTAATTTAGCCAAAAATCTCAGCTAGCTCCATCTTCCTTTTAGTCAGTTTCATACTATAGATCTCACTGTCACGGTTCCAACGCTTCTGAAATCATCGAATTCTGATTTAATATGTACAATTTACGGGCGTTTAAATATTTCACTCCTTAATTACATAATTAATAAACGAATTAAACACTAATCCTCCCTTTAATTCCTTCCTCCTTTGTTGCCTTCCTGGAATCTGTTCGAATTGAAACTCGTCCCCCCAAACCAAAATTGCACGCACGCAGGAGCCACCATAAGCCGATCAGACTTCACCACATCGGAGCTCGAAGCTTCCTCCACCAATACCCTCAGCATGGTGCAACTCGCACCCCTATATAGCCAAAAAAATGTGTGCAAATGCCGGCTATTGGAGCTCAAAATTAGTGCGAGTTCTACAACTAAACCTCATCATAGCCGTTGAAGTTGTAGATCTTAATGTGCTTAACACTTTTCATTTTGGAAGATTGTTGAATTGGTGAACGGACTGGGAGATCGAAGGAAGCAGAAATGAGATGATTTCGGCTACCAAAATGGGGTTGATGGCGGCCTGGTTTAGGGAATTAGGTTTAGGGTTTTCTAGGGTTATTTATACTAATATTTTATTATTATTTAATTCTAAAATGACTTGTTTATTGTTACGAACTCCAAAGAATCCCAACAACTGATGTTTCTAGCCAAATCCCCCTATCTTGGACACAGTGGATTATGTTTCATAAGCCAATTCGACTATTTCGATCAGTTTTTATTGAAAATAAAGTATAATTCAATATTAAATTTGAACGTATGTTTTAATTTGTCCGGCCACATACTAACTTCAAAAGTTAAGAAATTTGAAATCTAGCTATGTTTTGGAATTACGGCCCTAACAAAATTAATTTCATCAAATTTGGAGACCGTTTGAAAAATGACCTTTTAACCAGCTTATTAAATTCAACTGAATTTACAACACGCGTTTAAATTTACTACACTTACATACTAATTCCAAATGACTTGAAATTTTGAACCTAACGATAATTTGATGTTCCGGATGCAATAAAATTAGTTTCATCGAAAATGGATATTGTTTGCAAAATGGCTATTTCTATGGGCTTTAATTATTAAAAATACTAATAAATTCCATAATGACTATTTGAGATTTTGAATTAAATATAATTTACATTTTATAAAGTAAAATCTCAATTTCTTACATTCATTAGAAAAATATGGTTAATTAGATCCTAACATTTCTTATTTCATCAAATTCTGGTTTATAATGAACGTTGTACATTCATTTAAAGTTTAAAACTAAATTTCCAAATTACCGCGCCATTACGAGCTCGTTTTAATTAAATTATAAATTATAAATTTATACGCTCAAACTTTGTTTTAAATAAACTCTAAGTCGATTATTCTCAAAATAAATCATTCAAAATATTTAGTTTCTATTAAAATCAATTAAAAATAAATTTTAAATTGGTTCCAAAATTCCGGGTTGTTACAGCCTCCCTAAGCTACTTGGTAAATAAGGAATTATGTAATTGGCTTTTCAGATTAGGTGGATGGAAAAAGTCATGAAGCAGTTGCAAAGGTCGATCAGACATCATTCTCGGGGTACTCCACGTAGATGATTGAACCTTCCACACCCTACAAATCGAACTAAGCCAGCAAATCCACCAACCCTGTAGTCACCACTAGCACAGCCATGCCCCAACAAACACCTGCATCCAGTCCAACTGACCTAGTCAGACAACATAAGACACTAGAACACCAAGCAATGTATGTGACCAGAGTCGTAAGGAAAACTTATGATGCGAATTATTGGCAGGGTACAAGCGAGTCGCAAAAACACAACTATGAAGATGACAACTTTGAGGTAGATAATTCGTGGGAAGGACATCACACAAAGATGTTAAGGGAAGACAAAAGATTAGATTGGTCAGAAAGAGGGTGAAATGGTGTTAGGACAAATAAGCAGTAGGAGGTTTGGAGGAAAAAGGATTACGAATCTGAAATCAGATCTGAAAATCTGGAAAGGACTTCGCCCATGCAGGTGAATTCTAGGTAGAAGTGTAACACCCCAAACTTTTCTGCATCCAAATTTCGACAAAAATCGTAACTCAAACACATCCAAGCATGGAGCAGTAAATCTAGGACCTACAAATAAATGAGCATGGTCATAAAGAGAGTGCGACAAGGTAACTCATAGTGGAAACATAATAGGATAAACTAGTATCAACTCAAGTAACTACCTTTTTCAAAGTAAGTCACTTTGCCAATACCGAGCATGAGAGAGAACGAGAACCGAAAGACAAACTTAAACACCTGTAAGAACCCAACTTTCCCTAGAAAACCTAGTGGTTGTAATGACGAGGGGTCAGAACAACAAGATTTAGGTAAACAGGAAATGTACAACACAGATTATAATGCACAGATATATCCCGTTTGGTTCAACCCAAGATGTATGCCTATCAAGGTTTGTGATTCTAGCCTAACCTTGTAGATTTTTATGCATGACTCTACTACTCTTTTCCGAAGCAGTATTCTAAGATATAATACCGGGATAAAACGTTTACGCATGTATTTAGTAAGCCTTTTAAAACTATAATCTAATTGATTATTAGACCGAGAAGTGAACCCCCTAATCGTGGAGTCTTTATACATATATATACCTTTCCATCTGCTTACCGTTTATTGTTTTCCGCCTCATTATCAATGACAGATAGGGTGGATTATCCCGATCATATTGCAGACTTATTAGATCGCCTGATATCCCTTGATAACTTATTCCACATTTTTATAAACTAGAAAAGCACTAGCTACAGGCCCTACAAGTTAGGGCTTCCGTCAATCACGTATATACCCTTGCCCCCACATAAGGTGCGAGATGGTATTTTATCGCTCGTTATATCTTTTAGCTGACCTTATTGTATAACCCCCTTAGTCACTTACTACTTCACGTAGGGTAGATAGCTATATCTGACTTTTTAGTTTTCAGGTTTGGGTAGACAATACGAACACATGCCATTTAAGACCCGTATACTAAAAGACCTGTCCCCAGGTGGACTCTTCAACCCCACCCGCTTAAGACGCAAGAAGCAGACTATACGCGAAGGTTATTAGGTTCATACACCATTAGCCCTTAGTACCTTTCCCTATTGGGATAAAGTGGGATACGTCACTATGCCCTTTCTATTTAGTTTCTCTCCATACGTTTTTTTATCGTCACGGGTTCTTATGGTTAATAGTATTTTTGCATCATTAACCCACTAAGTCCAACTCTATTTTTAATCATATGTTCTATATTCATTAATATAAATAAGGAAGGTTATATTCTCTTTACCCTAGAATATTTATTTAATTACCTCCTTAATAGACTTAGTATTTAAACGACGATCAATATCCATTAATTCCCTTATGACATCCATTTGCTTCTATTTCTATGCTTATTGCCCTTTATGACTATAACAGTCATATTTTCCTAAGGCAATCATTTATCAGTCTCAATATATATTTTTTTTGTACCCCAACAGATAATTACTATTTTTATTTATTAATATATTTGTTGCTTGTGTTATATATATATATATATATATATATATATATATATATGCACCAGACCCCTCACATTAAGTTGATTACCTATGGATGCTGGATTTGTTGGTCGGTTCTGGACATACTTTGTAACAACCCGTATTTTCAATAACCTGTTATAACATAAATGGAGGCAGAATTAAACTGAAAAATCTGAATCAAGGGAAACGGGCTATGCCATTGCGTTCGTCTCGGAAAAATACGCGAAATAGAGTCCGAGTTTTCGAAAATCGGAGTCCGTATGACCAAGATATGGCCTCGCGAAGTTTCACGAAAAATTCCCAAATTAAAGTATACTTAATTAAGTGAAATGGGTTGCGCAGAGAAATATATATATTGATATATATATATATATAAAATTGAAAAATAAATAAATAAATATGCAAAAATGTTCAAAACAGCGAATCGGGAGAGGGGAATAACCGAACCGGCCGATTTTTGAGGTCGACCCGAGCCCGCTGGGTCGACTAGGGGTTAATCCAGGGTGTTTGGCTGTCAACCCATGGGCCGATTCGCTCAAATGCAGATTTTGCATTTGGATGGTTCTCATGGTTCATCTTTAATCTAAAGGCCCTATATGGTTCCTACACTTGACTTCTTCCCCAAGACATGCTTTGATGGCTTGGATTGAATCTAGGTTTAATCCTATGGCCTAAAACACTTGCCTAATCTATAAATAAGACCCTAACCTATCCTAAATCCTCATTATTCATTCATGCAACTAAACTATGACAAAATTTTACCTCTCATGGCCTCCACTCTCTTCATAAAATTTCTAAATGGTTTCTATGAGAGATTTTCCATGCATACAAGTGTTTTCAAGCTTGTATGAGTGTCATTAGCTTGCATTCAAGTCAAGTTTCTATCTTTGCATCATAAAGCAAGGGTTTTGATCATTTTGGCTTAAGGGTTTTTATGTTAGAGCTTGCATTTTGGGTCTATTTGATTGCATAAGGGCTTTGTCATATCTTTTGTGCCTTCATAGCAATGTAAGCCCTTTCCCTACTCTTAGATATTAACTATGAAGTTAAATGTTCATGTTGCAAGTTTGGGTTTGATCATTGAGTATGATACATGCTATCATGTCATGCAAGTTTATGAAGTCATTATCTTGATCTTGTGAGCTAAAAGCTACAACCTTTATGTTGAAATGTTGCATTAGGCAACATGAGAACCCTCATAACCTTTATGTCAACTTGCATATGAAGTCATAACCCTTATATGATGATATATGCGAGTTACTAGTCATCATTCCATATCTTTTGTCACCATGATTCGCTTATGTGCCAAGTTTGGGTTTATGCATGTTTTGAGGCTTAAGAATGTAACATGCAAGTTAATGAACACATTTGTGCCTCATTTGCCACCATGATTAACTTGTGTCTTAATATCCATTTTTGTCATGCCTTTGCCAAGTCTCTTCTTTTAATCCATTACGTTGTCGCGAACGTATATGCGAGTTTAAAAGCGTTGGGTTATGTTATGGGTAATTTCTAATGACATGAAAATACAACTTGAAAACATGACTTGAAATATAACATGGAAGTTGACATGTAAGTATGCATAAAAACATAAGCTTGGGAATTTACCTATTAAGTTAGGTCTACCCTTTGGGAATTTACCTATTAAGTTAGGTCTACCCAAATGCTTGAAAACTTGTAACATGTTTTGGGAAACATGATGGACATGACACTTAGATAATATAAGTGTGGCCAACTCGAGGTTGGGTTGAGTTTGCAACGTAAAACTACCCGGAACCGACCGGCCTAACTAGTAGTTGCAAACAATAGGACCCAATGTGAGAAGTTGGTCATGTTGTGCTTGAACCCGAGGTTAGACCAAGTTGTGGTGTAAAGCTACCCGGAACCGACCGGCTTAACTAGTAACCACAACAAAGTCTAATGTGAGAGGTGAAGGTGCATTAAGTAATTAATGCCACATGATAGGGTTAAGTTAAATTGATTAATGACTTTTAACCAAATATGACATGGACAAATGGGTTAAGTAATTTGATTAGGCTAATGATGCTTAACAAAACATGACAACGTTGGGTAGGTTAAGTAACTTGATTTGCCTAATGACACTTAACCATTTTTATGTGACTAGTGGACGGGGTTAAGTTAACCAACACTTAATCAATCCAACGCGATAACTTGGTAAGGTTAAGTAAGTTTTCTTAATGACGCTTAACCGAAAAATACGGTTAACGGATGGGGTTAAGATTAGACTCAACTAGTCTAAACATGGAAATCGGATGGGGTTAAGTTAGCCTAGACTTAATTAATCCCACTTGGTAGTTTAATGGGGTTAAGTTAAATACTTAACTAATCTAAACATGATGAATTGATGTGGTTAAGTGACCTATACTTAACCAATCTAACTCGTTAATTTATTGTGGTTAAGTTAACCAATACTTAACCAATATAACGTGAAAACATGATAAGGCTAAGTCACGAATCGCTTGAATACACTTGACCGATTTGACTAAGTAAATTGATAGGGTCAAGTTAATATATACTTAACCAACCTAGAATGATAATTGGACGAGGTTAAGTCGTGAATTGCTTAATATACTTAACCAACTTGAGCATGGTTTGTAGGGTTAAGTCTTGAACTTGGATACTTAGCCAATTTTGACATGATTTGTAGACGGGTTAAGTCATTAACTTAAGTGACACTTAATCCATTATGTAAACCCTAGTTCTGAGGATTAGGTGGATAACCGTAGTTAACAAGGATAGCGGGAATAAGGCTAAGTGGTAAACCTTAGTTGAAGAATAACTAAGTAATGATTCTTAGTCAAGGAAGTTTGGACCAGTTCATAGATAGATGAGTAACCTAATACGGTAGGTCCTCGTTTAAGTATACGAGTAGGAGCAAGTATCTGATTTGGATAAAGGCTCCAGCGAACTGGGTAACGAAGCAGCGACTTCGGGGAACGTGAGGGTATTCTTGGTATCCCTCTATGAGCTGCCAGGTGATTATACTAGGCTCATGAGAGGTTAAGGTCTGCGTTAGAAGAACCAAGAGTATGCCTTGGTTGCTATACGAGCGACTTAAAGACGGGGATGGATAGGGGATAGTCGACGATACACGGTCGTACCCTAGATAGCATTTCGTCAGGCTACCTACCATCTTTGGTCAAGCGTGTACGTACGGAAAGGCAGAGAACACCCAATAGACCATAATTGCTATCTAATTATGGTTGCGGTAAGGCTTGGATGTAGGTTGGCCAGTGTTGTGTTCTCATACAGGATTTATTCTGTCTTGTCTTTCACTAGTTGAGGGAGTGGTCTCGTGGGACCATAGCCACGTATAGGAAAAAACAGACCTTAGCATCTGCATCGGCAGATAAATCGAAAGCTCCCGACCGAGTCCTGTATTTCCTGGTCTTCCCTGTGACAGGACTCGGATGGCACGATGTGAAACATGTGCATACAGTCATGGAAAAACGATTCACGATATATGCGTGGGAAAAAGGGCGCGGTTGGCGGTTAGCGTAATCCCTAGTGGCCATAGGTGGTTGAACCCAAACCGAGATACGAAAACGTGCAATAGGTAAGCATAATCCCTAGTAGCCCTAGGTAGCATAAGTCCTAGTTGTACAAACGATAATTCATGTTGGAAGACCCTGGCTAGGTTTAGGGTAACAGTCCAAACCGATCTTAAGGATCATGGAACTATGTTAAAGTAATATAGAATCTCAGGGGAAAGCCCGTATGGTCTACGGAAAGGGACTAAACATTTACATGGAATAAAACATACAAGTTGAGTAACCTATATATGCGATATATTAGGTTGACATGGACCATTACACGACTTTTGGGTAAGGGTCATTCATGGTTAACACATGATACGTTGGGGATACTAGTACGGTAGGTGCAGAGCTAAAAGACAGGATAGATACCATGGGATGTTATACGTGATAGATATCTTGGGGATATTATACTTGATAGGAACCTGACGATGGGATACCTTGTTTTATCTTGACATCGTAATTTATCATGACACCTTAGTTTATCTGAGTTCAGTAGTTCATCCTGTTATTTTGATTTAGCTTATCTATCTTGTCATCATGCTTATGTTCATCTCAGTTTCTCATGTCAGTTAACTTTACTAGTTTTTATGCTGATAGTAGATAGGGCTTACTCAGTCTTTTTGACTGACCCGTTTTGTTTCGCCTCTTTTCTTCCGTTTCCCCCAAGGTTACAGGGAGGAAATACTGTTGTTTAGTTCGGACTTCTTCTGCTTGAAGGTCATCATGGATGGCTTGGACTTTTCTTGGCTATGGCTACTTTACTGTTTTTACTTGGGGAATAATTTATGAAAAGGTCTTTATGCTTCTTTACTATTGCAAGACAGGTTTTGATGTACTCTGATGTAAAAGGCTTTAGACCTTAATTATTAATGTTTATGAAAGTTCGATTTTACTTCCGCTATTTTTATATGTTCTGTCTTGTGATATTTCTGTGCATGTTTACCAATAATGCCCCTCTAAAGCTAGTGCATTCCTTTGCGAGTGACCCTAGCGGAGGCGGGGTGTTACATACTTCTATCACAAGTTGAACTTAACCTCGTGCCTTAGTACATTTATATTTATGCACTAGACCTCTCACATTAAGCCGACTACCTGTGGATCCAAGATTTGTCGGTCGGTTCTGGGCAGATTTCTGCCATAAGTTGAGCTTAACCTCGTGTTTAAATGCAGTTATAATTCAAATTTCCTAATTGGAGTTTACAATATTTATCCTAATAAATTTAGGAATTGTAACCACTATCTTATTATATTCATTTTCCCTAACTAACATTGGTTACAATTGTTATTTATTGATTTGCGGTCCTATTTATAGCAATTAATTATATTGATTGCTACAAATGGCCACCATAAATATATTAATTCAATATGGATAACATTTACTTATAATTCCATAATTGAGCCTTATCCGAACATTCAACATAATGTATATTTTTATCGTTTTACGCTGTTTTGGACAAATAATATATATATGTTTATATTTTATGTTTTCGTGCGGTCAACATAGTTATTATTTTTATTTTTATTATTTAAATTTAATGATTTGGTTAAGTTAATAACCAAATATATTCTTTTTTGCATTCAATCTTGCCAAAAAGTTTCAATCTTACAAATAGACCGTTAGCCGTAATCATTGGTAAATTATGCCTAATTAGTGGAATTGACATATTTCAAAATCATAAGAAATGTACGTAGATATATAATTTGGAATAGTCGATGCAACTTACGCACAAATATGTATATTTATATTTATATGTACATTTGCACCACTTTTGCCTTTTCAATCTTTTTTATCATTTCTCTTATGATTTCAAAATAATATCTTTTTATTCAAAAGGAGGAAAACAACATGTTTACAACAATTAAGCCAAACCCAACAATATTGAATACAAACAGGCATTTTTCTTTTAATATCACAATCACATTATTTAACAATCATATCTTTTTATCCAAATTCACATAATTTATTATTCAGCACTAAACTAGAGATCTGACTACATCTAATTGGTGTTTACATGGGACTAATTTCCAGATCTACAGTGCTTTTCAACAGTTGCAATATATTTTTCAACATAACTGTAGGAATAGGTGTAACAAGTTTAAAAATCCTATAATTAATATTATGCATAACCACAATTTACAATTCACAAGTTTTGAAATTTTTCACAACCAGATCTAATAGGTGCTAATTCAATTGCAATCATATTATAAGCAGATCTGATGAAAATAGGAAACAAAATTGAGATCTATTACAAATGAGATAAATACGTTATTATAAATGTATATATAAATTTCTCACTTACCTGCAAGCATCCAAATCCAAAGTTTGAGCCCTTTGGGCCTACAATTCCCAAATTCTTATAAATCTACAATTTATCTAAAAACGGGGGAATTCCAGATCTGTAGAGATGTAAGAAAATAGGAAAAGAGAGGAGAATATATTGTTGATCTCTAATTTGCATTCTTTTCCGTTGAATGTGAAAATCCTCTCATACATATGTGATTTGAATTTGATTTGTTGTATAAAAATATATTTTTATTTAAGAAATTAGGTTTGGAGAAAGAGGAAAATGACAGAGCTTCGCTGTTGCCCACAGATTTGTACGGAAAAGAATGACGCCTTACCCTTTTATTATAGGAGTGGAGTTGTCCTAGGACCGTTAGATCTATTTTAATTAACATCCATCCATTCGTTCGATATTATATTATTACCTAACCTTATAAAACCTAGCCGTCACTAGGCGTTTTGATGCCCAGTGCGTCGACCGCCTGGGTCATTAAATGCACAGCAAGGCTAGTTTTAAATAAGGTATATAATATATATATATATATATGTTCTGATTTATTTATTTTTTGTTCATTTTCGTATTTTGTCCGTAACTTTTCCATACGGACTCCGTTCGCAAAACCTCAAACATGAAAGTTGATCAAAATTTCGAGACAAACGCATCGGTTAAAATTTCATGGTAAAATTTCATCGTTTGCAGAAATTACTATTCTTGAAATTCTAGTGATCAATTTATATTGTCAAAATTTCGGATTGTTACAAGAAGGGAATACGAGAAGAGAGGGGTTGGGTTGATTAGGCATGGAAAGAGGAGGAAGTTGGGAGAGGAATGTGGTAAAAAGGAAGAAAAGGGTGAATACCCTGTCATCATTAATGGTCGAAACCCTTACCAAAACCCTTTTGTAAATTTCTATATTTCATCTTCTTATAATGTCAAAAAATACGAAAACCAATCAAAGAATACTTCTCAATTCAATCAGAATGCTTACAATTCTCTAGGGATGTTAATCGGACAAGACAATCCGTTGTACGAGTCGGTCCGAAGAGGTAAGGTATCTGGTCTGTGTCCATACGATTATCATTTGTGACATGATTTAGGACAAGAAGAAGCGTACGGAAATATGTACTTCCGAAAATGTTCGATGTTTTTCCATTGTCTAAATCATGTCCGTCCGTTGTCCGACTCGTACGAACGTTGTTCGATTCATACGAACAGTGTCCGAGCCATTTCCATGTATGTCCAAAAGTCTTATAAGACAGGGCACGAACATCTCTCTGTCCGGTCCAGTCCGCCCGATTAACACCCTTACAATTCTCAAAGTGGTGAAAATCAATATCCTCCCAAATCTTCTCCTCAAAAAAAATTAGAATTATAATTTTGGTTACATCCAACAAGCTCCTAATTCGTATTAACCACAACAAAGCCAGAATTTCCATCATTCTCAACAAAATTCAAATCAATACCATAATTCTCAAAAATCAAATTACTCGCGAATTATGTCGTTTCAGCAAAACTACAACGATCAGAACTACATGACTCCAATTAGCCAACACCAATCCGGACTGGCAAACAAATCGCAAAATATAACAAGAAATCTTAATACTCAGTTTGAACACAATAGCTGGAGCATTAAAGAAACCCGGTTATATGATCAGGAAAAGTCTCAAGATGAAGATGTAAGTTTTAGAAATTTTAATTTATCATATGCTAATACTAACGGAAAACAAGCGACAAAATTCAACATTCACGCTTTTCCTAATGTTGATACTGAAAACCCGCCATCAAAAGCTTAGAAAATGGTCAAACGGTCACCTGACATGAGCAAGATGAATTAGCATATTGTTGGATTGAATACTCTAAAGACAATAAAAAAGGAACGTGCCAAAGTGTTAGTTCTTCATGGAATTCTATGTACAAATGTTCAACCGTCAAAGTCCTAACAATCCTCCAAGATCCGTGGATCCCTTGAAGCAGTACTGAAAGAGAATTAATGCCAACTGTCAATGTTATAAAGAGATAATGGTCGAACTTAATTAAAGGCAACAAAGTGAGGCAAACAACATGGATTTGGTAATACTTTTAAATTTTACTTCTAATGTTCTATTTTTATTTTATACTATTAAGACTTCATACTGTACAACTTAACCAAGCAAACATTTTGTATATGTCCGAACATATTAATTAACTATTCACTATATACAATTGCTACGATATTCTCTTTAGAGAGGAAAAATGGAGCAAAGTACGATAAGAGCACTCGTAACATGCTTTCCTAAAAACCGAGCGACAAATTAAGCACTAGTAGTTCAGATGCACTTGGAGACACTCATGTCAACTAGTTTAGGTGGTAGGCCACCTAGAAAATTCAAAGGAAATAAAAAAAGACAACCGATTATAGCCCCTTCCATGAATAAATTAGTGCTTGTATGGCCGTTGTCATAGAAGCAAATAAACTGTACATCGGGACAATGGAACCCATGTGACTTGAGAGAGTTAAGGAAAAATAACAACGTCATGGTACAATACAACAGTCAAGGAATGAAGAGTTAGAATTAAGAAGACATGAATGTGTTGTTCGTAGTAATGCAAATATAGCACGAACCTGATAGCGATCAATAAATTGTCACTATCCAATTGTCACGTCAAGAAGTGTTACCAATTTGAACTATAATCAAAATTAGCAACAACAAAAAGCGTGACCAGATTTGCAACAGCACAGAAGTGTTGCAAAACAAATAGAAGAGAAAAGTACCTGTTAGTAACATCCGAGTCCAGAGTAAATCTGTTTCCTTGAAACAATATTGCTCCCTCTACGGCGCTGAAGGTTATTGAGCAATTGTCTCCCAAGATAAAACAGACCGGTTTCTGCAATTTGAAGCGCTATCAAGTGTAGAAAAATTTCGAACGCAAGAGAGTAGTATTCAAGAACAATTTTGCAGAGAAAGAAGAAGGGAATTTCTTGTGTTTTTTCCTGTTCTGTCATGAATTTCTTATATAGTGGTCAAGGGATGTTTTCTGGGCAGAGGCGACTGTCCGTAGACGCGGGCGCGTCGGCTGAGCCCGAAAGGAAACGGGCGCACCTGTTCGCTGCGCAAGCCCAAGTGCCGAAAGGAAGCAGCCGCATCTGCTCCGTCCCATTGCAACAATGCCGAGCGGGTTAGCGGCCCACGGAAATCAGGAGACCCCAAGAGCCCCAAGGCCCAAGGCCCTATCCATGGCATTTTAATATTTATTATGAAGGCCTAAAGCCTACATAGCCCCATTCACTCAATGCTTCATGTGCTCATTTCTTTTGTTTTGAAATAGCATATTGGGCTTTGGTATATATGGAGATATATTCACAAATCACACATAATGTGGGACTTAGATTTCTCCAATACCACTCAACCTCTTCTTCCCAATCTTCTCATTTATTTCCAACAATCCCCCACATGAATAAGAGATTTCTTTTTGTTCTTAAATTTTGTGAAACATTTAACGTATCGGTAAAAGTAGCATAATGGCCTTGAACTTTTCCTAGTGTTTATCGTTATAACTTACAGGTGAATCAGTGGACTAGATTGTCTTTGAACTGTAAGCCTTTTGTGTAAGTCTATAAAGATTACACATGTTAACTGTTTCTTAACCCCTTGGTTCTCTGTTTGTGTTCGTTTTTGCCATGAACACCTGCTTGGTCTCATGAGTGTTTAAAGAATTCGACCTTACAATTCTTTTTGAAGCGGCGCCTTCACACTCACGTAGTTGATTCTATAAAGAGTATCCCGTAATACTCCACTTGGGTCTTTTATAACACGACAGTATAGACATCATTAAAAGCTAAGCTTATACTATTCTCTGACGGGCTGTGCACTGACTTATCATAGGAATGGTTTGTATTTTAACAGTGCCATTAAGTTTATCTATAAACTTAGTTGTCCCTTTGAACCTAGATCTTGGGATCTCCAGTCAACTAGGTGGGGTTTCCGTTTAGAAAAACTTTTAGATCATAGGTCTTAAACCCATTCCATCGATAAGGTTTGAACTTTCTCTCTAAGCAAGCCTTTAGTTAGTGGATCCGCAATGTTATCCTTTGACCTTACATAGTCTATAGTGATAAGTCCATTAGAGAGAAGTTGTCTTATGGTTTTATGCCTATGACGAATATGTCTAAATTTACCATTATACAATGTACTATTCGCCCTTCCTATAGTAGATTGACTATGGCAATGTATACATATTGGAGGTACTAGTTTTTCCCAATTTGGAATGTCCTCTAAAACCTCCCTAAGCCAATATGCTTCTTCCGCGGCTTTATCTAGAGCAATGAACTCAGATTCCATTGTTGACCTTGCTATGCAAGTCTGTTTGGATGATTTCCACGGAATTGCTCCATTTCCTAATGTGAACACATATCCACTTGTGGATTTTGTGTCATTTGAGCCCGTTATCCAATTGGCATCGATATATCCTTCTATTACTGAAGGATACTTATCATATTGCAACACATAGTTTTGTGTATACTTTAGATATCTTAGGACTCTGATTATTGCTTTCCAATGATTTTTACCAGGATTGCTGGTATATCTACATAGCTTGCTTACAGCGTACGCAATATCTGGCCTAGTGCAATTCATGACATACATAATACTTCCCAGTATACGAGAGTATTCAAGCTGATATATACCATCACCAGTGTTCTTTACCAAATTTTGGTTCATATCTACTGGTGATTTTGCAGTAGTTATATTATACTGCTTGAATTTTTCAAGAATTTTAGCAATGTAATGTGACTCAGATAACGCATATCCCTGTGGGGTTTATAAATTTTTACACCCAAAATTACATCGGCCACTACTAGGTCTTTCATATCAAATCTAGAGGATAACATGTCCTTCGTAGATTTTATTATGACCTAATTATTTCCTAGGATTAGTAAATCATCAACATAGAGACAAACAATGACATATCCAGCATCTATACATTTTATATAGACGCATTTATCTGATTCATTTATTTTGAATCCATTTGATAACATTGTTTCATCAAATTTCTCATGTCATTGTTTTGGTGCTTGTTTAAGGCTATAATGAGATTTTACTAATTTGCATACCTTGTTTTCATTTCCTGGGCTTAGAAACCCTTCTGGCTGCTGCATATATATTTCTTCTTCCAGTTAACCGTTCAAAAATGCAGTTTTCACATCCATTTGGTGTATTTCCAAATTCAATATAGATGCGATTGCAATAAGCATCCTAATTGATGTTATTCTAGTAACTGGAGAATATGTATCAAAGTAATCCGGATCTTCCTTCTGTCTGAATCTTTTTATTACAAGTCATGCTTTATACTTGTCTATTGAGCCGCCAGCCTTTAGTTTCTTCTTAAATATCCATTTATATCCTAATGGTTTTGATCCTTTAGGGAGATCCACTAGTTCCCACGTATGGTTTTGTAGAATGGATTCTATTTCACTATTGACGGCTTCTTTCCAACAAGGAGCATTGGGAGATGACATTGCTTGTTGGTAAGTTAGAGGTTCATTTTCTATCATATATGCATAGAAATCAGGTCCGAAGGATTTAGAGGTCCTTTGTTGCTTGCTCCTTCTCGGTTCCTCTATCTCAGTTTCATCATTCATTTTTCTTTGATTAACATCATACTCGGGAGTATCTGGATCTCTTGGTCTCTTTTGAACACTAGTTTCAATAGAGGTTTTTAGAGGATAAATGTGTTCAAAGAATCTTGCATTTCGAGACTCGATAATGGTGTTTTCATGAATGTCATCAATTTCAGATTTGTACACCAAAAATCGATATGCACTACTATTATGAGCATATCCAATGAATATGCAATCTATAGTCTTTGGTCCTATTTTGACCTTTTTCGGTTTTGAAATTTCTACTTTGGCAAGACACCCCCACATTTTTAAGTATTTGTAGGATGGTGGTCTGTTTTTCCAAACTTCGTGGGGAGTCTTAGACGTTTTCTTTCGTGGTATTTTATTTAAAATATAATTTGCCAAAAGAATAACTTCTCCCCAAAAATTATCTAGCAAGCCAGAGCTTATTAGTAAGGCATTCATCATTTCTTTAAGAGTTCTATTTTTCCGTTCGGCTATACCATTGGATTGAGGTGAATAAGGAGCTGTAGTTTGGTGTATTATACCATGCTCAGCACAGAATTCCTCAAATGGAAATTCATATTCTCCTCCTCTATCACTTCTTAAAGCTTTAATTTTTCTGTTGAGTTGATTCTCAACTTCTGCTTTATACTGTTTAAACTTATCGAATGCCTCATCCTTACTTCTAAGGAGATATACATAACAGTATCTTGTACAATCATCTATAAAGGTAATGAAGTACTTTTTTCCTCCTCTAGTTTGACACATTTTCAAGTTGCATACATCAGTGTGTATTAAGTCTAGAGGTTAGGTTTCTCTTTCAACATGATGAAATGAGGTTCTTGTCAATTTGGCTTCAGCACAAATTTGACATTTGTAATTTGAATCAATTCTACACTTAGGTATGAATTCTAGATTGATCAGTTTTTGTAAAGTATCAAAATTCACATGACCTAGTCTAAAATGCCATAGATTAGGAGAGTCAACCATATAAGAAAAAGATTCAATTTTATTCATATCATTGTTTGGTACAACAGTGGTTACATTAGCCATATATAGGCCATCACATACATAACCCTTTCCTATGTATACTCCATTCTTAGACAACACAAATTTATCAGCCACAAATGTTAGTTTGAAACCATGCTTGCTGAGCAACGATCCTGAAATTTGATTCTTGCGAATTTCTGGAACATGTAGAACATCAATTAGAGTGAGTTCTTTTCCAGACGTTAATTTCACAACAATATTTCCCATGCCTTCGACCTTTGATGTGGACGAGTTACCCATAAACAATTGTTCTTCATTAGTAGCACTTTTGTAGTTTGTGAACATCCACTTATTCGAGCATATATGCCTAGTGGCTCCTGTGTCTACAAACCACTACTTGTTGTTGCCAATAAGGTTGCATTCTGAAACAACTGCACACAAGTCCATTTCAGAAACACCGTCTGAAACTTCTGCCACATTTGCTTCTGATTTCTTCTTTTTGGGTGGGCCGCGACATTCTGTAGCTTTATGACCCTTCTTTCCACAATTATGGCATGACCCCTTGAATTTCTTTGACTTCTTAGGTTGGTTGTCACATTTTCTCTTATTGGACTTGTCCGTCTCGACAACGTTTGCTTTGGCAACCACATTTTGAGAAATCTTCTTTTCAGAATTTCTATTATCTTCCTCAGTTCTCCATCGAACTACAAGTTCCTCCATTGTCATTTCTTTGCGCTTGTGCTTTAGGTTGTTCTTGAAGTCCTTCAACAATGGAGGAAGCTTCTCAATAACAGTGGCAACTTGAAAAGATTCGCTAAGGGTCATCTTTTCATCTTCTAGTTGATGAATGATAAGTTGCAGTTCTTGAATTTGGTTGATCACAACTTTTTTATCGACCATTTTGAAGTCAAATTTTTTTCCAGCAATGAATTTTTTTATGCCTGCATCTTCAGTTTTATACTTCTTTTCCAAAGCCAACCAGAGTTGTTTGGATGTTGTAACAGTGCAGTACACATTGTATAGACTGTTGTCGAGGCCATTTAAGATGTAATTTTTACACATGAAATCAGATTTTTTCCAAGCAGTAAGTGCTTCAACTTTAATTGGATCTGGTTCCAATTCTGCAACGACTGGAGCATCTTCTGTAAGATACTTTGCAAGGCCCAATGTTGTCAAGTAAAATAGCATTTTTTGCTGCCAACGTTTGAAGTCCGCTCCGGTGAACTTTTCTGGCCTTTCTCCATTAGACAGTGCCATTGGTGTAACCATGGGTGCAAAAGGATTGGTTACAGGTGGTATTGGCGCAGCAGGACCACTATTGCTTTTAGCCATTATCGTTTTCTGCAAAACGAAAATATTGTTTCAAGATTGTTGTTCGTAATAATACAAATATAGCATGAACCTGATAGCGATCAATAAATTGTCACTATCCAATTGTCACGTCAAGAAGTGCTACCAATTTGAACTATAATAAAAATTAGCAACAGCAAAAGGCATGACCATATTTGCAACAACACAGAAGCGTTGCAAAGCAAGCAGAAGAGAAAATTACCTGTTAGTAACGTCCGAGTCCAGAGTAAATCTGTTTCCTTGAAACAGTATTGCTCCCTCTACGGCGCTGAAGGTTATTGAGCAATTGTCTCCCAAGATAAAACGGACCGGTTTTTGCAATTTGAAGCGCTATCAAGTGCAAGCCCAAGTGCCGAAAGGAAACGGGCGCATCCGTTCCGTCCCATTGCAACAAGGCCGAGCGGGTTAGCAGCCCACGGAAATCAGGAGACCCCAAGAGCCCCAAGGCCCTCTCTATGACATTTTAATATTTATTATGAAGGCCTAAAGTCTACATAGCCCCATTCACTCAATGCTTCATGTGCTCATTCTTTTGTTTTGAAATAGCATATTGGGCTTTGGTATATATGGAGATATATTCACAAATCACACACAATGTGGGACTTAGATTTCTCCAATACCGCTCAACCTCTTCTTCCCAATCTTCTCATTTATTTCCAACAGAATTAGCTCGGCAACAAAGAGCCGATGATATAGATCTTTTAAGTTGTAACTTGAATGGACTCATTCCGGTACAATGGTTGTATATGGAAAAACGAATTGAAGAGTATCATAGACGTCATCTAGGATGGTAGATAACTGGATTCGAAATAGTTATCCAACCCTTGCAAACCAAAATGTGTTAAGTTAGGTGTTATAGCTTTTTATGATTATTGTTGTTTTAGCTGCAAGTATCATTAATTCTAGCGTCTAAGCCTTTGCTCTTGGAAAGAATAGGGATAATGTAGGATCCAAAGCGGGAGATGTCATGTTACAAAAGTGCTTGTAGTACCAATCTGTAGAATCTCCCAGAAACTCGTAATCGACGATGATTTAGTGTGAACGACGCATTGATGATTCAAATATCTATACTGATATGCTAATATCGGTGTGCCCCAATCGAAAATGGTAGATGTAGTACTAAACGGCATCTCATCAATGGCTGCCACATAACCAACCGGCAACATATTTGAAGCATTTGCGAAAAACAAATTATTAATCATGAATAAAATAAAAAGTAATAATCTCCAAAAGGCTTGATGCAAGACGGACTTGAAGTAACTCTATAAGTGCATGTTTGATGTACGAGCATCTAATATGTAGACCACATGTGATACTATTTTGTAAGTTAAGATGCGGAAATAAACCAGCTAAACAGTCACAATTCTGGTACTGCTCATCATATAGTAGGATCTCATCTCTCCCCGTAGCTAAACCCGTAAGCATGGTAAAATCTAAAGGGGTCAAACATAGCTCTCCAAAACAAAAATGGAATGTATGAGTTGTTTTCCACCAACACGTAGTCAAAGCCCCACATATTTGAACATCAGAATTCAAAAGATTTTCGATACCTATATAAGCAATTAAGGAATACTATAACCATGAATTTTAAATTGAATTTGTTTAGTTGATAGAGAAATATTAAAGCATGAAAAAACGTACTTAAAATTTTCATTTCTCGGCGGAGATAATCGTGAATGGTGTTCCAAGTGTCATAGGATCAAATAAATTTGTACATCTAGATTAGACCAACCTAAAATCCACGTAATATTAAACATGACGAATATTCAATTTATGTCTTGTCAACTGTATATTAAAATTTAAATATAGAAAAGATTAAATCTTACTGATGCATCGACGAACGTACTGATGTGAACTTCATCTCCTAGAAGTATATGGAAATTCGCCAATTCTTTTTCTGATCCCAAGTTTTAGTCGATATGCGGGTCTAGAACTGCAAATTCATTACTTTTGGCAACACGTCTCCTTGCAATGGTGGTACGATGAGCTCCAGTATCGATCGTTGGTACGTTTTCTCCGATTGGAGTATTTTCATCTTTGGATGGAACATTTTCTGCGCTTCTACTGCCGCTTCCACGTAGATGGCTTCACGCTTTTCTTATGTATTTTTTTTTAAGGTGAATAAGGTTGTTACAATATAAAGGTAGGGGATTGTTGTAATGGAGGTTGGGGAAAACTAAAGACTGACGAATGTTTTGAAAGAAGAGGGTTTATGGTCGGCATTAATTATAAAACTTTCCCTTAGCTGACCTTTCTAAGACGGCTAAGGGTGATGGTGTGGTTTGCAATATATTTTATCATGTGGATTGCAATTCGCATGAGGGTTGTTAGCCGTTTTAATATAAACCGACAAACAATTCATTTCACACCTAATCCAATTGGTTTTGGTTGATTCAGCTTGAATTGAGTCTCATCCCATGATTGGAAATGATCTTGGTTCAACGAGGGAATTTAGTTTCAGTTCATAAGAATTACTGCAGCAAAGTGTTTATTATGGGATCTGCTAGTGCGTAGGGCAAATATCATTGACGTGCCATGCAAGTTTCGGTTGAAGCGGTTTTGTCGTAATGAGAAATGCTAGGGACAGTCGCTTTAAGACAACTGTCCATGATACTCGCCATACAATTGGCTGTTATTGTGATAGTGGGGCCAATATATAACATGGAAAACTGCATAAAAATAATTACATAGAATCTTTGATCAATCAATGAGCAAGTAACATGGGCAGTTGCCTTAAAGCGACTGTCCCTAGCATTTCTCTTGTTGTAATAATGAATGTATATTTGAAAGTTTAATTAATGCCAGATTCCTCCTCTAGTACTCTGCGGTTTTTTCAATGAGAAATTAGAACAATTACCTTCCATGCATTGAATGAAACCATGAAAAAAGCTTAAACAAAAGGAAAGGAAATAAAGGAAAACACGACTGCAGACGTATATTGTTCGTACCAAAATTAGGTAGTTTGTTATACAATAAATGCATTTGAAATTTTCAACCAAATAAACAAGAGAGTTAATGCTTTCAAATGCATTTATGGGTCAGACAATACATAAATAAACAAGAGAGTTAATGCTTGTGTCGTGTACATGTCTCAAGGGACACGTGATATGCACTATACAGAGTCACTCCTATACAGATTTGAGTATGTAAACCAGCTGCATCATTAGCTACTCATGACCTCTATTTGTTCCCCCATTCAATATTGCCATCATTCATAAATGATATTCTACCTCTTTATTATCATGCTGCCATTATTTTCTTCAACAAATTTCCTTTATTGATGGAGAAGGTTAATTTGTATTTATTGCATGGTACGAAGATACCCAATACTAGTTTGTTTACCTCATTTCAACTGAAGTGTATTAGTGGTGTGAGACTGGAATTGACATCGGAATTTCTTTGATTTAATCTCAGCCGCACAACACTAGCACCATTAGTGATGTTATGTCCACCTCAGCTAAAATGAGGTGAACAAACTCTCTTTGAACCCACATTGATAGGCTATTTTTATTCAGTGGAATGCTAAGCATCATCATCGCCACCTACAACACTCTTGGTTTTAAATAAATTTTATAAATAAATATGAGTCTTGAAACAGTTGAAATACTCAGTCAAACAGCGAGTGTTACGTTTTATGCAGTTATTTACAGAAAGACATTTGTGCTTAGCATTATTTTATTTTATTAATCCTAGTGCAAATAGTATAAAAAATGAAAATGATGGTAATATGAAAGCGAAGTTAACGTTGCGGTCCAAATAATCATTTCCATCGCATATAATACTTACGGTCGTTTTCATAAGTACAAAATTTGCAATTTTCATGTATAGTTAATTTTATTGCCAAGCGCGACAAGTGATAATAGAGAATCTGTTTCACTACCGTGTTTCCGGTTTAAAATAACTATTTATAGAAAGACGAAAACTACAAGTATACAAGAAATACAAAGAAGATGAATCTGTAATCACAAATTATGCAAACGGGTAGTTTTCATGTGTCCATTGTAAGTATATGTCTATGCAAAAGAAACAAAGAATACATCCAAAAAAACGAAGATTTCGTGGCTGTTGGAGCAATTTTCGTTTTGTTGTTGCTTTCCACCGTCAAGTCGCTATCATATCATACAACACGTTAGTTTCCTTACCATTTTTTTGACACATCAGTAATAAAACTAAAACATAAAAGTTCCTTCTGCGTTTCTTAATTCAGAGGACTGTTCACGAATCTACTGCCATTTATTATATATATATTTGAGTAGCATTCAATGGCACCCTAAATAATGAGCACTTCCATTGTCTCTCTCTGTCCACCTCTCATTTATTATAAAATTATGCTAGTGGAAGGAGAGAAGTAGCGAAGGGAGAGAGAAATGAAATGTGTGGTTGAAATTAGGAGGCATTTAGGATGCTGCACTATTTGGGGTGTCATTGAAAGCTCGAATATATAAGCATACAGTTTTCCTTCCTTTTGGTCCTTGTCGATGTCACAAAGACACGCTAAGTTATTATATCTATCATTATTATTGTTATGTTAATGTTTGATTGGTAAATGAATGGGCTTAGATCACAGCTATTGTTTATTTTGTTCATGTGATGATGTAAAGAATACAGTGGGGAAATAAAGAATAAACAAAAATCATTGGGTATAACGGTGGAACGGCGGAGACGGCTTCTGTACGATACAAGGTACATCGGTAAAATAAAAATATATAGTATAGTGGTACATACTAATAAAAAAAGGGGAGAAATGGCAGCGTCAACTTCCATCACATCAGTTGCGACTTTTCATGCGTAACTTTGGGAAGGGGGAGCTGGCTATATTCCAAGTGACGATTTTGTCCCTTGCTGCAGTGGGGTTTGAAGGTTGTTTTGTATTTTACCCAGAGTTGATACTATGTCGGGAGCAGCGTATGTGAAGGGGAATCCTTCCAGTCTCCGTTTGTCGGTGAATCGTCTTTTCATGTGAAACAATGATCATGGAAATGACTATTGGCGGACGCACGGCGGTATCCAATGCCACGGGCCTTCGTTGCCTCGACGATATGTTACTACTATATTGTGTAGTGGCCCTAGTGGACACAAATTCAACCGGTCATAATTGTCAACGCTGACTTTGTTATCATACACCCAAGTCAAATATAGAATTAGTTAATCAAGACATTATGATTTTTTTTTATTTGACCTCTTTTATAAAATAGCCCGGTTTATGAAATAATTACAAATATAGCTTGGCATTGGGCAACGCAGCACTATGGATGTAACATAGACCATGTAGGTTAGTCACATTGGGAAAACTATAGCATTTGTTCTAAAGGCAAAGTATCTAAGTGTTCCATGCTGCCCGTAATTAGGCGGGAGTTTATCGATCGAAGCCTTGCTTGACTTCGAGCCAGTATGAAGAAGTTACTGCTGTTCGAATAAAAAAAATAGCGACTTTGTATGTAGGCGGGGTTCAAATATGAGAATATAGTTTGTTATAAGTAAAAACGTTATACGCCTTGGAGAATTACAACACACACTTACAATACGAAGTACTCGAGTGTTTCAAACGGTCCGTAATTTAAGTAGGAATTCATCGGCCGATGACTCGACCAAATCCGAACTAGCATGAAGAAGTTACCGCACTTTGAACAAAAAAATTGACAACTTCATATATAGGTGGGTTTCAAATATGCGAATTTATCCTGTTATTTTATAAGAGCCCATTTAGCAAACAAAAACAATTGTTTGAGATAAGAAAATTTAAATTTTGAAACTTTAAAATTTTGAAAATTTGGAATTTCAAAATAAAAAAACTGAATTATGAAAATTTGAATTTGAAATTCTAAAAAATTGAAATTAAAATTTTGAAAAGTGAAATTTTCAAATTTGAAAATCGAAATACAAAGTTTAGAAATATGAAATAGGCGTTTTTAGGCGTAAGAACAAATTTTGAGAAAAAAAAGGCAAAAAGGACACTTTTTTGTGTAAATCAAGGAATTCACGGACCCATCATCATTTTCTATTTTGCACTAAAAAGTGTCTTTGTGCTATATCTTTGGCCTCTTATCCTTGTGTCTAATTTTTTTTTTAGTTTTATCATCGACACTAATTTCCTGTTTTGAAAATCCTAAAATTTAAAATTTTGAAAATTTAAGTAGGAGTTCATCAGTCGAAACTTTGTCTGGTTTCGAGATGGTATGAAGAAGTTATCATAGTGTGACGAGAAATGATTTCGCTCGGTCCGAACCAGTCGCTAAACCGATCCAGGCCGTTCGAGACGCCCTATCGTTTGAGAACAGGACAAATCAGAACACATACAGAAGAACATTTCATTGTATATTACAACAATGCATCAGATTACAAGAATATACAGAGTATAAATGAATATTACACAGAAATATCAGAGATTTAAATTACATTTAAATACATAGCAGCGGAAAATAATACAATGCACAACTAGAGGAGATATACGGATACAAAGCTTTCCGGATATCATTCCAGCTGTAAACCAGGATCCTGTGAATATAAATCTGCAAAACCAAAACTACTAGCTGCCCGTGTCAAAATAAGGGCACCCAGAGTTTAGGTTAAAACAATAAACTCCAGGTCAGTTATGGGACTGGTGTGAGAACTAAAACAGTTAATCTTTATTTTAAAATTAGGTAAATCAAGGGACCACGCCGTATAACACGGAACGGGTTTCCTCCCAAGAATACCAGTGCATAAAACAAACAGCGCAATGCTAAATAAAGAAAAATGAAGCTGTTATAAGACCCAGGTCCTATCACACAATGCAACGCAAGCCGAGGGATAGGGTTTTCCCTTATAACAGCCAAAGAATGCTTGATACGTTTAAAACAAATCATTTGATACTATTATAAGTGTATATTGTAGAAAACATCTTCAAATCATAAGTATCAATCATAGGCGGCATGAATGCCCCATCCCACTATGTCGCCATACTAGGCTCTACAAATAAAACCGCAAATGTCACGTATTTGGAAATTGGGTTTCCATCTATGAACCGAGGCAAAAGATAGTCCTCAACCGATTCGAGACGCTCTAGCCCGTGTCTCAGGATCAGAGCTCGAGTGACCCTTGGATCGTCAGGGCCGGTCCACCGATGTGGATTAAAATGCCTGAACACTGCGTTTCCCCACCCTTTGGGGTGTCAATGAGCCAACAAATGACTCCATCGGTTCGAGAACGACCGATATATCCGAGGCGCCTCGCAACAGCAACAACCACATAAGTCAAACTCGTCAGGGCGTGTAAAACCACTGACGCCACTTTTTAGCTAGAAGGAAACGCATACCCTCCCTGAGGACCTCTCCCGTTTTTGGTTCATACCGGGTGTGATACTCGCGAATCAACGTTACACAAAGCTACGCCACACAGGCCTTGCTTTGATCATCACCACAAGACTTTGCTTTTCAACAGAAGCCTCGATCAATTGCCACTTAGGCATGCCACACAGGCAATTCACTCCATGCGTTTGATATCCATCAATATATAACCCCTGAGCTCGTACGTCTCAGAGAAGGGCGTTAAGCAAGAGAATAAATTCTCCGTCGCCAAATAGATATATATTTAATAGAGATCAATCGCACGGACTAAAATCCAATGTCAGACACACAGTCCATTTACAAGTCCGTTCTGGGTCTGAACGAAACCGGAGGCACCTAGTACCTCGCATATCCATCGATCTCCAAGTACGTCTGGACGATCACTAACTGTTTCCATCTTTTTGGGTGTACAGCCCAATCAAGATCATCAGTAATTACCGAAACGACGTGAAGACTTCTGGTCTTCGACCACCGTCTTCATCTTCGACACCACGTCGAATCAGTTATTCAGAATGGGATAAACCCGGTCTTTCTGAATAACTCGCGTATATATTATAAAAGTGTTACACAAACACAACACACGCCTCATTCCAATTCGGAATATTCTTTTATTCAAATATTCCTATACTTTGGGAAAAGTTCCCATTAATTTTATCCAAGATAAATTCTTTAAATTTATTCTTTAATCTCCTTTGAATATCAATTCCAACTAGTCGGGATTATCGAACCACACCGAAGTAATCATTTATTTTATTTCCCAATCCCAACCTATTCATCCCATGAAGTAAAACTGGTAATACTTCATATCTAACACCACAGTGTTATCGGTAAATTCAATTACCATTTCACGTTCAAATCTAATTAAAGATTTAACCATCGCCTGGAGCAAAACCGGTGATACTCCATTTTCGATCATTTCAATCTAATTAAAGATTCATTAAAACTCCACTTAGTTTTAATCTTTAACTGGGTTAAAGAATCAGTGTCATTTAAAACACGGTTCACGATAAACCCAAAATCACATTCCATTAATTATCGGGTTAAAGAACAAGTGTTATTTAAAACACTGTTCACGATAAACCCAAAAATCAATATCAATTCAATTCCAATTAAATATCGTTTAATTGGTACACTTCATTAAATCTAAATAAAAAGATTTAATTTTTTTTCTCAACTGGGTTCAAGAACAGTGTTAGTGAAGACACCATTCACGACAAACCCAAATCACATTTGATATTCAATACAAGGCTCTGAATAGAAAATATATCGGCTTATATTCAATATCAAATTCTACGACTAACAAATGTCGTATTGGAAATAACGATATAAATATATATCTTTCAAATTTCCATAACAACATCTGTATAATCACGAATTCCAACATCGAAATATTCCGAAGACAATTTCGATTCAAATCCACTCCAATGCAATCATTGGAAATTTTGGTTATTTTCAAAACCCTTTTCAAATTCAATTTATTTATTTAAAAATAAATAGAATTATAATTCTAGTTCAAAACTAGTTCATTTCGATAAAAATCTATTTTTATCCTTTCAAATATGGAGTTTTTCATCCTAATCCTTTCTAAATCATTTCTTATGATTTTACACAAATTATTACTATTTTTAATAATTTTATCAAGGCCCGTATAGTCGATTTCCATCAATGGCCATCGAACTGCACTTACACCGACCTTTTTCAAATTTGATTTGGACGTAACTCCAAATCCAACCGTTAGATTTCAAAGCTCGAATATTCGTTAGAAAGCTCTTTTCGATACGAACCCAACGGTTCCGGTTTTAGGAGAATCCGACGGTCGGATCTCCCGTAATGTCCGTTTGAAATGAATGGTCGAAATTCACGAACTGCCGCGGCGCGGCGCGTTCTATTCAGGCCATTATATTATATATATAATATATATATAATATATATTTCATCAATTTTCTATTCAAAACGAATTATATAAATAGTTTTAAAATTCGTTTCAAAAATCTATTTCAACTTCCATTTCAATTCAAAGCAAAATTGAATTCTTCTTTATAAATTAGTTTCAAAATTCATTTCTATTCAATTCAAATTTCAATTCAATTTGAATTCATTTCAATTTGCTTTCGATTCAATTTGAATTCGTTTTCAATTCAATTCATTTCGAAATCGTTTTCAACTCAATTCATTTCGAAATCGTTTTCAATTCAATTCATTTCGAAATCGTTTTCAATTCAATTCATTTCGAAATCGTTTTCAATTCAATTCATTTCGAAATCGTTTTCAATCGATATAAATATCGTTCACGTCAAAATGGCGTCAAACTAATCAACACGGCTTCCTAAATTTCTATTTTCAAATATTCTATTTCAAATATTTCTTTTTTCAAAATAGTTGTTATTATCAAAATATTTCATTCAACACATGACCAATCTCAATGGATGAGTACTGTCAACACATGAACTTTTATTTTATAATATTCTTTATTTTTCAAATTGGAATGAGGCCCAATCAATTACCATATAAAGTTAATTATATGGATTTTCATACATTACACACATATAATAGCATTGAAAAATAATCAACCATCAACCAAAGTGCACTACACTGTATAAGCATCAAATATAGATATCTAACGCTTATAACAGCATGTCAATCAATCAATTGACATATTTAATCAATCAGGATGAGTGAACTTCATATTTCATCCCAACACCCGTGTGGGGTTTCAAACAATCAAACACAGATTTTAGTTGTGCAGTTGGGCGATGTGTAAAATTTATCGTCCCAATCAATATCAGTCAAATCAGTGTATATAAACAAATCGATCGATTTGTTTATAAATATTTATTTATTCACTTTCACGTTAAAAATTATATTTTACGATAAAACATTTTATTCAACCTATGAATATTCTATTCGGTTCATTCTTTAAATAAAATGATATTTTTATTTTTCTAACATATTTTAGAAAATTTCGGCAGCATAACGGCACGATACTAGAAACGGGACAAGGCCTAGCCTTATCCCCGGACTAGTGAAGGCCCACGCCATTCACACATCAATCAAATCACCAAACAACCAAATTCAAATCAAATCATATAACTAATCTATGCAACCAAACAAACAAGTCCATGGTCTGTGGACGATTGTGTCATGTGCTACTAAGCACCGTCTGCATCCTAGTATATATATATAACTAGAAAAAGAATTTTGAGTGAGAAGTTCTCACCGATAGCTATCCAATCATCTCGACTCTTCATTTATAGAAATCTTTGTTGTTCTCGCCTTTTTATCACCTTCGTTGCAGTAGCCACTACATATGTAAAAATCGAATTTTTACCTCGCTATTCAATATATAAAAATCAAATTTTTAGTATGCTATTCAATATATAAAAATCGAATTTTTATAACGACACTTCATACATGTAAAAATAGAATTTTTTATCGCCACTTCTATTTTGAAAGCAATTCTCTTGCTATTTCTAAAACCATGGTATTTTATTTCTAAGTTGAATATATAAAAATCATATTTTTACATTATTAAAAATCGTATCTTTTCCTTATTAAAATCATATTTTTATTTTTCACTTCATATATAAAAAATCGTATCTTTACGTATATAAAAATCTAAACTTCATGTTATATAAAAATATAAGCTTTCAAACTTTTCAAACAATAAAGATCCATTCTTTATATGCCATTCTAATAAACAAAAATCCAATTTATTTATGCTCTACTTATATATAAAATTCTACTTTTTATATGCTATAAAATTTATAAAAATCACATTTTTACTTCGATGTTAAATATATAAAAATCACATTTTTACTTCGATGTTAAATATATAAAAATCACTTTTTTATTCTACATCATTTAAAAATTATATTTTTATTAATTCTATCATATAAAAACTAACCTTTTTCATAAATAAAAATCCATCCTTGTTCATAAATAAGATAAAAATCCTATTCCTTGTTCAATGTTAAAAATAAAAATCCTATTCCTAATCAAAGATCTAAACTTTATGTAAGAAAAATCTTAACTTTACCTAATAAAAATCTCAGACTTTATATGATAAAACAACCTCAAACTCACTATCGACGAAGGGGAGGATGAGGAGGTCGGAGCTCGCGCGACGCCGGTTGCTAGCGCTGCTAGGACTGGTGGCAGCGGTCGATTTGCGCTAGGGTACGGGGCTTTGGGGTTAAGGGCTTGAACTTTGAATTGGAGAGAGGGGGAACGTGGAGGGGGGGTTCGCCAGAGCGGCGTCTGGGCAGCTGAGGGGTGATGCGGCTCTGCCTGAGTGGCGGTGGATTGGTGGTGGCGTGATGGGTGAGGGGGGGTCACGGTTCTGCCGATTTGGGGAGGTTTGAATCGGGGAAGAGGGGCTGGAGGGACGATGGCAGGGGCGGTGGCGCGTCGGGTTCCTCGATCCGCTCCCTCTTTTTTTTTTATTCTTGTAAAATGAATTCGAACGGGGGGGGGGGGGGGGGGGCTGGGTATAGGAGAGGAAAGGTTTTAAATTTTTAATTATTTTATTTTGCAAAAAGTTGACCTTTACTTACGACCTCGAAACGAGGCCCACCGCCTGTCGCCCATAGCGTTTTACCCCCACTCTGAACACAATGGGATAAGTATCGTGAGCTGATTCGACTGTTACAATCAGTTTCCGTTAAATTCACATTTAAATCATTATATTGGATTTTAAACGTACATTTCAAATTACCGGGGTCACATACTAACTCGAAAAATTCCAGAAAAATATTTTCTAGCTTCGTATTGACGATACGGTCCTAACAAAACTAATTTCGTCGAATTCTGAGGCCGTTGGAAAAATGGCCATTTTCCAGTCGATTAAAATCAACTGAAACTGGTCAAACGCGTTTTCTTTTGCCACACTCACATATTGATTCGGAAAATTATGAAATTTGAAACCTAGCAATAACTTTACATCACGGACCCAACAAAACTGGTTCCGTCGAAATCCGAGGTCGTTTGCAAAATGTCCATTTTTAAGGGCCTGAATTCCATAGCGACTATTCATAATTTTCATCTGGACATATCTTTTGATTCTCGCTAGGAAATTTTGATTTTTCGGATTCGTTGGAAAGATATTCACAATTAGATCCTATTATTTTTGGTTTCACTAAAATCCGGATTGTTTTGCACCCGGTACATTCAATTGAAGTTTGAAATCGAATTATCGAACTACCGCGCCATTTTCAATTCCTTTTATAATTATATATAAATATTTATATTCTAACGACGGCGTATATAATATATACGTTTGAATTATATTCAAAATAAATTTCTCGTCGATATTATTTAAAATAATTCATTTTAAATAATCAAAATTCGCTAAAATCGCCAAAATAAAAATTTCAAACTGGCTCGCATTTTACGGGTTGTTACAATCTCCCCCACTTAAAACTTTTCGTCCCCGAAAAGGAACAAAGTCGAAAGTGGTTTGATTAATCAACACTACGTTCGATCTGGCTTTCATTCTCTAACTCTTTAGTTTCTGAGAATTTTCAAAATTTCAAAAATTTGGCTAACACCCTAAATTTTCGAAAAATTTCGCCATAACCTCCCCTGCACCGGGAGCATCGGGGAATTTCAAATAGCTTCCCCGGTCCTTCAGATCTCAAAAAGAAAAAGAAAAAGCCAAGCGGCTAGCCAATAGGCTCATAAAATCATCATCACCCAAACAAAACAGTAAATTATGTAGTTACCTATTTGTCGGGCAAACAAATTTTATTCTCTGGCTCTAGCCTCCTTGCTATGACCTGTTCAATATAAGTATATGTATATGCAAGCAAATGCGACCAATTTTCAATACAATTCAATATTTGATGCTATTAGGCTAAATGGCTAAAAATTAGCAAACAAATAAACAAACAACCCAAACATCAATCAATTAGTGAATTAGAGTTTCAAATTCATAATTTTGATACATATACAAAAATCATGTTTTGATGCCAAATCACAACAATTAGCCCTATCTAATTTTGGTTCTCACACCAGTCTAATGGAAATATATAGATATTACACATTCGTCACTCGAATATAAATTCTGATGATGATATATCAATCATCAAAATCACTCCCGGGCGACTAGAGCGTAATTCTATATCTATCCAGTATATTAAAATTCCAAATACACGTGGATCAGACGTATACGCAAAATCTTTATATACTGGACTGTCCAACTCAATATAAATAGATAATCAGATACGAATAATTGATTTAAATTTTCAAAACAAAAATTGTTTTCATTTGAAAAATTTACTCCTCACACTCGTTCTAGGATACTACTGATCCCATCTCTAACGAGTCATCCCCATTGGATATTACTAATCCAATATCTGATGAATTCTTTCGTATGGTTCTAACGTGCCCTGTTCTCTGCTTTGTAAACCAAAGCTCTGATACCAACTGTGACGAGAAAGGATTTCGCTCGGTCCGAACCAGTCGCTAAACCGATCCAGGCCGTTCGAAACGCCCTATCGTTTGAGAACAGGACAAATCAGAACACATACAGAAGAACATTTCATTGTATATTACAACAATGCATCAGATTACAAGAATATACAGAGTATAAATGAATATTACACAGAAATATCAGAGATTTAAATTACATTTAAATACATAGCAGCGGAAAATAATACAATGCACAACTAGAGGAGATATACGGATACAAAGCTTTCCGGATATCATTCCAGCTGTAAACCAGGATCCTATGAATATAAATCTGCAAAACCAAAACTACTAGCTTCCCGTGTCAAAATAAGGGCACCCAGAGTTTAGGTTAAAACAATAAACTCCAGGTCAGTCATGGGACTGGTGTGAGAACTAAAACAGTTAATCTTTATTTTAAAATTAGGTAAATCAAGGGACCACGCCGTATAACACGGAACGGGTTTCCTCCAAAGAATACCAGTGCATAAAACAAACAGCGCAATGCTAAATAAAGAAAAATGAAGCTGTTATAAGACCCAGGTCCTATCACACAATGCAACGCAAGCCGGGGGATAGGGTTTTCCCTTATAACAGCCAAAGAATGCTTGATACGTTTAAAACAAATCATTTGATACTATTATAAGTGTATATTGTAGAAAACATCTTCAAATCATAAGTATCAATCATAGGCGGCATGAATGCCCCATCCCACTATGTCGCCATACTAGGCTCTACAAATAAAACCGCAAATGTCACGTATTTGGAAATTGGGTTTCCATCTATGAACCGAGGCAAAAGATAGTCCTCAACCGATTCGAGACGCTCTAGCCCGTGTCTCAGGATCAGAGCTCGAGTGACCCTTGGATCGTCAGGGCCGGTCCACCGATGTGGATTAAAATGCCTGAACACTGCGTTTCCCCACCCTTTGGGGTGTCAATGAGCCAACAAATGACTCCATCGGTTCGAGAACGACCGATATATCCGAGGCGCCTCACAACAGCAACAACCACATAAGTCAAACTCGTCAGGGCGTGTAAAACCACTGACGCCACTTTTTAGCTAGAAGGAAACGCATGCCCTCCCTGAGGTCCTCTCCCGTTTTTGGTTCATACCGGGTGTGATACTCGCGAATCAACGTTACACAAAGCTACGCCACACAGGCCATGCTTTGATCATCACCACAAGACTTTGCTTTTCAACAGAAGCCTCGATCAATTGCCACTTAGGCATGCCACACAGGCAATTCACTCCATGCGTTTGATATCCATCAATATATAACCCCTGAGCTCGTACGTCTCAGAGAAGGGCGTTAAGCAAGAGAATAAATTCTCCGCCGCCAAACAGATATATATTTAATAGAGATCAATCGCATGGACTAAAATCCAATGTCAGACACACAGTCCATTTACAAGTCCGTTCTGGGTCTGAACAAAACCGGAGGCACCTAGTACCCCGCATATCCATCGATCTCTAAGTACGTCTGGACGACCACTAACTGTTTCCATCTTTTTGGGTGTACAGCCCAATCAAGATCATCAGTAATTACCCAAACGACGTGAAGACTTCTGGTCTTCGACCACCGTCTTCATCTTCGACACCACGTCGAATCAGTTATTCAGAATGGGATAAACCCGGTCTTTCTGAATAACTCGCGTATATATTATAAAAGTGTTACACAAACACAACACACACCTCATTCCAATTCGGAATATTCTTTTATTCAAATATTCTTATACTTTGGGAAAAGTTCCCATTAATTTTATCCAAGATAAATTCTTTAAATTTATTCTTTAATCTCCTTTGAATATCAATTCCAACTAGTCGGGATTATCGAACCACACCGAAGTAATCATTTATTTTATTTCCCAATCCCAACCTATTCATCCCATGAAGTAAAACTGGTAATACTTCATATCTAACACCACAGTGTTATCGGTAAATTCAATTACCATTTCACGTTCAAATCTAATTAAAGATTTAACCATCGCCTGGAGCAAAACTGGTGATACTCCATTTTCGATCATTTCAATCTAATTAAAGATTCATTAAAACTCCACTTAGTTTTAATCTTTAACTGGGTTAAAGAATCAGTGTCATTTAAAACACGGTTCACGATAAACCCAAAATCACATTCCATTAATTATCGGGTTAAAGAACAAGTGTTATTTAAAACACTGTTCACGATAAACCCAAAAATCAATATCAATTCAATTCCAATTAAATATCGTTTAATTGGTACACTTCATTAAATCTAAATAAAAAGATTTAATTTTTTTTCTCAACTGGGTTCAAGAACAGTGTTAGTGAAGACACCATTCACGATAAACCCAAATCACATTTGATATTCAATACAAGGCTTTGAATAGAAAATATATCGGCTTATATTCAATATCAAATTCTACGACTAACAAATGTCGTATTGGAAATAACGATATAAATATATATCTTTCAAATTTCCATAACAACATATGTATAATCACGAATTCCAACATCGAAATATTCCGAAGACAATTTCGATTCAAATCCACTCCAATGCAATCATTGGAAATTTTGGTTATTTTCAAAACCCTTTTCAAATTCAATTTATTTATTTAAAAATAAATAGAATTATAATTCTAGTTCAAAACTAGTTCATTTCGATAAAAATCTATTTTTATACTTTCAAATATGGAGTTTTTCATCCCAATCCTTTCTAAATCATTTCTTATGATTTTACACAAATTATTACTATTTTTAATAATTTTATCAAGGCCCGTATAGTCGATTTCCATCAATGGCCATCGAACTGCACTTACAGCGACCTTTTTCAAATTTGATTTGGACGTAACTCCAAATCCAACCGTTAGATTTCAAATCTCAAATATTCGTTTGAAAGCTCTTTTCGATACGAACCCAACGGTTCCGGTTTTAGGAGAATCCGACGGACGGATCTCCCGTAATGTCCGTTTGAAATGAATGGTCGAAATTCACGAACTGCCGCGGCGCGGCGCGTTCTATTCAGGCCATTATATTATATATATAATATATATTTCATCGATTTTCTATTCAAAACGAATTATATAAATAGTTTTAAAAATTCGTTTCAAAAATCTATTTCAACTTCCATTTCAATTCAAAGCAAAATTGAATTCTTCTTTATAAATTCGTTTCAAAATTCATTTCTATTCAATTCAATTTGAATTCATTTCAATTTGCTTTCGATTCAATTTGAATTCGTTTTCAATTCAATTCATTTCGAAATCGTTTTCAACTCAATTCATTTCGAAATCGTTTTCAATTCAATTCATTTCGAAATCGTTTTCAATTCAATTCATTTCGAAATCGTTTTCAATTCAATTCATTTCGAAATCGTTTTCAATTCAATTCATTTCGAAATCGTTTTCAATCGATATAAATATCGTTCACGTCAAAATGGCGTCAAACTAATCAACACGGCTTCCTAAATTTCTATTTTCAAATATTCTATTTCAAATATTTCTTTTTTCAAAATAGTTGTTATTATCAGAATATTTCGTTCAACACATGACCAATCTCAATGGATGAGTACTGTCAACACATGAACTTTTATATTATAATATTATTTATTTTTCAAATTGGAATGAGGCCCAATCAATTACCATATAAAGTTAATTATATGGATTTTCATACATTACACACATATAATAGCATTGAAAAATAATCAACCATCAACCAAAGTGCACTACACTGTATAAGCATCAAATATAGATATCTAACGCTTATAACAGCCTGTCAATCAATCGATCGACATATTTAATCAATCAGGATGAGTGAACTTCATATTTCATCCCAACACCCGTGTGGGGTTTCAAACAATCAAACACAGATTTTAGTTGTGCAGTTGGGCGATGTGTAAAATTTATCGTCCCAATCAATATCAGTCAAATCAGTGTATATAAACAAATCGGTCGATTTGTTTATAAATATTTATTTATTCACTTTCACGTTAAAAATTATATTTTACGATAAAACATTTTATTCAACCTATGAATATTCTATTCGGTTCATTCTTTAAATAAAATGATATTTTTATTTTTCTAACATATTTTAGAAAATTTCGGCAGCATAACGGCACGATACTAGAAACGGGACAAGGCCTAGCCTTATCCCCGGACTAGTGAAGGCCCACGCCATTCACACATCAATCAAATCACCAAACAACCAAATTCAAATCAAATCATATAACTAATCTATGCAACCAAACAAACAAGTCCATGGTCTGTGGACGATTGTGTCGGGTGCTACTAAGCACCGTCTGCATCCTAGTATATATATATAACTAGAAAAAGAATTTTGAGTGAGAAGTTCTCACCGATAGCTATCCAATCATCTCGACTCTTCATTTATAGAAATCTTTGTTGTTCTCGCCTTTTTATCACCTTCGTTGCAGTAGCCACTACATATGTAAAAATCGAATTTTTACCTCGCTATTCAATATATAAAAATCAAATTTTTAGTATGCTATTCAATATATAAAAATCGAATTTTTATAACGACACTTCATACATGTAAAAATAGAATTTTTTATCGCCACTTCTATTTTGAAAGCAATTCTCTTGCTATTTCTAAAACCATGGTATTTTATTTCTAAGTTGAATATATAAAAATCATATTTTTACATTATTAAAAATCGTATCTTTTCCTTATTAAAATCATATTTTTATTTTTCACTTCATATATAAAAAATCGTATCTTTACGTATATAAAAATCTAAACTTCATGTTATATAAAAATATAAGCTTTCAAACTTTTCAAACAATAAAGATCCATTCTTTATATGCCATTCTAATAAACAAAAATCCAATTTATTTATGCTCTACTTATATATAAAATTCTACTTTTTATATGCTATAAAATTTATAAAAATCACATTTTTACTTCGATGTTAAATAGATAAAAATCACATTTTTACTTCGATGTTAAATATATAAAAATCACATTTTTACTTCGATGTTAAATATATAAAAATCACTTTTTTATTCTACATCATTTAAAAATTATATTTTTATTAATTCTATCATATAAAAACTAACCTTTTTCATAAATAAAAATCCATCCTTGTTCATAAATAAGATAAAAATCCTATTCCTTGTTCAATGTTAAAAATAAAAATCCTATTCCTAATCAAAGATCTAAACTTTATGTAAGAAAAATCTTAACTTTACCTAGTAAAAATCTCAGACTTTATATGATAAAACAACCTCAAACTCACTATCGACGAAGGGGAGGATGAGGAGGTCGGAGCTCGCGCGACGCCGGTTGCTAGCGCTGCTAGGACTGGTGGCAGCGGTCGATTTGCGCTAGGGTACGGGGCTTTGGGGTTAAGGGCTTGAACTTTGAATTGGAGAGAGGGGGAACGTGGAGGGGGGGTTCGCCAGAGCGGCGTCTGGGCAGCTGAGGGGTGATGCGGCTCTGCCTGAGTGGCGGTGGATTGGTGGTGGCGTGATGGGTGAGGGGGGGTCACGGTTCTGCCGATTTGGGGAGGTTTGAATCGGGGAAGAGGGGCTGGAGGGACGATGGCAGGGGCGGTGGCGCGTCGGGTTCCTCGATCCGCTCCCTTTTTTTTTTCTTGTAAAATGAATTCGAACGGGGGGGGGGGGGGGGGGGCTGGGTATAGGAGAGGAAAGGTTTTAAATTTTTAATTATTTTATTTTGCAAAAAGTTGACCTTTACTTACGACCTCGAAACGAGGCCCACCGCCTGTCGCCCATAGCGTTTTACCCCCACTCTGAACACAATGGGATAAGTATCGTGAGCTGATTCGACTGTTACAATCAGTTTCCGTTAAATTCACATTTAAATCATTATATTGGATTTTAAACGTACATTTCAAATTACCGGGGTCACATACTAACTCGAAAAATTCCAGAAAAATATTTTCTAGCTTCGTATTGACGATACGGTCCTAACAAAACTAATTTCGTCGAATTCTGAGGCCGTTGGAAAAATGGCCATTTTCCAGTCGATTAAAATCAACTAAAACTGGTCAAACGCGTTTTCTTTTGCCACGCTCACATATTGATTCGAAAAATTATGAAATTTGAAACCTAGCAATAACTTTACATCACGGACCCAACAAAACTAGTTCCGTCGAAATCCGAGGTCGTTTGCAAAATGTCCATTTTTAAGGGCCTGAATTCCATAGCGACTATTCATAATTTTCATCTGGACATATCTTTTGATTCTCGCTAGGAAATTTTGTTTTTTCGGATTCGTTGGAAAGATATTCACAATTAGATCCTATTATTTTTGGTTTCACTAAAATCCGGATTGTTTTGCACCCGGTACATTCAATTGAAGTTTGAAATCGAATTATCGAACTACCGCGCCATTTTCAATTCCTTTTATAATTATATATAAATATTTATATTCTAACGACGGCGTATATAATATATACGTTCGAATTATATTCAAAATAAATTTCTCGTCGATATTATTTAAAATAATTCATTTTAAATAATCAAAATTCGCTAAAATCGCCAAAATAAAAATTTCAAACTGGCTCGCATTTTACGGGTTGTTACACATAGTTTAAAAAAATAGCAACTTCGTGTGTACAGAGTTAAATGAGTTACCCATTTATAACCCGTTTTAAAAACAAGTCAACTTTTTTATGACCTGCATTTTATTTTTGAGCTGAAAGGCAATGGAAACTTAGCTGAATTTCACGCCATATATTAAATACAACAAATACAAAGTCCCTCATCAACAACAAAATCAGCATAAAAGAAATGCTCACACAGGAGCAAACAAAGAAAAACAGCAACACCCCAAAACGCTCATACCGAAGATACAAACAACAAAAGCGCACACAGAAGCAATAAGAACAACAAAAGAAACATATGCTCACGCATGAGCTACCAGTACTACAAACTATGCATTGCCAACAAAAACCAACATCAACAAACCAGCTAAGCACAACACCCACTCAGCGAAGCATGGAGCTGATAAAGGGCGCCTGTCATGCACCCTAGCTCCACTGCTATTTGTAATCAAATCAATGAAATCCCAACTATCAATTCTAGCCCATTCGTAGAAAAATTTAAGAACTTGGAATAAAATAGCATTTGAAGACTTAGCCACATTCTTAAAACATATATTATTCCTTTCATACCACAAAACCCAGTAAAAGGAAAAGTTAACGTATGCGAGATGTTTTAATGGGACATGCTCCCAAAACAAAATTTTATCAGGAATAGAATCTCTCTAGTTAAGATCAATATTCACATTGATCAAGCATTTGCTCCAAATATAAAATGTCATATCACACTCGCAGAATAAATGAATGTAATCCTCCACCGTGTCCCCACAAAAGACACAAGCAACATTAATGTAACAACCCAGAATTTCGGAACCAATTTAAAATTTTTATTTTGGAAATTTTAATGGATTTTAAATATTTTAAATAATAACGATTAAAATTTTATTTAAATTGAAGTTAGAAAGAATATATTTATTTTAATTATAAAAGGAGTTAGAATTAGCACGGTAGTTTGAAAATTTGAATTTTGATTGAGTGTATAGGATGCAAAAATAATCGGATTTTTGTAAATCCAAAAATATCTAAATCTTTTTAAAAATATCTTACCAACGAATCTGAAAAATTGAAATTTCATAGCGGGAATAAAAAGTTATGGCCAGCTGAATATTCAGAATAGTCGCTATGGAATTTAGTATAATATATAGCCCGTATAAATGAACATTATACAAACGACCTCTGTTTTCGACGAAACCATTTTTTTCGGATCTAGAATGTCAAATTATTGTTAAGTTTAATTTTCCATAATTTTTGGAATTAATTTGTGAGTGTGGTAAATTAAACTGTGTTCGATAATTTCTGTTGAATTTAATCGACCGTTAAAAAGGCCATTTTTCAGATGGTCTCCAAATTCGACGAAATTAATTTTGTTAGGACCGTATCGTCAAAACTTAGCTAGATTTATTTTTCGGGAATTTTCCGAGTCTGTATGTGGCCCCGGTAAATTTAAATGTACGATCGAATTAAATAATTAAATGATTTATATTTTAAATTGAAGAAAACTTATGGAAACAATCGATTGGACTGACGGGACCTAGCCCATTGTGTCCGTAACGAGGGTATTTGCTTCGGGACAACTCTCGTTGGGCAGAAATTGGAGCTAATGAGACTTAACGGGTTTAATTGCAATATTAAGGAATTTATATTATTTTATTATAAATAACCCTAGGATAAATCTAACCCTAACCCTAAACCAACTCACACAGCCGCCACCCTCATTATCAATGGCTGAAACGTTCCTAAATTCGCGATGAAAAATCACCCAATCCACCATGAATTAACACATCGTTCCAAAGAAAAAAAAATGTCGAACTCTCCAAGAGCTATAAAACCAACGGCTGTGATGTTGTTTGGAGGAACGTGGTGGTCAGATTTGGTGATGAACACCGTCGGTTTTGGGATGGTTTTCCGGACGATTGGGGACAGCGAGCTCGACGTGAAGCTCGGTGATGGACGGTGGCAGGTGGGGCTTCGGAGTGGTGATCGTGGATCGGGGTCTGGAGGTCTGGAGAGGCGTGCGCAAGGAGAGAAAACGACGAAGCTTTTGGGTTCGGTTTCTTATAGATAACGACGGGAAGAAGAAAGAAACTGATTAAGGCTAAGTTAATTTATTTATTTGTTAAATTAATGATGTAATTAGTATAATTAAAATTCAAATGGTCATATCTCTTTCAAATTGAATCAGAATTCGACAAAACGAAGTGCGTTGGAATCAGAAAATTGAACTCTACAACAAGGAACAAACCAGAACTGAAACGGAGCTAGAAGGAATTTTTGATAAAATTAAATTCTTGTTAAATTTTATTGAAACATTCATTATTAATCGATTTCTGAAACCGATCAAGGTGAGAATTCTATTTATTTATTTTTATAATTTAAAATAGATTAATTATGTTTGTGATTTTTCTTCCACTCCGCTATTAAATTCTATTTGATGTTATACGTGATTTGATCTGGAATTGACGATTGAAGTAGTTATGTAGATCTATTGATTTGATGATTGTTGTGTTGAATAAATTATAATTATTCAATTAAATTTGTCATTTTTGACAAACTAGAATTATTGGATTAAAATTATCATTTTTCCCAAAATATAATTGTTGAATTAAATTTGTCATTTTTGTCAAAACAAAATAGTTGAAATATAAGAACATTTTTATTATTATAAAATGGTTGTAAGCAAATATGTCATTTTTGTTATTATAAAATGGTTGTAAACAAATATGTCATTTTTGTTATTATAAAATGGTTGTAAACAAATATGTCATTTTTGTTATTATAAAATGGTTGTAAACAAATATGTCATTTTGGTTATAATAAAATTGATGTAAACAAATATGTCATTTTTGTTGAAACCAAAAAGTTGAATCAAAATTGTCGTTTTTGTCAAACTGTAAAAGTTGAAACAAAATTGTCATTTTTGTCAAAATATAATAGTTGAAATTAAAATATACCTTTTTGTCAAATTGAATTAGTTAAATCAAAATATACATTTTTATCAAAATAGTTTAGTTGAACAAAAATATTCATTTTTGTCAATATAGTTTAGTTGAACAAAAATATTCATTTTTGTCAATATAGTTTAGTTAAATCAAAATATACATTTTTTGTCAAAATAGTTTAATTGAACAAAAATATTCATTTTTTTCAAAATAGTTTAGTTGAAAAAAAATATTCATTTTTTTCAATATAGTTTAGTTAAATCAAAATATACATTTTTGTCAAAATAGTTTAGTTGAACAAAAATATGTCAATACAGTTTAGTTGAACAAAAATATTCATTTTTGTCATTATAGTTTAGTTAAATCAAAATATAAATTTTTGCCAATATAGTTTAGTTGAACAAAAATATTCATTGTTGCCAATATAGTTTAGTTGAACAAAAATATTCATTTTTGTCAATATAGTTTAGTTGAATCAAAATATTCATTTTTGTTAATATAGTTTAGTTGAACAAAAATATTCATTTTTGTCAATATAGTTTAGTTGAATCAAAATATACATTTTTGTCAAAATAGTTTAGTTGAACAAAAATATACATTTTGTCAAATTAGAATAGTTGAAACAAAATGTACATTTTTGTTAAAACATAATGGTTGAAGCAAAATATACAATAAAATTTTATGCAAATCAAAGTGATATTTTTATTGTCAAATTATGCATTAGAATTTGTGTATAAAATAAAGAGGCATTTTATATGTTATGTTATACATTGAAACTATATATACAAATAAAATATTTCTTAAAGTTAAAAATAGAAACTGCATAGAAGTAATGAAAATATATTTTTTTTGTCATTAGCAAAAATGTCATGTGAATAAAATACATACTTGTTTGCCATTAGAAAACATGTAAAAATGAATGTAAATGAAATACATATTTATTTGACATTACAAACATGTAGATTTGTCATGCAAACAAAACATGCTTTTATTTGGCATGTTAAACCACGTTAGTGGAATCGTGCGCGGTAGTTCACGTTTCGGTATCGTAACTTTAGACGATTATACCGAAAGATCCGACCGTCAGATTTTCCCAAAACTGAAACCGTTAGGACCGCTTTTTGAAGATCTTTCCAACGATATAAATTTTGTTAAAATCCAACGGTTAGATTTCGAGAAAAGTGTAAATCGAATTTTGATAAAAACAGCGTCAGGGCCGCTTATTGACCCGAAGCATCGTTAAATTAAATTGTGCTATTTTTATATAAATAAAAATAACGATAAATCGTTATAAAATAATATTAACGGTATGAAATGGTTTAAATTAAATATATGCGAGAATTATTTGAAAAGACCGAGTTGAATCTCATTTCAAATAATTATACGACGATTTAAAATCGATGATTTTAAGACGATGATTGAAGACCGACGATCTTCACATCGAATGGATGACTACTGATGCCCAGCATTAGGTAGCTCCCAGTAAAGGGTTAAAGTGGTAGTTGTCCGAATGTACTTGTTGATTGTCCGGATAAGCGAGCACCTCTCTTCCGTATTGGACATACGAGACGAGGAATAAGGTGTCTCCGGTTTCGTTCAGACCCAGAAGGGACTTGTAAATGGATGTGTGTCTAATGTTGGATTTCATTCTATGTGAATTGATTTCTAAATATATATCTGTTTGGTGGCGGAGAATTTATTCTCTTGCTTAACACCCTTCTCTGAGACGCTTGAGCTCAGAGGTTATATATTGATAGTTATTAATCGCATGGCATGAATTGTCAATGTGGCATGCCAAGATGCAATTGATTGAGGCTTTTGTTAAAAAGCAGAGCCTTGTGGTTGATGATCAAAGCATGGCCTGTTTAGACGTATCTTTGTGTATAGTGTTACTTCGCGAGCCTCACACCCCGGTAAGAGTCAGAAACAGGACAAGGGAATGCAGGGAGTGCACACGTTTCTTTCTAGCTAGAAGTGGTATCAGGGTTTTGCAAGCTCTAACATTTTACTTATGTGGATGATGGATTACGAGGCCTCGATTATATTAGTCGATAGTGACCAATTTATAGGTTCAATAGGACCGGGAAGCGTGTGTTCAGGCATAACTAATCCACTAAAGTATTTGTGGACCGGCCCTACAGGATCCAAGGGTTGCTCGTAGGTGTGATCCTGAGACATTTGCTAGAGTGCCTCGAATCGGTAAGGAGATCGTCCCTAGCCTTGACTCATGATGGAAACCCAATTCCAATATGACATTACAGTTTTGATTGTAAACCTATATATGACGACATAGTAAGATGTGGTACTATGCCGTCTAGGATCGATACATTTATTTTGAAGTATTTTAAAACTGATTAGACAATAATAATAATATTAAAATATTATTTTCTACTTATCAATCACGTTTGATCATTAAAAGGTAAAACTCTATCCTCTATTTGCGTTGCATTGTGTGATGGGACTTGAGTCTTATAATGATTTCATTTTTCTAAATAGCATTGCATTGTTTTGAATAAAAAATTTATTTAATGTATGCATTGGCAATCCAATGGAGTAAACCCGTTCCGCGTTCGCGGCGTAGTCCTGTGATTAGCCATATTGTTAGATAAGTTAGGAAAGATTTCTCATACCAGTCTCATGACTGGCCCGTAGTTTGTTTCACTTTGCAAACTCGGGTGCCCTCTTTTCCACACGGGCAGTTGAGTAGCATATTTTGCAGATATATTGAGCAGGATTCTGGATCAAAGCTTAAAGCTGTGTCCAGAGCATTGATAGTCTTCCGCTGTGTTAGTTTATATTTCCGTTGTGCAATGTATTACAGTTATTGTAAATTAATCTTCCGCTGTTGTATTATTTTTCGATGTACTCTGATATATTCTGTACTCTGATGTAACATTAGTATGACGTAATAAAAGTCTTCTGCTATTTGTTTAAATGTGTTGTATGCCCAAAGTTAGTGCATTCGAGGATTTTCAACTTTTGGATCAGATCTGTGTGGTTTATGATTGATTTAAAGGGTGGGGATTTTCGGGTCGTTACATGTGGTATCAGAGCTTTGGTTAATCCAAATCTTTGGGGTACAACTTGTTAAAACTGAGAAAAAGACTCATCAGAGGTAGGATTAGAAATATCCTATAAAAGAATACTCATTAGAGATGGGATCAGTAGCATCGTAGAATGAGAGAACTCATTAGAGATGAGGTTAGTAACGTCCTAGAATGAGTTGAGAGTAACAAGTTTATAATTAACGTATTTGTGATTTTATATGTAATCCGATCTTAGAAAATATGATTTTTGAATATATAAAAGTTATATATATTTGATAAGTTAATCAACTAATAAAATTATTGAAACCAATAAAAGAATGGACGTGGAGTTGGTCAATTTAACAACTTTCAGCTCCTTTCCTTTTCGAGGACGAAAAGATTTTAAGTGGGGGAGATTGTAACAACCTGGAATTTTGGAACCAATTAAATTTTTTTATTTAGAAAATTTAATGGATTTTAAATATTTAAAATAATTTATTTTAAATAATAACGATTAACATTTTATTTAAATTGAAGTTAGAGTGAATATATTTATTTTAATTATAAAAGGAGTTAGAATTAGCACGGTAGTTTGAAAATTTGAATTTGAACTTTGACTGAGTGTACAGGATCCAAAACAAATCGGATTTTTGTAAAACCCAAAATATCTAAATCTTTTTAAAAATATCTTTCCAACGAATCTGAAAAATTGAAATTTCATAGCCGAAATAAAAGGTTATGGCCAGTTGAATATTCATAATAGTCGCTATGGAATTTAATATAATATATAGCCCGTATAAATGGGCCATTATACAAACGACCTCCGCTTTCGAGGAAACCATTTTTTTTGGATCCGGAATGTCAAATTATTGCTAAGTTTAATTTTCCATAATTTTTGGAATTAATTTGTGAGCGTGGTAAATTAAACTGTGTTCATTAATTTCTGTTGAATTTAATCGACCATTAAAAAGGCCATTTTTCAAACGGTCTCCAAATTCGACGAAATTAATTTTGTTAGGACCGTATCATCAAAACATAGCTAGATTTATTTTTCAGGAATTTTTGGAGTCCGTATGTGGCCCCGGCAAATTTAAATGTACGATCGAATTAAATAATTAAATGATTTATATTTTAAATTGAAGAAAACTGACTGGAAACAATCGATTGGGCTGACGGGACCTAGCCCATTGTGTCTGGAACGGGGTATTTGCCTAGGGACAACTCTGGTTGGGCTGAAATTGGTGCCACTGAGACTTAACGGGTTTAATTGCAAAATTAAGAAATTTATATAATTTTATTATAAATAACCCTAGGATAAATCAAACCCTAACCTTAAACCAACTCACACAGCCGCCACCCTCATTATCAATGGCTGAAACACTCCTAAATTCGCGACCAAAAATCTCCCAATCCATCATGAATTAACACATCATTCCAAAGAAAAAAATGTTGAACTCTCCAAGAGCTATAAAACCAACAGCTGTAATGTTGTTTGGAAAAACGTGGTGGTCGGATTTGGTGATGAACGCCGTCGGTTTTGGGATGGTTTTCTGGGCGATTGGGGACCGCGAGCTTGACTTGAAGCTCGGTGATGGACGGTGGCAGGTGGGGCTTCGGAGTGGTGATCGTTGATCGGGGTCTGGAGAGGCGTGCGCAAGGAGAGAGAACGACGAAGCCTTTGGGTTAGATTTTCTTATAAATAACGACGGGAAGAAGAAAGAAACCGATTAAGGCTAAGTTAATTTATTTATTTATTAAATTAATGATGTAATTAGTATATTTAAAATTCAAATGGTGATATCTCTTTCAAACTGAATCAGAATTTGACAAAACGAAGTGCGTTGGAATCAAAAAATTGAATTCTATAACAAGGAACAAACCAAAACTGAAATGGATCTAGAAGGAATTTTTGATAAAATTAAACACTTGTTTAATTTTATTGAAACATTCACTATTAATCGATTTCTGAAATCGACCAAGGTGAGGATTCTATTTATTTATTTTTATAATTAAAAATAGATTAATTATGATTGTGAATTTTCTTCCACCCCACTGTTAAATTCTATTTGATGTTATACGTGATTTGATCTGGAATCGATGATTGAAGTAGTTATGCAGATCTATTGATTTGATGATTGTTGTGTTGAATAAATTATAATTGTTGAATTAAATTTATCATTTTTGACAAATTAGAATTGTTGAATTAAAATTGTCATTTTTGACAAATTAGAATTATTGGATTAAAATTATCATTTTTGCCAAAATATAATTATTGAATTAAATTTGTCATTTTTGTCAAAACAAAATAGTTGAAATAAAAGGACATTTTTGTTATTATAAAATGGTTGTAAATAAATATGTCATTTTTGTTATTATAAAATGGTTGTAAGCAAATATGTCATTTTTGTTATTATAAAATGGTTGTAATCAAATATGTCATTTTTGTTATTATAAAATGGTTGTAAACAAATATGTCATTTTTGTTATAATAAAATTGATGTAAACAAATATGTCATTTTTATTGAAACCAAAAAGTTGAATCAAAATTGTCGTTTTTGTCAAATTGTAAAAGTTGAAACAAAATTGTCATTTTTGTCAAAATATAATAGTTGAAATAAAAATATACCTTTTTGTCAAATTGAATTAGTTAAAATCAAAATATACATTTTTATCAAAATAGTTTAATTGAACAAAAATATTAATTTTGGTCGATATAGTTTAGTTGAACAAAAATATTCATTTTTGTCAATATAGCTTAGTTAAATCAAAATATACATTTTTGTCCAAATAGTTTAGTTGAACAAAAATATTCATTTTTGTCAAAATAATTTAGTTGAACAAAAATATTCATTTTTGTCAATATAGTTCAGTTAAATCAAAATATACATTTTTGTCAAAATAGTTTAGTTGAACAAAAATATGTCAATATAGTTTAGTTGAACAAAAATATTCATTTTTGTCATTATAGTTTAGTTAAATCAAAATATACATTTTTGTCAAAATAGTTTAGTCGAACAAAAATATTCATTTTTGTCAAAATAGTTTAATTGAACAAAAATATTCATTTTTGTCAATATAGTTTAGTTGAATTAAAATATTCATTTTTGTCAATATAGTTTAGTTGTACAAAAATATTCATTTTTGTCAATATAGTTTAGTTAAATCAAAATATTCATTTTTGTTAATATAGTTTAGTTGAACAAAAATATTCATTTTTGTCAATATAGTTTAGTTGAATCAAATATACATTTTTGTCAAAATAGTTTAGTTGAACAAAAATATACATTTTGTCAAATTAGAATAGTTGAAACAAAATGTATATTTTTGTTAAAACATAATGGTTGAAGGAAAATATACAATAGAATCTGTATGTAAATCGAAGCGACATTTTTATTGTCAAATTATACATTAGAATTTGTGTACAAAGTAAAGAGGCATTTTATATGTTATGTTATACATCGAAACTATATATAGAAATAAAATATTTCTTTTTATTTGTTAAAGTTAAAAATAGAAACTGCATACAAGTAATGATTTTTTTTTGTCATTAGCAAAAATGTCATGTGAATAAAATACATACTTGTTTGCCATTAGAAAACATGTAAAAATGAATGTAAATGAAATACATATTTATTTGACATTACAAACATGTAGATTTGTCATGCAAACAAAACATGCTTTTATTTGGCATGTTAAACCACGTTAGTGGAATCGTCGTATAATTTATATATATATATATATATATATATATAAATTAAAATTAAACGAATCGCACACGTAGTTTGCGTTTCAGAATCGTAACTTTAGACGATTATACCGAAAGATCCGACCGTCAGATTTTCCCAAAACTGGAACTGTTATGACCGCTTTTGGAAGATCTTTCCAACTATATAGATTTTGTTAAAACCCAATGGTTAGATTTTGAGAAAAGTGTAAATCTAATTTTTATAAAAACAGCGCCAGGGCCGTCTATTGACCCGAAGCATTGTTAAATTAAATTGGGCTATTTTTATATAAATAAAAATAGCGATAAATCGTTGTAAAATAATAATAACGATATGAAATGGTTTATATTATATATATGCGAGAATTATTTTAAAAGACCGAGTTCAATCTCATTTCAAATAATTATACGATGATTTAAAATCGAAGATTTTGAAGACGGTGATTGAAGACCGGCGATCTTCACATCGAATGGATGACTACTAATGCCCGACATTGGGTAGCTCCCAGTAAAGGATTAAAGTGGTAGTTGTCCGGACGTACTTGTTGATTGTCCGGGTAAGCGGGCACCTCTCTTCCGTATTGGACAAAATGGACGAGGAATAAGGTGTCTCCGGTTTCGTTCAGACACAGAATGGACTTGTAAATGGATGTGTATCTGACGTTGGATTTCATTCTATGTGAATTGATTTCTATTTAATATATATCTGTTTGGTGGCAGAGAATTTATTATCTTGCTTAACACCCTTCTCTGAGACGCATGAGCTCAGAGGTTATATATTGATAGTTATTGATCGCATGGCATGAATTGTAAATGTGGCATGCCAAGATGCAATTGATCGAGGCTTTTGTTGAAAAGCAGATCCATGTGATTGATGATCAAAGCATGGCCTGTTTAGGCATAGCTTTGTGTATAACGTTACTTCGCGAGCCTCACATCCCGGTAAGAGTCAGAAACGGGACAAGGGAACGCAGGGAGTGCACACGTTTCTTTCTAGTTAGAAGTGGTATCAGGGTTTTGCAAGCCATGACATTTTACTTATGTAGATGATGGATTACGAGGCCTCGGTTACATTGGTCGATAGTGACCAAGTTATAGGATCAATAGGACCGGGAAGTGTGTGTTCAGGCATAACTAATCCACTAAAGTATTTGTGGACCGGCCCTGCAGGATCCAAGGGTTGCCCGTAGGTGTGATCCTGAGACATTTGCTAGAGTGTCTCAAATCGGTAAGGAGATCGTCCCTAGCCTTGACTCATGATGGAAACCCAATTCCGAATATGATATTACAGTTTTGATTGTAAACCTATATATGGCGACATAGTAGGATGAGGTACTATGCCGTATAGGATTGATACATTTACTTTGAAGTATTTTAAAACTGATTAGACACTAATAATAATATTAAAATATTATTTTCTATGTATCAAGCATGTTTGATCGTTATAAGGTAAAACTCTATCATCCGGTTTGTGTTGCATTGTGTGATGGGACTTGATTCTTGTAATGATTTCATTTTTCTAAAAAGCATTGCGTTGTTTTGAATAAAAAAAATTATTTAATGTATGCACTGACAATCCAATGGAGTAAACCCGTTCCGCATTCGCGGCGTGGTCTGTGATTAGCCATATTGTTAGATAAGTTAGGAAAGATTTCTCATACCAGTCCCATGACTGACCCGTAATTTATTTCACTTTGCAAACTCGGGTGCCCTCTTTTCCACACGGGGAGTCGAGTAGCATATTTTACAGATATATTGAGCAAGATTCTGGATCAAAGCTTAAAGCTGTGTTCAGAGCATTGATAGTCTTCCGCTGTGTTAGTTTATATTTCCGCTGTGCAGTGTATTACAATTATTGTAAATTAATCTTCCGCTGTTGTATTATTTTTCGATGTACTCTGATATGTTCTGTACTCTGATGTAACATTAGTAAAGTCTTCTGTTATTTGTTCTAATGTGTTATATGCCCAAAGTTAGTGCATTCGAGGATTTCTTACTTTTGGATCAGACCTGTGTGGTTTATGGTCAATTCAAAGGGCGGGGATTTTCGGGTCATTACAATTTATGTTGAGATTTTTTTCTTCTCAGCAAACTCACTGTGTTCAATTTCCCATGCATGAGGGTCCACGTGTGCATCCAGATCTTCAAAGGAATTTAAAAGTAGCTCCGCATGCAAGAAAAACCAATAAATCCTCCACACATAAAGTTAACCAATTTATAGTAGCTTCCAACAGGAAAATAGATTTGTTTCCCCATAAGAATACATCATCAGAGTCAATTAAAGAAACTCCCTCCAAAAGTTTAAAAAGCTCCAAAAGTTGGCATAAGGCTCTTCCCTTATTGATGTAATTAAAACTCAATTTCCACTTAAAACCTAAAGAATTAGAATCATACACATCAGATACAATCACAAACTTTCTCTAGAAATGTCAAGTAAACAGCTAAACTCAAAAAGTAAGTCGTTAGGAAGAAGCCACTTATTATACTTAAAAGAACGCCATTTCCCATTGTTCACCTTCACGCTGAATTGAATTTAAAAAATAGAGAAGAGCTCAACACCCTTTTCCAAAATGCAGAAGTATGGCTAATATTATTATAATGTGAAACGGAAGTGTATCTTTGTGAGAAGAAATGCACCAAATCCATCTGCATAACAAACCAGAATTCACCTCAAACAAATTAAGCACCCCAAACCTCCTTGTTCTCTTGATTTGCAAACTGATTCCATGATATCAAAATGCACAACAACACTTGAATCACTTTTGTTGGACCAAAGAAAACTTCTCCTTACAACATCAACCTTTTCTATCACCCAATCCGGTAATTTATAAAATGAGAGCCAAAATAAAGGGATAACTAAAAGGATCGAGTTAATTAGGATCAGCCTGCCAGCTTTGGACAACGAGCCACCCTTCCATCTAGATAATCTGGCATCCACTTTATTAATGAGAGTACCAGTCATCTTTAAGCCACTCTCCCAGTCGAATACAAATACCTAGATAATTCAATGGAAAAGAGTCCACTTTGCAATTCAATATATTAGTAATTTTAGAGTCTACGCCACCATCAGCGTCTCTAACAAATAATACTAAACTTTTGTGAAAATTTATCTGCAGACCAGAAAGATTTTCTAAAGCATATAAGATAAACTCGAGGGCAACAATATACTTATAGTCTGGCCTGTCGAGAACAATTGTGTCATCATCGTAGTGTAAAGAGTTGATTTCATCCTTAATAACTTCATCATCAAAACTATTCAACAAACCATTAGCACAACTAACTCTCAGAATCTGAGTAAAAACATCAGCCGCTAGGTCAAAAAGCAAAGGCATGAGAGGGTCACCTTGCTTTAATCCTCTCTTTGAACTGATAATTTTACCAGCCACTTCATTGACAAAAATATTGGCTTTGTTGTTTGAGAGTGTTCCTTTAATCCATTCAATCCATTTCCCACTGAAACCTCTGGCTTCAAGCAAGCCTAAAACAAAATTCCAATCAACGGTATCAAAGGCCTTAGCAAAATCCAACTTCAATAAAGCGCTTGGGACATACTTGCTAGGCCAGAAAGAAATTATCTCCGAATCCATAGTTGCACCTTCAAGAATATATGTACCTTTAATGAAAGCCGTTTGAGATTTGTCAATAAGCTCGTCCATAACCAACTTTAGTCTATGAGAGAGTACTTTTGTAATTAATTTGTAAGTACTATTTAATAAACTAATTGGCGGAAAATCTGAATGAGACAAACAACCCTCTTTTTTACGAATAAGTACAACATTCGCATAACTTGTCTTTTCAAACTTCATTGAGCTCCTCTCCAACTCACTAAACAGTCTTAGAATATCAACTATAATCCAACTCCAATATTTCTTGAAGAAAAAATTAGGAAAATGTAACACCTCATAATTTTAATAAAAGAGGATAAATTAAATAATAATTAATTTAATATTTAGAATTAAGGGAAAAGGACTGCGCCATTGCATCCGTCTCAAAATTCTAGTCAAGATAGATATTTGGTTTGCGTAAAACAGACACCATATGAAGTTATGAAGGTTTGAAGTTTGTATACGCGCATAAGAATTATATATATATATATATATATATATATATATATAATTAAATCAGAAAACCGTTTGAAAATCAAAAATCCGGAGGCGGCAATCTTCCTGCCCCAGGGGAGTCGATCCCTTATGGGGGGTGTCAATCCTGGGGTCGACCCTTCAAGGGGGGTGTCGACCCATGGGTCGATCCTCCCTTTGGGGTCGACCCATGGGTCGATCCCCTCCTTTGGGGTCGACCACCCTAGGGCTGAGGTGGCAGTCGAATTCTGGGGGCTGGCAGCTATATATACTACTTCATTTTCTGGTTTTCTCACACTGAAAATCAATGGAGGCCTAAGTGCTGCTGGTGCCTGGACTGAATCTAAAACTCTTTCTTCTTCTTCTGCAATCAAATTTATAGATTCAAGTGTAGATCTGAGATTCATCAACTGCTTTTCTCCTTCTATCTTTAGATCCGAACACTGTGAGTTTTAAGTTACTTTTAGATTTAAATGGTTTAAAGTAAAACATGATATGATTGTAATTTGGATCTGTTTCTACAACTGAATCATATCAAATCTATTGTAATTTGTGAAGCTATGATATTCTAAATTAACTATGACTTGGATCTAAATCTTTATCATGTCAGATTTACTTTTGATTATAGATGTAATCTATTTAGATCATCTTGTACCTACTATGTTTGAGGTTAATTTGGATCTGTCATTAGTTGGACAACTAAATCCTTATTTAGATCTAATCATGTCTATTATGACATCTCTGCTTTGTTAAAACCTGTTTTATTATCACAAGTTCACCAATCTGTGCTTATATGTCCATCTTATCATTATGCCATCATATGTTTATGTCAGTTTTGTTAGAATAATTACTTCTGTTATCTTTCCTTCATCCTTTCCCTTTTATTTTATATAGCCAGGCTACTTCGAGCCTAGGCATGCCGCTAAATTTTGCGTATGTGATAGTTTGGGAATAAGAGGGAAAACATTGAAATTGGGCATAACTTGTAAATTGGGAATTTGGGCATAATTGGTAAATGAGGAATTCGGCATAACTTGAATAATGGTCATGTATATGAATTTGGACATATAATTCACTATGAACATAATTGGGAAAAAGGGGCATGAAACCTACAACCTATAACGATATAGGTAAAATTGGCTAATAATGAAATGCTTAGGATTACAGTAATTAGAAACTGTAATTGCGCCTAGTCACGAGGTTAGATTACACTTATGGTCGAAGTCTGCCTGGAACCTCCCGGCATATCCAGCAACCACAAGTGGTAAATCTAATGTGGGAGGTCTAGGTTCACAAGTACAAGACATGCTAAGACACGAGGTTAAGCCCAATTTGTGGAATAAGTCTGCCCGGACCCACCCGGCTTGTCCAGCATCCACAAATGGTAGGCTTAATGTGGGAGGTCTAGCATATTGTAACCATAAATGAAAATATGGTAATAAACCTTGAATGCTTAACCTAGTTGAACCCATATGGATTGTATGAATATAAACTAAAGTTGGGGTTAAGTAAACTTGGTTGAACAGTGGGTAGGTTAAGTAAATCTGTGGGGGTGGGTAATATTTACATATAGGCCCAGAAACTTAACCTGATAGGGTTATGTAATTAAAGGCACCTAGTGGTATACATAACCGATGGAAATATTAGAGTTATGTAATTAAAGACCCTTTTTGGGGGTGAGCGTAACTTGTAGAAATGATAGGGTTGTGTAATTAAAGACACCTAGTGGTATACATAACCGATGGAAATCCTAGTGGGGATACAAGACAAGGGGGATAGCTTGTATCATATTGTGTAGGACCCATTTTAGTCAGTAACCATTAATAGGTATCAAACGAGTACTCCGAACTAGGTCGGAGTTGGGCACGCTTACTGGGCTGAATATAAGAGATACAAATGAGGAGGACAGTGTGGGTGGCACAAGCCGACCGGGGACATGTGCTTGCATGGGCCTGGTAGAGGGGGATAAGATGACCGCGACATCAGTAGGTATGGCTATGCACATCAACGAAGGGTTGCCTCTTTAGGAAGTGATACCTCCTACTGTGGGGCCAGCACAGAGTATCTATGGAGTAGGGAGCCGATCGATTAGGGTAGTAGATAGGGTACATCTGGACGTATGCCTAAATCTACCATCTTATAGCTGTTGGGATCATATCATTTCTGGTTATACTAGTATTAGTGCAGAGTAATATTTAGAGAAGCATATACACTCTATCATGTTTAGCTTGTCATACCTACCTTTTATGGTGTTATCTTTCTTATCCACTTTATATGTCAGTCATGCTACTTTTACTTATTTACTTGCTAAAAGTAACCGGACTCGCCAGCCGTTATGTCTGATCCTATTTGTTTCCTCTTCTTTCTTCCGTTTCCCACAGGTTCTCATGGTGGGAATACTCAGGCTTAACCGTGATTCTGCTTTCATTTTGCTAGGCTGCTTAGATGTATGGCTCAAGCTCCTATCCTTGCTACTATGGCTATGTTTTATTTTGGGGAATTTCGCTTCTTTTATGTACTCTGATGCTTTAAAGTACAAGACAGTAGTTTTTATGATGTAACAATTTTTTGTGTATTTCAGACATGTGATGTTTTTGAGCCATGATGCTTTATGATCAACAAATTTTTTAATTCCGCTATCATTTTATATATGTCTTGTAATATTTCTATTTCTGTTTACCTATAACACTTCACAAAACTTAATGCATTCCCTTTGTGAGTGACATTAACGGACGTGGGGTGTCACACTTATCAGAGCTGAAGGTTACAAGATTAGATAAAAGATTTTGAAAAATATTTTCAAAAAGGTATTAAAAAGAAAGCATTTTTCAAAAAGAATAGTCTGTTTTGAAAAACATATTCCCCAAAGCCATATGTAATATCCTTCAATGCTTTGTCTAAATCTCTTTCCTTTTCATTTTAGCATGTCTGGGGAACCTAACATTCTAGAGGGCGTTACGATACCTGGCTGATTCCGTAGGTATCTATAGGCAACGACGCCCGCCGAAGGCAAAGGAAATGTTCCTCCCCCAGCTGCACCCGTCGTTCCTCCTCCAAGAGCAAATAATTTCGCTAAGATCTGCAAAGATTTCTGTGTTATGGGAAGGAAGCCATTCCGCGAAACCGAAACATTCGTAGAGGCAAGGAATTGGCTCAAGGAGACCGAGGACTTGTTCGTAATCTTTGAAGAGGAAGATCGGAGGAAGATTCAGTTAGCTGGCTGGCTACTGAAAGATGAGGCTTCGTTTTGGTGGGAATTTACCCAAGTTGGACATCCGGTGGAGACATGGGATGATTTTAGGATGATGTTTGAATTGAATTTTCTCTGTCAAGCTGAGAAAAGCATGCAAATGGAGAGGTTCTTGGAGCACAAACAAGGAAACATGACTGTTAAGGAATATGTGAACTAGTTCAACCAACTAGCAAGATTTGGATTGGAATTGGTAGATACTCCGCACAAGAAATCTTTGCAGTTTGCTAAAGGGCTTAATGAACCCCTTCATGGGTTAGTAATGTCCCACATCCCAATGGGAGCGACTTTTGAAAGGCTTGTTGATATGGCCCTGATGCATGAGGAAGACACGGGAGAAAAGAAGGAAGTAAAAGCTGAGGAAACAACGCAAAACAAGAAGGTATGGCCTAAAAAGGACAGCAACAACAACAGCAAAAGAAAGGCGGAAAGAATGACAAGGCTAAGGATAAGAGGAAATGTCACAGTTGTGGACGAGAAGGTCACTTGGTCAAGGACTGCAAAATAAGGAAGAATGCTTGCTTCAATTGTGGAGAGGTCAGACACTTTGCTAGGGAGTGCCCGAAGAAGCAGGGACAAGGTCAAAGGGTAGGAGCTTCTGGATGGCAGATGCATGCTCTCATGATCAGTGCTCTAGATAGAGGTAGGAAAATTTCCATGGAAGGTTTGATTTCCCTTTCCAATTATCCTATTAGAACTCTTTTTGATTCTGGCGCTTCACATTCATTTATATCTAGTTTTGTGGTTGAATCTCTGCACTTAAATACTAATATGGTAGTGGATACCGTTGTTGTCTCAAACCCCATTGGTGGTTCGTCTTATTTGTCTATGATTTGTCGAGGTTTGAGAATATCTATCTTAGGCTTCGGGTTTGAGTGCGACACGTATGTTCTCGGTTTTATGGGCTACGGGTTGATTCTAGGGATGGATTGGCTAACCATGTATGGTTCCATTCTAGATTGTAAGAGTAGGGTCGTTAGACTGTTGACTTTCCATGGGAGGACCCTCGAGATTTCTTGTGACCCACAAGGATCAGTTATGCTTACCAGTGCGCCATATGGCTCCAAGGGAAAGGAGGGAGCTTAGCAAACAAGTAGGGGAGCTAGTTGAAAAAGGGTTTATCAGGCGAAGCATATCTGAATGGGGTGCTCCAGTAGTATTCGCGACTAAGGCAGATGGTTCGCTTTGTTTGTATGTGGACTATAGAGAGTTGAATAAACTCACTAAGAAGAACAGGCACCCACTTCCGAGGATAGATGACTTGTTTGACCAACTTGTTGGTGCATCGGTATTTTCTCAGTTAGACTTGGCCATGGGGTTCTATCAGTTAAGGGTGGCTGAGGACCGTATAGATAAGACCACTTTTAGGATTCCCGATGGTTTCTTTGAATGGCTAGTTATGCCTTTTAAGTTGACGAATGCATCCGCCTATTTTGTTGATCTGATGAGTAGGGTGTTTCGGGAGTTTCTAAATAAATTTGTCATGGTCTTTGTTGATGATATCTTGATCTTCTCAAGGAACAAAGAAGAGCATGCCTAACATTTGAGGGAAGTTTTGAAAACTCTCTGTGCACATCAGCTTAATGCAAAATTCTCCAAATGCCACTTTTGGAGGAAAGAGGAGAGATTCCTAGGGCATTTGGTTTCTAAAGAAGGGATAGCCTTAGAAGCCTTTAAGGACAATGGATGTCTGTGATTGGTGGATGAGTAGATGGGTGATGGATGGTAGGATATACATTCTTCTTAACTTGGAAATTTCGAGGACGAAATCCTCTGAGTAGGGGAGAATGTAACACCCCGTAATTTTAATAACATCAAAAAGGATAAATTAAATAATAATTAATTTAATATTCAGAATTAATGGAAACGAACTACGCCATTGCGTCCGTCTCGAAATTTTGGTCAAGATAGACATTTGGTTTGCATAAAATGGACACTGTATGAAGAAGTTATGAAGGTTTGAAGTTTGTATGCGCGTAGGAGAATTATATATATATATAATTAAATCAGAAAACCGTTTGAAAATCAAAATTCTGGAGGCGACAACCTTCTCGTCCCAAGGGAGTCGAACCCTTGAGGGGTGTCGACCCCGAGGTCGACCCCTCAAGGGGGGTGTCAACCTCTCTAGGGCTGAGGTGGCAGTCGAATTCTGGGAGCTGGCAGCTATATATATGACTTCATTTTATGGTTTTCTCACACTGAAAATTAATGGAGGCTTAAGTTCTACTGGTGCCTGGACTGAATCAAAGTTCCTTCTTCTTCTTTTGCCATCAAATTTAGAGATTCAAGTGTAGATCTGAGATTCATCAGCTGCTTTTCTCGTTCTATTTCTTTAGATCCGAACACTGTGAGTTTTAAGTTACTTTTAGATTCAAATGGTTAAAAGTAAAACATGACATGACTGTAATTTAGATCTATTCCTATGACTGAATCATATCAGATCTATTGCAATTTGTGAACCTATGATATTCTGAATTAACTATGACTTGGATCTAAATCTTTATCACGTCAGATCTACTTTAATCTATTTAGATCACCTTGTACCTATTATGTTTTAGGTTAATTTGGATCTATGATTAGTTGGACATCTAAATCCTTATTTAGATCTAATCATGCCTATTATGACATCCCTACTATGTTAGAACCGGTTTTATTATTGCAAGTTCACTGATCTATGCTTATATGTCCATCTTATCATTATGACATCATATGCTTATGTCAGTTTTGTTAGAATAATTATTTCTGTCGTCTTCCCTTCACCCTTTTCCTTATATTTTATATATCCAGGCTACTTCAAGCCTAGGCATGCTGCTAAATTTTGCGAATGCGTTAGTTTGGGAACGAGAGGGAAAAACTTGTAAATTAGGAATTTGGGCATAATTGGTAAATGAGGAATTTGGCATAACTGAATAATGGTCATGTATATGAATTTGGACATATAATTCACTATGAACATAATTGGAAAAAAAGGGGCATGAAACCTATAACCTATAATGACATAGGTAAAATTGGTTAATAATGAAATGCATAGGATTACAACAATTAGAAACTATAATTGCACCTAGACACGAGGTTAGATTACACTTGTGGTGGAAGTCTGCCCAGAACCACCCGGCATATCCAGCAACCACAAGTGGAAAATCTAATGTCGGAGGTCTAGGTGCACAAATACAAGACGTGCTAAGACACGAGGTTAAGCCCAATTTGTGGAATAAGTCTGCCCGGACCCGCCCGACATGTCCAGCATCCACAAATGGTAGGCTTAATGTGTGCATATTGTAACAATGAATGAAAATATGGTAATAAACCTTGAATGCTTAACATATTTGAACCCATAGGGATTGTATGAATATAAACTTAAGTTGGGGTCGAGTAAACTTGGGTTGAACATTGGGTAGGTTAAGTAAAACTGAGGGGGTGGGTAATATTTACATGCAGGACCACAAACTTAACCTGATAGGGTTATGTAATTGAAGACGCCTAGTGGTATACACAATCGATGGAAATATTAGAGTTATGTAATTAAAGACACCTTTTAGGGTAAGCATAACTTGTAGAAATGATAGGGTTGTGTAATTAAAGAAACCTAGTGGTATACATGACCGATGGAAATCCTAGTGAGGATACAAGACAAGGGGAAGAGCTTGTATCATATCGTGTGGGATCCAACTCAGTCAGTAACCCTTAATAGGTATCAAATGAGTACTCCGAACTAGGTCGAAATTGGTGCATGCTTACTAGGCTAAATATAAGAGATTCAAACAAAGAGGACGATGTGCAAGGGAAATGCGTGTGCATGGGCCGGGTAGAGGGGGATAAGACGATCGTGGCACCCGTAGGTATGGCTGTGCACATCAATGAAGGGTTTCCACTTTAGGAAGTGATACCTCCTACTGTGTGGCCGACATAGAGTATTTACGGAGTAGTGAGCCGATCGATATAGTAGATAGGGTACATCTGGACGTATGCCTAAATCTACCATCTTATAGCTATTGGGATCATATCATTTCTGGTTATACTAGTATTAGTGCAGAGTAATTTTAGAGAAGCATATACACTCTATCATGTTTACCTTGCCGTACTTACCTTTTATGGTGTTATCTTTCTTATCCACTTTATATGCTTGTCATGCTACTTTTACTTATTTACTTGTTAAAAGTAATGGACTCGCCAGACTTTATGTATGACCCTGTTTGTTTCCTCTTCTTTCTTTCGTTTCCCTCCAGGTTTTCAAGGTGGGAATACTCAGGCTTGACTGTGATTCTACTTTCATTTTGCTGGGCTGCTTAGATGTATGGCTCAAGCTCCTATACTTGCTACTATGGCTATGTTATTTTGGGGAATTTTGCTTCTTTTTTGTACTCTGATGTTTTAAATACAAGACAATAGTTTTTATGATGTAACGGTTTTTGTGTATTTCTGACATGTGATGTTTTTGAACCACGATGCTTTATGATTAATAAAGTTTTTAATTCTGCTGTCATTCATATCTGTCTTGTAATATTTCTATTTCTGTTTACCTATAACGCTTCACGAAAATTAATGCATTCCCTTTGTGAGTGACAAAAACGGACGTGGGGTGTCACAGAAAGCAATCGTATCCCGAGCTTTATCACTGGGCATTTCATTCGGGGCAGAAAAAAATTTATCTTCAAAAAAACTGGAATCTAAGCAGGAAAGGACTATCTTAGATGGATGAAGAAAATTCCAGTCAACCTCAATTCTGGAGCTTCTACAATCCCATAGAAATCAGTAAACACCTTGTTCAGATCTTCTTGTTTACTTACTTTCATACCATCTTGCTCAATACTACAAATCATGTTTGAACTCCTTCTACCATTGGCTATCTTATGAAAATAGCTGGTGTTTTTATCCCCTTCTTTGATCCACTGATCTCGAGACCTATGCTTCCAATAAATTTCTTCTTAATCAATCACCTTCAATAAAACCTTCTCTTTTGCCCTTCAATGACCACTTCTCGGCATTGATCAAAGATCTCTGCTCAGCAAGAATGTTTAATTTGAGAATCTCATCCTATAATAATTCCTCCTTCCTACTAAGAGAACCAAAAACCTCTTTATTCCATCTTTTTAGAAAAGTTCACAACAACTTCAATTTTATGCTAACCGACCCAGCAACATCATCCAGGTTCGAAAAATTAGACCATTATACTTTCAACATATCATCAAAACCCTCCTCCGTACACCACATTTTCTCAAATCTAAAAATAGACTTCTTGGCCAAACCATCCCTAGAATAAAAAATAATAGGGCAGTGGTTAGAAATAACTGAAGCAGATCCTCTCTGAGAAGACTAGGATACAAATCTTCAAATTCTGGATTGATGAAAATTCTGTCAAGCTTAACTAAGGTCGAATCCTCTCTACCATTGCACCAAGTTAATTTTCTATTGCTAAGAGGAAGGTCAATCAAATTGCCGCTTCGAACAAAATTATCAAAATCATCCATATCTTCCTCATAACTCTCAAGTCTTCTATTACTCTCGGAATGAAATCTTGTGACATTAAAATCACCTCTAACTAAACATGGAACCTGAATTAAGCTTTCAAACAACAGACATTCATTCCATAACATCCTCCTCTCCTCCTTCGTTTGAGTTCCATAAACATTGGTGAAGAAATACAAGACCCTCGAACTCTTAAAGCATAAAATCACATGCATACAATGAACATCCTTAATTTCTTGCATCAATTCCTACTTGCAGTTATTCCAACCAATTATTAGACCACCTGAACTGCCACTTGCGTTCAGAAAAACTCCACCACCCAAAACCGAACCTCCAAAAGACATGAAACATAAATTGTCAAAACATGAAATGTTGGACTCTTAAATAAAGACAGTATCAGGGTTCAAAGATAGCAACAAGTTTTTAACCCTAAGGCATTTTTTGGGTTTGTCTTAAACTCAGCAATGTTCGCATCAAAATTACTCAAAGTAAAACCAGAATTAATAGCTAAAGCATATAATTGATCATATGATACACTGTGTTAAAAGGAAGGAATGAAAACGCTACCTCCTAAAGGATGACCCAAGCTTTGGTTCCTTCTAGCATTTCTTCTAAGGAGAGTAACCTAGAAGATTCAACAACTTCTTTTCCCTTTCTTGAAACCAACTGAACTCTGTCCACCAAGCCAGAAACATCACCACCTTGATCTTCCTTCCCTCATCAACACAGACCTCATCAGCAAGATCCAAAGCTGGCTTGCCATCCTTATCATCAAGAACCACTGCATCTTCTACGACTTGTACACATGAATGAACAACCTCCTCATAAGAATGTGTGTCACCCATAACAACATGCAAAGACTCATTCGAGACAGCACCAGGAATAGTTGATGAGCCTCCAACCTCCAAAGGAATATGAACACCCAAACTCTGCAAACCACTCTTGGGCTTCCAAGTCTTTAAAATTCCACAAGAATCTTTCCAAAATACCAAAATTTTGAATTCTATAGGATCCGACAAAGAATTTGGATCATCGAAAAATCTACTAACTTTAACCTTGTAGTGCGAACTTCAGGTAAAAAGTCTCAGCAATGATGGTAGATAAACTGGAGTAGGAAAGATCAACTGCAACCTCTTCATATTGCCAACCTTAGCTAGGATCAAACTCACCATCTTGAAGTTTCGAAAAAATTAGTGGAAGATTCCTTAGAGAGATTCAGACCATCGTCACATCTTTAGGTCTAGAAGTGCTAAAATGCAGATTCCATGGATGTAAGCATAGATTTCCTCTATCAGTTTTATTAGGAATAATCATGATCCAAGAAATTATTCGGGAATCTAGCCACAAAATCGTTATTAAAGCGCTTAACGTTCCATATCCAACCATGCAGATAGCTAAATTCCTTCCTCAAGATCTACTCGATATGAATAATCGAGAACTCACCTTTAATAATCGAAATGGTGACCCAAGTATCGAATCGCCCTTCACCGCCATCTGATACGAACAAAGTAAGATGAATTTCTTTGCCAAGCACCATTCTTTTCTTCTGTGGAATTTTTGGAAGACACTGATATCATTTATTACTAATTTTTTTCACTTAAAACAAATGATCAAATTTCAACAATCTTTAGTCCTGTAATCTGATTCACCACAACGAAAACGCTTTTTCTTTGATTTGACATTTTGTAGAAAAATTGAGTGCGAATCGACAACTTTGGGTAATGATGATTTCGGCTTCTCGAAAACTGGTATGAAATTTTAAAAAGAATTTCTTTAAGCGTTGGCACGTGAGCTTTAGATTGAATGGGTAACAGATTCGAAAAATTGAATTGAAAAGCATTTGAGGCAGACGCCATTAGATCACAGACGCATTGAAGGAGGACGCCATCCCCAAAATCCACTTTTGGATTGGGCTTAAACTTTTTTTATGACCTATTTAATAAAAAATAGTAAATGGGCTGACCCAATAAGGTTTTTATAGAGTAAATGGGTTGGATAAATAGGGATGAGTAAGTTTTGACAGGTCTACTCTGTGCTGAGCTAGCTGCGCAATATGAAATTGCACCGGCATTTTTTCTATTTGCATTGGCACATTAGAAATTACACCAATGCAATGTTGAATTTTAATATTTGCATTGGCGCAATTTTTTATTTTTTGCTTGACGCGCGCCATTTCAAATGGCGCCAGCATAAAAAGAAAATAGAAATTATACTGGTGCAATTTGAAATTGCGTCGGTGTATTTCGGCCAATTAAGCGCCGAGTTGGCCAAACCGGGCTATATTTGTAATTGTTTCCGAAACCGGGCTATTTGCGTAATAAAATGCCAAAATAAGGCCAAAATAAAAAATTCCAAGGCTTTATTGTAATGTCCAACATCACTCGTCCAAGTAGGTTACAAGGAGTAAGACCTATTTTTTAGTTCCATTCCATGCTTCAAATAAAACACTTTTTTTCTTTCTTTCATAAAATCTCATTCTACTTTATATCAAGGAGTTCATTATAAATAAATTTGTATTTGTCAATCATTTATTGGAGGAACATTCTAGGATGGAAAAAATGGATCCAGATGATCTTCTCTCATCGTTTATCTTATTTTATGATAGCATAAAGAATTTTTATATAATGGCGAACTTCGTTGTTCAATGCTTCTAGTCTGCTTTAGCTAATCAGACATGTGCAAGCTAATTTCTTCAATTAGCCAACTTTAAGCAAAAGTTTGATTAATTATTCCATTGAGAATTAGACAAAAAAATTTGAAACAAAGTATATTTATTCGATAAATGGCTATTTTGTCTTATATAATTATGTTTTTTTTCAAAAAAACCAATATTGACACAACCTTCCACGTGTCCCCTCTAAGCATTTCTTAGTTAGGTTTCTATAGGCATTTGCTTTAGCAACCACACCATAGAGTTGAACCTAGGGCCATCACCAAATTACTTCCAAGTTGCACAACATCAAACTTGGTGCAGAGTACCAATACATTTTAGACAAACATAATGAAAAAATTAACATCGAGTAATATCATAAGATTCGAATTACAATCCATCAGAGATACAAATAAAAAATATTACATTTAAAAATCATAATGCACAACTCCAAAAATACATACTAATACCATGGATCTTCCAAATGTATGTATGGCATTTTAGGTTGAATTAAGCATGCTTTATAAGGCAACTTTATTGAACAAAATAATAATCACTGATTGCCTTTTGTTATTAATTTGGTATCCAAAGTGTTTAAATCCACTCCTCAATCTAAACATATTTGTGTGCATTGGTTGATGATGCAAGTTCTTATTCAAGCATGAAGTTTTTTTAAGAACTAACCGAGTTGAATGTGAAAATACTGGAATTTTAACCCAAATCCATATTTCTTAAATCTTAGGGTGGTATAGGGTTCACGAAAAGAATTGGTTTAAACAGTCATTACTAAAAGATACCACTAACTATAAAATTGGATATTACAGATGAATAGGCGTAAATGGTAAATGTAGTTAATATGTCACTCAACTAGCTAAGATAACAACTGAATTTTAATAGTTAAATTTTTTGATATTGAATGCCAATTTAATTTATACCTTTGAGTTGCACAACCATATTAATGAGTACTTTAAAATACCACATGATTTAATTAATTTATAATTGTTGTAGATTTATTTATATTTAGAAAATATTATATGCATTGATCCTATTTGTAATTTTCTACATGTTATTAGTAATCAGTAGAGTATGTATATAAAAGTGTATAAGCACAAATCGGTACATGATACAATACATGTTTAAACTTTATTTAATTGTAATTTATTATTAAACAGGTTGAAGTGACCAAAATTCAAAAAGGCCTAATTATGGTTTATATAAAGTAGAATAAGGAGGTGTTTAATATTTAAATGTTAAATGTAGAACTTGTTGAAAGGTGAATTAGACAATTGAGGAGAATAATTTTGCTTAGGTCTCGCTATAAAAGCTACCGTAATCCCACACTATTGTTGACCTCTCATCTCCATCTCATTTGTTCTTGCATCCACCATTGTTGTGCTCACTTTGACCCCAAGGCAAAAATTTAACTCCAATCTGGATTAAGTTAAATACATGACATGACACTCTAGATCGATGCAACATCCAAACATAGATTTCAAATGATTCAAGGTGCTTTTAATCAATCAAACTGCATTCGAATGTAATAACTAATTATGTAACATTCTGATATTTAAGATATGTATATTATGATGTTTAATATAGATCTGTAATATTGCTAGAACAAATTTATACATCAAGTTATTGTCTGCTTGGTCAATACAAAATTATGTATGTGTCTGTGTGTGTTTATACACACACACACACACACACACACACACATATATATATATATATATGGACGACTATTTGGACATAAAATTAGACACATATTGAGAGACATAAAGCCTCGATCGTTAGACTTTTTTCATCCTTTTACGATGAGTGAAATTCAATGGGTGATCCAATATTAGATATCAATTATGTCAAAATTTTGTAGATATTTCAACTTCGTTCTAATTATTTAAAGAGGTATTTTTGTGTGTGTGTGTGTGCGCGAGTGTGTATATATATATGTGTGTGTGTGTGTGTGTGTATATATATATATATATATATATATGGATTTTTAAATTAGATCTTTGTCGAAAAACTTTATAAGTTAGATCCCTGTTTTTCGAAAATCATCAAAAACAAAACGTAAAAGTTTGCCAAACTTTTAAATTTAATTCAATACATAATCATCCTAAATTCATGCAAGATAACTACAAAAGATGATTCAAAAACAAAAAAAATCAAAAATATTCAAGTAAGGCAAATTTCAGTAATTTTTCTTAAAATTGCATATATCACAACAATTATTTCAAAAACTTGTAGGTTTTCATGCAATTTTTGCTAATTTGCTTCAAAATTTTATATTCAAAACCTACATTTGTTCAAATATTGCACTATTGCAGAAAAATTATTAAAATTGCATACAAATGAAATATTATTCATCTCTAGTAAATTGCTAAAAAAGATGCAACAATTTGCAGAGATATCTGCAACTTTTCCATATAATACACTATATTATAAAAGAGTTGCAGCTATGTCTACAATTATTCAAAATAATTGCAGACATTGCTGCTACTATTCTTCCTTTTTAATACATTCAGTACATTGTGTGAATAATTATAGAAATGTCTGCAATTATTCATAAAAATTGTTGATATTTCAATAACTTTTTTTATATAATCCTTTCACGAATATTTACATTTTTTTATTTTTCTTTTATACAACAACACAAAAAATAAGAAAAACACGATGCTATAGGAAAAAGGGACCCGCTTTACATGCAATGTTACACAAGGATGCATAGTGAATTAAGTTTGAAAATAAGGATGTGCACCTATTTCCACTTTATTAATATATAAATATGTCTAAGACGATTGGCGATAGCTCCAATGCAACTTCAACCCACAACTTACTCCTATTTGTATACACTGTACATTGCTTACATGGAGGTTCTAGGTTTGAAGCCCACCGTCGAAGGTGTGAACTTTTCTACCACTTCAGGCATTACCCAAAGGAGACTCCTTCTTTTGTTTGTTTTGGATCTTTTCCCTAAAGAAAAATCATCGGTGATGGATTCAGCAATGTAGATAACATAAGGCCGAGGTGGTTTTGTATTCGACACCATCCCGAGTGTGCTAGGAGGTAGCTGCAATCTAGTGAATTTCAGATCTTAGCTTTTTTGCTTCAACTATACTTACAGATTTTATTACTTTTCTTTCTCATTTTACTCCCAAATCTGAAATAAACACAAGACCAAGCATATCAAGATTGCCTTACCACATTACTGAATGCCAACCCAGATTTCTTAAGTGTCAGAGAGTGCTTAACAGATGAATTCCTTCATCAGCATCATTTGCTTGACATGCGATGGAGTATAAGTGTTGGAGGTCAGGCTTATATATATGCTGAAAGCATGCCCCCAGCTGAAGGGAAAACAACAAAAATATCTGAAGTTGGCGAGGGCTCGAATAACAAAGATCGTCAAGAACCTCAACTGGGAGAGAAGGAGAAAAATCCTAAAAGAGAGCTTGTTGAAATTCCTAAAAGTTCTTCTCCAATAAATATTCCTACTGAGGAGCTTCTGGAAAGAGCACATGAGGAGGAGAATTGGGGTGGTTCTCCGAAAGATGCGTCTCCTTTCGAGAGGCAACCTTCTCCTAAGACCACTTCTCCTGCCAAGTCACCGGCTCATGATTCTCATTAAGAAGAATTTATCTTCAAAGGCTTAGGCGATCTTGCCTTGCTCGACCATATATATTCATCCTAAGGCATTGGTTATGGCTGTTTCTTTCCTCTTTTCGAAGAAACGATTACACTCACAAAGACTAGGAAGATGACATCTTAAAGTCGAACTCCAGGCTCTGTTCCACTGGGGGATCACTTAGTACACACATCACACTGGCACTGCACGTCACATGATTGCATTGGGAGTCGTTGCCTGTAACAGCCCGAAAAATCTGAACCAATTTAAAATTTTTATTTTGGCTATTTTAGTGAATTTTAAATATTTAAAATAAATTATTTTAAATAATAATGACCAAAAGTTTCTTTGAATCGATGTTGGAAAATAAATATATTTCTTTTAATTATAAAACAAGGCCTGAAATGGCGAGGCAGTTTAAAATTTTGAATTCAAACTTCGACTGACTGTACAGGATGCAAAATAAAATGGATTTTAGTGAAACCAAAAATATTTAAATCTTTTTATGAATATATTTCTAAAGAATCTGAAAAATCGAAATTTCATAGCGGGAATCAAAAGTTATGGCTAAATGAATTTTCAGATTGGTCGCTATGGATTTAAAATAGCCCGTGAAAATAGACATTTTGCTAACGACTTCCATTTTGGACCTCCATAATTTTTGGACTTAATATGTGAGCGTGGAAAAGGAAAACGTATTTGGTTAATTTCAGTCAATTTGGATCGACCAAAAAATGACCATTTTTCAAACGGTCTCCAAATTCGACGAAACAAGTTTTGTTGGGACCGTATCGTCAAAAAATAGCAAGATTTATTTTTCTGGAATTTTTGGGATCAGTATGTGGCTCCGACAAATTGAAATGTACGTTCAAATTAAATATTGAATGTTTTATATTTTGATTTGAAGAAAAACTAATTGAAACAGTCGAATGGCCCTACGGAACATATTCCATTGTGTTCAGAATGGGGGTAATTATCTAGGGACGACAGTCGTTGGGTTTGAACTGGAGTTCATAAGGAGAAAGAGGTATTTTCGAAATTAAATAAATTAAATAATAAAATATAAAGGGCCAATCAAAATTATCCATTTCATTCTCTCTCCCCGATACGCTCCAGACCCGAACGACGGAAGAGCTTCCTTGCTTCTCTCCTCCCTAGCTCGCAAATCACTCAACAATATTTGAAGCTCCGGTTGGGGATTTTATAGTACTCCCCAAGACCTTCCAATTCATACCAACATCACCTCAAATCGTTGTGTATTGGTTGAGATCCAGGCCCCTGAAGTGCCGAAACTCATAGCGCCACCATGCCTCCATCTCGAGCTCGAGTTGGACGAAACCCCAGGCGCCGGAAAGCTCTCTCAGAGCACTATAACATGGAGGAGTCCGATTGTGCTATAGCTTCGCGGTTTGGAAGCAAGATCAAGACCAAAGTTTGAACCAAACTGATGGTATACGGTTTAATTAATTTAAACTATTTATAACAGCTTAAAAGTATCGCAAAGTTAGTTTATCGTTTAAAAATCATATCTTTTTGCGATGTAGTCGAAATCCAGTGAAACAAGAGATATTGGACTCATGTGGACGTCTTCTACATTCTAGAAGAGATCGGAGAATTTTTACAGCTTCCTACAATTTTTGGAAGAGTGGAACCCAATGTGAGATTTCTTAATTATAAACGATATGGAATGACGATGTATAAAATATACAATCGATATGTAAGTTATATACACGTTGTACACCTCATGTATAAGCGTTGTATAATTTGTATGTGCAATGTATAAGTTATATATGCATTGTAAAAATCATATATGCATTAAAAGGAATTAAAATGATATTGAAATGAAATCGAAATATATTTATATACGTATATATATATGCTCCCCTCGTCCACAGACCATGGACGATATATATTGATTGTGATTGTTTGGATTTGGTTGATGTGAAATTTGGTTGATAAATGCGAATGGTTGATATGATTGATTGTGGTTGAAATCCCAATAGGATTAGTTTATGGGAAATTCGTCTGCGTACGAACTAGATATTGAAATCCCCATTGTCAAAAGCTGCGAGGCTTAAGGTAGAGCAAGGACCCGTACTCGGGACGGTGCCGGTTTTAACTATCCTGCCGTTATGCTGCCGAAATTTTCTGAAATATTCCTTTGTTTGATGTACATTCATGCATTGAAATATACTCATATGTTGGGAAAATATTCATATGACGAATAAAATGTATGAAAGATAAAATTTTCATTTTTATCATGTAGATGAAGTATATAAAACAGTCATAATTGAAATAAATTGTTTTAACAATAAAAATCACATTTTTATAATATATATGAATCGCTAAAAATATTCATTTTTGAAATAAAAATTTTTAACTATAAAAATCACATTTTTATAATATATATGAATCGCTAAAAATCTTCATTTTTGAAATAAATTTTTTTAACTATAAAAATCATATTATTATAATATATATGAATCGCTAAAAATCTTCATGTTTGATATATATTGTTTTAACTATAAAAATCACATTTTTATAATATATATGAATCGCTAAAAATCTTCATGTTTGAAATAAATTGTTTTAACAATAAAAATCATATATATATATATGAGGTGTTGAAAATAGTCATATGTTGAAATAAATATTTGTTGGGTAAAAATATTACTTTTATCACATCTATGAAATGGAAATGGTTTGGAAATTTAAGAATGAATTATATATATATAAATAAATATATAATTAAATTAAAACGAATAACGAAGTTGTAGTTCGTATTTTGAAGTTGTGATTTTAAACGATTATTGCAGGAGATCCGACCATCGGATTTTTCCGAAACCGAAACCGTTGGATCTGCTTTGGAAATATTTTTCCAACAACACAAAATTTATGAAGATCCAACGGTTAGATTTTGTGAAATGCTAAATTCAAATCTGAATGAAAACAACGCCATTATGGATTATATTAATATATAGAAATTTAATTAAACCAAATCGAATAACGACGCTGCAATTCGTATTTTGAAATCGTAACTTCAAACGATTGTACCGGGAGATCCAACCGCTGGATTTTCCCGAAACTGGAACCGTTGGATCTGTTTTGAAAAGATCTTTCCAATGATATAAAATATGTAAAGATCCAACGATTAGATTTTCAGACATGTGTAAATCAGATCTAAAAAAAACAGCGCCATGGCCGCGTTATGGCCTGAAGCGTCGTTTGAATAAATTGGCTATATTTAAATAAATAAAAATGGTGATAAATCGTTATAAAATATTATAAACGATATGGAATGGTAATAAACTGAATTTATTTGGTTTATAGGATTTTTGATGGTTGAATGTGTTTGTCGGGAATATTACATTAATGAACTGGATTACGGATGTCAGATAATTTAACTATTGAAATGAATTGATTTGAAATTCTAAATATATGTAAATTATTTGAAAAGGATGAGTTAATTCTCATTTCAAATAATTGATCGACGGTTAGAAGTCGAAGATATGAAGACGGTACAAGACCGAGGATCTTCACATCGAATGGATGGCTACCGATGCCTTTGATGGGAGTTGCTGCCCTGAAGGGATTGCAGTGGTGGTCTTCCAAACGTACTTGTTGATCGTTCGAATGTGCGAGGGCCTCTCTCCTTTATTGGACATACGGGAGAGGAATAAGGTGCCTTCAGTTTCGTTAAGACCCAGAACGGACTTGTATATGGATGTATGTCTGACGTTGTAGATTGACAATGTGGCATACCGAGATGCTGTGATCAAGGCTTTTGTTGAAAAGCAGAGCCTTGTGGTCGATGATCGAAGCACGACTTTAAATAGCTATATTTGTGTTTAGCGTTGATTCGCGGGCCTCACACCCCGGTATGAGCCAGAAACGGGAGAGGAAATTAGGGAGGACATGCGTTTCATTTTAGCTAGGAGTGGTGTTTTGGGTTTTACACGTCCGAGCATTTTACTTATGTGGATGATGGATAGCGAGACGCCTCGGTTATTTCGGTCTCTTCGGAGCCGATAGTTTGGTTGGTATATGACCAGTTGATGCCCCATAGGGCGGGGAAATGCAATGTTCAGGCATTTTAATCCACTCCATGTGGACCGATCCTAACGATCCGATGGCTTGACAGAGTACTTTCCTGAGACACGGGCTAGAGCGTCTCGAAGCGGTAAGGACGATCCCTTGCCTTGGTTCATGATGGAAATCCAATTTCCAAATACGACATCATGCGGTTTTGATTGTATGCCTATATATGGCGACATAGTGGTATGGGGCATTTATGCCGTCTACGGTTGATACTTAGGATTTAATTGTTTTTGAAACATATACACACTAGTAATAATATAAAATGCTTTAGTTTTATTTGTATCAAGCATATTTTGGCCATTATAAGGTAAAACTCTATCCTGCGGTTTGCGTTGCATTGTGTGAAGGGAACCGAGTCTTATAATGCCTTCATTTTTGTAAAAAGCACTGCGATGTTTAAATGATTTACTTGTTTTAAAGCACTGGCAATCCAATGGAGTAAACCCGTTCCACATTAGCGGCGTGGTTCTGTGATTGGCCTTAGTATTAAGTAAGTTAAGTAGATTTCTCATACCAGTCCCATGATTGACTCGTAGTTTGTTTCACTTGCAAACTCGAGTGCCCTATTTTCTACACGGACAGCCTTGTATTCAGGTTTTAGCAGGCTCTTTCTGGATAGCTATGGAGCTGATGATGGATTCTATCATTTATTTCTTCTTATGATGTTCAGCACCTGTTGTGCATATTATGTTTTGATTCCGCTGTAGACATTTTATGTAAAGCTGAACTGTATTTTGTACTAAGTATGATCCTGTATACTGTGTAACTCTGATGATTATGTTTATCCAGGGTATTCTGTTGTACAGTATCTAGTGTATTTATATATTTCTCTTCTACTGTTATTTGTTTATGTGTTATATTCCAAAGATTACCCTTACCACTGGGGAACCGGGGTTTGGGGTCGTCACAACGTGGTATCAGAGCTTTTGTTAAGCTTAATTGTGGAATATAACATATTAGCGAACTCGTCAGCAATAGAACCAATAGTGTTCTAAGATGGATAACTCCTTTTAGATAGGATCAGTAATATCCTAGAATGAGTGTAGCAGAATGAAATACACCCTAGTAGACACATTCACATTCAAGTATATGTCTCTATGCTTTAAAAATACCTTTTCTGTTGACCTAACACTTTGTCTGCTATTTGCAGACATTGAAAAAATGAGTGGCAGAAGTAGAAGAGGTAGGTTAGAACCAGATATTGAGGCTCTATTAATCAAGTATCGAAATCTGGGTGGGGTACCATTCTCGGGCAATGAATCTATTATTCAAACACAAGCATGGATGCGCTTTGCCAATAAAATCTTTGAAGGTTCATAGCTGAGAGATGATCAGAAAAGATTACTGGCATCTTGGGCACTCAAAGATGAAGCTTTAATCTGGTGGGATACAGTTATTAAGGATAATCCAGAAGGTAATATTAACTGGGATAGATTCAAATAAATTTTCACTGAAAGGTTTATTCCTCTAGAAGCAACTGAGTGGTTAAGTGATGAATTCTACTATCTGATTCAAGGGGATATGATCATTCTGGAATATCATAAGAAATTCAATGAACTTTCTCGTTTTGCCCCCACATCTCATTCAAAATCCAAAGATGAAGTATCTGAGGCTTATTAATGGGCTACAAAGAAAGTACCAAAGTAGTGTAACTGCACATATGCAACAGCCTTTTTCTGAAATGATAACCTGGCTTATCAGTATGAAGATATAGGTAAGAAAGGTCTTTTGGGCTGTGAAGAGGAAGTCAGTTCTAGCAACAAAAGGAAACTCGAAGCTGATAGCCCAGAGACAAGTACACAACCTGAGGCAAGTATGACATCTGGGGTCAGAAAGAAGCCTGGAATCAATAGGAAAAAGGTTAAGTCTGAGAAAGAACCAATAACGACTGCCACATGCTCGAGCTGTAATAGGCAAGGACATTTGGCGATAAATTGCAAATCATGGAACAAATGAAAGAAGGATAAATCTGAATCCAAGAACAAGTTCCTAGAAAATAGAAAGAGCAGTCAATGTCATCGGACCTGTCATCTTGCAAAGGATTGCCGGCTCTTAAGGAAATCTGAAAAAATACATGTAAATGAAGTGGTAGAAACTTCTGCACCCTCAGCTAGTCAAGGAAGGCTAGATGTTTTGGAAGGCATGCTTACTGTCAAAAATATTCCAGTTAATGTACTATTTGATACAGGCGCGCCGCGAAGCTTTGTTGCAAGGAATGCGGTTAAGAAATTGGATTTGAAACTAAAAAAGCTCAAAGCACCCATGACTTTCCATAATCCGGTTGGGGGTTCCCTTGATCTTAGTTGGATTTGTGGGGAGCCTGTCTCTTGTTCCTATTATCGGTTCCCTACCATCTCAATCGTCCTGAATTTTAAAGAATTTGATCCTATTCTAGGATTGGATTGGTTAACCAAATATGAACTGAGGTTAAATGCGCCAAGAGAGTTGTTAAGGCAAAAATAAAATTCAGGGAGTATATAACCATTCCATGTGAAGGTCTGAATTCGGATAGAAAATACTTTTGGTTAGCTATTGATGTTTCTCCTGCTCAATTAGAACCTGTTCCTCTCGTTACGGAGAATATTCCGGTCGACGTGGAAAATATCCCTGTCGTAGAGAACTATGCGGATGTGTTCGAAGCGGTTGTTAGCTTACCTCTATGTACAGAAATTGATTTCAAAATCTCTTTAGTTCCGAATGCAAGGCCAGTAGTTCACTCTATTCGAAGAATGACCTTGAAGGAAAAAGAAGAATTAGATAATCGGACACGACAACTTGTATGGAAGGGCCTTATCAGACCTAGTCTCTCTGATTGGGGAGCAGCAGTGGTGTTTGTCCCAAAGTCAGACGGTACTCTCCGACTATGCGTGGATAATCCTGACTTGAACAAGCAGACGTTAAAGAATAAATATCCATTGCCGCGAATTGATGATTTATTGGATCGATTGAATGGCACACAAGTGTTTTCATGAATGGACCTAGCTACAGGTTTCCATCAGCTTCGTATTGCCGAAGAGTGTGTTCCTGTGACAGCATTCAGAGGTCCAGATATATTCTACGAGTGGTTAGTAATGTCGTTCGGCTTATGTAACGCTCTAGCTTATTTTGTCGATCTAATGAACCAAATATTCAAAGAAGTATTGAATAAATTTGGTTTGGTCTTCATTGATGATATTCTTATCTTCTCTAACTAAGAAAGCGAGCATGAAAAACATTTGGACAAGTGTTATAAATTCTCAGAAAGAATGTTTTAAAAGCCAAATTTTCCAAATGTATATTCTGGCAAGAAGAATTCAAATTCCTTGGTCACGTCGTATCAAAGGAAGGAATTTCTGTAGATCCCAGTAAGATTACTGCTATTCAAATTAGAAGCAGCCAACTATGCCTACAGAAGTCCGAATTTTTCTTGGATTGGCTAGTCATTATCGGAAGTTCATTAAGGATTTTTTGAAGATATCTAGTTCCTTAACGAATCTTACTAAGAAACATTCAAGGTTCAATTGGACTCCAAAATGTGATGCGGCTTTCCGAAAGCTGAGGTTAAGGCTGACATTCCCTCCAGTGTTAACAATTATTAATGGCAATCAAGACTTGAAAGTCTAGACAAATGCTTCTAAAGAAGGTCTAGGTGCAGTATTAATGCAAAAAGGCCAAGTAGTCGCTTATGCTAGCCGTCAATTGAAGCCACATGAGAAGAATTATGCAACTCACGATCTTGAATTGTTAGCTATCGTGTTTGCTATGAAGATCTGGAGGCATTATCTATTGGGTGAGAAGTTCGAATTATATACCGATCTTCAATCATTGAAGTACTTGTTCACCCAGAAGGATTTGAATATAAGGCAGCAACATTAGTTAGAATTTCTCGCGGCATATGATCTTGATATTTTATATACTCCGTGGAAAGCCAATGTTGTGGCTGATGCGCTCATCTGAAAGAATTTAATCATCGCCAATCTTATAATCACGCCTTCATTGATTGATAATATATATTCTCTTCAGAAGGATGATCACTTAATTCAGAAGATCAAAGAGAGAATTCAGAAAGGCGAAGCCTCGAGTTTTCAGATAGATAATGATGGGATTTTGAGGTTGAAAGGTTGAATTTATGTTCCGAACATTCCAGAACTCCGGAGAGAAGTGTTGGATGAATGTCACAAAGCCAAACTTAGTATCCATCCAGGAGTGAGCAAAATGAATAATGATATCAAATGCACTTTCTAGTGGAAATCTATGAAACGAGACATTTCTTTATACGTTAGCCGGTGTTCCACTTGTCAACAAGTTAAAAGCGATCAATAGAAACTCGCAGGATTGTTGCAACCGTTGGAAATTCTAGGTTGGAAGTGGAAACAAATTTCTATGGATTTCATTGATGGTTTGCCCAGAACCCGGAGGGGTAATGACAGTATTTGGGTGATTGTAGATCATTTTACGAAGGCCGCCCATTTTATATTTGTCAGATCGAATAGAACCGCTCAGAGTCTGGCATAGATTTATTTGAAAGAGATTGTTAAACTTCATGGAGTTCCTATGAGCATCGTTAGCGATCATGACCCGATTTTTGCTAGTAAATTCTGGGAAGCATTCGAAGCAGAATTGGGAAGCAAGCTGAACTTGAGCGCTGCTTATCATCCTCAAATAGATGGTCAAACTGAGAGGGTGGATTGTATACTAGAAGATTTATTGCGGACTTGTGTTATTGATTTTGGCGGATCATGGGAAGACCATTTGCATTTGGCCGAGTTCTCATACAACAACCGCTACCAAGCGAGCCTAAAAATGTCACCATTCGAAGCATTGTATGGTAGACCGTGCAGATCTCCCACTTGTTGGGTAGAACCTGGTAATAGACTTGTATTGGGACCAGATATGATTCACGAAGCTGCGGATAAAGTCGATTTCATTAAGAAACGATTACTGGCCGCTCAAAGCCCACAGAAGAGCTATGCAGATTCAAGAAGGAGAGATTTGTCTTTTTCTTTTGGTGACTATGTAAATTTGAGGGTTTCTCCAATGAGAGGAGTAGTCCGATTTGCAAAACAGGGAAGTTGGCCCCCAGATTTGTTGGTCCATTTCCTGTGCTCGAACGGATTGGAACTCTCGCTTATAGAGTTAAATTGCCTGGTTGGTTGCCTGGAGTACATGATGTGTTTCACGTATCTCAACTTCGAAAGCATGTGCATGATCCAGATTTAGTCGTGGAAGAAGCCGCGCAATAAGATTTGGAAATTACTCCAGAATTAGCTGTGAGGAGAGAGCCAATAAAGATTATCGAAATATAGAGCTGAGGAACAAGAAGGTTCACTTAGTCAAAGAGCAATGGAGTGGAGATCTGAGAGACTGTACTTGGGAAACTGAGGAGAGCATTAAGAAAGCCTATCCCAATTGCAGGGTGGATATCTATGAATAACTCTGGTGCAAGGTACATTTACCATACTTTGCATTTTTGTTCTGTTTTCTAAGTGGTTGTTTTTTTCATGGATGTAAATTTTTTAATTATATAGTCTGAATGATTTTAAAAGAGTATATGAATTAATTACTATATGTTTGAAAAGTAAAAAAAATTGATTGTTGTTTGTGTTGTGTGATTATGAATTTGATTAATCAAAATATTGGAAGGATAATTAATTTAATCAATAAGAGTCTGAAGTGTAAAATTTTGCAATTGAATCAAAGATTGAACTGGTTTAAAAATAGATAGAAATACATGCATGTACATTATCTATGTTTGAACAGGTAAATGGATTTGCTGTTGAGTAAAGAATTTATTCGCGTTCCCGACAAATAGGTAAACCTTAATGAGTTGGATGCGCAATTTTATTATTATATCAACTTCTGTGAATGCCATTGGATGCGGAGTACTAGTTGTTCTATGTTTAATAATAAACGTCGCCATAGGATAGTAACAATTAACTTTGAACTATACTACATGGCATACTTCTGGAAGATAGCATAATTCATCATATACCACATAAACATTTGGAGCTTATGTGACGAGGTTGAAGATTTACCATACGAGCGAGAGGCTTGTATGGCGATGACTATATATTACAGGTTGAACAGAAGACGGACATAGACTATATAAAATGTAACGGTAAATTGCCAAATTAATAAAAACCCCACACGGGTCTGGGGATGACAATAAACACGTCTCTATGGTCATTAAGGCACAAAAACCATTTATAGGGTGACGAGAATTTATTCTCTGGGGTTATGATCTATACACACTTCCTTGTGGACATCGATATATATCACTATAAATATGTGTATGCCTATTAGGGTTTATTAGGTACCTAATATGGCACAATAAATTTCCAAACCCTCCCCGTACAAAGAAGCTTATGGCGATTTTTTTCGAAAATTTAGAGTGTTAGCCAAATTTTTTGAAGAATTGGAAAATTCTTAGAAACCTAAAAGTTGAAGAATGGAAGCCAGAATTAGAGTTGAGTTGGTTAATTAAAAAACTTTCAGCTTCGTTCCTTTTCGGGGACGAAAAGATTTTAAATGGGGGAGATTGTAACAACCCGGAAAATCTGAACCAATTTAAAAATTTTAATTTGGCTATTTTAGTGAATTTTGAATATTTAAAATAAATTATTTTAAATAATAACAACCAAAAGTCTCTTTGAATCGATGTTGGAAAATAAATATATTTCTTTTAATTATAAAACAAGGCCTGAAATGGCGCGGTAGTTTAAAATTTTGAATTTGAACTTTGACTGACTGTACAGGATGCAAAATAAAACGGATTTTAGTGAAACCAAAAATATTTAAACTGTTTATGAATATCTTTCTAACGAATCTGAAAAATAAAAATTTCATAGCGGGAATCAAAAGTTATGGCTAAATGAATTTTCAGAAAGGTCGCTATGGAGGTAAAATAGCCTGTGAAAATAGACATTTTGCAAACGACCTCTGTTTTCAACGAAATCACTTTTGTTGGGTCTGGGATGTCAAATTATTTCTAGGTTTCAGATTCCATAATTTTTGGTGTTAATATGTGAGCGTGGCAAAGGAAAACGTGTTTGGTTTCAGTCAATTTGGATCGACCAGAAAATGACCATTTTTCAAACGGTCGCCAAATTCGACGAAACAAGTTTTGTTGGGACAGCATTGTCAAAACATAGCTAGATTTATTTTTTTGGAATTTTTGGGATCAGTATGTGGCCCCGACAAATTGAAATGTATGTTCAAATCAAATATTGAATGTTTTACATTTTGATTTGAAAAAAAACTGACTGAAACAGTCGAATGGGCCTACGAATCATATTCCATTGTGTTCAGAATGGGGGTAATTAGCTGGGGACGACAGTCATTGGGTTTGAACTGGAGTTCGTAAGGAGAAAGAGGTATTTTCAAAATTAAAAAATTAAATAAAAAAATATAAGGGGCCCGGCCAATCAAAATTATCCATTTCATTCTCCCTTCCCGATACGCTCTAGACCCGAATGCTGGAAGAGCTTCCTTGCTTCTCTCCTCCTTATCTCGCAAACCTTTCAACAATATTCAAAGCTCCAGTTGGGGATTTTGTAGTACTCCCCAAGACCTTCCAATCCATACCAACCTCACCTCAAATCGTCGTGTATTGGTTGAGATCTAGGCCCCTGAAGTGTCGACATTCATAGTGCCGCTGTGCCTCCATCTCAAGCTCGAGTTGGACGAAACCCCAGGCGCTGAAAAGCTCTCTCGAAGCACTACAACATGGTGAAGTCTGATCGTGTTATAGCGTCGCGGTTTGTAAGCAAGACCGAGACCTAAGTTTGAACCAAACTGAAGGCATACGGTTTAATTAATTTAAACTATTTATGGCAGTTTAAAAGTATCACAATGTTAGTTTATCGTTTAAAAATCATATCTTTTTGCGATGTAGTCGAAATCCAGTGAAACAAGAGACATTGGACTCCTGTGGACGTCTTCTACATTCTAGAAGAGACCGGAGAATTTTTCGAGCTTCCTACAAATTTTGGAGGAGTGGAACCCAATATAAGATTTATGAATTATAAACGATATGGAATGATGGTGTATAAATTATACAATCGATATATTAGTTATATAGGCGTTGTACACCTCATGTATAAGCATTGTATAAGTTGTATGTGCGGTGTATAAGTTATATATGCGTTGTAAAAATCATATATGCATTGAAAGGAATTGAAATGATATTGAAATGAAATCGAAATATATTTATTTACGTATATATATATACACACACACACACACACTCCCCTCGTCCACAGACCATGGACGATATATATTGATTGTGATTGTTTGGATTTGGTTGATGTGAAATTTGGTTGATAAATGCGAATGGTTGATATGATTGATTGTGGTTGAAATCCCAATAGTATTAGTTTATGGGAAAATTCATCTGCGTACTAACTAGATATTGAAATCCCCATTGTCAAAAACTGCGAGGCTATAAGGTAGAGCGAGGAGCCGTACTCGGGACGGTGTCAGTTTTAACTACCCTATCGTTATGCTGCCGAAATTTTCTGAAATATTCCTATGTTCGATTTATATTCATGCATTGAAATGTATTCATGTGATGTGAAAATATTCATATGACGAATAAAATGTTTGAAAGATAAAAATTACATTTTTATCATGTAGATGAAGTATATAAAACATTCATAATTGAAATAAATTGTTTTAACAATAAAGATCACATTTTTATAATATATATGAATCGCTAAAAATCTTCATTTTTGAAATAAATGTTTTTAACTATAAAAATCATATTTTTATAATTTATATGAATCGCTAAAAATCTTCATTTTTGAAATAAATTGTTTTAACTATAAAAATTACATTTTTATAATATATATGAATCGCTAAAAATCTTTATGTTTGAAATAAATTGTTTTAACTATAAAAATCACATTTTTATAATATATATGAATCGCTAAAAATCTTTATGTTTGAAATAAATTGTTCTAACAATAAAAATCACATTTATATATATATATGAAGTGTTAAAAATAGTCATATGTTGAAATATTTGTTCGGTAAAAATATTATTTTTATCACATCTACGAAATGGAAATGGTTTGGAAATCGAAGAATGAATTATATATATATAAATATAATTAAATTAAAACGAATAACGAAGCTGAAATTCGTATTTTGAAGTTGTGATTTTAAACGATTATTCCGGGAGATCCGACCATCGGATTTTCCCAAAACCGAAACCATTGGATCAGCTTTGGAAATATCTTTCCAACAACACCAAATTTCTAAAGATCCAACGGTTAGATTTCGTGAAATGCTAAATTCAAATCTGAATGAAAACAGCGCCAGAATGGATTATATTAATATATAGAAATATAATTAAATTAAATCGAATAACGACGCCGTAGTTTGTATTTTGAAATCGTAACTTCAAACAATTGTACCGGGAGATCCGACCTTCGGATTTTTCGCGAAACTGGAACCATTGGATCTGTTTTGAAAAGATCTTTCCAATGATATAAAATATGTAAAGATCCAATGGTTAAATTTTCAGATATGTGTAAATCAAATCTTAAAAAAACAGCGCCAAGGCCGCGTTATGGCCTGAAGCGTCATTTGAATAAATTGGCTATATTTAAATAAATAAAAATAGCGATAAATCATTATAAAATATTATAAACGATATGGAATGGAAATAAACTGAATTTACTCGGTTTATAGGATATTTGATGGTTGAATGTGTTTGTCATGAAAATTACATTAATGAAATGAATTATGGATGTTAGATAATTTAACCATTGAAATGAATTGATTTGAAATTCAAAATATACGTGAATTATTTGAAAAGGCAGAGTTAATTCTCATTTAAAATAATTGATTGATGGTTAGAAGTCGAAGATACGAAGATTGTGCAAGACCGAGGATCTTCACTTCGAATGGATGGCTACTGATGCCTTTGATGGGAGTTGCTGCCCTGAAGGGGTTACAGTGATGGTCGTCGGGACGTACTTGTTGATCGTTCGGATGTGCGAGGGCCTCTCTCCTATATTGGACACACGGGAGAGGAATAAGGTGCCTCCGGTTTTGTTCAAACCCAGAACAGACTTGTAAATGGATGTATATCTGACGTTGTAGATTGACAACGTGGCATACAGAGATGTTGTGATCAAGGCTTTTGTTGAAAAGCAGAGCCTTGTGGTTGATGATCAAAGCAGGGCTTTAAGTAGCTAGCTTTGTGTTTAGCGTTGATTCGCGGGCCTCACACCCCGGTATGAGCCAGAAACAGGAGAGGACATCAGGGAGGACATGCGTTTCCTTCTAGCTAGGAGTGGTGTTTTGGGTTTTACATGCCCGGGCATTTTACTTATGTGGATGATGGGTAGCGAGGCGCCTCGGTTATTTCAGTCTCTTCGGAGCCGATGGTTTAGTCGGTATATGACCAGTTGACGCCCCATAGGGCGGGGAAACGCAGTGTTCAGGCATTTTAATCCACTCCTTGTGGCCAACCCTGATGATCCAAAGGCTTGACAGAGTACTTGCCTGAGACATAGGCTAGAGCATCTCGAACCGGTAAGGACGATCCCTTGCCTTGGTTCATGACGGAAATGCAATTTCCAAATACGACATTGTGCGGTTTTGATTGTATGCATATATATGGCTACATAGTGGTATGGGCCATTTATGCCGTCTATGATTGATGCTTATGATTGAAATTGCTTTTGAAACATATAAACACTAGTAATAATATCAAATGCTTTTGTTTTATTCGTATCAAGAATATTTTGTCCATTATAAGGTAAAACTCTATCCTCCAGTTTGCGTTGCATTGTGTGATGGGAACTGAGTCTTATAATGGCTTCATTTTTGTAAAAAGCACTGCGATGTTTAAATGATTTACTTGTTTTAAAGCACTGGCAATCCAATGGAGTAAACCCGTTCCGCGTTAGCGGCGTGTTTCTGTGATTGGCCTAAGTATTAAGTAAGTTAAGTAGATTTCTCATACTAGTCCCATGATTGACTCGCAGTTCGTTTCACTTGCAAACTCGAGTGCCCTATTTTCTACACGGGCAGCCTTATATTTAGGTTTTAGAAGGCTCTTTCTGGATAGCTATGGAGCTGAAGATGTATTCTATCATTTCTTTCTTCTTATGCTATTCAGTTCCTGTTGTGCATATTATGTTTTGATTCCGCTGTAGACATTTTACGTAAAGCTGAACTGTATTTTGTACTAATTATGATCCTGTATACTATGTAACTCTGATGATTATGTTTATCTAGTGTATTCTGTTGTATAGTATCTGGTGTATTTATATATTTCTGTTCTACTGTTATTTGTTTATGTGTTATATTCCAAAGATTACCCTTACCACCGGGGAACCGGGGTTTTAGGGTCGCCACAACGTGGTATCAGAGCTTTTGTTAAGCTTAGTTCTGCAATATAACATATTAGCGAACACGTCAGAAATAGAACCAATAGTGTTCTAAGATGGATAACTCCTTTTAGATAGGATCAATAATATCCTAGAATGAGTGTAGCAGAATGAAATACACCCTAGTAGACACATTCACATTCAAGTATATGTCTCTATGCTTTAAAAATACCTTTTCTGTTGGCCTAACACTTTGTTCGCTATTTGCAGACATTGAAAAAATGAGTGGCAGAAGTAGAAGAGGTAGGTCAGAACCAGATGTTGAGGCTCTATTAGTCAAGTATCGAAATCTGGGTGGGGTACCATTCTCGGGCAATGAATCTATTATTGAAACACAAGCGTGGATGCGCTCTACCAAGAAAATATTTGAAGGTTCAAAGCTGAAAGATGATCAAAAAAGATTACTGACATATTGGGCACTTAAAGACGAAGCTTTAATCTGGTGGGATACAGTTATTAAGGATAATCCAGAAGGTAATATTAACTGGGATAGATTCAAATAAATTTTCACTGAAAGGTTTATTCCTCCAGAAGCAACTGAGTGGTTAAGTGATGAATTCTACTATCTGATTCAAGGGGATATGACCATTCCGGAATATCATAAGAAATTCAATGAACTTTCTCGTTTTGCCCCGCATCTCATTCAAAATCTAAAGATGAAGAATTTGAGGTTTATTACTGGGCTACAAAGAAAGTACCAAAGTAGTGTAACTGCACATGTGCAACAACCTTTTTATGAAATGATAACATGGCTTATCAGTATGAAGATCTAGGTAAGAAAGGTCTTTTGGGCGGTGAAGAGGAAGTCAATTCTAGCAACAAAAGGAAACTCGAGGCTGATAGCCCAGAGACAAGTACACAGCCTGAGGCAAGTATGACATCTGGGGTCAGAAAGAAGCCTGGAATCAACAGGAAATGGTTAAGTCTGAGAAAGAACCAATAACGACCGCCACATGCTCGAGCAGCAATAAGCAAGGACATTTGGCGATAAATTGCAAATCATGGAACAAATGAAAGAAGGATAAATCTGAATCCAAGAACAAGTTCGTAGAAAATAGAAAGTGCAGTCAATGCCATCGGACCGGTCATCTTGCAAAGGATTGCCAGCTCTTAAGGAAATCTGAAAAAAATACATGTAAATGAAGTGGTAGAAACTTCTGCACCCTCAGCTAGTCAGGGAAGGCTAGATGTTTTGGAAGGCACGCTTACTGTCAAAAATATTCCAGTTAATGTACTATTTGATACAGGTGCGTCGCGAAGCTTTGTTGCAAGGAATGCGGTTAAGAAATTGGATTCGAAACTGAAAAAGCTCAAAGCACCCATGACTTTCCATAATCCGGTTGGGGGTTCCCTTGATCTTAGTTGGATTTGTGGGGAGCCTGTCTCTTTTTCCTATTACCGGTTCCCTACCGTCTCAATCATCATGAATTTTAAAGAATTTGATCCTATTCTAGGATTGGATTGGTTAATCAAATATGAAGCTGAGGTTAAATGCGCCAAGAGAGTTGTTAAGGCAAAAATAAAATTCGGGGAGTATATAACCATTCCATGTGAAGGTCTGAATTCGGATAGAAAAGACTTTTGGTCAGCTATTGATGTTTCTCCTACTCAATTAGAACCTGTTCCTCTCATTACGGAGAATATTCCGGTCGACGTAGAAAATATCCTTGTCGTGGAGAACTATGCGGATGTGTTCGAAGCGGTTGTTAGCTTACCTCTGCGTAGAGAAATTGATTTCAAAATCTCTTTAGTTCCGAATGCAAGGCCAGTAGTTCAATCTATTCAAAGAATAACCTTGAAGGAAAAAGAAGAATTAGATAATCAGACTTGACAGCTTGTATGGAAGGGTCTTATCAGACCTAGTTTCTCTGATTGGGGAGCAGCAGTGGTGTTTGTCCCAAAGTCAGACGGTACTCTCCGACTATGCGTGGATTATCCTGACTTGAACAAGCAGACGTTAAAGAATAAATATCCATTGTCGCGAATTGATGATTTATTGGATCAATTGAATGGCGCACAAGTGTTTTCATGAATGGACCTAGCTACAGGTTTCCATCAGCTTCGTATTGCCGAAGAGTGTGCTCCTTTGACAGCATTCAGAGGTCCAGATATATTCTACGAGTGGTTAGTAATGTCGTTCGGCTTATGTAACGCTCCAGCTTATTTTGTCGATCTAATGAAACGGATATTTAGAGAAGTATTGAATAAATTTGTTTTGGTCTTCATTGATGATATTTTTATCTTCTCTAACTCAGAAAGAGAGCATGAAAAACATTTGGACAAGTGTTATAAATTCTCAGAAAGAATGTTTTAAAAGCCAAATTTTCCAAATGTATATTCTGGCAAGAAGAAGTCAAATTCCTTGGTCACATCGTATCAATGGAAGGAATTTCTGTAGATCCCAGTGAGATTACTGCTATTCAGAGTTAGAAGCAGCTAAGTATGCCCACAGAAGTCCGAAATTTTCTTGGATTGGCTAGTCATTATCGGAAGTTCATTAAGGATTTTTTGAAGATATTTAGTTCCTTAACGAAGCTTACTAAGAAACATTCAAGGTTCAATTGGACTCCTGAATGTGAGGCGGCTTTCCGAAAGCTGAGGTTAAGGCTGACATTCGCTCCAGTGTTAACAATTATTGATGGAAATCAAGACTTGAAAGTCTGGACAAATGCTTCTAAAGAAGGTCTAGGTGCAGTATTAATACAAAAAGGCCAAGTAGTCGCTTATGCTAGCCGTCAATTGAAGCCACATGAGAAGAATTATGCAAATCACGATATTGAATTGTTAGCTATCGTGTTTGCTATGAAGATCTGGAGGCATTATCTATTGGGTGAGAAGTTCGAATTATATACCGATCTTCAATCATTGAAGTACTTGTTCACCCAGAAGGATTTGAATATGAGGCAGCAGCATTGGTTAGAATTTCTCACGGCGTATGATCTTGATATTTTATATACTCCGAGGAAAGCCAATGTTGTGGCTGATGCGCTCAGCCGAAAGAATTTAATCATCGCCAATCTTGTAATCACGCCTTCATTGATTGATAATATATCTTCTCTTCAAAAGGATGATCACTTCATTCAGAAGATCAAAGAGAGAATTCAAAAGGGCGAAGCCTCGAGTTTTCAGATAGATAATGATCAGATTCTGAGGTTGAAAGGCCGAATTCGTGTTTCGAACATTCCAGAACTTCGGAGAGAAGAGTTGGATGAATGTCACAAAGCCAAACTTAGTATCCATCCAGGAGTGAGAAAAATGAATAATGATTTCAAATGCACTTTCTGGTGGAGATCTATGAAACGAGACATTTCTTTATACGTTAGCCGGTGTTCCACTTGACAACAAGTTAAAAGCGATCAACAGAAACTCGTAGGATTGTTGCAACCTTTGGAAATTCCAGGTTGGAAGTGGAACAAATTTCTATGGATTTCATAGATGGTTTTCCCACAACCCGGAGGGGAAATGACAGTTTTGGGTGATCGTAGATCGTTTCACGAAGGCCGCCCATTTTATATTTGTCAGATCGAATAGAACCGCTCAGAGTCTGGCGTAGATTTATTTGAAAGAGATTGTTAAACTTCATGGAGTTCCTATGAGCATCGTTAACGATCATGAACCGATTTTTGCTAGTAAATTCTGGGAAGCATTCGAAGCAGAATTGGTAACCAAGCTGAACTTGAGCGCTGCTTATCATCCTCAAACAGATGGTTAAACTGAGAGGGTGAATTGTATACTAGAAGATTTATTGCGGGCTTGTGTTATTGATTTTGGCGGATCTTGGGAAGACCATTTGCATTTGGCCGAGTTCTCATACAACAACAGCTACCAAGCGAGCCTAAAAATGTCACCATTTGAAGCATTGTATGGTAGACCGTGCAGATCTCCCACTTGTTGGGTAGAACCTGGTAATAGGCTTGTATTGGGACCAGATATGATTCACGAAGCTGCGGATAAAGTCGATTTCATTAAGAAACGATTACTGACCGCTCAAAGCCCATAGAAGAGCTTTGCAAAATTCAATAAGGAGAGATTTGTCTTTTTCTGTTGGTGACTATGTATATTTGAGGATTTCTCCAATGAGAGGAGTAGTCCGATTTGGCAAAACAGGGAAGTTGGCGCCCAGATTTATTGTTCCATTTCCTATGCTCGAACGGATTGGAACTCTCGCTTATTGAGTTAAATTGCCTGGTTGGTTGCCTGGAGTACATGATGTGTTTCATGTATCTCAACATCGAAAGCATTCGCATGATCCAGACTTAGTCATGGAAGAAGCCGCGCAATAAGATTTGGAAAGTACTCCAGAATTAGCTGTGAGGAGAGAGTCGATAAAGATTATTGAAATAAAGAGCTGAGGAACAAGAAGGTTCACTTAATCAAAGTGCAATGGAGTGGAGATCTGAGAGACTGTACTTGGGAAACTGAGGAGAGCATTAAGAAAGCCTATCCCAATTGCAGGGTGGATATCTATGAATAACTCTGGTGCAAGGTACATTTACCATACTTTGCATTTCTGTTCTGTTTTCTAAGTGGTTGTTTTTTTCATGGATGTAAATTTTTTAATTATATAGTTTGAATGATTTTAAAAGAGTATATGAATTAATTACTATATGTTTGAAAAGTAAAAAAAATGATTGTTGTTTGTGTTGTGTGATTATGAATTTGATTAATCAAAATATTGGAAGGATAATTAATTTAATCAATAAGAGTCTGAAGGGTAAATTTTTGCAATTGAATCAAAGATTGAACTGGTTTAAAAATAGATAGAAATACATGCATGTACATTATCTATGTTTGAACAGGTAAATGAATTTGCTGTCGAGTAAAGAATTTATTCGCGTTCCCGACAAATAGGTAAACCTTAATGAGTTGGATGCACAATTTTATTATTATATCAACTTCTTTGAATGCCATTGGATGCAGAGTACTGATTGTTCTGTGTTAAATAATAAACGTCGCCATAGGATAGTAACAATTAATTTTGAACTATACTACATGGCATACTTCTGGAAGATAGCATACTTCATCATGTACCAAATAAACATTTGGAGCTTATGTGACGATGTTGAAGATTTACCATACGAGCAAGAGGCTTGTATGGCGATGACTATATATTACAGGTTGAACAGAAGATGGACATGGACTATATAAAATGTAACGGTAAATTGACAAATTAATAAAAACCCCACACGGGTCTGGGGATGACAATAAACACGTCTCTATGGTCATTAAGGCACAAAAACCATTTATAGGGTGACAAGAATTTATTCTCTGGAGTTATGATCTATACACACTCCCTTGTGGACATCGGAATATATCACTATAAATATGTGTATGCTTATTAGGATTTATTGGGTACCTAATACGGCCCAATAAATTTCCAAACCCCTCCCCGTACAAAGAAGGTTATGGCGAATTTTTTCGAAAATTTAGGGTGTTAGCCAAATTTTTGAAGAATTGGAAAATTCTTAGAAACTTAAAAGTTGAAGAATGGAAGCCAGAATTAGAGTTGAGTTGGTTAATTAAAAAACTTTCAGCTTCGTTCCTTTTTGGGGACGAAAAGATTTTAAACGGGGGAGATTGTAACAACCCAGAAAATCTGAACCAATTTAAAAATTTTAATTTGGTAATTTTAGTGAATTTTGAATATTTAAAATAAATTATTTTAAATAATAACAACCAAAAGTCTCTTTGAATCGATGTTGGAAAAAAAAATATTTCTTTTAATTATAAAACAAGGCCTGAAATGGCGCGGTAGTTTAAAATTTTGAATTTGAACTTTGACTGACTGTACAGGATGCAAAATAAAACGGATTTTAGTGAAACCAAAAATATTTAAATGCTTTTATGAATATCTTTCTAACGAATCTGAAAAATTGAAATTTCATAGCAGGAATCAAAAGTTATGGCTAAATGAATTTTCATAAAGGTCGCTATGGATTTAAAATAACCCGTGAAAATAGACATTTTGCAAACGACCTCCGTTTTCAACGAAATCACTTTTGTTGGATCTGGGATATCAAATTATTACTAGGTTTCAGATTCCATAATTTTTGGTGTTAATACGTGAGCGTGGCAAAGGAAAACATGTTTGGTTTCAGTCAATTTGGATCGACCAGAAAATGGCCATTTTTCAAACGGCCGCCAAATTCGACGAAACAAGTTTTGTTGGGACAGTATTGTCAAAACATAGCTAGATTTATTTTTATGGAATTTTTGGGATTAGTAGTGGCCCCGGCAAATTGTAATGAATGTTCAAATCAAATATTGAATGTTTTACATTTTGATTTGAAGAAAAACCGACTGAAACAGTCGAATGGGCCTACGAAACATATTCCATTGTGTTCAGAATAGGGGTAATTAGCTACGGACGACAGTCATTGGGTTTGTACTGGAGTTCGTAAGGAGAAAGAGGTATTTTCGAAATTAAATAAATTAAATAATAAAATATAAGGGGCCCGGCCAATCAAAATTATCCATTTCATTCTCCCTCCCCGATACGCTCTAGACCCGAACGGTGGAAGATCTTCCTTGCTTCTCTCCTCCCTAGCTCGCAAACCACTCAACAATATTCGAAGCTCAAGTTGGGGATTTCGTAGTACTCCCCAAGACCTTCCAATCCATACCAACCTCACCTCAAATCATCGTGTATTGGTTGAGATCTAGGCCCCTGAAGTGTCGACATTCATAGTGTCGTTGTGCCTCCATCTCGAGCTCGAGTTGGACGAAACCCCAGGCACCGAAAAGCTCTCTCGGAGAACTACAACATGGTGAAGTCTGATCGTGCTATAGCGTCGCGGTTTGAAAGCAAGACCGAGACCTAAGTTTGAACCAAACTGAAGGCATACGATTTAATTAATTTAAACTATTTATGGTAGTTTAAAAGTGTCACAATGTTAGTTTATCGTTTAAAAATCATATCTTTTTGCGATGTAGTCGAACTCCAGTGAAACAAGAGACATTGGACTCCTGTGGACGTCTTCTACATTTTAGAAGAGACCGTAGAATTTTTCGAGCTTCCTACAATTTTTGGAGGAGTGGAACCCAATGTGAGATTTCTGAATTATAAACGATATGGAATGACGATGTATAAATTATACAATCGATATATAAGTTATATAGGCATTGTACACCTCATGTATAAGCGTTGTATAAGTTGTATGTGCGGTGTATAAGTTATATATGCATTGTAAAAATCATATATGCATTGAAAGGAATTGAAATGATATTGAAATGAAATCGAAATATATTTATCTACGTATACACACACACACACTCCCCTCGTTCACAGACCATGGACGATATATATTGATTGTGATTGTTTGGATTTGGTTGATGTGAAATTTGGTTGATAAATGCGAATGGTTGATATGATTGATTGTGGTTGAAATCCCAATAGTATTAGTTTATGGGAAAATTTATATGCGTATGAACTAGATATTGAAATCCCCATTGTCAAAAACTGCGAGGCTTTAAGGTAGAGCGAGGAGCCGTACTCGGGACGGTGCCGGTTTTAACTACCCTGTCATTATGCTTCCGAAATTTTCTAAAATATTCCTGTGTTCGATTTATATTCATGCATTGAAATATATTCATGTGATGGGAAAATATTCATATGACGAATAAAATGTTTGAAAGATAAAAATTACATTTTTATCATGTAGATGAAGTATATAAAACATTCATAATTGAAATAAATTGTTTTAACAATAAAAATCACATTTTTATAATATATATGAATCGCTAAAAATCTTCATTTTTGAAATATTTTTTTTAACTATAAAAATCATATTTTTATAATATATATGAATCACTAAAAATCTTCATTTTTTAAATAAATTGTTTTAACTATAAAAATTACATTTTTATAATATATATGAATCGCTAAAAATCTTTATGTTTGAAATAAATTGTTTTAACTATAAAAATCACATTTTTATAATATATATGAATCGCTAAAAATCTTTATGTTTGAAATAAATTGTTTTAACAATAAAAATCACATATATATATATACATATGAAGTGTTAAAAATAGTCATATGTTGAAATAAATATTTGTTGGGTAAAAATATTATTTTTATCACATATACGAAATGGAAATGGTTTGGAAATCAAAGAATGAATTATATATATATATAATTAAATTAAAACGAATAACGAAGCTGAAGTTCGTATTTTGAAGTTGTGATTTTAAACGATTATTGCGGGAGATCCGACCATCGGATTTTCCCGAAACCGAAACCGTTGGATCAGCTTTGGAAATATCTTTCCAACAACACCAAATTTGTAAAGATCCAATGGTTAGATTTTGTGAAATGATAAATTCAAATCTGATTGAAAACAGCGCAAGAATGGATTATATTAATGTATAGAAATTTAATTAAATTAAATCGAATAACGACGCCGTAGTTCATATTTTGAAATCGTAACTTCAAACGATTGTACCGAGAGATCCGACCGTCGGATTTTCCCGAAACTGGAACCGTTGGATCTGTTTTGAAAAGATCTTTCCAATGGTATAAAATATGTAAAGATCCAACAGTCAGATTTTCAGATATGTGTAAATCAATTCTGAAAAAAAAAAACAGTGCCATGGCCGCGTTATGGCCTGAAGCGTCATTTGAATAAATTGGCTATATTTAAATAAATAAAAATAGTGATAAATCATTATAAAATATTATAAACGATATGGAATGGAAATAAACTGAATTTACTCGGTTTATAGGATATTTGATGGTTGAATGTGTTTGTCATGAAAATTACATTAATGAAATGATTTATGGATGTCAGATAATTTAACCATTGAAATGAATTGATTTGAAATTCTAAATATACGTGAATTATTTGAAAAGGCAGAGTTAATTCTCATTTCAAATAATTGATTGACGGTTAGAAGTCGAAGATATGAAGATGGTGCAAGACCGAGGATCTTCACATCGAATGGATGGCTACTGATGCCTTTGATGGGAGTTGCTGCCCTGAAGGGGTTACAGTGATGGTCGTCGGGACGTACTTGTTGATCGTTCGGATGTGCGAGGGTCTCTCTCCTATATTGGACATACGGGAGAGGAATAAGGTGCCTCCGGTTTCGTTCAGACCCAGAACGGACTTGTAAATGGATGTATGTCTGACGTTGTAGATTGACAACGTGGCATACAGAGATGTTGTGATCAAGGCTTTTGTTGAAAAGCAGAGCCTTGTGGTTGATGATCAAAGCATGGATTTAAGTAGCTAGCATTGTGTTTAGCGTTGATTCGCGGGCCTCACACCCCGGTATGAGCCAGAAACGGGAGAGGACATCATGGAGGACATGCGTTCCCTTCTAGCTAGGAGTGGTGTTTTGGGTTTTACACGCCCAGACATTTTACTTATGTGGATGATGTATAGCGAGGCGCCTCGGTTATTTCGGTCTCTTCGGAGCCGATGGTTTGGTCGGTATATGACCAGTTGATGCCCCATAGGGCGGGGAAACGCAGTGTTCATGCATTTTAATCCACTCCATGTGGACCAACCCTGATGATCCAAAGGCTTGACAGAGTACTTGCCTGAGACATAGGCTAGAGCGTCTCGAAGCGGTAAGGACGATCCTTTGCCTTGATTCATGACGGAAATGCAATTTCCAAATACGACATTGTGCGGTTTTGATTGTATGCCTATATATGGCTACATAGTGGTATGGGCCATTTATGCCGTCTATGATTAATGCTTATGATTGAAATTGTTTTTGAAACATATAAACACTAGTAATAATATCAAATGCTTTTGTTTTATTTGTATCAAGAATATTTTGTCCATTATAAGGTAAAACTCTATCCTCCGGTTTGCGTTGCATTGTGTGATGAGAACTGAGTCTTATAATGGCTTCATTTTTGTAAAAAGCATTGCGATGTTTAAATGATTTACTTGTTTTAAAGCACTGGCAATCCAATGGAGTAAACCGTTCCGCGTTAGCAGCGTGGTCCTGTGATTGGCCTTAGTATTAAGTAAGTTAAGTTGATTTCTCATACCAGTCCCTTGATAGACTCGTAGTTTGTTTCACTTGCTAACTCGGGTGCCCTATTTTCTACATGGGCAGCCTTGTATTCAGGTTTTAGTAGGCTCTTTCTGGATAGCTATGGAGCTGAAGATGGATTCTATCATTTCTTTCTTTTTATGTTGTTCATCTCCTGTTGTACATATTATGTTTTTATTGCGTTGTAGATATTTTATGTAAAGCTGAACTATATTTTGTACTAAGTATGATCTTGTATAGTGTGTAACTCTGATGATTATGTTTATCCATTGTATTCTGTTGTATATTATCTAGTGTATTTATATATTTCTGTTCTAATGTTATTAGTTTATGTGTTATACTCCAAAGATTATCCTTATCACCGGGGAACAGGGGTTTGGGTTCATCACATTGCCACATTTATGTACCATGAGTAACGCATTAAGTGTTGTTGTGGATTAGTCCTTCCTGAGTAATGGTTCATCATGGGAAAGTTAAATCGCCTTGGGAATTGCGCCTCCAAGATATCGTTTGTGAAAGGTGTGTGGTTACGGTCTATGCCCCAGTCTTCATTGGTATAACCACGACTGTCATTCCTTATTTAACGCACCATCGCCGCTACCTCCACATTAGTCAATGCATGTTCTGGTTCAGCACTTTCATCTCCTCGAGATCCTCCTGCTCCCGCTTTAGGCAACGTCGCCTGAGTCACTGTCTGAGCAGAGTTTTCATGCCCCTTGCAATCCCGGTTAGTCACAGGACGAGTGAGTTCTACTAGGTGGGATCATTAGCACCTAGATGGATTTCTGCATCTTCTCGAGAACCAAATCGGACTTGTCAAAGATTTTCAGGCCTTTCAAGAGGTATCCTCTGATGTGGTGGTCGTTCATTCTCCTCGGATGAAGATGATCCTTCTATTAATTTACGATGAGGATGCGACGACATTCTTTTTCTTTGAAGTTCATTCATTATCTGGCCAATGTGTTCATATCATTACGGATTGTAGCGATATCCTGTCTTTGAGCTTCTGAAGTTGCATTAGTCCCTTCCAACCTGGAGAATATACTCACGAAGTCATCGGACGAGAGGGGTGCTGATGGAGGAGGCTGGTTGGCAAAATAATCAACAACTCCAAAGGTACCCTGACCGGGTCGAACTCAACCCGAGTACATTCGACCTTGATTGGTTCAACCCAGGGCCTGTGTTGTTGGCTTGATCTGCAGCATGTCTCGGCGCCATCGTTCACTTCATTCCTATGGGAAGTTTGTCGATTCTTATCTTTTCTCATTGAAATTGACAAAAGTGATGAAAATAAGGATTATTTCTTCAGACTTGGTGATCCGAACAGTACAAAAACAATCCAAAAAGCCGACAACTCGAATTTCTAAGTGAAAGCACCGAAATGTTAGATCAAAAAGTGGCGCTAACACCCAATGGACAAGATTTTGAAGAGATTAATGAAAATCTAGAAATGAAGAAAAGCGAGCGAACACACAAGATTTATAGTGGTTCGGCGTCAACGAGCCTACGCCCACTTTATAATTCTTCAATTCAGTAGAGAATTACAACTACAATGATTTGAATTACTCAAACACTCCAATACAATCAATTTCTCCACTTCAATATTGAAATTACACCCCAAATGGGTAATACAAGGCACATGTCGAATATTTATGGTGGCAGCGGTATGTAGTGTTCGGAAATTCAAGTGGCAAAAGGTCCTTTTTCTTATTTGGATCAGGTATATATGTGGTTCAGATATAAGACCTTGGCGGGAGCGGTTACTAGGTACGTGACATCAGGTCCGGTATTATAGCGGGTTAGTGGAGACTAGTTCTTGAAGTTTATGGGTTGTAGATCGTGGCTACGTGACGGTCAACCCATGAAAGTGGGGGATAATGGGTAATTAACCCACGTGATACACAGATTGGCATCGGGTCGAATCGAGCACATTCGACTCGATGAATAATGATATGAAGGTCTCCAACTCTATTCCACCCATAAGCTCTGTCTCCCGTTCGACTCGAGCATCTCACTTTTATTCGACCCAATCCTCCTTTTTCCTGTTCTTGGCCTGAATTCTAGCTCTTGAATGAGTGTAGATCTTTTCCTCTTAGCACACACAATCATAACTATTTTGACTTTAGGTGGCCTAATCACAAAGCAGACCAACAATAAATATAAATCTAATTTTTTATAGTGTTTTACTTAGAAGAGGAGCTAAATGTTTTGAAAAAAAATGAATTTCAAATTATTACTTTTCAATATGTTTTATTTTCATCTAATTTTGTTTACAAATATGTGCATGATATATTTATATATATGTGCGTGTATGTGTGTACACGCATGTTTGCGCGCACAAGTGCGCGTGTGTGTGTGTGCGTAAATAGAAAAATAAAAAACATATTCACCCATTTTACTAATACATATTATGCCATTTTTCTTTGAATATGCATTATCAAAATCTTGAATGCTCCGCTAACTTGAAATTGTCAATTTGGAAACATATATCATGATTGGGCTCCCTCATTGTTACCTTAATGGTTAGCTTACATACATATATCTATTTAGTTTAGATTTATATTGTTTATTGCCTCATTAAAAGCCTTTTAGGAAAACATGAGGGAATAACCTTGAACTACGAAAAAGTACAACATTTAAAATCATATATATCATATAAAATACTACTGTAATGACCCGAAAATCCGGTAGAATTTGAGCTGACCAAAAACACAAGTCCAACCCCAAATATCACGGAAATTCGAACCATTAATAGAAAGAAGTTAGAGGGTGAGGATAGATAAGATAGAAACTTAGAATAGAAGAAGAAGAAGAAGAACACAACATCAGAGTAACACGAATCTCACAGCGGAACGAATAACATATAATATATATAACATAGCTTGAAATATACATCTGTACTTGAATATACATCAATATCAAAGTACATCACTTACAACAGAGCAGAAATAACTATAGCTATATGATCCTGAAGCCTCCTGCTCCAAGCTCTTCCAGTATATCTGTAAATTCCCGACTACTTGACTGCCCGTACAAATTTAGGCACCCAAGAGTTTAGGGAAAACAACAAAGTAAACTCCGGGTCAGTCATGGGACTGGTATGAGTAAACAGTTTAAAACAGTTTCAGGAAACTAAATGATATCTCATAAGACCACGCCGTATAACACGGAACGGGTTTTCCCTTATGAGAATCCAAACAATCTTTATATCAACTCTTTTGATATTATAATAATGTCTAAATCACATAAATAACAATCTAGTGGAAACACTTGCATCTCACGTTCCACATATATAATATACAATCAAAACCGCAAGCACGTATTGGGTAATGGATTTCCAACTATGACAAGGTATGGAACCACCTTCCGCTGGTATATCTCTAGAGGAGGATACACCGAGTTCAACAAGAACATCTTGCAACTCAGCCACACATGACCGACCACTCATTTCGCTTGAGTGTATCGAATGTATATTACCAACGGTTGGGATCAGCAACCGTTTCCCGAATGGGACAACATCGACAATAGATTTTTAGAAGTAAATGAAACTCTAGATCAGGTGATTATACACCCTAATAGGTGCGAACTACATAGCCATGCTGCTTGCCCGATTTCTGTCATTTACCGGATGTTGAGGCTAGAAGCTACGCTTTATCATCACACCAGATTCACTTCGAATGTCACATCGTCAGATCCATCGAAAATCACTAATTGACGTCTACAACAGTACATTACGTGTCAGCTAAAAGAAGTTTCCTCCTCCGCTTCCACTCTTGGTACAGTTGAAGAAATCAATGTACGTGACCTTTCTGGAAATACTCTGTCAGACATTCATCCATACAAGTCACCCAGGAACAGGATGAACCGAAGGTACTATTTCTATTAATAGAAAAAGTCCTTGTACTCTACTCCGTCTTCGATTATCTTTATATAATCTGATTCGCACGCTACTGCCGATATGGAGTGGTTCTTCGGATAATAATCCAACCGGTCTCTCCATATTGACAACGATGGTCAAAACTTCGATAGTCTGTGATTTAACTATCGAATAAAAACAAGTGTTTCGATAGTCGATGATTTAACTATCGAATAAAACAAGTGTTCATCCAAACATCCAACAATCACTGAACCTTTAATTAATATTCCATTAATTAAATCTCTTTTCTATTTCTTTATCAATATTTGTTAATCAAATATTTCAATAACCATATTGCCCTTTTACGTTCTTTGGAAAACATTTCCAATCTCATTTTATTCCTATACTTAGGAAATATTTAACATCTATTTCCAAGCTTACATTTCATTTGGGTAAAAACGGATGTTGTGTAAAACATCGTTACGACAACCCAAATACTACATTCAACTGAATCTTATTCAACATTGATCTTCGAGCCTGAAATCTTACTATATTTAAATCCCACCTTTCTATTTATATAACCCAAATACTACATTCAACTGAATCTTATTCACATAACTGAATCTTTTCTATTTGAATTCTCTTTATTTAAACTTCATTTGAATTCTATTTGCATCCCTATATTTAAACTTCATTTGAATTCTATATTCAAATTCTATAGTTAAAGTCCATTTGAATTCTATATTCAAATTCTATTCAATTCCTTATATTCAAGGTCCATTTGAATTCTCTGCATTATTTATAAACAACGTTTATAACTTCAATTCAAATCCCACCTTTCCATTTATAAACAACGTTTATACATTCGATTCAAATCCCATATTTTCATTTATAAACAACTTTATAAATTCGATTCAAATTCCATCTTTTCATTTATAAACAACGTTTTTAAATTCGATTCAAATCCCATCTTTCCATTTATAAACAACGTTTGTAAATTCGATTCAAATCCCATCTTTCCATTTATAAACAACGTTTGTAAATTCGATTCAAATCCCATCTTTCCATTTATAAACAACGTTTATAAATTTAATTCAAATCCCATCTTTCTATTTATAAACAACGTTTATAAATTTATATTTGTTTTATATACCTTCAAACAAGTTAATATTTTCTATAGTTTTATTTAAAATTCAAATTCTATTTATAAAAATAGAATTTCCTTTTTAAAATCACAAATACCCTTTTCGATATTTTTATGAATCAATATTCAAGCTCTAGTGGTATTTTAAACAATCAAATCAACCAATTTTCAATCATTTGATTTTTAACACATCATATATGAATATATATGAAATCAAACAAACAACAACAGATAATATATTTTTGAGGAATCCAGTTGGATTCCTCCAACTGTTTTCCTGCATCCACAGATGTTAGTCAACATAGTAATACCCATCCTGCTTCGAGGCAGGATATCGCGGTATAGAAGGTCATCCACTAATCATAGCGTGGGGCGTATAGGGTAATCATCCGTATGGTACCGCGGGCATCCGCTAATGATACTGCGGGAATCCAACCAATCATCAACCCAATATATATATATATATATATATTTCCTAAATAACTAATATATATTTAAACAGCCACAGTAATTTATTTATGCAAACAAACAATTAACAATTTATTTTTAAATGCTAAAAATAAATTAACAGGTGAGATTTACTCACCGCGGTCTTTATTTGTCGAGTATCCAGTTTATTTCCATAATTTCGCCTTCGGATCATTTCCAATAATTTGTTTATACCTACGATTTATTTATTAAACTTATCGATTAAACCATGATTAATTTACTTAACTAAAGTAAATAAATAATCTATTTTATTCAAATAAATAAAATTAACAACTTAACTAAGAATTTAATTACCTTACTTGCCTAAATCTCTCGGCTTAATCCTTCTTTTTCCTTTCTAGAATTTTGGTCGGCATTTGTTTCCTCAAATATCGAACTCAACCAGAACATAGCCAGCTTTTGCACTTGCAAAAAGAATCTGAAATCATACTCCTCTCAAATAAACAATCATCCCTTTATTTAAGAACCGCAACCCTTGATTGAAGCAATACCAAAACTGAAACCTGAACCACTACGATCCCTTTGCCTTCACCTCGCAGGCTCTGCTATTCTCGATTTAACCCTCGACGCCACTGTCACGTTATTTACCATCGGAGACCGAAATCCCTCAATCGATAGTCCTGCTCCCTCCTGAACCCTAGATCGAACACCCCTCTACTCGAGATTCGAACCTCCAGAATCATCGTTAACCCCATCGTTGCAGCTACAAGAACTTGGATCGACCCCCTGTATCGATCGTGACTCCAAAACTCGAACCCTTATCACACCCAAAAATCAAAAAGCGTTGTCGATACCTTCCTGGGGCTCACGGCAGGCTATTGAACTCGACATCCCTTCACCGAGCATACCCGTATTCAAGCATGGGACAAAACTCCCCAAATCAGTGTCGAACCCCTATTACACGAGCGCTTCATCAAAGTCTTGAGCTCCAGTATACTAGCGGCTTCTGACAGTGATGATGAACGTAATCGCGATTTCCCTTTTTGTTTCGAACGACTCCAAGTTGATTTCAATTAGACGCGGCCATTTTTGATTTAGGCGTTTTGAAGCTTTCGGTTCCAATTGAATTTAAAGAGAGATTGAGCGAGGGTGTTTGATTTTCTTCTGCAAAACAAAATGGCTTGCGGTTTATAAATCGAACAGCAAGGCTCTTCAGTGTGTGGAGATAAAGAACTCAACTTATTTTGTTTATGTCCACAACTAAAATGTTTTTATTTAAATTTTAATTAAATTAAACTGTTATCCTTAAATCAAAATGCTCCTTGACTGCGTACTCCTTTCTGAACCCAACAAGTGACATTTTTAGGATAATACCACTATTTTGAACACACCGGGACAGGTATCGAAAACCCATTCGATCATCTGTAGAAGATATTAATTTAAATTAACTTAAATTAATTTTAAAACAATTAATTCTTCGATAATCAATTAATATTTTTATTCTAACTCAAACAGGAGTTTGAATTGATCATCTGAACAGTTTCCAATTCAGTTTTAAATTTCTAACTGAATTATTTTTCGTATTACGATGATTTAATATATTCGATATTAAATCGAAATTGATTATTAAATCGATAATTTAATATAAAAATCCATTTATATTATACACCAATATTTAAATTAAATATTAAATATTCAAAAATTAACCCATAAGGATCCGGGTCATTACAACTACTCCTCATAAAGAGTATGATACCTCAGGATCAAAGTGACGCTTTACTTAAACCTTTTAGGAGAAACCTAGTGGAAAAAAATCTTAGTAAAGGAAAAAAGGATACAATGGCATATTTTAATATTTCACTTCAATAAAAGAAAATTTGATACTTCTAGATCTATATAATGCCTTATTAAAAAAGAAGTTTATCTTAAATCAATATGGTGACTACCTTATGGGTTTGCAATCCCGAATTTTCTTCCTCTTTTTCACTTAATTTTGACAGGCCGCCACCAGGTTAGCTGCCCATGGCTAAATGAAAATGTCTGTAAATTAAGGATGTTCAACATTTTCTGGGTGCATCCCCCTCATTTGGCGATGTCGACGTGGTCATCTCCTTAAAACCGCGTGTTACTAATAATGGGCATGTGACTTTTCTGATGCTAGGTGATGTCGGCGTTGCCACCTCTTCCATCCTCAGTTCCTCCTCCTGTGATGGCTCGTCAGTGGCCGCCGCTGATCTTAGCAATTGCTGGAAAAGCACGCTAGTGGGTAATGAGTTTTCTGTTTCCGTTATTTGTTCCAAATATATCGAGCCTCGAATCCTTAATAAGGAGAGATGTGTGTTTGTATCTAAATCTATGTCTAATAATGCTAGATGCAAATAGGGTCATTCGTTGGTTCTTTCAACAAAATATAAAATTCAAAAATTAAAACTTCAAAATTTTAAAATTTCAAATCCAAAATTTAAATTTATACAATTTGTACAATTTAAAATTTCAAAATTCAAAATTTCAAAGTTCCAATTTTCAAAATTTCTGAATTTTTAAGTTAAATTTGAAATATAGGGGATATACCATGTAAGGTTCAAATACGATAGCCTGTTATTTTCTACAGGAAATTTGCTTCAAGGGCCCCTAATCATGTCTTCATTTTTTACTTGGACACGGTCTTTAAATAATTAGTTTGTAGGACAAAAAACATGGCGACCCGTTTTCTTTTTAAAACTATCGATCTCTTCAAATAAATCAGGCGCGCTGATCACGATGTGACAGCAGGGTAATTTCGCTCGATCCAAATCGATCGCTAAACCGATCAAAACCGTTCGAAACGCTTGATTGTTTAGAGAACACGACAAATTCGAACGCAGACAGAAGAACATTTCATTGTTAATTACAACAATTCCATCAGAATACAAGGATATACAGAGTACGAATAAATATTACACTAAAAATATTAGAGATTTCAATAAATTACATTACATAGCAGCAGAAAATAATACAAAACACAACTAGAAGTAATACACGGATGCAGAGCTTTCCGAGTATCGTTCCAACTGTAAATCAGGATCCTGTGAATGTAAATCTGCAAAACCAAAACTACTAGATGCCCGTGTCAAAATAATGGCACCCAGAGTTTAGGTTAAAACAATAAATTCCAGGTCAGTCATGTGACTGGTGTGAGAACTAAAACAGTTATTCATCTTTCTTTTAAAGTTAGGTAAATCAAGGGACCACGCCGTATAATACGGAACGGGTTTCCTCCCAAGGATACCAGTGCATAAAACAACAGCGCAATGCTAAGTAAAGAACAATGAAGCTATTATAAGACCCAGGTCCCATCACACAATGCAACACAAGCCGGAGGATAGGGTTTTACCTTATAATAGCCAAAGAATGCTTGATACGCTAAATTTAACCTTTTCTTATTACTATAAGGGTATAGTGTCAAAACAATTTCAATCATAAGTATCAATAATAGACGGCATGGGTACCATATATCATGTCGCCATATATAGGTTTACAATCAAAACCGCAAAGTCACGTATTTGGAATTTGGGTTTCCATCTATGAACCGAGGCAAGGGATCGTCCTCTACCGAATTCGAAACTCTCTAGCCCGAGCCTCAGGCAAGCGCGCAGGCAAGCCTTGGATCGTCAGGGTCTGTCCACCGATGTGGATTATTATGCCTGAACACTGCGTTTCCCTGCCCTTTGGGGGCGTAAATGAGCCAACGAATGACTCCATCGGTCCCGGATCGACCGATATAACCGAGGCGCCTCGCAACAGCAACAACCACACAGGTGAAAATAATATAAATGTCAGCCAGTTTAAGCACTGACACCACCTCTAGCTAGAAAGAAATGCATGCCCTCCCTGAGGTCCTCTCCCGTTTCTGGTTCACAACCGGGGTGTGAGGCTCGCGAATCCACGTTACACAAAGCTATGCTACACAGGCGGTGCTTTGATCATCACCCACAAGACTTTGCTTTTCAACAGAAGACTTGATCATTTGCCACTTAGGCATGCCACACAGGCAATTCACTCTATGCGATTGATATCCATCAATATATAACCCCTGAGCTCGTATGTCTCAGAGAAGGGCGTTAAGCAGGAGAATAAATTCTCCGCCGCCAAACAGATATATATTTAATAGAAATCAATCACACAGAATAAAATCCAATGTCAGACACAGTCCATTAACAAGTCCGTTCTGGGTCTGAACGAAACCGAAGGCACCTTGTACCTAACATATCCATCGATCTCCAAGTACGTCTGGACGATCACCAACTGATTCCCTCCTTTTGGGTGTACAGCCCAATCAAGATCATCAGTAATCACCAAAACGATGTGAAGATCTCCGGTCTCCAACCACCGTCTTCATCCTCGACACCACGTCGAATCAGTTATTCAGGATGGGATAAACCCGGTCTTTCTGAATAACTTGCGTATATAATAAACAAGTGTTACACAAACACAACAAACGCCTCATTCCAATTCAGAATATTCTTTTTATTCAAATATTCTTATACTTTGGGAAAGGTTCCCATTAATTTTATCAAAGATAAATTCTTTAAATTTATTCTTTAATCTTCCTTTGAATGTCAATTCAAAATAGTCGGGATTAGCGAACCACACCGAAGTAATCATTTATTCTATTTCCAATCCCAACCTATTCATCCCATGAAGTAAAACAGGTCATACTTCATATCTAACACCACGGTGTTATAGGTAAATTCAGTTACCATTTCACGTTCAAATCTAATTAAAGATTTAACTATCGCCTGGAGCAAAACTGGTGATACTCCATTCTCGACCATTTCAATCTAATTAAAGATTCATTAAAATCCCACTTAGTTTTAATCTTCATAGAAATCAATATCATGTCTTTAACGGGGTTAAAGAACCAATGTCATCTAAAACACGGTTCACGAAAAACCCAAAATCACATTCATTAATTATCGGGTTAAAAAACAAGTGTTATTTAAAACAATGTTCACGATAAACCCAAAAATCAATTCAAATTCAGTTCCAATTAAATACCATTTAATTGGTACACTTCATTAAATCTAAACAAAAAGATTTAATCTTTTTCTCAATTAGGCTCAAGAACAGTGTTAATGAAGACACCATTCACGACAAACCCAAATCACATTTGATATTAAACACAAGGCTCTGAATAGAAAATATATCGGCTTATATTCAATATCAAATTCTACGACCAACAAATATCATATTGGAAATAACGATATAAATATATCTTTCAAATTCCCATAACAATATTTGTTTCATCACGAAATACAACATCGAAATATTCCAAAGACAATTTCGATTCAAATCCATACCAATTCAAATATTGGAAATTCTGGTTACTTTTAAAACATTTCAAATCCACTTTATTTATTTAAAAAAATAAAATAAAATTATAACTCTAGTTCAAAACCAGTTCATTCCAATAAAAATCTATTTTTATCTTTTCAAATATGGAATTTTTCATCCCAATTCTTCTCAAATCATTTCTTATGATTTTACACAAATTATTGATATTTTTAGTAATTTTATCAAGGCCCGTACAGTCGATTTCCATCAACGGCCATCGAACTGCACTTACAACGACCTTTTCCAAATTTGATTTGCACATAATTCCAAATCCAACCGTTAGATTTCAAATCTCTAATATTCATTAGAAAGCCCTTTTCGATATGAACCCAATGGTTCCGGTTTTAGGAGAATCCGATGGTCGGATCTCCCGTAATGTTCACTCGAAGTCAATGGTCGAAATTCACGAACTGCCGCAGCGCGGCGCGTTCTATTCAGACCATTATATATATATATATAATATTATATATATTTCATCGATTTACTTTTTGAACGTATTTTATAAATCGTTTTAAATTCGTTTTCAAAACGATTTCAATTTCCTATTCAATTTCTAGTCAAAATTGAATATTCCATGTCATTAATATGTAAATGATAATATTTTCAAAACGTTAAATTTTGAAATCACTTTCTTTTCTATATTCGTTATAAAAATGAATAAAATCGATATAAATATCGTTCACGTCAAAATGGCATCAATCTAATTAACACGGCTTTTATTCAACACATGAATGTTTATTCTATTCAACACATGAATTCATTTCCAATTCTACACATGAATTTATTTCCAATTCAACACATGAATTTATTTCCAATTCAACACATGAATTTATTTTCTAAATTGGAATGAGGCCCAATCAGTTACCATATAATGTTAATTATATGGATTTTCTACAACACATGTATATAATAGCAACGATAATTAATTAACCATCATCCAGAGTGCACCACACAACTGCATAAGCATTAAATATAAATAATTAACGCTTACACAGTCTGTCAATCCATCAATTGACATACAACTAAACAATCGGGATTAGTGTACGTCAAATCTCATCCCAATACCCGTGTGGGGTTTCAAAACAACAAACACAGATTTTATTTGTGCAGTTGGGCGATGTGTAAAATTTATCGTCCTAATCAATATCAGTCAAATCAGTGTATATAAACAAATCGTCTGATTTGTTTATTACTATTTATTTTATATACACGTTAAAAATCATATTTTTAACTATAAAATATTTTCCAATATAAAATATTTTATTTCCTTCCACAACACACAATCAAATTTCACAACACAGCAATCAAACAAACAAGTCATCCATGGTCTGTGGACGACGGGTGTCGGGTGCTGCTAAGCACCGTCTGCATCCTAGTATATATTTCAAACTAGAAATAGAAATAAAAGTGAGGAGTTCTCACAGACTAGCTAAACCAAACGCCGCGACTCTTCATATGTAGAAAGTCTTCGCCGTGCTTCCAGCGAGATCTGTTACACCGTTTATGTTAATAATTATATTTTTAAAAACGCTACTTCCTATATAAAGATCACATTTTTATATCGTTGCTTCATATATAAAAATCGAATTTTTATATTCTCCATCTTATAAAAATCATATTTTAATTTTCTCTATTATATAAAAATCGAATTTTTATAATCGCTACTATATAAAGATCGAATTTTTTATTTTCATTCCTTCATGATAAAAATAAAGTTCATATTTTTATTTAACTTCATATACTGTAAAGATTACGTTTTTCTTTCACTTCTCATATAATAAAAATTATATTTTTATTATGCTACATATATAAAAATTATATTTTTAATTCACTACTTATATAAAAATCATATTTTTATCCTCTACGTTATATAAAAATTATATTTTTAACTTCATACTTTATATAAAAATTATATTTTTATTGCAATGTTTTTATATTTAAAAAAATCACTTCTTTTTATAATGATATGCATAATAAAAATCTCGTCTTTTCTATAACAAAAATTTCATCTTTTCTATTATAAAAATTCAATCTTTTCTATTTTAAAAATCCGATCTTTTATATTTCAAAAAATTCGAACTTTTCTTAGTTCACATAATAAAATTTATATTTTAAACTTATGCAATTAATTACATAGAAAAATAAACAAAAATAAATAAATAAAACAAATCGACGGACTTACAGCCAAGGGTTTGGGGTTGGAGGGATTTCCAGCCGAAGGGGGACCCACCGGAGGTGCTGACAGGGGCGGGGAAGGTGGTATGGGGCGGCGCTTGGCCTGTGGGGATGCGCGCCTCTTGAGGCAGCGGAGGAATACAGGGGGGCGATTTTGGGTCTCGTGGGTCTTTGAGGGGCTCGGGTAGAGGGAGGAGCGTAGAGCGAAGGGAGGAGGAGAAGGGGAGGGCGTCAGAAGGGGGGATCGATGGAGGTGGGCGGACGTCGATCGACAGGGAGGGGGCAGTTTTTTTCTTCATTAAATTTTTGAAGGAGAAAGGGGGTTCGGGAAAAAATGAAATGGGGGTGTGTAGTTAAGTGAAAAAGGGGTTTTATAATTTTATTTATATTAAATTTAATTCTCCTTAAAGTTGACTTTCCGTTGGGACTCAGAACCAAACTCAACGACTGTTGCCCCTGGCTAATTACCCCCATTCTGAACACAATGAGATATGTATCGAAAGCCAGTTCGACTGTTTTGATCAGTTTCCATTCAAATTAAAATATAAATCTTTATATATTCAATTTAACAGCACATTTCAATTTACCGGGGCCATATATAGTCTCTAAAAATTCCTAAAAAATTATTCCTAGCTTTGTATTGACGATACGGTCCTAACAAAACTAATTTAGCCAAATTCTGAGATCGTTTGAAAAATGGCCATTTTCCAGTCGATTAAAATCAACCAAAACTGGTAAAACACGTTTTACTTCGCCCCGCTCACATATTGATTCAAAAAATTACGAATTTTGAAACCTGGCAATAACTTGACATCACGGATCCAACAAAAGTGGTTTCGTCGAATACCGAGGTCGTTTACAAAATTTCCATTTTTAAGGGCCAAAATTCCATAGCGACTATTCTGAAATTTCAACTGGACATATCTTTTGATTCCCGCTATGAAATTTTGATTTTTCGGATTCGTTGGAAAGATATTCTCAATTAGATTCTATTATTTTTGGTTTCACTAAAATCCGGTTTGTTTTGAATCCTGTACATTCATTTGAACTTTTAAATCAAATTTTCGAACTACCGCGCCATTTTCAATTCCTTTTATAATTTAAAATAAATATTTATATTCTGACGACGATTCAAATAAATATATACGTTCTATTTCTATTCAAAATAAATTTCTCGTCGTTATTATTTAAAATAATCTGTTTTAAAAATTCAAAATTCACTAAAATTGCCAAAATAAAAAATTTAAATTGGCTTGGTTTTACGGGTTATTTCACACGATATCTCAAATTCGATCTGCGATCGTTAATTCTATCAGGTAAGTTTTATAATTCGACATAATTTTTTTTATAATTCGACATAAATTTGTTAAATTCTTGTAATTTAAGAGGCAATTTTTTTGTTGATATTTTTTTATATCAGGTAATTTTTATAGTTTTTAATTGAATCGTGGATTATATTTTTGCCGAGCGATTTTGAATTTTTAGTTGAATCTGAAATTGAGGTATATGATAAAGAAATGTGCGAATTTGTTCTTTATTTTTGTGGACTATATAGTTCAACAAACTCAAACTTCAAGTTTTCCTTTAGTTGAATAGGCCGCTGAAAGGTGTGGTGTAATTTAATTAAAATTTCATATGACATGTGAAATGTGCTTTTTATGTTTGTTTATTAGTGAAATTAATTGTAGTTTTTGTGTAGTTATGGTAATTTTTTTCATTAACTAAACAGAAGTGAAAAAGATAAATCATTTTATCTTTTTTAAAAAATTGTCTTTCAAATAAAAAGATGAGTGGTTATTTGGGCTTCAATGGAAAATATCAATAATTTATTATAGTTAATTTTTTTTAAAATAAATTGGTTATATTGTGAAACAGTTATATTTTATATATAATTCAAATGATAAATGATTAATAATTATATGTTAAGATAACACAATATTTATTATACCATTATGTTTTAAAACCATTTATATTATTTTAAAATTGTTGTATAATTCTTTATTTTATTCAATATCATAACAGCAGTAAAAAAGATAATTGGTTTTATCTTTTTGTAAAATGGTTTATAAAAATGTTTAAATTGTATAGTTATTTACTTATTTATGTTTTGAAGTGCAGGTTTGATATATCTGTGATTGTTGTATTTGATTTTAATATGAATTCATTTAGTATTCGTCTTGGTTTGGATGCATCAATTAGTTATGTAAGAAGTAAGGTTTGTAAGGAGTGGAATACTTTTACTCCTTAATGTTTTGATGTGTTCTATGTTCGAGAATCTAAAACTACTTACATTGAGACAAATAGTGATTTACTAGCTACGTTGTGCTTGTCATGGTTTAAAAAGGAGGATTTCTTGTTTTTTTATATGCTTAAAGAATAATTCAAATAATGTTGCTATTGATAGTAGTAAATCAGTCTTAGTTGTTGGTATTGGAGAATCAAGCAATAATTTGATTGAATATAATGATGATTTAGATTCTGCTTGTTGCCAAGAAAAAATGTTGCATGAATTATTGAAGAAAAATTCAAATTTAGAATTTTTTACTGGTGTTGGACAAATATTTGAATCGGCTATTGGATTTCGTAGAATGGTTACTGCATATTGTTTGAAAAATGGATTTAAAGTACAATATGTTAAGAATTGTAAGGAGAGGGTGATAGTTCGATGTGCTGTAGAGGGTTATTCATTTAGAATTCATGCTTCTGGCAAATTAAAGCAATTGGATCAGTTGATTGTTAAAAATATTCAGCTAAGTCATTCATGCGGAGGTGGTTTTAGATCAGTTAGTAGTCCAACTATTAATAGTGATCTTGTAAAAGCTTTGATTGTTAATCAAATACGTGATGAGCCGAAAAAGGAAAACAAAGGATATTGTGAAAAGTTTTAGGAGAGATTATTATGTGGATTTAAGTTACTATTATGCTTATAAAGGTAGGAAATTGGCTATTAGTGATATATATATGGTGATGAGAAAAATCATATAATGATTTAGTATTTTATTTGAAGGCAATTGAGAAATATAATCCAAAAAGTTATACAAGTATGGACGTGGATGAAGAGACTAATCAATTTGAGAGAGTATTTGTTTGCTACGAGGCTTGTATATTTGGATTTAGGTATTGTCGACCTATGATTTTTTTGGATGCAACTTTTTTAAAAGGTCGAAGTGGTATTTTGATGGCTGTTACTGCTAAAAATGGGAATCAAGGTACGTAATGTTATTAATTATTTTCTTATTTAGAACAATATATCTTTTTTATGTAGTTCATTAATTTTAGTTTGTATTGTTGGAAAATGTTATTTAGAATAATTGTTGTTGCTGCTGTTTTATATTTCAGGCTTTTTTTCCAATGGCAATGGCTCTTGTGCCTAAAGAAAATGAAGAGTGCTGGAATTGGTTTTTGGTCCACTTAAGAAATGCTCTTAGGTTTGCTAAACCATTGATATTTTTAAGTGATAGACATTGGGGTTTGTTGTTGAGTATTCCTAAAAAAATTCCAAATAACCATCATTCTTACTGTCTACATCATATGCAAAGTAATATTCCTTGTATTGCTAAAGGTGGGAGGGGTGCTTGGTAGGTCATTTGCTAGAACAGTGTGCATTAGCTTCATATGCCTATGAATTTGAAAAAGCTATGGCTAAATTTAATGAAATTGGGGGTGCAAAAGCTATTGAATATTTGAATGATAAGCCATATGATCATTCGGCTGATTTGTTTTTTCCTAGAAAAAGATATGGCGAAAATAAATCTAACATAGCAGAGAGTTCCAATTCATGCGTCTTGAATGAAAGAAGTCTACCTGTTACTGCATGTCTTGATGGTATTTGGATTAACCTTATGTTGCAAATGTCCAATCGAAGAGAAGAGGCAGCAAACTTGAATAGTTTTCTTTGTCTAAAAACGGAAGCTTGTTTGTTGAAATTGAAGGAGGAAGGTTTGGGTGAAGTGTTACTAAATCATCTAGGTATGTTTTTTTTTGGATTTTATGTAATCAGTTAAAAAAGATTTATTTTTTAGTGCAAACTGATTCTTAAAAAGATATGTGAATTTATCTTTTTAATATTTTGATCATTAAGTTAATGAAAAAGATGAAAGAGAAATATGTAACAGTAGGATAATTTGAGTATTATTTAACTTTGTACTATAAATTTAAGGATTTATGTATTTGTAGTATGCATGAAAGAAATGCTTATTATGCAGATATCAGGATATTAAACACAATATGTACGATTAGATGTTAATGTGGGATTTTTTTATATGTAATAATGTTATTTATTTAAATATGACTTATTTTGAATTTTGTAGATTTATTTATGAAGTTCATTCCTCAACATCGCAAAAAGTAGATCTTAAAAATGGCATTTGCAGCTACACTCAATGGAAAGTGAAGGGTTTTCCTTGTGCCCATGCTTTGAAGTGTACATGTTTGTCTAAAAATTCTGTTTATGATTACACTGATCCGTACTTCACTGTTGAGTATTATCAAGCTGCATATTCACATGCAATAAATCCAATTCCAACTTTTGATAAAGAAGCAATTGAAATTGAAGATTCACTGCTGTTCTTCCTCCTAAAGCTGTTCGTGGAGCTGGTAGGCCAAGTGTAACAACCCGAAAATTGAGGATAAATTTAAAAATTTTATTTCATATTTTTTTTAGAAAATACGGGAGAATTTAAAAATTCTATTTTTAAATTAAAATAATAATAATAGCAGTTGAATCCTTGATTTTGTTTTAAAGGTTCAATATAATTTTTAATAAGAAATTGTCACAAAGTTGAGTATCAACTATAAGATATGTTTGATTTGAAAAATTAAATGATAAAATCTATTTGTTTCACTTTATTTATATAGTAAATTTGATGTCGCATGTGGTAGACAAAGTAACGTTCGTTAATTAATGTTGACATCAATAATCAAATAAATCTTGCACAAAATTTCTTTGCTTATTCACATTTTATGAAGTTTATTTTCTTTCCTATTCTTTTTCTACTTTCCCTATTAAACTCTTTTTAGAGAAATAAATTATGAACTTAATATTTCTTCAACTTTATTTTCTTCGACCATATATCGCATGCGTCCATTCATTATAAAATTCATTACCATTTATGTTTTATGCATTATGCCACTTTTATTTCTTTAATTCGTGAAACACTCGAATTTAAAAAAATGAAAAGGGTCCCGAACCATTTATGTGTATTAAAAAAATAGGAAATAAAAGGTTTAAAGATATAAGTGTGAACCGCGACTTGTAATCTTTGAAAATACAAGATTTTTAGTTTATTTAGTAGATATAGCTAATTAAATATTCATATGCACTATTAAACCACACATCCAACATATATTTTTAAAACATATCCATATATTATATCCATGATGAAGGAAAACAGTAAGGACGATCAATTTTCATAAAGGAATGAAATTTTATGTCAAACAAAAATAATGAAACATAAAAGGCCATAACATGGTTACCTGCCTCTTTTACCTTCCTTCCTACGCATTCATTTATTTCCTTTATTTATTAGTTTATTATTCCTCATTCTATAAATTTATTTCTCTTCATTCTATTTTCACATATGTATTCTTATCTCTTAAATTACATCCCTTTATTTCTCTTTCCCTTTTTTTTATCCATCATTATTTTCTTCAAAAATAAACCAACTCTATGTATTTATGTTTCCCTTTTCTTTTTATTTTAGGAAACGAAGAGAGAGAAAAAAAACCACAAAATTATCAGCGTTGTCTATGCATATATCTAGAATTTTTTTATATGTGTATGTCTAATTTAACATGTTCCTTAAACTCTAACATTTTAATATTACATGTTTTGAAATTTTAAAAGTTTCACAATTTCCTATCAAGCGATAAGTAATGCATTCATTTTATTTGTCTTTATATTTACCATACTTCCTTCTCTCCTCTTATTTTCTTTCCCATTTCTACCTCATGTATTAATTAACATTCTCGTTTTCTCTTTTCTCTCTTCTTTTGTTTTCCAACGTTTTTTTCCTTCTTTCTTTCTTCCCTTTAAATCAACTATATGTATATATATTCTCTTCTATTTATCGTTTCTTGCAATTAAATAGGTTCCTAAAATTATTTTATGTTATGTTGTGTGTTTTGAAATTTGAAAAAAAAGGTTGCACTACTTAAACAATTAGATAAAATAAAGCAAGCATTTAATTTGTTTATGAATAAATAGAGGTATATGGGGAAAATAACTTGTGCATCTATTCTCTACTCTCTCTCCTCTTTTATTTATCATTCAAATTCCTTTTTTTTAGATATGAGCACATTCCCTTTACTCCCCCTTTGTTCTCTCTTCTCTTTATTTTTATAAATCTTCAGACCTCATAAATAAAAAATAAAAAATAGGGGGTTCTTTTTGTAAAAATAATAGTTGTATAAATATAGGGTTAGAGAACCCTAATCTCCATTTTCTTTCCTTCTTCTCCAAGCCATAGCCGCCATTCCTCTTTTCTTCCTTCCTCTAAACATTTCACGGATTTGATGAATTCTAGAATTGAAATTCTGAACTAAAAGGGAAAACATACGGCCTTGAATTAGAGATCGGTGAGAAATCATATCTATTTTATAAATAATTATATTTTAAATATTGATCTCGCCTTTGAATTGCTATACGTATATTGTTCTGCGCTATGGTAATTTAGGATTTCTTTTGTTCATGTACCTCTGTTGTGTTTGTCATATTCGCTTGGTTGATACGTTCAAATCTCATAGTATCGAGATTCATAAAGATTATATATGTTCCAAATTTGATTGTAGATTTGTTAATGCGATCAAAATCTCATTTTACAGATATATATATATATATATATATATATATATACATACGCGACTGGTAACTTAGGATGAATTTTATTTTTATTTTATTTCAAGCGTGAGATGTCAAAATCTCATCTTGAATTTTATTTTTGTTTTATTTCAAGCGTGAGATGTCAAAATCTCATCTTGAATTTTCTTTTTGTTTTATTTCAAGCGTGAGATGTCAAAATCTCATCTTGAATTTTCTTTTTGTTTTATTTCAAGTGTGAGATGTCAAAATCTCATCTTGAATTTAATTTTTGTTTTATTTCAAGCGTGAGATGTCAAAATCTCGTCTTGAATTTTATTTTTGTTTTATTTCAAGTGTGAGATGCCAAAATCTCATCTTGAATTTTCTTTTTGTTTTATTTCAAGCGTGAGATGTCAAAATCTCATCTTGAATTTTATTTTTGTTTTATTTCAAGCGTGAGATGTCAAAATCTCATCTTGAATTTTCTTTTTGTTTTATTTCAAGCGTGAGATGTCAAAATCTCATCTTGAATTTTTTTTTTTTTCAAGAGTGGGATAACACTAATCTCATTTTTGTGGCTCATGTTCGAGTGTGAGAAGTAAAAATCTCATCTTGTTTACATGTTATAAAAAGAGAGATGTAAAAGTTCCATCTTAGATTTATTTTATTTTGTTTATTCAAGTGTGAGATGTAAAAGTCTCATCTTGAGTTTATTTTTGTTAAATGCGACCAAAATCTCATTTTATTGAGATATATATATATATATATATATATATATATATATATATATATATATGCAATTGGTAACTTAGGATTTATTTTACTTTATTTTCAAGTGTGGCATGTAAGAATCTCATCTTGAGATTTAGTTTATTTTATTTAATCCATATTCAAATTGGTACATCGCGTTGCTGTTATTCTGTTCATTTAAAAATGTCATGGATTGTTCACCTTTAGACAATATGATTATTTGTTCATTTAAATTGTCATGAGTTGTTCACCTTTAGATAACATGTTGTTTGTTCATTTATTATGACATCGATCGTTCACATTTAGAGATACATGTTATTTATGAAATAAAAGATGTAAAGTGAAAACACATTTGTATTGACATCATTTTGTTAATAAAGAGTTCAAAATGAAAATTACATTTTTAAATTAACTTTTTATTTGTTAATTTAAAAAAGCATGTTAAGAATTACATTTTAATCAACTTCCTATTAGTTAATTCATTATAACATGAAAGAGTTAACATTCCAATTAACATTTTATGTGTTAATTCGAATGACAAGAAAAATTAACATTTTAGTTAACCTTTTATTTGTTAAGTTAAAATGACATAAAAAGTTTTTACCTTTAGTTAACATTATATTTGTTATTTAAAAGGGTAGGATAGGATCACAAAGTCATAAATTACATTTTATGCGTATTTTAAATGCAAATAAAAGGCAAAGGCATAAAGTACATTTTTGTAAGTATTTTGTGTACAAGTTAAAAGATAAGATTATTAAACTTGTTTTTATTTATCCTTTTTGTGTAAATAAAAGAGTAGAATTAAGAACCGTATTTTTGTTTACATTGTACATGTATATAGAGATTCATTTTTCACTGTTAGATTTAAAATAATAATTTTTATCATCAGTTGAGATGCAATAGAATTTGTAGATTTCAAATTTATTTTTTTATCGTCATTTGAGATGCGGTAAAAAGATCGTATTAAAATTTACACTTTTGTTTTATAATTTTATATTAAACAGGAAGGTAGATTTTAAGAAGAGATTTTCATCGACATGTTAAATGTGATATAAGAGACAAATTTACAAAGAATATTTTATTTACATTTTTGTTGTAAATAAAATGTTATAAAAGGAGATTTCATTTGTATTGTCAAAATATAGTGGAAACAAAAGAGCAGAAAGTATATTACACTTTTTATTTCATTTTGATGAAAATAATAAGTTTAACTTTAAATTATATTTCTATTGTCACGATAGCAAAAAATGAAAAGTAGATTTTAAATTATATTTTATTGACAACGTAAAAAGACAATAAAAAGGATTACATCTGAAATTTTCATTTTTATCAAAAACTAAATATGATAAAAGAGGGGACAAAACCATGATAAGATTGATTACACTGGTTTGTTGTGTGTTGATTGACTTGTTTGAATCGCCAACGAATTTATATTTATATATGAATATAAATATTAATTAAATTTAAGCGAATCGGGCACGGTAGTTCGCTTTTCGGAATCGTAACTTTAAACGGTTATACAGAAAGATCCAACTATCGAATTTCCCAAAACCGGACCCGTTAGGACCGTCTTGGGAAAATCTTTCCAACGGTAGAAATTTCATCAAAATCCAACGGTCAGATTTTGAGATAAGTGTAAATTAAATTTTGGAAAAAACAGCGCCATGGCCACTATTGACCTGAAGCATCGTTAATTAAATTACAGCTATTTTTGATTAATTTAAAATAGTGAAAATCATTATAATATATTCTTAGCGATATAAACTGGTTTTGCAATTTATACAACCTCGAGAATTATTTGAAAAGACCGAGGTAAACTCATTTCAAATAATTATACGGCGATATCCAAATTGAAGAGTTGAAGACGACGGTCGAAGACCGATGATCTTCAAGGCGGATGGTTGTATTGCTATTGTTGGCCTTGATGGGAGTAGCTACCTTGATGGGCTGATGGTAGTGATCGTATGGACGTTCTTGTTGATTGTTCGGATTTGCGAGTGTCTTTATTTCCCACGAAATAAGACGACTCCGGTTTCGTTCAGACCCAGAACGGACTTGTAAATGGATAGCATGTCTGACATTGAAATATGTGTCATGTAATTAAATTGGTTTTTATTTTATGTATGAATGCATGGTGGCAGAGAATTTATTCTCTTGCTTAACACCTTTTGTGACGGCCTGGAATTTCGCTCGATCTGAATCAGTCGTTAAACCGATCTAGACCGTTCGAAACCCCTGAACGTTGAGAACAGGACTAATCAGGACACAAACAGAAGAACATTTCATTTGTATATTACAACAATGCATCAGATTACAAGAATATACAGAGTATAAATGAATAAATATTACACAGAAATATCAGAGATTTAAATTACATTTAAATACATAGCAGCGGAAAAATAATATAAAGCACAACTGAAGGTGATATACGGATACAGAGCTTTCCGGATATCATTCCAGCTGTAAACCAGGATCCTGTGAATATAAATCTGCAAAACCAAAACTACTAGCTGCCCGTGCGGAAAATAAGGGCACCCAGAGTTTAGGTTCAAACAATAAACTCCAGGTCAGTCATGTGACTGGTGTGAGAACTAAAACAGTTATTTAAAACTTTACTTTTAAAAGAGAGTAATTCAAGGGACCACGCCGTATAACACGGAACAGGTTTTCTCCCAAGAATACCAGTGCATAAAATAAACAACGCAATGCTTTTTCGAAAATGAAGCTATTATAAGACCCAGGTCCTATCATACAATGCAACGCAAGCCGGGGGATAGGGTTTTACCTTATAATAGCCAAACATGCTTGGTACGTTAAAACAAATCATTTGATACTATAATAAGTGTATAGTGTCAAAACAGTTTCAATCATAAATATAAATCATAGACGGCATGGGTACCATATATCATGTCGCCATACTAGTTCTACAATTAAAGCCGAATTACACGTATTGGAAATTGGATTCCGTCATGAGTCGAGGCAAGGGGCAAGCTCCTCTCCGCGTTCGAGACACTCTAGCAAATGCCTCAGGATTACGCACACTGGGTAACCCCTGGATGCTTCAGGGCCGGTCCTCACTTACGTTAGAGGATTAGTATTCCTGAACACACGTTTCCCGGTCCTTACAGACCTATAATCGAGGCGCCTCATCCAACAACCACAAAGGTGAAAAATATATATATGTCAGGGCTGGTAAGTCACTGACACCACCAAAGCTAGAAAGAAACGTGCGCTCTCCCTGCAGTCCGTATCCCGTTTTTAACTCATACCGAGGTGTGAGGCTCGCGAATACACGTTATACACAAAGCTGCCACGTAGGCGTGCTTTGATCATCAACCACAAGACTTTGCTTTTCAACAGAAGCCTTGATCCTTGCATCTTAGCGTGCCACACAGGCAATTCATGCCATGCGACTGATGTCCATCGATATACAACCTCTGAGCTCGTATGTCTCAGAGAAGGGCGTTAAGCAAAAGAATAAATTCTTCGCCGCCAAACAGATGTATATTTAATAGAAATCAATCAACACAGAATAAAATCCAATGTCAGACACACAATCCATTTACAAGTCCGTTCTGGGTCTGAACGAAACCGGAGGCACTTTCCTCGCATATCCATCCATCTCCAAGTACGTCTGGACGACCGCCAACTATTTCCATCCTCTTGGGTGTACTGCCCAATCAGGATCGTCAGTAATTATCCAAACGATGTGAAGACTTCCGGTCTTCAACCACCGTCTTCATCTTCGACATATCGTCGAATCGGTTATTCAGAATGGGTATAAACCCGGCCTTTCCGAACAACCCGCGTATATTGAAAACAAATGTTACACAAACACAACATACGCCTCATTCCAATTCATTAGTCACTAACCGCAAATTAGCAAGAGAACAATTTCCTAAACATTAACCCCGAAGGCCGAAACCAACATCAGATCAATACCCAGGAAGCCATTCTTCTTAGCCAACCTACAGCTAGTTTCTAAATTCCACATTCTTAGGGAAAGGTTCCCATTAATTTTATCCAAGATAAATTCTTTAAAATTTATCCTGTAATCTTCCTTTGGATGTCATTTAAAACCAAATTATGGTTTTTCCAACTAGTCGAGATTATCGAACCACAACGAAGTAATTATTTATTTTATTTCCCAATCCCGACCTATTCATCCCATGAAGCAAAACTGGTAATACTCCATATCTAACACCGTGGTGTTATCGGTAAAATTAATTACCATTTCACGTTCAAATCTAATTAAAGATTTAACTATCGCTTTGGAGTAAAACTGGTAATACTCCATTCTCGCTCATTTTCTAAATTTGATAATTTAGATTATGGATTCACATTTCAATCTAATTGCAGATTCATTAGAACTCCTTTTACTGGGTTAAAGAACTAGGTGTTATTTAAAACACAGTTCACGACAAACCCAAATCACATTCTATTCGTTATCGGGTTAAAGAACTAGTGTTATTTAAAACACTGTTCACGATAAACCCATTTCAAATTCAATCAAATATATTAGAAATCCCGATTATTTAAAACCCCTTTTAAATCTAATTTGTTTATTTAAAAATAATTAGGTTTTAAATTTAGTTCAAAACTAGTTCATTTCGATAAAAATCTATTTTTATCTTTTCAAATATGGAGTTTTTCATCCTAATTCTTCCCAAATCATTTCTTATGATTTTACATAAATTATTACTATTTTTAATAATTTTATCAAGGTCCGTACAGTCGATTTCCAACAACGGCCATCGAACTGCACTTATAGCGACCTTTTTCGAATTTGATTTGGACGTATCTCCAAATCCAACCGCTAGATTTCAAATTTCTAATATTCGTTAGAAAGCTCTTTTCGATACGAACCCAACGGTTCCGGTTTTAGGAGAATCCGACGGTCGGATCTCCCGTAATGTCCGTTTGAAATAAATGGTCGAAATTCACGAACTGCCGCGGCGCGGCGCGTTCTATTCAGGCCATTATATTATATATATAATATATATAATATATATTTCGTCGATTACTATTTAAAACGAATTATATAAATAGTTTTAAATTCGTTTCAAGAACCATTTCAACTTCTATTTCAATCCAAAGCAAAATTGAATTCTTCTTTAAAAATTCGTTTTAAAAATTCATTTCTATTCAATTCAAATTTCAATTAAATTTGAATTTATTTTAATTCGCTTTCAATTCAATTTGAATTCGTTTTCAATTCAATTTAATTCAAATTGGTTTTATATTCGATTCAAATTCTTTTTCTATTCAAATCAAATTCGTTTCGTTTTCTATTTGAATCAAGTTCATTATATATTCAATTTGAAATCAAATTGGTTTTCTATTCCATTCAAATCGAAATCGTTTTATATTCAATTCAAATCGAAATCGTTATATATTCAATTCATTTCGAAATCGTTATATATTCAATTCATTTCGAAATCGTTTTATATTCAATTCATTTCGAAATCGTTTTATATTCAATTCATTTCGAAATCGTTTTATATTCACTTCATTTCGAAATCGTTTTATATTCAATTCATTTCGAAATCGTTATATATTCAATTCATTTCGAAATCGTTTTATTCGATATAAATATCGTTCGCGTCAAAATGGCGCATCACTATTCAACACGGCTTTATATATTCTATTTCAAATATTTCTTTTTGTCAACACACGACTAATCTCAACGAATGAGTACCGTCCATGTGTGACTATTTTTGTTAAGTTATTTCGTTCAACACATGACTAATCTCAACGGATGAGTATAGTCAACACATGAACCTTTATTTTATATTGATAAAGATGTAGAATTTTATTATAAAAATAATTCGTTCAACACATGACTAATCCCAACGGATAAGTATAGTCAACACATGAACCTTTATTTTATATTGATAAAGATGTAAATTTTATTATAAAAATAATTCGTTCAACACATGACTAATCCCAACGGATGAGTATAGTCAACACATGAACCTTTATTTTATATTGATAAAGATGTAAATTTTATTATAAAAATAATTCGTTCAACACATGACTAATCCCAACGGATGAGTATAGTCAACACATGAACCTTTATTTTATATATTCTTTATTTTTCAAATTGGAATGAGGCCCAATCAATTACCATATAACGTTAATTATATGGATTTTCATACAATACATGTATATAATAGCATTGAAAAATAATCAACCATCAACCAAAGTGCACTACACTGTATAAGCATCAAATATAAATATCTAACGCTTATAACAGCCTGTCAATCAATCGATCGACATATTTAATCAATCAGGATGAGTGAACTTCATATTTCATCCCAACACCCGTGTGGGGTTTCAAACAATCAAACACAAATTTTATTTGTGCAGTTGGGCGATGTGTAAAATTTATCGACCCAATCAATATCAGTCAAATAGGTGTACATAAACAAACCGTTCGGTTTGTAAATGAATATTTATTTATTCACATTCACGTTAAAAATTATATTTTTAACGATAAAACATTTTATTTCAACTTATGAATTTCTATTCAGTTCATTTATTCAATAAAAATGATATTTTTATTTTTCTAACATATTTTAGAAAATTTCGGCGGCATAACGGCACGATACTAGAAACGGGACGAGGCCTAGCCTTATCCCCGGTCTAGTGAAGGCCCACGCCATTCACATATCAATTTTAATCAATTTCCAATTCAACCAATCAATCAAATCCAAATCAAATAACCTAACCAACTACACAACCAAACAAACAAGTCCATGGTATGTGGACGGGTGTCGGGTGCTACTAAGCACCGTCTGCATCCTAGTATATATATATATATATAACTAGCAAAAGAGAAATTTTGAGTGAGAAGTTCTCACCGAAAGCTATCCAACTTCACGATACTCCTATTGTAGAGATCTTCGTCGTTCTCGTTGCCCATAGCCACTACATATGTAAAAATCGAATTTTTACTTCGTTATTCAATTTATAAAAATCGAATTTTGACGTCGCTATTCAATATATAAAAATATGATTTTTACTTTTGCTTTCAACCTATAAAAATATGATTTTTATTTTTGCTTTCAACATATAAAAATATGATTTTTACTTTTGCTTTCAACATATAAAAATATGATTTTTACTTTTGCTTTCAACATATAAAAATATGATTTTTACTTACTTCGCTACAAATCTGATCTTTATTTCAAAATCAGTTTTTATTTTTATAAAATTCAGTTTTTATCTCTTTTAAAAATTCAGTTTTAAAATCTTTGAAATCAGTTTTAACTTTTAATAAAAATGCAGTTTTTATACCTTTTTTAAAATTCAGTTTTATAACTTTAAGAAAATTCAGTTTTATTCTTTAAGAAAATGCAGTTTTTATTTATTAAGAAAATTCAGTTTTATTCTTTAAGAAAATGCAGTTTTTATTTATTAAGAAAATTCAGTTTTTAAAACTAGAAAATTCAGTTTTCAGTTTCTTTTAAAAATTCAGTTTTAAGTTTCTTTTAAAAACTCAGTTTTAAGTTTCTTTTAAAAACTCAGTTTTAAACTTTTTAAAATTTCAGTTTTAATCTTTTTAAAAATTCTCAGTTTTAAACTTTTTAAAATTTCAGTTTTTAATTTCTTTATAAAATCAGTTTTTTTTTCCTTCTTAAAAAAAAACAATTTTTAAATCTAATAAATCGGTTTTTAAATTCTTTATAAATCAGTTTTAAAAAAAAAAAAAAATCAGTACTAAAAATAAATAAAAATCAGTAAACTTACGGGGGGGGGGGGACTTCGCAGCACTGGTGGCGCAGGGAGGGGGCGCTCAGGTGGTCGGGCTGTGGGGGTTGGCGCGGTGCTGGGTACTTCGGAGGAGGGAGGCGGTCTGTCGCTCACCGGCGCTTAGACCTCCTACGATCTCGATTTGGGTGCGAGGGGCGGAAGGTGGGACGTCGTCGAGGTGGAGGGTGATTTGGCGAAGGGAGAAACGAAGGTGGAGGCGGTGGAACGATGGTGATGGAGGGCGCGATGGTGATGGGCGACATCGGGTTTTCTAGGTCACGGGGGCTTTCCTTTTTTCTTTTTTTTTTCTTCTGGAATGAGTTGAAGAATAAACGGGGGGGGGGGGGGGGGGGGTATATGCAAAAGAGAGTTTTAATTTATTTAATTAATTTATATTTTTTTTAAAAGTTGACTTTTACATACGACCTCGAAACGAGGTCCACCACCTGTCGTCCATAGCGTTTAACCCCCATTCCGAACACAATGGGATATGTATCGTCAGCTGGTTTGATCGTTACAATCAGTTTCCGTTGAATTTACATTTAAATCCTTATATTGAATTTTAAACGTACATTTCAAATTACCGGGGTCACATACTAGCTAGAAAAATTCCAGAAAAATATTTTCTAGTTTCGTATTGACGATACGGTCCTAACAAAACTAGTTTCGTCGAATTCTGAGACCGTTTGAAAAATGGCCAATTTCCAGTCGATTAAAATCAACTGAAACCGGTCAAATGCGTTTTCCTTTGCCACGCTCACATATTGACTCGAAAAATTATGAAATTTGAAACCTAGCAATAATTCGACATCACGGACCCAACAAAAGTGGTTTCGTCGAAATTCGAGGTCATTTGCAAAATGTCCATTTTTAAGGGCCTGAATTCCATAGCGACTATTCAGAATTTTCAACTGGACATATCTTTTGATTCCCGATATGAAATCTTGATTTTTCGGATTCGTTGGAAAGATATTATCAATTAGATCCTATGATTTTTGGTTTCACTAAAATCCGGATTGTTTTGCACCCGGTACACTCAATTGAAGTTTGAAATCGAATTATCGAACTACCGCGCCATTTTCAATTCTATTTATAATTATATATAATTATTTATATTCTAACGACGACGTATATAATATATGCGATCGATTTATATTCAAAATAAATTTTCTCGCCGATATTACTTAAAATAATCTATTTTAAATATAGGAAATTCGCTGTAATTGCCAAAATAAAAAATTTAAACTGGCTCAGAATTTCCGGGTTATTACAATCTCCCCCACTTAAAACTTTTCGTCCCCGAAAAGGAACAAAGTCGAAAGTGGTTTGATTATTAAGCTCTACCTTCGATCTGGCTTCCATTCTCTAACTTTTTAGTTTCTGAGAATTTTCAAAATTTCAAAAATTTGGCTAACACCCTAAATTTTCGAAAAATTTCGCCATAACCTCCCCTGCACCGGGAGCATCGGGGAATTTCAAATAGCTTCCCCGGTCCTTCAGATCTCAAAAAGAAAAAGAAAAAGCCAAGCGGCTAGCCAATAGGCTCACAAAATCATCATCACCCAAACAAAACAGGAAATTATGTAGTAAACATGTACCTATTTGTCGGGCAAACAAATTTTATTCTCTGGCTCTAGCCTCCTTGCTATGACCTGTTCAATGTAAGTATATGTATATGGAAGCAAATGCGACCAATTTTCAATATAGTTCAATATTTGGTTATATTAGACATAATGGTTCAAAATTAGCAAACAAATAGGCAAACAACACAAACATCAATCAATTAGTGGATTAGAGTTTCAAATTCATAATTTTACTATATATACAAAATCATGTTTTTGATGCCAATTCACAACAATGTGTTCTAACTATATATAAGTTTTGGTTCTCACACCAGTCGAATGGAAATATATCGATATCACACCTTCGTTACTCGAACATGAATACTAATGACAACTAGTCAATCATCAGAATCATCTTCGGGCCACTAGAGTATGATTCTATATCTATCCAGTATATTAAAACTTCAAATATACGTTCATGACGCGTATAAGCAAAATCTTTATATACTCGATTGTCCATATTCAAAATAAATACATAGTCAAATACGTTTAAAATGGTTTAAATTTTCAAAACAAAATTGTTTGCATTTGAAAAATATACTCCTCACACTCGTTCTAGGATACTACTGATCCTATCTCTAACGAGTCATTCTAATTGGATATTACTAATCCAATATCTGATGAATTCTTTCGTATGGTTCTAACGTGTCTTGTTCTCGAGCTCTGTAAACCAAAGCTCTGATACCAAATGTGACGGCCTGGAATTTCGCTCGATCTGAATCAGTCGTTAAACCGATCTAGACCGTTCGAAACCCCTGAACGTTGAGAACAGGACAAATCAGGACACAAACAGAAGAACATTTCATTTGTATATTACAACAATGCATCAGATTACAAGAATATACAGAGTATAAATGAATAAATATTACACAGAAATATCAGAGATTTAAATTACATTTAAATACATAGCAGCGGAAAAATAATATAAAGCACAACTGAAGGTGATATACGGATACAGAGCTTTCCGGATATCATTCCAGCTGTAAACCAGGATCCTGTGAATATAAATCTGCAAAACCAAAACTACTAGCTGCCCGTGCGGAAAATAAGGGCACCCAGAGTTTAGGTTCAAACAATAAACTCCAGGTCAGTCATGTGACTGGTGTGAGAACTAAAACAGTTATTTAAAACTTTACTTTTAAAAGAGAGTAATTCAAGGGACCACGCCGTATAACACGGAACGGGTTTTCTCCCAAGAATACCAGTGCATAAAATAAACAGCGCAATGCTTTTTCGAAAATGAAGCTATTATAAGACCCAGGTCCTATCATACAATGCAACGCAAGCCGGGGGATAGGGTTTTACCTTATAATAGCCAAACATGCTTGGTACGTTAAAACAAATCATTTGATACTATAATAAGTGTATAGTGTCAAAACAGTTTCAATCATAAATATAAATCATAGACGGCATGGGTACCATATATCATGTCGCCATACTAGTTCTACAATTAAAGCCGAATTACACGTATTGGAAATTGGATTCCGTCATGAGTCGAGGCAAGGGGCAAGCTCCTCTCCGCGTTCGAGACACTCTAGCAAATGCCTCAGGATTACGCACACTGGGTAACCCCTGGATGCTTCAGGGCCGGTCCTCACTTACGTTAGAGGATTAGTATTCCTGAACACACGTTTCCCGGTCCTTACAGACCTATAATCGAGGCGCCTCATCCAACAACCACAAAGGTGAAAAATATATATATGTCAGGGCTGGTAAGTCACTGACACCACCAAAGCTAGAAAGAAACGTGCGCTCTCCCTGCAGTCCGTATCCCGTTTTTAACTCATACCGAGGTGTGAGGCTCGCGAATACACGTTATACACAAAGCTGCCACGTAGGCGTGCTTTGATCATCAACCACAAGACTTTGCTTTTCAACAGAAGCCTTGATCCTTGCATCTTAGCGTGCCACACAGGCAATTCATGCCATGCGACTGATGTCCATCGATATACAACCTCTGAGCTCGTATGTCTCAGAGAAGGGCGTTAAGCAAAAGAATAAATTCTTCGCCGCCAAACAGATGTATATTTAATAGAAATCAATCAACACAGAATAAAATCCAATGTCAGACACACAATCCATTTACAAGTCCGTTCTGGGTCTGAACGAAACCGGAGGCACTTTCCTCGCATATCCATCCATCTCCAAGTACGTCTGGACGACCGCCAACTATTTCCATCCTCTTGGGTGTACTGCCCAATCAGGATCGTCAGTAATTATCCAAACGATGTGAAGACTTCCGGTCTTCAACCACCGTCTTCATCTTCGACATATCGTCGAATCGGTTATTCAGAATGGGTATAAACCCGGCCTTTCCGAACAACCCGCGTATATTGAAAACAAATGTTACACAAACACAACATACGCCTCATTCCAATTCATTAGTCACTAACCGCAAATTAGCAAGAGAACAATTTCCTAAACATTAACCCCGAAGGCCGAAACCAACATCAGATCAATACCCAGGAAGCCATTCTTCTTAGCCAACCTACAGCTAGTTTCTAAATTCCACATTCTTAGGGAAAGGTTCCCATTAATTTTATCCAAGATAAATTCTTTAAAATTTATCCTGTAATCTTCCTTTGGATGTCATTTAAAACCAAATTATGGTTTTTCCAACTAGTCGAGATTATCAAACCACAACGAAGTAATTATTTATTTTATTTCCCAATCCCGACCTATTCATCCCATGAAGCAAAACTGGTAATACTCCATATCTAACACCGTGGTGTTATCGGTAAAATTAATTACCATTTCACGTTCAAATCTAATTAAAGATTTAACTATCGCTTTGGAGTAAAACTGGTAATACTCCATTCTCGCTCATTTTCTAAATTTGATAATTTAGATTATGGATTCACATTTCAATCTAATTGCAGATTCATTAGAACTCCTTTTACTGGGTTAAAGAACTAGGTGTTATTTAAAACACAGTTCACGACAAACCCAAATCACATTCTATTCGTTATCGGGTTAAAGAACTAGTGTTATTTAAAACACTGTTCACGATAAACCCATTTCAAATTCAATCAAATATATTAGAAATCCCGATTATTTAAAACCCCTTTTAAATCTAATTTGTTTATTTAAAAATAATTAGGTTTTAAATTTAGTTCAAAACTAGTTCATTTCGATAAAAATCTATTTTTATCTTTTCAAATATGGAGTTTTTCATCCTAATTCTTCCCAAATCATTTCTTATGATTTTACATAAATTATTACTATTTTTAATAATTTTATCAAGGTCCGTACAGTCGATTTCCAACAACGGCCATCGAACTGCACTTATAGCGACCTTTTTCGAATTTGATTTGGACGTATCTCCAAATCCAACCGCTAGATTTCAAATTTCTAATATTCGTTAGAAAGCTCTTTTCGATACGAACCCAACGGTTCCGGTTTTAGGAGAATCCGACGGTCGGATCTCCCGTAATGTCCGTTTGAAATAAATGGTCGAAATTCACGAACTGCCGCGGCGCGGCGCGTTCTATTCAGGCCATTATATTATATATATAATATATATAATATATATATTTTGTCGATTACTATTTAAAACGAATTATATAAATAGTTTTAAATTCGTTTCAAGAACCATTTCAACTTCTATTTCAATCCAAAGCAAAATTGAATTCTTCTTTAAAAATTCGTTTTAAAAATTCATTTCTATTCAATTCAAATTTCAATTAAATTTGAATTTATTTTAATTCGCTTTCAATTCAATTTGAATTCGTTTTCAATTCAATTTAATTCAAATTGGTTTTATATTCGATTCAAATTCATTTTCTATTCAAATCAAATTCGTTTCGTTTTCTATTTGAATCAAGTTCATTATATATTCAATTTGAAATCAAATTGGTTTTCTATTCCATTCAAATCGAAATCGTTTTATATTCAATTCAAATCGAAATCGTTATATATTCAATTCATTTCGAAATCGTTATATATTCAATTCATTTCGAAATCGTTTTATATTCAATTCATTTCGAAATCGTTTTATATTCAATTCATTTCGAAATCGTTTTATATTCACTTCATTTCGAAATCGTTTTATATTCAATTCATTTCGAAATCGTTATATATTCAATTCATTTCGAAATCGTTTTATTCGATATAAATATCGTTCGCGTCAAAATGGCGCATCACTATTCAACACGGCTTTATATATTCTATTTCAAATATTTCTTTTTGTCAACACACGACTAATCTCAACGAATGAGTACCGTCCATGTGTGACTATTTTTGTTAAGTTATTTCGTTCAACACATGACTAATCTCAACGGATGAGTATAGTCAACACATGAACCTTTATTTTATATTGATAAAGATGTAGAATTTTATTATAAAAATAATTCGTTCAACACATGACTAATCCCAACGGATGAGTATAGTCAACACATGAACCTTTATTTTATATTGATAAAGATGTAAATTTTATTATAAAAATAATTCGTTCAACACATGACTAATCCCAACGGATGAGTATAGTCAACACATGAACCTTTATTTTATATTGATAAAGATGTAAATTTTATTATAAAAATAATTCGTTCAACACATGACTAATCCCAACGGATGAGTATAGTCAACACATGAACCTTTATTTTATATATTCTTTATTTTTCAAATTGGAATGAGGCCCAATCAATTACCATATAACGTTAATTATATGGATTTTCATACAACACATGTATATAATAGCATTGAAAAATAATCAACCATCAACCAAAGTGCACTACACTGTATAAGCATCAAATATAAATATCTAACGCTTATAACAGCATGTCAATCAATCGATCGACATATTTAATCAATCAGGATGAGTGAACTTCATATTTCATCCCAACACTCGTGTGGGGTTTCAAACAATCAAACACAGATTTTATTTGTGCAGTTGGGCGATGTGTAAAATTTATCGACCCAATCAATATCAGTCAAATAGGTGTACATAAACAAACCGTTCGGTTTGTAAATGAATATTTATTTATTCACATTCACGTTAAAAATTATATTTTTAACGATAAAACAATTTATTTCAACTTATGAATTTCTATTCAGTTCATTTATTCAATAAAAATGATATTTTTATTTTTCTAACATATTTTAGAAAATTTCGGCGGCATAACGGCACGATACTAGAAACGGGACGAGGCCTAGCCTTATCCCCGGTCTAGTGAAGGCCCACGCCATTCACATATCAATTTTAATCAATTTCCAATTCAACCAATCAATCAAATCCAAATCAAATAACCTAACCAACTACACAACCAAACAAACAAGTCCATGGTATGTGGACGGGTGTCGGGTGCTACTAAGCACCGTCTGCATCCTAGTATATATATATATATATATATAACTAGCAAAAGAGAAATTTTGAGTGAGAAGTTCTCACCGAAAGCTATCCAACTTCACGATACTCCTATTGTAGAGATCTTCGTCGTTCTCGTTGCCCATAGCCACTACATATGTAAAAATCGAATTTTTACTTCGTTATTCAATTTATAAAAATCGAATTTTGACGTCGCTATTCAATATATAAAAAATATGATTTTTACTTTTGCTTTCAACCTATAAAAATATGATTTTTATTTTTGCTTTCAACATATAAAAATATGATTTTTACTTTTGCTTTCAACATATAAAAATATGATTTTTACTTTTGCTTTCAACATATAAAAATATGATTTTTACTTACTTCGCTACAAATCTGATCTTTATTTCAAAATCAGTTTTTATTTTTATAAAATTCAGTTTTTATCTCTTTTAAAAATTCAGTTTTAAAATCTTTGAAATCAGTTTTAACTTTTAATAAAAATGCAGTTTTTATACCTTTTTTAAAATTCAGTTTTATAAATTTAAGAAAATTCAGTTTTATTCTTTAAGAAAATGCAGTTTTTATTTATTAAGAAAATTCAGTTTTATTCTTTAAGAAAATGCAGTTTTTATTTATTAAGAAAATTCAGTTTTTAAAACTAGAAAATTCAGTTTTCAGTTTCTTTTAAAAATTCAGTTTTAAGTTTCTTTTAAAAACTCAGTTTTAAGTTTCTTTTAAAAACTCAGTTTTAAACTTTTTAAAATTTCAGTTTTAATCTTTTTAAAAATTCTCAGTTTTAAACTTTTTAAAATTTCAGTTTTTAATTTCTTTATAAAATCAGTTTTTTTTTCCTTCTTAAAAAAAAAAACAATTTTTAAATCTAATAAATCGGTTTTTAAATTCTTTATAAATCAGTTTTAAAAAAAAAAAAATCAGTACTAAAAATAAATAAAAATCAGTAAACTTACGGGGGGGACTTCGCAGCACTGGTGGCGCAGGGAGGGGGCGCTCAGGTGGTCGGGCTGTGGGGGTTGGCGCGGTGCTGGGTACTTCGGAGGAGGGAGGCGGTCTGTCGCTCACCGGCGCTTAGACCTCCTACGATCTCGATTTGGGTGCGAGGGGCGGAAGGTGGGACGTCGTCGAGGTGGAGGGTGATTTGGCGAAGGGAGAAACGAAGGTGGAGGCGGTGGAACGATGGTGATGGAGGGCGCGATGGTGATGGGCGACATCGGGTTTTCTAGGTCACGGGGGCTTTCCTTTTTTCTTTTTTTTTTCTTCTGGAATGAGTTGAAGAATAAACGGGGGGGTGGGGGGAGGGGGGTATATGCAAAAGAGAGTTTTAATTTATTTAATTTATTTATATTTTTTTTAAAAGTTGACTTTTACATACGACCTCGAAACGAGGTCCACCACCTGTCGTCCATAGCGTTTAACCCCCATTCCGAACACAATGGGATATGTATCGTCAGCTGGTTTGATCGTTACAATCAGTTTCCGTTGAATTTACATTTAAATCCTTATATTGAATTTTAAACGTACATTTCAAATTACCGGGGTCACATACTAGCTAGAAAAATTCCAGAAAAATATTTTCTAGTTTCGTATTGACGATACGGTCCTAACAAAACTAGTTTCGTCGAATTCTGAGACCGTTTGAAAAATGGCCAATTTCCAGTCGATTAAAATCAACTAAAACCGGTCAAATGCGTTTTCCTTTGCCACGCTCACATATTGACTCGAAAAATTATGAAATTTGAAACCTAGCAATAATTCGACATCACGGACCCAACAAAAGTGGTTTCGTCGAAATTCGAGGTCATTTGCAAAATGTCCATTTTTAAGGGCCTGAATTCCATAGCGACTATTCAGAATTTTCAACTGGACATATCTTTTGATTCCCGATATGAAATCTTGATTTTTCGGATTCGTTGGAAAGATATTATCAATTAGATCCTATGATTTTTGGTTTCACTAAAATCCGGATTGTTTTGCACCCGGTACACTCAATTGAAGTTTGAAATCGAATTATCGAACTACCGCGCCATTTTCAATTCTATTTATAATTATATATAATTATTTATATTCTAACGACGACGTATATAATATATGCGATCGATTTATATTCAAAATAAATTTTCTCGCCGATATTACTTAAAATAATCTATTTTAAATATAGGAAATTCGCTGTAATTGCCAAAATAAAAATTTTAAACTGGCTCAGAATTTCCGGGTTATTACACCTTTTGTATATTAAATGATTATCAATCGCAAGATATGAGTTGTTGATGTGACATGCCAAGTTGCAATGGGACAAGGCTTATTTTTGCAAAGCAGGGCCTTGTATGAGGATCAAAGCATAGTCTAGTATGGACAAAGCTTTGTGTATACGTTACTTCACGAGCCTCACACCCCGGTGGATTCTAAAACGGAGCAAGGGAACGCAGGGAGTGCACACGTTTCTTTCTAGCTAGAAAGTGGTGTCAGTGGCCTACCAGCACTGATATTTACTATATGGTTGTTGGATTTGAGGTACCTCGGTTATATTGGTCGCTACTGGCCAATTTAGAGATCCGTTAGGATCGGGAAACGTGTGTTCAGGAATTGCCAATCCATTAAGCGTTAACGCATGGACCGGCCCTACAGGATCCAAGGGATGGACAGAGTACCAATCCTGGGGCATTGCTAGAGTGTCTCGAATCGGTAAGGATCTCGCTCCTAGCTGTGACGGCCTGGAATTTCGCTCGATCCGAATCAGTCGTTAAACCAATCTAGACCATTCGAAACCCCTGATCGTTTTGAGGACATGACAAATCTGAACGCAGACGGAAGAACATTTCATTGTTATTACAACAATTCCATCAGATACAAGAATATACAGAGTATAACTGAATAAATTACATTCGATAAATATCATAGATTACAATAAATTACATAGCAGCGGAAAATAATACAAAGCACAACTGAAGGTGATATACGGATACAGAGCTTTCCGGATATCATTTCAGCTGTAAACCAGTATCCTGTGAATATAAATCTGCAAAACCAAAACTACTAGCTGCCCGTGTCGAAAATAGGGGCACCCAGAGTTTAGGTTAAAACAATAAACTCCAGGTCAGTCATGTGACTGGTGTGAGAACTAAAAAAGTTATTTAAAGCTTTACTTTAAAAGAGAGTAATTCAAGGGACCACGCCGTATAACACGGAACGGGTTTCCTCCCAAGAATACCAGTGCATATAAATAAACAGCGCAATGCTCTTTCTAAAAATGAAGCTATTATAAGACCTAGGTCCCATCACACAATGCAACGCAAGCCGGAGGATAGGGTTTTCCCTTATAATAGCCAAACATGCTTGATACGTTTAAAACAAATCATTTGATACTATAATAAGTGTATAGTGTCAAAACAATTTCAATCATAAATATCAATCCTAGGCGGCATGGGTACCATCTATCATGTCTCCATACTAGGCTCTACAAATAAAACCAAAGTATCTCATATTGGAAATTGGATTTCCGTAATGAGTCGAGGCAAGGAGCAAGCTCCTCTCCGCTTTCGAGACACTCTAGCAAACGCCTCAGGACTACACACTCTGGGCAATCCTTGGATCTTCAGGGTCGGTCCTCTCTTACGTTTGAGGATTAATTATTCCTGAACACACGTTTCCCGGTCCTTACAGACCTAAAATCGAGGCGCCTCATCCAACAACCACATAGGTGAAAAGTATATAAAAGTCAGGGCTGGTAAGTCACTGACACCACCAAAGCTAGAAAGAAACGTCATGCTCTTCCTGCAGTCCTTATCCCGTTTTTAACTCATACCGAGGTGTGAGGCTCGCGAATTCACGTTATACACAAAGCTATGTCACAAAGGCCGTGCTTTGATCATCACCCACAAGACTTCTCTTTTCAACAGAAGCCTTGATCCATGCAACTCAGCGTGCCACACAGGCAATTCATGCCATGCGATTGATATTTATCGATATATAACCTCTACGCTCGTACGTCTCAGAGAAGGGCGTTAAACAAGATAATAAATTCTCCACCTTAAACAGATATATATTTAACAGAAATAAATCAACACAGAATAAAATCCAATGTCAGACACACAATCCATTTACAAGTTCGTTCTGGGTCTGAACGAAACCGGAGTCACTTTCCTCGCATATCCATCGATCTCCAAGTACGTCTGGACGACCACCAACTGATTCCCTCATCTTGGGTGTACATCCCAATCAAGATCATCAGTAATCACCCAAACGATGTGAAGACTTCCGGTCTTCAACCACCGTCTTCATCTTCGACATATCGTCGAATCGGTTATTCAGAATGGGTATAAACCCGGCCTTTCCGAACAACCCGCGTATATTAAAAACAAATGTTACACAAACACAACATACGCCTCATTCCAATTCAGTAGCTACTAACCGTAAATCAACACGAGAACAATTTCCCAAATATTAACCCCGAAAGCTGAAACCAACATCAGATCAATACCCAGGAAACCATTCTTCTTGGCTAACCTGCCGCTAGTTTCCAAATTTCATATTCTTAGGGAAATGTTCCCATTAATTTTATCCAAGATAAATTCTTTGAATTTAATCTTCCTTTGGATGTCATTTCAAACCAAATTATGGTTTTCCAAACTAGTCGAGATTAGCGAACCATACCGGAGTAATTATTTATTTTATTTCCCAATCCCAACCTATTCATCCCATAAAGCAAAACTGGTAATACTCCATATCTAACACCACGGTGTTATCGGTAAAATTAATTACCATTTCACGTTCAAATCTAATTAAAGATTTAACTATCGCTTTGGAGCAAGGCTGGTGATACTCCATTCTCGCTCACTTTCCAAATTTGATAATTTTCATTATCAATTCACATTTCAATCTAATTGCAGATTCATTAAAACTCCCTTTACTGGGTTAAAGAACTAACGTTATTTAAAACACAGTTCACGATAAACCCGAATCACATTCTATTTATTATCGGGTTAAAGAACTAGTGTTATTTAAAACACCGTTCACGATAAACCCGCAAATGAATTTTAATTCAATTCCAATCAAATATATTAGAAATTCCGATTATTTAAAACCCCTTTTTAAATCTAATTTATTTATTTAAAAATAATTGGGTTTTAAATTTAGTTCAAAACTAGTTCATTTCGATAAAAATCCATTTTTATCTTTTCAAATATGGAGTTTTTCATCTCAATTTTTCCCAAATCATTTCTTATGATTTTATACAAATTATTGATATTTTTAATAATTTTATCAAGGCCCGTACAGTCGATTTCCATCAATGGCCATCGAACTGCACTTACGATGACCTTTTCCAAATTTGATTTGGACGTGTCTCCAAATCCAACAGTTAGATTTTGAATTTCTAATATTCATTAGATAGCTCTTTTCGATACGAACCCAACGGTTCCGGTTTTAGGAGAATCCGACGGTCGGATCTCCCGTAATGTCCGTTCGAAATCAATGGTCGAAATTCACGAACTACCGCGGCTCGGCGCGTTCTATTCAGGCCATTATATTATATATATAATATATATTTCATCGATTCCTATTTAAAACGAATTTTATAAATATTTTTAAATTCGTTTCAAAAACATTTCAACTTCCATTTCCAATTTAAATCAAAATTGAATTTTTTCCTTATAAATTCGTTTTAAAATTCATTTCAATTCAATTCAAATTTCGATTCAATTTGAATTCATTTCAAATCGATTTTTATTCTATTTCAATTCGTTTTCAATTCAGTTCGAATTCGTTTTATATTCAATTCAAATTCGTTTTATATTCAATTTAATTCGAATTCGTTTTCTATATATTCGATTCAAATTCGTTTTCTATATATTCGATTCAAATTCGTTTTCTTTTGTAAAAATCAAAGCTTTATACGTATAAAATTCTAGCTTTATATGAATTAAAAAAAGGAAGGGGCTTAATGTAAAACGAGAGAAAGGAGGCTTCTTCCTCGCGGGTCTGGAAATTGGAAAAAGGGGGGGGGGGAATCGTCGGTCAGAGGGGTGCGGCGGACTCGGGGTTGGTGGCGCTCGACGTGGAGGAGGGCACGTGATGGGAGGAGCTCGATCGATTTGGGGGGGGGGGGTCTGGGGCTCGAAATGGGTGACGGTGGAGGGGAGAAGCGCGAGGGGGAGGGTCGACGAGGTTCGGCGGCTGGGGAGGCGCGCCTCCGGCGTGGTGGTGGCGGACGACCGCGAGGGTGACGGGGGAATTAGGGCGCAGTTTTTTAATTTTGTTTTGATTTCTGATTTGAAGAAAATGGGGGGGGGGCAGAGAAGTTAAAAGGGGTTTATTTTAATTTTAATTATTTAATTTACAAAGAGTTGACTTTTTTTTGATCTCAAAACGAGGCCCACCGCCTGTCGTCCATAGCTAATTACCCCCATTCCGAACCCAATGGGATGTGTACCGTAGGCTGATTCAATCGTTACAATCAGTTTTCGTCAAAATCAACATATAACTCTATATATTGAATTTGAACGTGCATTTCAATTTACCGGGGCTACATACTAACTCGAAAAATTCAAAAAATATTTTCTAGCTTCGTATTGACGATACAGTCCTAACAAAACTAATTTCGTCGAATTCTGAGACCGTTGGAAAAAAAGGCCATTTCCCAGTCGATTAAAATCAATTGAAACTGGTTAAACGCGTTTTCCTTTGCCACGCTCACATATTGATTCGAAAAATTATGAAATTTGGAATCTAGCAATAACTTGACATCACGGATCCAACAAAAGTAGGTTCATCGAAATCCGAGGTCATATGCAAAATTTCCATTTTTTTAAGGGCCAATATTCCATAGCGACTATTCAGAATTTTCAACTGGACATATTCTATATCTATCCAGTATATTAAAACTTCAAATACACGTTTGCAAGGCGTATATGCAAAATCTTTATATACTGGACTGTCCAAATCAATATAAACAAAATAATCAAATACGAATAATTGATTTTAAATTTTCAAAACAAAATTGTTTTCATTGGAAAAAATACTCTTCACATTCGTTCTAGGATACTACTGATCCTATCTCTAACGAGTCATTCTAATTGGATATTACTAATCCAATATCTGATGAATTCTTTCGCATGGTTCTAATGTGTCTTGTTCTCGAGCTCCGTAAACCAAAGCTCTGATACCAACTGTGACGAAAAGGAATTTCGCTCGGTCCGAACCAGTCGCTAAACCGACCCAGACCGTTCGAAACGCCCTATCGTTTGAGAACAAGCCAAAATAGAACGCATACAAAAGAACATTTCACTGTATATTACAACAATGCATCAGATTACAAGAATATACAGAGTATAAATGAATATATATTACACAGAAATATCAGAGATTTAAATTACATTTAAATACATAGCAGCGGAAAATAATACAATACACAACTAGAAAAGATATACGGATACAAAGCTTTCCGGATATCATTCCAGCTGTAAACCAGGATCCTGTGAATATAAATCTGCAAAACCAAAACTACTAGCTGCCCTTGTCGAAATAAGGGCACCCAGAGTTTAGGTTAAAACAATAAACTCCAGGTCAGTCATGTGACTGGTGTGAGAACTAAAACAGTTAATCTTTATTTCAAAGTTAGGTTAATCAAGGGACCACGCCGTATAACACGGAACGGGTTTCCTCCCAAGAATACCAGTGCATAAAACAAACAGCGCAATGCTAAATAAAGAAAAATGAAGCTGTTATAAGACCCAGGTCCTATCACACAATGCAACGCAAGCCGGGGGATAGGGTTTTCCCTTATAACAGCCAAAGAATGCTTGATACGTTTAAAACAAATCATTTGATACTATTATAAGTGCATAGTGTATAAAACAACTTCAAATCATAAGTATCAATCATAGGCGACATGAGCGTCCCATGCCACTATGTCGCCATATATAGGTTTACAAATAAAACCGCAAAGTTACGTATTTGGAAATTGGATTTCCGTCTATGAACCGAGGCAAAAGATAGTCCTCAACCGATTCGAGACAATCTAGCCCATGCCTCAGGCAAGTACTCAGTCAAGCCTTGGAGCGACAGGGCCGGTCCACTGATGTGGATTAAACTTAAACCCTGAACATGCGTTCCCCCGCCCTTTGGGGCGTAAATGAGCCAACGAATGACTCCATCGGACCCGGATCGTCCGATCAAACCGAGGCGCCTCGCAACAGCAACAACCACATAAGTCAAACTCGTCAGGGCGTGTAAAACCACTGACGCCACTTCTAACTAGAAAGAAACGCATGCCCTCCCTGAGGTCCATCTCCCGTTTTTGGTTCATACCGGGTGTGAAACTCTCGAAGTAAACGTTACACAAAGCTACGCCACAAAGGCCGTGCTTTGATCATCACCACAAGACTTTGCTTTTCAACAGAAGCCTCGATCAATTGCCACTTAGGCATGCCACACAGGCAATTCACTCCATGCGTTTGATATCCATCAATATATAACCCCTGAGCTCGTACGTCTCAGAGAAGGGCGTTAAGCAAGAGAATAAATTCTCCGCCGCCAAACAGATATATATTTAATAAAGATCAATCACACGGACTAAAATCCAGTGTCAGACACACAGTCCATTTACAAGTCCGTTCTGGGTCTGAACGAAACCGGAGGCACCTAGTACCCCGCATATCCATCGATCTCCAAGCACGTCTGGACGATCACTAACTGTTTCCATCTTCTTGGGTGTACAGCCCAATCAAGATCATCAGTAATTACCCAAACGACGTGAAGACTTCCGGTCTTCGACCACCGTCTTCATCTTCGACTTATCGTCGTATCAGTTATTCAGAATGGGATAAACCCGGTCTTTCCGAATAACTCGCGTATATTTTAAATAAGTGTTACACAAACACAACATACGCCTCATTCCAATTCATTAGTCACTAACCGTAAATAAATCAAGAGAATAATTCCCCAAATATTAACCCCGAAGGCCGAAACCAACATCAGATCAATATCCAGAAAACCATTCTGCTTAGCTAACCGACAGTTAGTTTCTAAATTTCACATTCATAGGGAAAGGTTCCCATTAATTTTATCCAAGATAAATTCCTTGAATTTATTCTTTAAACTATTTTTGAGTATCAATTCAAAACTAGTCGGGATTAGCGAACCTTACCGAAGTAATCATTTGTTTTAATTTCCCAATCTCAACCAATTCATCCCATGAAGTAAAACCGGTCCTACTTCATATCTAACACCACGGTGTTATCGGTAAATTCAATTACCATTTCACGTTCAAATCTAATTAAAGATTTAACTATCGCCTGGAGCAAAACTGGTGATACTCCATTCTCGCTCTTTTCAATCTAATTAAAGATTCATTAAAACTCCACTTAGTTTTAATCGTTAACTGGGTTAAAGAATCCGTGTCGTTTAAAAACACGGTTCACGATAAACCCAAAGTCACATTCATTAACTATCGGGTTAAAGAACGAGTGTTATTTAAAACACTCTTCACGATAAACCCAAAAATCAATACCAATTCAATTCCAATTAAATATTATTTAATTGGTACTCTTCATTAAATCTAAATAAAAAGATTTAATCTTTTCTCAACTGGGTTCAAGAACAGTGTTAGTGAAGACACCATTCACGACAAACCCAAATCACATTTGATATTAAACACAAGGCTCTGAATAGAAAATATACCGGCTTATATTCAATATCAAATTCTACGACTAACAAATATCGTATTGGAAATAACGATATATATATATATATATATATATATATATCTTTCAAATTCCCATAACAATATCTGTATCATCACGAAATCCAACATCGAAATAATCCAAAGACAATTTCGATCAAATCCATTCCAATATAATTATTGGAAATTCTGGTTATTTTTCAAAGCCATCTCTAATTCAGTTTATTTATTTTAAAAATAAATAGAATTATAATTCTAGTTCAAAACTAGTTCATTTCGATAAAAATCTATTTTTATCTTTTCAAATATGGAGTTTTTCATCCCAATTATTTCTAAATCATTTCTTATGATTTTACACAAATTATTAATATTTTTAATAATTTTATTAAGGTCCGTACTGTCGATTTCCATCAACGGCCATCAAACTGCACTTACAGCGACCTTTTTCGAATTTGATTTGGACGTATCTCCAAATCCAACTGTTAGATTTTAAATTTCTAATATTCGTTAGAAAGCTCTTTTCGATACGAACCCAACGGTTTCGGTTTTAGGAGAATCTGACGGTCGGATCTCCCGTAATGTCCGTTTGAAATAAATGGTCGAAATTCACGAACTGCCGCGGCGCGGCGCGTTCTATTCAGGCCATTATATATATAATATATATATATATATATATATATATATATCGTCGATTTCTATTTAAAACGAATTATATAAATAGTTTTAAATTCGTTTCAAAAGCAATTTCAACTTCCATTTCAATTCAAATCAAAATTGAATTCTTCTTTATAAATTCGTTTTAAAATTCATTTCTATTTAATTCAAATTTCAATTCAATTTGAATTCGTTTTCAATTCATTTCAATTCCAAAGTCGTTTTCTATTCGATTCAATTCAAATTGGTTTTCTATTCGATTCCATTCAAATTGGTTTTCTATTCGATTCAATTCAAATTGGTTTTCTATTCGATTCAATTCGAATTCGTTATCTATTCAATTCAATTCGAATTCGTTTTGTTTGCTATTCAATTGAAATCAAATTCGTTTTCAAATTCAAATTTCATTTTAAAATATTCGATTTCGAAATCACTTTTCAATATTCGTTTTAAAATGAATAAAATCGATATAAATATCGTTCACGTCAAAATGGCGTCAATCTAATCAACACGGCTTCATATATTTCTATTTTTAAATATTTAGTTTTCAAATATTCCTATTACCAAAATATTTGTTAATATTTAAAATATTTCGTTCAACACATGACTAATCTCAACGGGTGAGTACAGTCAACACATGAACATTTATATTATAATATCCTTTATTTTCTAAATTGGAATGAGGCCCAATCAATTACCATATAATGTTAATTATATGGATTTTCATACATCACACGTATATAATAGCATTGAAAAATAATCAACCATCAACCAAAGTGCACTACGCTGTATAAGCATCAAATATAGATATCTAACGCTTATAACAACCTGTCAATCAATCGATCGACATATTCAATCAATCAGGATGAGTGAACTTCAAATTTCATCCCAACACCCGTGTGGGGTTTCAAACCATCAAACACAGATTTTATTTGTGCAGTTGGGCGATGTGTAAAATTTATCGTCCCAATCAATGTCATTCAAATAGGTGTACATAAACAAACCGTCCGGTTTGTAAATGAATATTTTATTTTATTCACTTCACGTTAAAAATTATATTTTTAATGATAAAACTTTTTATTTTAACATATGAATTTCTATTCAGTTCATTCTTTAAATAAAATGATATTTTTATTTTTCTAACATATTTTAGAAAATTTCGGCGGCATAACGGCACGATACTAGAAACGGGACAAGGCCTAGCCTTATCCCCGGTCTAGTGAAGGCCCACGCCATTCACACATCAATCAAATCCATTCCATTTCAACAAACAATTCAATTCAAACCAAATAATCTAACCAACTACACAACCAACAAACAAGTCCATGGTCTGTGGACGATTGTGTCGGGTGCTACTAAGCACCGTCTGCATCCTAGTATATATATATAACTAGAAAAGAAATCGAAGAGTGAGAAATTCTCACCGATAGCTAATCCATCTTCACGATACTTCAAAAGTAGAAATCTTCGTCGTCCTCGCCCTTCTTCACTTTAGTCGCCCGTAGCCACTACATATGTAAAAATCGAATTTTTACTTCGCTATTCAATATATAAAAAATCGAATTTTTACTATGTTATTCAATATATAAAAATCGAATTTTTACTATGTTATTCAATATATAAAAATCGAATTTTTACTATGTTATTCAATATATAAAAATCGAATTTTTACTATGTTATTCAATATATAAAAATCGAATTTTTACTATGTTATTCAATATATAAAAATCAAATTTTTACATCACTTTCCATATTATAAAAATCGAATTTTTACATCACTTTCCATATTATAAAAATCATCTCTTCTATGTGTTCAAAATCAATTCTTTAAACTATTAAAAATTCGAACTTTCCTTTTTAAATTAAAATCCCTTCTTTTACAATTTAAAAATCAATTCTTTTCCACGTTAAAAATCACTTCTTTCCTTTCATAAAAATCATTTCTTTTTCTTCTCTCCACATATATAATAGAATCGCATTTTTAAAATTTAATTTTACATATAAAACCCATACCTTTATTTTCAAAATCATATCTTTATAATAAAAATCATCTCTTTATTTTATTTCAAAAATAATACCAATTATATAAACTGATTTTAAACTGAATGCTCTTCATTTTAACTAAACTAATCACTTAGAATCAGTAAAACAAATTAAAATAATTTAAAAAGGACTTACAGAAAAAAAAGAGGAAAAAGGGGGACTGAGTAGGCTGTTCGTCAGTGGGGGCCTGCAGCTTCAGGGGGGGTCTGGCGTCGGTCTTGGAGGCTGGGGAGGCGGCGCGGTTGGAGGAGGGACAGGCGGAGGCGGGGTCTACGTCGGCGGTTCTAGGTTAGGGCGTGGGTGGGTTTGGTTTCGAGCGGCTAACAGGGTGGAGGGAGAGAATTGAATAGAGGAGGGAGGAGCGAACGGGGTGGTGGGCTCGTGGGTGGTGGCGCCGCTGCGATGGGCGTCGGCGGTTCTTGAAGGGGCTCGAGCGATTCCCCTTTTCTTTTTTTTTCTTTCAATTTTCTGAGTCAACGGTTATGAGGAGAGAGAGTGGAGGTGAGTGTATATAATAATATATTTATTATTTTATTTTAAATTTTCCTTTATAAAGCCACTTTTAATTTCGACTTCGAAACGAGACCCACCGCCTGTCGTCCATAGCTAATTACCCCCATTCCGAACACAATGGGATATGTATCGTAGGCTGATTCGACCATTTCGATCAGTTTCCGTTAAAATCAACATATAACTCTATATATTGATTTTGAACGCGCATTTCAATTTACCGGGGTCACATACTAACTAGAAAAATTCCAGAAAAATATTTTCTAGCTTCGTATTGACGATACGGTCCTAACAAAACTAGTTTCGTCGAATTCTGAGACCGTTGGAAAAATGGCCATTTTCCAGTCGATTAAAATCAACTAAAACTGGTCAAACGCGTTTTCCTTTGCCACGCTCACATATTGATTCGAAAAATTATGAAATTTGAAACCTAGCAATAACTTTACATCCCGGATCCAACAAAAGTGGTTTCGTCGAAATCCGAGGTCGTTTGCAAAAATGTCCATTTTTAAGGGCCTGAATTCCATAGCGACTATTCAGAATTTTCAACTGGACATATCTTTTGATTCCTGCTATGAAATTTCAATTTTATGGATTCGTTGGAAAGATATTCACAATTAGATCCTAATGTTTTTGGTTTCACTAAAATCCGGATTGTTTTGCACCCGGTACATTCAATTGAAGTTTGAAATCGAATTATCGAACTACCGCGCCATTTTCAATTCCTTTTATATTCTAACGACGACGCGTATAATATATACGTTCTAAATATATTCAAAACATATTTATCGTCGATATTATTTAAAATAATTCATTTTAAATAATCAAAATTCGCTAAAATTGCCAAAACAAAAAATTTAAACTGGCCCAGATTTTCGGGTCGTTACAGTCTCCCCCACTTAAAACTTTTCGTCCCCGAAAAGGAACAAAGTCGAAAGTGGTTTGATTAATCAACTCTACTTTCGATCTGGCTTGCATTCTCCAACTTTTCAGTTTCTGAGAATTTTCAAATTCTTCAAAAATTTGGCTAACACCCTAAATTTTCGAAAAATTTCGCCATAACCTCCCCTGCACCGGGAGCATCGGGGAATTTCAAATAGCTTCCCCGGTCCTTCTCATCTCAAAAAGAAAAAGAAAAATCCAAGCGGCTAGCCAATAGGCTCATAAAATCATCATCACCCAAACAAAACAGTAAATTATGTAGTAAACATGTACCTATTTGTCGGGCAAACAAATTTTATTCTCTGCTCTAGCCTCCTTGCTATGACCTGTTCAATGTAAATATTTGTATATGCAAGCAATTGCGACCAATTTTCAATATAATTCAATATTTGATTCAATTAGGCTAAATGGTTCAAAATTATCAAACAACTAAACAAGCAACACAAACATCAATCAATTAGTGAATTAGATTTTCAAATTCATAACTTTGATACATAGTCAAAAATCAGATTTTTGATGCCAAATCGCCACAATAAGCCCTATCTAATTTTGGTTCTCACACCAGTCAATAGGAAATATATAGATATCACATCTTCAAAATACGAACATAAATTTTGATGATAATCGATCAATCATCAGAACCATCTCCGGGTGTCTAGAATGTGATTCTATATCTATCCAGTATATTAAAACTTCAAATACACGTTTGCAAGGCGTATATGCAAAATCTTTATATACTGGACTGTCCAAATCAATATAAACTAAATAATCAAATACGAATAATTGATTTTAAATTTTCAAAACAAAATTGTTTTCATTTGAAAAATATACTCTTCACACTCGTTCTAGGATACTACTGATCCTATCTCTAACGAGTCATTCTAATTGGATATTACTAATCCAATATCTGATGAATTCTTTTGCATGGTTTTAATGTGTCTTGTTCTCGAGCTCCGTAAACCAAAGCTCTGATACCAACTGTGACGAAAAGGAATTTCGCTCGGTCCGAACCAGTCGCTAAACCGACCCAGACCGTTCGAAACGCCCCATCGTTTGAGAACTAGCCAAAATAGAACGCATACAAAAGAACTGTAACAACCCGCAAATTCTGAACCAATTTAAAATTTTATTTCAGAAAATTTTAATGAATTTTGAGAATATAAAATGAATTATTTAAATAATAATGGCTAAAATTTATTTTAATCAAAGTTAAAAACGAATAAATTTTAATTTTAAATATAAACAAGGGGTTAGAAATGGCGCGGTAGTTTGAAAATTTAATTTTAAACTTTGATTTAATGTACAGGATTCAAAATAAATCAGAATTGAGTGAAACCAAAAATATTTAAATCTGTTTAATTATATCTTTCTAACGAATCTGAAAAATCGAAATTTCGTTTTAAAAATCAAAAGTTATGTCCAGTTCAATTTTTCGAAAGGTCGCTGTAGAATTTATATATAAAATATATATGGCCCAAAGGGCTACTTTTCACATACGAATGAATCTGGACTCGAAAACCACTTCCATTGAGTCCGGAATGATGTTTCTGCATTAAAAAAGTATAAACACTTATATATTTCGAGTTTCGAAAATTATTTGTTTAAAAATGTATTTTTAATATTCAATTAATAACCCTTGTAAATAGTCAATTTTCAAACGACTTCCGTTTTCGACGAAACCACTTTTGTTGGATCCGGAATGTCAAATTATTGCTAAGTTTAATTTTTCATAATTTTTAGAATTAATATGTGAGCGTGGCAAAGGAAAATGCGTTTTGTTAATTTCAATTGAATTTAAACGACTTAAAAACGGCCATTTTTCAAACAGTCTCAGAATTCAACAAAATTAGTCTTGTTAGAACCGTATCGTCAAAACATAACTAAAAATAATTTTTCTGGATTTTTCTGAGGTCATATGTGGTCCCGGTAAATTAAAATGTACGGTTAGATTTAATAAATAAATGAATTAAATATAAAATGAAATAAAACAGGCTGTAGACTTGGGATTTGGGTTACGAAACATGTTCCATTGGGTCCGGGACGGGGGTTATTAGCTAGGGGCGACACTCGTTCGGTTTGATTTGGAGTCAGATGCGAAATAGAAATTAAAAGAATTAAATTAAAATAAAAATACACTTAGAAATACCGTATAAATACGGGTACTGTTCAACCCTAATTCCTAAACCTACAGGCCGCCGCCAGAAAGTCAGTCAATGGCCGAAAATTCCCCATTTTAGTTCGTCAATGATTCACAATCCACACAGAATTTTAACATGAAACCAAATCAAAAGTCATCATACTCTTCGAGCTCTACAAAATGATAAGGATGTGATCGTTTTTAGTGGCCTAAATCATGTGAATTGCTGCATTAAAGTGTTTCGGTTTGGACTTGATTTCGTGACCGTAGGAGGGGCCGAGTTGACCGTGTTTGGTGGAGGAGGGGGGCGATGCGACGACGGTCGAGGTGGGCTAGTCTGATGGTATTCCGATTAAGCAAGGTGGCAGTTGCGTTGGGCTTCTCAAATCGATCAATTGGGTTCAGCTTTGTACAGAGGACGTCGGTTTAAAGTAAAGAAGGAAGAAAGGTTAAGGGAGATGATTAAACTAATTAAATAACTTATTAATTTATTAATGTGAAATCTTTAACTTGAAATATCTTATTCATATTTTATCAGAATCACATGAAACGAAATGCGTTGGAATCACCTTCCCGAGATCTACGCTATGGAAAAGACTAGAACTGAAACGGAGCAATTCTGAATTTCAGGAAATTTCAAACGTGAACTGTTCAGAATTTGACTATCGGTGAGAAATCCATATGTTTTTTTTTATTTTATAATTATAAATTAATCCTGAAATTACTGTTATGAATATACAGTTGATTCATGCTGTTAATATCCTGTGCATACATATTTGTTTGTTTGATTGTGATGTGGCGATATAATTGTAAAGGTTAACATTTCTGAAAGAAGAGAAGGAAAAAATTTGGATTGAACAAATGTATTATTTCGTTCATATATTGTTAAATTAACATTATTGTTAATTAAAATTTGTTTAAACAAAAATACACTATTTTATTTTATATAAAAAGAATCAAATTTGTGTTAAACACAAAAATAGAATAAACGTTTTTGTGTTATTTTGTTGAACTTGATCTTCAACAAAATTTAGAATACCATTTTTATATCATTTTGTTGAACTAGATTTTCAACAAAAATAAAATACCCATTTTTATACAGTATTGTCTGCAGAAAAGAACTGATTTCAAAGTTGCGTTTTTTTTTTATATAATCTGTTTTCAAATAAAAAGATTACATCTTTAATGTAGTTATATAATCATTTAAAAGAATTGATTTTTAAAAAATTATATTTTTATGTAATTTTGTTTACATTAAAAAGATTAAAATTCCAAGATATCATTTTTGTGTAATTCAATATTACATTTTTGTGTAATATTATTATCTTTTGAAAGACTAGAAGTTCAAGTTACCTTTTTGTGTAATATTATTTACATATAAAAGATTAGAATTGTAAGACATCCTTTCTATGTAATATTGTTAACATATAAAAAGATTAGATTTTTTTTCAATAGCACATTTTGCATAAAAATGTAATATTGTATAAATAGTATATTTGGCTATAAAATGTTTCATTGTTGATAAAAATAACATTTGTTATGAAATGTTATCTTAGTAGCAAAAGTACATTTTTACGTATAAAATGTTACCTGTCATTAAAAATACATTTTTATTATAAAAATGTAATGTTAGATTTAAAATGCATATTTTGTTACAATTGAGTTATAAACATAATCTTATTTTGTGGCATTTGAGTTATAAACAAAATCTCTTTGTTCACATTTGAAGTTATAAACAAATTCTCATTTTGGTTGTATTAGAGGTTAAGAAACAAAATTATCATGTTTTGTTTACATAAAAAGGACTCAACAAAATATCACATTTTGTTTACAAAGAAGAATTGAGCAAAATTATACATTTTGTTTACATAGAAGAAAAGGGACAAAATTAACATTTTTGTCACTTGAGATAAAAAGAATATATTTTTGTCACATTTTGAAAGTATGAATAAAATGACTATCTTTGTCATATTTAGAAGAATGAATAAAAAGCACAATTTTATCATATTTAGAAGAATGAATGTGAAATACACATTTTGTCATATTTAGAAGAATGAATAAAAAGGACATTTTTTTTTATCACAATCAGAAGAAGGAATAAAATGTACATTTGTATACATTTAAAAGAATGAAATAGAAATGATTATTTTTGTATATTGAGATATGATTATACAAAATTATCATATTTTGTACATTGAAATAAGATTATACAAAATTATCACATTTTGTACATTGAATAGGATTAGATTAAATATAGACATTTTGATTCATTTTAAAAATGAATTGGAAACATTCATTTTTATAAATTCAATAGAATGAAGTAAATATATGCATTTTTGGTCATATGAGAAGAACGAATTAGAAACATTTAATTTGACACATTAAAGAGAATTAGACAGAAAAATGAACCTTTTGTGCACCAAAGAGAATTAAATAAGAATATACATTTTGGTTATTAAACATGGTAACACCAAAATATACATTTTTGGTAATTAAAAAGGTTTACACCAAAATATTCACTTTTGGTCACTTGAAAGGATCACACAAAAGATTAGAAGTAAAAGTGAATATTTGAATTGTCGGTTGGTTAACAATAAAAAGAATTGAAATGAAAGAATAGATTTTTATTTTCATTTGTTCACAATAAAAAGTTTTCAAATATATGTCCGTGAGGTTGATTTGTTTAATTATAATGTCAAGTTTATTCACATTGAATATTACACTTCCATTTACAAGTGACCCGACTTGTTTATGTGATTGGGTCGATAACTTTTACACATCGCCCAAGTGCACAAATAATTTATTATTTGATTGCTGGATGAAACCCCACATGGGGTTGGGGTGGAAATTTACATACACTAATCCCAATATTTAATTGTATGTCTATCGATAGATCGACAGACTGCGATGAGCGTTATTATTTCATTTTTAATGCTCACACAGTTGTATATTGCACTCTGGATGTGGATGGATGTTTGATAATCATTTATTTTCCTTGTTATCTACATTCAATGTATGAAATCCATATAACTAAAGTTATATGGTGGCTGATTGAGTCGCGTTCCTATAAAGGATTTCTTTTATATAAAGAATATCTTTTAAATAAAGAATATTTGGAATAAAGAACATTATAATACAAATACCTTTTAAAATAAAGAATACTGTTTTATAAAGGATATTTTATATAGAGAATCTTCTTATACAAAGAATATTTTATAATAAATATTTTAAAGAATATTTAACAAAAGATAAAATGATGATTTCTATGCCAGTTCTTGGACGGACAGAAGATAAAAGATATTCCTATTATAATAAACTAGTTATCAACTAGAACAAATCTATTAAATTAAGATTTAATAGAATTTTCTATCTAATAAATATTTATTTGGAACCGTTTTAATAAATTGACTTTTGGGTTTATTGTGAACTGTGTTTTAAACAACATTTGTTCTTTTACCCAATCGATAGTGAAAAAGTGATTTAGAATTTATAAATCTTTTTACTAAGATTTGAAAAGAATTTTCTAAAGTCAAGTTTTCCAATTTAATATATATATTAAATTGGAATTGAATGGAAATTCGATTTGATAATATTCGAGATAGGCTTCTGTAAAAGAAGGCTGTTACTATATATGGAATTTAAAAGGCTTTGCCGTTATTCCATTTATATTATCGGTCTGATACAGAAATTTATATCGATTATATATGGACTTGATTTCTATGAAAATTCCATAATTAATGGAAGATGATTTCGGGTTTATCGTGAACAATGTTTTTAAATGACATTGATTCTTTAACCCAATTAAAGATAAGATTTATGTCTTAAATTGGAATAATCATTTAATAATGGTTTTTGATATTAAAACCCAATTGGAGTTTTAATTAATTTCTAGAAAGGAGATTAAAAGAATAATTTTAAAAGAATTTATCTTTGATAAAATTAATGGGAACCTTTCCCTAATAATATATTCTATAAAAAATATATATTCTGAATTGGAATGAGGCGTTGGATGTGTCTTCTTTAACACTTGATTTTTAATTTGTAAGTACGCGAATCATTCGGAAAGACCGGGTTTTACCCATTCCGAATGACTATTACGACGATGAGGAGTCGTAGATGAAGACGGTGTTGAAGACCGGCGGTTTTCACATCGATGGATGTATTGCTACTGAGGTCCTCGATAGGAGTAGCTACCCTGAAGGGACTTCTGTGGACGTCGTCTAGACGTATGTGTTAATTGTCCGAATATACGAGAACCACCCAGGTTTCTCCTGTTCCGTTCAGACCCAGAACGGACTTGTAAATGGATTGTGTGTCTGACATTGTATTCTTTTCTACTGTATTTGTTGAACGCTACTGATTATATATTTCTGTTTGGTGGTGGAGAATTCATTCTTCACTTAACACCCTCTCTAAGACGTATGAGCTTAGAGGTTATATATATATTGGTAGATGATCAATGATATGGTAGAGTCTGACAATGTGGCATGCTAAGATGCAATTGATCAAGGCTTTGTTGAAAAGCAGGCCTTGTGGTTGATGATCAAAGCACAGTCTATTTAGGCATAGCTTTGTGTATATCGTGACTTCGCGAGCCTCACAGCCCGGTAGAGTCTAAAACAGGAGAAGGGAACGCAGGGAGTGCACACGTTTCTTTCTAGCTAGAGTGGTGCCAGGGACCTACCAGCGCAGGCATTTATTCATTGTGGTTGTTGGATTTTTCGAGGCCTCGGGTTATGCGGTCGCCACTGGCCGTATTATAGGTCCAAAAGGACCGGGGAGCGTGTGTTCAGGCATAACTAATCCACAAAAGCAAGTGTGGACCGGCCCTGCAGGATCCAAGGGTTGGACAGAGTACCAATCCTGAGGCATTTGCTAGAGTGTCTCGAATCGGTAAGGATCTCCTCCCTAGCCTTGACTCATGATGGAAACCCAAATTTCCAATACGCCCTTTTCGATTTTGATTGTATAACTAGTATGGCGACATAGTAGGATGGGGTACTATGCCGTCTAGGATTGATACATTTACTTTGGAATGTTTTAAATATATATACACACACTAGTATCGTGTTTTATCGTATCAAGCATCTTTTGACCATTATAAGGTAAAACCCTATCCTCCGGCGTGCGTTACATTGTGTGATGGGACCTGGGTCTTATAATGGTTTCATTTTTCTAAAAAGCATTGCGTTATTTGACGATTTACTTTATTTTTTGCACTGGCAATCCAATGGAGTAAACCCGTTCCGCGTTAGCGGCGTGGTCCTGTGATTAGCCTTATTATTAGATAGGTTAGTTAAGATTTCTCATACCAGTCCCATGACTGACCTGTAGTTTGTTTCATTGGCAAACTCGGGTGCCCATATTTTCCACATGGGCAGTCGAGTAGCTTGTTTTGCAGATATCATATTTACAGGATCCTGGTCTACAGCTGAAGCAATATTCGGAAAGCTCTGTATCCGTGTATTCCTTTTCGTTGTATATTTGTATTATTTTTCCGCTGCTATCTAAATGTAATTTAAATCTTTGATATTGTATTTCCAACGTATATTATTTATTCATACTCTGGAATATTCTTGTACTCTGATGTAATTGTTGTAATCAGCAATAAAATGTTCTTATGTTCTGTGTTCTGATGTGTGTTGTTCTCAAACAATCCTTACTTTCCTTCACGGGTAGTTTTGGGTCGTTACAAGAACATTTCACTGTATATTACAACAATGCATCAGATTACAAGAATATACAGAGTATAAATGAATATATATTACACAGAAATATCAGAGATTTAAATTACATTTAAATACATCGCAGCGGAAAATAATACAATACACAACTAGAAGAGATATACAGATACAAAGCTTTCCGGATATCATTCCAGCTGTAAACCAGGATCCTGTGAATATAAATCTGCAAAACCAAAACTACTAGCTGCCCGTGTCGAAATAAGGGCACCCAGAGTTTAGGTTAAAACAATAAACTCCAGGTCAGTCATGTGACTGGTGTGAGAACTAAAACAGTTAATCTTTATTTCAAAGTTAGGTAAATCAAGGGACCACGCCGTATAACACGGAACGGGTTTCCTCCCAAGAATACCAGTGCATAAAACAAACAGCGCAATGCTAAATAAAGAAAAATGAAGCTGTTATAAGACCCAGGTCCTATCACATAATGCAACGCAAGCCTGGGGATAGGGTTTTCCCTTATAACAGCCAAAGAATGCTTGATACGTTTAAAACAAATCATTTGATACTATTATAAGTGCATAGTGTATAAAACAACTTCAAATCATAAGTATCAATCATAGGCGACATGAGCGTCCCATGCCACTATGTCGCCATATATAGGTTTACAAATAAAACCGCAAAGTTACGTATTTGGAAATTGGATTTCCGTCTATGAACCGAGGCAAAAGATAGTCCTCAACCGATTCGAGACAATCTAGCCCATGTCTCAGGCAAGTACTCAGTCAAGCCTTGGAGCGATAGGGCCACTCCACCGATGTGGATTAAACTTAAACCCTGAACATGCGTTCCCCCGCCCTATGGGGCGTAAATGAGCCAACGAATGACGCCATCGGACCCGGATCGTCCGATCAAACCGAGGCGCCTCGCAACAGCAACAACCACATAAGTCAAACTCGTCTGGGCGTGTAAAACCACTGACGCCACTTCTAACTAGAAAGAAACGCATGCCCTCCCTGAGGTCCGTCTCCCGTTTTTGGTTCATACCGGGTGTGAAACTCGCGAAGTAAACGTTACACAAAGCTACGCCACAAAGGCCGTGCTTTGATCATTACCACAAGACTTTGCTTTTCAACACAAGCCTCGATCAATTGCCACTTAGGCATGCCACACAGGCAATACACTCCATGCGTTTGATATCCATCAATATATAACCCCTGAGCTCGTACGTCTCAGAGAAGGGCGTTAAGCAAGAGAATAAATTCTCCGCCGCCAAACAGATATATATTTAATAAAGATCAATCACACGGACTAAAATCCAGTGTCAGACACACAGTCCATTTACAAGTCCGTTCTGGGTCTGAACGAAACCGGAGGCACCTAGTACCCCGCATATCCATCGATCTCCAAGCACGTCTGGACGATCACTAACTGTTTCCATCTTCTTGGGTGTACAGCCCAATCAAGATCATCAGTAATTACCCAAACGACGTGAAGACTTCCGGTCTTCGACCACCGTCTTCATCTTCGACTTATCGTCGTATCAGTTATTCAGAATGGGATAAACCCGGTCTTTCCGAATAACTCGCGTATATTTTAAATAAGTGTTACACAAACACAACATACGCCTCATTCCAATTCATTAGTCACTAACCGTAAATAAATCAAGAGAATAATTCCCCAAATATTAACCCCGAAGGCCGAAACCAACATCAGATCAATATCCAGAAAACCATTCTGCTTAGCTAACCGACAGTTAGTTTCTAAATTTCACATTCATAGGGAAAGGTTCCCATTAATTTTATCCAAGATAAATTCCTTGAATTTATTCTTTAATCTATTTTTGAGTATCAATTCAAAACTAGTCGGGATTAGCGAACCTTACCGAAGTAATCATTTGTTTTAATTTCCCAATCCCAACCTATTCATCCCATGAAGTAAAACCGGTCCTACTTCATATCTAACACCACGGTGTTATCGGTAAATTCAATTACCATTTCACGTTCAAATCTAATTAAAGATTTAACTATCGCCTGGAGCAAAACTGGTGATACTCCATTCTCGCTCTTTTCAATCTAATTAAAGATTCATTAAAACTCCACTTAGTTTTAATCGTTAACTGGGTTAAAGAATCCGTGTCGTTTAAAAACACGGTTCACGATAAACCCAAAGTCACATTCATTAACTATCGGGTTAAAGAACGAGTGTTATTTAAAACACTGTTCACGGTAAACCCAAAAATCAATACCAATTCAATTCCAATTAAATATTATTTAATTGGTACTCTTCATTAAATCTAAATAAAAAGATTTAATCTTTTCTCAACTGGGTTCAAAAACAGTGTTAGTGAAGACACCATTCACGACAAACCCAAATCACATTTGATATTAAACACAAGGCTCTGAATAGAAAATATACCGGCTTATATTCAATATCAAATTCTACGACTAACAAATATCGTATTGGAAATAACGATATATATATATATATATATATATATATCTTTCAAATTCCCATAACAATATCTGTATCATCACGAAATCCAACATCGAAATAATCCAAAGACAATTTCGATTCAAATCCATTCCAATATAATTATTGGAAATTCTGGTTATTTTTCAAAGCCATCTCTAATTCAGTTTATTTATTTTAAAAATAAATAGAATTATAATTCTAGTTCAAAACTAGTTCATTTCGATAAAAATCTATTTTTATCTTTTCAAATATGGAGTTTTTCATCCCAATTCTTTCTAAATCATTTCTTATGATTTTACACAAATTATTAATATTTTTAATAATTTTATCAAGGTTCGTACAGTCGATTTCCATCAACGGCCATCGAACTGCACTTACAGCGACCTTTTTCGAATTTGATTTGGACGTATCTCCAAATCCAACCGTTAGATTTCAAATTTCTAATATTCGTTAGAAATCTCTTTTCGATACGAACCCAACGGTTCCGGTTTTAGGAGAATCTGACGGTCGGATCTCACGTAATGTCCGTTTGAAATAAATGGTCGAAATTCACGAACTGCCGCGGCGCGGCGCGTTCTATTCAAGCCATTATATAATATATATATATATATATATATATATATATATATCGTCGATTTCTATTTAAAACGAATTATATAAATAGTTTTAAATTCGTTTCAAAAGCAATTTCAACTTCCATTTCAATTCAAATCAAAATTGAATTCTTCTTTATAAATTCGTTTTAAAATTCATTTCTATTCAATTCAAATTTCAATTCAATTTGAATTTGTTTTCAATTCATTTCAATTCCAAAGTCGTTTTCTATTCGATTCAATTCAAATTGGTTTTCTATTCGATTCCATTCAAATTGGTTTTCTATTCGATTCAATTCAAATTGGTTTTCTATTCGATTCAATTCGAATTCGTTATCTATTCAATTCAATTCGAATTCGTTTCGTTTGCTATTCAATTGAAATCAAATTTGTTTTGTTTTCTATTTGATTCAAATTCAAATTTCATTTTAAAATATTCGATTTCGAAATCACTTTTCAATATTCGTTTTAAAATGAATAAAATCGATATAAATATCGTTCACGTCAAAATGGCGTCAATCTAATCAACACGGCTTCATATATTTCTATTTTCAAATATTTCATTTTCAAATATTCCTATTACCAAAATATTCGTTAATATTTAAAACATTTCGTTCAATACATGACTAATCTCAACGGGTGAGTACAGTCAACACATGAACATTTATATTATAATATCCTTTATTTTCTAAATTGGAATGAGGCCCAATCAATTACCATATAATGTTAATTATATGGATTTTCATACATCACACGTATATAATAGCATTGAAAAATAATCAACCATCAACCAAAGTGCACTACGCTGTATAAGCATCAAATATAGATATCTAACGCTTATAATAGCCTGTCAATCAATCGATCGACATATTCAATCAATCAGGATGAGTGAACTTCAAATTTCATCCCAACACCCATGTGGGGTTTCAAACAATCAAACACAGATTTTATTTGTGCAGTTGGACGATGTGTAAAATTTATCGTCCCAATCAATGTCATTCAAATAGGTGTACATAAACAAACCGTCCGGTTTGTAAATGAATATTTTATTTTATTCATTTCACGTTAAAAATTATATTTTTAACGATAAAACATTTTATTTTAACATATGAATTTCTATTCAGTTCATTCTTTAAATAAAACGATATTTTTATTTTTCTAACATATTTTAGAAAATTTCGGCGGCATAACGGCACGATATGCCGCAAAGGGACAAGGCCTAGCCTTATCCCCGGTCTAGTGAAGGCCCACGCCATTCACACATCAATCAAATCCATTCCATTTCAACAAACAATTCAATTCAAACCAAATAATCTAACCAACTACACAACCAACAAACAAGTCCATGGTCTGTGGACGATTGTGTCTGGTGCTACTAAGCACCGTCTGCATCCTAGTATATATATATAACTAGAAAAGAAATCGAAGAGTGAGAAATTCTCACCGATAGCTAATCCATCTTCACGATACTTCAAAAGTAGAAATCTTCGTCGTCCTCGCCCTTCTTCACTTTAGTCGCCCGTAGCCACTACATATGTAAAAATCGAATTTTTACTTCGCTATTCAATATATAAAAAATCGAATTTTTACTATGTTATTCAATATATAAAAATCGAATTTTTACTATGTTATTCAATATATAAAAATCGAATTTTTACTATGTTATTCAATATATAAAAATCGAATTTTTACTATGTTATTCAATATATAAAAATCGAATTTTTACTATGTTATTCAATATATAAAAATCAAATTTTTACATCACTTTCCATATTATAAAAATCGAATTTTTACATCACTTTCCATATTATAAAAATCATCTCTTCTATGTGTTCAAAATCAATTCTTTAAACTATTAAAAATTCGAACTTTCCTTTTTAAATTAAAATCCCTTCTTTTACAATTTAAAAATCAATTCTTTTCCACGTTAAAAATCACTTCTTTCCTTTCATAAAAATCATTTCTTTTTCTTCTCTCCACATATATAATAGAATCGCATTTTTAAAATTTAATTTTACATATAAAACCCATACCTTTATTTTCAAAATCATATCTTTATAATAAAAATCATCTCTTTATTTTATTTCAAAAATAATACCAATTATATAAACTGATTTTAAACTGAATGCTCTTCATTTTAACTAAACTAATCACTTAGAATCAGTAAAACAAATTAAAATAATTTAAAAAGGACTTACAGAAAAAAAGAGGAAAAAGGGGGACTGAGTAGGCTGTTCGTCAGTGGGGGCCTGCAGCTTCAGGGGGGGTCTGGCGTCGATCTTGGAGGCTGGGGAGGCGGCGCGGTTGGAGGAGGGACAGGCGGAGGCGGGGTCTACGTCGGCGGTTCTAGGTTAGGGCGTGGGTGGGTTTGGTTTCGAGCGGCTAACAGGGTGGAGGGAGAGAATTGAATAGAGGAGGGAGGAGCGAACGGGGTGGTGGGCTCGTGGGTGGTGGCGCCGCCGCGATGGGCGTCGGCGGTTCTTGAAGGGGCTCGAGCGATTCCCCTTTTCTTTTTTTTTCTTTCAATTTTCTGAGTCAACGGTTATGAGGAGAGAGAGTGGAGGTGAGTGTATATAATAATATATTTATTATTTTATTTTAAATTTTCCTTTATAAAGCCACTTTTAATTTCGACTTCGAAACGAGACCCACCGCCTGTCGTCCATAGCTAATTACCCCCATTCCGAACACAATGGGATATGTATCGTAGGCTGATTCGACCATTTCGATCAGTTTCCGTTAAAATCAACATATAACTCTATATATTGATTTTGAACGCGCATTTCAATTTACCGGGGTCACATACTAACTAGAAAAATTCCAGAAAAATATTTTCTAGCTTCGTATTGACGATACGGTCCTAACAAAACTAGTTTCGTCGAATTCTGAGACCGTTGGAAAAATGGCCATTTTCCAGTCGATTAAAATCAACTAAAACTGGTCAAACGCGTTTTCCTTTGCCACACTCACATATTGATTCGAAAAATTATGAAATTTGAAACCTAGCAATAACTTTACATCCCGGATCCAACAAAAGTGGTTTCGTCGAAATCCGAGGTCGTTTGCAAAAATGTCCATTTTTAAGGGCCTGAATTCCATAGCGACTATTCAGAATTTTCAACTGGACATATCTTTTGATTCCTGCTATGAAATTTCAATTTTCCGGATTCGTTGGAAAGATATTCACAATTAGATCCTAATGTTTTTGGTTTCACTAAAATCCGGATTGTTTTGCACCCGGTACATTCAATTGAAGTTTGAAATCGAATTATCGAACTACCGCGCCATTTTCAATTCCTTTTATATTCTAACGACGACGCGTATAATATATACGTTCTAAATATATTCAAAACATATTTATCGTCGATATTATTTAAAATAATTCATTTTAAATAATCAAAATTCGCTAAAATTGCCAAAACAAAAATTTTAAACTGGCCCAGATTTTCGGGTCGTTACATAACTTGACTTACTTAACTCACTGGTTAACTTGACTTACTTAACCCAACTGGTTAACTTGACTTACTTAACCCAACTGGTTAACTTGACTTACTTAACTCACCGGTTAACTCTATTGAACTGGTTAACTCTATTGAACTGGTTAACTCTACTGAACTAGTTAACTCTATTCAACTAACTCGACTCGACTAACCCCTTTCGAATAGCATATTCGTTTTACTAACTTTCGAATACCATATTCGATTTACTCCCTTCGAATACCATATTTGATTTAACTCCTTTCGAATACCATATTTGATTTACTTTATTCACTTTATAAAGATTTCCTTTTTTAACAACGTTTTATTCATTTGAAAAGATTTACTTTTAAATAACGGTTCTACACTTTAAAAATGATTTCCTTTTTATAACGTTTCCTTTTCAATTCTATTTGTAAATGGTTTACAAATATTTCCTTTTCAAATTTATTCTTGAAATATTCTAACTCCTTAAATTCTCTGAAAAATTCGCCATAACCTCCTTTGTAACGGGAGCATCGGGAAAATCCCAAAACCCGCCATACAGGCCTTTCCATTCAAAAAGAAAATGGTTTGTAATTATTTCCTTTTTGAATGTCTCCTATTTGTAAATATTCCAATTTATAAACATTTCTTATTTATAAATATTCCACTTTATAAATATCTCTTATTTATAAATATCCCATTTTATAAATATTCTATTTTCAATATCACTTTGAAAATCCCCTTATCATCATTCTGGTATTTCTTATGGTATTTAACACACCATATAACAACGATAACTATCGTCCAAAGCACACATAATCATTGTCAGATTATATATCACATTGTATATCACAATATATATAAATCACAGTAAAATGACTGTTGAGGAATCCAGTTGGATTCCTCCAACCTGTTTCCTTGCATCACAAATGTTACACAGTATAATCAACATCACTTCCAGTTAAATAAGAAATATTCTGTTAACAAAATCAATATATAACTATTTAACTGTTTATATACATATATTTATTTATATATATATAAAATATTCCCTAACTGACTAGCAGTTCAATCAAACAGTCAACACACAATCAAACAGACAATATTTAACAGTTCTAAGAATACGTTGTAAAAATAGAACTGTACAGAGTTGGTGAGTTTTACTCACTTTGGACTATCATCGTTAATAACGATAATTGTCGCTTGATTTGATTCTAACAATTTATTTCGCCATAAATTGTAACGAATTCGGATTCACTCCCAGTCAGCTTCATTGTGAAGCTCTCGTCCATACGGTCCCAACGTGACTGACGGTTCGTGATTCTGATTCCATATGGTCAAGATATCATGTTAACAAGTTATACGATGTTTTAAATTTAAGTTAAACCAAAAATTATAAAATAAAAGGGCCTCACCACAAACACTCCGGCCCATTATCCCCCTACCAGGCCCAACCCGCATGGTACCATCTTATTCGAATTAACTTCACAAGTTAAATTTTAATTTCTAGAACTTAAATTCCCGATTTTATTTCAAATCAAATTTGAAATCATAATACCAATTCAAAACCTTTGAATTTCTAAACAACTTGTTTTCTCAAAACAATTCAAATCAAAATCTCTGGTAGTAATCCACCACTTAGAAACTCGAAAATCACACCGATGATACTGCGCAGTCACCATCGGAATTATTTTCCAGCGACCCAAGTGATTTCAATACTATATCATTTCAAAACCCTTACTAAATACATCCATTTTGAAAACATCTCAAAATCTCCCAGGAACTTAAAATTTCCTTATTTTAATTCCAAATCTGATTTAAATTCATATTTAATTCATCTTATTTCATATACTTAACTTATATGATTCGGATTGGTTATATATAACCATTTCACTTTATAATCTCATTCGACTATAATTACAACCAATATATCTAATATATGATAATATATTACATATCCATACTATGTCGGTCCATCGTATTCAAGTATTTATTTACTCCTACCGATATAGTGGATCAAACTGATCGACCAGAACTCATAAACAACTTAGCCAACGAATCTCCACAATATAAAACCATTTTTATATCAAATACAAATACGCACTCGTATATATACACTCAACTCAATCTAGGGTATTACTAACCCTATCTCTACCGAGTCACGCCACAGAGCCAAGGTAATTCACTTAACTTAAGCTCTGATACCAACTGTAACGTACCATCTTCCCCAAATACCTCTGTCGTGACCTCCCTGTTGCCATTACCGAACTTCCTTCACCGAATTCCTCATCTCCTTTCATTGTAAAACCAAACAAAAATCACCGTACGAATTCTCACTTCATTCTCCATCTATCTATACCCGTATCGCAGAACTCGAATCACTCTCAAAACTCGCGACTTCGGCCATTTCCTATAGTCTACGAACCAACCTGGGATAGTAATTACCATCGAATCGAACAAGACTTCATTGCTAGGTGCGGAATCTCAAGCTAGACTCAAAAACAACTACAGTTGCTTCAATCGATGGCTCAAACTCCCGAATTACTGAACCCTAGTTCACGCTGAAGACTTCGAGTACCAGGAAATGCACGTCGAGCTTAGAACAAGGGACATTGAACTGGAGCCTAGTTGAAGACAAACCCGAAAATCACCGTGCTTTGATTTATAGGATTTGCTATGATTTTATTTTGATTTTTGAATGAGAAATCTTTTACTGTAAAAAGAAAACGAGCGCCGCGGATTTGGTTTGAGCAGAGAGTGAAGTAGTTTAGGGTTTAGGAAAAGTTAATGGGGGTATATATAGACAAATAAAATATCTAGATATTTTTTTAGGATATTTTAGATATTTTATTTATATCATTTTATATTCGTATCCATCTTCTAAAAATTCCTATGACCACATACGATACTCAAAAATCATGAAAATTGACATGTAGCTAGAGTTCGATATTACGGCCCCAACGAAACTGCTTTCGTTGAATTCCGACTTCGTATGCTCACACAGCGTATTTTTAACTGTCAAAATATCGACTGTTTCTCACTCTAAAAATCCGTACGGCCACACAGTGACTCTAAAAATCACGAAACTGGACATCTAACAATAATTTGACATTGCGGATCCAACAAAATTAGTTTCGTCGAATTCCGACTTCGTATGAAAAATTGGCTTTTTTTAAAGCTCTAAATAGCCTATTTAAATATATAAATATATTTAAATATAATTAAATTTAATATTTAAAAATAAATATTATCGTTTATTTTCACAGAGGAATACCATACAACTTCAGAATATTCCTATGTGAATTTCTAGCTTGATATTTCAATCCCGATTTAATCGATATTCGATTTATATTGAAATCCCTTTTAAAAAATATAAATAATTCCTTTATAAAATTATAAAGGAATTCCACAGCGACTTTTCTAAAATTTGATTTGGACATAAATCAAAATCTACACGATGAAATCTCAATTTTTCTCTTCCACTAGAAAGATATACTCCACCAGCTCCACACGTTTCTTGTTTCACAGAAATCCGGCTTAAAACGAGTCATGTACATTTAGTTGAAGTTCGAATCGCCAATTTACGAACTGCAGCGCCATTTCGAGCTCGATTTTAATTATATTATAATTATACGTTCAAACTGACGTCGATTGAATATATTCGTCAATATAATTCAACTCTAAGCTGAATTAAATCTAAGGGACGACCTCGTTCACAGAATATTGTGATTTCCAATATTTTTGATTATTTCTGAATTAAATATATATTATTAAATTATTTAATTTAATTAAATATTCCCTATTATTAAATTAACGACAATTTGAATTCTCTAAACCACCATTTGTATAATTAAATAAATTAATTATACCCCTGGAAAATGCGGGTCATTACAATATTTATCTTTTTGTTAAAAGACGCTTATTATGTCAGCATTTTTTTTGGAAATTGCATAAAGATTGTACATTAGCATTAAATTTAATAATAAAGATAAATCTAAAAAAATACATAAAAAATTACTGTTTTGGTTCTTTAACCATCAAATAAAAGCAATTGACTTTTCAGACAAAAGATAACAGCATTTAGCTTTTAATTGATAACATTGTACACAGAACAGTACATCAGCAGTTTGTAATTAGTCTACAAACTCAGATATAATCCCTAACAACAACGACCAAATCAGTATCAGCTATTACACGATAAACAACAAATTCAATATCTATTTGTTAACATCAACATTTACATTTTAAAAACATCATTCGTGATCAACTGCGTTTTAAAGGTTTCACCCAGAGCTGCCTTACTTCTCAAACTTCAAACAGTATGGTTCATCAGTAAGTATTTGGGCAGCTATAGTTGCTTGGAATGCATCTACTTGTTCAGTACTTAGTTTTGTTGAAATTTTCATTCCTTGAGTTATTTTTTGCACGAACATTATTACAAATATTCCACAATCGTACATGCATTTGTTGTACTTATTATTACGATAATGTAAACAAGCAGTACTTTATACAAAATCAATTTGTAGCTTACAATCAACAAATGATAAATGCATTTATCTTTTCTAGTAAATCAAGTTACTAGTAACTTTTAATAATTACATAAAGTTTTAGATCATTTGTGTAATGGTTTAAAATATCTTAATTTGAATTAAAACTGTTAACATAACCTTAGTACATTTCATATTATGTATTAGCTTAGTTTAGTCGAAAAGATAAAACAATTTATATCTTCTATAATTTAATGTTATCATTTACTCATAATGGTCAAATTCCTTCCAAATTATTTAACATACCATGTATATGATTACTACGAATTAGCCATAGTAAAATATGTTGAACTTATAAAACATTTTACATATATGATTACTACGCAATTTTAATTGTCAAATTGAATTTCTAAAAATTACCCGGTATTTTGTTGAGCACAGTCAACATTCTTTATCACTGATTTTTTTTTTCAGAATGGTTTTATGTCCTTCATCTTGTAACTCTTTTTTTAGTGTGTTGACTGCTGCTTTCTGCAAAAGTTGAAAATAATTAATAATAAATATAAACACATTTATCTTTTTACTTTTTTTATTTGCATTTACCAAATTATTTGCAAATTGTGCATGACCTCTTCTCCTAGTTTTTGATCTTGCTGTTAAGTGTAGGGAGTCATAGTGATTCCAGGTGCAATCTCCAACAACTAGTTCTAGCAAGCTCCAATGTTCATTTCCATGTATGGAGAACAATATATTGGAACATAATGGATTTAAAAGTGTATTTTTCATGAATGGAATGAACATTTATTTCTTGATTTTTTCCAGGTTTCCATCATTTGCACTTTTCTATTTAAATTATGTTTAAATTATTTTGTTTAGAAAATGTTTGTACTCCACTTACTGTCATTGTTGTGTTCACATAGACAATGCTGTTCCTTTCTTTTTGCACCTTTGTTTTCCGGAATGAGAACCAATCGATGACCTACATTTGAAAAATATTGTTAATAAAATTAGAAATTTTTTATTCATGGAAAGTATATTTTGTTGTACTTACTTGGCCACAAATACTATGTTGATATAGGAGGTCTTTTATCATGCATTTTGTTATGGTGACAAAATTTTCATCATCACAACTGAATGCTTCATTGCTGTAAAGTTAAACGATCGTTAATAAAATAAATTTAGTTTGTGTGATTATAAAGTAGGTTAATTACTTAATTGTTTCCCCCTGAAACTTTAAATAAATTTTTATAACTTCTTGCTGTTCTTCACTAAGATGTTGTATTAGTGGACATTTTTCAATATTTTTTGGTTTCATCTTCTTCTTTTCTTCTTTAGGACTACTTTCATTTGCTATTTCAGCAGCAAATTTCTCCGTACTTTGTTTGTTGTTTTCATATGTTAAGCCTTCTATGGTTTCTAAAATGAAATCTTCATTGTTTATCAAATTAAAGCACATAAATTTAGTAGACTTATTTATATTTATCATACCAACAGTTTTTTATTAATTTTTTTGCTATCTTTAGTATCATCAGTCTTTTCTCCCAAAATTTGTATTTCTGTGACCTCATGCCCTTCACACTTTTGAATCTTCATTTCTAGAATTTGGATTCTTTTTTCAGCTGCTTCACGTAAAACTTTTTCTTCGTTTAATTGCTTCCCAAAACTTTCCAACTCATTACTCAAAAGTTGAAGTTTGTTTCGAGCACCTTCAAATATTTTTTTTTCAAACTTTGAACTTCCATATTGTCATCAAATTTCCTTTTTTTACAATTCTCCTCGTCATCTTCAACGGGTTTAATTTTTTTGACAAAAGATCTTTCTCCTCTTTTGTAACATATTAAAAGAAATTTAAAATATATAGGAAATTTTAAAAAAATAGTCAAATTAACTATTCATCACTATTACACAAAAGCTGTATTGGGCAAGACAATCATTACTATATATGTAATTCTTCTTAGCTTGAATCTGTATTTGTAACGACCTACAAGAATTCGAGCCCGAATTCCGACAATAATACATATCTTGCATCACTTATCAGAACCCAAGAATTGAAAACATGGATAGTTATTAGAAAGAAGTTAGAGGGTGAGATAAGAAAGAAAGAATATTAGAATAAGAAAACCAATACAACACAGAGTCTCACATCGCAGCGGAACAAAATATAATATAGAAATAACTTTTATTGAGATCTTGGAAATAATACATACAACATCAGAGTACATAAATACATCTGAACAGTTATAACAGTCTGTCCACACAGCGGAATAGTAATGACATAACATCATTCATTTGAACTCCTTCAACTCGTCTTTAGACTTCGTAGCATCCGATAACCTGGACCTGTACATCCCGGTTAACCCGAGAATTTACAAAACACCGGGTCAGTCTGGTGAACCAGAGTGGGAAAAACACACTACGTTTATGGGTATCACACATCTTGATTTTTAAAGTTCAAAACCTTTTTGAAAGAAAAGGATAATTGTAAAACCAAATCCACACATAAATACGGACGGTTTTTACCTTACAATAACCCAAAACATTTTTGAAATCAATATCTTTTTATGATATTATAATAGTGTCTAAATACAAGAAAATATCAATCTAGCGGAACAGTTGCATCTCACGCTCCATATATATAGTATACAAACCAAACCGCAGGCGCTTATTGGAGATTGGATTCTAATTATGACAAGTTGTGGAACCAACTACCGATAATACATCTCTAGAGGGGAATACACTGGGTTCAACAAGAACATCTTGCAACCCCGGCCACACATGACCGACCACTCATTTCCCTTGAGTGTATCAAATGTATATCACCAACGGTTGAGCTCAAACCACCGTTTCCCGAAAGGGACAACATCGATAGATTAAAGAAGAAAAAGGAGTTTCTCTAAATAGGTGATTATACACCCTAATGGGTGCGACCCACATAGTCATGCTGCCTGCCTGATTTTTATCATTTCCCGATTGATGAGGCTTGAGGTTATAATCGACTTTTGAAACATCTGGCCATCATTCACATTGTCCATATAAGTCATCTAGGAACAGGATGAACCGAATGAACCCTCCTACCACATCCTAGGAATCACCCTATAGATCAGTAGCGAGTAGTCCTTGCAATCCGTAGATTTCAACCACGATAGAATCACAGTATACCTCTGGGGATCAGCTAGAGATTGTAAGTAATTTTTCCATTTTATGAAGATCTATGGTCATCAATTGCTCCATCTTGATTAGCATCTCCGACGTATTCGTATTTATTGGTTGGAATGGTTTTCGAATATAAATTCAATTCCGGTCTTTCCATACCAATAACGTTAGGACAGATTTTGATAGTCGGTTATTTAACTATCAAAATAAACAATCATAAATAAAATATTCATTTGTTCAGAACACAACGTCACTTGGCCATTTAAAATAATATGATACTCTCAAATCATTTTATTTTGATACTTAGAAAAATATCTTAAAATCAATATCAAATCATCGTTACGATATCTCCTTTGTTTCGTTATTTGAACACCATAATCGCCATTTTCCTTTTTCAGAATAAACTCATTACGAATCCCATCTCCTTATTTTGAAAATATCGTCATATTTTCACCAATCCCCTTTTTATTTCTTTTATTATGGAAATATCACTTCATATTCTCAAGCGCTTTTTTAATTCCTTTTATTTCTGGAATCCTATTTTATACATTGCTAAATTCTTCGAATAATGTTACATTATTATTCCTCAAATTAAATTACTTCAACCATCTCCAGTACTACAACTAATATCATCTTTCGATAATTCTGAAGTCGTTCAAGTTGGGGTATTCTAATTACCTCTCAGACCTTGATCAACCACATTCTTATCTTAAGATAAATGCCAACTGTAATTCAATAACCCATATTCATGCTAATACCAACAAATATCATTTTACTATTTTTATTTAACATACGGTTTTATAAGCCTTCTTACTTTTGAAATCTCCTTTTCAAATATACTATTATTACTAAATTTATTTAAATGATAAATAAAATATCAACATTTACCTCAGCTTCTTTAAATTGTTTGTTTCATTATCCGGATTTTTATTACAAATCCTATTACTCGATCGCTTACCAACTCAATTACAAGAACCCTTTTTTCTAACCCTTTCATTCATTCGCTTTGGGAAATCTTATTTCAAAACTCATCCATTTCACTAAATGCCATCATTAAGTAACGTTAATTTAAAATTAACTCTTTAACTTCACATCTATTTTTATAACTCATTCATATGACTCTGGTTTTATATCAAACCCTTTTTCACCTTGATTTCCTTTACTTAATTCAAATACTAAGTAATATCTAATTTAAGCGTATCGTATTTGCTTAAGATCCACTAATAACTTAATTTACCAAACTTGGTTTAAATATGAACTGGTTCATAGACTTACTTTGAGATTCAATTATATTTCACTACTAACTTCGGTTACTTACTTAAATGTACTTCATTTAAGAAGTAATTTCTTTAAATATTTATTTCATCATTAACAAGGATATATATCCAAAATTCCTTTTTTATTCTTGTTAAGCTAAACGCCATTTGCCAAATTATCCCATTAGATTAATCGACACAAATTAATTTAATAATTAATTTTCGTTAAGACAGTTGGCTTGATCAATTCTAAAACATGATTAACTCTAACTTGTCTTTTCATTTAAATCAATAATTAATTAATTTAAATAATCCGTTTCAAAATAATCTTATTTTAATTGTTTCTTTAAAAACAATTGATTGCAGTTATTAATCGTTTCACACTTGCTTAAAAATCTTATTAATACAAGAATAGCTTTATAAAAGATAAAGCACGAGCTTCGCACACAGATAGATTTTGGTGCCAAAAATGGTGGTTAGTGGTTAAAACAGTCAATATATATGTGGTTAGTTTATTTCCTTTTTCTAAACTTCATTTTCAAATAATATGTTTACAAATATATATTTAGTTATAGAATAAATTCCATAACTTCATTTCTATTGATTCACCTAACGGTGAATCAAACTTTATAAAACAGTTTGTATTTTGGCCATCTGCTATAAATTCCTCAACCAATATTACCCATTGGTTAATAACACAACTTTGAATTCATATTCAATAATCAATATTCAAATCAATAACCCAACCATATTGATTAAACGGTTCATGTAATGACCATATGTAAATAAATAATCAATTCAACTAGTAGCGGTCAACCAAAATAATAATTCAGGCATGAAATTTAATTTAAATACGTTTATATGGTTATAAACGTAACCAACAAGGTAAGTTACCTTGTTTGGAAATCATCGTTAAAATTAACGTTGTCATTTCATTTAAATTAAACAACCGTTTAATTTAAATCATATATATATATAGTATTTATCAAACATCTAAACAATCATCAAATCAACCAACAATTCATGAACATAGCAAACAAATATTTAATCCGACTTATATAAATATAAAAGGGAGAACCGAGCGAGTTTAACTCACCTTGGCTTGGTCGTTGAACGGTTCGGTTACAGATAAATTAAACAGTGTTTGATTTAACCGTAAAATGTCAGCTGACTCCATCACTATCCAAATTGGTTCCAGAATATAGATCTCATCGCCATGATTCCGGTATCTCTTATCTGGTTCAATTCTGGTTATACAATAATAATTATTAATTCCTTAAATAACTTTTAAACTAACTAATTCCTTTATTTAAAAATTATCTAAACTCGTTACATTGTTGCTAAGTCATCAGGCCGACTTTAGGTTTGAAAATAACCAGTCGACATTTCTTTTTACTGCCTTTTTACTTTCTTCTATATCTATCGTCGCTAGTTCTGTAAAAATAATAATTATTATTACTAATCAGAGGTTTATTGCACCGATGAGTGTGTTTGGTTCCCCTCGCAACTCCAGTGTCTTGCTAAGCTATGTGCAACGAACGAAATGCCTTGGTCATGAACTGATATAGCAGCATGCAATACTCTTTGAATAACCAAATGTGTACTTGAATGATTAATTATGTTGCTCTTTCATTTTTTATTATTATTATTTTTACAGATAATACAACATTTGTCATGGTAAATTAAGTAACAAAATTTACCATTAAAGAAATGGTTTACTATAGAGAAACAATTTGAATGCTTTAAATCAAAAATGATACATTATTATATTAGAGCATTCTGTTTCATCTTTAGGTTCAAATAGTCGTTCCTGATTTGAGTTCAATTTGATTAAAATATAGCTCAATTTCATTTTCCGATTAAACACTGTTAGAGGATTCCAAATTTCCACCCAACTTGCTTATATTTTACTTTATACCCATGACTCATACATCAAAAGAGAGGAGATAATTCATTTTACCAGTAATATGAACCATGTATGTTTCCATTCTTCAGTCACGTGATCTTCTTCTTCACTTCATTTTTCCTGCTCAAACTTGTTTGCTCCTTCGCCTCACTACTATAGCCTCTCCCTTCTTCCATTTTCTATTTGATTCCAAAATGCTACATGCTCCATCTTCTTATGTTTGGAATCGTTCCCCTCTTCTTTCCTTTACCCCACGTTGCTGTTGAACGCATCACCCCCATACCCATCATTTACTCTCTCTTTTATCACTTCATATTTCTCCACCGCCTATCTCATGCTTCACTCCCCATTTCTTTTCTTGTTCGAGCTTCCCCTTCCAGTGAAGTGTAGCTCCGATTGACGTCGATCAGTCCACCATCAAAACGAACCCCTCAAGCCAGAACAGCCCGCGCCACTTCTCACGCACTATCATCATACGCATTGCCCCCAACATGTTCTGTACTGCCCTATACGCGTACTTCTCCCTCCATTCTACACCATCTCCCCTTCATTTTAATGCCGAACCCATCTCAGTGTTTGCCCCGCTACACAAATTCAAGTGACCAAGATTGTTTTAAGTACTTACTGAGGAGTAGCAGCTTATTATTTTTACTAGGAATGTTTCGGTATTGCTTTCGAAAGAAACGAATGGGTCTGCTGTATTTATATACACGAAGATGCCTTGGATGGCATGGATACAGTTCCTTGGCAAGCACAGAGTTCAGTTGTTTGGCCGCCACGTTTGCGAAGTTTGGTGCTCACGCCTTTGTTTCAGCTATAGGGTAGATTAGCTGTGTATGAGAGAGATAGGTCACAGCTGCTCTGTTATCTCATTTCGTTACAGTGCTTTCAAAACGTAGGGTGGGAGAAAGTGGGCTATTCAATATAGCTCTGTAGAGCTTTTAAATCTAAGCATAGGTTGTGTTTGTACAGACTGCGTTTGAATTTGATAGATTACCGTAGGATAGCCTAGGCAAATATAGATTGGGCTTTACTAAAGGTAGGAAAAAGATATATATGTATATACGTTTCTTCTTTCATTTCAAAGAAGCTGGCATAGGTATGGTCTTTGTTGATCGCAAAGATGGCTGCTGTACAAAACATAGCTATGCAAGTGTTTTCCCATCACCGTGTAGCTGTAGTTTGGCTCCAGAGTAGGTACAAGTGCATGGTTTTAAATTGAAGTGAAAGATTTAGGTAGGCTACGCCAATGTGTTTCCTACGGTAGGGGTTAGCTGTGGCATTCTTATCATAGGTTATGTGCGTGAAGTAGTGTGGGAGTATATAGGGTAAACTGTTCGGGTGAGTTAGACTAAGCAAAAATCTTAGGTTACAGCAAATTTGATATCTTTCAAGTGGTAGGGTGTGCAGCATGACAGTGTTTTCACTTCAAATAAATGCTTGGCCGTGGTGTTATCTGGAGAAGGCCAGAATTTAGGTAGGCGAAGAAGCATGGTGGGTTAAATTAGTGTATGTTATATTTTATACAATACCGCTATTTACTGCTGATCGTTAAAGTTTGCATCAATAAACACAATCTTCAAAAATTACAAAAATGGACGCTATGGTATAATTTAACGTTACGGTCCTAATGAAACTAATTTCGCCGAGAACGGTCCCCATTTGCAAAAAAAGGGCGCTATTTAGATCCTTATCCATCCACCGGTTCCCCTTTAAATTTCGTCTATCAACAACACACCTCTATTTTTTCTTCAAACTGGAAAACTAGCAATAATTGGCGATGCATATTCCAAATATAATATTTAAAACCAATTTAAATATTCAAATCAGATGACCAAAAAATCCGGCTCGTTACAGTATTCTAAGAGGAAGTTCATAAATTTTTTTAGTTGAAATTGTAGTTTATGCTGAAGAGGTACAAATTGCAAAAATATGTTACACAGTTCATGTATACAATACCAAGACTTATATTAGAACTTGTAAAAAATAAATGCATTTGTCTTTTCTATATTATGTTTATATCATTTGTACACCTTATGTAGGAACTTCAAATCATGATAAAAATGAAAAATAGATTTAATATGTATTAAGAAGTAGTATATATAATTACTGTATAATATGTTATATATTTATTAATCTGAAAAGATAAATGCATTTATGTTTTCTATATGTTGTTTAAGTCATTTATATACCTTATGTAAGAATTTCAAACCACGTTAAAAATGATAAATTTATTTATCATGTAGTAGTAACTATGATATATAAATACAGATTAATTTGTTATTTATTAATCAATATGAAAAGAGAAAAGCATTTATCATTTTAATTGATGTATATAGTAACATGCAGTATAATATTGAACTTCATTTGAAATAGTTTTATATAGCATTTGTAACACCCTACCTCCATTAAGGTCACTCACAAAGGGAATGCCTTAACTTCAGTGGAGCGTTTTTGGTAAACAGACACAAAATATCACAAGACAGATATAAAAATTTTGTAGCGGAAAATAAACAACTTTATTAAATCACCAAAATACTTTGTTACATAATACCATGAGTCGCAAAACCATTAAAACACTTCTGTCTTACATCATCAGAGTACATAGGTATTTAAAAGAAAAACATCATTCCCCATATTAAAGAGCAAGCCATATAAGAGGCAGAGACTCGAGCCATACTTCAGAAGTAGCTCCTAGAAGATGATATCCAAATCCTGACTAAACCTGGGTGTTTCCTCCCTAAGAACCTAGGAGGGAACGAAAGAAAAGAGGCAAAACAAACTGGGTCAGACATACGTCTGGTGAGTCCAGTAACTTTTGGCCAGTAAATAAATAAAGGTAAACATGACAGGCATACAAAGTGGATAAGAGGATTCACGGTACAGATGACAGGACAAATAAGGTAAGGTGTATGCATGCTTCACTACTAACTACTCTGCACTATTACTAGTCAAATCAAGATGGGATGATCCCTTCCGCTAATGATAACGATGGTGGTTGTTTCGTGTATTCCTAGCTGCTGTTATAGGTGCTGCCTGCTCCTATCTCAACTAGTCGTACCCACTACCCTCCTACTATAAATTGGTAGACTTAGGGCATACGTTCGGGTATACCCTAACCACTACCCTAATCGATCGGCTCCCTACTCTGTAGATACCCTGTGCTGGTCCCATAACTAGGGGGTATCACTTCCCTAAAGTGGCAACCTAAGGTGTGCACAGTTATACTTACAGGTGTCACGGTTGTCTTGTCTCCCTCTGCCCGGCCCATGCACGCACATGTCCCCGGTCGGTTTGCGCCTCCCACACCATCCGTCTCGTTTTGGATCTCTTACAATCAATCAGTAAGCGTGCCCCTTCCCCGCCTAGTACGGAGTTCTTTACTTTGATACCCCTCCGGGTTACTGATTGAAATGGGTCCCACACAACATGATACAAGTTCTCCCCTATGTCTTGTATCCGCACTAGGTTTTCTACTGACTATGTATACCCTAAGGTGTCTTTAATTACATAGCCCTCAATCAGTTATGCATACCTATAGGTGTCTTTAATATATAACCCCTATTCTACCTATCGGTTATGCGTACCTATAGGTTTCTTTAATACATAACTCTATCAATTCCCATTAGTTATGCGTACCCCTAAGGGTGTCTTTAATACATAACTTTACTATTTTGCCCCGGTTATGTATACCATCAGGTGTCTTTAATTACATAACCCTTTTTATCCGGTTAAGTTTGTGGGCCTATATGTATTAATATTACCCACCTACCCTTCAGTTGCACTTAACCCTCCCACTGATTTATTCCTACTTATTTAATGGTTAAGTTTGTGGGCCTATATATATTAATATTACCCACCTACCCATCAGTTGTACTTAACCCACCCATAATCCAATTCGTTTTACTTAACCCTAACTTATGCCTATCATCATACAGTCCATATGTATTAAGTTAGGTTAAGTAGTCTTTAATCAGCATTAATTAATTAATTATTGAGACACCTAATAGTGTTTCACATGCCACCCAAGGCACCCACTTAACCCTTCATGTCCCACTACATGTTTATCTGGTTAAGTGTTTCTTAATTCATTAGGTCTGTAACCTTATAAAGACCTCCCACATTAGACAGGCATTTGTGGCAGCTGGATTTGCCGGGCGGGTCCGGGCCGTCTTACACCACAAAAGAGACTTACCTCGTGTCTTTACAACTGTCACGCATTTAATTTATGCCTAAGACCTCCCACATTAGGCTGGCATTTGTGGCCGCTGGATTTGCCGGGCGGGTCCGGGCAGTCTTACACCACAAAAGAGCCTAACCTCGTGTCCTAGATGAATAATTACACAACATTGATTATTCCCCAATTTGAATTAATCTCACTATTCAAATTATCAATCAATTCCATATTTAACTATGGCCATAATTGACTCAATTATGTCCATCTATTTATGGTATGTAAAATCATACCAATTTCATCACAAATTTATTTTATGCCATTTAAGGCATTTATGCCAATTCTCAATATTAAATCTTCAGACTTCAATTGCTTAAACATTCCTCTTTTGATTAATTAAGTTAATTAATTAATCCTTTCCTTTTTGTTGGTGTCAATACCTATATTATTAACAATTTGAATTTCCTATCCATAAACGGTCATATTCAAATTATACCATTTTTACCCAATTTTACCCATGTCATAATAGGTAATTATTTATATGTTTCCCTACTAGAATCATGTGTCCAATTTACATAATCACTATGCCTATTACAAATTCCCCTTTTTCCCCCGTTTCTTAACTAGCGTAACCGTTTGCGTTTTTGGCGTCATCGAGGCTACAAGGTAGCCTCGCCATAACATTAAAATGAAGGGAATGACAAGGTGATCGTTTTAGTACAATTTTGGCATAAGCATGACAACTAGGGAAAATGACATGATAACTTCGTATATAATTATGATTCACCACATAATTAACAACTTGCATGGATTCATGATTTTGCAACATAACAACTTGCATAGGTTCATGAATTAACAACATAAGTAACACTAACATAGGTTCATGATTCACAACATAACAACTTGCATAGGTGACTTGCATAGGTTCGTGAATAATAACTTGTATAGGTGACTTGCATGATCTCATAACAATTTGCATAGGTTCATGATAACAACTTGCATAGATTCATAATAACGACTTGCATAAATTCATGAATTCATCACACAATAACTTACATAATTTCATGATCAACAATAACAATAAACTTGCATAATTTCATGATCTACAACAACAATAAACTTGCATAACTACAAACAACATATGCCCAAATCATAGTCTACCACGATTCACTTTTATTTATTTAAACTTAAAAGTGACTAGAAGTCACCGAAAAAGAGGTCTTGAGTTCTGGGATCTGAATTCTGTAATTGAGTAGTGTTCCCTTGTTGTAGAAAATTTCGTTGTTGTAGTTTTAGGCTTGATTTGAATTGAATTGTTGTCTTTAATTTGCTTCTAGTTGGTGGCAGCTACTCTAGGGTGGAGTGACAACATGACGGCCATTGATCTGATTTTGATTTGATTTTAGGGTTTGAGTCTACATGTCTTTTTATAGAGTTTTGGATTAGTTTAAGCCGTCTGATCAACCCAGAATTAATCCTAGCCAATCAGAGCAGATCAGAAACCCTTATGAGTCAGCATACAGTCATAAACAGGTCATCACTCAAATCTGCCATGGGGGGGGGGGGGGGGGACAGGTCGACCCTATGGTCGACCTGGTTAGGGTAGGTTGACCCCTAGGTCGACCTGGCCCTGGCGGGAATTTTCCCTCCTAGCCCATCTGACTCTGAATTTTGAATTTTCGAAATCTGTTTTGAATTTTCTGAAACTTCTGTTGGCCATAACTTCTTCATACAAAGTTCAACTCACACAAACTCGGACTCTATCTCAACCAGAATTCCGAGACGAACACAATGGCGCAACCTGTTTCTTTTAATTCTCACGTCTGGGATTAGTTATTCTTTAATTTTTGAACATTAACATTGAAATTTACGGGGTTTTACATTCTCCACTCCTTAAAGGATTTCGCCCCCGAAATCTCCAAGTTAAGGAGAATGCATATCCTAACATCCAAACAACCATCTACTCAACCATCAAACACAGGCATCCATTGTCCTTATAAAATTCCTAATGTTGTATGAACATATGCAAGAAGTGTGTGTATATGTTCTCTATCTAATGCAAAATTAGGCGGTGTACTGATTCAGTTGACCTCCTTAATGCAAATCATTATAGTGTCATGCGTCCATTATGTATGCGAAGGAATCATATTGATACATATTATTTCTATATGTGTGCTCAGGCATCCATATGATAGCACAACCATTGTTCATCCATTTACCTAAATATGCACACACATTTATAAGCAATATGGAAGTGATTTGAGCCGATCTAGTGCCTAATGTGTGTGTAAATCCATCCATGAGCAACCGCTAGCAAACACTTGCATCCACTTACAACCATCAAACATAACATGTCCCAAGCACATGTTTACATCCATGGATTTCCTATCTAAAGGTCGAAGATCCGGTCGATGGGATATAAAAAAATGATATAACTAAAACAAAAGCTCTGTTCCCATTTGACATCGGTTAAGAAAGTAATTCCCTAAGTCTCAGCCCCGAAGACCGAAATCAACATCAGACTGACACCCAAAGAATTACCCTCATTAAAAAATGTCAAAACTGGAGATCTACTTCATGCTTCGTGTTGAAATCCCTATACCTCAGAAATATCCATATACTTACAGACTACCAGTACAGATCAGATTACAGAATGATCCTCAAAAAGCTAAGCATAATAGACCCTTGCGGGTCACAAGAAATTTTGGGGGTCTTCCCATGACAAGTTGGAAACTTAACGACCCTCCTCTCAAAATCTAGAACAACCCTCTACATAGAAAGCTGGTCCATTTAGAACCAACCCATAGCCCCTAAACTTGAGCACGCAAATGTCACATTCAAATTTTGACATCTAACACAGATAATTTCAACCCCTTACAAATCATCAATAAATGAGCCGAACCACAAAATGGGTTTGAAACAACTACGGGATCAGAAACAAGACTAGTATTAAAGTGCAGAGTCTCAATGCCAGAATCCAAAAGAGTCTTAACGTCATAATCAGATAAGGAAATTAAACCTTTTGCATAAATGTTTTTTCTATCTCTATCTTATCCATCTGCCACAAGAGCATCCGCCTATCCTATCAAAGGAAGAGATTTTAGACGAAGGACCGAAGGATACTACATATGGCTTTTCGGGGAATGTTTTTCAAAAAAGGCTTTCCTTTTTGAAAATACTTTCTTTTAAAACCTTTTTGAAAAATATTTTCAAAGCTTTTATCTAATCTGGAAACCTTCAGCTCTGATACCAAGTGTAACACCCTACATCCATTATGGTCACTCACAAAGGGAATGCCTTAACTTCAGTGGAGTGTTTTTGGTAAACAGACACAGAATATCACAAGACAGATATAAAAATTTTGCATCGGAAAATAAACAACTTTATTAAATCACCAAAATACTTTGTTACATAATACCATGAGTCATAAAACCATTTAAACACTTCTATCTTACATCATCAGAGTACATAGGTATTTAAAAGAAAAACATCATTCCTCAAATTAAAGAGCAAGCCACAAAAGAGACAGAGACTCGAGCCATACTTCAGAAGTAGCTCCTAGAAGATGATATCCAAATCCTGACTAAACCTGGGTGTTTCCTCCCTGAGAACCTGGGGTGGGGGGGGGGGGGGGGGACGGAAGAAAAGAGGCGAAACAAACTAGGTCAGACATACGTCTGGTGAGTCCAGTAACTTTTAGCCAGTAAATAAATAAAGGTAAACATGACAGGCATACAAAGTGGATAAGAGGATTTACGGTACAGATGACAGGACAAATAAGGTAAGGTGTATGCATGCTTCACTACTAACTACTCTGCACTATTACTAGTCAAATCAAGATGGGATGATCCCTTCCGCTAATGATAACGATGGTGGTAGTTTCGTGTATTCCTAGCTGCTGTCAAAGGTGCCGTCTGCTCCTATCTCAACTAGTCGCACCCACTACCCTCCTACTATAAATTGGTAGACTTAGGGCATACGTCCGGGTATACCCTAACCACTACCCTAATTGATCGGCTCCCTACTCTGTAGATACCCTGTGCTGGTCCTACAACTAGGGGGTAGCACCTCCCTAAAATGGCAACCTAAGATGTGCACAGTTATACCTACTGGTGTCACGATCGTCTTGTCCCCCTTTGCCCGACCCGTGCATGCACATGTCCCCGGTCGGTTTGCGCCGCCCACACCATCCGTCTCGTTTTGGATCTCTTACAATCAATCAGTAAGCGTGCCCCTTCCCTGCCTAGTACGGAGTTCTTTGCTTTGATACCCCTCTGGGTTACTGACTGAAATGGGTCCCACACAACATGATACAAGTTCTTTCATATGTCTTGTATCCTCACTAGGTTTTCTACTGACTATGTATAACCTAAGGTGTCTTTAATTACATAGCCCTCAATCATTTTTGCGTACCTATAGGTGTCTTTAATACATAACCCCTATTCTACCTATCGGTTATGCATACCTATAGGTGTCTTTATTATATAACTCTATCTATTCCCATTAGTTATGCGTACCCCTAAGGGTGTCTTTAATACATAACTTTACTATTTTTCCCCAATTATGTATACCATTAGGTGTCTTTAATTACATAACCCATTTTATCCAGTTAAGTTTGTGGGCCTATATGTATTAATATTACCCACCTACTCTTCAGTTGTACTTAACCCTCCCACTGATTTAATCCTATTTATTTAATGGTTAAGTTTGTGGGCTATATATATTAATATTATCCACCTACCCATCAGTTGTACTTAACCCACCCACAATCCAATTCGTTTTACTTAACCCTAACTTATGCCTATCATCATACAATCCATATGTATTAAGTTAGGTTAGGTAGTCTTTAATCAGCATTAATTAATTATTGAGACACCTAATCGTATTTCACATGCCACCCAAGGCACCCACTTAACCCTTCATGTCCCACTACATGTTTATCTGGTTAAGTGTTTCTTAATTCATTAGAACCGTAACCTTATAAAGACCTCCCACATTAGACTGGCATTTGTGGCAAGTGGATTTGCCGGGCGGGTCCGGGCAGTCTTACACCACAAACGAGCCTGACCTCGTGTCTTTACAACTGTCACGCATTTAATTTATGCCTAAGATCTCCCACATTTGGCTGGCATATGTGGCAGCTGGATTTGCCGGGCGGGTCCGGGCAGTCTTACACCACAAAAGAGCCTAACCTCGGGTCTTAGACGTTTAATTACACAAGATTAATTATTCCCCAATTTGAATTAATCTCCCTATTCAAATTATCAATCAATTCCAAATTTAACTATGGCCATAATTGACTCAATTATGTCCATTATGGTATGTAAAATCATACCAATTTCATCACAAATTTATTTTATTCCATTTAAGGCATTTATGCCAATTCTCAATATTAAATCTTCAGACTTCAATTGCTTAAGCATTCCTCTTTTGATTAATTAAGTTAATTAATTAATCCTTTCCTTTTTATTGGTGCCAATTCCTATCTTATTAACAATTTGAATTTCCTATCCATAAACGGTCATATTCAAATTATACCATTTTTACCCAATTTTACCCATGTCATAATAGGTGATTATTTATATGTTTCCCTACTAGAATCATGTGTCCAATTTACATAATCACTATACCCATTACAAATTCCCCTTTTTCCCCTGTTTCTTAACTAGCATAACCGTTTGCGTTTTTGGCGTCATCGAGGCTACAAGGTAGCCTCGCCATAACAATAAAATGAAGGGAATGACAAGGTGATCGTTTCAGTACAATTTTGGCATAAGCATGACAACTAGGGAAAATGACATGATAACTTCGCATATAATTATGATTCACCACATAATTAACAACTTGCATAGATTCATGATTTTGCAACATAACAACTTGCATAGGTTCATGAATTAACAACATAAGTAACACTAACATAGGTTCATAATTCACAACATAAAAACTTGCATAGGTGACTTGCATAGGTTCGTGAATAATAACTTTTATAGGTGACTTGCATGATCTCATAACAATTTGCATAGGTTCATGATAACAACTTGCATAGATTCATAATAACGACTTGCATAGATTCATGAATTCATCACACAATAACTTACATAATTTCATGATCAACAATAACAATAAACTTGCATAATTTCATGATCCACAACAACAATAAACTTGCATAACTACAAACAACATATGCCCAAATCATAGTCTACCACGATTCACTTTTATTTATTTAAACCTAAAAGTGACTAGAACTCACCGAAAAAGGGTCTTGAATTCTGGGATCTGAATTCTGTAATTGATTAGCGTTCCCTTGTTGTAGACAATTTCGTTGTTGTAGTTTTAGGCTTGATTTGAATTGAATTGTTGTCTTTAGTTTGCTTCTAGTTGGTGGCGGCTACTATAGGGTTTGGAGTGAAAACATAACGACCATTGATCTAATTTTGATTTGATTTTAGGGTTTGAGTCTATATGTCTTTTTATAGAGTTTAGGATTAGTTTGGGCCGTCCTATCAACCCAGAATTAATCCCAGCCAATCAGAGCAGATCAGAAACCCTAATGAGTCAGCATACAGTCATAAACAGGTTATCACTCAAATCTCCCCGGGGGGAAGGGGGCAGGTCGACCCTATGGTTGACCTGGTTAGGGTAGGTTGACCCTATGGTCGACCTGGCCCTGGCGGGAATTTTCCCGCCTAGCCCATATGACTCTGAATTTTGAATTTTCGAAATCTGTTTTGAATTTTCTGAAACTTCCTATGGCCATAACTTCTTCATACGAAGTCCAATTCACGCAAACTCGGACTCTATCTCAACCAGAATTCCGAGACGAACACATTGGTGCAACCTTTTCTCTTAATTCTCATGTCAGAGATTAGTTATTCTTTAATTTGTGAACATTAACATTGAAATTTAGGGGGTGTTACAGCATTAGAATAATCAGTTGAACATAATGTAGTATGTATAGAAGAAAATTCAGTTGAATAATCGTTTAGAGAAACAGTACTATGGTACTGAAATTTATAAGAAGAAACTAATGCAAACATTTAACTAAATGAATTACAAAACTAAAAATTTATAAACAGGATACCTTGTTATCATCAAATTCTGTTAAGTCATTGTCCTTTAGTTTCGATAAATCCCATTTCCTCATTCTTGGGATTTTGAATTCAACGCCTTCTTTTTTATTAATGATTGGGTTCTTTCACAGAAACAGTACTAAAAGAAAAGGATAAAAGTATTTATATTTTTATAATAAATGTAATATTAAGTGAATTTTTATTAAGCAAATATTATAACAATATACCAACAAAACCAGAGTGCAACCATGTGTATTCCTTGGATCGGCATGGTATCTCTTAACATGTTTTAAAACATTTTGACAAATTGCTTGCAGCTAAGAGATTGAGTTCATTTTATTAAGATTTAACAATCTACCCAAAAGAACACATGGCAAATAATTTTGATTGTTGGGAAAAAGGAATATTATGATAAGTAGTAATAACAATAACTTTACTAGATTTTTATCCCCTTTTTCCATTTTAATCAATGAATTCAACCTGCTTGTCACTGTTTTACTACTTATTACATTTTCTTCACTGATATTGGAACTTAAAAAGTCAGAAACACTATCCATGGTTGAAGCTTTGCTTGAAGCCGAAATAGGAAATAATTCCTCTCCAGCTAGTAATATTACAAATATAAGACCCACTTCTTTGAGAGTTATTTTTAAAATTTTGTTTCCCACTTTGAAAGCATTTTCAGTAACATCGAAAGAAGTAATTATATCATCTAGATTTGCAGCACATTTCCATATATCTTGTCTTGATATTGAATCGTTGAGAAAAAATTTGAAAATATTTTTAAAAGGCGTTTTCTCTGTGAAATCTTTTGCTATCCTAAGAAAGATTTTTTTTCGTTTTAATAACTGACATCACTTTATACATTGCATCTAAATTGCATCTGTATGTGCCAGTGTACTATTGTTTTTTTCATTTTCTCCCTGTTTCCACAATTTCATACTTATTTGCATCATCCAGGTCATTATTTGTTTCCTCACTTTGGTTATCTACCTCATGCAAGTTAGTATTTGTTTCCTCAGTTTGGGAATCTAACTTTGTATTTTCTTCATTAGACTCTCTTTCTATTTCTGTATTACTTGGTTCATACTGTTCATGTTCATATTATTCCTGCATTCATGAAAATCTAATTATTAGTTTAAGATGTTTAAGATATTATTATTTTATATGAAAACAATACTGAACAGAAATTAAATTCTATATCATCCAAACATTTACATGCATGCACATTAATGTGTACAAAAAGATAATATGATATATCTTTTTGACATAGTTTGTAAACTAGGTGTATAAGGAGTGTAATAATTTAAAATAATTATTAAAATATTAAACCGGAGTAGTATATATCACTTATTTTCACATATTAGTATAACTAAACATTATTGAAATTGTAATGTTTATAACTATTTGTTAAAAATATAAATGCATTTATCTTTTAGTGATATTATATTGTATCACTTTATTTTATTGATAGCATGTTGTATAATTTTCATATTGTTGTGCATAAAAAAAAATATTGTATAGACAATTTAAGTAAAAAAGGTTACCAGTGGTGTTTTTGACAATGATTTTGTTTGACTGTGTTCTTCACAGTACGGAGAAGAAATTGGTCAAATGTTTATGCATTGAATTCCTTTGTCCATGAAGATGCATGTAGCATCTTTATTTGACCTTGTCTCCATTTTTATCCTAGATAAATATACAAATAATTCAATTTTTGAACTAAACCAAAACACAAAGCAGTAAAAAAAATATGAATTTATATTTTTCTGAAAACTAACAACTTTGAGTATCCAATTAGTCAAATAATCATTTCAAAATATTCAAAGGAGTAATCAATCAAACAAATTACATTACATAAATAATGACAAATCAATTTTATAGCCACTTTTCAGGGAAAGAGATAACCGTTTATCTTTTACAACATAGAAAATTATTAGTAACTTGTAATATATGTGTAGTATTTCTTAACAAAAGTGTATGCATGGCTGTATTTTTAATCACTAACTAGTAATTATCCTCGCTCGATTCAAGCAATATCTTCGATAAACACGAATAAGTAATTATCATAGATCGATTCATAATAAAAGAGTTTGCAGGACTAAACACTGATTAGCAATTAAAATCGATCGATTAAAGAAATACAATCAACAAACGGCAAACAATTAACTAATAACAGACAACATTTAGAGAAAAATTATACTTACGATTCATTAATTGTTAATTAAAACTTACTTTTATAGTAGATGCTTGATCAACGAATACGATGAAGATCGATTTCTCGAAATGATGCTTTGGTAAAGTTTCAAAGTAATGATTCGACCGATTTAGTAATTAGGTTTTATTAAAGTAACTAGAAGCGAGAAATGAAAAATGTCCTGGAAAGTAATTGTTGGCAACCCGTGTCCTAGAAAAGAATTATATAAGGTAAATAAGCCCTTATAATATAATCCCCCTATTTTCTAAGTACAACCATCAGTCTCCATAGGGAACTACATTTTGCGTTCTCCAAATGAAGTATCTGAGCATCACATATTGTCTATAATTTATGTGGGAGTCGATCGGTCGAAGTCTCGTCTGATTCAGAGTAAGTATGAAAGAGTTATCGTAGTTTGAACAAAAAAATAGCAGCTTCGACACTAGGAAGAGAGCAAATATGGGATGTTACAACCTGTTATTCTAAGTACAATTGTCAGTCTCCATGGAGAAGTGCATTGTCCGTTCCCATGATGAACTGTCCAAGCGTCACATGTTGTCTATAATTTAGGTGAGAGTTTATTTGTCGAAATCTCGTATGATTTTGAGTTACTATAGAGAAATTATCGCAGTCCGAACCAAAAAATAGTGGCTTCGCCACTATGTGGACATGACAGCCCGTAATTTTCTAAGTACAAATGTCAGTCGTCTATAAAACTAAAATGTGTGTTTATAATTTATAATTTTAATATTTTTTATAAACAGGTAAAATGGGTTACCCATTTGTGACCCTTTTAAAAATGGGCCAATCCAACCCATTACTCATTAAATAAAATTCATAAATGGTTAACCCAATACATTTATCGATAGGGTAAATGGGTTGGGTCATATTTTGACACCTCTAGTTCTTTATACCATCGGATCTCATGCATATTTTATTCATCATACCACATTTATTACACAGGTTTGAAAACCGATTGACGGTGTTGTGTTATTCGCTAGGAAGATTGATTTCTTTCTTATTAGATTTAAACGAGGAGATGATCTCGCTAGAATTTTTAATGGGTCCCTATTTCTTTGACTCGAGACTGCTAATTATGAAAACATGGAAACCAAGTTTTAGTTATTTAAAGGATGCACTCAATTCTTTTCCAGTTTGGGTCCAATTCGATTTGGCAGATGATTTGTGAGAAACAGACATTACATGCATTATTTATAACGTAATTGGTACTCCTCTTAGTATGGATAAATTTACAGAATCGACATTCAAGTTTGAGTATGCGCGTGTGCTTATTGAGATTAGTGCTCCATTCAAGTTCTCGTAGTTTGTTATTGTGGATTTTTAATTGTAATACCCCATAATTTTATAACACATTAGGATGATAAAACTAAAGAATACTTAATTAAATATTGGGAATTGAGTAAAATGGACTACGCCATTGCTTTCGTCTTGGAATTTTACTTAAGATAGGCACCAAGTTTGCGTATAACGAACATCGTATGAAGAGGATATTAAGTTTTGAAGTTTGTATACGCATAAGAGAATTCGAAGGCGGGAACCAATGCAGGAATCAGACCGGTTAGGTGTCGACCCCAGCAAAGGGGTGTCGACCCATGGGTCGACACCCACACAGGGGTGTCGACACCCATGTCGACACCCCCTAGATCCAAACCAGATTCATTCCTGCGTATGTGGACTTATTTTTTACCAAATTCTTTGACCCTAGGCTACAAATAGGACCTTAATCCCATTGTTTTATTCATCTAATTCAATGGCGACAACGAGGTGCTGCTCCAACATAGTTTGATCTAGCCTACTTCTTCTTCAACAAACAAGATATACGAATTTAGAGATCTACAACATCTGCAATCATTCTTCTTTTTCTTAGATCCAATCACTGTGAGTCTATGTTAATTTTAGATACAAACACCTAAAATGTAATCTTGACATGCCTACAAGTGTGGATCTAAGCCTATGTCTATTAATAATCTGAAACCATACCATATCTGCTATTATTTGTATATCTAATTCGTTATTTAGATATCATCATGCCTATTTATGATATCCCTATTTTGTTCATCATGTCACCTTATGCATATTATGTTAGTTATCCTAATCATGTCACTATGCCTATTTTGTTGGTATGACCATTTCTATCGTCATACACCAATTTTTATTTGCTATACATATTCTTGTTCTCTTCTTCCCCTTTTTCCTTTTTTTATAGCCAGAGTACCTTCGAGCCTAGGCCTATCACTGAAATACGCGAACGCATGAAATTGGGAACTACTAGGAATGATTAATTTGGGGCATAATTCTTGTTGTAAAACATGATTGGGAATTTTGAGCATAATTTGGATCTTCAGCCAAAACTTGGGATTTGGGGGCATAATCTATATCTTAAATTGGGACATGACTTGTATCGTAGATTGAATAGGGATTTGGTCACAATGAACATGGAAATTAGTCAATAATGAAAATGCCTAGATTTACAGTAATTACAAAACGTAACGACGCTTAGGCACGAGATTAGATTACACTTGTGGTAGAAGCCTGCCCGGACCCGACCGGCATATCTAGCGTCCACAAGTGATAAATCTAATGTGAGGAGTCTAAGTGCGTAAACACATGACGGTGCTAAGACACGAGGTTAAGTCCGACTTGTGGAAGAAGTCAGCCCAGACCCAACCGGCATATCTAGCATCCACAAGTAGTAGACTTAATATGGGAGGTCTAGCGCATTATAACAATAAATGAATAAATGGTAATGAACTTGTAATACTTAACCTGTTTGAGTCTATAGGGGTTACATGAACATGTTAACTTGAGTAGGGGTTAAGTAAACTTGCTTGAATTAGTTGGAGGGTTAAGTAAATCTTGAGGCGGTGGGTAATATTTATATATAGGGCCACAAACTTAACCTTCGGGGTTATGCAATCTTTTTAAAATGGTCGGCATAAACGGTTGAAATCCTAGTAGTTGGGATGCCATCCTAGGGGGAAGCTTGTATCATCTGGTGTGTGGGATCCGTTTTAGTCAATGACCCATGTAGGTATCAAACGAGTTCTCTGAACTAGGTCGGAGTCGGGGCACACTTACTGAGCTGATTATAAGAGGTAACTTGGGAAAAGGTGTCTGATGACGTGTTCCATAATGCTCATGTGCATGCATGGGTCCACCTGCTTGGGAAGATAAGACGATGTGGCATCAGTAGATATGGTTGTGCATATCCTGTAAACGAAGGGTTGCCACTCAAGAAAGTGATATGTCCTACTTTGGTGCCAACATAGGGTATCTATGGAGTTAGGGAGCCGATCGATTGGGGTAGTAATTAGGGTACATCTAGTCTCGCTGGTTTAGGAACCCGTTATCATCCTTAGGGGTAACACCAGTAAGTTCAGTTGGGCTACTTGTTATTGTATGGGGTCAAACCTCTCATTAGAAGTACGCCTTAGTCTACCATCTTGTACTTGTTGGGGATCATCTTGTTCATGCGATAGTAGTATTGGTGCAGAGAAAAGTATTAGAGATGTGCAATGCCTGTTCTGTTCAGTTTATCCTGTTTACCTTGTTATACCTGCCATATGACACTTATCTCTCTCTAACTTATATTCCTATCATGATCCTTTTATTTATTTATACGCTAAAAGTAATTGGACTTTCCAGACTTTATGTCTGACCCATTTTGTTTCCTCTTCTTTCTCTTCCATTCCCCCCGGTTCTCTGGGCGGGAATACTCAAGCTTGATCAAGATTCTTCTTTCATTCTGCTTGGAGCTGCTTAGATGTACTGCTTGATTTAGTATCTTCACTACTATGGCTATATCTTGGGGATTATGCTTCTTTTATTATTGTACTCTGATGATTTTAGTACAATACAAAAGTTTTAAGTTGATGTACTGTGTTTTATGTATTTCAGACTCATGATGTAACTATGTTTTGAAACACGATGTTTTCTGTTTAATAAAGTTCTAAATTCCGTTGTTATTTTATATCTTTCTTGTAATATTTCTGTTTCTGTTTACCTATAATGCTTCACGAAACTTAATGCATTCTCTTAAAGAGTGACATTGATGGATGTGGGTGTCACATTTGGTATCAGAGCTGAAGGTTGCTAGATCGGATAAAAGATTTTGAAAATGGTTTTCAAAAAGGTTTTAAAAGAAAGCATTTTTCATAAGAAATGTCTGTTTTGAAAAACATATTCCCCACAGCCATATGTAATATCTTTTGATTCTCTTTTTGAATCCCTTTTTCCTTTTCTTTTCAGCATGTCTGGGGAACCTAATATTCCTGAGGGAGTTATGATACCGGGTTGGTTTCTTAGGTATTTTGAGGCCACAGCGCCTGCCGGTCGTCAAGCGGACGTTCCTCCCCAGCTGCGCCCACTGTTCCTCCTCCTCCGTGTGCTGATAATTCATCTAAGATATGCAAAGATTTCTGTGCTGTGTGCGGAAAGCCATTCCGAGGAAATAAGACTTTTATAGTAGCAAGAAATTGGCTTAAAGAGATGGAGGATTTGTTTGGAATTTTCGAAGTTGACGATCACAGGAAGATTCAGTTGGCCATTTGGCAGTTGAATGTTGAGGCTTCGTTATGGTGGGAAGTCACGCAAGCAAGGCACCCAGTGGAGACTAGGGATGATTTCCGATTGAAATTCGAAATGAAGTTTCTTTATCAAGCCGAGCAAAGCATGCAAATGGAAAGGTTTTTGTCACTTAAGAAAGGAGCCATGTTTGTGAAAGAGTATGTTAATAAGTTTAACCAATTGGCGAGGTTTGGTTTGGAGCTAGTGAATACCCCGCACAAGAAAGCTTTGAGCTTTGCTAGAGGATTGAATGAACTCGTCCATGGGTTGGCTATGTCTCATATTCCGATGGGAGCAACTTTTGAGGAACTCGTTGATATGGCATTGATGCATGAAAAAGATAAATGTGAAAAGAAAGAAGCTAAGGTTGAGGAAACACAAAATAAGAAAGTGTGCCCCAAGAAAAGGACAACAACAATAATAAAAGAAGGGCGGAAAGGGCGGCAAGGCCAGAGATAAAAGGAAGTGTCATAATTGCGGATGCGAGGGTCACTTGATCAAGGACTGCAAAAAAAAAAACAATGCTTGTTTCAATTGTGGAGAGGTTGGACACTTTTCTATGGAGTGCCCGAAGAAGCAAGGACAAAACCAAAAGGGTAGGATCTTCTGGAGGGCAAGTGCATGCTCTCTGTGGCCTGTTCTAGGCAAAGGTAGGAAAGTTTCTATTGAAGGTTTGATTTCTCTTTCCAATCATCCTATTAGAACTTACCAAGTTTCTATTGAAAGTTTGTTTTCTCTTTCCAATCATCCTATTAGAACTCTTTTGATTCAGGCGCTTCGCATTCATTTTTATTTGATTCTACGGTCGAGTCTCTGCACCTTAGTACTAGTATGGTTTTGGATCCCGTAGTTGTCTCAAACCCCATTGGTGGTACGACACATTTGTCTATGATTTGTCAGGGTTTGAGAACGTCTATGTTGGGCGTCGAGTTTGACTGTGACACATATGTGCTTGGTTTCATGGGCTATGGCTTGATTCTAGGGATGGATTGGCTAGCTATGTAAGGTGCCATTCTGGATTATGAGAGGAGGGTCGTTAGACTTTTGACTTGCTATGACAGGACCCTCAAGATTACTTGTGACTTGACTTGCCATGGCAGGACCCTAAGGAGTCTGTAATGCTTAGTTTCCTTGAGTCACTTGATGCATCGATCGATGATCTACGATCTGTACCTATAGTCTATGAGTATCCTTATGTTTTGGAGGAGGTTGGGGGCTTACCTCTAAGGCACGATATTTATTTCCGTATATACTTGGTGGACAATGCAAAGTCAGTTTCATTGCCTGCGCGCCATATGACTCCAAGAGAAAGGAGGAAGCTCAACAAGCAAGTACGGGAGCTACTGGAGAAAGGGTTTATTAGGCGAAGCATATCTGAATGCGGTGCTCCAGTAGTATTCGCAACTAAGGCGGATAATTTACTTCACTTATGTGTGGGTTGTAGGGAGTTGAATAAACTCACCAAGAAGAATAGGCACCCACTTCCGAGGATAGATGATTTGTTTGACTAGCTTGTTGGTGCATCTATTTTCTCTCAGTTAGACTTGGCCACGGGGTTACATCAGTTGAGGGTGGCTGAGGATAGTATAGACAAGACTACATTTAGAACACCAGATGTTTTCTTTAAGTGGCTCGTTATGCCTTTTGGGTTAACAAATGCACCCACATATTTTGTTAATTTGATGAGTAGGGTGTTTCGGGAGTTTTTAAATAAGTTCATTGTGGTCTTTGTTGATGACATCTTGATTTTCTCAAAGAGCGAAGAAGAGCATGCCCGACATTTAAGGGAGCTTTAGAAAATTCTCCGTGCGCACCAACTTAAAGCAAAATTTTCCAAATGCCATTTTTGGAGAAGAGAAGTGAGATTTTTAGAGCATGTGGTCTCTAAAGATGGGATAGCAGTAGATCCCGCGAAGGTAGTTGCAGTGCAAGATCCCAAAGAATGCAACAGAGGTGAGAAGTTTTCTTGGATTAGCGGGCTATTATAGGAAGTTCATTAAGGGCTTCGCAAAGAAATATGCCCCATTCACCAGACTAACGAAGAAGAATCTGACATTTTCTTGGGATATATATTGTGATGATGCTTTTTAGCGGTTGAAGAGGGATCTGACAATAGATCCAGTCTTGACCTTCCTCGATAGGAATAAAGTGTTCACAATATACATTGATGCATGTGGTACAGGGCTTGGTGTGATTCTAATGCAAGAAGGAAGGGTAGTATGTTATGGAGGTAGACAGCTAAGAGTTCATGAGAAGAACTACCCTACCCATGACTTAGAGTTAGTTACCATAGTATTCACGCTTAAGACTTGGCGCTATTATCTACTTGGGGAGAAGTTCGAGTTGTACACCGATCATAAATCTCTCAAGTACTTGTTCTCGCAGAAGGATCTTAATTTTAGCCAACAAAGATGGATGGAGTTCCTACCATCCTATGACTTTGAGATTGCTTATACCCCTGGCAAAGGTAATGTGGTGGCAGACGCATTGAGTGGGCAGAGGATGACATTTAGTCCTCTGTTTATGTAGAGGAAAAGCTTGGAGTTTATATCGACTTTTGATTTTAGACCCTTCACCGAGTTTATACCGGGTTTATTAGCATCGCTAGAGGTGCGACCTCCTCTTTTAGATTAAATAAGAACTTCACAGCGAGAGTATCCACAGATTTCAGACTTCTTGGATAGGCTCGGTAGAGGGGAGACTTCTAGTCACCTCAGTAGATATTCCATGGACGATAGAGGGTGGTTGCGACGTGATGGAAGGCTTTGTGTTTCTCAAGCTGGGAGTTTTTTGAAGACAGTCCTTGATGAAGACCATCATTCTAAGATGACTATTCATCCAGGCGGTGATAAGATGTATAAAGATATGAAGAGGGTTTTATTTTGGGCAGGGATGAAGAAAGATGTGGCGGAGTTTGTTTCTCGTTGTTTGGTTTGCCACAAGTTAAGGCTGAGGAAAAGAAGCCCGGTGGTTTACTTCATCCTTTGGAAGTCCCATAGTGGAAGTGGGAGAGCGTCTCGATGGATTTCATTGATGGTTTGCCTACATCGAGGAAAGGCAACCCCAATATTTGGGTTATAATGGACAGACTTACTAAGAGCACTCATTTCATTCCTGTTAAGAGTAAGAGGATGGCAACATGGTTGGCAGCAGTTTACGTTCGTGAGATAGTCCGTCTTCATGGATTACCTTCCAGTATCGTAAGTGATCGTGACCCCATTTTCACCAGTGAATTTTAGAGGAGCTTGCAAGAAGCATTAGGTACAAAGTTGTTTTTGAGCACTGCTAATCACCATCAGACCGATGGACAGACGAAAAGGGTGAATAGAGTTCTTTAGGATCTTTTAAGGCTGTGTATCCTAAACTTCGGAGGTACTTGGGAGGAGCATCTTCCTTTAGTAGAGTTCACCTACAACAACAATTATAAAGCTAGTATTGGCATGGCACCCTTTGAAGCATTATACGGACGACCCTGTAGATCACCGACTTGTTGGTGGGAGTCTACAGAAAGACTTCTACTTGGACCTGATATGGTTAGAGAAACTTCAGAAAAGATTGATCTTATTAGAAGGCGCATGAAGACAGCTCAGGACAGGAAGAAGTCCTACGTAGATAAGATAAGGACTGACATTGAGTTTGATGTGGGAGACATGGTTTTCATCAAGGTATCACCTTTGAGGAATGTAGTTCGCTTTGGATCTGTAGGGAAATTGGCACCAAGATTTGTAGGGCCATTTCCCGTAATAGAAAGGATTGGTCAAATGGCCTATAGAGTAAAGCTACCAGAGAGATTGTCCGGCGATCATGATGTTTTCCACGTTTCTCATTTACGGAAGCTTGCATGATACCGTAAGAGTAGCTGAGCCGATTATGCTTGAGGAATTAGAGGTGGAAGGGGAAGCGACAATTAGTCGAGTTCCTACGCATATTCTTGGATCAGAAGTTAAGAAGCTACACAACCGAGAAGTCAAGTCGATGAAAGTTCAGTGGGAGATAACCAAAAGGATGCAACTTGGGAGACTGAAGACAAGATTCGCGCTTCGTACCCTTTTCTTTTCAAGGGTATGTTCTTAACTTACTTTCCAAAGCTTTTATTCATGCTTGTTTCTATCATTTAAGTATATCCTACCGATCGAATCTTCGACCTTTAGGTAGGAATCCCATGGATGTAAACATGTGTTTGAGACATGTTATGTTTGATGGATGCAAGTGATTGCTCGTGGATTCATATACACACACATTAGGCACTAGATCGGCTCATTCACTCTCATATGTGTGTGCATTTTTCTTCTTTTTATGGATGAAAATGAGTGTGTCATCATGTGATGTTGCATTTGGATGAATGACAGCGCACACATATGATACTCTCATGTTATAATAGGATTATTTGCATACATGTTGGATACATGGCACTAACATACATTGCATTCGACTGAATCAGTAGACCGCCTGATCTTTCGCATTAGTATGGGGACATATGCACACACACCTTTGCATATGTTCATATAAGCATTAGAAGTATCTAAGGACCATTGGTGGATGAGTAGATGAATGATGGACGTTAGGATATACATTCTTCTTAACTTGGAGATTTCGGGGATGAAATCCTTTAAGTAGGGAGAATGGAACACCCTGTAATTTTATAACACATTAAGATGATAAAACCAAATAAATTTAAATAAATATTGGGAATTAAGTGAAGCAGACTATGCCGTTGCGTTCATCTAGGATTTCTGCTTAAGATAGACACCAAGTTTGCGTAAAACGGACATCGTATGAAGAAGATATTAAGGTTTGAAGTTTTTATACGCATAAGAGAATTATATATATACAAAACCAATTCAAAACATTCAAAACAGTTCAGAATATTTCGAAATTCGTAGGCGGGAACCAACGGGGGAATCAGACTCGTTGGGTGTTTACCCCAGCATAGGAGTGTCGACCCATGGGTCGACACCTACACAGGGATGTCCACACCCATGTCGACATCCCTTAGATCCAACCAGATTCATTCCTGCGTATGTAAACTTGTTTTCTGACGAAATATGTTGACCCTAGGCTGTAAATAAGACCTTAATCCCATTATTTTATTCATCTAGCTCAATGGCGACAATGAGGTGCTGCTCCAACATAGTTTGATCTAGCCTACTTCTTTTTCAACAAACAAGATATACAAATTTAGAGATCTGTTCTACAACATCTGCAATCATTCCTTTGTTTCTTAGATCCAATCACTGTGAGTTTATGTTAACTTTAGATATAAACACGTAAAATGTAATCTTGACATACCTACAGGTGTGGATCTAAGACTATGTTTATTAATAATCTGAAACCATACGAGATCTGCTATTATTTGTATAACTAATTCGTTGTTTAGATCTCATCATGCCTGTTTATGATATCCCTATTTTTTTCATCATATCACCTTATGCCTATTATGTTAATTTGCCTAATCATTTCACTATGCCTATTCTGCAGTATGACCAATTCTATCGTTATATGCCTATTCTTGTTCTCTTCTTTTCCCTTTTCCCTTTTTATTTATAACCAAGCTACCTTTGATCCTAGGCCTATCACTGAAATACGTGAACGCGCGAAATTGGAAATGATTGGGAATGATTAATTTGCGGCATAATTCTTGTTATAAAACATGATTGGGAATTTTGAGCATAATTTGGATCTCAAGCCAAAACTTGGGATTTGAGGGCATAATCTATATCTTAATTTAGGACATGACTTGTATCATAGATCGAATGGGGATTTAGGCATAATGAACGTGAAAATTGGTTAATAATGAAAATGCCTAGATTTACAGTAATTACAAACTATAATGGCGCTTAGGCACAAGGTTAGATTACACTTGCGGTAGAAGCTGCCTGGACCTCGACCGACATATCTAGCGTCCACAAGTGGTAAATCTAATATGAGGGGTCTAAGTGCATAAATATGTGACGGTGCTAAGACACGAGGTTAAGTCTGACTTGTGGAAGAAGTCTGCCCGGACCCAACCAACATATCCAGCATCCACAAGTGGAAGACTTAATGTAGGAGGTCGAGCGCATTATAACCATAAATGAATAAATGGTAATGAACTTGTAATACTTAACATGTTTTCCATAGGGGTTACATGAACATGTTATTGAGTAGGGGTTAAGTAAATTTGCTTGAATTAGTGGGAGGGTTAAGTAAATCTTGGGGCGGTGGGTAATATTTATGTATAGGCCCACAAACTTAAGTTATGTGGTTTCACAATCTTGTTACACTAGTAGGCATAACCTGTTGAAATCCTAGTAGTGGGGATGCAGGTCTAGGGGGAAGCTTGTATCATCTGGTGTGTGGGATCCGTTAACCTGTTGAAATCCTAGTAGTGGGGATGTAGGCCTAGGGGGAAGCTTGTATCATCTGGTGTGTGGGATTTGTTTCAGTGAGTAACCCGTGTAGGTATCAGACGAGTACTCCAAACTAGTTCAGAGTCGGGGCACGCTTACTGAGCTGATTATAAGAGGTCACTTAGGAAAATGTGTCTGACGGCGCGTTCCATTGGGCTCATGTGCGTGCATGGGTCCGCCTGCTCCGGAAGATAAGACGATATGGCATCAGTAGATACGGTTATGCGTATCCTGTAAACGAAGGGTTGCCACTTTAGAAAGTGATACGTCCTACTCTGGAGCCGTATAGGGTATCTATGGAGTTAGGGAGCCGATCGATTAGAGTAGTAATTAGGGTACATCTAGTCTCGTTGGTTTAGGATCCCGTTATTATCCTTTGGGGTAACACCAATAAGTTCAGTTGGGCTACTTGTTATTGTATAGGAAAAAACCTCTCACTAGAAGTACGCCTAAGTCTACCATCTTGTACTTGTTGGGGATCATCTTGTTCATGCGATACTTGTATTGGTGCGTAGAAAAGTATAAGAGAAGCGCAATGCATGTTCTGTTCAGTTTATCCTGTTTACCTTGTTATACCTTCCATATGACACTATTATCTCTCTCCATCTTATATGTCTGTCACGATGCTTTTATTTATTTATATGCTAAAAGTAATTGGACTCGTCAGAATTTATGTCTGACCCATTTTGTTTCCTCTTCTTTCTCTTTCATTTCCCCCCCTCAGGTTCTCACGGTGGGAATACTCAAGCTTGATCAGGATTCTTCTTTCATTCTGCTTGGAGGTGCTTAGATGTACTGCTTGATTTAGTATCTTCACTACTCTGGCTATATATTGGGGATTATGCTTCTTTTATTATTGTACTCTGATGATTTTGGTACAAGTAAAAAGTTTTAAGTTGATGTACTAGGTTTTATGTATTTCAGACTCATGATGTAACTATGTTTTGAACCACGATGTTTTCTGCTTAATAAAGTTTTAAATTCCACTATTATTTTATATGTGTCTTGTAATATTTCTATTTCTGTTTACCTATAACGCTTCACGAAACTTAATGCATTCTCTTAAAGAGTGACACTAATGGACGTGGGGTGTCACATTAATGATGGTGCCTCTCTAAGTGTTTAATTCATGAACATAACACACCTTGGTGTGGTTCAAGAAAATTATTTGGTCATTTTGCCTAATAAGTGTATGGGCTCTCATTATGGAGTTTGGGTTCCTAAAGCTAGTGTTCCCTATTCTGATTAGTGTTCGGCCTTAGCTCTTGAACTTGTTGCAAACGCGTGTACAACTGATCCTATTCAAATGGATGTGCTTAATAATTGTTCTACTGGTTCGACCTCTCAAGTTCTTCAAGCAGCCATTGATCCCCCTTCTATTGTTACTTCTATCAAGCTCACTTTTTCTCTCAATCCATTATTTTTCTTATGATCTTGCTCAAATGCATGTGCTTGCTAATTCTGCACAGTTTTCTAGTTTTATGGCTTTTGGATATGCGCATGTATCAACACATTCTCCTGATGTCCATGCACAAGGCGGTGAAACTACTTTCCAGTCTGATGCTTCGTGTGATTCTCTATCACATTCACATACTTCCTTGGTATCAAACACTGCACTTTGTGTAGTTTAACAGAGGGTCCTGGTGCAGGCTGAAATGTGTGTCCAAGTGCAATTTGTGTTGGTCTTAGCATCTCAGTCCGATCTCAATTCAAAAGGTTCTGCTTTTCTCACTCATATTCCGCATACTACTAATCCACTTATTGTATGTGCACCTCCTTTTGTAGGGCAATCAATGGATACCCAAAAAATCAGAAATCTGTCTGCATTCACATCCGAAAAGTAGATAAATATTTGATATATGAAAAAATAGATGCAGAAGCGGGTGTAGATATAGGCACATCCGCATCTGAAAATTATCCATCCGTTTTTCTATGATTACAGTTTAAATTATGTAAATTTTAGCACAATGAGATATGTTAATTTATGATTTTTTAAGTTGAAAGTTTATGTTATACACTACTAAACACATATTAATTGCTCAAAATTATTTATTATCATCATATTTGTTTATTTTTAGCACTTTATTATTCAATTAGATTGAAAAAAAACGTTATGTTAAACAATTTTTTTCATTTATGTACCATGATTTATCATTCGTTGGCTATCTGATATCCTCCCGTATCAGCCGATGTAGATATGACACTATCCCAATTCAAAGCATCTATTGATAACCCAATCCTTTTGCATAGTTTGTTGCTTCACATCCTTCTCAACAGGCTATGGCTCAATTCGTTCAACTTAGAATTCAAAGTAGAATCATAAAAATATAGATTTTCGAATATTTAAACTTTTAATTTTCAAACTGAATTCAAATTTATCAAGTTTGAACAAAAAATCAATTTCTCAAAAATTTATCATTTAGATAAATTTTGACAAGTAAAATATACAACATAAAAAATTCATTATTTTAAATTCAGATTCTTTTATTTAACTTAAATAGAAATATACAATTTAAGTTAGTTCAAAGCACATAAATTTTGTATTAGCGGTTATTTAATGTCATTCAAGTTAAATATACTAATTCAAGTTAAAAATTCTAGGTTGTTACAATCTCCCCCACTCAAATCTTTTTGTCCCCGAAAAGGAACGAGGCAAGAAAATAAATATTTTTTAAAATCAATTTATACACAATAAATATTTACTTTGTTTATATATAAACAGAAGTTCAAATTAAAAGCTCTGATATTTCCAATAATTCCACCATAATTTTTAGTATATGCTTGATGTCGCAGTTGGTCTATACATCTAATTCATGTTCAAAACCCAAAAATAAGTGTCGATGATGCACCGGTCATTACTGGAGTCATTTTCAAGCAACTAACATCTATCTAATACATGTTGGGTTTATCACATTTGTTTATCAAATCCATGTCAAAAATCACCAAGTATTAGATAGTCTAGTCTTAACATCGTAGAAAATACTTAAAAAAAATTATTTTAAAACAAAAGATATCCAATTTTTAGCATATACATTATATGTTTTAAATCATTTATTTATCAAAAATTCAAACATGGAAAATAATACATCTCCCCCACTCATTTATTCATCATATTTTTTTCCTCTATCATTTATCCAAATATTCAAACTTAAAATTTTAGATGGAAACCATATAATATTGCAAAACATATGTTATATGTGATTTTGCAACATACATTCACATTTCACTTAAGTGACAGCTTGTTTAATACATAGTTCATTCTTTTGTCCAAATTAATATTTAGCTAAATTTCATTTTTAAGTAAGTTTCAAATCTTGTTATCATTAAGTGTAACAACCTGCATTTTACTTATCGGAAGATCGTAAAATATTTTTATTTTATTCCGTGAGGGTTGGATCCTTCTCATATTTTAATATGTTGCTTATGGGGATGTGAGACATGTTCATAATTTTTACCAATTTTGTTTGTGACCATTTTGCCTCCGTCATCGTTGTACAGGGAATAACTTTTGACTCAAGTCAAATCAGGTGGTCAGACCTATTCCATTGGAAAGGAAATGATGATTGCCTTACCGTAGAGTGTTTACATTAAAGATTTGGCTCGGCAGTTTCCGAGGAATCGCAGTTTTAAGGTTTTTCAGTTGGTTGTTCAGGTTTGGAGAGCCACAGTGGGCTGATTTGGAAGGCCCATTAGTGGGCTAGTGGAAGGATACAAATAGGGGGTGGAAGGTATGGGAAATGGTTCAGTTTCTCTATTCTCTTGTTTGGTGGCCTATGTTCCTCCTTCCTCTAACACCTTTACACCATTAAAAATCAAAATTTAAGAAGGGAAATCGAAGATCTACACCATTGGAGGCTAGATCTACGTCAATTAAAGAGGGAATTCAATGGATCAAGGGGTTTGGTTTGAATTTCTTGCTATCCGGCATCTTAATACATTGATTTTAACTTGTTTGGGAGAATCGGTGAGTGATTTACATCTCTCACATGGATTAAATGAAGTATATGTATGTTTGATCATGTTTTTCATTAAATTCAAGTGTTTTACTATAGATCTATAGCATGACAAGTCCATTTTCATATGAATCACCCTATGATCTATTTTAGCAAGTTTAAATTGGTAATTCCTATGCCATTTCATATGTTTATGCAAGTTAGATCCTCAATCTAGTTCATATGTTCATTTATCATGGGTTTTGGATTGATTTGCATAATTTTTGTGATAATCGTCATTTTCATGTTGTTAGTGAATGCATATCATGATTGTGGTCATATTTGATGAATTGAACAAGTTGGTTTCGTCAAATCGATTGTTTGTCAAAGTTTTGGTCGGAATTGGGGCGGAAATGGAGGAGTGCTAGTTTTGGGTCGTTCGTGACCATCCTGGTCGGTCGATCGTAGTGTTGTCTTGGGGAACAAGTCACAGGATCAGCTACACCTCCAGGTCAAGCGAGCTAGCAGAGGGTCGGTCGCTCACAAGTGGATAGGACGAGCAAGAATAGGTTGAACACTAGTTGGGTGGTCGGTCCAAGGTGGGTCGGTCGTCCATATTACGGGCAGGTCGGTCATATGATGGTGGACAGATCACTTGCAGTGTGATAACATCAAGGTCGGTCGTACGTGAGGCAGGTCGGTTGAGCCAGGTTAGGGTTCGAGCAAGCTTGGGTCGGCCGGCCCGGAGTATGGGTTTTATAGAGCAGGTCCTGATCTGGTCGGTCCTAGATGGTTGGGGGTCGGGTCGGTCATGTTTGGAACAAGGAAGGAACTAGGTCGGTCGGTCGAACATCCCAACTGGGGGGGGGGGGGTTCGGTCGAGCATAACAGGGTCATTTCTGAAAATTTTATTTTTTGGGTATGACTCAGATTTGAACAAAAAGGTCTGAAAAAGATAATTTTGGGGGAAACCCCCCAAACCCTAGCCGCATCGCAGTGGTGTAATTCGGCTCAGTGATGTGGAGACTTCTTGGTAAATTCAAGTGGGAATATTCGAAGGGTTGAATATGTTCATTGATCGGTGTAAAGCACCGAATGAGAAGGCGACTCAAGGATGTTTTGAGTTTGTGGATAATGGATACTCAAGGGGGACTTAAGTTAATGAATAGTCATCGGAGTTGATGGCTAGAGATGCGAAGGTCGAGAGATTATCGTTATCATAAGTTCTAGCAGACTCAAAGCAGGGGTACTTTGGGCAGTCATGAAGGGCCTTGTACCTTGGGCACTCATGATGGGCCTAGTTGTTGAGATTTGAGAAGACAAACATACGAGTCATGAAGGCGTATGGAGTTGTACTAGAAATGGGGTTACTATTAGCCCTTGACATATGGCATCCATGATGGGCCGTCATAAGAGTAACGATGGTTTCAAAGCAGGATTGGTCGTGATAGCCAAAGTCAGTCATGGATGTTTGATTGTTTGGTTGCTCTGTTTGTACTGTCTCATGTAGATTGTCCAACGTCAAAGGAGATGTTCCTTGGATGCTTGTCTGATATTGGTTTAGGCCTCTGGGCATGTGCTTGAGGGACATTGAATTCGATTAGGATGGTTTGCATGAGATGTATAATCTGGATGAAATGAGTGTTTTACCATGATTGAATGGGTGTTTTGGTTTCCATGGATGTATGGCTGAATTGTTTAATGTAAAGGCTATTTCTGTCGGATGTGGGGAAGATAAGTGTGAGTTCTTCTCTGGTATTTGATAGTGGTTGGTAAATCTACGTATCCTCATATACTTTATTGATGAAGTTTTTTAGTTGTTTTATCGCTCAATAAGACTGTTGTCTGACTCAAGGTTTTATGTTTCCCTCTTATTACCTTGGGCAGTTCATCCGTTTTTGGATAGGAAGACTATGTGGCCGGTGACAGGTGATTGCTTAGTGTCGACGATGTAGCTATTTGGAGGCGAGCAAGAGGCTGGCGTATTATCTTTTTACTATATAGTATTTGGATTTCCGTTGTTTGTAATTCTCTGAGTGATGTAGTGAGGCAATTTGTATAAACACTATTTCCAAGTGTATGAATATTACTTTCTGGTTGTTACGAAAGTCTAGTGTTTTCTGCTTCACTATTACTACCTGTTATATATGTTCCATTATATTTTATCCTTGCGCTGTGAGAGACAACAGGTTCCGATTGTGTTATTTTACTGATGATTGTTCATAGCTTCCTAGCAATTCTTTCAGCGCATTATTCTTCTTGTTTAGTGCGGGGGATGTGGGCGTTCGTCACATTTGGTATCAGAGCTCTGGTTAATGATTTGAGCCAAAGTTCGAAGATGTAATTACGTATGAGAGACGTACTTGTAAATTTCAGTTGGATGCTTACAATATATATTAGCATATATAGTAGTAGCGGTTGTATTCCTTTTGCAATTTTTTTTGGAAGTGGCTAATTATTCTAAATTGTAGATTTAGAATGAGTAAAGAACCATCAAGACCCGCTACTAGGGGAGCTAATACTAGAGGCGGAAATGGTGGTGAACCAGACTACCCTACCATGTTTGAAGCCATGTTGGTGGCATTCATGCGAAGGGACCCCGCCCCAGTGGCAGCTGCGGTAGACATAGGAGTTCGTTGCCTAGGGTTGTGGATTTTGCGAAGCTATGCAAAGATTATGCATCTCTAGGGGGAAAACCATTCAAAGGATCTGATCCAACTGAAGAGGTTCAGAGGTGGATGGATTGTTGTGTCTGAATCTTTGGAGACTTGGGATTGGATGGTGCAACAAGGAGAAAGCTTGCATCAAGGCAACTGCAAGGCAGGGTCATGGAATGGTGGAATTTTGTTACACTTGAGACTCCAAATGAAGTGATTTCATAGGAATAATTCCAGGATAGGTTCGAAGCAAAGTTTATCTCCACAGCTCAGAAATCTGCCCTATTCAAGAAGTTCGTAGAGTTGAAACAGAATGGTCATTCTGCGCTTGACTATGTTTCTGATTTCGAGGCTTTGTCCAAATATGCTCATTCCTATATTGATACACCCTATCAGAAGAACGAGAAGTTTTTAATGGGTCTGGATACCTACATTGGAAGGCTGTTGGTGGATCATCCTGACGATTCATTTGAGAAGCTTGCGGGAAAAGCTGTTCGCCATGAGAGCTTGTTTCCTAAGGAAGTAAATGTTGTCGCTACAACCAAGGAAGCTCAAAAACCACAGTAGAGGAAGCAACAACAGTAGAAAGGAAAGGATGGCCAGAAGAATCCTAAGAGTGAGGTGGTTTGCTTTAACTGTCAACAGAAAGGCCATTTTGCTAATGAGTGCAAGAATCCGAAGGTTGAGAAGAAGTGTTATGGTTATGGTAAGACTGGGCATTACAGGAAGGACTGTCCAGAACCAGCTAAAGGAAAGCAGATTGTGAAGGCATATGCTTTGGAAGTTGTGTCATCTTCTTCAAGAGCTCCTGCTGCAGAGGAAAAGGGAAAGAGTGTCATCGTCCAAGGTACTCTTTCTGTCCGAGGTGTTTCAGTTCGAGTTTTGTTTGATACTAGAGCATCACATTCTTTCATTTGCAATGAGCTTGTTTGCCGCTTGGGTTTGGAACCCGAAATTTGTGATAGACCATTGATCGTGACTAATCCAGTTAGGGGTTCATCAAGAGTGTGCATGTTGTGTCGTGGTCTAGTGTTGTCGAGTCATGGTTGCTCTTTTGTGTGTGATTGCTTTGTTCTTAACTTCGCTGGGTTTGGGATCATATTGGGAATGGATTGGCCCAAGAGGTATGCGACAAGGCTGAATTGCGAGAAGCTAGAGGTCAGGTCTGGGGATGTCGAAGGGCGAAAGGTGTTGATTAGATATAAGCGCGAAGACGGGGACTTCGTGAGCTACCTATTTTCGCTTGGGATTCCGCAAGAAGACTTGTCATCTGTGCTAATCGCAAATGAGTATGAGGATGTCTTTGACGAGGTTAAAGGGTTGCCACCGCATCGTGAGATCGAGTTTAGAATCGATTTGGTCGAGGTGTTAGACCAATCATTATGCCTCTTAGGCGGATGGCGCCTAAGGAACAACGAAAGTTGGAGGTGCAAGTTCGTGACCTTCTAGGAAAGGGATTCATTCGGAGAAGTGTTTCCAAACAGGTGCATCGATCGTGTTTGCAACCAACGCAGATGTCTCGTTAAGATTGTGTGTGGACTATCGTGAGCTAAACAAGGTGACTAAGAAGAACAAGTACCTGTTGCCAAGGATTGATGACTTGTTCGATCAGCCTCACGAGGCCAAAGTGTTTTCTCAGATGGATTTGGCAACAGAAATTCACCAGTTGAGGGTGGCAAAGGATTGTTTTCCAAAGACTACTTTTAGGACAACATCCGATTTCTTCAAATGGTTGGTGATGCCATTCGGGTTAACTAACGCGCCAGCGTGTTTCGTAAATCTTATGAATAGAGTTTTCAGAGATCAGTTGAACAAGTTCGTGCTTGTGTCGTGGATGATATTCTAGTTTACTCGCGGAATGAGGAAGGACACAAGATGCACTTGAGAGTAGTGTTAGAAATCTTGCAAAAGCATTAGCTAAGAGCTAAGATTTCAAAGTATCACTTTTGGAAGAGCGAAGTGAGGTTCTTAGGCCATGTTGTTTCTGTAAATGGGATAGCGGTTGACCCCGCTAAAGTGGCAGCAATCCAGGACTGGGATAGACCTAAGAATGCGACAAATGTGAGAAGTTTCTTTGGGTTAGCTGGTTATTACCGATGGTTTATCAAGGATTTCTCAAAATTAATTACATTGTTGAAAAGATTGACGAAGAAGAACCAAGTGTTCACATGGGATGCAAAGTGTGAACAAGCGTTTGGAATCCTGAAGGAGAGACCGACGAGTGCTTCTGTGTTAACCATTCCAAGTGGGAATGAAGAGATGGTTGTGTATACCAATGCATGTGGTACTGGACTTGGAGAAGTCCTAATGCAGAAGGATAAGGTTATGGCCTACGCGAGTCAACAACTAAAGCCGCATGAGAAAAACTATCTAACTCATGATTTGGAGTTGGCGACGATTGTGTTTTCTCTGAAGATGTGGAGACATTACCTATTGGGGGTTCGATTCGAGTTGTTTATGGATCACAAGTCGTTGAAGTGTCTTTTCTCCCAAAAGGATTTGAATCTTCGGCAACAGAGATGGTTGGAGTTTCTGGCATCGTATGATTTTGATACAGCCTATACTCTTGGTAAAATTAACGTAGTTGCAGATGTGTTGAGTCGAAGACACGCAAGTTTGGGAGCGATGTTTTCGGAATGGAAGAGCCTTGAGTATTTGGCAAGATTCGATTTCGGGCCAAAGTGTGAGTTGGAACCTGAAATGTTGGCAAGCTTATCGATAATACCTAATCTCATTGAGAGAATTGGCGAAAGCCAAAAGCGAGATACAAAGCTTGTCGAGTTTATCCAGATGTTGGAACAAGAAAATAAAGAATTCGAAATCGATCGAGAAGGTTGGCTTCGAAAGCAAGGGCTATTTGTTGTTCCTAATATCGACGGATTGAGAGATGAGGTTCTGAGAGAATGTCACCACTCGAAGTTGAAGATTCATCTCGGTGGTAATAAGAGGTATCAGGACATGAAGCGAGTCTACTACTGGGAAGGGATGAAGCGAGATGTTGGAAAGTTCATTTCCAAGTGCATGAACTGCTAGTTAGTGAAAGCTGAACGGAAGAAGCTGAGTGGTTTGCTTCAGCCATTGGAAGTTCCTACGTGGAAGTGGGAGCAGATATCGATGGATTTTATCGATGGACTACCTAGAACCAGGGAAGGAAAGGAAGGAATTTGGGTCATTGTGGATTGTTTGACCAAAAGTGCACAGTTCATTCCTGTCACGTCGACTAGGACGGCATCGAAATTGGCTGAACTTTATGTGAAATGGATAGTTAGATTCCATGGTATCCCAAAGAGTATAGTGAGTGACCGAGATTCATTGTTCACAAGTGGATTTTGGAAGAATTTGCAAGAAGCTTTGGGAACCGAGTTGTGTTTATGTACGACATACCATCCCCAAACCGATGGTCAAACCGACAGGGTTAATCGAGTTTTGGAAGATCTCCTGAGGGCTTGTGTGTTAGACTTCGGAGGATCATGTGAAGACCATCTACATCTAGTTGAGTTTGCATATATTAATAGCTACCAGTCGAGCATTGGGATGGCACCATACGAGGCATTGTAGGGAGACCGTACAATTCTCCAGCTTGTTGGTTAGAAACTGGGGATAAGTTGGTACTTGGGCCTGAAATGATTAGAGAGGACTCAGATTGTATCGAGATAGTTCAACAACGAACGAAGGCAGCCCAAGACTGTCAAAAGAGTTATGCTGATAAACGTTGAAAGGATTTGGACTTTGATGTTGGCAATATGGTTTTCATGAAGAATTCGCCACTAGAGCATGTGGTTCGATTCGGGAATAAAGGGAAGTTAGCTCCTAGGTTTGTTGGACCATTTCCGATAGTCGAGCGAATTGGAAAGCTCGCATATAGATTGGAGTTACCCGAGAAGCTGTCGAATGTGCATAATGTTTTTCATATGTCATTTCTACGGAAATTCATGCGTGATTCGAATGTGGTGGTATCTCCAAAGTAATACGAAGACCTAGAAGTAGAGACTGCAGTTGTGAAACCTCGTAAACCACTACGTGTTGTGGGAAAAAACACGAAACAACTTAGGCGGAAGATGATTAAGTTAGTCGAGGTATAATGGAGTAAAGATGGCGAAGATTGTATGTGGGAGACGGAAGAGAGCATGAGGGGGACCATCTAGAACTCTTCATCGGTAGGACCGTTTGGTATCGTATCATCGTTGTATCTTGTTATTAGTTGATAGAATTCTGCATGCTAGGATAAGGCTATGGATGCATGGCTTAATGGTTGCTAGTTTGGATGATAGAATTGGCTTCTCATGGATTATAGGCATGTAGAATGACTGTGGTTGCTTGTGTTTGCTTGGAATTTCGAGGGCGAAATTCTTAAGGAGGAGAGAATGTAACAGCATGCATTTTACGTATCGGAAAATCGTAAAATATTTTTATTTTATTCCCTGAGGGTTGGATCATTCTCATATTTTAATATGTTGCTTATGGGGATGTAAGACATGTCCGTAATTTTTACCAATTTTGTTTGTGACCATTTTGCCCCTATCATCCTTGTACAAGGAATAACTTTTGACTTAGGTCGAATCAGGTGGTGAGGCATGTGCCACTGTAAAGGAAATGATGATTGTCTTTCCGTAGAGTGGTTACATTGAAAATTTGACACAGCGGTTTGGGAGAAAACGCTGTTTTAAGGTTTTTCAGTTGGCTATTCAGGTTTAGAGAGCAACAATGGGCTAATTTGGGAAGTCCCATTAGTGGGCTAGTAGAAGGATATAAATAGGGGGTGGGAGGTATGAGAAATGGTTTAGTTTCTCTGTTTTCTCATTTGGTGGTCTATGTTCCTCCTTCCTCTAACACCTTTCCACCATTAAAATTCAAAATTTAAGAACGGAAATCGAAGGTCTACACCACTGGAGGCTAGATCTACATCGATTGAAGAGGGAATTCATTGGATCAAGGGGTTTGTTTCGAATTGCTTGTTGTTCGGAATCTTAAAACATTGATTTTAGCTTGTTTGGGAGAATCGGTGAGTGATTTACATCTCTCACATGGATTAAATGAAGTATATGTATGTTTGATCATGTTTTTCATTAAATTCAAGTGTTTTACCATAGATCTATAGCATGACAAGTCCATTTTCATATGAATCACCCTATGATCTATTTTTGCAAGTCTAAATTGGTAATTCTTATGCCATTTCATATGTTTATGCAAGTTAGATCCTCAATCTAGTTCATACGTTCTGCCAATAATCGAACATATGACTTTCTTCTGGATTCCCTTTTGACTTTCTTCTCATGGAGTATTTGGTTAGAGCGTAATGCAATCATCTTTGGCAGACTCCCGAAACTTCTTATGGGTACCTGTTATCATATCCTGTATCTCTTCGACTTATGGATAGCATTAGCGAGACATGCTCGCTTCAGGCTTGCCCTTCCTATGCCAGAATCTCCTGGATCGCAAGAAAGCAGCACGCTCCTCCCTCGCTGAATCAGTAACGGCTGGCTTATTTTGCTTATGTTTTATTTTGGCTATGTTATTATCTATGATATGTTTACTCCCTTTTAATGTATATATTTTGCTCTCTAGTTATACTATGCTATTGACTTGCTAGGTCTAGACTTTTGTTGCCACTGGTTGGGCATGTCAACCAGCTTATTTTATATCTAATATATCTACGCGTAATCGGCTGTGTAGCTTCACGCTACACACCCGTCTTCCTCTAAAAAAAAATCTAGTTCATATGTTCATTTATCATGGGTTTTGGAGTGATTTGCATAATTTTAATGGTAATCGTCGTTTTCATGTTGTTAGTGAATTCATATCATGAATATGGTCATATTTGATGAATCGAACAAGTTGGTTTCATAAAATCTATTGTTTGGCGAAGTTTTGGTCGGAATTGGGGGGGGGGAATGGAGGAGTGCAAATTTTGGATCATTCGTGACCATCCTGGTCGGTCGATCGTAGTATTGTCTTGGGGAACAAGTCACAGGTCGGTCGCACCTCCAGGTTGAGCGAGGTAGCAGAGGGTCAGTCGCTCACAAGTGGACGGGTCAAGCAAGAAAAGGATAGACACTAGTTGGGTGGTCAGTCCAAGGTGGGTCGGTCGCCCATATAGCGGGAGGGTCAGTCATACGATGGTGGACTGATCATTTGCAGTGTGATAACATCAGGGTTGGTTGTACGTGAGGCAGGTCGGTCGAGCTAGGTTAAGGTTCGAGCGAGCTTGGGTCATGCATCTAGGGTCGGTCGGTCGGCCTGCAGTATAGGTTTTGGGAGCAGGTCCTGATCTAGTCGGTCCTAGATGGTTGGGGGTCGGGTCGATCATGTTTGGAACAAGGAAAGAACTGGGTCGGTCGGTCGAGCATCCCGGGGGAGGGGGTCGGTCAGTCGAGCATAACAGGGTCAGTTCTGAAAATTTTATTTTTCGAGTACGCCTCAGATTTGAACAAAAAAGTCTGAAAATAATAATTTTAGGGGCTACCCCCAAAACCCTAGCTGCAGCTCGGTGGTGTAATTTGGCTCAGTGATGTGGAGACTTCTAAGTAAATTCAAGTAGGAATATTCGAAGGGTTGAATATGTTCGTTGATCGGTGTAAAGCACCGAATGAGAAGACGACTCAAGGATGTTTTGAGTTCGTGGATAATGGATACTCAAGGGGGATAAGTTAATGAATAATCATTGGAATTGATGGCTGGAGATGCGACGGCCGAGAGATTATCGTTATCGTAAGTTCTAGCAAACTTAAAGCAGGTGTACTTTGGGCAGTCATAAACGGCCTCGTACCTTGGGCAGTCACGAAGGGCCTAGTTGTCGGGATTTTTGAAGACAAACATACGAGCCGTGAAGGCGTATGGAGTTGTGCTCGAACTGGGGTTACCATTAGCCCGTGACATATGGTAGTCATGATGGGCCGTCATATGATTAACAATGGTTTCACAGCAGGATTTGCGGTGATAGCCAGAGTTAGTCATGGATGTTTGATTGTTTGGTTGCTCTGTTTGTACTATCTCATGTATATTGTCCAACGTCAAAGGAGATGTTCTATATCAACCCGAATTTTAATAACATGTTAAAACCATAAATCAAGGCAGAATTAATTTTTAAAATAAGAATCAAGGGAAACGGGTTACTCCATTGCGTTCGTCTCGGAATTCTGCTTGAAATAGAGTCCGAGTTTGCGTAAAACGGATACCGTACGAAGAATATATGGACGAACGAAGTTAGGCAGAAAAACTAGAAACGGGCCAGAATGCACTGGCGCACTTGGGAAGTGCGCCAGAACAAAATTACATTGGCGCACTTGGGAAGTGCGCCCATGCAGTTTTGCATTGGCGCACTTGGCAGGTGCGCCCAGGACGAGCAGAAACCTGCTGGTCAGGCCCTGGCTGGCCTGGTCGGGTTCTGGTCGAATTTTTGAGCTCTGGTATGTCATTAGGGCTAACTTGTCACTTTCTGATTGGCTTTTCTTGAGATGGATGGCCTTGATTTCTTCTAGCTTCATCGACGGCTCTAATTAGTTTGAAATTCTATATAAACAGCCTCCTAGCCTCATTCTCTTTACACCATTCTTCTCTAACCTTATGCTGCTCAAACTTTTGATGATCATGGCTTCTTCTTCTTTCTCTAAATTAAATTAAATTAAAAATAAAATGCGAAGATTATTTCTTGAAGACTACGGCTAGGAATTGGGGATTTGCTTCTACAATCAAGATTCAACGATTCAGCAATTCAACGACAAACTTCTAGACTTGACTTCTACATCTTTCTTAGATCACGATCTGTAAGTTCCAGTTACTTTCAGATAAAAACTATAAATCTAATATGTGCATGGTATAATTTGGAAGTGATTTATGTATGATTCATATATTCTTGTTTTCTTCTTGGATCTTGACTACTGGGAATATTGCCTATGACATTGAAACTATTGTTAATGACATAAGACTATGACTATGCCTATGACTGTGGACATAAGATTTTGTCTATGCCTATGACTATGACAGTGAACATAAACTATGTCTATGACTATGACGGTGAACATAAGACTGCCTATGACTATGAACAATAAGACTACTGCTTATGACTATGACAAGGACAATCGTGGTTAATCACCTATGATTCATTGCCTAGGATTATGATGATGAAATTGGACCTAAGCTTGATTTTCTTTATTTGTCCTTGGATCTTGATTTTGGGGATTTTTCTATTCAATTAGATCTATCCTTGTTCTTTAAACTAGATTATTATTCAAACCTTTTCATGATCAATAGTGTTATCCGATCTATATGCCTGCGATGTTTTAATCAATTTATTCAGTTATGTCATGCCTTAAAAATAGATTGATAATAGAATAATGTTGATTATGTTATATGTGGAATTGAATGATATTGATCTATGCATGTGGTTCTACTTTATTATCATGTTGAATTGGGAGTTAATGAATAAGTCTATTCATGTGTATATGAACTTGAAGTATAACCCGTTATGACAAGTTGTGTAGTTTATCATGTTATGCATGTTTTAGGTTGTAAAATCATATCACATATGTGACCAAGTGTTAGATCTACATGTTTATGTGTATATGTTAACCTATGTCATATTTCAAGTTCACACTTATTCATATGTTCGTGATTGAATTGCAAGTTCACATATATGTAAGTTGATTTAGTCTATGTCACCAGTTCACATATATGTATGTTGATTTAGTCTACGTTGCAAGATTCACACCTATGATATTCATGTTGACTATTTTGCAAGTTCACACCTATGATGTTCATATTGACTATGCCGAAAATGTCAAGTTTACACCTATGTCATGTTTATGTTAATAAATTGCTTTATGCCAGTTTTGCGTACGTTAAATTAGGCTAAGTTTTTAGCCTAATATTATATGTCAAAAATCATGCGGATGAGAAATTAGGCTAAGATTGTTAGCCTAATATTTAGATGGGGTAACGTTGGGGAAAATTGGTAATCATAGGAAGCTTGGCATGAATCTTGCCTTGAAACTTGACAAGAACTTGACTTGAAACTTGCCTTGAAAACTTGACACGAACTTGACAAGAATCTTGAACATGGACATGACACTAGAATGAACTTGAAAATGGCCAACTCGAGGTGGGGTTGAGTTTGCAGTGTAATTCTGCCCAGAACCGCCCAGCAAATCCTGTTCCTGCAAACAATAGGATCCAATGTGGGTAGTTGGTCATATCGCACTTCAAAACCCGAGGTCAGACTGAGTTGTGGTGTAATTCTTTCCGGAATCGCCTGGCATATCCAGTGACCACAACAACACGTCTGATGTGAGAAGTTGGGGTGCATTAATGAATTAATGCCACATGATACGGTTAAGTCATGAACATGTATGACAACACTTAACCAACTTGATACATGATTCATAGGTGGGTTAAGTCACGAACTTGAATGACAACACTTAACCAACTTGACATGCTAGACTGATAGGGGTTAAGTCACGAATTTAAATGACAACACTTAACCTATTGGACGGAAACCCTAGTTACGCGGTCCGTTTCAGCAGTAACCCACTAGATGTATCATGGTACCCTGGGACTAGGCAGGGTGGGGCACGATTACTGGGCTGATTGTAAGCGACCAAAACGACGGCTGTGTTGGTGCGCCAGTGTAGGTTCAGGCGGGCTGTGGTCGTGCACGTGGTCCGGAGTTGAAAAAGCAGGCATTGGGCATCAGTAGGTTTATCTGTGCATTCTTGATTCGTATCGGTGGTTGGCACCACAGGGCTTGATGCACCCTACGATGGACCTAGCACGGGTGACTACATTCGTGATAGGGCCATATGACACAGACACATAATGAGCTAGAACTTATAGGGAGCCGATCGACTAGTGGATCGTTTCGTTGGACCTAGAAATGGGTCATTTCATGATATTGGGCCAAGGAATCATTTCATGATTAATATAAGACATGGATTTGGGATTCTAGTACAGTTGATGCAGCGAACCTTGAATACGTGATGTTGTACTTGATTTATACTTGATGTATCATGTTATCTTAGTTTATCTTGCCCATCTTGTCATCATACGTATGATTACTTTCAGTTTATGCATGTCATGTTACCTTTATCCGTTTTTATGCTGAAAGTCACTTGGACTTACCAGTCTTTATGACTGACCCGTTTTCTTTCGGCTCTTTTTCTTCCGTTCCCCCCAGGTTCTCAAGGAGGAAACTCTAGCACTTAGCTTGGATTTCGCTTGCTTTTGATTCAGCTCATGTACGGTTTGATCTTGGGCTATGCTATGGCTGCATTTTCTGCTACCTTTGGGGAATTAAGCTAATTTTGATGTTTTAAGTTTATGCTTCTTTATTTATGCAAGACAGAATTTGTTGTAATGGAAAATAATGACCTTGGCTATTTGATGTAAAAAGTTTTGACTCTTCTTGAAAGTAATGAAAATTTTCTTTTGACACTTCCATTGTTTTATCTATATTCTGTCTTGTAATATTTCTATGTTTGTTTACCTCGATAACGCTCCTCCAAAACTAGTGCATTCCCTTTGTGAGTGACCCTAGCGGAGGTGGGGTGTTACATTTGGTATCAGAGCAAAAGGTTACCATACTAGGCAAAAGCTTTTAAAAAACCTTCTAAAATTATTTTTAAAACCGTTTACAACGAAGCATTTTTCAAGAAAAGTCTTGTTTTATTTAAAGGCTATTCCCCAAAAGCCATTAGCATTATCCTTTGTTTCCTCGTTTTGAATCTCTTCTTTTTCATTTCAGCTTGTATGGGAATCTTAAGTTTCCAGAGGGCATGCCAATACCTGGTTGGTTCAGGAGGTACTTAGAGGCTAGGACCAACGATGTAGGCCCAGCAGATATACCTCCTCCAGCAGCGACTCCTCCTCCTCCGACCCCTCCTCGTGCAATTGCCTTCTCGAAGATCTGTAAAGATTATAGGGCCATGGGTGGAAAGGATTTCAAGGGAACTGAATCATTCGTAGAAGCGAGGAACTGGCTCAAAGAAACCGAGGATCTGTTCGTTATCTTCGAGGTGGACGATAGGCATAAGGTACAGTTAGCAGTGTGGTTGCTCAAAGACGAAGCTTCCTATTGGTGGGAAGTCACTAACGCTGAAAGACCTGTTGACAAATGGGTGGATTTCCGGACAAGGTTTGAGACGAAATTCCTCTCACAAGCTGAACGAAGTCTACAGCTGGAAAAATTCTTATTTCTTAAGTAAGGAAGTATGACGGTCAAGGAGTACGTCAATCAATTCAATCAGCTGGCTTGATTTGGAATGGACTTAGTGAATACCCCTCATAAGAAGGCTCTCCGTTTCGTCAAGGGATTGAATAAGCCGCTTCACAGCTTGGTTATGACCCACGTACCTATGGGGGCTACTTACGAAAAGCTAGTAGACATGACGCGTGAAGAAGACAAGAATGGCAAGAAGGAGATCAAGGCGAATGAATCTCAAAACAAGAAGGTAGACTCTGAGAAAGGAGGCACAAGACACGCGAGAAAAGAAAATGCCACTTCTGCGGTATTGAGGGGCATATAGCTCAGGATTGTAGAAAGAAGAAGATGAAGATGGGAGCATGTTTCCAGTGTGGTGAAACTGGACATATCAGCAAGAACTGCCCTAAGAAGCCAGGGCAAGCCCCACAGGCAGGACTTTCTGGGGGTACATCTTTAACTTCTTCTCCTAGATGCTTTGTTTTATCTTTCTTATCTTCTCAATCCTATCTTGAGAACCTTAGGCAGAACCCTTTTGGATGTAAACATGTGATTGAAACATGTTATGGTTGATGTTTACAAATGGTTGCAAGTGGTCGCAAGTGGTTGCATAACACACATTAGCCACTAGATCGGCTCAGACACATTTTCATATTGCATATGCATGAGTGTTTATACTTGTTTATGGATGAAATTGAATGTGTTATCATGTGGATGTTGCATATGGATGGATGTTTGTGCACACATATAGCGTTTATGTGACTAGGACCATTTTCATACATGTTGGATTCATGACACTAAACATATTTCGCATTAAGAAGATCAATCAGGCCTGATCATTTGCATTAGATAAGGAACATATACACACACTTTCTGCATATGTTCATATAGCATTAGAAATCGTTTAAGGACAATGGTTGCTTGTGGATGATGTTTTGAGTAGATGGATGATTGGATGATAGGATGCATTCTTCTTAACTTGAAGATTTCGGGGACGAAATCCTTTAAAGAGGGAAGAATGTAACAACCCGAATTTTAATAACATGTTAAAACCATAAATCAAGGCAGAATTAATTTTTAAAATAAGAATCATGGGAAACGGGTTACGCCATTGCGTTCGTCTCGGAATTCTGCTTGAAATAGAGTCCGAGTTTACGTAAATCGGATACCGTACGAAGAAGATATGGACGAACGAAGTTAGGCAAAAAAACCAGAAACGAGCCAGAATGCACTGGCGCACTTGGGAAGTGCGCCAGAATAAAATTGGACTGGCGCACTTGGGAAGTGCGCCCATGCAATTTTGCATTGACGCACTTGGCAGGTGCGCCCAGGACGAGCAGAAACCTGCTGGTCAGGCCCTGGCTGGCCTGGTCGGGTTCTGGTCGAATTTTTGAGCTCTGGTGTGTCATTAGGGCTAATTTGTCACTTTCTGATTGGCTTTTCTTGAGATGAATGGCCTTGATTTCTTCTAGCTTCATCGATGGCTATAATTAGTTTGAAATTCTATATAAACAGCCTCCTAGCCTCATTCTCTTTACACCATTCTTCTCTAACCTTATGCTGCTCAAACTCTTGATGATCATGGCTTCTTCTTCTTCCTCTAAATTAAATTAAATTAAAAATAAAACGCGAAGATTATTTCTTGAAGACTACAGCTAGGAATTGGGGATTTTTCTTCTACAATCAAGATTCGAAGATTCAGCAATTCAACGACAAACTTCTAGACTTGACTTCTACATCTTTCTTTGACCACGATCTGTAAGTTCCAGTTACTTTCAGATAAAAACTATAAATCTAATATGTGCATGGTATAATTTGGAAGTGATTTATGTATGATTCATATATTCTTGGTTTCTTCTTGGATCTTGACTATTGGGAATATTGCCTACGACATTGAAACTATTGTTAATGACATAAGACTATGACTATCCCTATGACTGTGGACATAAGATTTTGTCTAAGCCTATGACTACGACGGTGAACATAAACTATGCCTATGACTATGACGGTGAACATAAGACTGCCTATGACTATGAACAATAAGACTACTGCTTATGACTATGACAAGGACAATCGTGGTTAATCACCTATGATTCATTGCCTAGGATTATGATGATGAAATTGGACCTAAGCTTGATTTTCTTTATTTGTCCTTGGATCTTGATTTTGGGGATTTTTCTATTCAATTAGATCTATCCTTGTTCTTGAAACTAGATTATTATTCAAACCTTTTCATGATCAATAGTGTTATCCGATCTATATGCCTGCGATGTTTTAATCAATTTATTCAGTTATATCATGCCTTAAAAATAGATTGATAATAGAATAATGTTGATTATGTTATATGTGGAATTGAATGATATTGATCTATGCCTGTGGTTCTACTTTATTATCATGTTGAATTGGGAGTTAATGAATAAGTCTATTAATGTGTAAATGAACTTGAAGTATAACCCGTTATGACAAGTTTTGTAGTTTATCATGTTTGCAAGTTTTAGGTTGTAAAATCATATCACATATGTGACCAAGTGTTAGATCTACATGTTTATGTGTATATGTTAACCTATGTCATATTTCAAGTACACAATTATTCATTTGTTCTTGATTGATTTGCAAGTTCACATATATGTAAGTTGATTTAGTCTATGTTGCAAGTTCACATATATGTATGTTGATTTAGTCTACGTTGCAAGATTCACACCTATGATATTCATGTTGACTATTTTGCAAGTTCACACCTATGATGTTCATATTAACTATGCCGAAAATGCCAAGTTTACACCTATGTCATGTTTATGTTAATGAATTACTTTATGCCAATTTTGCGTACGTTGAATTAGGCTAAGTTTTTAGCCTAATATTATATGTCAAAAATCATGCGGACGAGAAATTAGGCTAAGATTGTTAGCCTAATATTTAGATGGGGTAACGTTGGGGAAAATTGGTAATCATAGGAAGCTTGGCATGAATCTTGCCTTGAAACTTGACAAGAACTTGACTTGAAACTTGCCTTGAAAACTTGACACGAACTTGACAAGAATCTTGAACATGGACATGACACTAGAATGAACTTGAAAATGGCCAACTCGAGGTGGGGTTGAGTTTGCAGTGTAATTCTGCCCGGAACCGCCCGGCAAATCCAGTTACTGCAAACAATAGGATCCAATGTGGGTAGTTGGTCATATCGCACTTGAAAACCCGAGGTCAGACCGAGTTGTGGGGTAATTCTGCCCGTAACCGCCCGTCATATCTAGTGACCACAACAACACGTCTGATGTGAGAGGCTGGGGTGCATTAATGAATTAATGCCACATGATAGGGTTAAGTCATGAACATGTACGACAACACTTAACCAACTTGATACATGATTCGTAGGTGGGTTAAGTCACGAACTTGAACGATAACACTTAACCAACTTGATATGCTAGACTGATAGGGGTTAAGTCACGAATTTAAATGACAACACTTAACCTATTGGACGGAAACCCTAGTTACGCGGTCCGTTTCAGCAGTAACCCACTAGATGTATCATGGTACCCTGGGACTAGGCAGGGTGGGGCATGATTACTGGACTGATTGTAAGCGACCAAAACGACAGCTGTGCTGGTGCGCCAGTGTAGGTTCAGGCGGGCTGTGGTCGTGCACGTGGTCCAGAGTTGAAAAAGAAGGCATTGGGCATCAGTAGGTTTATCTGTGCATTCTTGATTCGTGTTGGTGGTTGGCACCATAGGGCTTGATACACCCTATGGTGGACCTAGCATAGGTGACTACATTCGTGATAGGGCCGTATGACACAAACACATGACGAGCTAGAACTTGTAGGGAGCCGATTGACTAGTGGATCGTTTCGTTGGACCTAGAAATGGGTCATTTCATGATATTGGGCCAAGGAATCATTTCATGATTAATATAAGACATGGGTTTGGGATTCTAGTACAGTTGATGCAGCGAAACCTTGAATATGTGACGCTATACTTGATGTATCATGTTGTCTTAGTCTATCTTGCCCATCTTGTCATCATCCTTATGATTACTTTCAGTTTATGCATGTCATGTTACCTTTATCTGTTTTTATGCTGAAAGTCACTTGGACTTACCAGTCTTTATGACTGACCCGTTTTCTTTCACCTCTTTTTCTTCCGTTCCCCCCCAAGGTTCTCAGGGAGGAAACTCTAGCACTTAGCTTGGATTTCGCTTGCTTTTGATTCAGCTCATGTACAATTTGATCTTGGGCTATGCCATGGCTGCATTTTCTGCTACCTTTGGGGAATTAAGCTACTTTTGATATTTTAAGTTTATGCTTCTTTATTTATGCAAGACAGAATTTGTTGTAATGGAAAATAATGACCTTGGTTATTTGATGTAAAAGGTTTTGACTCTTCTTGAAGGTAATGAAAATTTTCTTTTGACTCTTCCGCTGTTTTATCTATGTTCTGTCTTGTAATATTTCTGTGTTTGTTTACCTCGATAACGCTCCTCCAAAACTAGTGCATTCCCTTTGTGAGTGACCCTAGTAGAGGTGGGGTGTTACATGTTCCTTGGGTGCTTGTCTGATATTGGTATTTGCCTCCGGGGCTTGTGCTTGAGGGACGTTGAATTTGATTTAGATGGTTTGCATAAAATATATAATCTGAATGAAATGAGTGCTTTACCATGATTGAATGGGTGTTCTGGTTTCCATGGTTGTATGGTTGAATTGTTTAATGTAAAGGCTATTACTGTCGGATGTGGGGAAGATAAGTGTGAGTTCTTCTCTGGTATTGGGTAGTAATTGGTAAATCTACCTATCCTCATATACTTTATTGATGAAGTTTGTTAGTTTTTTTATCGCTCAATAAGACTGTTGTTTGACCCAAGGTTTTATGTTTCCCTCTTATTACCTTGGGTTGTTCATCCATTTTGGATAGGAAGACTACGTGGTAGGTGATAGGTGATTGCTTAGTGTGGACGATGTAGCTATTCGGAGGCGAGCAGGAGGATGGCGTACTATATTTTTTACTATATAGTATTTGGATTTCCACTATTTGCTATTCTTTGAGTGATGTAGTGAGGCAATTTGTATAAACACTATTTCCAACTGTATGGATATTACTTTCTGGTTGTTACGAAAGTCTAGTGTTTTCTGATTCACTATTGCTACCTGTTGCATATGTTATATTATATTTTATCCTTATGATGTGAGTTACGATAGGTTCTGATTGTGTTATCATACTGATGATCGTCCATAGCCGCTTGGCATGTTTTTCATCGCATTATTCTTCTTGTTTAGTGTAGGGGCTATGGGTGATCGTCACATTAAGAGTACTAACTAAGTTCTTATATATATAGACACACATGCACATATCAATATACAAGTTCAGTTTATATTCAGTTGATTATCTTTATCTCTACTTCCATATATATCCTTACCAGTTTAATATAATAAAAATTTTGGTTATCTTTTATATTCATTTAAACCTTTCCTAAGTTCTACATTTTTTTATAGTGACTAACTCAGGTTTACCTAAAAAGTAGTTAGTTTTGTTTCCTTTGCAACATGCCGTAACATTAAGGTTTGCCTAAATTTTACTTTCAAAATCCAGTTTTCTTAATAAGTTTAATTTACATTGTATTTTTCATAATCATTATTCTTTTACAAATTTCATATCCACATAAAGCGGATCTTATCATTCCATGAACATCTTTCACAAATCAGATTAATATTCCAATTGCATTTACTCAAATTAAACCAATATTTCATACTTATCTAACCTAGAATAAAAATAACAATTTCAAAATATCGTGTTTATAAAACATAATTAATATTATGCTTATCAAGAAATTACTTCATATAAAATTTTGAATTTAGTAAACTCCATTATTTATAATTCATCCTCTTATAAATCATACTTATATAACATCTTTAAGTTCATATAATACATATCAAAATAATTTATTACACCAATTAATAAACTAAGTAACTATTACCCTAGTTATTAACACATTCAAAATTAACATTAATTCTTAATATGAGCTATACTTAAAATTTCTTCCATTATTTATTCTATTAGATCAAAGATAAATTCGAAACATGAGTTAGAAGATGGACTAATGAAAGAACCTAATCAACGAGAATCCACAAAGGATGGAGACCTTCCGTAAAATAAATTAAAGAATATTTAGGATTTTAGAAAATTTAAATTATGAATTTGCTAGAATGGATTTAGAACAAGGACTGAGATTAACTAGGGAAATCCAAATCGAAGAGAATCCTATCAAGGAAAAATGGATTCAAAAGATTGGAAACTTTTGGATAAGGTTAAATTTCAAGGCATATATATATCCTTTTACAACCATTTATACTTCTCAAAATACGCTCTCCCAAAAATGATTCTGAGACTTATTCTACTCATTATAGGGTATCACTACCCTATCTCTAATGAGTTTTAATCCCATAAGCTAAGGTTTTCTCAAACCAAAGCTCTGGTCCACATGTAACGACCAGTTATTTCCAACCATTTAAGTTAATAAAATGAATTCAAATCATTTGAAACAACATATTGTTATTGCTATGGGATTAAATATAAAATCACTACAAATGAATCACAAACATAGAAAAGCATAGTATCTCATCGTAGAATAAATAAGATACAATAACAGTACACAAAGCTATTAAAAACAAAATCTCAAAACTAGTACATAATATTAGAGTTGCAAAAAAATCAAATGCAAAGGAAGTCTAATACAATGGATTTATAATACATATGGGAAGTGACTTGAATAAATAAATAGAGATAAGGTCTTCATCAAGTCTCAAGCTCCGAAAGTGAAAGCTCAACATTGTGGTACATAATCTGACTAGAGCATAAATTAAACAAAACATTTGAGCCAGGAGTAACATTATCATATAAGTAAATCAACACTAGTGAAATGTTCAGAGAAATGCATCAGTAACTAAAGGATGCTTGGGATCACCATCCTCTAAGGATCTGTGGAAATATATACATATAATACAATACACTATAATAACGTCTATGGTAAATATACTATTGAAAATAACATAAAAGGGATTACCATTATTACCCTACACTATTTAAAAACATCATCGTACGGTTTGCATATAAAAATTTAGTAAACCGTCGGTGGATAGGGATGAGCCGTGATATGACAACATCAAATCAAAATCGCAAAAGGCTAGATCAGGATAATATTACAATGCATACGATGCAATGCAAACATCGAAAATCACTATGGTAATTTAAGGGGTGCATCCAAATCAAATCACAAAGCAATATTTATGGTATCGAAGAAGTGTGTCTGATTGGAGGAACGACCTTACTTGGCCTCGGCTTAGCTCCTGCTTTACTCATTTTAGTTATGATCAGAAAGTAAAAGGTATCCATCATTATTCTCTTACTTCATTCTAGTAGCATCCACCAAAGCTTTCATTCGTTATGGGTTCTCTACCAAACAGTTGTTAAAGTGGTTCCCGTAATTGGCAGAGAGTAAGCCAATATTCATTATAGTTCTTTGACAACCAAACGCTTATATTTTTCACATCATGGTCATTTACATTAAAAATCATATTTCAATGTCGTAAATAAATTTAACTTGAAATATAGATTTCTTTATAATCATTATTCGAAAATATTATGTATTGGATTCAGTTTCGAATTTCAAATATCATATCATCAAACAGTTCATTATCAAATTCAAATTCCAATTTCATATTTCTATTTCACAAATATCGTTATTAATCAAAAAAATTATCTCAAATAAATTCGGAGTTCATAGCTCGGATTGGAAATAACTTTAGTTTAAAATTGTAAAATATATTTAAAATAGTTTAATTTAATATATATATATATATATGTATATATAAATAAATTTTATAAAATAGTTTATTAAAATAGTTATAAATTATAATAGTTAAAATATATAAATAACTTATTAAAAATAGTTATAAAATCTTAAGAGATAAATTTTTTTAAAATTAAATAGTTTTAATATAGTTTAATATAAAATAGTACTAATTTAGAATAAATTAAATATATTATTCCAAACTGAACAAAATACCATTGTTTCATAATTTGACTTATTCCGAATTTCCATTCAGATCAACTTAAATTTAAACAGTATAAATTTCTAATTAAATTAGTTTACAAATTAGAATTACAATTTTAAACTTTTACTTCAGTTAGGTTTAAAACTTAAATCTGGATTCATTTCGTTTCATCATATTATTCACAACAACTTTCAAAGTTAAATTATCAAGTAAATTTCTTAAATCAAATTCTTCAAATTGAAAATTTATTAACTTAGCAAATCAATCACTTTTCTTTTCAAAAATCAAATCTTTTGGTTCAGTTCCTTTAAAAAAAAAATTAAAATTAAATTCTTTTCTTAATTAATTTTATTGAAGTTATTATATTAAATTATACCTATATACTATATTAAATTACAATTTAAAATTTTAATATAAAATTTAAAAACTAAATAATTCTTTTATATCAGAATAAAACATTTAAGATTAATTTAGTGTATTTATTTAGTTATGTTATATTAAATTAGTTTATATTCTATTAAATTTTTTAAATTTAATCTTTGAAATTAAATGAAATCTTAAATAATTTTATAAATAAATTTTAGATACCAAATTTCAATCTAAATATCATATTTAACCTTCCATTAAATTAATAATACTTAAATTCATGGATTCAAGTTAAATATATTAGCATTAGTTTAAACTAGAAGGTTTAATTTACAATCCAAAACTCGATTATTTGAATCAACACACATGTATAAAATTTTAGAAAAATAGTTTATTTGACCAATGATATCCGTACATAATTTTCTGTTTTATAGTCAAATGAATCGGGTATGCATCATTTCAACCAACATTATTTTATTTCTGCATGTATATCATTTGAACCCGTATATCATTTAGTGTCAAAATTATAAAATCGTTCGAGTATGCATCGTTTCACACCATAATTGTTTCTCTATCTATAGGGTACTTACAGTGTGTATTATATCATATCAATTCATGCGTCATATATCAATATCGCATAACATAATATGTGTCAAAATCATATAAACGTAACATAACATAACGTGCGTCACATATCATATAAACATAACATGCCACAATGTGGGTCACATATCATATGAACATAATGCAATATAAGGTGTGTCACACATCATATAAACATAACATAACATAACGTGTGTCATATATCATGATTGTGTCGACATGTCAAATGGTGTCAATTAACGTGATATAAAATTGTCAAACGTGAGCGATTTGTCAACCTTCGTGGCAAAGAGAAGATCCTTATGTCAAATACAGAATACACAACATCACCCTAAGAAATTTAAAAGAAGAGAGTAGAAGTATTCTGGCTAACGAAGATGGATTTTTATTTTCACAAAATTTATGAAGCAAAACAAAATTTTGGACATTTTAAAGCATATTTTTGAACCTGTCGTCAACAACAAAGTTTTTTTTTAGAAATTCCTTTTTTCTAAAACAAAGAAAATCAGGTTTACTACAAAGTGACACAGATACCGGATATCCTTCCCGGTGGGCTCCAAGTGCAGGTACTCCCTATACAGAACGTTGGTACCCAAGTGGGAAGCATGCACATTTGGATGGAACTGCGACGGTGCACTGTTGAAATAGTTCATTATATCCCGGATAAAGTTATTGCCCAGGGCACGCACCCAGTGGCGCATACCTGCTTATTCCAAGCAATGTACCCTTCTGGTGGTGCGTGAGATCTATTTCCCCTCTCAGGAGTGCGAACGTCTTTTTTGAGGAATACTGAACCTAATCGCCATGCGCCTCACCACCGTATCATCGATATGTGACGGCACAGAATCAGGTATGTTGTCAAGATTAACCATGCACGCCACCATGTACGGTGCCACCAACGTGCTTCCCTTAACGATATCCACGTGCTCTACCTACTCATGTTCGACCAATGGCTGTTGTTCTTCCGACTGCGCCCTGCGATCAGACGCTTCTGGTGAACCTATCACCTAAGAGGGTGTGCATTCCTTGGATGTCTCAAGCTCGCTGCCCTTCGAGTTAGCATCTCTAGTTGAGTCGAATGTGGACGATGAATGTTGCAAAGCTGCGACTTCCGAGATTTGTTGTGTCTTAGATCTTGTATCCATTTGCTAGCTAAACTTTCAATACACCGGCATTAGACATCGTACTGCATAACACATGCCCCTCGTGCTACTGTAAACTAACATGTACGTTTGATGTTGAGCGGTGACATGCTAAAACTATTGTAACTTAGAAACTTGGGACACGACGACGATAACGGTACGTTACAGCTGTTTCCACCGTTTCCATCAGCCAACATCGTCGGGTTCACATCGACTTATGATAATGTTATGATTGGAGCCAATAAAACACATCCAACAATTTGTTGGTTCAGTCAAAGTCATAGAGTTCAAACATATATGCTCTACCCCTATGTGCCAGGCTGGATCACCAAAGTAACCACTAACATAAGTCTCATTTCAATCGTTCAACGTCGTGAAAATGATGTGAATCCCTGGGTAGGCAGTCGATGGACCGAAGTCTAAAACAAGGGATAAAGCATTACACAAAGACGGGGCGTGGCGCAAAGTGTGCGGATCGAAGATAAATCTCGTATCCCCTCTCGGGTATGAAATATCGTACCCCGTTAGGGTTCGAGATTTTGTACCTATAGGGATACGAAACCTCGTACCCCTCTAGGGGTTCGAGATTTCGTACCCAAAACCGAGAGGTATGAGTTCAATCATCCTGAGTCCCAAACTCCACCTATTCAAGCCTCGTGTTATGCTAACTTCTCGACTTCTCTCTCTTTTCTTCTCCAAACCCTTATTCTCAAGACTCGGTCTTCCCCAAGCCTACTCCTTCAACAATCACGAAACTGAGTGCCAACATCATGTCTCAACCCTGAGCTCTGGCCTGTACCCGGTCCGAGATTCATCCACGATTCTCTCAAGCTTTGGATTACGAGCTTAAAAGGACATGAACGGATTCAAACCGCGTCAAGGCCCACCTCGAGATCAATCCCACGATGGGCACCAAGCTCGTGCGGAAGCTCGATGATCAATAATTCAACCCAAACCCACATGTATTCAACGTTAGGTTTTTTCGGGCTTTGGGTTTCGAATTCAGTTCGAAGGTAAAAGAAGAAGAAAGGGAGGAAAGGAGAAGTGTTGGAATTTATAAGGAAAGTGAAAAGGGGATATGCCCGATGTTGCTTTGTATCCCCCGTGGAGATACGAAGTTACGTATCCCAGTGGGTTACGAAGCCTCGTATTCCACCCGGATACAAAAATTTGTACCCTGCATAGGTTTTGAAATTTTCGTACCTCCAAAAGAGGGCACAAGACTCAATATGTGTGTATATATATATATAACAATAATAATATATACATATACAAACTTATATATAGATATATATCCTTATATATATACTTATATATACAACATATTAATGCACGCGATGCACACATACATTTATGAGACACTATTATGTACGTGTACATAATTATAAGTGATCAGCAAATACCTAGAGCAGTGAACACGTGCTTGTGTGCATACTCACTTACATACTAGCATGTTACTTCTCTTTTTTTGTTTCCTTCCTGCCACAATGCACAAAACCACGTGAAAACGTGTGAGCGTGTGCGTGACCTCACATCGATAGCAACCAGTTTATGTCACCACGTAAACGAGAGTCGACAACTAACATATATATTCATAAGTTAACAGGATTTCGACGGTTCAACAAAATTTTCACCGACTCAAAACACATCATGCCTAGACAGGGTGTACTTTGAGAGGAAAAAGTTAATCGGCTTTTCGGCCCGATTCCCAAAAGTACACAAGGCATGCTCGACTCAACACACCATGTGATATCAAAGTTCGAAGCATCGCCAAAAGGCCAAGATAACGAGCTTGGAAGAGGGCACATAAGTGAGAGCTTCACAACTTCTCAAAACCATGCTCAAACCATAGTTTCGTATCCCTCTGTTTCAAACCCGTTAGGTCTGAACCTCGTGCATATGCAAGACCTAAGATCCCCTTGCATATCCCTCAGCTCTATAAAACTCCGATTTCCCCAATCTCGTACCTCCCTGAATCACGAGCCCAAAAGCCTTGACCCCCTATTCTTCGTGTTCCTTGCCCTGGTGTAACTCGAACCTCGTATTTTAGAATCCAATCAACATTGGATCCTTCTAATACACCGCATTTCAAACCCCTCACATGGTAGTCTCTTCGTATCTCTTTTCTCCGTCTTCATTTTCTCGACTCCCTCCTTCATGGACCTCCATGTTCGACTCGCGCAAAACTGCCATCAATCCTATAGGGGATACGTTGCTTTGTATCCCATGGGATACGAATCTTGTATCCCTTGGGGTACGAAGTTCACACCCTACTAAAGGGATACAAATTTATACGCATACTATAGAAGGGGTTCGAGACTCTTAAAGGCCGGCGAGAAGTGGTACGATTTGGTTGTTGTGGTCCCCTACTCCTATCTGCTCCCACCTAACCACTCCACTATAAATACCCCTAAGCTTGCACTTATAGAGGGGTTGGAATTTAGTTGATTTGACCCTTCTTAAGAGCTCCAAGTGACCTATTTAGTGACATCCTTTCTTTGGGGAAGAAGAAGGACAAAAGTGACTTTTTCCAATATTCATATAAAATGACTATGACTCCAATTACACAGGACTGTTTGTAATTAAATGCCTAGAAGAGATCTGTAGCTTGTAACTCATTGTTGTAAATAAAATAAACTATTCCAAAGTGGACGTAGGCCCCTCTCGGGACCAAACCACTATCAACGTCCAGTGTCAATTACTGCTTTTCTGCACCTATTTTTCGTACGTGAAACTGCATTTCTTAAGTAATTAAGGAACTTTGGTGTTTCCGCCATATTTTAGCGTCAACATTCTGGTGCTTTCACCGAGAGCTAAGACTCATTTATTTGTCATGCATCTCCATATCGACTCCGACGTGCTCTAGATTCCTCCTTTAACTTGTCAACGAGTCAACTTACGATGGCTAAGCAACCACAAAATACAATGATCGTCTCCTCTACTACAGCCGATGTTGAAGCATCCCACCAGTATCAACTGGTGGATACCTCGGCCGAAATGGACATCCTTCCTCATGCGGATCCCAAATCCCCTGCAACCCAAGCATAGATTTATGCGTTCAACAAGAAATATGAAAATACGGCTCTTGAACTCAACCAAGCATTGAAAAACAACATTGACCTAATGCGTCAACTTCAAGAGAGCGAACGCATCGTCGCTCAACTTCATCTTGCTTAAAACAACTCCTGAGCGAGACACACCGTCTTGGAGACCACTTCTTTTGAATCTCGGGGCCCACATCAGCAAAGGAAGTACAGCCTTAAAAACAACATCGTTGTTTGTTCAAATGCCTACACAAATAGTCCTGGCCCTGGCCATGGCAGCGACAACGGAAATGGAAACGGAGATAGAACAACTATCACTTACAGTGGGGAACGCATCACCGCAACCACTCCCGTTTGCTTATCAATGATGATCCAGGGCCGAGTAATCGACCCTTCCCTCGATGGAACCATACTGTTGCTGCTCAGAACTTAGAGTCCACGCTTCCAGCAACTCAGTAGGCCCAAGTTCCTTCGTATTAGACAAAACATCTGCCTGCTCATCCTCACCAACCCTACCAAAACCTGGCCATCGAAGTTGATAACACGGAAGAGGATAGGCCGAATGTACACCACAGGAGACACCAACGGAACAGAACTCCCGAAGTTCGCCGAAACTAGCTGGTTCCACCAGAAAATGTCTATCCAGCATATCTCCCAGACATGGTCCGAAGGAACATGAGGGATATGCGGGAAATGCCAATGACTCGTGGGAAACCCAACTTGAGGCGTAACCCTTTCATAGGATCGTACATGAAGCCGAGTGGCCTCACGGTTCAACATGCCACAAATGGCATAGTGTGATGACACGACGAACCTTTGTGCTTTCCTAAATCGCTATGAATGGTTGATAGACTTCATCCAAGCCACCAACACGGTGAAATGCAAGTTTTTTCCAGTCTTCCTTTCGTGCACAACTTTGCTTTGGTTCTCTCGCCTTCCACTCCAGTCCATCAACTCCTTTGGATACCTGGCCACAAAATCAGTCAGGCAATTTAGAATGCACGTGCAAACTCCAAAGAATGCATTCACTCTCTTTATCCTGTACCAAGGTGCTGTAGAATGTCACAAAAGCTATCTAGAGCGATTCAATACCACCCTCGCCGAGGTCGATGACACTGAACCTCGCACCGTACTCTTCTAGCTTGCAAAATGCGTCCTCCCCACCTTCGAGTTCGGTACCTGGATCGACAGAAAGCTGTACAAGACCTTGGAAGCATCTTATGAAAAGGCGGGCAATTCCTGTGCCAAGAAGAAGCAAGACGCAATAGGGATTCACGGGTTAATCATTCAAACAGCCTACGCGCCGGCTCTGTCGACGAATGTGTTAAAGGAAAATAGGTCGAAGAATCTTCCGACAAGGGAAAAGGAGCAATCCCTTACAAGCCAAATCCGAACAACGACAAATAGGGTGGTCGCAACAACAACCAGACCCCGTTGTACCCCAAAATGCATGATCGCTATCAAAATTGCAGGAATTACACTCCATTGAACCAAGACACGAAGAACATTTACTTGGAAACCTTTAGTACCCTCCAGTACAAGAAGCCCAACAAGAGGGAATCCACCGACCGAGAGAAGAACTCCGGCAAGTACTGCAGGTTCCACGATATGTGCGGGAACAATACCAATGATTGCCACCATCTCAAGGACGCAATAAAAAAACTCATCCGCGAGAAACTCCTAGAGCAGTATGTTCAGGAACCTTCTCATCTCCAGGAAGCTACGGGCCCTCCAACGCCTGCACTTCCGACTCCTACTAATGCACCCCAGGGCCATCCAACCAAAGGTCACATGGCATTGTGATTAACACTATCTGTGGTGGGACTCACACCATGCATGACAGCTTCCTCAAAATGGAAGAATACGCCAACTCTATCAAACATGCCGTGTACGAAGCTTATTCTACCCTAGACGAATTAGTCCCTGCTAAACTTCAGAAGACAATGCGGTACGATATCGTATTCCGAGAAAGAGAGTCCACGGGAATCGAGATCCCAACTATAGACCCTCTCATCATTTCTATTCAAATCGGCCCAGTTTTCATCCGAAGGATCTTGGTTGATTCAGGAAGCTCAGTCAATATCATATTCAAGGAGGCCTACGACTAGATGAAACTGGAGGCCAAAGACTTGAATCACTGTCATGCAACGATGCACGACTTAATTGGATCCACCAATCACCCGGTCGACATGGTAGACCTTCCCGTAGAGCTTGGAGAAGTAGATCGGAGCTGGGTTCACATCCTTAACTTTGTGTTCATTAACGTTATCTCTCCATACAATGTTTTCTTGGGATGACCTTTCCTCATTGAATTCCAAGTCTGCATATAACCATAGTCCCTACTGATGAAATTCCCGATAGAGTATGGGATCGGCACAGTCAAAGGTGACCAAGCCACAGCCAGAGATTGCTACCTCATAGAGTGGAGGAACACACGCAATAAGGACAAGGGAAAGAACATGCCTCCATCCTCTTGCGCCAATACTGTCTCTGCATAGAAATAAGAGGCGTCTAAGTCCTGGCTAAGGTTCCACTGCCATCTCTCCGATGATCTTGATCTAAGGGAGGACGAAGAACTCGATTTCGAAAGGGCTACTCTGGTAGAACCAATGGTGGAAGTTCCAATCAGCTCCGACAACCCGACAAAGGTTTTGAAAGTTGGATCAAAACTCCATCCCACAATAAAGGAAGAGCTCGTGCAATTCTTAAGGGCCAACCTCAATGTGTTCGATTGGACACACTCTGACATGTGTGGCATCGATCCAGGAGTCACTTGCCAAAGGCTCGCCATCAACCCCTTGCAGCTTCCAATCAAATAGAAACGTCGAACCTTGGGAATTGAAAGATCTTCTGTGCTCAAAGAAAAGATTGACAGGCTACTCAACACGGCTTTATCAGAGAAGCCTTCTACCTCGAATGGGTTTCCAACCTCGTCCTGGTCAAAAAAAAAAAATGGTAAGTGGCGAACGTGTGTCGACTTCTCTGATTTAAACAAGGCATGTACAAAGGACAGTTTCCCACTTCCAAAGATCGAGCAGCTTGTTGATTCAACGGCTGGATAATAGCTCTTGTCTTTTTATGGATGCCTACTCAGGCTACAATCAGATCGCGATGTATCTCTCAGACCAAGACCATGCCTCTTTTATAATCAACCTCGAGCTCTACTGTTATCTCGATATGCCCGTTGGTCTTAAGAACGCGGGAGCCACCTATCAACGACTGGACAACTTCATTTTCAAGGACCAGATTGGAAAATCCATGGAGGTATACGTGGACGATATGCTTATAAAATCGAAAATATTGAACGACCACGTCTTTACCTCACTAAGGTGCTCGATGTCCTCCGCAAATATGGCATGGAACTCAATCCCTTGAAATGCTCATTTGGCGTTGCATTAGGAAAATTCTTAGGTTTCATCGTCAATTCGCAGGGAATTGAAGCCAATCCTGATAAGATCAAAGCTATCTGGGACATCCAAACTCCTCGGAGCATTAAAGATGTTCAATGTTTAAAAGGGAAAGTCACCGCTCTAAGTCGGTACATCTCAAATGCCGCCGACAAAATGCATCCCCTTTTTTGACTTGCTCAAGAAGGGGAAGCAAAACTTCTCATGGATGTCGAAATGTGTTGCCGCATTCCAAGACCTCCTGAATCACTTTGAGCGAGCACCCTTTTTGTCTAAACTCGTGGATCACGAAGACTTATATGTTTATTTGGTTGTTTATGTGCAGGCAATCAGCTCAGCACTCGTACGCATCAAAGACCGTGTCCATTGACCTGTTTACTACATCAGCAAGAGGCTAACAGGGGCAGAGAAGAACTACCTTAAACTCAAAAAGTTGGCCTGCTAATTAGTAATCTCTTCCCGTAAGCTATGGCCTTACTTGCAATCTCATCCCATCAAGGTTTACCCGGACCAGCCCCTGCGACAAGTCCTTCAGCGGCCCGAGGCATCCTGGGGGCTCCTTAAGTAGAACATAGAGCTGAGCCAATTCGAGATCACTAACATTCCTCGATGAACTATCCTCGGACAATCCTTCGCAGATTTTATAGTAGAGTTCACTGCCTCAGAGGAGCCCCCTCCTGAGGATACCAAAACTCTTGAGATTCAATGGAAACTTTTCACAGATGGATCCTCTAACGATCTACCAACAAGGATGCAAAATATGAAGCTTTGATTGCGGGAATCAGAATTGCAATGGAGATTAAAATCAAAGTTGTCCTATTCTACACCGACTCGCAGCTCATCGTTCGTCAAGTACATGGCGAATTTCAAGCCAAAGGGGATCGTCTCGCCCTCTACTTTGCCTGGTTTCGGGAACTCCTTACTAGCTTCAACCACTACACCATTACTCTTATTACTTGAGAAAATAATGAGAAAGCTGATTCGTTGTCCAAGATGGCAAGCTCCGGGGATGCACAAATTATGGGAATTGCTTCTGTCAAAGTGCTCGACTCTCCATGCATCCACCAGCCGCAGACTCGTTCGGTAGCTACGAGGGAGACTGGGCCCAATCCCGAATCGTGGATCACCAATCAAAAATTACATACAGTTCGGAATACTCCCTAATTGTAAAATGATAGATGAGCACTCACCCGCAAATCATCTCACTACATCATCTTAGATAGGGTGCTCTACCGAAGAGGATTCTCCATTCCATTACTCCGATGTGTAGCCCACGGCGACGCCGACCGTCTGCTGATAGATATACACGAAGGCGAGTGTGGTGACCCTAATAGAGGGAATACTTTGGCCAACAAAGCTATTAGATACGGATACTTCTGGCCCGCTCTCGAGCGGGACGCCAAAGGCTATTCCCGCAAGTACGACAAATGCTAGAAATTCTCAAAAATTCCAAGAGCCCCGCCTACCAAGCTAACGCAAATGGTTATCCCTTAGCCATTCACCATGTGGGGAATATATATCATCGGGACCCTTCTGATGGCTAGAAGGGGGTACGTTGTGCTATTGTCGCGGTCGACTACTTTACCAAATGGGCAGAGGCCGAGGCCCTTGCCACATTCACCACCAAGGAGGTAATCAAATTCGTCGTCCATAATATTACCACTCGATATGGAGTCCTCTAAGTCATCGTCTCTAACAATGGGACCCAGTTCGAGGGCGCTGAGTTCAAGACTTTTTGCCGTCTGCACAACATCGAGAAGGGGTTTTCAGCAGTGGCCCATCCTTAGGTCAATGGGTAAGTTGAGGTTGTCAACAAACAAATCAAATCCATCATCAAGAAGCGATTGGAAAAGGGTAGAGGTTTGTGGGGAAAAGGGAAGAGGTTTGTGGGAAAAAGAACTCCCTCTGTCCCTATGGGACTACCGGACCAACCACAAGTCAGCAACCGACCACACCCCTTTCACTCTTGCCTATAGATTTGAAGCCATCATTCCCATTGAGCTAAAGCTTCAGTCTCACTGAGTTACCTACTATGATCCAAAGATAAACCAGGACCTACTCATGGAATCACTTGACTTACTCGAAGAGAAAAGAAACAAAGTCGAACTCAGAGCTGCTGCTCAGCGCCAACAAGTCGCCCGATACTTCAACCCTAGAGTTTGTCCCAAGGACCTCAATATTGGAGACCTCGTTCTGAAATGGATCTTTCCCACACCGACTTGTTTCAGACCTCGCTGGGAAGGTCCTTACATCATACAACATAGGCTCCGAGATGGGACCTTCAGGCTAGCAACCATCGATGGCGCCGAACTCCCCAGGGCATGGAATAACGAACATATTCGCCGCTACTTTACATAACTTAGCATACAAATTTCCGTTTTCCAACAATGTTTTGTTTTCTTTAACAATCTAAGGCATTATAAAGGTTGTTACTGCCAAAGTTAGTAGTAAATATATTGTTCAATTCTCCGTGCTCCCGAGGTGTTTACTTCTTGAATAGTATGTTTGATTAACAATCATAACTAGATTGCACGCAAGAACACACTATCCCGGACCGGCACCCCCACGATGGGAGTCGGCATTGCAACATAAGTCTCGAATCAACGACTAGACTGAGTATAAATAACACCACTCGAGTCCTGAATCAACGATGGGACAAAGTATAATAACACCACTCGATCCGGAACCAACAACGAGACCGAGTATAAATCATTCCGCCATCCAGTCTCCGGACTCGGGGGCAGCCCATTAGGCAAGTTAGTGCAAAATCGACAACTCCTAATGCTCCATCCGGCCCCTTGGGTTCGGATCCAGGTACCACTTGGACCTCGAATCAACGAAGAGGACGGGTATAAATCGTTTTGCCACCCGATCTCCGGACTTTGAGGCAGCCCATCAGCCAAGCTAGTGTGAAACCGACCACCCCTACGGCTAAATATGACCCTTCGGGTCTGGATCCAGGTACTATTCGATGAATTAACGATGCCCCTGAGCTCTAAACCTGAACGGACGATGGGAGATCCATAAAGGACGACATCACAGCGTCCATACCTTCTCACAACTTAGGATCAACGACCTCCGGGAGGTCCAAGAGGGAAGGCACCTGGCCCGAATTACGCACAACTCGGGAATCCTAAACAAATGAAGACCCAAGAGCATTGGGCAGTACACAACCCCCGCACGACCGAGGGAACCCCAAGAGAAGGACCCCCTAGTCACATTTGTTTAAGTGTAATGACAAGTACACTTGTGTAAGTATAAGATGTTGAAAATCATAAGACGAACATTGGAACAATTAACGTAAATACGATATAGGAAAGGGTAACTATGCTTTCATTCGCACAAAAAGAAAACTACATACTAATGAATATACTTTCCTTTCTAATAACGCGGTGTACATGAAAACCACACCACGCCCCTACAACACCAAAAGAGAGGGTCGTACTGGAGTATACTATTGGCCTACGTAACTAAAATACCCATAACATTTATGACATCCATTAAGATAAATCATCTCTCTTCTTCTTTTTACCTTTATTCTTAGTAGATTCAACGCTAGGCAGTTCACTGCTACCCGTTATTGATCTCTTCCTTCCCGAGCTACTCCCGGCTTTTCCTCCTCTGCCCTTTTCTGGAGTGACAAACTTGTGCAATGCCGATGTACGCTTCTAGACATCATCTTCGCCACTGCTCATCTCTGTAATCTCCATGGGAGGAATGCTCTGCAGCGGCTAGGGAGTGATATCCAAAGCAAGATCCACCATGACCTCGTTTCCACCTTGGGCTTTCTTGGCCTCAAGTGATGCCTTCTTCTTAGCTTCTTCGGCGGCCTTTCGATCGGCTACTTTCTTGGCTTTGATCTTTGCAGCGTCATCTTCCTTAAGCTTCTCATCGGTATCTGTGGCCCTTTGCTTGGCTTCTTCAGCAATTCTTTTCTTCTCCACCTCATCGGCGGCCTTCTTCGCCACCACCGCGGTCGCAACTTTCTCTTCAGCCTCCTGCCTAGATTTCTCTTGGGCCTCATAAAGAGCGATCTTATCCTGTTTCCTTTTCAACTCTACCTCCTCGGACTTCGCCATCATTCAGGCTTGCTGAGTTAGTACTAGTTCATGCATCGTCTGCACATTGTCCTCTACTGCATCCGTGACTGAACACTCTTGGCCATCCGACACCTCTCCTTCCTCTAAAATATCCTTATAAGCGATGGAGGCCAAATCCACATCCGAAAATGTATCCATGTGACTGCTTTCCTCTCCAAAGTGTATTCCATGTAGTCCTAGCCCAGATTCAAACGGTTGAGGAATCGCGGGGGAAGAGCCTGTCGTTGCTTCCATTTCAAGGGGGGCTGCATAGAAAAAATGCAACTATTTAGTTTCTAAGTAGTTAGCACTCTCGTACTCTTCAGGTATCCATGGCAATGAGAGTTTACCTCTGGTTGCATGCGGTGCAAGTATGATTGGAAGAGTTCTCGCTCTCGTAGTAGAATTCGATCCCACCGGCCCATAGCCAGAATGCTCAGGATGATACTCGGTCGTAACATGAACTAGAATTGTAGGATCACCGCTTGTAGCAGACACCGGAGCTAGTAGGTGATGAGTACTTCCTTCTCCAAACTCTTGAGCAAATATCACACTCACAGTCGCTATAAACTTTCCCATATCAGCGGCATGCTTCGCCAGTCTTTCCTTCTCAGCATCCTCTTCTAGCAATCTCCTAACTCCTCTAGTTTCTTACATCCATCCTCAGTCAGGAGTACCTCCATGAGTTTGCTTTCATCTAGTGACCCCACTCTTACTTGTCGAGTAATTGGGCCTCATATTGTACAAGCTTCTGCTAGGTCTGAGCCATCTCTGGGGAGTAATCATCAAGCCATGAGACAGCGCAGAACTTTAATGTCTTAACAAGCATACCTCGAGTAAGTTTCTCCAGCGATTCTTCCACCCTAGCCTCGATATCCGGAATCTCCTGTTTCAGTTCCTCCACCTCTCTTTGGTGCTTGGCTTTCAGCCCAACGACTGAGCCCAGTAGGTCTCAGTTGGAGGCCTCTGCTTTCTCCTTTTTTGGCCTTGTCGCCTCTAGCTATCTCCTCAAATCCTTATTCTCTTTCTTTAGCCTCTGGACCCCATCATTTTTAGTCTTTAACCTCTCATTTTCCAAAATCATGTTTTCATTATCATTCTCAAGCTGGAATACTTTCTCGTTCTCCGTCATCAAACGAGAATTCCCCATAGCCAGGTCTTCATAATCCTTCTTAAGCTTAGCAATTTCAGTTGACACCGAGACCACCATGTCCTCATAGGTCGAAGTCGTATGCTCTGCATCCTTCTTCAGTTTCTCATACTCCCTTTTTAGCTCACCTATTATGAAAAAATACAGACGACACATAAATGTGTTGATAGGACACATAGATAACAATGTTCCAAAAACAAATATATATATCTTACTCAAGGACTCCTCCGCGTTCCGGACGGCCAGCTGTTCGTCCTTCACCTCCTACGTCAAGTTGGCAATCTCCACATTCTTATTCGTAATGAGATCCAAGAGATACCCTGGGTACTTATAGTACTCACTGCATTGGTAATAAGCATATTACACCTGTTGCTACACCATTTTTCTATCCTCCCAAGGGATCGTGCTGAGATTTGGAAGCCACATAAGTTCGTCAAAGTAGTGTCTCAACATTTTCTATTTCAGCAGGGCTTTCCTCTCCTCTACGCTGAGTTTTAAAGCTTGAGGTAGCACGGGCATTAGTCCTTTCTGCTTCAAGCCTGTTTTCTTCTTCTTGCTAGGATGAACCAACTCTTTCTCCTTGGATGAAGCAACAAGCAGAGCTGGCAGAATATATTGGGCAGTCGTTGAAGACGGACGCCCAGCACTAATAGAAACATTCCTTGTTCCCGTCCCCGATGACCGGTGAAGCCGAGGGGGGATTCGGAACACTGGGGTCGCTCCCTACGATGGTTCGCACTGCTGTTGTCACGAGGAGGAGGATCGTCAACAAAACTAGAGCTCCTCTTAATATTCGACATAAAGCCACCCCTAAATGGTCGACGACTTCCATAACCATAACCGCGACCTCCTCTCCCACGAGTCATGTCACTTGAAAAAGAAACATATTCGAGATTAGACTCGAAATCCTAATGTACGCGATTAAATGTTATATAATGTAGTGCTTATGAATGTGTATGTCCTAAGTGTTCTCTCAATAGACCAGACAATGTCCCGCTCGAAGGAACGACTTCCCCCACTGCTAGAGCTAACTCCTCCATACATGTGACACTGGGAAAGGGAAACGTAATAAGCGGGAGTTTTTTCAAGTCATCAAATTGACTCTCTCTCACTCAAGAGAGATGGAGGTCCCAGAGGGAGCTACTGGAGACTGCATTTTGGTGGGACACTCGTAACCAGCAACTGCCTCCTCACCCACGGTCTCACCCACGCCAATTTTCTCCTGAATCCTTGCAGCCTTGCTCGGATCGGAACCAATAGGAGATGCTTTCCTCTTTCAACTCGGGGACCCCTTTTCTTTCCCAGTGTCTATTTTCCCTCCACCTCCGGTGATGGTCGATCTGAGTATCGATCGATTATCAGGGGCAGTCCCACGTCGCGAAGCCCATCCCGATCTAGGATGATATTGGTAGAGTGAGCCTTGACTGGAATGGCCAGCAAAGACTCAAGTCATTGTTGATGCCCTATATCTGTAGGCGCCTCAGGATTTCCTGCCATGCACAAATGAAGTCAAAATTAAGCTACTAAACCAGAAAGTGTTAATTGGAAAGTGAAGGGAAGCACTCACTCCCTTCCAACCATCTCCTCGCGAATCCAGGAGGAGAACATACGACGAACCAAACATGCTTGTACACTGTCAGTTTAGGCCATTTCCTGATGAAGAACTTGATGTTGTGTGATGCCTCCAAGACATACTGAGACGGTGAGGCCATGGCTCTCCTCTTCAGTTGAAACGGTTACCAGATATCCTTCCCGGTGGGCTTCAAGTGTAGGTACTCCCTGTAGAGAACGTAGATACCCAAGAGGGAAGCGTACACATTCGGATGGAGCTGCGACGACACAATATTGAAATAGTTCAGTATATCCTGGATAAAGTCGTTGCCCAGGGGCACGGACCCAGTGGCGCACACCTTCTTATTCCGAGCGGCGTACCCTTCCGGTGGTGCGTGAGTTCTAACGCCCCTCTCGGGAGCATGAGCATCTTTTTAGGGAATACTGAACCTGATCGCCATGCACCTCACCGTCGTTTCATCCATACATGACGGCACAAAATCAGGTGGGTTCTCGAGAATAACCGCGTCCGTTGTAACAACCCAGAAAATCAGAACCAATTTAAAAATTTTATTTTGGCAATTTTAATGAATTTTGAATATTTAAAATGATTTATTTTAAATAATTATGAATAGAAATTTATTTTGAATAGAATTAAAATGCATAAAATTATTTGAATCGAAGTTAGAATATAAATATTTATTTTAATTATAAAAGGAATTGAAAATGGCGAGATAGTTTGAAATTTTGATTTCAAATTTCAAATGAATGTACAGTATTCAAAATAAACCGGATTTTAGTGAAATCAGAAATATTAGAATCTATTTAAAAATATATTTTCAACGAATCCGAAAAATTGAAATTTCATAGCGGGAATAAAAAGTTATGTCCAGTTGAAAATTCAGAATAGTCGCTATGGAAATATAGCCTTTAAAAATAGCGATTTTGCAAACGACCTCCGTTTTCAATGAAACCACTTTTGTTGGATCCGGGATGTCAAGTTATTGCTAGATTCCAATTTTCGTAATTTTGGAAATCAATATGTGAGTGTGTCAAAAGAAAACGTATTTGGTCAGTTTCAGTCAATTTGGATCGACCAGAAAATGGTCAGTTTTCAAATGGTCACCAAATTCGACGAAATTAGTTTTTATGGGACTGTATCGTCCCAACATAGCCAGATTTATTTTTCGGGAATTTTTAGAGTCAGTATGTGGCCCCGTTAAATTAGAATGTGCGTTCAAATTAAACATATTGATTCATATTTGAAATTTATTGAAAACAGATCGAAACGGCCGAACTGGCTTATGATACATATCCCATTCCACTCGAAATAGGAGTATTTAGCTAGGGACGACAGTCGTTGGATGTGAATTGGAGTTTGAAAGAAAAAACCTATTTTTACGAATTAAATAAATATTTATATATACATAACTCAAGTCAAAAATTTGGTCAAAACCCACCTTTCCTCCATACGTGGTCAACGCGTTCTTCAGCCCCCGTTTGAACGAAACCGATGGCCATATTTACTCAGATTTTTCGTCCATTTCTTTTCCAATCCACGCTTGAATTCATGAAGGTTATTAAACGAAAATTGTAGACCTTTGTTTGATCTTTCAATTTTTATAAGTTTGATCAAGTATGGTTGTGAGATTTGGGGGAAATCACCGCCAAAAGGCCACGAATTCAGGCTCAAATTCTGGCATGATTGCAGCACCGAATTGGTCAGCGTTCGGGGTGCAGGGGCGAGATACAACGACGGTGGAGGCGGTGGTCTCTGATCGGGCTCAACTGGACTGATGAAGGCGCGCTAAGGGATGGTCGGGGGGAACCAATTCGACATCGACCTGAAGCTTTCAAAGAAAAAAACAATGATTAAGGGAAAAGGTGATCCATTTTTAGTTAATTACATTGTTCATTGATTATAGCGTTAATTACACTGCAGTTAACTTGAAATTCTAATGTGTTTTTAAATATAAATTTCTATATAAAAATAAAATTGTTTTCAAATGTGTTTAAAAAAAATAAAAATTCCATTGTTTTTAAAATAAAAATAGCGATATAAAAATATGATTTATTTTTAGTATTTAATTTATAAATAATATGAAACAAAAATATGATTTATATATGAAATTGTTTTTATATAATATGTATAGCATTGTTTTTATAAAATATGGATAGCATTAAAAAATAGCATTGTCAAAAATGTGTTTTTTAACATATAAAGATTTGATTTTTATTTTTATATATATAACTTAAAAGAAGTGATTTTTATATACATTACAACGAGATAAAAATATGATTTTTATTTAGACAATATGATAAAAATATGATTTTTATGTATGGAAAGCGTTATTGAAAATGGGACTTTTAATATCAACTGCGTGAAACAGAGGGCGATGGAACGGACTGAAATCAAATGGAATCCAAACCGTTCAGAAATAAAGAATGGCGGAGTGGAAACCCAAGGTGAGAACTTCTCACTAAGATTATTTTTGTACAGTTATTTATTTTACAACTGCATATATGAACTGCTCCCCGTCATCCACAGACCATGTACGACTTGTTTCTGATTGTTTTGTGTTGTTGAAATTGATTGTGTTGTTGAAATTGATTGTGATGCGAAATGGACTATATAGAATATTCATGTGTTGAATAATAAAAATATCAATTTTATTTTATAAATGAATGGTATAAAATATTCATGTGTTGAATAAAATAAAATATTCATGTGCTGAAATAAAATAAATATTCATTTACAAATCGTGCGATTTGTTTATGTACACCATTTGACTGATATCGATTGGGACGATAAATTTTACACATCGCCCAACTGCATAAATAAAATTTGTGTTTGTTGTTTGAAACCCCATATGGGTATTGGGATGATAATTGACGTACACTAATCCTAATTGTTTAATGGTATGTCGATCGATTGGTTGACAAGCTGTATAAGCGTTAATTATTTATATTTAATGTTTATGCAATTGTATAACGCACTCTAGATGATGGTTGATTATTTATCACTGTTATTGTATACATGTGTTGTATGGAATCCATATAATTAACATTATATGGTAATTGAATGGGTCTCATTCTAATTTGGAATTAAAGAATATTTTAAAATAATATTCAGAAAAGGATTAAAAATATTCATGTGTTGAATAAAACAAAAGAACGAATATTTTAAAATAATATTCAGAAAAGAATCAAAATATGATTTTTGATGTCCGATTTGGGATGGACACGAAAATATTTAAATATATATAGCCGTGTTGATTAGATATGCGCCATTTAGACGCGAACGATATTTATATCGATTTTATTCGTTTTTATAACGAATATCGAAAAGGAAATAATTTCAAAATAAAATATTTTGAAAATATCATCATTTATATTACAATGATGTAGAATATTCAATTTTGGTTTAAAGTTGAAAAAGAAATTGGAATCGATTTACAAAATACATTTTGAATGGAAATTGACGAAATATATATATAATATATATATCATGTATATAATGGCCTGAAAAGAACGCGTCGCGCCACGGCAATTCGCGAATTTCGACAATTGACTTCGAATTGATGTTACGGGAGATCCGACCGTCGGATTCTCCTAAAACCGGAACCGTTGGGTTTGTATCGAAAAGAGCTTTTCAATGAATACAAGAGATTTGAAATCTAACTATTGGATTTGGATTTATGTTCAAATCAAATTTGGAGAAGGTCGTTGTAAGTGCAGTTTGATGGCCGTTTATGGAAATCGACTGTACGGGCCTTGATAAAATTATTAAAAATATCAATAATTTGTGTAAAATCATAATAAATGATTTGGAAAGAATTGGAAAGTAAAATTCAATATTTTAAAAGATAAAAATGTACATTTATCAAAATGAACTAGTTATGAACTAGAATTATAATCCAATATTTTTAAATAAATAAGTTGGATTTAAAATGGTTTTAAAAATAACCAGAATTTCCAATATATGAATTGGAATGGATTTGAATTGAAATTATCATCAGAATTTCGGGTTGTTACAATCTCCCCCACTTAAAACTTTTCATCCCCGAAAAGGAACAAAGTCGAAAGTGGTTTGATTAATCAACTCTACGTTCGATTTGGCTTCCATTCTCCAACTTTTCAGTTTCTGAGAATTTTCAAATTCTTCAAAAATTTGGCTAACACCCTAAATTTTCGAAAAATTTCGCCATAACCTCCCCTGCATCGGGAGCCACGGGAAAAATCCCGAAATTGCCATATAGGCCTTCTGATCTCAAAAAGAAAAAGAAAAGGCCAAGCGGCTAGCCAATAGGGTCATAAAATCATCATCACCCAAACAAAACAGTAAATTATAGTAAACATGTACCTATTTGTCCGGCAAACAAATTTTATTCTCTGCTCTAGCATCCTTGCTATGACCTATTCAATGGATATACATGTATATGCTAGCAAATGCTACCAATTTTCAATACAATTCAATATTTGATTCTATTAGGCTAAATGGTTCAAAATGATCAAACAAATAAACAAACAACACAACCATCAATCAATTAGTGAATTAACTTTTCAAATTCATAACTTTGATGTATATACTGAAAATCATGTTTTTGATGCCAAATCACAACAATAAATTCTAGCTATATTGGTTTTGGTTCTCACACCAGTCTAATGGAAATATATAGATATCACACCTTCGTCACTCGAATATAAATTTTGATGACGAGTACTCAACCATCAGAATCATCTTCAGGCCACTAGAGTATGATTCTATATCTATCCAGTATATTAAAACTTCGAATATACGTTCATGACGCGTATATGCAAAATCTTTATATATTGGATTGTCCATATTCAAAATAAATAAATATTCAAATACGTATAAAGCAATTTAAATTTTAAAACTAAATTGTTTTCATTTGAAAAATATACTCTTCACACTCGTTCTAGGATACTACTGATCCTATCTCTAACGAGTCATTCTAATTGGATATTACTAATCCAATATCTGATGAATTCTTTCATATGGTTCTAATGTGTCTTGTTCTCGAGCTCTGTAAACCAAAGCTCTGATACCAACTGTGATAGCCCGTTACTTCCCGTGAAGGAAAGCCCGGATTACCTTGAGAACAACACACAAATGAACGCAGACGGAAGAACATTTCATTGCTATTACAACAATTCCATCAGATACAAGAATATACAGAGTATAATTGAATAAATTACATTCGATAAATATTAGAGATTACAATAAAATACATAGCAGCGGAAAATAATACAAAGCACAACTGAAGGTGATATACGGGTACAGAGCTTTCCAGATATCATTCCAGCTGTAAACCAGGATCCTGTGAATATAAATCTGCAAAACCAAAACTACTAGCTGCCCGTGTCGAAAATAAGGGCACCCAGAGTTTAGGTTAAAATAATAAACTCTAGGTCAGTCATGTGACTGGTGTGAGAACTAAAACAGTTATTTAAAACTTTACTTTAAAAGAGAGTAATTCAAGGGACCACGCCGTATAACACGGAACGGGTTTCCTCCCAAGAATACTAGTGCATATAATAAACAGCGCAATGCTTTTTCGAAAAATGAAGCTATTATAAGACCCAGGTCCCATCACACAATGCAACGCAAGCCGGAGGATAGGGTTTTCCCTTATAATAGCCAAACATGCTTGGTACGTTTAAAACAAATCATTTGATACTATAATAAGTGTATAGTGTCAAAACAATTTCAATCATAAATATAAATCATAGGCGGCATGAATGTCCCATACCACTATGTCGCCATACTAGTTCTACAATTAAAGCCGAAATACACGTATTGGAAATTGGATTTCCGTCATGAGTCGAGGCAAGGGGCAAGCTCCTCTCCGCTTTCGAGACACTCTAGCAAATGTCCCAGGACTACACACTCTGGGTAACCCCTGGATGCTTCAGGGCCGGTCCTCACTTACGTTAGAGGATTAGTTATGCCTGAACACACGTTTCCCGGTCCTTACAGACCTAAAATCGAGGCGCCTCATCCAACAACGACATAGGTGAAAAGTATATAAATGTCAGGGCTGGTAAGTCACTGACACCACCAAAGCTAGAAAGAAACGTCGTGCTCTCCCTGCAGTCCTTATCCCGTTTTTGACTCATACCGAGGTGTGAGGCTCGCGAATTCACGTTATACACAAAGATGCCACGTAGGTCGTGCTTTGATCATCAACCACAATACTTTGCTTTTCAACAGAAGCCTTGATCCATGCAACTCAGCGTGCCACACAGGCAATTCATGCCATGCGATTGATATCTATCGATATATAACCTCTAAGCTCATACGTCTCAGAGAAGGGCGTTAAGCAAGAGAATAAATTCTCCGCCGCCAAACAGATATATATTTAACAGAAATCAATCAACACAGAATAAAATCCAATGTCAGACACACAATCCATTTACAAATTCGTTCTGGGTCTGAACGAAACCGGAGGCACTTTCCTCGCATATCCATCCACCTCCAAGTACGTCTGGACGACAACCAACTGATTCTCTCATCTTGGGTGTACAGCCCAATCAAGATCGTCAGTAATCACCCAAACGATGTGAAGATTTCCGGTCTTCAACCACCGTCTTCATCTTCGACATATCATCGAATCGGTTATTCAGAATGGGTATAAACCTGGCCTTTCCGAACAACCCGCGTATATTAAAAACAAATGTTACACAAACACAACATACGCCTCATTCCAATTCATTAGCCACTAACCGTAAATCAGTAAGAGAGAAATTTCCCAAATATTAACCCCGAAGGCCGAAACCAACATCAGATCAATACCCAGGAAACCATTCTTCTTAGCTAACCTACAGCTAGTTTCTAAATTTCATATTCTTAGGGAAAGGTTCCCATTAATTTTATCCAAGATAAATTCTTTGAATTTATTCTTTAATCTTCCTTTGGATGTCATTTCAAACCAAATTATGGTTTTCCAAACTAGTCCAGATTAGCGAACCACACCGGAGTAATTATTTATTTTATTTCCCAATCCCAACCTATTCATCCCATGAAGCAAAACTGGTAATACTCCATATCTAACACCACGGTGTTATCGGTAAAATTAATTACCATTTCACGTTCAAATCTAATTAACGATTTAATTATCGCTTTGGAGCAAAACTGGTGATACTCCATTCTCGCTCATTTTCCAAATTTGATAATTTAGATTATCAATTCACATTTCAATCTAATTGCAGATTCATTAAAACTCCTTTTACTGGGTTAAAGAACTAATGTCATTTAAAACACAGTTCACGATAAACCCAAATCATATTCTATTTATTATCTGGTTAAAGAACAAGTGTTATTTAAAACACCCTTCACGATAAACCCACAAATCAATGCTATTTAAAACCCATTTCAAATCCAATTTATTTATTTAAAAATAAATTGGTTTTAATTTTAGTTCAAAACTAGTTCATTTCGATAAAAATCTATTTTTATCTTTTCAAATATGGAGTTTTTCATCCTAATTTTTCCCAAATCATTTCTTATGATTTTACACAAATTATAACTATTTTTAATAATTTTATCAAGGCCCGTACAGTCGATTTCCGTCAAAGGCCATTGAACTGCACTTACAGTGACCTTTTCCAAATTTGATTTGGACGTATCTCCAAATCCAACTGTTGGATTTCAAATTTCTAATATTCGTTAGAAATCTCTTTTCGATACGAACCCAACGGTTCCGGTTTTAGGAGAATCCGACGGTCGGATCTCCCGTAATGTCCGTTCGAAGTCAATGGTCGAAATTCGCGAACTGCCGCGGCGCGGCGCGTTCTATTCAGGCCATTATATTATATATATAATATATATAATATATATTTCATCGATTTCTATTTAAACGAATTTTATAAATAGTTTTGAATTCGTTTCAAAAACAATTTCAACCTTTATTTCAAATTCAAATCAAAATTGAATTTCCTATTATAAATCCTTTTTACTTTCATTTCTATTTGATTTCAATTCAAATCGATTTTAATTCGATTCGAATTCATTTTCTTTTCAATCCAATTCGATTCGAATTCGTTTTCTTTTCAATTCAATTCAAATTCGTTTTCTTTTCAATTCAAATTCATTTCGTTTTCTATTCAATTCAAATTCATTTCGTTTTCTATTCAATTCAAATTCATTTCGTTTTCTATTCAATTCAAATTCATTTCGTTTTCTATTCAATTCAATTCAAATTGGTTTTCTATTCAATTCAGTTCAAATTGGTTTTCTATTCAATTCAATTCAAATTGGTTTTCTATTCAATTCAATTCAAATATAAAAATGAATATAATCGATATAAATATCGTTCGCGTCAAAATAGCGCATCTCTAATCAACACGGCTTTATATATTTCAAAAAATTCCGTTATTCTATTTAACAAATGAATATTTATTCTATTCAATACGTGAATCTATATTTTTGTCAACACACGACTAATCTCAACGAATGAGTACTGTCCACGTGTGACTCTTTTTGTTATTTAATATATTTTATATATGATAAAGATGTAAATTTTATTGTTAAAATATTTCGTTCAACACATGACTAATCTCAACGGATGAGTACGGTCAACACATGAGCCTTTATTTTATAATGGTCTTTATCTTCTAAATTGGAATGAGGCCCAATCAATTACCATATAGCGTTAACTATATGGATTCCATACAACACATGTATATAATAGCAACGATAAATAATCAACCATCATCCAAAGTGCACTACACTGTATAAGCATCAAATATAGATCTCTAACGCTTATAACATCAGGTCAATCAATCGATCGACATACAATTAAATAATTGGGATTAGTGTACCCAAATATCATCCCAACACCCGTGTGGGGTTTCAAACAATCAAACACAGATTTTATTTGTGCAGTTGGGCGATGTGCAAAATTTATCATCCCAATCAATATCAGTCAAATCAGTGTATATAAACAAATCGACTGATTTGTTTATAATTATTTATTTATTCACTTTCACATTAAAATTAAATTTTAACGATAATTAATTTATTTCAACACATGAATCTATTTCATTAACTATTTCACATCAACATCACAAACAAATTTCCATAACATATCAATCAAACAAACAAGCCATCCATGGTCTGTGGATGACGGGTGTCGGGTGCTACTAAACACCGTCTACATCCTAGTATATATATATATATATAACTAGAGAAAGGAATTTTGAGTGAGAAGTTCTCACCGAAGGCTATCCCAATTCCACGACTCTTCATTGATAGAAATCTTCATCGTTCTCGCCTTTCGTCACTTTCGTTGCTCGTATTCTCTACATATGTAAAAATCGAATTTTTACCTCGCTATTCAATATATAAAAATCTAATTTTTACTTCGCTGTTCAATATATAAAAATCGAATTTTTACTTAGCTATTCAATATATAAAAATCGAATTTTTACTTCGTTATTCAATATATAAAAATCGAATTTGTACTTCGCTATTCAATATATAAAAATCGTATCTTTCTTCGAATAAAAATCTCACCTTCATGAATATAAAAATTCAATTTTTATATTATTGAAAATCATTTCTTTTTGCTATGAAAAATCGCTTCTTTACCATGATAAAAATATCGTCTTTACAATGGTAAAAATATCCGATCTTTTCATAGTTAAAAAACCTAACTTTTTCAAAGTTAAAAAAAATCAAATTCTCCTACGATGTTTACGTTATAAAATCGCATCTTTAGTTAATTAAAAATCAAACCTTTTTATTTATAAAAATTATAACTCTCTCTATGTAAAAATCTCATCTTTCTTTGCCATCCACATAAATAAAAATCCAATTTTTATTACTCTAACCTAATAAAAATTATATTTTTAACTTCATACTCCTATAAAAATTATATTTTTATAAATAAAAATATAATCTTTTCAGTTTTAAATTGAATCTTTAAACAATAAAAATCCTAGCTTTTCTATGAATAAAAATATAAACATTCTTATCTAAAAGATTACATTTTTAAACTGATTATTCAATATAAGTTAAAACAATAAATAGAAAACTTACAATGGACTAAAAAGGATGGAAAGGGGCCTGCGTTGGAGAAGAAGAAGGGGAGGAGGACACTGGACAGCTCGCAGGTGGCGGGGGAAGGTGCAGAAGTCGTCTGGGGGGAAGCGACGGTGGAGGCGGTGGCCAGGTAGGGGGTGCGGTGCGTTTTTGGTGGGGTTTGGGGTTCGCGATTGGGCGGTTTCGATTAGGGGTCTGGGGGGGTTCGGGCGTCGCTCGAGAGGAGGGAAGGAGGAAAAAAGGGAGGCGCCGGCGCTGGGAGGCCACCGCGAGCGCAGGCGATGGCGGGGAGCGATGGGAGGCGGCCGTCGATCTCGAGCAGCGTTCTTCCAAATTTTTTTTTTCGATTTCTTTTTGAAGAAAAGGGGGTCCTGAGGAGTTAAAAAGGAAGAGAGAGAGTTTTATTTAATTATTTAATTCAAAAAGTTGACTTTTACATACGACCTCTAAACGAGGCCCACCGCCCGTCGTCCATAGCTAACTACCCCTGTTCCGAACACAATGGGATATGTATCGCAAGCTGATTCGATCGCTTCGATCAGTTTCCGTTAAAATCAACATATAACTCTATATATTGAATTTGAACGCGCATTTCAATTTACTGGGGTCACATACTAACTCGAAAAATTATAGAAAAATATTTTCTAGCTTCGTATTGACGATACGGTCCTAACAAAACTAGTTTCATCGAATTCTGAGACCGTTGGAAAAATGGTCATTTTCCAGTCGATTAAAATCAACTGAAAATGGTCAAACGCGTTTTCCTTTGCCACGCTCACATATTGATTCGAAAAATTATGAAATTTGGAATCTAGCAATAACTTTACATCCCGGACCCAACAAAAGTAGTTTCGTCGAAATCCGAGGTCGTTTGCAAAATTTCCATTTTTAAGGGCCGGAATTCCATAGCGACTATTCAGAATTTTCAACTGGACCTATCTTTTGATTCCCGCTATGAAATTTCAATTTTTCGGATTCGTTGGAAAGATATCATCAATTAGATCCTATTGTTTTTAGTTTCACTAAAATCCGGATTGTTTTGCACCCGGTACATTCATTTGAAGTTTGAAATCGAATTATCGAACTACCGCGCCATTTTCAATTCCTTTTATAATTATTTATATTCTAACGACGACGTATATAATATATACGTCGAATTCTATTCAAAATAAATTTCTCGTCGATATTATTTAAAATAATCTATTTTAAATATTCAAAATTCGTCGAAGTTGCCAAAACAAAAAATTTAAACTAGCTCAGAATTTCGGGTTGTTACAAATGTGATTTGGAATTTATAAATGTTTTGTTAAGATTTAAAGGAGATTTTCAAAAGTAAAGTTTTTCAATTTAACATATTAAATTGGAATTGAATGAAATTCGATTTGGTAGTAATCGAAGTGAGCTTCTGTAGAGGAAGACTGTCAATATATATGGAATTCAAAAGGCTTTGCCGTTATTCCATTTATATTACTGGTTGGATATGGAAGTTCATATCGATTATATATATTGATCTGTATTCCACGAAGATTCCATTGTTAATGGAATGTGATTTTGGGTTTATTGTTAGTTTTATTTTAAATGACATTAGTTCTTTAACACAGTTAAAGATAAGATTTACTTCTTAACTTTGAATAATCATTAAGTAATGATTTTTGGAAATTAAAACTTAATTAGAGTTTTAATGAATCTTTAAATAGATTGAAAGGTGAATTTGATAACTAAAATTATCAAATTCGAGAAATGATCGAGAATGGAGTACCAACAGTCTTACTCCAGGCGATAGTTAAATCTTTAGTTAGATTTGAACGTGAAATTGTAATTGAATTTACTGATAACACCATGGTGTTAGATATGAAGTATTACAAGTTTTGCTTCATGGGATGAATACGTTGGGATTTGGAAATTAAACAAATGATTACTTCGGTAGGGTTCGCTAATCCCGACTAGTTTGGATAAACTATAATTTGGTTTGGATTGATATCCAAAGGAAGATTAAAGAATAAATTTAAAAGAATTTATCTTTGGTAAAATTAATGGGAACCTATTCCCTAATGATGTGGATATTTGAATAAAAGAATATTCTGGATTAGAATGAGGCATATATTTTGTTTTTATAACACTTGTTTATAAATACGCAGGTTATTCGGAAAGGCCAGGTTTATGCCCATTCTGAATAACTGATTTGGCGATATGTTGACGATGAAGACAGTGGTTGAAGACCGGAGGTCTTCACATCGTTTGGATGATTACCGATGTCTTGACTGGGTTGTACACCCAAGCCAAGATAATAAGTGGTGATCATTCCAGAAGTACTTGGAGATCGACCGGATATGCGAGGACCTCTCTCCTGTATAGGACATACGGGACGAGGAATAAGGAGCCTTTGGTTTCGTTCAGACCCAGAATGAACTTGTAAATGGATGTGTGTCTGACATCGGATTTCATTCTGTGTGATTGATAGACATCGGTTGCATAGCGTGAATTGCTTGTGTGGCATGATGAGATACAAATGATCAAGGCTTCTATTGAAAAGCAGAATCTTGTGGTTGATGATCAAAGCACGGCTTTAATATAGCATAGCTTTGTGTAGCGTTAATTCGCGAGCCTCACACCCCGGTGTGAACCAGAAACGGGAGAGGACATCAAGGAGGGCATGTGTTTCCTTCTAGCTAGGAGTGGTGTCTGGGTTTTGCATGCCTAGATGTTTTACTTATATGGATGATGGATAGCGAGGCGCCTCAGATATATCGGCATCGCGGGGCCGATGGATGGTACGGTCTTTATACAGACCAATTTTACGCCCCACATGTGGGGAAATGCATGTTCAGGCATTTTAATTCACCCTTTGCACTTCGGGTGGACCGGCCCTGACAATCCAAGGGTCAATGCACTCTGACCCTAAGGCTCGGGCTAGAGAGTCTCGAAGCGGTAAGGACAATCCCTTGCCTTGGTTCACAGATAGAAATCCAACTTCCAATGCGTGACATTTTGGTTTTGATTGTAGAGCCTAGTATGGCGACATAGTGGGATGGGGCACTATGCCGTCTATGATTGATACATTTATATTTGAAGTTGTTTTAAACACAATGCACTTATAATAGTATCCAAATGATTTGACAAAGCATGTTTGGCTATTATAAGGTAAAACTCTATCCACCAGGTTGCGTTGCATTGTGTGATGGGACCTAAGTCTTATAATAGCTTCATTTTCTTTAATTAGCATTGCGTTGTTTGTTTTATGCACTGGTATGCTTGGGGATAAACCCGTTCCGTGTTATACGGCATGGTCCCTTGATTTACCTAACTTTAAAATGAATATTAATAACTGTTTTATTTATCACACCAGTCACATGACTGACCTGGAGTTTACTGTTTTAACCTAAACTCTGGGTGCCCCTATTTTCCACACAGGCAGCTAGTAGTTTTGGTTTTACAGATTTATATTCATAGGATCCCGGTTTACAGCTGGAACGACATTCGGAAAGCTCTGTATCTGTTTATCTCTTTCAGTTGTGTTTTTATATTATTTTCCGCTACGTTGTAATTTGTAATCTCTGATGTTTTTCAAATGTATATTATTTGTTCATACTCTGTATATTCTTGTACTCTGATGGAAATTGTTGTAATATGAAATGAAATGTTCTTCTGTTTGTGTTATGATTTGTCTTGTCCTCAATTCAATCCGGGCTTTCTTTCACGGCGAGGTTCGGCTCGTTTCAGTTTGGTATCAGAGCTTTGGTTTACGGAGCTCGAGAACAAGACACGTTAGAACCAAACGAAAGAATTCATCAGAGATTAGATTAGTAATATCCAATAAGAATGACTCGTTAGAGATGGGATCAGTAGTATCCTTGAACGAGTGAGAAGAGTGTTATTTTTATAATAAAAATGAAAACCAATTTTGTTTTGAAAATTTAATCTAATTATACGTATTTGAGTATATTATTTTATTTTATTTTGGACAATCGAGTATATGAGATTTTGCATATACGTGTCATGAACGTATATTCAAAGTTTTAATATACTGGATAGATATAGAATCACACTCTAGTCGCCCGAGGATGATTCTGATGATAGCAGCTGCATCATCAGTATTTATATTCGAGTTTTGAAAGTGGGATATCTATATATATATATATCCAATTGACTGGTGTGAGAACCAAAACTAGATAGGGTTTATTGTTGTGATTTGGCATCAAAAACATGATTTTGACTAAAAATGTAAAAGTTTCATGTTGGGAAATCTAATTAACTAATTGATTGCTGGTTGTGTGACTTGATTATTAGTTTCACTAATTAGAATAATGGAACCAATATGAACATGAACGAAAAATATTATCAAATTGTGTCGAATGTTGAACTGAGTTGAAAATTGTTTGAAATTGCATGCACATACATGTATATACATTGAACAGGTCATAGCAGGGAAGCTAAGCAAAGGAATAAAATTGTATGCCCGACAAATAGGTACATGTTTACTAATTTATTGGGTTTGGATGATTTATGAGCCGATTTGCAAACTGCTTGGCTTTTTCTTTTTCTTTTTGAGATGAGAGGGCCGGTGTGGCGGTTTGGGGATTTTCCCGGTGCTCCCGGTACAAAGGAAGTAATGGCGAAATTTTTCGAAAATTTAGGGTGTTGGCCTAATTTTTGAAGAATTAGAAAAATTTTAGAAATAAAAAAGTTGAAGAATGAAAGCCGGAATGAAAGTTGAGTTGATTAGTAAAACAATTTTCAGCTCTGTTCCTTTTTTAGGACGAAAAGATTTTAAGTGAGGGAGATTGTAACAACCCGGAAAATCAGAACCAATTTAAATTGTTTATTTTGGCAACTTTAATGAATTTCGAATATTTAAAATGATTTATTTTAAATAATTATGACTAGAAATTTATTTTGAATAGAATTAAAATGTATAAATTTATTTGAATCGAAGTTAGAATATAAATATTCATTTTAATTATAAAAGGAATTGAAAATGGCGCGTTAGTTTGAAAATTCGATTTCGAATTTCAAATGAATGCACATGATTCAAAATAAAACGGATTTTAGTGAAACCAAAAATATTGTAATCTATTTGAAAATATCTTTCCAACAAATCCGAAAAATTGAAATTTCATTGCGGGAATAAAAATTTATGTCCAGTTGAAAATTTTAGAATAGTTGCTATGGAAATATAGCCCTTAAAAATAGCGATTTCGCAAACGACCTCTGTTTTCGACGAAACTACTTTTTTTGGACCCGGGATGTCAAGTTATTGCTAGATTCCAATTTTCCTAATTTTTGAAATCAATATGTGAGCGTAGAAAAAGAAAACGTGTTTGGTCAGTTTTAGTCAATTTGGATCGACCAGAAAATGGCTAGTTCTCAAACGGTCTCCAAATTTGAAGAAATTAGTTTTGTTGGGACCGTATCATCCCAACATAGCCAGATTTATATTTTGAGAATTTCCAGTGTCAGTATGTGGCCCGGTAAACTAGAGTGTGCGTTCAAATTAAATATATTGATTTATATTTGAAATGTAACGAAAACAGATCGAAACAGCCGAACTGGCTTACGATACATCCTATTGCGTTCAGAATGGTGGTATTTAGCTGGGGACGACAGTCGTTGGATGTGAATTGGAGTTCGAAAGCAAAAACCTATTTTTATGAATTAAATAAGTATTTATATATACATAACTCAAGTCAAAAATTTGGTCAAAACCCTCCTTTCCTCCATACGTGGTCAACGCATTCTTCAGCCCCGTTTGAATGAAACTGATGGCCATATTTGCTCAGATTTTCTCGTCCATTTCTTTTCTAATCCACGATTTAATTCATGAAGGTTATTAAACGAAAATTGTAGACCTTTGTTCGATCTTTCAATTGGTATAAGTTTGATCAAGTATGGTTGCGATATTTGGGGGAAATCACTACCCAAAGGCAGCGACTTCGGGCTTGAATTCTGGCACGACGGCTGTGCCGAGTTGGTCAGCCGTCGGGGCACAGGGGCGAGATACGACGGCAGTTGAGCTGGTGGTCTCTAATTGGCCTCAACTGGACTGATGGAGGCGCGCTAAGGGATGGTAGGGGGACCAATTCGACGTCGATCTGAAGCTTTCAAAGAAAAAAACAGTGATTAAGGGAAAAGGTGATCCATTTTTAGTTAACTACATTGTTCATTGATTATAGCGTTAATTACACTGCATTTAATTTGAAATTCTAAATGTTTTTCTAAGTACAAATTTCTATATAAAAATGACATTGTTTTTAAATTTGTTTTAAAAAAATAAAAATACCATTGTTTTTAAAATAGAAATCGCCATATAAAAATATGTTTTATTTTTAGTTTTTAATTTATAAATAATATGAAACAAAAATATGATTTATATATGAAATTATTTTTTTATAATATGTATAGCATTGTTTTTATAAAATATGGATAGCATAAAAAAATATAGCATTGTTAAAAATGTGATTTTTAACATATAAAGATTTGAATTTCATTAATATATATAACATATAAAGAAGTGACTTTTATAAACATAACAACGAGATAAAAATATGATTTTTATTTAGACAATACGATAAAAATATGATTTTTATGTATGGAATGCTTCATTAAAAATGGGATTTTTAATATCAACTGCATGAAATAGAGGGCGATGGAATGGACTGAAATCAAATGGAATCCAAACGTTTAGAAATAAAGAATGGCGGAGTGGAAACCCAAGGCGAGAACTTCTCACTAAAATTATTTCTGTATAGTTATTTATTTTATAACTGCATATTTGAAATGCTTCCCGTCGTCCACAGACCATGGACGACTTGTTTGTTTGATTGTATTGTGTTGTTGAAATTGATTGTGTTGTTGAAATTGATTGTGATGTGAAATGGACTGTATAGAATATTCATGTGTTTAATAAAATATTCGAATAATAAAAATATTTGAATAATAAAAATATCATTTTTATTGTATAAATGAACGGTATAAAATATTCATGTGTTGAATAAAATAAAATATTCATGTGTTGAAATAAAATAAATACTCATTTACAAATCGAACGATTTGTTTATGTACACCCATTTGACTGATATTGATTGGGATGACAAATTTTACACATCGCCCAACTGCACAGATAAAATTTGTGTTTGTTGTTTGAAACCCCACACGGGTATCGGGATGATAATTGATGTACACTAATCCCAATTGTTTAGTGGTATGTCGATCGATTGGTTGACAGGCTGTATAAGCGTTAATTATTTATATTTAATACTTATGCAGTTGTGTAATGCACTCTGGATGATGGTTGATTGTTTATCACTGTTATTGTATACATGTGTTGTATGGAATCCATATAATTAACATTATATGGTAATTGAGTGGGTCTCGTTCCAATTTGGAAAATAAAGAATATTTTAAAATAATATTCAAAAAATGATTAAAAATATTCATGTGTTGAATAAAACAAAAGAACGAATAATTTAAAATAATATTCAAAAAAGAATCAAAATATGATTTTGATGTCTGATTCGGGATGGACACGTAAATTTTTAAATATATATAGCCATGTTGATTAGATATGCGCCATTTAGACGTGATATTTATATCGATTTTATTCGTTTTTATAACGAATATCGAAAAGGAAATAATTTCAAAATAAAATATTTTGAAAATATCATCATTTATAGTATAATAATGTAGAATATTCAATTTTGGTTTAATGTTGGGAAAGAAATTGGAATCGATTTTAAAATGATTTATAAAATACGTTTTGAATGGAAATCGACGAAATATATATAATATACATATTATATATAAAATGGCCTGAATAGAACACGCCACGCCGCGTCAGTTCACGAATTTCGACCGTTGACTTCGAATTGACGTTATGGGGGATCCGACCATCAGATTCTCCTAAAACTGGAACCATTGGGTTCGTATCGAAAAGGGCTTTCCAACAAATACAAGAGATTTGAAATCTAACGGTTGGATTTGGAATTATGTTCAAATCAAATTTGGAAAAGGTCGTTGTAAGTGCAGTTCGATGGCCATTTATGGAAATCGACTTTACGGGCCTTGATAAAATTATTAAAAATATCAATAATTTGTGTTAAATCATAGTAAATGATTTGGGAAGAATTGGGATGAAAAATTCCATATTTGAAAAGATAAAAATATATTTTTATCAAAATGAACTAGTTATGAACTAGAATTATAATCCAATATTTTTAAATAAATAAATTGGATTTGAAATGGTTTTGAAAATAACCATAATTTCCAATATGTGAATTGGAATGGATTTGAATCGAAATTATCTTCGGAATATGTCGATATTGGATTCCGTGATTATATGGATATTATGGAGGAATTTGGAAGATATATATATCGTTATTCCCAATAAGATATTTGTCGGTTTCAGAATTTGATATTGAATATAAGCCGATATATTTTATGTTTAGAGCCTTGTATTTAATATCAAATTGGATTTTGGGTTTGTTAGTATCCTTAATAATACTGTTCTTAATCCCAATGGAGTTAAGAAAATTAGAAACTAACTGGAGATTAGTTAAGTTGAATGGTTTCCTGGGTATTGATCTGATGTTGGTTTCGGCCTACGGGATTAATACTTAGGGAATTGTTGTAACGACCCAGATTTTTCAACAGTTTATTTAAATATTTAGTATGGTTTTAAATATTGAATTCATAATATAAATGGTATTTTATTGGGTTATCGATTAAATAATCGATATACAATCTAATTCGAATATATTGAATAGTTGTTATACGAAAACGTAACATAATTGAATTCAGAATTTAAAACTGAATCGAAACACTTCGGTCAATTAATATAAATTCTATGTTGAATTAAAACGATAATAATAATTTATTATCGATGAAATAAATGTTGAAATCTATTTATATTTAAATCGAATTTAATTTAAACCGTTGATTTAATTTGTTATTTTTTTTTCTATGCTGTCGAATTAAAATTCAGAATTTGGTTCTACTAATCTGTAACGTCAATGGTTGCGTTAAAATAACGGTTCAGGATTTTAAATTAGGAGACCAAGAGATACTTTGAAATATTATATTACAAAATCAAATCAATATATATAATAAAATCCATTACATCAGCCGACCTTAGTTTTCATTTCGCAGACCTATATTTTTTCGAGCACGAATTAGTGTCTCCCAGCTTCACAACAAGGAAGACAACGAATTCAATGGCGTGTACCTTCTGTTCTCGTTCGCATTCTATATAAACGAACCGAGCTTTCCTTCTGAAACCAAGCCTTTCTTCTCGTTTTTTCCAATCAATGACCGCTCCTATCCATTTTAAAACCGAACTCCTCAAAAATCAAAATCTCTTATTTCGATCCTGCCAATTCCAAAAGGAAAAAAATCATCGCAACTTGAAATCGCAATTTAAATTGGAAGCTCGACTCGAGCTGGAGGGGGCGCGACGTTATTTGAATGGGTCATCGCGAGCTAGGCTAGTGGATCTCCGGATTGTTGAAGTAGCGATGTCGAACTGGGTTGAAAAGGGGAGTTCGACGTTGACCAGTTGTGTGAGAAAGTGGATGTGGTGCGTGGGATTCATGGTATCCTGGAGCTTCGACAGTGATCCCTGATGGGAATTGGAAAGAAAGGGGATCGCTTTTCTTTTTGGGTGCTACTGTACGATGGAGTTGTGGTGATATTGTTGGTGCGATGACTGATAGTTTGGGGTTTGGGAAATAGGAGCTCGACATTAGCATATGGGAAACAATAGCCGATCTTTAGTGTCTGAATTGGGTTAGGCAGTGAAGTGGGGCTGCTAGCTAGTGGTATTTGGGAAGGATGAAGATCACCTGCAAACTGTTTGGTGAATTGCCGAAATAGGAATTGCCGAAATATAGGGACCGACAGAGTTGATCGAGAACATACTTCGTCGATCTATCGAGTTATCTGCCGTATCAATAAGGTATATATATTTTTACCGGATTTAAATTAATAGAGTAATTACTTTATGTCAAGATTAATTTAAATAAATAGAGTTTAATCGATAGATTAAAATAAATAATTAAAGGTTCAAGATTGGTGATTCAAGTAAATGCATAACAAGACGATATGGAATTAATCAGGATATTCGACAATGGAAAATCACGGTGAGTAAATCTCACTCACCTTTAGAATTATTTTTATTTCATTAAAAATAATTGTCTGCTGCTTGTGTGAATGTTTTATGGTTGTTTTATATATATTAGTTATTTAGGCTATATATATATATATATATATATTGGGTTGATTGATTGGTTGGATTCCCGCAGTCTCATTAGCGGATGCCCGCGGTACCATAGCGGATGATTACCCTATACGTCCCACGCTATGATTAGTGGATGACCTTCTATACCGCGATATTCTGCCACGAAGCAGAATGGGTATTATTTATGTGCTAACATCTGTGGATGCAGGAAAACAGGTTGGAGGAATCCAACTGGATTCCTCAAAAATATATTATCTGTTTGTTTATTTGTTTGCATATATATTGTTATATATGATGTGTTAGAAAAATAAATAATTCGTTGCTTTGTGTGTTTAAATATCACTGGGCTAAGTGTTAATTTATTTAAAATATCATGGAAGGATATTTGAGATTTTAAAAGGGAAAATTCTATTTTTAAATAGAATTTGAATTTTTAATGGAAATAAAAATATAAACTTGTTTTTTTGAAAAATAAAACAAGTAGTTTCTTTTTAAACGAAGTTTACAAATAGTTCTTTTATAACGAAGTTATAAATGAAGTGAAAAGAATTATCATTTGATAATTCAGAAATAGAAATACCAGTGTGAAATTTGAATTTGAAATGAAATTTCAAAATAGGATGTGAAATGAGATTTTTAAATATAGAACTCAAATGAAATTTGAGTATAACATTTGAATTTTAAAAGGAGTTTAAATATTTGAATTTTAAAAGGAGATTGAATATTAGAAATTCAAATCGAAGTTCAAATAGAATTTGAATATGCGGAATTAGCATGAGATATAGAATTTGAATTCAAATAAAGAAAACTCAAATAGAGATTTGAATATGAAAATTCAAATGGAGTTTGAAATGGGAAATTGAAATTAGTAAATTCAAATAGGGATTTGAATATAGAATTTCAAAATAGAATTTGAAATAAACTTTTGAAAATAGGATTTTCAAGGTAGAATTGAAATAGGATTTCAAAATAGGAAATCCAAATAGTTTTGAAAAATAGAATTTGAATTCAAAGGAATTGAAATAAAATTTGAATTCAAAGGAATTTGAATAAAGAAATTCAAATAGAGATTTGAATGTAGAATTTCAAAAATAGAATTTGAAATAGACTTTGAAATAGGATTTTCAAAGTAGAATTGGAAATAGAATTTCAAAATAGGATTTCAAAATAGGAAATCCAAATGGTTTTGAAATGTAATTTGAATTTAAGGGAATTCAAATGGATTTGGGTGAAGAAATTCAAATGGTGAAAGAAATAAGTTTGAATATTAGAAATTCAAATGGTGTTGGAAATGAATTTGAATTTAAAATGGAAATGGAAAATGAAATTTGAATATAAGAGATTCAAATTGAATTCAAATAGGATTTAATCTATGGAATTTGAATACGAAATTCAAATGGGTTTTAAACTATGGAATTTTGAATATAGAATTTAAAAAGGAGTTTGAATATTTGAACTTCAATAGAATTCAAATATAGAAATGGAATATAGAAGTTCAAATGGAATTTAAATATAGAGTTTGAATAAGAGAATTCAAATGAATTCAGGTATTGAATTTGAATATGGAATTCAAATAGAAATTCAAGTATTGAATTTGAATATCAATTAGAAGAGGAATTGGAATTTGAATATAGAATTCAAATAAAAGTGAGATTGGAATTTGAATCAAGGAATTCAAATAGAGTTAAATGGAGTTAAATTCATTTTAAAGAAGTTTAAAGGTTTATATATATAAATATAATTAAAACGAACTCGCCGCAGCGCTGCAGTTCGTAAATTGGCGACTCGAACTTCAATCAAGTATACAGAACGCAATTGAAGTCGAAATTCTTTGAAACAAGAAACGTCAGGACCGGTTTGATAATAGTTTTCTAATGAAAGAGAAAAATATGAATTTCGTCGTATAGATTTTGAGTTATGTCAAAATCAATTTTTCAGAAAAACAGCGCCAGAACTATTTAAAAACCATAACGGTTTATTTCATTTTATAAAAGGATTTTAAGAAAATAAAAATCCGAATTTCTATTTAGAAAATTTCAGATTTGAGTTATAAAATATATGTGAACTCAGGGGAGTAATGAATTGATTTTTGAAACAGAAATCAGATTTTTGATTATTGAATAGAATTAACTAATTCGAATAGTATTTAGTAAATGAGATGTTGAATGGATATTGGGCTTTAAATAAGAAAATTCGATTTGAAATTTATATTCGAAATAGAAAAGAGAACTAGAATTGAAATTGAAATTCAATTTGGTTATGAACGAGTTAAATATTTTGTTTGAACATGTTATGTTCAACAAAGAAGTGAAATAGGCAAAATGACTAATTAAAGAATAAATGGGCGAAACTGAATTCAAACGATTAGACGGTATTGAATTGAATTGAAACAGGTGAACATGTGTAAGCAGGTTTGATATGGAGTATATGAAGATTTTTATTTATGTGCCCGACAAAAAGGTACATGTTTAATTCGTATATGAGATTTTATGCGCCGTATCGGCTAGCCGCTTGGCTTCTTCTTTTTCTTTTTGAGATTAGAAGGACCGGGAAAGCTATTTGAAATTTCCCGATGCTCCCGATACAGGGGAGGTTATGGCGAATTTTTCCGGGAATTTAAGGAGTTAGAATATTTTTAAGAAATTTGACAACTAGAAATCTATATATCGATATATATAGAATTCGATAAGGAAACGAAATCAAAAATAGAACATTGTAAACAAAAAGGGAAATGTTTTCCAAATGGCATAAGATGCCAAGATGATTATTGAAAATATTTGGGTAACAAATATTGATAGAGGAAATGGAAAAGTGATTTAATTAATGAAAAATTAATTAAAGAGCCCAGTGATTTGTTTGATATGTTGGATGAACACTTGTTTTTATTCGATAGTTAAATCACAGACTATCGAAGTTTTGACCATCGTTGTCAATATGGAGAGACCGGTTGGTTTATTATCCGAAGAACCACTCCGTATCGGCATTAGCATTGTGAACCAAGTATGCTGAATATATTGAAGACGGAGTAAAGTGCAAGGGCTTTTCTATTTATAGAAATAGTGCCTTCGGTTTCGTTCAATCCCAGAACGAACGTAAATGGACGAATGTCTGACAAAGTATTTCCAATGATCAAATGGGTTGGTCTGTATGAATGTATATGGTTGCAACGGATTTATTCCCTTAGCATAACATCCAGAATATTTGTGCAAACTCAACTAGTGATTAACGGATCTGACAATGTGGCATTCAAAGTGATTGTGCTATCAATGAATGGTAAGTATTCGTAGCTTCAGGCCTCAACAACCGGGAAAGGACAAAAATCGGGCAGGCAGCATGGCTATGTGGGTCGCACCCATTAGGGTGTATAATCACCTATCTAGAGAAATTCCTTTTGTTTCTAAATCTATCGATTCTTCCCATTCGGGAAACGGTGGTTTGAGTCCAACCGTTGGTGATATACATTCGATACACTCAAGCGAAATGAGTGGTCGGTCATGTGTGGGCCGGGTTGCAAGACGTTCTTGTTGAACCTAGGTGTATTTGCCTCTAGAGATACATCATCGGAAGGTGGTTCCATACCTTGTCATGTTGGAAATCCAATCTCCAATAAGCGCCATGTGGTTTTTGATTTTATACTATATATGTGGAGCGTGAGATGCAAGCGTTCTGCTATTTGGTTATTTACTTGATGTAGACATTATTATAATATCACTGGATTTTCGTATCAAAGTGTTTTGGGTTATAGTAAGGTAAAAACCGTCCGTGTTTATGTGTGGGCTGGTCTTACTATTACCTTTTCTTTTGAAAGGATTTTTAAAGTTAAACAAGTGATTGGAGTTTACTCACACCAGTCCCATGACTGACCCAGAGTTTATTTTGTTTTGTTTTCCCTAAACTCTTGGGTACCCAAATTTGTACGGGCAGTCAAGTGTTTCAGGCTTTTACAGATACACTTGGGGGAGCTTGAAGCAGGAGGCTTCAATGTTAGTTATTTAGAGTTACTTCCGCTGGATCTAATGTTATGTGTACTCTGATGATGGTATGTATATATGTACAAAACAGATTTGTATTTCGAAGCTTATGTTATATAATATATTTTATTCGTTCCGCTGTGAGTTTGTGATCTTTGTTTTCTTCTATTCTAATATTTCTTTCTTTCTATTTCTCATCCTCTAACTTCTTTCTAATAATGAGTCGTATTTCTGTGCAATTTGAGTTGGACGTGTGGTGTTTTTAGTCAACTCAGATAGCACGGATTTGCGGGTCGTTTCAGTTGGTATCAGAGCTTAGGTTGAGCGAATACCTAGGCTTGTGTGGCATGTGCTCATTAGAGATAGGGTCAGTAGCACCCTAGAATGAGTTGAGTATATATATACGAGAGAGCGTATTTGTTAGTTGATATAAAAATTGTTTTATATTGTGTTGACTAGTCTGTGAGCGGTTTATGAATTCTGGTCGAATCGTGGGACGCCACGAAGTCGATAGGGATTTCTAAACACTAGAACAGAGAAATTCGACACAGTATTATTTTAAAGAGGGTAAATGAAATTATTTTACCCAAAATTCTATTTTGATATATAACTAATAATTTTCTGAAAATTATTGGATGCGTTGATTGTTATCGTTATAATCAAATTTGATTATAAAAATTGAAATGGTTATCTATAACCAAAATAGAATTTGTATAAGAATTAAATATACAAATGAGATGAATTAGAATAAAATTCAAACCAGAATTTAGAATTCAAAATCCTGGGAAGTTGAAAAATGTTTTTTCAAAGTAATATTGTTTTATTTTGAAAGGGTTTTTGAATGAAAATCATTTTGAATTGATTTTTAAAATAAAGCATTGAACTCACTTCAGTCGCTGGGAAATAATTCTGATGATGACTGCAGCCTCATCAGTGTTCATTTCCGAGTTTCTAAGTGATGAATTGCTACCTTAGAAAAAGTTTTGATTGGAATTTATTTGAAAGAAAACAAGTTTAGTTGAAAAATTCAAATGTTTTGGAATTTGAAATGAAAATCCTGGGATTTGGATTCTGAACTTGGAATTTAACTTAAGCTGATTAAATGGATTGAAGTGAATCAATTAACTAGAATCAATTTGAATAGGTTTAATGGAATATAGATTGGATATAAATGGATTGATCGTAGATCATTCGAATCAAATGTGTGAAGACCAAAAGTTTTGGTTGGAGTTAATTTGTTAAAATATGAGGAGTTGAGTTCAACATAAGTGATTTTTGAAAAGTAATAGATTTGTACCATTTTTCCTACCTTAGCAATTTCGAGGACGAAATTATTTTAAGGGGGGAAGAATGTAACGACCCAGATTTTTCAACAGTTTATTTAAATATTTAGTATGGTTTTAAATATTGAATTCATAATATAAATGGTATTTTATTGGGTTATCAATTAAATAATTGATATACAATCTAATTCGAATATATTGAATAGTTGTTATACGAAAACGTAACATAATTGAATTCAGAATTTAAAACTGAATCGAAACACTTCGGTCAATTAATATAAATTCTATGTTGAATTAAAACGATAATAATAATTTATTATCGATGACATAAATGTTGAAATCTATTTATATTTAAATCGAATTTAATTTAAACCGTTGATTTAATTTGTTATTTTTTTTTCTATGCTGTCGAATTAAAATTCAGAATTTGGTTCTACTAATCTGTAACGTCAATGGTTGCGTTGAAATAACGGTTCAGGATTTTAAATTAGGAGACCAAGAGATACTTTGAAATATTATATTACAAAATCAAATCAATATATATAATAAAATCCATTACATCAGCCGACCTTAGTTTTCATTTCGCAGACCTATATTTTTTCGAGCACGAATTAGTGTCTCCCAGCTTCACAACAAGGAAGACAACGAATTCAATGGCGTGTACCTTCTGTTCTCGTTCGCATTCTATATAAACGAACCGAGCTTTCCTTCTGAAACCAAGCCTTTCTTCTCGTTTTTTCCAATCAATGACCGCTCCTATCCATTTTAAAACCGAACTCCTCAAAAATCAAAATCTCTTATTTCGATCCTGCCAATTCCAAAAGGAAAAAAATCATCGCAACTTGAAATCGCAATTTAAATTGGAAGCTCGACTCGAGCTGGAGGGGGCGCGACGTTATTTGAATGGGTCATCGCGAGCTAGGCTAGTGGATCTCCGGATTGTTGAAGTAGCGATGTCGAACTGGGTTGAAAAGGGGAGTTCGACGTTGACCAGTTGTGTGAGAAAGTGGATGTGGTGCGTGGGATTCATGGTATCCTGGAGCTTCGACAGTGATCCCTGATGGGAATTGGAAAGAAAGGGGATCGCTTTTCTTTTTGGGTGCTACTGTACGATGGAGTTGTGGTGATATTGTTGGTGCGATGACTGATAGTTTGGGGTTTGGGAAATAGGAGCTCGACATTAGCATATGGGAAAACAATAGCCGATCTTTAGTGTCTGAATTGGGTTAGGCAGTGAAGTGGGGCTGCTAGCTAGTGGTATTTGGGAAGGATGAAGATCACCTGCAAACTGTTTGGTGAATTGCCGAAATAGGAATTGCCGAAATATAGGGACCGACTGAGTTGATCGAGAACATACTTCGTCGATCTATCGAGTTATCTGCCGTATCAATAAGGTATATATATTTTTACCGGATTTAAATTCATAGAGTAATTACTTTATGTCAAGATTAATTTAAATAAATAGAGTTTAATCGATAGATTAAAATAAATAATTAAAGGTTCAAGATTGGTGATTCAAGTAAATGCATAACAAGACGATATGGAATTAATCAGGATATTCGACAATGGAAAATCACGGTGAGTAAATCTCACTCACCTTTAGAATTATTTTTATTTCATTAAAAATAATTGTCTGCTGCTTGTGTGAATGTTTTATGGTTGTTTTATATATATTAGTTATTTAGGCTATATATATATATATATATATATATATTGGGTTGATTGATTGGATTCCCGCAGTCTCATTCGCGGATGCCCGCGGTACCATAGCGGATGATTACCCTATACGCCCCACGCTATGATTAGTGGATGACCTTCTATACCGCGATATTCTGCCACGAAGCAGAATGGGTATTATTTATGTGCTAACATCTGTGGATGCAGGAAAACAGGTTGGAGGAATCCAACTGGATTCCTCAAAAATATATTATCTGTTTGTTTATTTGTTTGCATATATATTGTTATATATGATGTGTTAGAAAAATAAATAATTCGTTGCTTTGTGTGTTTAAATATCACTGGGCTAAGTGTTAATTTATTTAAAATATCATGGAAGGATATTTGAGATTTTAAAAGGGAAAATTCTATTTTTAAATAGAATTTGAATTTTTAATGGAAATAAAAATATAAACTTGTTTTTTTGAAAAATAAAACAAGTAGTTTCTTTTTAAACGAAGTTTACAAATAGTTCTTTTATAACGAAGTTATAAATGAAGTGAAAAGAATTATCATTTGATAATTCAGAAATAGAAATACCAGTGTGAAATTTGAATTTGAAATGAAATTTCAAAATAGGATGTGAAATGAGATTTTTAAATATAGAACTCAAATGAAATTTGAGTATAACATTTGAATTTTAAAAGGAGTTTAAATATTTGAATTTTAAAAGGAGATTGAATATTAGAAATTCAAATCGAAGTTCAAATAGAATTTGAATATGCGGAATTAGCATGAGATATAGAATTTGAATTCAAATAAAGAAAACTCAAATAGAGATTTGAATATGAAAATTCAAATGGAGTTTGAAATGGGAAATTGAAATTAGTAAATTCAAATAGGGATTTGAATATAGAATTTCAAAATAGAATTTGAAATAAACTTTTGAAAATAGGATTTTCAAGGTAGAATTGAAATAGGATTTCAAAATAGGAAATCCAAATAGTTTTAAAAAATAGAATTTGAATTCAAAGGAATTGAAATAAAATTTGAATTCAAAGGAATTTGAATAAAGAAATTCAAATAGAGATTTGAATGTAGAATTTCAAAAATAGAATTTGAAATAGACTTTGAAATAGGATTTTCAAAGTAGAATTGGAAATAGAATTTCAAAATAGGATTTCAAAATAGGAAATCCAAATGGTTTTGAAATGTAATTTGAATTTAAGGGAATTCAAATGGATTTGGGTGAAGAAATTCAAATGGTGAAAGAAATAAGTTTGAATATTAGAAATTCAAATGGTGTTGGAAATGAATTTGAATTTAAAATGGAAATGGAAAATGAAATTTGAATATAAGAGATTCAAATTGAATTCAAATAGGATTTAATCTATGGAATTTGAATACGAAATTCAAATGGGTTTTAAACTATGGAATTTTGAATATAGAATTTAAAAAGGAGTTTGAATATTTGAACTTCAATAGAATTCAAATATAGAAATGGAATATAGAAGTTCAAATGGAATTTAAATATAGAGTTTGAATAAGAGAATTCAAATGAATTCAGGTATTGAATTTGAATATGGAATTCAAATAGAAATTCAAGTATTGAATTTGAATATCAATTAGAAGAGGAATTGGAATTTGAATATAGAATTCAAATAAAAGTGAGATTGGAATTTGAATCAAGGAATTCAAATAGAGTTAAATGGAGTTAAATTCATTTTAAAGAAGTTTAAAGGTTTATATATATAAATATAATTAAAACGAACTCGCCGCAGTGCTGCAGTTCGTAAATTGGCGACTCGAACTTCAATCGAGTATACAGAACGCAATTGAAGTCGAAATTCTTTGAAACAAGAAACGTCAGGACCGGTTTGATAATAGTTTTCTAATGAAAGAGAAAAATATGAATTTCGTCGTATAGATTTTGAGTTATGTCAAAATCAATTTTTCAGAAAAACAGCGCCAGAACTATTTAAAAACCATAACGATTTATTTCATTTTATAAAAGGATTTTAAGCAAATAAAAATCCGAATTTCTATTTAGAAAATTTCAGATTTGAGTTATAAAATATATGTGAACTCAGGGGAGTAATGAATTGATTTTTGAAACAGAAATCAGATTTTTGATTATTGAATAGAATTAACTAATTCGAATAGTATTTAGTAAATGAGATGTTGAATGGATATTGGGCTTTAAATAAGAAAATTCGATTTGAAATTTATATTCGAAATAGAAAAGAGAACTAGAATTGAAATTGAAATTCAATTTGGTTATGAACGAGTTAAATATTTTGTTTGAACATGTTATGTTCAACAAAGAAGTGAAATAGGCAAAATGACTAATTAAAGAATAAATGGGCGAAACTGAATTCAAACGATTAGACGGTATTGAATTGAATTGAAACAGGTGAACATGTGTAAGCAGGTTTGATATGGAGTATATGAAGATTTTTATTTATGTGCCCGACAAAAAGGTACATGTTTAATTCGTATATGAGATTTTATGCGCCGTATCGGCTAGCCGCTTGGCTTCTTCTTTTTCTTTTTGAGATTAGAAGGACCGGGAAAGCTATTTGAAATTTCCCGATGCTCCCGATACAGGGGAGGTTATGGCGAATTTTTCCGGGAATTTAAGGAGTTAGAATATTTTTAAGAAATTTGACAATTAGAAATCTATATATCGATATATATAGAATTCGATAAGGAAACGAAATCAAAGATAGAACATTGTAAACAAAAAGGGAAATGTTTTCCAAATGGCATAAGATGCCAAGATGATTATTGAAAATATTTGGGTAACAAATATTGATAGAGGAAATGGAAAAGTGATTTAATTAATGAAAAATTAATTAAAGAGCCCAGTGATTTGTTTGATATGTTGGATGAACACTTGTTTTTATTCGATAGTTAAATCACAGACTATCGAAGTTTTGACCATCGTTGTCAATATGGAGAGACCGGTTGGATTATTATCCGAAGAACCACTCCGTATCGGCATTAGCGTTGTGAACCAAGTATGCTGAATATATTGAAGACGGAGTAAAGTGCAAGGGCTTTTCTATTTATAGAAATAGTGCCTTCGGTTTCGTTCAATCCCAGAACGAACGTAAATGGACGAATGTCTGACAAAGTATTTCCAATGATCAAATGGGTTGGTCTGTATGAATGTATATGGTTGCAACGGATTTATTCCCTTAGCATAACATCCAGAATATTTGTGCAAACTCAACTAGTGATTAACGGATCTGACAATGTGGCATTCAAAGTGATTGTGCTATCAATGAATGGTAAGTATTCGTAGCCTCAGGCCTCAACAACCGGGAAAGGACAAAAATCGGGCAGGCAGCATGGCTATGTGGGTCGCACCCATTAAGGTGTATAATCACCTATCTAGAGAAATTCCTTTTGTTTCTAAATCTATCGATTCTGCCCATTCGGGAAACGGTGGTTTGAGTCCAACCGTTGGTGATATACATTCGATACACTCAAGCGAAATGAGTGGTCGGTCATGTGTGGGCCGGGTTGCAAGACGTTCTTGTTGAACCCAGGTGTATTCGCCTCTAGAGATACATCATCGGAAGGTGGTTCCATACCTTGTCATGTTGGAAATCCAATCTCCAATAAGCGCCATGCGGTTTTTGATTTTATACTATATATGTGGAGCGTGAGATGCAAGCGTTCTGCTATTTGGTTATTTACTTGATGTAGACATTATTATAATATCACTGGATTTTCGTATCAAAGTGTTTTGGGTTATAGTAAGGTAAAAACCGTCCGTGTTTATGTGTGGGCTGGTCTTACTATTACCTTTTCTTTTGAAAGGATTTTTAAAGTTAAACAAGTGATTGGAGTTTACTCACACCAGTCCCATGACTGACCCAGAGTTTATTTTGTTTTGTTTTCCCTAAACTCTTGGGTGCCAAAATTTGTACGGGCAGTCAAGTGTTTCAGGCTTTTACAGATACACTTGGGGGAGCTTGAAGCAGGAGGCTTCAACGTTAGTTATTTAGAGTTACTTCCGCTGGATCAAATGTTATGTGTACTCTGATGATGGTATGTATATATGTACAAAACAGATTTGTATTTCGAAGCTTATGTTATATAATATATTTTATTCGTTCCGCTGTGAGTTTGTGATCTTTGTTTTCTTCTATTCTAATATTTCTTTCTTTCTATTTCTCATCCTCTAACTTCTTTCTAATAATGAGTCGTATTTCTGTGCAATTTGGGTTGGACGTGTGGTGTTTTTAGTCAACTCAGATAGCACGGATTTGCGGGTCGTTTCAATTGTTCTCATACTAATTCACGGTTAGAGACTGATGTGATGGGGACTTCAGTAACACTCTTCTTAAACCCCATGTGAAAAGAATAAATCTTTTAATTAAGATGTAGAGAAGAATAACCAATTAATTAACATTTAATTGGATTTGAAATGGAATGTGATTTTGGGTTTATTGTGAACCGTGTTTTAAATGACATTCGTTCTTTAATCCGATCTACAGTGAAATGTGATTTGGAATTTATAAATCTTTTGTTAAGATTTAAAGGAGATTTTCCAAAGTAAAGCTTTCCAATTTAACATATTAAATTGGAATTGAATAGAATTCGATTTGGTGGTAATCGAAGTGAGCTTATGTATAGGAAGACTTTTAATATATATATGGAATTTAAAAGGCTTTGCCGTTATTCCATTTATATTAGCGGTTGGATATGGAAGTTCATATCGATTATATATATTGGTCTGTATTCCGTGAAGATTCCATTGTTAATGGAATGTGATTTTGGGTTTATTCTGAGCTGTGTTTTAAATGACGTTAGTTCTTTAACCCAGTTAAAGACAAGATTTATTTCTTAACTTTGAATAATCATTAAGAAATGATTTTTGGAAATTAAAACTGAATTAGATTTTTAATCAATCTTTAAATAGATTGAAAGGTGAATTTGATAACTAAAATTATCAAATTCGAGAAATGATCGAGAATGGAGTACCACCAGTTTTACTCCTAGCGATAGTTAAATCTTTAATTAGATTTGAATGTGAAATGGTAATTGAATTTACCGATAACACTATGGTATTAGATATGAAGTATTACCAGTTTGCTTCATAGGATGAATAGGTTGGGATTTGGAAATTAAACAAATGATTACTTCGGCAGGGTTCAATAACCCGACTAGTTTGGATAAACTATAATTTGGTTTGGATTGATATCCAAAGGAGGATTAAAGAATAAAATTAAAAGAATTTATCTTCGATAAAATTAATGGGAACCTATTCCCTAATGACGCAGATATTTGAATAAAAGAATGTTCTGGATTGGAATGAGGCGTATGTTGTGTTTTTATAACACTTGTTTATTAATACGCAGGTTATTCGGAAAGGCCGGGTTTATGCCCATTCTGAATAACTGATTCGACGATATGTCAACGATGAAGATGGTGGTTGAAGACCGGAGGTCTTCACATCGTTTGGATGATTATTGATGTCTTGATTGGGCTGTACACCCAGGACAAGGTAATAAGTGGTGATCGTTCCAGACGTACTTGGAGATCGACCGGATATGCGAGGACCTCTCTCCTGTATTGGACACATGGGACGAGGAATAAGATGCCTCCGGTTTCGTTCAGACCTAGAATGAACTTGTAAATGGATGTGTGTCTGACATCGGATTCCATTCTATGTGATTGATAGACATCGGTTGCATAGCGTGAATTGCTTGTGTGGCATGCTGAGATGCAAATGATCAAGGCTTCTGTTGAAAATCAGAGCCTTGTGGTTGATGATCAAAGCACGGCTTTAATATAGCATAGCTTTGTGTAGCGTTAATTCGCAAGCCTCACACCCCGGTGTGAACCAGAAACGGGAGAGGACATCAGGGAGGGAATGTGTTTCCTTCTAGCTAGGAATGGTGTCTCGGTTTTGCACGCCTAGATGTTTTACTTTTGTTGGTGATGGATAGCGAGGCATCTCGGATATATCGGCACTGCGGCTCCAATGGATGGTATGGTCGTTATACAGACCAATTTTACGCCCCATAGGGCGGGGAAATGCATGTTCAGGCATTTTAATTCACCCTTTGCACTTCCGGTGGACCGGCCCTGACGATCCAAGGGTCAATGCGCTTTGACCCTGAGGCTCAGGCTAGAGAGTCTCGAAGCGGTAAGGGCGATCCCTTGCCTTGGTTCACAGATGGAAATCCAACTTCCAATACGTGACATTTCGGTTTTGATTGTAGATCCTAGTATGGCGACATAGTGGGATGGGGCACTATGCCGTCTATAATTGATACATTTATATTTGAAACTATTTTAAACACTGTGCACTTATAATAGTATCGAAATGATTTGTTTTAAAAACGTACCAAGCATGTTTGGCTATCATAAGGTAAAACTCTATCCTCTGGCTTGTGTTGCATTGTGTGATGGGACCTGAGTCTTATAATAGCTTCATTTTCTTTAATTAGTATTGTGCTGTTTGTTTTATGCACTGGTATTCTTTGGGGTAAACCTGTCCCGTGTTGCACGGCGTGGTCCCTTGATATACGTAACTTTAAAATGAAGATTAGTAACTGTTTTAGTTCTCACACCAGTCACATGACTGACCTGGAGTTTATTGTTTTAACCTAAACTCTTGGTGCCCCTATTTTCCACACGGGAAGATAATAGTTTTGGTTTTGCAAGTTTATATTCACAGGATCCTGGTTTACAGCTGGAACGATATTCGGAAAGCTCCGTATCTGTTTATCTCTTTCAGTTGTGTTTTTGTATTATTTTTCGCTACGTTGTAATTTATATTCTCTGATATTTATCAAATGTAAATTATTTTTTCATACTCTGTATATTCTTGGACTCGGGTGGAAATTGTTGTAATAAGCAATGAAATGTTCTTCTGTTTGTGTTCCGATTCATCTTGTCCTCAATTCAATTCGAGCTTTCCTTCATGGGGAGGTTCGGGTCGTTTTAGTTTGGTATCAGAGCTTTGGTTTACAGAGCTCGAGAACAAGACACGTTAGAACCAAACGAAAGAATTCATTAGAGATTGGATTGGGAATATCCAATAAGAATGACTCGTTAGAGATGGGATCAGTAGTATTCTAGAACGAGTGAGAAGAGTATTGTTTTTAAAATAAAAATGAAAACCAATTTTGTTTCGAAAATTTAATATAATTATAGGTATTTGAGTATTTTATTTTATTTTGGGCAATCGAGTATAGGAGATTTTGCATATACATGCATGGACGTATATTCGAAGTTTTAATATACTGGATAGATTTAGAATCACACTCTAGTCACCCAGGGATGATCCTGATGATAGCAGCTGCATCATTAGTATTTATGTTCGAGTTTCGAAAGTGGGATATCTATATATTTCTAATTGACTGATGTGAGAACCAAAACTAGATAGGGTTTATTGTTGTGATTTGGCATCAAAAACATCATTTTGACTATATATGTAAAAGTTAAATGTTGGAAAATCCAATCAACTAATTGATTGTTGGTTGTGTTGTTTGATTATTAGTTTCAGTAATTAGAATAATGAAACCAATATGAACATGAATGGCAAATATTATCAAATTGTGTCGAATGTTGAACTGAGTTGAAAATTGTTTGAAATTGCATGCATATACATGTATATATATTGAACAGGTCATATCAGGGAAGCTAAGCAAAGGAATAAAATTGTATGCCCGACAAATAAGTACATGTTTACTAATTTATTGGGTTTGGTTGATTTTATGAGCCGATTGGCTAACTGCTTAGATTTTTCTTTTTCTTTTTGAGATGAGGGGGCCTGTTTGGCGGTTTGGGGATTTTCCCGGTGCTCCCCGTGCAAAGGAGATTGTGGCAAAATTTTACGAAAATTTAGGGTGTTAGCCAAATTTTTGAAGAATTAGAAATTTTTTAGAAATTGAAAAGTTGAAGAATGAAAACCAGAATGAAAGTTGAATTGATTAGTAAAACAACTTTCAGCTCCGTTCCATTTCGAGGACGAAAAGATTCTAAGTGGAGGAGATTGTAACAACCCGGAAAATCAGAACCAATTTAAAATTTTTATTTTGGCAATTTTAATGAATTTTGAATATTTAAAATGATTTATTTTAAATAATTACGACTAGAAATTTATTTTGAATAGAATTAAGACGTATAAATTTATTTGAATCGTAGTTAGAATATAAATATTTATTTTAACTATAAAAGGAATTGAAAATGGCGCGGTAGTTTGCAAATTCGATTTCAAATTTCAAGTGAATGCACATGATTTAAAATAAATCGGATTTTAGTGAAACCAAAAATATTATAATCTTTTTGAAAATATCTTTCCAACGAATCCGAAAAATTGAAATTTCATAGCGGGAATAAAAAGTTATGTCCAGTTGAAAATTCAGAATAGTCGCTATGTAAATATAGCCCTTAAAAATAGCGATTTTGCAAACAACCTCCGTTTTCGATGAAACCACTTTTGTTGGATCCTGGATGTCAAGTTATTGCTAGATTCCAATTTTCATAATTTTTGAAGTCAATATGTGAGCGTGGCAAAAGAAAACATGTTTGGTCAGTTTTAGTCAATTTGGATCGACCAGAAAATGGCCAGTTTTCAAGCGGTCTCCAAGTTCGACGAAATTAGTTTTGTTGGGACCGTATCGTCCCAACATAGCCAGATTTATTTTTCGAGAATTTTTAGAGTCAGTATGTGGCCCCAGTAAATTAGAATATGCGTTCAAATTAAATATATTGATTTATATTTGAAATTTGACGAAAACAAATCGAAATAGCCGAACTGGCTTACGATACATATCCCATTGCGTTCGGAATGAGAGTATTTAGCTAGGGACGATAGTCGTTGGATGTGAATTGGAGTTCAAAAGCAAAAACCTATTTTACAAATTAAATAAATATTTATATATATACATAAATCAAGTCAAAAGTTTGGTCAAAACCCTCCTTTCCTCCATACGTGGTCAATGCGTTCTTCAGCCCCCGTTTGAATGAAACCGATGGTCATATTTGCTCAGATTTTCTCGTCCATTTCTTTTCCAATCCACGCTTTAATTCATGAAGGTTATTAAACAAAAATTGTAGACCTTTGTTCGATCTTTCAATTGGTATAAGTTTGATCAAGTATGGTTGCGAGATTTGAGGGAAATCACTGCCCAAAGGCAACGACTTCGGGCTCGAATTCTAGCACGACGACAGCGCCGGGTTGGTCAGCGGTTGGGGCGCAGGGGCGAGATACGACGACGGTGGAGGCGGTGGTCTCTAATTGGGCTCAACTGGACCGATCGAGGCGCGCTAAGGGATGGTCGGGGGGAACCAATTTGACGTCGACCTGAAGCTTTCAAAGAAAAAAAAACAATGATTAAGGGAAAATGTGATCCATTTTTAGTTAATTATATTGTTCATTGATTATAGCGTTAATTACACTGCATTTAATTCGAAATTCTAAATGTGTTTTTAAATATAAATTTCCATATAAAAATGACATTGTTTTTAAATGTGTTTTAAAAAAAAATATCATTGTTTTTAAAATAGAAATAGCCATATAAAAATATGATTTATTTTTAGTTTTTAATTTATAAATAATATGAAACAAAAATATGATTTATATATGAAATTCTTTTTATATAATATGTATAGCATTGTTTTTATAAAATATGGATAGCATAAAAAAATACAGCATTGTCAAAAATGTGATTTTTAACATATAAAGATTTGATTTTTATTTATATATATAACATATAAAGAAGTGATTTTTATATACATAACAACGAGCTAAAAATATGATTTTTATTTAGACAATACGATAAAAATATGATTTTTATGTATGGAAAGCATTATTAAAAATGGGATTTTCAATATCAACTGCGTGAAACAGAGGGCGATGGAATAGACTGAAATCAAATGGAATCCAAACCCTTCAGAAATAAAGAATGGCGGAGTGGAAAACCAAGGTGAGAACTTCTCACTAAAATTATTTATGTACAATTATTTATTTTATAACTGCACATATGAACTGCTTCCCGTCGTCCATAGACCATGGATGACTTGTTTGTTTGATTGTATTGTGTTGTTGACATTGATTGTGTTGTTGAAATTGATTGTGATGTGAAATGGACTCTATAGAATATTCATGTATTGAATAAAATATTTGAATAACAAAAATATCATTTTATTGTATAAATGAACGGTATAAAATATTCATGTGTTGAATAAAATAAAATATTCATGTGTTGAAATAAAATAAATATTCATTTACAAATCGGATGATTTGTTTATGTACACCCATTTGACTGATATTGATTGGGACGATAAATTTTACACATTGCCCTACTGCACAAATAAAATTTGTGTTTGTTGTTTGAAACCCCACACGGGTAGTGGGATGATAATTGATGTACACTAATCCCAATTATTTAGTGGTATGTCGATCAATTGGTTGACAGACTGTATAAGCGATAATTATTTATATTTAATGCTTATGCAGTTGTGTAATGCACTCTGGATGATGGTTGATTGCTTATCACTGTTATTGTATACATGTGTTGTACGGAATCCATATAATTAACATTATATGGTAATTGAGTGGGTCTCATTCCAATTTGGAAAATAAAGAATATTTTAAAATAATATTCAGAAAAGAATAAAAAATATTCATGTTTTGAATAAAACAAAAGAACGAATATTTTAAAATAATATTCAGAAAAGAATCAAAATATGATTTTTGATGTCCGATTCGGGATGGACACGAAAATATTTAAATATATACAGCCGTGTTGATTAGATATGCGCCATTTAGACGCGAACGATATTTATATCGATTTTATTCGTTTTTATAACGAATATCGAAAAGGAAATAATTTCAAAATAAAATATTTTGAAAATATCATCATTTATATTATAATGATGCAGAATATTCAATTTTGTTTTAAAGTTGAAACAGAAATTGGAACCGATCTTAAAACGATTTCTAAAATACGTTTTGAATGGAAATCGATGAAATATATATAATATATATTATATATATATAATGGCCTGAATAGAACGCACCGCGGTAATTCACAAATTTCGACCATTGACTTCGAATTGACGTTATGGGAGATCCGACCGTCGGATTCTCCTAAAACCGGAACCGTTGGGTTTGTATCGAAAAGAGCTTTCCAATGAATATAAGAGATTTGTAATCTAACTATTGGATTTGGATTTATGTTCAAATCAAATTTGGTAAAGGTCGTTGTAAGTGCAGTTTGATGGCCGTTTATGGAAATCGACTGTACGGGCTTTGATAAAATTATTAAAAATATCAATAATTTGTGTAAAATCATAATAAATGATTTGGAAAGAATTGGAAAGTAAAATTCAATATTTTAAACGATAAAAATGTACATTTATCAAAATGAACTAGTTATGAACTAGAATTATAATCCAATATTTTTAAATAAATAAATTGGATTTGAAATGGTTTTAAAAATAACCAGAATTTCCAATATATGAATTGGAATGGATTTGAATTGAAATTATCATCAAAATATGTCGATATTGGATTCCGTGATTATACGGATATTGTGGAGGAATTTGGAAGATATATACATCGTTATTTCCAATACGATATTTGTCAGTTTCAGAATTTGATATTGAATATAAGCCGATATATTTTCTATTCAGAGCCTTGTATTTAATATCAAATTGGATTTTGGGTTTGTTGAGAATGGTATCTTTTATAATACTGTTCTTAAAGCCAATGGAGTTAAGAAAATTAGAAACTAACTGGAGATTAGTTAAGTTGAATGGTTTCCTGGATATTGATCTGATGTTGGTTTCGGCCTTCGGGATTTATACTCAGGGAATTGTTCTCTTACTAATTCACGGTTAGAGATTGATGGGATGGGGTCTTCAGTGACACTGTTCTAAAACCCCATGTGAAAAGAATAAATCTTTTAATTAAGATGTAGAGAAGAATTACCAATTAATTAACATTTAATTGGATTTGAAATGGAATGTGATTTTCGGTTTATTGTGAACTGTGTTTTTAACGACATTCGTACTTTAACCCGATCTACAGAGAAATGTGATTTGAAATTTATAAATCTTTTGTTAAGATTAAAAGAAGATTTTATAAACTAAAGTTTTCCAGTTTAACATATTAAATTGGAATTGAATGGAATTCGATTTGGTAGTAATCGAAGTGAGCTTATGTAGAGGAAGACTGTTAATATATATATGGAATTTAAAAGGCTTTGCCGTTATTCCATTTATATTATCGGTTGGATATGGAAGTTCATATCGATTATATATATTGATCTGTATTATGTGAAGATTCCATTGTTAATGGAATGTGATTTTGGGTTTATTGTGAGTTGTTTTTAAAATGATATTAGTTCTTTACCCCAGTTAAATATAAGATTTATTTCTTAACTTTGAATAATCGTTAAGTAATGATTTTTGGAAATTAAAACTGAATTACAGTTTTGATGAATCTTTAAATAGATTGAAAGGTGAATTTGATAACTAAAATTATCAAATTCGAGAAATGATCGAGAATGGAGTACCACCAGTTTTACTCTAGGCGAAAGTTAAATCTTTAATTAGATTTGAATGTGAAATGGTAATTGAATTTACCGATAACACTGTGGTGTTAGATATGAAGTATTACCAATTTGCTTCATGGGATGAATAGGTTGAGATTTGGAAATTAAACAAATGACTACTTCGGTAGGGTTCGCTAACCCGACTAATTTGGATAAACTATAATTAGGTTTGGATTGATATCCCCGGGAAGATTAAAGAATAAATTTAAAAGAATTTATCTTTGATAAAATTAATGGGAACCTATTCCCTAATGATGTGGATATTTGAATAAAAGAATATTCTGGATTGGAATGAGGCGTATGTTGTGTTTTTATAACACTTGTTTATTAATACGCGGGTTATTCGAAAAGGTCAGGTTTATGCCCATTCTGAATAACTGATTCAGCGATATGTCGACGATGAAGACGGTGGTTGAAGACCGGAGGTCTTCACATTGTTTGGATGATTACTGATGTCTTGATTAGGCAGTACACCCAAGACAAGGTAATAAGTGGTGATCGTTCCAGACGTACTTGGAGATCGACCGGATATGCAAGGACCTCTCTCCTATATTGGACATATGGGACAAGGAATAAGATGCCTCCGATTTTGTTCAGACCCAGATCGAACTTGTAAATGGATGTGTGTCTGACATCGGATTTCATTCTGTGTGATTGATAGACATCGATTGCATAGCGTGAATTGCCTGTGTGGCATGCTGAGATGCAAATGATCAAGGCTTCTATTGAAAATAGAGTTTTGTGGTTGATGATCAAAGCACAGCTTTAATATAGCATAGATTTGTGTAGCAATAATTCGCGAGCCTCACACCTCGGTGTGAACCAGAAACGGGAGAGGACATCAGGGAGGGCATGTGTTTCCTTCTAGCTAGGAGTGGTGTCTGGGTTTTGCACGCACAGATGTTTTACTTATGTGGATAATGGATAGCGAGGCGCCTCGGATATATCGGCACTGTGGGGCCGATAGATGGTATGATCTTTATATAGACCAATTTAACGCCCCATACGGTGGAGAAACGCATGTTCAGGCGTTTTAATCCACCCTTTGCACTTCTGGTGGACCGACCCTGACGATCCAAGGGTCAATGCGCTCTGAACCTGAGGCTCGGGTTAGAGAGTCTCGAAGCGTTAAGGAAAATCCCTTGCTTTGGTTCACATATGGAAATCCAACTTCTAATATGTGACATTTCAGTTTTGATTGTACAGCCTAGTATGGCTGTAACAACCCGGAAATGCGAGTCAGTTTAAAAATTTTATTTTGGCAATTTTAGCGAATTTTGAATATTTAAAATGAATTATTTTAAATAATATCAACGAAAATTTATTTTGAATATAATTGGAATGTATATATTTATATACGTCGTCGTTAGAACATAATTATTTTATTTATAATTATAAATAGAATTGAAAATGGCGCGGTAGTTCGATAATTTGATTTCAAACTTCAGTTGAGTGTACGGTGGTGCAAAATAAACCGGATTTTAGCGAAACCAAAAAAATTTGAATCTATTTGATAATTTCTTTCCAACGAATCCGAAAAATAGAAATTTCATGGCGGTAATTAAAAGATATGTCCAGTTGAAATTTAGAATAGTCGCTATGGAATTCAGGCCCTTAAAAATAGCTATTTTACAAACGACCTCGGATTTCGACGAAACCATTTTTGTTGGATCCGCGATGTAAAGTTATTGCTAGGTTTCAAATTTCATAATTTTTCGAATCAATATGTGAGCGTGGAAAAGGAAAACGTGTTTGACCAGTTTTAGTTCGTTTTAATCGACTGGAAAATGGCCATTTTTCCAACGGTCTCAGAATTCGACGAAACGAGTTTTGTTAGGACCGTATGGTCAATACGAAGCTAGAAAATATTTTTTTGGAATTTTTCTAGTTAGCATGTGACCTCGGTAAATTGAAATGCGCGTTCAAATTCAATATATAGAGTTATATGTTGATTTTGACAAAAACTGATCGAAACAGTTGAATCAGTTTACGATACATATCCCATTGTGTTCGGAATGGGGGTAATTAGCTAAGGATGACAGGCGGTGGGCCTCGTTTAGAGGTCGAATGAAAAAGTCAACTTTTTTGTAAATTAAATATTTAAAATAATTAAAAATAAAAGTCTCCCTCCCCCTTTAACCATTCAACCCCCCCCCCGATTTAAATTAGAAATTAGAAATAAAAAAAAGAAAGGGGGGACGCGATTGACGTCGCCCCCCCTCCCCCCCCCCCCTGCGATCGATCGCCGCCGCCGCCAGGAGGCGCAGCGCCCCGCTGACCTCCCTCCTCCGCTTCTTCTCCTTCTTTCCTCCTTCCTCCCTCCTCCTTAAACCACCGCGCCACCACTTCGCAGGCACCACCGCCGCACCCAAACCCGACCGCCTCCAGACCCCCTCTACCTGATCTCCGACGTGAAGACGATCCTCTGACCCCGCCATCGTCGCCATAGGCCCTTCTCCAATGGGAAAAATCCGATTTTTAATATGGTGAGCTTTTAAATTATATTTTATTTAATTTTGTTAATGAAAATAGAAATTTAGGTTTAGGGAAAATATGGTTTTGGTATTTCTAGAATTATAAAAATAAGATTTTTATTGAGTTAATGAAATATTTTTTTTTAAAGATTTAATTTTTATATTTGAAAGGTTTGATGTATGTAGGAAGTTATAATTTTTAACATAGGAAAGTTTGAATTTTTATATAAGTAAAGAACGAATTTTTATAATATAGAAAGGTTAAAAATATAATTTTTACACTAGTGGCATATTAAAAACATGATTTTTATATAATGGTGATAATAAAAATAAGATTTTTATATTATATAGATAATAAAAATTCGATCTTTATTATGTAGAAGAAGTATAAAAATATAATCTTTTTATTGTAGAAGTATAAAAATATAATTTTTATATGATGTAGATAGTAAAAATATCATCTTTATATATGTAACGAAATAAAAATATGATTTTTATTATATATATATAATGAAGTGAAAATGTGATATTTATAGTGATGAAATAAAAAGGCGAAATCTTTATATAAAGAATAGCGTGATAAAAATATAATCTTTATTATATGAACATCATTGTAAAAATAGAATTTTTATCTATATATAATGATTATAAAAATATGATTTTTACATACATAGCAAAAATATAAAAATGTGATTTTATATATGTAGTGAATACGGGCAACGAAAGTGACAAAAGGCGGGAACTACAAGATTTCCTACATTAGAAGTGTCATGGAGTTGGGATAGCTTTGGTGAGAACTTCTCACTCTATGCAGACGGTGCTTAGCAGCACCCGACACCCGTCATCCACAGACCATGGACGGCTTGTATGCTTGTTTGATATGTTGTGAAATTTGTTTGTGATATTGATGTGAAATCGATAATAAAATGTAGATGGTTGAATAAATTAATTATCGTTGAAAAGATAAATTTTAACGTGAATGTGAATAAATAAATATTTATAAACAAATCGGCCGATTTGTTTATATACACTGATATTGATTGGGATGATAAATTCTACACATCGCCCAACTGCACAAATAAAAATCTGTGTTTGTTGATTTGAAACCCCACACGGGTGTTGGGATGATATTTGGCATACACTAATCCCAATTATTTAATTGTATGTCGATCGATCGGTCGACAGGCTGTGTAAGCGTTAATTTTTTATATTTGATGCTTATGCTGTTGTGTGGTGCACTTTGGATGATGGTTGATTGTTTATCGTTGCTATTATACACATGTGTTGTATGGAATCCCTATAATTAACGTTATATGGTAATTGATTGGGCCTCATTCCAATTGGAAAAATAAGGAATGTTATAAAAGAAAATTCATGTGTTGAATATAAAAATAGTCATATGTTGACGATGTTCATGTGTTGAAACTATTTATGTGTTGAGTAAAATATTTTAATAATAAAATTTACATCGTTATCATATTTAAAATTAGAAACTACTTCACGGTGGAGTTTGATTGCAAATCAAATGATAGATACCAAAATTTTAAAAAATATTTTACATAACAAAAATAGTTGTGTGTTGACAGTACTCATGTGTTGAGATTGGTCGTATGTTGAAAGAAATATAGATTCATGTGTTGAATAGAATAAATATTCATTTGTTGAATAGAATAACGAACTTATTGAAATATATATATAAAGCCGTGTTGATTAGAGTTGCGCCATTTTGACGTGAACCATAGTTATACCGATTATATTCCTTTTTATAATGAATATAGAAAAGAAGTGATTTCAAAATATAACGTTTTGAAAATATTATCATTTATATAGTAATGATATGAAACATTCAATTTTGATTTGAAATTGAATATAGAGTTGAAATGGTTTTGAAAACGAATTTAAAATGATTTATAAAATACGTTTTAAAAAGGAAATTGACGAAATATATATAATATAATATAATATATATATAATGGCCTGAGTAGAACGCGCCGCGCCGCGGCAGTTCGTGAATTTCGACCATTGACTTCGAATTGACGTTGCGAGAGATCCGACCGTCGAATTCTCCTAAAACCGGAACCGTTGGGTTCGTATCGAAAAGAGCTTTCCAATGAATATTAGAAATTTGAAATCTAACGGTTGGATTTGGAATTATGTCCAAATCAATTTCAGAAAAGGTCGCTGTAAGTGCAGTTCGAAGGTCGTTGTTGGAAATCGACTATACGGGCCTTGATAAAATTATTAAAAATGTTAATAATTTGTGTAAAATCATAATATGTGAATTGGAAAGAACTAGGATGAAAAACTCCACATTTGAAAGGATAAATATATATTTTTATCGAAATGAACTAGTTTTGAACTAGAATTAAAATCAATTTATTTTTGAAATAAATAATTTGAATTTGAAAGTGGTTTTAAAAATAATCAGAATTTCCAATAATTGAATTGGAAGTGTTTTGAATCGAAATTATCTTCGGAATATTTCGATATTGGATTTCGTTATTATACAGATATGGTTGTGGAAATTTGAAAGATATTTATATCTTATTTCCAATACGATATTTGTTGGTTTCAGAATTTGATATTGAATATAAGCCGATATACTTTCTATTCAGAGCCTTGTATTTAATATCAAATGTGATTTGGGTTTGTCGTGAATCGTGTTTTAGATGACATTGGTTCTTTAACCCAGTTAAAGACAAATTATTGATTTTTGAGAAGATTAAAACTAAGTGGAGTTTTAATGAATCTTTAATTTGATAGAAATGTGAATTGATAATTTAAATTATCAAATCTGAAAGGTGATCGAGAATGGAGTACCACCAGTTTTGCTCCAAAGCGATAGCTAAATCTTTAATTAGATTTGAACGTGAAATGGTAATTAATTTTACCGATAACACCGTGGTGTTAGATATGGAGTATTACCAGTTTTGCTCCATGGGATGAATAGGATGGGATTGGGAAATAAAATAAATAATTAGTTCGGTGTGGTTCGCTAATCCCGACTAGTTTGGAAAACCATAATTTGGTTCGAAATGATATCCAGAGGAAGATTAAAGAACAAATTTAGAATAATTTATCTTTGATAAAATTAATGGGAACCTATTCCCTAAGAATGTGATTTGTGAATAAAAGAATATTCTGAATTGGAATGAGGCGTTTGTTATGTTTATGTAACATTTGTTTATCATATACGTGGGTTATTCAGAAAGGCCGGGTTTATACCCATTCTGAATAACCGATTCGACGAGATGTCGAAGATGAAGACGGTGGTAGAAGACCGGAAGTCTTCACATCGTCTGGGTGATTACTGATGATCTCGATTGGGCTGTACACCCAAGATGAGGGAAACAGTTGGTGATCGTCCAGACATACTTGGAGATGGATGGATATGCGAGGAAAGTGCCTCCGGTTTCGTTCAGACCCAGAACGAACTTGTAAATGGATTGTGTGTCTGACATTGGATTTTATTCTGTGTTGATTGATCTCTATTAAATATACATCTGTTTGGCGGCATAGAATTTATTCTCTTGCTTAACGCCCTTCTCTGAGACGTACGAGCTCAGAGGTTGTATATCGATGGACATCAGTCGCATGGAGTGAATTGCCAGTGTGGCACGCGTAAGTGGCAATTGATCAAGGCTTCTGTTTAAAAGCAAAGTCTTGCGGTTGATGATCAAAGCATGGCCTGTGTGGCGTAGCTTTGTGTATAACGTGAATTCGCGAGCCTCACACCTCGGTATGAGTCAAAAACGGGAGACGGACTGCTGGGAGAGCACGACTTTCTTTCTAGCTAGGGTGGTGTCAGTGACCTACCAGCCCTGACATTTATATACTTTTCACCTGTGTGGTTGTTGAAATGCGAGGCGCCTCGGATACAGGTCTGCAAGGACCGGGAAACGTGTGTTCAGGAATTTCCAATCATCAAAAGTAAGAGAGGACCGGCCCAGCCGATTCCAAGGATCAAAGTGGGGTCCTGAGACCTTTGCTAGAGTGTCTCGAACGGAGAGGAGCTTGCCCCTTGCCTCGACTCGTGACGAAATCCAATTTCCAATACGTGATATTGCGGTTTTAATTGTGGAACTAGTATGGCGACATGATATATGGTACCCATGCCGTCTATGATTGATATTTATGATTGAAATTGTTTTGACATTATACACTTATAATAGTATCAAATGATTTGTTTTAAACGTACCAAGCATGTTTGGCTATTATAAGTAAAAACCCTATCCTCCGGCTTGCATTGCATTGTGTGATGGGACCTGGGTCTTATAATAGCTTCATTTTTCCAAAGAGCATTGCGTGGTTTTGTTATATGCACTAGTATTCTTGGGAGGAAACCCGTTCCGTGTTATACGGCGTGGTCCCTTGAATTACTCTCTTTTAAAGTAAAGTTTTAAATATCTGTTTTAGTTCTCACACCAGTCACATGATTGACATGGAGTTTATTGTTTTAACCCAAACTCTGGGTGCCCCTATTTTCTACACGAGCAGCTAGTAGTTTTGGTTTTGCAGATTTATATTCACAGGGTCCTTATTTACAGCTGGAACGATGCTCGGAAAGCTCTGTATCCGCGTATCACTTTCAGTTGTTTATATATTGTTTTTCTGCTGCGATGTATTTAAATGTAATTTATTGTAATCTCTGATTTTTGTCGAATGTATATTCATTCATACTCTGTATATTCTTGTATCTGATGGAATTGTTGTAATATACAATGAAATGTTCTTCCGTCTGCGTTCTATTTTGTCGTGTTTTCAACGCAATCCGCTCTTTCCTTATCGGGGAAGTTCGGGTCGTGTCAGTTTGGTATCAGAGCTTTGGTTTACAGAGCTCGAGAACAAGACACATTTGAACCGAATGAAAGAATTCATCAAATATTGGATTAGTAATATCCAATTAGAATGACTCGTTAGAGATGGGATCAGTAGTATCCTAGAACGAGTGTGAAGAGTATATTTTTCAAATGAAAACAATTTTGTTTTGAAATTTAAACCTTTTTAAACGTATTCGAATATTTATTTATTTTGAATTTGGACAATCCAATATATAAAGATTTCACGTATACGCGTCATGAACGTATATTCGAAGTTTTAATATACTAGATAGATATAGATTCACACTCTAGTCGCCCAGAGATGATGCTGATAATGACCATGGCATCATCAATATTTGTGTTTGAGTGACGAAGGTGTGATATCTATATATTTCCATTAGACTGGTATGAGAACCAAAATATAGCTAGAATACATTATTGTGATTTGGCATCAAAAACATGATTTTCTGTATATATATCAAAATTATGAATTTGAAACGTTAATTCACTAATTGATTGATGGTTGTGTTGTTTGTTTATTTGTTTGAAATTTTAAACCATTTAGCCTAATTGAACCGAATATTGAATTGTACTGAAATTGGTCGCATTTGCTTGCATATACATGTACTTACATTGGACAGGTCATAGCAAGGAGGCTAGAGCAGAAGAACAAAATTTGTTTGCCCGACAAATAGGTACATGTTTACCATAATTTACTGTTTTGTTTGGGTGATGATGATTTTATGAGCCGATTGGCTTTTTCTTTTTCTTTTTGAGATCAGAGGGCCTGTATGGCAATTTCGGGATTTTCCCGGTACTCCCGGTGCAGGGGAGGTTATGGCGAAATTTTTCGAAAATTTAGGGTGTTAGCCAAATTTTTGAAAAATTTGAAAAGTCCTTAGAAACTGAAAAGTTGAAGAACTTAAGCCGTAAAGAAAACAAAGGAAGTTGAGTTGGTTTGTAAAACAACTTTCGCCTTTGTTCCTTTTCGGGGACGAAAAGTTTTAAGTGGGGAGATTGTAACAACCCGGAAATGCAAGCCAGTTTAAATTTTTTATTTTGGCAATTTTAGCGAATTTTGAAAATTTAAAATGAATTATTTTAAATAATATCGACGAAAATTTATTTTGAATATAATTGGAATGTATATATTTATATACGTTGTCGTTAGAACATAATTATTTTATTTATAATTATAAATAGAATTGAAAATGGCGCGGTAGTTCGATAATTCGATTTCAAACTTCAATTGAGTGTACCGAGTGCAAAATAAACCGGATTTTGGCGAAACCAAAAACATTTGAATCTATTTGATAATATATTTCCAACGAATCCGAAAAATCAAAATTTCATAGCGGGAATAAAAAGATATGTCCAGTTGAAATTTTAGAATAGTCGCTATGGAATTCGGGCCCTTAAAAATAGCCATTTTGCAAACGACCTCGGATTTCGACGAAACCACTTTTGTTGGATTCGCGATGTCAAGTTATTGCTAGGTTTCAAATTTCATAATTTTTTGAATCAATATGTGAGCATGGCAAAGGAAAACGTGTTTGACCAGTTTCAGTTGATTTTAATCGACTGGAAAATGGCCATTTTTCCAACGGTCTCAGAATTCGATGAAACGAGTTTTGTTAGGACCGTATGGTCAATACGAAGCTATAAAATATTTTTCTGGAATTTTTCTAGTTAGTATGTGACCTCGGTAAATTGAAATACGTGTTCAAATTCAATATATAGAGTTATATGTTGATTTTGACGAAAACTGATCGAAACAGTCGAATCAGCTTACAATACATATCCCGGTGTGTTCGGAATGGGGGCAATTAGCTATGGACAACAGGCGATGGGCCTCGTTTAGAGGTCGAATGAAAAAGTCAACTTTTTGTAAATTAAATAATTAAAAATAAAAGTCTCCCTCCCCCTTTAACCATTCAGCCCCCCCCCCCCCCGATTTAAATTAGAAATTAGCAATAAAAAAAGGGGGAGGACGCGATTCACGCCCCCCCCCCCCCGATCAATCGCCGCCGCCGCCAGGAGGCGCAACGCCCCCCTGACCTCCCTCCTCTGCTTCTTCTCCTTCTCCCTCCTTCTTTCCTCCTTCCTCCCTCCTCCTTAAACCACCGCGCCGCCACTTCGTAGGCACCACCGCCGCACCCGAACCCAAACCCGACCGCCCCCAGACCCCCTCTCCCCGATCTCCGACATGAAGACGATCCTCTGACCCCGCCAGCGCGGCCATAGGCCCTTCTCCGATGGGAAAAATCCGATTTTTAATATGGTGAGCTTTTAAATTATACTTTATTTAATTTTGTTAATGAAAATAGAAATTTAGGTTTAGGGAAAATATGGTTTTGGTATTTCTAGAATTATAAAAATAAGATTTTTATTGACTTAAAGAAATGATTTTTTTTTAGATTTAATTTTTATATTTGAAAGGTTTGATGTATGTAGGAAGTTATAATTTTTAACATAGGAAAGTTTGAATTTTTATATAAGTAAAGAACAAATTTTTATAATATAGAAACGTTAAAAATATAATTTTTACACTAGTGGCATATTAAAAACATGATTTTTATATAGTGGCGATAATAAAAATAGGATTTTTATATTATATAGATAATAAAAATTCGATCTTTATTATGTAAAAGAAGTATAAAAATATAATCTTTTTATTGTAGAAGTATAAAAATATAATTTTTGTATGATGTAGATAGTAAAAATATCATCTTTATATATGTAACGAAATAAAAATCTGATTTTTATTATATATATATAATGAAGTGAAAATGTGATTTTTATAGTGATGAAATAAAATGGCGAAATCTTTATATAGAGAATAGCGTGATAAAAATATAATCTTTATTATATGAACATCATTGTAAAAATAGAATTTTTATCTATATAGAGTGATTATAAAAATATGATTTTTATATACATAGCAACAATATAAAAATGTGATTTTATATATGTAGTGAATACGGGCAACGAAAGTGACAAAAGGCGGGAACTACAAGATTTCCTACATTAGAAGTGTCGTGGAGTTGGGATAGCTTTGGTGAGAACTTCTCACTCTAAATTTCTTTTTCTAGTTATATATATATATATATACTAGGATGCAGACGGTGCTTAGCAGCACCCGACACCCGTCGCCTACAGACCATGGACGGCTTGTATGCTTGTTTGATATGTTGTGAAATTTGTTTGTGATATTGATGTGAAATCGATAATAAAATGTAGATGGTTGAATAAATTAATTATCGTTGAAAAGATAAATTTTAACGTGAATGTGAATAAATAAATATTTATAAACAAATCGGCCGATTTGTTTATATACACTGATTTG